>JBBGZY010000152.1:0-2400000 GCA_037952925.1 Lithobates clamitans
AGGTAAGCCTAGAATAAGTCTTACTTTTATCCATAGGTAAGCCTAGAATAAGGCTTACCTATAGATAGTGGAAATATCTCCTAAACGTGCGCTGCCGTCATCGGCGCATGTGCTGTGAAGAAACGGACCACCGTACCATTTCTTCCCCCACCGTGTGCTGTGACTGACCATTATGCTTTTAATTTGCAGTCTTGCGGGGAGCAAAAGAGGAAGTAAATTGGGGTTTACTTCCTCTTGAAGGAGCGTACTAATGGTCGGATTTTAGGCAAACAGTCTGTCATCACACAATTCCCTGCTGAAAATCCAATCGTGTGTAGGAGGCTTAAGTCAACAAAAAATAACTACTTTCTGTGTCAGTCATGATGATACTACAATGGGTCTGATTGTCTAATTTATTCACCCTTGTATATTAACAGACCTCACAGATCTAGAAATCTGGTCACAAGTTAAATTTAAATGTATATAAACAGTTTTAGCCATTTTCATGCTTTGTAAACTTTTATTTTTTTTTTAAAAAGAAGCATTTGCTACATATGAATGTGTTTTCCTGCCATTGTGTTCTCTTTTGCTGGATGTCTAAACCACCAGTTCCAATCAGTAGTGTGAAAGGCCCTGCCAATCACAAATAGATTTAACAATTACCTTCCGATTCTCTGCTCTAGAGCATGTGTACAATGCTGTGCTTGATGAGAAATCCACATTCTAGCTTTGTCTCTTAACAATAACAGTGTGCTTCATCCATCAAAGTCTGGAAAAGCTGTGCACCACTCATCAAATTCAGCAAAGTTAATGATGCAAGTTACAAGGCAGTTCAGCTTGATAGTGACAGCAACTTTCAAGGAAGAAAGTAACTATCAATATAATACAAAAGTCTGTGGCTTTTTACTTAATCAATCTTCCTTCCTTCCTTCCTTCCTTCCTTCCTTCCTTCCTTCCTTCCTTCCTTCCTTCCTTCCTTCCTTCCTTCTCTTCCATCCTTCCTTCCTTCTCTTCCATCCTTCCTTCTCTTCCATCCTTCCTTCTCTTTCATCCTTCCTTCTCTTCCATCCTTCCTTCCCTCCCTTCCCTCCCTTTCTTCCTACCCTCCCTTCTTCTTTTCTCTTTTCCTTCCTTTCTTTTTTTGTCCATTTTTTCCTTCTTTCCTTTTTCTCTCCCTCACCCTTTCCTTTCCTTTCCTCATGTCCACTTTTGTGTTTCTATTCTTTGTACTCTTTCTCACTTATGTCCATTTATGAAGACCTTTAAAGTCACTGTAAAAGAACTGATTAATAACACACCTTGTTTATATACCTTTCATTAACAACTGTGATGTTTATGCAGCCCCGAGCAAAGCTTTTAGCCTAGTACAGAGATATGATAGACTAAAGGCAAGGGAATGATTCTGCATTTTCTGGCTTTAATCATAAATCTTCCACAGAGTTGTAACTTGGAGTGTAAAAATAAGCTTACGGTTCTAGAGTAGAATTACAATATTAAGAGACCTTGTCTGCACCAAGATCATGATTTATGACTGACAGAAATATGAAAGTCTTGCTCTTCCTGTCATTTAGCTGTGAAGTACAAACTTTACATATCCTTCATAGTTTTTGCCAATACATTCCAATTAAATTGAAATTAGGTCTCTTCCACCATCCAATCATATTTTCCAAGATCGCAGTCTATAACTACAAAGTATTACACATTATTTAATGATATGATCAAAATTATTCCTCATTGGAGTTTTGTAAGAATATCAGCTGCTATTTTAAGAAATTAAAAGAAATTCTATTATACCAAATACAGAGCTGTAAAAATAATATTTTCCACTAATAATGCATTATTTCACCTTATTAAATTTTGAGTGTTTAAACCTTTTCTATGGTGTATGTTTCACATATCAATCAAGTGTCCAATTTTTTTTATATCTCTAATATAAATTTTACAACATAAGATCTATTTCCATTAACCACTTCAGCCCCCGGAAGGATTTGCCCCCTTCCTGACCAGAGCACTTTTTGCGATTCGGCACTGCATCGCTTTAACTGACAATTGTGTGGATGTGCGACGTTGTACCCAAACAAAATTGAAGTCCTTTTTTTTCCCACAAACAGAGCTTTCTTTTGGTGGTATTTGATCGCTTTATTTTTTGCACTATAAACAAAAAAGAGCGACAATTTTGAAAAAAAAAGCAATATTTTTTACTTTTTGCTATAATATCACCCAAAAATATATAACATTTTTTTTCCTCTGTTTAGGACGATATATATTCTTCTACATATTTTTGGTAAAAAAAAAATTGCAATAAGCAATATTGATTGGTTTGTGCAAAATTTATGTCTTCCATACTTCCAATGTAGGAGGTGTCAGGTATGTTCGCTAAAACGAACATATTAACAACATCAGGAGAGGATTTACCAAACACTCTGTATCAAAACATTACCTGACAGCTCATAGCAGAGACCCCACAGGTACAATTTTTTTGGGGATAGACAAGTGGCCTGGGTCCACAAATTGAAGACCTATACCCCCTTTGGCCTTAACATCGATGTTGATGTTAATTCCTTTATAGACAATTCTTAGAGGGTGAAGGCTAATTAGTCACCATTAGTTCTTCTTACTCATTCACACAATCTAAATTTTTTATTATTTTTTTTGGATCTATATATTGCATGTGAGATATGATGTCTTTCTGTTTATCCAGAGAGGCGCTCTAGAGTTTTTTGTACTGTAAGTGCCCTCTTGTTTCAGGGAAACTGTTTTTTATTTGTTTTTTTATTTGTTTTTATTCAATTTTTATTAATAACTGCTCATATTTATTCTTTGGTGTGGCCGGTTTGCCCTGGTGGCTCCTGACATTCTGGTTGCTGTATGGATTATTCGAGTCCCTAGAGCATGTCTGTTGTGACCGATTGGGATGCACACTGAAGATTTTGGCAGAGTTATGTGTGTGCGCTATATTAATTAAAAAGAATATTTCACATATTCATTAGTCTCTCAAGCGATAGCAACCTATTATGCAGTTTATGGATTTTTTCTCTCCCATATGAGACCCCTTTTACACCTCACAGTATGTTATTCCTTTCATATAGGTAATGTTTTGTATTTGCCCTCAGTGTTTCCCATAGACAAGATGACGCTTCAATCGCTTCCTGTGTAAAGAGATGCTGTTGTTGTGTCTATTTAAGCGGTGCGTTGGGACGTTGCTCGCATCCCGTGACCACGTCCTGTTGTGACGAAACGACGTAGGGAGGAGGAGCTACGTCCCGACGACACCGCGTTCTGTACACCCGGAAGACACGGGGAGTCTATTAGCCGGCCGGCGTTCTGATGCTTGTTTTTACAACCATTGTGTAAGTGCAATCTTTACTCTTTATTAAATAAAGCCGTGGATTTTATGCTATGTGGAGCCTTTATTTCTTTTATGGGGAGCCATCTTATTCTATTTGCTGTGTGTGACGGAGCGAGTTCCGGGTTTCGGATGACAACAAGTGTCTGCTGTTTAGATCCCTGGCTGGGGTTGCAGCCATCCGCCCTCTAGGTCTCCTATAATCTAGAGACCAACTCTCTCTGGTAAGAGGCAGCAGTTTTAAATGGTGGAGGTCTGCCCATGCACCTTTTTTTGTCACTTCAGCAAGTTTTATCTCTGCATTCACCTAGCACTGGGGGATATCTACTTGCCTGTTTTCTACAATATGCACGAACTTCAATAATCACTGTTCTTTTGGACTTGGACTTTTTATGGATTATACAAGTTTGGTTACAATTTATATTGCTTAATGTTTGCTTTTCACAGGATATATGCTCAGTGTCTCTGCACTATTTCTTTATATTGTTGCACGTGGTAATAGTGTTCTGGAAATTATTTTTTGCCGTCCACATTTAACCATGTAATTTTATTTTATAATTTATATTTTTTTCACATAGAAAATAATCTTTTTTATGTATATCATTTATTCCATTTCATTGTGGTGTTTATATACATTGGGAATTGTTTTAATTTTTTTTATATTCAAATTCACTTTTTATCACTTCAGGCACTGGATTGTTGCTATTCTCATTTTTTTAGCGCGACTTTTTTAATTATATTAGATTTACGGTTTACTACCTTTAGTCGCAGCTTTTTTTATTGTGTTAGCGCAGTATTTGTTTTTTATCTTAAGTCACCATTGACCAGGGTCCAAAGAAGCTTTCCTAAATACAGAAGCTGCTCCAAAAGATAGCAACTAGGTAAATTAATTAAAAGTCACCTTAAACATTTAAAAAAAAAAAAAATAGAATTCTCTCCCTCAAATTAAAGAAAAAAAAATGTCAAGCAATACTTTCCCTTTCCATGCTCCAGCTCTGCAACCCACATCCACCTCTGTCCTTTGCTACCGACCACTTCAAGGTTTGATGACAACCAGCCTTATTCAACCCACTTCCTGTGAGCCCAGGATATCATTGACATATCCCCTGGGAGCATATCCTCATGCAAGTCTGGACTTGCAGGGGAATACTATAGAGAACTGCAAAATTCAGGAAAGCAGGGGTGATTTTTTTCAAACTTTCAAAGGTGATGTAAATATTTACTAATTATTACATGAGCAGATTAAAGACAGATCCAAGTAGTTAAAATGTAACAACCATTTTTGAAGCGATAGCATATAGGTATACCAAATATGTAGGCAATGCATCTATAAGGTATCTTTCAAATCACTACATACATACCTTACCTAAGGTAGTGATCAACTATACCATATTCATTAAGGGCTTTTTTACACCACCAAGTGCTTGGGGACTGAACTGGGTGAGGCTGCCCAGTCCAGATGCAAGACAAGACAAACATTTATATCCTTATGAGGCCAATTGACACTACTGCATTGTGATGGTGTGTGTTGATAAGGAGTCATGTATGTGTGTTTTTTTGGTGCAACGCAATTTACTGCACAACACTGTACTACGCTAACTGTGTTAATTGGGTCTTTCTTAAAGCCTTTCTTTGGATTTTATTCTGTAACATTACCCTCACCTAGGTGAGTTAGCTGGAAGGTAGGCATCTTTTTTTTATTCTTCCTAAATTTTATTCTTTATTGCTTGCATTAAACATTTCCTAATGGGGGATACGGCCCACAAAAGAAGCAGACATTGCATTTTCATGCAAAAAAATTATTCTGGTACAGTATATGTATATGATCTAACCATAAGCTTGATAGCTTTCTTATTTGTATGTCACCTGACAAATGCCAGAAAGTCAATTTTGTATTTACATGTTCTTTACAGCATATGTTGATATAATCAAGTAGCAACAAACATTGCTCCCACATAATCAATTCAGTGTGAAAAAAGGGTCTCCTGGGATGTAGATTTTGCATTATAAGCATACAGAGAACTGCAAAAATGTTTTTCTTTTTTATATAATTTCCAGAATAAAATGATATTTATATACTTATGTTTCAGGATTAATTAATATTGTGTTTCATTCAGCTCTTTTTTTCCCAACGGCCTTCATTTTATTTTTTTATCTATAAATATTGGTTCAGGAATGACTGCATACCATCAAAGGAAGGAATAATAACGTTACCAAATTCCAGTTATCTAGTGCAAGAGCGACCCTGGTTTGTATTTGTTGAGTTGAGTTTTGGGAATATCAAATTCTTTCCTTTCTTTTAGACCTTTTTTAGACCATCTTTTAGATCCCTCCGGATCTACAATTTAATGCAGGGTTAACTGAAATGTACTTTTGAGGGATATAAATTCAAGAAGACTCCCACAATAATCCCCATCCCTGCAAAGGCTGCCACCCCCTGGCTTGATATCTCATATAAATAAAAAATATATATATTCATTTTCCCTGCAGTCCTCTGACTGGTTCAGTGAGGTCACTGTCAGGGCTGGGCTCTCAGCCCTTCCTTCTCTGTGCTCAGGTTGCTCAGCTGTTGGTTAATTGCCAGCACTCATCGTTCCACAGTGGCTCACCTGTTGATCATCTCCTGTTCATCAGTCAAGAGACTATCTGTGTTCCTGTTGAAGACTTGCCTGGCTGATGTCCCTTCTGGTTCCTGATCCTGTCTGCTGCATCAGACTACGCTGATCTCTGGCTTCCTGATTTCCTGGCTTGTTCTGTCTACTCGATTTGGCTACCGAACCCTGGCTATGTTTTGACTATGTTTACCAGTTGTACCATTTTTACAACTTTATTAAAAGGTGTGATTTTTACTGCATTTTCTGTCTCTGTCTGTTCCATGGCTCCTGACAGTAGGCAAAGGCCATGAATTCAGAAGATGCAGGCAATCCATCTAGTGGTAATATTTTTTCCAGGTTCAAAGACCTCATTGGATCCGTTTGCATAGCGTTACAGACACCCCAGATTCACATTGCCAACCTGGATCCTCCCACTGTGGCTGTTCCAGTACAACCTGTGTTGCAGGCCATCCCTCCAGTTTCTGTGCAGGCACCCGCCTCGAATATTACCTCTGTAAGAGGTATGTCTAGTTCCGCTCCGCTTCCCCAGTGATTTGGGGGAAATCCAGTTCAGTGCAGAAGGTTTCTGAACCAGGTTTGGGTATACTTTGAGATGCTGCCCCAGGTGTTCCCCACGGACAGAGGAAAAGTAGGCAACATCATTTCTTTGCTTTCTGATAGAGCCTTGGCTGGGGCAAACCTTCTATGGGAGAAGCAAAAACCCATTGTCCTGAGTTACCCAGAGTTTGTGGCTTCTTTTGAAAGGGTATTTGATGTTCCTGCATGCTACACCTCTGCTGCTCATATCCATCAAACGAAGTACGAGAACTGTTGCCGATTACGCCTTTGAATTCCGTACTCTTGCAGCAGAGGTCGCTTGGAACAATGAGGCCCTCCTGGCTGCTTTTTCTCATGTGGTAGATGGAAATCTTTATATATGATAATTGACCAGAATCAGTCCCAGAGAGAAGCCCATTGTCACGTACCTGGTAGGTTTTGAGCCTGAAGTGCAGAGAAAGACCTCCCTTACAGGTTCCACTCCCGTTCCCCTGGAATGGAGACAGAGGGCCAGGAGTGAAGAGTGGTATGGGTGCCTGGCAGGATCAACAGTCACTGGAAGTTTAGTAGTGGTGGCACCCTCTGGAACCTGAAGCTGAAGAGAAGACTGAAGACCAAGACTGGAATGCAGGGAGGACCAGGAACCCAGCAGGTAAGCAAGCCGGACAGGAGAACAGGGCTGGAACCAGGAACAAGCAGCAGGTAGTAGACTGGAACGCTGGACTGGAACCAGGAACAAACAGCAGGTAGTAGACTGGAACACTGGACTGGAACCAGGGACAAGCAGCAGGTAGTAGACTGGAACGCTGGACTGGAACCAGGAACAAACAGCAGGTAGGAGCCTGGAACGCTGGACTGGAACCAGGAACAAACAGCAGGTAGGAGACTGGATGCTGGTATACACAACGGGAAGGTCAACAGGCCGGTGGTCGGTATTGATCGGACAGCAGAGGTACCAGGGATTACACAGAGGGATGGTCAGGCAAGCCAAGAGGGTCTGGTGCAGGCGGATAGCAGGATGGTCAAACAGGAAGCTGGGTCAGATAACAGGATACACAGATCAGATCAGGTAAAGCACACGGAACGCTGTAGAGCAGACAGCGGGGATTGAGTGTGACAGACCGGTTTAAATAGCCCACCTGACACCAGCGGGAGTGCGCGCGTGCCCGTGCGTGACAGCACCCATGAACGCGTGCATGCGCAGTGGAACCCGTGGCCGTGTTCTCATGCGCCTGGATCGCCGGTTACTGGCAGGATCTTCATGACACCCATGAATGGACACAACCAGACTTGGTGGTAAAGATGAGAGACACACCACACTCAGTGATCCGCCACCACACAAATATTGCGCTTACCACAAGGCAAGCAAAAACCAGCCTATGTTCCGTCCTGGTATGGGAAAATCCAGCTGGTGTGACTTGACTGCATACAGCGTGGCTAAGAGGATGTAGCAAGGACCCCAAACTCTCGTCTCACAGGCATGTGAATGAAAAGAAACTGACCATAGTGTAATACTGGCAGGACAGTTTAATAAAAAAAGGTAGAAAACTTACATAAGTAGATTAAAAACAGCAAATAGCCGGCCGGCATAGCGACCACCCGTCCACACTAGGATGGCAATGACGTCAGAGCGTCAACCTCCCGACGTACGTTTCACCACAAATGGCGTCGTGTGAGGAACGGGCGACGCTCTAAATCATCGCCTTAAATAGAGTACAGATAACCACACCTCGTTCTGAGATCTCAGCAGTGGAAGGGAAAATAGCCACTCAAATCGCGGCTCATATTAGAGGGGGAAAAAGAATCAGAACTGAATCTTATACTTAAAACAAATTGCTTAGTATGAAAATGCAAATATGTGAACCAAACAAATGAAAAAATGTATAAAAGAGTGTCCAATCAAGAAGTCCTTCCTCTGACGAAAGGTCAGGCTGGCTCAATATTCCTTGAAACTAATGAGCAAAAGGATTGGGAGATTCGACACACTGCCATCTTGTGGTGATAAAAGAGATGGCTATAAAAATACAAAAAACCGAGTGAATGACCTCAAATAATAATTAAACAGTCTCCATGAATTAAAATTTAAAATAAATAAAATGTGATAAATTCCTTGTGGACACATATTAACCAAGAGGCTAAGGCGTCTCATGGTATATATTATTGTTGAGAGCCTATACTCCACAAAGTAATAATAAAAATGAATTTTATTGAAAATAAAAATAAAATAAAATTAGTGTGCATATCTTTGCCTAAAAAAGGCACAAAAAATATTAAATACTTTAGGAAATATTGTATTATATTATATTGTAAAAAATATTATTGAATAGATTATATTGTAAAAAATATTATTGAAAACAATATAATATATTTTAAGCAAATCGAGAAAAATATCGAGAAAAATATTTTTTAGAAAAAAAATTTTCTTTTTGTAAAGAAAAATAATTTTTTGTATATATATAAAAAATTTAGAAAATTTTATTGGGAAGAAAAAGGGGAATTAAAATCTTCCATTAACACTGAGATGTCACATCAAGTTAACATTAGAACCAACTTTAAGCATTATCGATGAAAGCATTCAGGTCTACTTCCACGTTCAACCCGAATGGTGTGTAACATTTAATTCTAAAAATCCATGCCATTTCTAGACAGGAAATCCCTCGCACCAAAGATCCACCTCTCCAGGGGCGTGTATATTTATCAATACCTAGGAAGACAGTTTTATCCGGATTTTTATTGTGAACTTCCAAATAATGTCTGGACACTGGGTGTTTGGGGAAACCATTGAGGATATTGGTCACATGCTCCATTTAATCTAACTCTGAGGGGGCGTTTAGTCCTGCCCACATACTGAAGCCCTTTTTCTTTTGTCATTTTGGTGCACATCTCACTGTTTAACTGCTGCTTTTTTGGGGGGTTTATCGATTTAGTGGTAGCGCAGTATTTTTTCTTGTTTTTTATGCTTTTTCTCATGGTCTCTCAGATAACATCAAAGATGAGATAGAAGCCCGAGACATACCTACAGATCTGGAGAAGTTGATCACATGTGCCATTCTCATTGATTCCAGACTCCGAGAGAGACCTTCCTTTAAGGAGCTCTTGCGGAAGCCTCCTGTACATTTGGCTCCGAGCTTTGCAGTCCCACCCTTGCCTCCCTCACCTCCCATGCCTCCTGGTACCAAGTCTGCCAGTGAAGTAGAACCCATGCATTTGGGCTACACACATCTATCTGCAAATGAGAGGTACTTTAGGAGGAGGGAGAAATTGTGCCTTTATTGTGGCCAGGCAGATCACTTCTTGAAGTCTTGTTCTACAAGTCCGGGAAATGCTTGCACTTGAGATCCTGTAGGGGGCAGACTTTAGGTGGCATTGTTATGTCCCCAGTTACCTTGAAGGATAAGCCTCTAGTTTTGGTTACCCTTTCGTGGTCTGAGTCGTTCATCGATACACACTTTCTAATCGACTCTGGGACTGCAGGCCTGTTTATAGACAGTGCCTTTGTGTCTAAGCACTCGATTCCGCTGCAGCTTCATGCCACTCCACTTGCCATTGAGGATATTGATGCGAGACCTCTACACCCTGCCCATGTGACTCATGAGACTTCTCCATTGACCATGGCTGTAGGGGCTCTTCACCATGAGATAATCCAATTTCAAGTTATTTCCTCTTCTCATTATCTGGTGGTTATTGGTTATCCTTGGTTACAGAGGCACAACCCCTCTTTTGATTGTCTTTGTGTTGGTTCTTTCCTGGTTGCCACAATGCAGTAAGACATGTTTTTGGAAAGTGTCTAAGGTCCTGTGAACCTCTTCCCTCTCCTCCTTGCCAGAGGAGTACCATGCATTTAGCGATGTCTTTGACAAGAGTCAAGCCGGTAGTTTGCCTCCACACCGATCGTATGATTGCACAATTGACCTTCAACCTGGTGCAGGGGTGGGCTGACAACTCATGGGGCCCCTGGGCACTAGGGGATTACGGGGCCCCCAGGTTTAAAGATGGCCACCACAAAGCAGCCATCTTTCTGATGCAACATTAATGCGGCATGGCCTTTGTGGAGGGGCACCTAGCTTGGTGACATGAAGAGTGGCAGGAAACTTAAAGTGGAGTTCCACCCACTTTTACAACTCTTCAGCATCCCTCACTAAACTGTGTACTGTAAACAAAATATTTTTTTTTTCTCAGCACCTACTGTATATCTGCTGTATTCATTTTTCACTTCCTCCTCCCTGGCCGCGGCCCATCGCATCATTTCCTGTTTGCAATGCCTTCTGGGAAGGGGCAGAAACTTCCTCTGAAACTGCCGTTGCTATGGAAATCTGACCTGAAACCTATTACACTGCTTGTGCTGCACTGAGCGTGTGCGGGATCTGCAAGGATGAGATCCAGGTTGAAATACAGTCTGGCTTCAGATGCCCATACTTAAGATGGCCACGGCCTGCTGTAAGTTTATAAAATAACAAACTACTGCTATAAACTAACAAAACAGACTTTAGTTTACAGACTAACTTACTAGAATACATTAAGCTTGTGTATTATAGGGGTATTTTTATTTAAAAACTATAATTTAGGCCAGAACACCACTTTAAAGCTGGTGAAAAAATAAATGCACTGAGAGCCTCTCGTGGGCAGTGCCACCTTAACAGCACGGGCTCTGAAGGTCCAGCACTATAAGCCGGACTTTCAGAGTGTATGCGCTGATGATTTCATCAGCTGCATGCACTCTGAATATCTCCTAAATGGTGCAAGTTTAGTAGATATTCACAGTACCTACAGGTAAGCCTCATTATAGGCTTAACTGTATGTACAACTGGTAGTACAGAGTTTAACACCACTCAGATTTTTTACAAATTTTTTTTTACAATGTTTAATTTTTTTTAATCAAATTTTTAATTTAATAATTTTATTTTTTTTTTAAACATTTTTTTTCACAACTCTGTTGGGGGGGTCTTTGGTGAGATATCAGGAGTCTAAACAAACCTCCTGAAGTCTCACTTTTGAGACAGAGACAGGTACTGAGGACACAGATTCCCCAGTCCCTTTCTCTGCAGCCTCAGTTGCACTAAAAATGAATGAACATGAGACAGAGACTATTGCCCATTCATAAACTGAAGTTTACTATGCTCAGTTATGAATGAATACAGTGAGTGATCAGTATCAATCACTCACTGTGTTCACCTAGAAAAGGAAGGGACTGGTAAATGTCGTTGGGAGAGGAAAGGAGGAAAGCCGACAGCGCTGCAGGGGGTGGGGTCCAGGCAGTGAGAGAAATCCAGATTAGTGCAGCGAGTGAGGGAAATAACTGAACCAATCTTTCAGCTGCTGCAGTGAGAGCCACAAAAGATCGGTTTCAATTATTTCCCCCACCCGCTCTATCCACACACCATCCCCTTGGTAGGAATAACTGCAGGGGTCCCTCCCCCAAGCACCAGTGGAATGGGGATGTGAGACAGTTGGTGGGGGTGAGTCAGTTGTGGAGGGATTTATTTCAGTGGCAGTGTCTGTGGGGTGACCGACTAGGGATGTTGGGAAGGTAGAGAATGAAAAGTGACCATGGAATAATGTCACTCAGCTGGGGGGTAGGAAGTAGCTCAAAGTGATGTCTGTCAGCTGGATGTATGAAGTGGCCTGGGGGAGGCAGGGGATGAGAAATATATATAGATAAAGATGTCTATAATCAAAAAACTTCTGAGCTCATCTACTAATAGATAAAACAATAAATAACACAATGGCACTGCTCAAAGAGAAAACCTCTTATTATAATAATATGCAACCCCCAATCACTCTGTGTATGTCCAGATAATGTGAAGTTGTTTTATGGCCATTCTTTTTAACCCTGTGTTATCCAAACTCTGTACAACCAAAAGTTTAAACTCAACACATAAACTAAACACTCAGTTTAGTTGATTTACTAAAGGGAAAAAGACTGTGCACTTTGCAAAGTTGCAGTTTCTCCAGAGCTTAGTAAATGAGCAGAAGCTCTGCTGACTTCCATCGTCCAATCATGTGCAAACAAAAATGCTTTTTTTATCTTTCTTGCACGTGATTGGACTTTGCAAAGTGGAGCCTTACCTCATTTACTAAGCTCTGGAGCAACTGCACTTTGAAAAGTGCACAGTCTGTTTGTCTTTAGTAAATTAACCCCAATGGCTAAGTTCACATCTATGCATTGGGGGAATGCATGAAAAAGTGTATGCTTTCCCAACATGCACAGAAATGAGCTGCCCTTTAATCAGATGCACAGCAATTCTAATAATTGGTAATGGCACCCCCATGCATCTGCAAACGTGCACACCGAACTGGACTTTTTCATAGCTTTTCCATGTTGCTTGTGTGTAGGGCAGTCCATTGAAATGAATGGGCTGCCCTACACGTGATATGTGAAAAACATGCCCATGCTTGGTTGCACATGTATCCTAACTGTTAGCACATAAAAAATAACAATCCTCCATAAACATAGATGGTTCTCTAATGATCAGTGTTCATACAGTTGTGGTACCATGCAGATAGCCATGAACATGGTGTTATGATATGTTTATAGTTTATGTGGTGAGTGTACACTTTTCATTGTACAGGGTGTGCATAACACAGGGTTAAATGGAAAGGTCATAAATTAACTTCCTATTATCTGGGATTTACACAGAGTGATGGGGGATGTTTCTGTAGATAGATAGTGATTAGTATAAAGTGTGCCTACTTAGGAGATGTCTGCCAGCTGGGGGGAGGGCTGCAATCTCTACTGGCTCCAACACACAGTTAATTTCAACCCCCCTTGTCACCTTACTTAACCCTTCACGTTTCCACAGAAATTTCCTCCTGACATGAAACTTTATAGTGTGCGCAGCTTACCTCCAGGACAACTTTCCTCACTCGCTCACCTCCCTCCCTGTATATAGCATGCAGTAGTTGGCAGTAGCTATGGCCCTCCTCTGGGTTCTCAAATAACACTGCACTGAAGTAGGATCTGACTTAGTGGAACACAGAGCAAGTATGCAGGAGAACACTGAGGGGTGAGACAGAAAGAAGACTCTGAACTTCTAAATACATACACTACCAGGCAGTATATGTATTTAGAAGCAATGACACTGCTACTGACAAACCCCGGGATTGAGCTGTAACGGAACACCTTCTTACAGAGTGTGACTGTCCCTGCTCATGGTGCCCCTTACTGGCCATGGGGCCCTCGGTCGGTGCCCGAGTGCCCTAATGGTCAGTTCGCCCCTGACCTGGTGCTATGCCTCCTCATGGCTGGGTTTACCCTTTGTCTGTCTCGGAGGATAAAGCTATGGAGGACTATGTTGCTGACGTGCTTTCTCAAGGGTTCATCCGCAAATCCTTGTCTCCTGCTGGTGCTGGCTTCTTATTTGTGAAAAATAAGAGTGGTGAACTGAGATCTTGTATTGATTATAGGGGTCTCAATCACATCACGATTAAAAACTCCTACCTGATTCCATTGATTACGGAATTATTTGACCGCCTCAAGGGAGCAATGGTTTTCACGAAGGTCGATCTGAGAGGAGCATACAATCTTGTGAGGATCAAGGAGGGTGATAAATGGAAAACTGTGTTTAATACCAGGACAGGACATTAGGAATACCTCGTAATGCTGTTTGGTCTTTGCAACACTCCTGCAGTTTTTCAGGAGTTCATCAACGATGTTCTCTGAGATATATTGCAGCAATATGTGTTGGTTTATCTGGATGATATTTTCATATATTCTAAATCCCTAGAGAGCCACCACACAGATGTCTCCTGTGTGCTACAGAGGCTGAAAGATAATAACCTGTATTGTAGCTTGGAGAAATGAGAGTTCCATTGTGAACAGGTTAAATTTCTGGGTTATGACATTTCTACTGACGGTTTTTCGATGGACCCAGAGAAGTTATCTGCAGTTCTACAGTGGCCTCGACCCATAGGTCTACGTTCGTTACAATGTTTTCTTGGCTTTGCCAATTATTATCGGAAATGTATTCGGAACTTCTCTTCTCTGGTCAAACCCCTGACTGATATGACCAGAAAGGACGGTAACCCACAGAATTGGTCTCTGGATTCTATTAAAGCCTTTGAGTCTCTAAAGGCTGCCTTTGTTTCATCTCCTATGTTGGCACATCCTGATCCTATGATACCCTTCATTCTTGAGGTTGATGCATCTGAGACTGAAGTGTGCGCCCTTCTGTCTCAATGTCCTACCTCTGAGAGCGCTATGCATCCTTGCTACTTTTCTAAGAAATTATCATTTTAGCACTTTTTTTATAATAAGCTTTATTGAATTTTGAAAACAGTACATTATAATAAAGTGTTCAGGAGAGTGAACAAGTACATTCATCATTTTGTAATTGTTACAGAGCAACAGAGAATAATAAACCTTGGTGTATTGTAAATATAACCTATAGTAACAGATATAAGCTACCAGAGGGTATGGATTGGCGATAAGAGATGATATTTTTCTTTTAAATTTTCCCGCTAGCCAGTGAAAGTGGGTGACGGGATGGGGGTTATGAGAGCAAAGGAAGGGGGGGGTACTACTGAACTAACTGCCGGGCAACTGGGGACCAGAAAAATGAGAAATTATTCCCGACTAATGCCGCGTACACACGGGCAAACTTTTCGATGGACTAGGTCCGGTGGACTTTTCGACTGACTTTCTGAAGGACTTTCCGACGGACTTTCGAATGAACGGACTTGCCTACACACGATCAACCAAAGTCCGACGGATTCATACGTGATGACGTACGACCGGACTAAAATAAGGAAGTTCACAGCCAGTAGCCAATAGCTGCCCTAGCGTCGGTTTTTGTCCGTCGGACTAGCATACAGACAGGAAAGATTTGAAACATGTTTCATTTCTAGGTCCGTCGAACTTTTGGGAAAGAAAAGTCCGCTGGAGCCCACACACGATTGGATTATCCAACGGACTCCGGTCCACCGAACCAAGTCTGCCATAAAGTCCGCTCGTGTGTACACAGCATTAGGAGATGTGAGAAGTTGAGGGAAAATGGAGCGGGAAGGGACTTAAGAGGTACAGAATATAGTCGGGGTGACGTCTAGTGCAGTTAATGGAGACATGGATGTTCAAAAAGTCAGAGATAGGAGGTATCCAAGGGGGAGGGCACCCCCCCACCCGCAGGTGGGGGGGGGGCGAAGTCCTCTCAGGGTGGACCAGGACCTCAGGGATTAGGGATTCCCTGAGGTGCCGGTGTGCCAAGAATCAAAACCAAATGACATGTCATTACACACCATAAAGGTCTGGAGTGCCATAATGTAGTCTGATGAGTTAGCCCACAAATGGCTGAGCTTCTGTGTAACAGTGATAGTAAAGTCATCAGCAGGGAGGACTCTTTTAAAAGTGTTAGGGAGGTTAGTGGAGACTCCTGAGTCCTCACAAGATCAGAAAGCTATCCTGGACTTTTATAGGGATGATTTTTGTAATAAAGTGTGTCCATTTATTTCAGAAGCAGGACAATGAACCATTTTTCCTTTTGTAATAGGTTCATAAGTTCATGTTTCACATCCAAAAGAGTGTGTGTGTGTGTGTGTGTGTGGGGGGGGGTAGTGGATGTCCAGTTCTTCAGGATGGCACGTCTCTCAATCATGAAACAGGTCGATAGTTAGGCTTTGTTATGCTGGGCGGAGTTGTATTGAGCGACTCGACGAGCAGGGGGAGCAGTTTTGGTCCCAAAAATTGGAGACCAGGGGACAAGCCCAAAGTCTGTGAAGTAAAGTCGGTTTGGCTTGGGTGCAAAGGGGACATGTTTGTCCTATGTTGACCCACGAGGCAGGTGGAGAATATATGCTCATGTGCATAATTTTAAGTTAGAATTAAGCTAGAATTCAGTCCATGGCTTTTGAGGATTGTAATTCCTTACACCAAGCCGTCACTGAAGTAAATTGAAGCGGTTTGCTTAGATGAGAGTGCAGAGGCTTATAGATGGTTGAAATTTTGAATTGTTGGTTTTCCAAGAGTGTCCAGAATAGATGAATGGGATCTTTGAGGTTTGTTTTGGCTTAGACCTGTGACGTGGTGGATGGCCTGATGTATGTAGAGGAAGTGATGAACTGGGAGACCTAAGTGTGATATTATTTGGGAGTATTAGGGTTTCCATGTATGGGGAGATGGTTGGATACCCATGGAGTAAGGTTTAGTTTCCATCTCGTTTCTCGCCTTGCCAGTAACCTGTCACGTATTAAGAGATTTTGTTTAAGAACTTGAGGGAGGGACCTTAGGTTGCAGTGCAGCAAAGCTGGTAAGCCGAATGGGCTTGTCATTTGGGATTCCAATTCATGGTTGGAGTACTTTGAGCTTTGAGATAACCAATCTAAACATACTCTCATTAAACAGGATAAATTATACAGGATAAATTATATTGGGTAGATTGGCTCCCCCCCTCGGTCCTGGACAGGCAGAGTTTGAGCAGTGAAATGAGGGGCGACACCTGTGCCAGAGAAAATTTGACAGAGCTTTATGGATTCTTTGTATGGCGTAATAGTAGAGGGATAGTTTGCAAAGGGTATAGAAGTCTAGTGAAGCTGATCATTTCAAAAAGGTGACACCTGCAGAGGAGCGAGAGTGAAAGATCCATCCACGTCTCCAGTTTGCCTATGATTTTGGTAATAACCGGAGAGAAGTTTCAGTGGTAGAGGGATGAGTGTACTTTGCCAATCTTTACCCCAGGTAAGTAATATGTTTGGCAACAGTGAAAGATGAGACATGTACCCAGGGGGGGGACCTAGGGTGGTATAAGTGGAGGGTCTCACTTTTGGAGAAATTAATACGTAGGCCTGAGGAAGCTCGAAAGGAGATACAAATCTTGGATAAGGGGCATATCTGCTCTAGGGTTGGATGTGAATATTAGAATGTAGGGATGAGCTGAACACCCCCCCGGTTCAGTTTGCAGCAGAACATGCGAACAGGCAAAAAATTTGTTCGAACTCGTGAACACCGTTAAAGTTTATGGGACACGAACATGAATAATCAAAAGTGCTAATTTTAAAGGCTTATATGCAAGGTATTGTCATAATTGTTTGGGGACCTGGGTCCTGCCCCAGGGGACATGTATCAATGCAAAAAAAAGTTTTAAAAACCGTCCGTTTTTTCGAGAGCAGTGATTTTAATAATGCTTAAAGTGAAACAATAAAAGTGAAATGTTCCTTTAAATTTCATACCTGGGGGGTGTCTATAGTATGCCTGTAAAGTGGCACATGTTTCCTGTGTTTAGAACAGTCCGAGAGCAAAATGACATTTCTAAAGGGAAAAAGTCATTTAAAAGTACTCGCAGCTATAATGAATTATCGGTCCCGGCAATACACAAAAAAGTCATTGAAAAAAACAGCATGGAATTCCCCCACAGTCCATTACCAGACCCTTTGGGTCTGGTATGAATATTAAGGGGAACCCCGAACCAAAATTTAAAAAAAAATTGCGTGGGGGGTCCCCCCAAATTCCATACCAGGCCCTTCAGGTCTGGTATGGATATTAAGGGGAATCCCGCGCCAAAATTTAAAAAAAAATGGCATGAGGGTCCCCTTCAAAATCCATACCAGACCCTTCAGGTCTGGTATGGATTTTAAGGGGAACCCCATGCCACAATTAAAAAAAAATGGTGTGGGGGTCCCCCCAAAAATCCATACCAGACCCTTTTCTGAATACGCAAACTGGCAGGCCGCAGGAAAAGAGAGGGGGACGAGAGAGCACCCCCCTCCTGAACCGTACCAGGCCACATGCCCTCAACATGGGGAGGGTGCTTTGGGGTAGCCCCTCAAAGCACTGTGTCCCCATGTTGATGGGGACAAGGGCCTAATCCCCACAACTCTTGCCTGGTGGTTGTGGGGGTCTGCGGCGGGGGGCTTATCAGAATCTGAAAGCCCCCTTTAACAAGGGGACCCCCAGATCCCGGCCCCCCCCATGTGAAATGGTTACGGGGTACAAATGTACCCCTACCATTTCACAAAAAAGTGTGAAAATGGTAAAAATTACATGACACGGCTTGGGACAAGTCCTTTATTAAAAATAAAAAAATAAAAATGTCCCATGAAGTCATCTTCTTCACTTGCTTTGCTGACCGAACAAAAAAAAAAAAAACGCGACCGGCCTGCCTCCATGGGCCTTATGACGCATCTTCGCTTTGACTGTTCTTTTATAACTGAGGGCGGGGCCACTCCATGATGTTCACGGGTGACCCTGCCCCCTCTGACGCATGGGGACTTGGCTTCCCTGGGGTGTCAGAGGGGGCGGGGCCACCCGTCTATGTAACTGGGTGGCCCCTCCCCCTCTGACTATGGGGAAGCTATAGGGAAGTTCCTGTGCATCAGAGAGGGGCGGGGTCACCCGGGAACATCACAGTGTGGCCCTGCCCTCAGTTATAAAAGAACTGTCAAAGCGAAGACGCATCATACGGCGAGTGCCTCCAATGGAAGTGGGTCATTCGCGTTTTTTTTTTTCGGTCCATCGGCAGAGTGAGAGAAGAAAAAGAAGAAGAAGACTTTGTGGGACATTTTTATTTTTTTATTTTTTAATAAAGGACTTGTCCCAAGCCCTGTCATGTCATTTTTACCACTTTGACACTTATTTTGTGAAATGGTAGGGGTACATTTGTACCCTGTTACCATTTCACATGGGGGGAGGCCGGGATCTGGGGGTCCCCTTGTTAAAGGGGCTTCCAGATTCCGATAAGCCCCCCGCCCGCAGACCCCCACAACCACCGGGCAAGGGTTGAGGGGATGAGGCCCTTGTCCTCATCAACATGGGGACACGGTGCTTTGGGGGGGCTACCCCAAAGCACCCTCCCAATGTTGAGGGCATGTGGCCTGGTACGGTTCAGGAGGGTGGGCGCTCTCTCGTTCCCCACTCTTTTCCTGCGGCCTGCCAGGTTGCGTGCTCGGATAAGGATCTGGTATGGATTTTTGGGGAGACCCCACGCCATTTTTTTTAAAATTTTGGCGCGGGGTTCCCCTTAAAATCCATACCAGACCTGAAGAGCCTGGTATGGAATTTAGGGGGACCCCCACGTCATTTAAAAAAAAAAATGGTTCGGGGTTCCCCTTAATATTCATACCAGGCTGGTAATGAACTGTGGGAGAATCCCATGCCATTTTTTTCAATTACTTTTATGTGTATTGCCAGGACCGACAATTAATTATAGCCGCAAGTACTTTTAAATTACCTTTTTTCCTTTAGAAATGACATTTTGCTCTTGGACTGTTCTAAACATGGAAAACATGAGCCACTTTACAGGCATACTATAGACACCCCCCAGGTATGAAATTTAAAGGAATATTTCACTTTTATTGTTTCACTTTAAGCATTATTAAAATCACTGCTCCGTTTTTAAAACTTTTTTTTTGCATTGATACATGTCCACTGGGGCAGGACCCAGGTCCCCAAACACTTTTTATGACAATACCATGCATATAAGCCTTAAAAATGAGCACTTTTGATTTCTCCCATAGACTTTTGAAGGGTGTTCCGCGGCTTTCAAATTTGCAGCGAACACCCCAAATTGTTCGCTGGGGGGCGAACAGGCAAACACCCGATGTTCGAGTCAAACTTACGTTTGGCTCATCCCTATTAGAATGTTGTCGCCGAATAGTGCTAGACAGAGTTCTTGATGTCCTACAGTTATGCCATGTAAGTTAGATTGAAAGAGCTAGAATTAGGATAATGGTTCCAAGGCCAGGTTGAACGGGAGTGGCGAGAGGGGGCAGCCTTGTCTGGTCCCCTTGTGAAGTTTGATACTTCCTGAGATGCCTACAGCTGCCACTATATTTGCCGTGGGGGCTGAGTACATTGTGGAGACCAGTTGTAAAAAGGACCCGAAAATCCGAAACGTTGAATGACTAGCGAAAGCCAGGTAAAACCAATGTTATCAAAAGCCTTCTCCTTGTCGAGTGAAATTATGGCAAAATCCCCATCGGGTTGGCTTTAGCCTGTTCGAGGGCTGTAATGACTTTGCGGATATTGGAAGATGCCGAGCGACCTTGGGTAAATCCTGCCAGCGAGGGGTGAATAAGGGAGGGTGTTAGGTACCTGGTAGTAGAGCCTGACTGGTAGAAGGAGACCTCTCTTAAACGCTGGTTCAGGAGCCACTAGAAGTGGGAACAGTGGTCTCTTGAGCACAGTGGGTAGGAGGGCCTGATGCAGGTTCCAGCAGAAGCAGACACTGGAACTGGAAGGATGTCCCTCAGGGATGGCTGAGCTGCGGATGCAGGTAGACTGATGCAGGCCAGAAGGCAGGCAGGTGGATGAGAAGGCAGTGGCAGGATCTGAAGCTTGGCAAAGCAGGCTGGAAGCAGCGTCACAGGACACAGGCAAAGCAAGATCAGACAGTCCATTTTGGCAGGAGATCAGGCAAGTGTAAAGCAAGAGGGATGATCCAAGATCCAAGAATAGTCAGGCAGGCAGGAGTTCGGCAACAGGTAACAAGATAAGCAAGGTCAGGCAGGCCGGGTCGGATAGGAGACTGGAGAATGGTCAGACGGAGCCGGGTCACTAGCAATACAACAAGAGGCAGGATACAGGAACTCAGGTGCAGATCTGCAGACGAACAGCACCTGACAGAAGCATCTGTCATTCTTTTAAAGACCCCTTGGCGCCAGAACGGGCGAGCGCAAACCCGCGAATGCGTGTACGGGCACGCACGGGAGCGCTCCGGCGCCCCCTGGTGGAGCATTAAGCAGAACTGCCCTGGAAAGGCCCTTCGTGCACCTGCGTGCACGCATATTTGCCCGACGGCCACTGATATGCCCCTGACATTGCCCCCTCCCAACGGGCAGCCTCTGGATGTCCAGATAACTTTTCTTTTCAGGATGAGCAGAGAAATAGGCATGAATCAAACGTTTGGCATGAATATTACAGTCAGGTTCCCATGAGTTATTTTCCGGACCATACCCCTTACACTTAATCAAAAACTGTACTTGCCCAGATCTCTTTCTGCAATGAAGGATGGCCTCCACTTCATGCTCCTCATTACCGTCCACCAGAACCGGTTCAGGGACCCTGGTGCACCTATCAGGAAAAGGATCATCTACAGCAGGCTTCAAAAGTGACACGAGAAACACAGGGTGGATTTTAAGTGAGTCAGGTAAACACAATTCATAGGACACCTCGTTGATTTTCCTTTTCACAGGGAAAGGCCCAATAAATTTAGGAGCAAGCTTCTTGGAAGGACAAGTTAATCTAATATTATCGGTAGACAGCCATACCTTGTCACCAAGCTGAAGGTTTAGGTCTCCTTTTCTTTTCTGATCGAAGAACCTCTTGCTTTCCGCTTGTGCCTTGGATACCGCTTCCCGTAATATCCGGTTATTATGACTGAGGAACTGTACTGTGTCCTGGACGGCTGGAACTGAGGATTCTGAAAGAAAATCTGGTAAGAAAGGTACATGAAAACCATAATTGGCAAAGAAAGGGGATTGACCGGTGGCAGAATGGCTGGCATTGTTATAAGCGAATTCCGCTAGGGGCAGCAGGGACACCCAATCATCTTGCACAAAAGATGTAAAACACCTAATGTATTGCTCCAGAGTCTGATTTGTACTTTCAGTTTGCCCATTTGTTTGTGGGTGGTATGCTGAGGACAGGGCTAGTTTAATTTTCAAAATTTCACAAAGGGCTCTCCAAAAGCGTGAGGTAAACTGTACCCCCCTATCGGACACTATATTTGCGGGGACTCCGTGCAGCCTGACAATCTCCTTGATGAACACACGGGCCGTTTCAACAGCAGAAGGTGTTCCTTTTAGGGGCACAAAGTGGGCCATTTTGGACAGCCGGTCGACGACCACAAAGATTGCCAAACATCCTTCAGAGCATGGTAATTCAACTATAAAGTCCATTGCTATCATCCTCCAGGGCCTATCTGGTATAGGCAACGGTCTCAGTAATCCCCAAGCTCTGTTCCTAGGAGTTTTATTCTGAATGCAGACAGAACACGAGTTAACATATTTCCTGCAGAATTCCTTCAGGTTAGGCCACCAAAAAGTGCGTTGCACCAGCTCAAGGGTCTTGCGGACCCCAAAATGTCCTGCAAGTGGGTGGTCATGCAATAATGTCAGTACCTTGACTCGGGCGTTCTCTGGTACGAAAATTTGACTTCCTCTCCACAATAATCCATCTCGAGATGTTAAAGAGGATCCCTGGAGACTTGAAGGTTCTGGAGATGCTTCTCAAATCATGGACAGAAGATCTGTTTGAAGAAGAAGGAAACTATTTGGCGGCAGAATAGTGTCAGGTACAGAAAAGTCTTTAGGATTGTCAAACATGCGCGACAGCGCGTCTGGTTTTACGTTTTTAGATCCAGGCCGGTAGGTAATGTGGAAACAAAACCGTGTAAAGAATAGAGCCCATCAGGCCTGTCTGGGTTTTAGTCTCTTACCAGATCTTAAATATTCGAGGTTCTTGTGATCAGTATATATCAGTACTGGATGGACTGCGCCTTCTAGCAAATACCTCCATTCTTCCAAAGCTGTCTTGATAGCAAGTAGCTCCCGGTCCCCCACATCATAGTTCCGCTCAGCCGGTGAAAGTTTTCTAGAAAAGAACCCTACGGGGTGCATCAGGTCCTTGTTGCCCTGTCGTTGAGAAATGACAGCACCCACGGCCACTTCGGAAGCATCAACCTCCAGGATAAAAGGTAAGGATGGGTCAGGATGGCTAAGGATCGGAGCTGACGTGAATCGTCTTTTTAATTCTTCAAAGGCCCCCTGAGCTTCCGGGTTCCAGTGAAAATGAAAGTTCTGCTTGGTTAGCTACGTGATGGGAGAGATGGTGGCAGAAAACCCCCTAATGAACTTTCTATAAAAGTTTGCAAACCCAATGAAGCATTGCACGCCCTTCTTGTCCATGGGAGCTGGCCAATCTAACACAGCAGACACCTTCTAAGGGTCCATTTTGATGCCGGTTGGGGAGATCACTAACCCCAGGAACTGAATCTCCTCCTGTTCAAATTCGCACTTCTCCGCCTTAGCATACAGTCTGTGCAAACTAAGTCAGTCCAGAACTTTACGGACATGTTCCCTATGTTGATCAAGTTAACTGGAGAAGATTAGGATGTCATCCAAATAGACGATTAAAAAGATGTCCAAGAAATCTCTAAACACATCATTGACCAGATGCTGGAACGTGGCAGGAGCATTGCATAGGCCGAAGGGCATGACCAGATACTCATAGTGTCCGAAACGGGTCTGGAAAGCTGTCTTCCATTCATCCCCGGCCCAAATGCGGACCAGATTGTAGGTCCCTCTCAGATC
Organism: Lithobates clamitans; assembly: GCA_037952925.1. Classification (NCBI taxonomy): domain Eukaryota; kingdom Metazoa; phylum Chordata; class Amphibia; order Anura; family Ranidae; genus Lithobates; species Lithobates clamitans. Next base: position 23,713 of record JBBGZY010000152.1, read on the forward strand.
CAGCTTGGTGAAGATAATGGCAGACCTCAACTTCTGGAACAGTTCAGGTATCAGGGGCAACGGATAGCGGTTTTTGACCGTAACCTTGTTAAACTCCCGATAGTCCACACAAGGATGAAGAGTCTGATCTTTCTTGGAGACAAAAAATATTCCGGCACCAGCTGGTGAAGTAGAAGGTCGGATAAAGCCTTTTTCGAGGTTTTCATTTATGTATACCCTAAGTGCCTCTTGTTATTTTTCAGACAGCGGGAAAATGCGCCCAAAAGGAATTTCAGCCCCAGGGAGCAGCTCAATTGGGCAATCATAGGGACGATGGGGTGGCAGGGAATCTGCTCCCTTCTTGCTGAACACATCTGCAAATTCCCGATAGGCCTCTGGTATGTCTTGGAGCAGGTCTGGGTCAATGTCCATACATAGTAAAGTAGCAGCAGATTTATGTTTTGTGTTCAAAAGATTTTATTAGATTTTGAAAAGAATAACAAGCTGTAGTTACATGTCATATATGAAAATAAACCATATATAAATGATACAATGGTATGTTTTTGCATGGTAACATCTTATATACTAGAATTACATCATACAGTAGATGTAGTTGGAATTACCTCGGGTCAGATCTTATCTTATCCGTGTCATTTCCGGCCTTTGTGGTTTGGCTTAGAGTTTCTAACCAATTCCTCCACCAGCACCCCTATATGGGATCACACTGTGCCGGAGAGAGGAATGGGCTCCATCCAGGCCCGGACTGGGACGAAAAATAGGCCCGGGCATTTTGGAATGAGCAGCCCATGACATCTTAACCGGCCCCTTCCCCACTCTCCATCCTGACGGATCGCCCAGGAGAGGGGAGGGGGAAACCCGGCAAAGGTGTGGGGGGCGAGGGGGACAGGGAAAGAGCACGGGGGCAGAGAGCACAGGGAAGAACTTTGAGAACATGGGGTGGGGCGAGACCACAGGGGGCTGGAGAGCACTGTGGGGGGAGGCGGAGAGCATGGGGGGGCAGAGAGCACAGGGGAGAGGCAGAGAACACAGGGAGGAAGAGGAAGTGGAGAGCACAAGGGGGCCAGAGAGCATGGGGGGCTGGAGAGCACAGGGGGTGGGGGGTTGGAGAGCACAGGGGGAAGCAAAAACACAGGGTGGGGCGTAGAGCACAGGGAGGGCAGAAGAGCATGGGGCGGAGAGCACAGGGGGGAGGTGGAGATCACTGGGGGGGCTGTAGAGCACTGGGGGGAGGCGAAGGGCACAGGGGGGCAGCAGAGAGCATGGGAAGAGGTGGAGCGCACAGGGGGTAGGCGGAGATCAATGGGGGGGCTGGAGATCACTGGGGGAGAGGCGTAGGGCACAGGGGGGCAGCGTAGAGCATGGGGGAGGTGGAGATCACAGGGGGGGCTGGAGAGCACTGGGAGGGCTAGAGAGCACTGGGGGAGAGGCAGAGGGCACAGGGGGCACCATAGAGCATGGGGGAGGTGGAGAGCACAGGGGGAGAGACGGAGGGCACAGGGGGGATGCGTAGAGCATGGGGGGAGGTGGAGAGCACAGGAGGGAGGTGGAGAGAAGAGGGGAGGTGAAGAGCACAGGGGGAGGTGGAGAGCACAGGGCAGAGGTAGAGGGCACAGGGGGGCAGTGTAGAGCATGGGGGGGTGGAGAGCACAGGGGGAGGTGAAAAGCACAGGGGGAGGGGCAGAGGGCACAGGGGGGCAGCATAGAGCATGGGGGAGATGGAGGGTACAGGGGGAGAGACAGAGGGCACAGGGGGGCAGCATAGAGCATGGGAGGAGGTGGAGAGCACAGGGGGAGAGACAGAGGGCACAGGGGGGCAGCATAGAGCATGGGTAAGGTGGAGAGCACAGGGGGAGAGACAGAGGGCACAGGGGGGCAGCATAGAGCATAGGAAGAGGTGAAAAGCACAGGGGGAGAGGCAGAGGGAACAAGGGGGCAGCATAGAGCATGGGGGATGTGGAGAGCACAGAAGGGAGGAGGAGAGCACAGGGTGGCTAGATACCACGGGGGAGCTAGAGGGCACTGGGTGGGCTGGAGAGCACTGGGGGAGAAGTGGAGGGCACAGGGGGACATCGGAGAGCATGGGGGAGGTGGAGAGCACAGGAGGGAACTGGAGAGAACAGTAGGGCTGGAGAGCCCTGGGGGGGTGCTAGAGAGCACTGGGGGGGCTGGAGAGCATGGGGGGGAGGTGAAGAGCACAGGGGGAGGTGGAGAGCCTAGGGGGAGAGGCAGAGGGCACAGGGGGCAGCGTAGAGCATGGGGGGAGGTGGAAAGCACAGGGGGAGAGGCGGAGGGAACAGGGGGGCAGCATAGGGCATGGGGGATGTTAAGAGCACAGAAGGGAGGAGGAGAGCATGGGGGCTGGATAGCACGGGGGGCTAGAGAGCACTGGGTGGAGGTGGAGAGCACAGGGGGGGGCTGGAGAGCACTGGGGGAGAAGTGGAGGGCACAGGGGGGCAGTGGAGAGTATGGGGGAGGTGGAGAGCACAGGAGGGAGGTGGATATCACAGGGGGCAGTGGAGAGCACAGGGGGAGAGACGGAAGGCACAAGGGGGCAGCATAGAGCATGGGGGGAAGTGGAGAGCATAGAAGGGAGGTGGAGAGCACTGGGGGGGCTGGAGAGCAATGGGGGGGCTGGAGAGCAATGGGGGGGGAGAGGGGAGCATTGGGGGAGGTGAAAAGCACAGGGGGAGAGGCGGAGGGCACAGGGGGGCAGCGTAGAGCATGGGGGGAGGTGGAGAGCACAGGGGGGGCTGGATAGCACTGGGGGAGAAGTGGAGGGCACAGGGGGCAGCGGAGAGCATGGGGGAGGTAGATATCACAGGGTGGGAGGTGGAGAGCACATGGAGAGAGGCAGAGGGCACAGAGGGGCAGCAGAGAGCATGGGGGTGGTGGAGAGCACTGTGGGGGATAGAGAACATTGGGGGGGCAGCAGAGATAAGCAGGACAGGAGGAGCGGTGGGGGTGGCTGCATATAGAAGAATTATTCCCTCCATCTTCCTCCCGCAGTACCTGACAGCCTGCAAGAGGGAGAGGAGCAGAAGCAGGCATTCAGAGACTGCGGGAGGGAGATGGAGAGAATAATTCTTCTATAGGCAGCCGCCCCCACCGTTCCTCCTATTCAGGTTACAGGGCGCCACACTTACCTACGTTCTCTCTGATCCGGCTGCAGCAGACTCCTCTCCCCTTCATGGTCACGCCCCCCAGCTCGAACGGTTGAACTATACTGGCGGCCGTGGAGAGGTGTCTCCTCTAGCTCCTCCCCCCCTTCATGTTTCCGTCCCCCTGTTGCCGATGGCTGAGCCTGAGCTGAACTGGCAGCCGGGCGGCCGCGGAAAGGTCGGGGACTGGTGTGGGCTTAAAGAGCAGCCTGCCTTGGCCCTGCAAGCAAGAACATGCAGCCCGGCGGCCCCGGCCCACCGGGCATTTGCCCGGTTTGCCCTATGGCCAGTCCGGGCCTGGCTCCATCCTCTAATGGCCTAATGACGGAACGATGTAAAAATAAAATAGGTACACGAACCATATAAACCTTGGTAGCAAAAATAGCATGCTAAACGGATAACATTTCAACCTTATATTGACAATCCCTCTGGCGAAGACGCTGCTTAGACAAGAAGCAAAGAGATGCTATTGTGTGTAGTTTAATCACAGGGACATATTACTTAGTGAAATATTCTACTATTGATCCCTCCAGTGTAGTCCAACTGAAGGGGTGAGTCCCCTTTTTTACCTGCCAGAGGTGATGAAAAGATGGGATGGGGAAAGAGAGAAGAAAGGGGAGTAAGGAGGAGAGAGAGGTGAAATATTGCTGTAGAGTCTAGATAAGAGAGGAATTTTGCTGTCTGCTAGGAAGACCCACTTCTATTGGAGTGCTATTTCTAAGAATTTGGATGTTCCCTTATTCCTATATATTTGGACCATGGTTCCCAAGTCTTCTCAAACTGAGCTGAGGTGTCTAGTATAGAGCTTACTAATTTCTCCTGAGTCATTATCCATGACACTTTCCGTTTTGCTGCTATGAGAGAAACTGATGGCTTCTTCCATGCTTTAGCTAGGGTGATTTTGGCTCCCAGGAAAATAAAAAATACTAATTTTTGTGATGATTTTGAGATCCACGGTATGGGGTGGTTGAGAAGAGCTGTTAGAGGAGACTTGGGAAATGGTCTTGCCTGTTACTTTGGATATGGTGTAAAATATTTTTTGCCAAAAGTTCCTGATTTTAGGGCATTTCCACCATACATGTATCATGGAACCTTTCATGTGACATCCGCGAAAGCAGAGAGGGGAGACCGAGGGATGCATCATAGAAAGCCGGGAGGGGGTTAAGTACCATCTGGTGATTACCTTTAGGCTAGCTTCAATCAGGGAAATATTATAAATGCCCTTGAAGGATCGGAAGAAGGTCATGTGCCATTGATCTAGGTCCCATGTGTCCTGTAAATCCCTCTCCCAAGCCAGCATGAATGTTGCTTTCCTATCTATAGCAGCAAGCGAAGAGTAGATTAAGGAGATGCCCCCCTCTGCTCCATGAGTCCCCCACACCATATTTCGTATGGGGTGAATTTCGGTGGTTCTGGTTTCTCAGCCCAGGCTGATTGGAAAAAATGTGATATTTGAAAGAATCTGAACCGCTCCGAATTGGGGAGATTCAGATGTTTTACGCAGTGGTTAAGGGAAATCGGCCCAGCTGCGGTAAAATAGTTCCCGATCCGGTACATTCCCCTGTCCAGCCACCACTGGAATGCTTTTATGTCCATACCCGGGGGGAAAGCGGGATTACGGAACAAGTGGGATAGGGGTTTGCTTTGCGACACCAGAGAGGGGCTCTTTCTGAGAGTGTCCCATATCGACAGAGATTGTGAAAGGGCGGGAGACAAGACTGAGGGCTTAGCCTTTGGTGAACACCAGAGGAGGAAGTCAATTGTATATGTTGGCACCGCCTGTCTCTCCATTTCTACCCAGTCAGGTCTGGCTGTTTTGGCGAAAACCATCGAAATCTGTGTTAGTCTAGCCGCTTGGTAGTACCAAAAAAGATTTGGAAGTGCCAATCCACCCCTATTTCTTAGATCGAATAGGGAGCGTCTCGGGAGACGGTGCCCCTTCGATCCCCAAATAAACTTTACCACTTTGTTTTGGAGTGCTGAGAGGTGATCCTTCCGTATGGCAATCGGAAGTGCTCTGAAAATATATAGTAGTCGCAGTAGCAGAGTCATTTTCACAGAGTTTATTTTACCTAACCAGGAAATGTGATGCGGCGACCATTGTTTGAGATCGCATTCTAATTTTTTGTATATGGGAGGATAACTTGCTTGGTATAGCTGTTCAAATTTAGGAGTAAGATTGACTCCAAAGTATCTTATGCTAGACTCGCTCCATGAAAAGCGGAACGCCTCTTGCAGCCGAGACACCAGAGCAGACGGGAGGGACACATTAAGCGCTTGGGACTTGGAGTAGTTAACACATAAGCCAGAGACCTGTGCAAAGTCTTCTAGGAGCTTACATAGCACCGGCAGGGATGTTATTGGTGACGTGAGGTAAAGAATGAGGTCATCAGCGAACAGGCCGCATTTATGTGTAGATGGCCCACAACGCACCCCTGCTATGTCCAGATTAGTGCGTATAGCTATTGCTAATGATTCAATCGCTATCGCAAAAATCAGTGGCGAGAGCGGGCAGCCCTGGCGGGTCCCTCTTGCTATTTTAATAGGTTCAGAGAGTTGTCCTTGTAATTTAATTCTAGCTTCAGGGCAAGAGTATAGGGAATGAAGTAACCCTGAAAACCGAGGGCCAAAGCCCCATTGTTGTATAATTGAAGATAGGTAGGACCAAGAGACAGAGTCGAACGCTTTTTGTCGGTCTAGAGACAGTAACATACCCTGTTGGGCCCCACTGCCATCCCAGCCCGATTGCAGGATTGAGACCACATCTACCGTTCTTCTGATTTGGTCAGGACCTTGTCTTCCAGGGATGAACCCCACTTGGTCCTTATGAATGTAGGATCCAATAAAGGAGGCCAAACGGTCTGCCATAATTTTAGTCATTATTTTCAGATCGTTATTGATCAGGGATATGGGTCTATAGTTGGATACCTCTCCCTGGTCTTTGTCTGGTTTTGGAATCACGGTTATGAAAGCAGCGTTCATTTGCGGGTCCAGAGGCTCTCCCTTGGTTTTGAAGTTGATGAATCTAGCAAGATAAGGCGCTATGGCGTTTGCAAAAGTCTTATAGTATGGTACCGAGAAGCCATCTGGACCCGGTGCCGAACGCATCTTTAGGTTTTTGATTACCGCTAGAATTTAGGCGGTGGAAACTGGGGCTTCGAGTCTGTCTCTGTGTTCCGCCGATAGGGTAGGAATCGGGAGATTATCTAGGAATTTAGTCAGTAGCAGCAGATTTGGAGAGTTCTGGTAGGCAATGTCTTTGGCAATAGGGTGACCGGAACTTGATCTCGCCCGTGACCCAGTTAACATGAGGGTTATGGGCCTGGAGCCAGGGCATGCCCAAAATGATTGGAAATAGTGGAGATGAGATAACGTCCAGGGTTAGGATCTCTTTGTGCTGAGATAAACAGGTGGCAGACAGAGGAAGGGTTTCTTGAGAGACCTGTCCAGATCTTATGTGGGACCCATCAGCCAAAAAAACTGAGAGTCTGTGTGTCTTGTTCTTTAAGGGAAGGTTTTGTTGGGTAGCGAAAGCAGAGTCAACAAAGCAGCTACATGCCCCAGAATCAATAATGGCGTTGACCTGGATTGTTCTTCCCTGGAGCTGTAATGAGAGAGGGAGAGCAAGTTGAGTTGAATTGGCGTTTAAAGCGGATAAACTGGTCGGAGTAGAAGAAAAGTACTTATGAGTCTTTACTGGACAGTTGTTCACATAGTGGCCCGTCCCACCACAGTAGAGACAAAGATTTAGCTGGCGTCTGCGCGCCCGTTCTTCTGGGGCCAGGGTAGAACGCATAAGTCCCAGTTGCATAGGCTCAGGAGCATCAGGTGTTTGGGTGACTGGACTCGGGCAGGCAGGAGGTAGGTACCGGGAGGCAGGAACCGGAACTCTTGCAGTCATCCACATAGGGCGCATTTGTTGGGAAGAGCGTTTAGACCGGCGCTCACGAAGGCGTCGGTCAATCTGAATGGTAATAGAAATGAGCTCCTCAAGGGTATCAGGCATCCCTACCCGGGCAAGCTCATCCTTAAGACCCTCAGATAGCCCCATGCGGAACTGGTGACGTAAGGCTGCTTTGTTCCATTGAGTGTCTGCGCTCCAGCGTCGAAAGTCCGTAACATAGTCCTTGGCCGGCCTACGGCCTTGCTGGAGCGCGAACAAAGCTGCCTCAGCGGTGACAGTCCGCTGAGGGTCCTCGTACAACTGGGCTATGGCTTCAAAAAAGGCGGGCAAGGACTGGATCTGTATAGCATTGGTTTCAAGCAGGCGGTGGCCCAGGTTTGGGGTTCCCCCTGGAGAAGGGATATGACAAATCCCACTTTGGTAGCCTCCAAGGAAAAAGTCCGTGGCTGTAGGGCGAAGTAAAGTTGACAGGCGCTGCGGAAGGCCAGAAACTTGGTTTGGTCACCAGAAAACTTCTCAGGGATAGGAACCCTTGGCGCAGGTGGAAGCATGACCACAGAGGGTGATGCAGCAGCCTGTACTGGAGCAGCTGCGGAAGCAGGGGCCACACCACCAGGACCACTAAGGTTTAGCACTTGACCCTCCAGTCTGTTGTAACTGTCTTGTAAAGTCTTTACTGCCTGGGTGAGTGCCGCTACGTGCGTACAGATCTCCTTGATGGGAGAGGTCACTCCTGCAGGCTCAGTCATGGCTGTTCTTACTGTTAGGTAACTGGTAGTAGAGCCTGACTGGTAGGAGACCTCTCTTAAACGCTGGTTCAGGAGCCACTGGAAATGGGAACAGTGGTCTCTTGAGCACAGTGGGTAGGAGGGCCTGATGCAGGTTCCAGCTGAAGCAGACACTGGAACTGGAAGGATGTCCCTCAGGGATGGCTGAGCTGCGGATGCAGGTAGACTGATGCAGGCCAGAAGGCAGGCAGGTGGATGAGAAGGCAGCGGCAGGATCTGAAGCTTGGCAAAGCAGGCTGGAAGCAGCGTCACAGGACACAGGCAAAGCAAGGTCAGACAGTCCGTTTTGGCAGGAGATCAGGCAAGTATAAAGCAAGAGGAATGATCCAAGAATAGTCAGGCAGGCAGGAGTTCGGCAACAGGTAAGAAGATAAGCAAGGTCAGGCAGGCGGGTCGGATAGGAGACTGGAGAATGGTCAGACGGAGCCGGGTCACTAGCAATATAACAGACAGGATACAGAAACTCAGGTGCAGAGCTGCAGACGAACAGCACCTGACAGAAGCATCTGTCATTCTTTTAAAGGCCCCTTGGCGCCAAAACAGCGCTAGCTCAAACGGGCGCATGCACACCCGTGAACGCGCGTACGGGCACGCACGGGAGCACTCCGGCGCCCCCTGGTGGAGCATTAAGCAGAACTGCCCTGGAAAGGCCCTTCGTGCACCTGCATGCACGCATATTTGCCCGACGGCCACTGATATGCCCCTGACAGAGGGCATTAGTTTAGCTAGTCTGTTGGCTATAATTTTTGAGAATATTTTGGAGTCTAGATTAAGGAGGGATATAGGCTTATAGGAGCTTGGTTCTGTGGGGTCTTAGCCTTTTTTGGCAATCGGTTTAATATGTGCCTGGTACACTGAGGGTTTTGTAAAATTCCGGGATATGCCCATCTGGGCCTAGTGCTTTCCCATTGGTAAGAGAGGATATAGCTTTGGAAACCTCCTGGTCAGTGATTTGAGCATTTAGCTGGATCAGAAGAGGGGCATCTAACTGGGGGAGGGAGATTTGGTCCAAAAAGGCAAGAGCCGTGGCCATGTCTATTGGGTCTTCACCGTATAGCGAGGCATAGTACTGTTCTAAAATCGTGACAATATCTTTTGTGGATGAAGTGAGAGTTCCTTGGGTGTCTTTGAGGGCTGATATGTGTGTGGGGGTATGGGCGCCCTTGCATAGCTTGGCCAGTAGTTTTCCTGGTTTGTTACCAAATTTGTGGTATGTCAGATCAAGATTTTTGGACACATTCCTGTGTGTCAGCCCACAGGTCAAAATTTTGTTTGGCTTCTCGACATAGTTTTCTGTTTGTGGAAGAGTTGACATGCTGCAGTCTTAATGTGGAATTGCGCAAGCGATCGCTCGCTTCACAATAATTTTTGAGGACATTCTTTTCGTGAGCGGCCGCAAAGGCGATAATACAGTACTGCTTTACCCATCTCCCAAAAAAATTGGGGTCATCACTATGGGCCGCGTTAGTAGCATATGATGTGGAGGGGAGTTAAAAGTGTATTCTCTGCCTTCTGGATGGGTCAGCCTCCAGATCTCTATTAACTGGAGAGCTTTCGCAAAGGTTGCAAGAGTGGAGCATGAGGGGGGGGTTCGAGGGGGCTGTTAGTTTACCCTGGGACTTATCTGCAGAGGTGTCCATGACTGAGTTGAAATCACCTCTCAATATAAGAGGGAGGTGTAGGTAAGGAGTGGGAGGATAATTTTTCAAAGAAAGTTTTAGTGGGGGGACATGGGGGGACTTAGCTGGGGTACACCGTTTGTTGGAGGGGGCTCCCATATGGTGGGCTCTTTCCACTGTACATGGAGACACAAAACCCAGGGCTGCAGGGAGACGTGTGGAGCAGAGATCCACCAGCAATCCGGAATTGTACGTTTCCGGGAGACCAATGATACGCATGTTATTCCTGCGAGAGCGTTTCTCTAAGTCATCCAATTTGTCTAAGATATACTGCTGGGTCTGGGAGGCTTGTAGAGATTCAGTGTGTGAGCTCTGGATTCCTCCCTCCATAACTGAAATGCTCTGTTCCACCTCAGAGAGTCTTCCAGCATGTTCTCTCAGCTCATTGTGGCGCTGATCTATCCCTGCTGTGACGGCTCTGTCCACCGCTAATGTAATGGTGGGTGATAGCAGGGTGGCTACAGCCTGAGCTATCTTACCATACACTTCCTCAGACAGTACTGGTGCAGCGGCAGTGGCGTGTAAGGCTGAGGAGCCTGTTGCAGGGAGAGCTGCGCAATCAGCTATCTTTGTTATCTGTGGCTCCGATGGTGGCTGAGTGGGAAGGGTGCCTGGATCAGTGTCTGGTCCGCTATGGATAAGGAAGCGGTCCATCCGTGCTGTCCTGAGGGTGCGAGGGAGGCAGAGAAGGAAGCAGTTTGCTGCAACCTGAGGAGAGAAGTGGCTGGCTTTGTAGCTGTCCCCTCTGGAGCCGTTGTCTCACGATCCTTCTACATGGGCGCCAGAACCAGAAGTCTGATTTGAACTCTTAAAGGATGGAGGCATCTCCTCAAAGATACCACTGTGTCGGTCCTCATTTTGACGGACCATAAGAATCTCACATTCTTGTCTGAGGCTAAACACTTATCTCCCAGAAGAGTGCGGTGGGCTCTTTATCTGTCAAGCTTCAATTACATAGTCTCGTTCTTACCCGGTACTAAGAATGACGCATTGTCGCAACAGTTTTTCTCCGCTTCCAAGATTGAATTGGTGCCTGTTCCTGTAATAACTTCTCCTCCAGAGATCCAGTCTGCTCGTGAGAAACCTGGTGACTGCTGCTTTGTCCCTGAGTATTTCCACACTGCTTTGCTCCAGACTTACTATTCTCCCAAGGCGGCTGGCCACTCAGGGAAGAATCAACTCATTTGGGCTATTTTTCATCAATTCTGGTGGCCTAATCTCCACGCTGATGTAAACGACTTTGTAGCTACTTGTTCTGTATGTGCACAGAGTAGGACACCACGACACCTTCCAGTGGGCCTCCTACAACCCATACCCAATGGAGAGAGGCCTTGGACCCAGCTGTCTGTGGATTTTATTGGGAAGTTACCCAACTCCCAGGGCAACACAGTTATTCTTATGGTGGTTGACCGGTTCTCAAAAATGTCACATTGTATTCCACTAAAAAAGTTGCCCACATCCAAAGAACTGGCATCATTTTTGCTCAGGTGATCTTTCGGTTACATGGGCTAACCAAGGTTATCCTCTCTGACAGGGATAGCCAGTTTGTCTCCAGGTTTTAGCGAGCCTTTTGTGCAAAGTTAGGAATTCAGCTTTCCTTCTCCTCTGCGTATCATCCGCAGTCCAATGGGGCAGCAGAACGAGCCAACCAAGCCTTGGAGCAGTTTCTATGCTGCTATATTTCTGACAACCATACCTTGGGTGGAGTTTACTTACAAAAGCCCCGTCAATACCGCTTCCCAATTGTCTCTGTTTATGGCGAATTATGGTTTCCAACCATCCATATTGCCTGACTAATTTTTTCCTCAAAGAATTCCTGCGTTAGAGCTGCATTTCTGTGATCTTCGTTCCACTTGGGTGTAGGTCCAGGAGTCCTTGTGACGTGCCAGTGATAGGTACAAACTGCATGCTGACCCCCGACGCCTATCTGCGCCTTCCTACCAGGAGAGAGTCTGGCTGTCATCTCGTAACCTCCGACTCCGTGTTCCCTCACTGAAACTGGCAATACTGGCAAAAATTAGAAACTTTCCACGTTCCATTCAAAAGTCTTGTAATAGGACAGAAATTGTGATAGCCATATCATAATTGTTTGATGGCGGCCAAGTGTTTTAGTTTCAGCTCTCACTTTTGATTTTTTAGAGATATTATCGTTTGTCAAAATTCAGTGCAGCATATTTTCATATATATATTGTATACAGTAGTAAGCCAGGCATGTCTGCTGTGTGGGCATCAGTTTCAAGTACACAGTTACCTACATACATTTCCATCCAAATGTTTTATTTATAAATACAAAGAAAAACTACAACCATTCTGGAAAGAGGTTCACAGACTTACGAACCAAATTACCACTTATACTCTTGAATTTTCCCCAGCGCAGTTTTTGTTGCACCACTCTTTCGATTCCAAAAAATGCCTACCTTCACTCACTTGCAATGCATAAGGTAAAATCAGCAAAGATATGCATCCCAGCTAAATGGCGTTCCCCAGAACCACCATCTGCGGCCGATTGGCTTAAGCGTATACAGAAAACCACGGAAATGGGGGAACTTATACACCAAGCGAGAGACACCCCTCCAAATTTGGGAAAATTTGTTCCTGCTGGTTTCACTTCATTACGACAGATGAACACACACAATTTATGACTTGAACTAACCTCAAAAGTTGCGGTGGGAGAGGGAGGAAGGTAGAACTCTGGGAACTCTGGTTCCCCCCCCTCCCATTTCCTCAACTTAACACTAAGGGGCACTTAAATAGCCCTTTCCCACCCATCCTAATATATCCCCACCCACTCCCTTTTGATCCCCATTCATACATTACTAACCCCTTGGTTCTGATCTGCAGATCACAACCTAGCTGCATATTCGTTTATAACAACGATTATACATAGTACAACCTGACAGTCTCTGAAAGAACAGAGAGAATAGAGACTTAGCAGTTAATGAGCTCTGTCGCTTCCACCTAGATTTCACTGGAAACTAGGAACATAAGAGCAACAACCTAAGTGACCATTTGCTTATTGTCAAGCTATTTATGTTATGTCATATGTAATCTATTTCAACCGGACACATTTCTCTGTACGTATGTTTATTAAAGCGGCTATGTTTGCATTTATGCTTTCAACTGTTATGCCTTTTACATCCAAAATAAAAACTTAAAAAAAAAAAACAAAACTATGTGACTATTTTCCCCTATGATCTAGTTGAATGGAAGAGAAAAATGTTGAACGGGCTGGAAAATATGTGTTTGTTTTTCGTGTGGTTGTAGGCTAGCATGTGTTGTAATTGTGAAAATAATAAATAATTCCGCGCCAAATGAAGTAAGAAAACCTAAGTGAAGCAGCTACACCCTAAGCAAAAAATGGAAAAAATTCCATAAATGCATAAATGTGAAACAGAGGGGGGTTGGGGAGCGCTAAATAATGGACAAAAAGGTAAAAAAGTGGGTACATATATATCAAAAGAAATAAAATTCAAATATAAAAATATAAATCAACCTGCCCATGTATATAAACTTAAGTGAACAAAATTCATAAACCTGAATATCAGTGAACAATAATAATTGTGCAATCGTGACATGTGACGTCAAAAAGTTATAAAATAATTATATCAGATATGAATAAGCATCAATAACAAAGTCCATCCAAAAATTGGTGTAAAATCCTGATGTAAATCTTCATAACAAAAACGTGAGCAGCAAAATCCCTTCACCATCACTGAACAAAATACACCAATGTGCTCATGGAAATGGATGTCCGCTTACCAGATGAAGTTGACCAATTTAATTAAAAAAAGGTCAAATAGGCTTTAGCAAGATATTGCTTGCTGCAAGTGAAATATACCAGACTCTTGTCCTCACATCACAGGGTCTCACGCATGGGATATAAAATAGATGGAGAGGAACCAAATATAGTGTAATACCATTTATTGAGAATAAAAGAAAAACAGAACATAGCCAAAAGGCTACTCACATAGAAAGTGCCATCGCCCGGCACTGAGGCTGGAAAGCGTGTCTAGGAACGAAAAATCCGATCTGTGGGAGAGATTTCCCAAATAATCACGGCAGCGGCGTGCGTTCCACCCTCGACGGACAGACGAACCACGGAGGCCGGAAGTGATGTAATTGCGTGACCAAGTACCGCCTCGACGTACGTTTCGTTTCACACGTCTTCAGGAAGCGTACTTGGTCACTATGGAGACAGTTTAAATAGAGTATCCAATTTGCATAAAGAGGAGGGGTTGAATGCTTCACAGCCTCAGCGCCGTTCATAGGACACCGTACAACCATCTCAAATAGCAATTTAAACAACAAAGGTGGATTCGCTGCAGCAAAATTAATTAACAATATGAATATCTGTATATATTATTAATGATGAAAAACCAAGTTCCAATAATGAAACTAGGATAAAGAATGATCCGCCAATGCCTAATTTGTGAAAAATAGGACAATTCAAAAAATAAAATTAGATAATAAAAGCTATTTTAAATATTCACCAGTCATAATGACTAGAGAAAATGCAGCCGGCTAAAAAAAGAGACTAGAACCCAACAGTTGGTAAAAAAATATATACTGTATATCCAAAAAATTGATTATACAATAAAAAATGATAAATAAAAAATTAATTGTTAAATAGAAAATAATAAAAAAATATATTAAAAAAATATATAAAAAATAAAAAATAAAAAATAAAAATTGATTGTATGATGAATTAATGTTGTGGATATAAATAATTTTGAATTATTAGAAAGAAAAAATTAATTGATAAAACTCAGTTAAAAAATCAGTTATAAAATTAATTATGTCCAAATAGAAAACCAGCATAAACCTAATCATTAGTCAAAAAACAATTTAAATCCAGTTCGATATTCAGGCCCTGTGGCTGCATCGTTTGTAAACGGTACAGCCACTGGGTCTCATTCTGAGAAACAGCCTTTTTAAGATCAGTACCTCTCCAGTTGGGGGTGATCTTATCTATACCATAAAAGGTAAGTAAACGAGGGTCTCTATTGTGGACCATACGGAAGTGCCGTGATACACTATGGTTTAGATAACCTTTAGAAATATTAGCTATATGTTCGTTGATACGAACTCTCAATTTGCGGGTGGTGCGACCTACATATTGGATTGAACAGGGGCACTCCAACACATAAGTGACATAGCTGGAGTTGCATGTAATCAGAGGTTTTATGGAGAATTCTTGTCGGGTAACCTTGGAGTGAAATTTGGAAATCTTTTTCCCTGCTCTATTTGTAGTACGGCAGGCCTTGCATCTAGTACAATAATGAAAGCCCGATCCATCCAAAAAAGTAGACAGTTTTCTTGGGGGGTCGGGCACATTTGGGGCTATCATATTCCTAAGTCCTGGTGCACGTCTATAAATAAACTTTGGTTTAGGGGGGAGTAGATCCTGTAAATCTCTATCTTTACGAAGTATGGGCCAGTATTTGTGAAATATTTTTTCCACACCCCTATATTGGCGATGGAAACCTGATATGAATGGAATGTCCCCCAAAAAGGGGGCTTTTTCTTTAGGGACTAGAAGGGAATCTCTATCCATGGCCAGAACTTGATTTTTGGTCTTTAAAAGATGTTTAAGGGGATAACCCTTCTCCTGAAACCTTTGGGTAAGGATCTCAGATTGTGCATGGTAATCAGTAATATCATCACAATTTCTCCTAATGCGCATATATTGACCCTTAGGGACGGCTCCTAGCCATTGTGGATGGTGACAGCTGTTTACTGGCACAAATCCATTACGGTCAGTAGCCTTGAAAAATGTTTTGGAAACCAGCCTATTCCCTTGTTTGGTTAAAGTAAGATCTAAATAATTAATAGTATCCCAACTAAACTCGGCAGTAAACTTCAGTCCATAGGTGTTAACATTCAGACTCACCAGAAATTCCTGGAAGTCCGATATGGTGCCCTCCCACAAAAGAATGACGTCATCAATGTACCTTTTATAGTACCTTAATGATTTATTGGGTTGATGATAAATGGTTTCATGTTCCCATTTATTGAGCACTATATTTGCTACACTGGGGGCATACCTAGCCCCCATGGCAACTCCTTTGATCTGATTGTAAAACTGGTAGTGTGCCCAGAAATAATTATTCCCCATAGCCAATTTTAGTCCTTCGACTAGAAATTCAATTTGCAGTAGTTTAAGTTTTGATTGATCAATGAGTGCTAATTTAACTGCTGACAGGGCATCTTGTTGTTTGATGTTAGTATAGAGTGATTCTATATCAATAGTTACTAATAAAGTGTTTGGGGATATCGTGATGTTCTGTAGAGATTGAATAAGGGCTCGACTATCTTTCAAGTATGATCGCCCAGAGATGACTAAAGGCTGAAGATAAATGTCCAAGTACTCTCCTACACGGGAATATAGAGACCCTATCCCGCTCACTATGGGTCGGCCGGGGGGTTTTTCTTTACATTTGTGTATCTTGGGCAATATATATAGAACTGGGATACGTGGGGCTTTAGGAATAAGATAATGGGCCTCCTTTTTGTTGAGAATATGTAACTGTAAACCCTTGTTTACCCAACAAGAGAGTTGTGTTGTGAATTGTGGTGTGGGATCTGACAATAGCGGTTTATAAGTAGTAGTATCTTGTAGCAGTCTTTGAATCTCTAAATTGTAGCTCTCTTTGCTAAGAACTACTACTCCTCCCCCTTTATCCGCTGGTCGGACTACTATTTGTTTGTTATCTTCTAATTTTTTAATACCTTCACGGATAGACTGATTAGTACTAGATTTGGGGATTTTTAGTGATCTTACTTCCTCCTGAACCATGCTTTTAAATACTTCAATGTGGTGATGAGTGTTTTTCTTAGGATTAAAGACTGAATTATTCTTAAGTCCACTATGCAAAAAAGTGGTCTCAATCCCTTCAGAGAGGGAAGGAACATTTGTTTGAGAAGAAAAATGCTTTTTGATATTTAATTTCCTAATAAATTTCTCTATATCAACAAATACATCAAACTTGTTGATATTTTTGCTAGGAGCAAATTTTAAACCTTGTGATAATACTAATAATTCTTCCTCTGACAAATCTACTCCAGATAGGTTAAAAATCCCTGCATTTAATTGTCCCGTTTTCTTTTTCTTTCTCCTTCTCCCTCTACTACCTCTTTTTCTGTAGGCTCTTTGAAATGTTGGGGTGTAGTGGGTGCAATTCTGTAGGGTCCTTTCCACTCCTTCCATTCCCCCCCTGGTTGATGATAATTGTGATGGTTATAATAAGGTCGGCCTCGGTAATTACCTCTATAATTACCTCTAGGGGGTCTAGATGGGTAATGGTTATATTCTTGATTATGATATTGATACTCATAATCAGATGGTCTATCTAACAAAGGCGCAAACCTATTTTGTGTAGGCACCGTATAAGGAGTTGGGTAAGAGTAGTTAGTATTATTTGGTAAGGAATAATTTTTTCCCCTCTGAGGGGGGTTGTTCCTGGGATAAGAAACTGGTTTGTTAGAGGTTCTTGCTGGAGTGGGAGGGGTTGCCCTCTTGTTAAAATCCTTGGCTAATTGATTAACAGCATTATGTATTTCCAGATCTCGTTCAACTGGAGGTACATTAGAATTGGTTGGGGTTGAATCAGTTTGCCATTTGTAAACCTGATTCTGTTCAAAGTCCTTAATATCTCTCTGGTATTTTTTAAGCTTCTTTTGCTGAATTTCAGTATCATATTTGGACAAATGTGTATGTAACTGTTGGGCTTTATCTAAAAACTCTTTGGTATCTTTGAATGGCTCCATTTTTTCCTTAAGCTCAGAAATTTTGGCTTCAAGGATGCGTCCCTTGGCTTGGCGCCTCCTCACCATCATTTGCATGAGCTTCTGCTCGCAAGCATTGAAAAATTGGAACCATTCATCTAAAAAAGTACGATCCGAAACTCCATCATTGGGATTTACATCCCACCGTAATCTTCTGGGTGTGAGATTTTTTTCAATGTATAAGTCAAAGGAGGCTATGTCCCACCACAGCCTAACCTGTTTTTCCATATCAGATTGTAATTGTTTAAAGCCTATTTCAAGATCTAAATTGGGGCTAGGTGGTTTTTGAAAAATTTCTTCAATATTAATCTGACGCCCTTTCATAAAGTTAAAGACATCCATGGCTGCGTGAATAAATTCAAAGGACAACAAAAATTATTTTTAGCCTTAGAACCAGAACAGTGAAAATAATAAATAATTCCGCGCCAAATGAAGTAAGAAAACCTAAGTGAAGCAGCTACACCCTAAGCAAAAAATGGAAAAAATTCCATAAATGCATAAATGTGAAACAGAGGGGGGTTGGGGAGCGCTAAATAATGGACAAAAAGGTAAAAAAGTGGGTACATATATATCAAAAGAAATAAAATTCAAATATAAAAATATAAATCAACCTGCCCATGTATATAAACTTAAGTGAACAAAATTCATAAACCTGAATATCAGTGAACAATAATAATTGTGCAATCGTGACATGTGACGTCAAAAAGTTATAAAATAATTATATCAGATATGAATAAGCATCAATAACAAAGTCCATCCAAAAATTGGTGTAAAATCCTGATGTAAATCTTCATAACAAAAACGTGAGCAGCAAAATCCCTTCACCATCACTGAACAAAATACACCAATGTGCTCATGGAAATGGATGTCCGCTTACCAGATGAAGTTGACCAATTTAATTAAAAAAAGGTCAAATAGGCTTTAGCAAGATATTGCTTGCTGCAAGTGAAATATACCAGACTCTTGTCCTCACATCACAGGGTCTCACGCATGGGATATAAAATAGATGGAGAGGAACCAAATATAGTGTAATACCATTTATTGAGAATAAAAGAAAAACAGAACATAGCCAAAAGGCTACTCACATAGAAAGTGCCATCGCCCGGCACTGAGGCTGGAAAGCGTGTCTAGGAACGAAAAATCCGATCTGTGGGAGAGATTTCCCAAATAATCACGGCAGCGGCGTGCGTTCCACCCTCGACGGACAGACGAACCACGGAGGCCGGAAGTGATGTAATTGCGTGACCAAGTACCGCCTCGACGTACGTTTCGTTTCACACGTCTTCAGGAAGCGTACTTGGTCACTATGGAGACAGTTTAAATAGAGTATCCAATTTGCATAAAGAGGAGGGGTTGAATGCTTCACAGCCTCAGCGCCGTTCATAGGACACCGTACAACCATCTCAAATAGCAATTTAAACAACAAAGGTGGATTCGCTGCAGCAAAATTAATTAACAATATGAATATCTGTATATATTATTAATGATGAAAAACCAAGTTCCAATAATGAAACTAGGATAAAGAATGATCCGCCAATGCCTAATTTGTGAAAAATAGGACAATTCAAAAAATAAAATTAGATAATAAAAGCTATTTTAAATATTCACCAGTCATAATGACTAGAGAAAATGCAGCCGGCTAAAAAAAGAGACTAGAACCCAACAGTTGGTAAAAAAATATATACTGTATATCCAAAAAATTGATTATACAATAAAAAATGATAAATAAAAAATTAATTGTTAAATAGAAAATAATAAAAAAATATATTAAAAAAATATATAAAATATAAAATAAAAAATAAAAATTGATTGTATGATGAATTAATGTTGTGGATATAAATAATTTTGAATTATTAGAAAGAAAAAATTAATTGATAAAACTCAGTTAAAAAATCAGTTATAAAATTAATTATGTCCAAATAGAAAACCAGCATAAACCTAATCATTAGTCAAAAAACAATTTAAATCCAGTTCGATATTCAGGCCCTGTGGCTGCATCGTTTGTAAACGGTACAGCCATTGGGTCTCATTCTGAGAAACAGCCTTTTTAAGATCAGTACCTCTCCAGTTGGGGGTGATCTTATCTATACCATAAAAGGTAAGTAAACGAGGGTCTCTATTGTGGACCATACGGAAGTGCCGTGATACACTATGGTTTAGATAACCTTTAGAAATATTAGCTATATGTTCGTTGATACGAACTCTCAATTTGCGGGTGGTGCGACCTACATATTGGATTGAACAGGGGCACTCCAACACATAAGTGACATAGCTGGAGTTGCATGTAATCAGAGGTTTTATGGAGAATTCTTGTCGGGTAACCTTGGAGTGAAATTTGGAAATCTTTTTCCCTGCTCTATTTGTAGTACGGCAGGCCTTGCATCTAGTACAATAATGAAAGCCCGATCCATCCAATTTTTGGATGGACTTTGTTATTGATGCTTATTCATATCTGATATAATTATTTTATAACTTTTTGACGTCACATGTCACGATTGCACAATTATTATTGTTCACTGATATTCAGGTTTATGAATTTTGTTCACTTAAGTTTATATACATGGGCAGGTTGATTTATATTTTTATATTTGAATTTTATTTCTTTTGATATATATGTACCCACTTTTTTACCTTTTTGTCCATTATTTAGCGCTCCCCAACCCCCCTCTGTTTCACATTTATGCATTTATGGAATTTTTTCCATTTTTTGCTTAGGGTGTAGCTGCTTCACTTAGGTTTTCTTACTTCATTTGGCGCGGAATTATTTATTATTTTCACTGTTCTGGTTCTAAGGCTAAAAATAATTTTTGTTGTCCTTTGAATTTATTCACGCAGCCATGGATGTCTTTAACTTTATGAAAGGGCGTCAGATTAATATTGAAGAAATTTTTCAAAAACCACCTAGCCCCAATTTAGATCTTGAAATAGGCTTTAAACAATTACAATCTGATATGGAAAAACAGGTTAGGCTGTGGTGGGACATAGCCTCCTTTGACTTATACATTGAAAAAAATCTCACACCCAGAAGATTACGGTGGGATGTAAATCCCAATGATGGAGTTTCGGATCCTACTTTTTTAGATGAATGGTTCCAATTTTTCAATGCTTGCGAGCAGAAGCTCATGCAAATGATGGTGAGGAGGCGCCAAGCCAAGGGACGCATCCTTGAAGCCAAAATTTCTGAGCTTAAGGAAAAAATGGAGCCATTCAAAGATACCAAAGAGTTTTTAGATAAAGCCCAACAGTTACATACACATTTGTCCAAATATGATACTGAAATTCAGCAAAAGAAGCTTAAAAAATACCAGAGAGATATTAAGGACTTTGAACAGAATCAGGTTTACAAATGGCAAACTGATTCAACCCCAACCAATTCTAATGTACCTCCAGTTGAACGAGATCTAGAAATACATAATGCTGTTAATCAATTAGCCAAGGATTTTAACAAGAGGGCAACCCCTCCCACTCCAGCAAGAACCTCTAACAAACCAGTTTCTTATCCCAGGAACAACCCCCCTCAGAGGGGAAAAAATTATTCCTTACCAAATAATACTAACTACTCTTACCCAACTCCTTATACGGTGCCTACACAAAATAGGTTTGCGCCTTTGTTAGATAGACCATCTGATTATGAGTATCAATATCATAATCAAGAATATAACCATTACCCATCTAGACCCCCTAGAGGTAATTATAGAGGTAATTACCGAGGCCGACCTTATTATAACCATCACAATTATCATCAACCAGGGGGGGAATGGAAGGAGTGGAAAGGACCCTACAGAATTGCACCCACTACACCCCAACATTTCAAAGAGCCTACAGAAAAAGAGGTAGTAGAGGGAGAAGGAGAAAGAAAAAGAAAACGGGACAATTAAATGCAGGGATTTTTAACCTATCTGGAGTAGATTTGTCAGAGGAAGAATTATTAGTATTATCACAAGGTTTAAAATTTGCTCCTAGCAAAAATATCAACAAGTTTGATGTATTTGTTGATATAGAGAAATTTATTAGGAAATTAAATATCAAAAAGCATTTTTCTTCTCAAACAAATGTTCCTTCCCTCTCTGAAGGGATTGAGACCACTTTTTTGCATAGTGGACTTAAGAATAATTCAGTCTTTAATCCTAAGAAAAACACTCATCACCACATTGAAGTATTTAAAAGCATGGTTCAGGAGGAAGTAAGATCACTAAAAATCCCCAAATCTAGTACTAATCAGTCTATCCGTGAAGGTATTAAAAAATTAGAAGATAACAAACAAATAGTAGTCCGACCAGCGGATAAAGGGGGAGGAGTAGTAGTTCTTAGCAAAGAGAGCTACAATTTAGAGATTCAAAGACTGCTACAAGATACTACTACTTATAAACCGCTATTGTCAGATCCCACACCACAATTCACAACACAACTCTCTTGTTGGGTAAACAAGGGTTTACAGTTACATATTCTCAACAAAAAGGAGGCCCATTATCTTATTCCTAAAGCCCCACGTATCCCAGTTCTATATATATTGCCCAAGATACACAAATGTAAAGAAAAACCCCCCGGCCGACCCATAGTGAGCGGGATAGGGTCTCTATATTCCCGTGTAGGAGAGTACTTGGACATTTATCTTCAGCCTTTAGTCATCTCTGGGCGATCATACTTGAAAGATAGTCGAGCCCTTATTCAATCTCTACAGAACATCACGATATCCCCAAACACTTTATTAGTAACTATTGATATAGAATCACTCTATACTAACATCAAACAACAAGATGCCCTGTCAGCAGTTAAATTAGCACTCATTGATCAATCAAAACTTAAACTACTGCAAATTGAATTTCTAGTCGAAGGACTAAAATTGGCTATGGGGAATAATTATTTCTGGGCACACTACCAGTTTTACAATCAGATCAAAGGAGTTGCCATGGGGGCTAGGTATGCCCCCAGTGTAGCAAATATAGTGCTCAATAAATGGGAACATGAAACCATTTATCATCAACCCAATAAATCATTAAGGTACTATAAAAGGTACATTGATGACGTCATTCTTTTGTGGGAGGGCACCATATCGGACTTCCAGGAATTTCTGGTGAGTCTGAATGTTAACACCTATGGACTGAAGTTTACTGCCGAGTTTAGTTGGGATACTATTAATTATTTAGATCTTACTTTAACCAAACAAGGGAATAGGCTGGTTTCCAAAACATTTTTCAAGGCTACTGACCGTAATGGATTTGTGCCAGTAAACAGCTGTCACCATCCACAATGGCTAGGAGCCGTCCCTAAGGGTCAATATATGCGCATTAGGAGAAATTGTGATGATATTACTGATTACCATGCACAATCTGAGATCCTTACCCAAAGGTTTCAGGAGAAGGGTTATCCCCTTAAACATCTTTTAAAGACCAAAAATCAAGTTCTGGCCATGGATAGAGATTCCCTTCTAGTCCCTAAAGAAAAAGCCCCCTTTTTGGGGGACATTCCATTCATATCAGGTTTCCATCGCCAATATAGGGGTGTGGAAAAAATATTTCACAAATACTGGCCCATACTTCGTAAAGATAGAGATTTACAGGATCTACTCCCCCCTAAACCAAAGTTTATTTATAGACGTGCACCAGGACTTAGGAATATGATAGCCCCAAATGTGCCCGACCCCCCAAGAAAACTGTCTACTTTTTTGGATGGATCGGGCTTTCATTATTGTACTAGATGCAAGGCCTGCCGTACTAAAATAGAGCAGGGAAAAAGATTTCCAAATTTCACTCCAAGGTTACCCGACAAGAATTCTCCATAAAACCTCTGATTACATGCAACTCCAGCTATGTCACTTATGTGTTGGAGTGCCCCTGTTCAATCCAATATGTAGGTCGCACCACCCGCAAATTGAGAGTTCGTATCAACGAACATATAGCTAATATTTCTAAAGGTTATCTAAACCATAGTGTATCACGGCACTTCCGTATGGTCCACAATAGAGACCCTCGTTTACTTACCTTTTATGGTATAGATAAGATCACCCCCAACTGGAGAGGTACTGATCTTAAAAAGGCTGTTTCTCAGAATGAGACCCAGTGGCTGTACCGTTTACAAACGATGCAGCCACAGGGCCTGAATATCGAACTGGATTTAAATTGTTTTTTGACTAATGATTAGGTTTATGCTGGTTTTCTATTTGGACATAATTAATTTTATAACTGATTTTTTAACTGAGTTTTATCAATTAATTTTTTCTTTCTAATAATTCAAAATTATTTATATCCACAACATTAATTCATCATACAATCAATTTTTATTTTTTATTTTTTATTTTTTATATATTTTTTTAATATATTTTTTTATTATTTTCTATTTAACAATTAATTTTTTATTTATCATTTTTTATTGTATAATCAATTTTTTGGATATACAGTATATATTTTTTTACCAACTGTTGGGTTCTAGTCTCTTTTTTTAGCCGGCTGCATTTTCTCTAGTCATTATGACTGGTGAATATTTAAAATAGCTTTTATTATCTAATTTTATTTTTTGAATTGTCCTATTTTTCACAAATTAGGCATTGGCGGATCATTCTTTATCCTAGTTTCATTATTGGAACTTGGTTTTTCATCATTAATAATATATACAGATATTCATATTGTTAATTAATTTTGCTGCAGCGAATCCACCTTTGTTGTTTAAATTGCTATTTGAGATGGTTGTACGGTGTCCTATGAACGGCGCTGAGGCTGTGAAGCATTCAACCCCTCCTCTTTATGCAAATTGGATACTCTATTTAAACTGTCTCCATAGTGACCAAGTACGCTTCCTGAAGACGTGTGAAACGAAACGTACGTCGAGGCGGTACTTGGTCACGCAATTACATCACTTCCGGCCTCCGTGGTTCGTCTGTCCGTCGAGGGTGGAACGCACGCCGCTGCCGTGATTATTTGGGAAATCTCTCCCACAGATCGGATTTTTCGTTCCTAGACACGCTTTCCAGCCTCAGTGCCGGGCGATGGCACTTTCTATGTGAGTAGCCTTTTGGCTATGTTCTGTTTTTCTTTTATTCTCAATAAATGGTATTACACTATATTTGGTTCCTCTCCATCTATTTTATATCCCATGCGTGAGACCCTGTGATGTGAGGACAAGAGTCTGGTATATTTCACTTGCAGCAAGCAATATCTTGCTAAAGCCTATTTGACCTTTTTTTAATTAAATTGGTCAACTTCATCTGGTAAGCGGACATCCATTTCCATGAGCACATTGGTGTATTTTGTTCAGTGATGGTGAAGGGATTTTGCTGCTCACGTTTTTGTTATGAAGATTTACATCAGGATTTTACACCAATTTTTGGATGGACTTTGTTATTGATGCTTATTCATATCTGATATAATTATTTTATAACTTTTTGACGTCACATGTCACGATTGCACAATTATTATTGTTCACTGATATTCAGGTTTATGAATTTTGTTCACTTAAGTTTATATACATGGGCAGGTTGATTTATATTTTTATATTTGAATTTTATTTCTTTTGATATATATGTACCCACTTTTTTACCTTTTTGTCCATTATTTAGCGCTCCCCAACCCCCCTCTGTTTCACATGTGTTGTAATTGAACAATATTTTTGGTTCGATCTTTTTAGAAAATATGAAGGAGAAATAAACATTCAGTGACCTCAATAGCAGTTTTAATCCCATCCAAAAAAACAGAACACAAATTGAAGCAAAATGTATGCATGTGTGGCCAGCATCAGATGCTTTTTACTTGAAAGCGTTTTACGAAGATGAAAAAATTACATTTTTCAGGATTCATTTGTAAAGCTCCAAATTGTCAAGATGTGCTTAAAATGCACAAGTGTTTTTATTGGGTGCAATATTTAGAAAGTTGTGTACCATGTAGAAAATAGAAGCAGCTGTTACAACCATTATTTGCCAAGAAAATATGTCAGGTTCCTAAAACCTTCAGAAACTGCCTGTATATTATTAATTGAGAATTATTTTGAAAATAAATAATGTTATAAACGAGCTGATTTCTATTTTTCTTGTAAGCCTGCTCTCCCTTTTCTACTAATTAACAGATAGCTCTATTTATTTTTGGGTGAAATCGCTTTCCCCTCTTTTTGTTATTGAACGTGCAGCATTTTCCATTAATAATGCATAGTGTGGGCATCTGCAGTTGACTGCCTGAAACTAAAGCCCCATACACACGATAGGACTTTGTACAAACTTTCCCTTGGATTTTTGTGCAAAGGACATTGGCCAGAAGTTTGTCTTGCATACAGACGACAGGACTTTTCCAGCCAACTTTCACCAAATCACGTGTTTTTCAGCTCTTTACCACCACCCTTTGGTCAAGTTCTGTATTGTTGTCTGATTTTGTTTCAATCTCGCCACTTTTATCGGCGAGATTGACACTTTGCGAGCCGGGTCCCCACTGGTGAGGGGATCCGACTTGGATCCCCGCCAATGGCAGGCACTGTGTTTGGTATGAATCTTGAGGGGGAACTCCACGACAAATTTTAAATAAAAAACCTGCATGGGTTCCCCTTCAGGGGCATACCAGGCCCTTAGATCTGGTCTGGATTTTAAGGGGAACCCCCTATGCCGAAAAAAACAGCATGGGAGTCCCCCCAAAATCCATACCAGACCCTTATCTGAGCACGCAGCCCGACCGATCAGGAAAGGGGGTGGGGACGAGCGAGCGCCCCCCCCCCCCCTGAGCCGTACCAGGCCGCATGTCCTCAACATGGGGGGTGGGTGCTTTGGGGGAGGGGGACGCTCTGCGGCCCCCCTCCCCCAAAGCACCTTGTTCCCATGTTGATGAAAACAAGGGCCTCTTCCCCACAACCCTGGCCGTTGGTTGTCGGGGTCTGTGGGCGGCCCCCCGCCCTATGTGAATGAGTATGGGGTACATCGTACCCCTACCCATTCACCTAGGGAAAAAAGTGTCAAGAAAAAAACACAGTACACAGGTTTTTAAAGTAATTTATTAGGCAGCTCCGGGGGTCTTCTTCCGACTCCGGGGTCTTCTCCGACTTCGGGGGTCTCTCCGGAGTCTTCTCCCGGTGTCTGGATCTTCTGCCGGGCTCCTCCGCTATCTTCTGCTCTTTTGCCACTCTTTTGCTAGCGGAGGAGCCCGGACATCTGGATCGTCTTCTTCCCTCTTCTCTTCCAGAGATGTTGACACGACGCTCTCTTCGGATGTAATGCTGTCTGTGCGCTCTGCTATGACTTATATAGGCGGTGACCCCGCCCCCCATTGACATCACAGTCCCGAGGCATGCTGGGACTGTGAGGTCATAAGGGGGCGTGTCATAGGATGTCGGAAGAAGACCCCGAAGTCAGAAGAAGACCCTAATAAATTACTTTAAAAACCTGTGTACTGTGTTTTGTTCTTGACACTTTTTTCCCTATGTGAATGGGTAGGGGTACGATGTACCCCATACTCATTCACATAGGGCGGGGGGCCGGGATCTGGGGGCCCCCTTATTAAAGGGGGCTCCCGGATTCTGATAAGCCCCCCGCCCGCAGACCCTGACAACCAATGGCCAGGGTTGTGTGGAAGAGGCCCTTGTCCTCATCAACATGGGGACAAGGTGCTTTGGGGTGGGGGGCCGCAGGGCGCCCCCTCCCCCAAAGCACCCTCTCCCCATGTTGAGGGCATGCGGCCTGGTATGGCTCAGGAGGGGGGGCACTCGCTCGTCCCCACCCCCCTTCCTGACCGGCCGGACTGCATGCTCAGATAAGGGTCTGGTATGGATTTTGGGGGGACACCCACGCCGTTTTTTTGGCGTAGGGGGTTCCCCTTAAAATCCATACCAGACCTAAGGGCCTGGTATGCCCCCAGAGGGGAATTCCCTCTTGCGCTCGCCACAATAGGAAAATGTGTTTTTCCTATTACAGCCAGCACGAGATGTACAGTACCCTGTCGCCGAGAACCAGCGCAATGGGTTTGCGCTGGAAACATTCTCGCGGCTGCGTACTGTAGTTTGTACAAAAGTCCGATGCTTTTGTGTACACACGATCGGACTTTGCTCCATCGGACTTTTTTTGCCGGGAAGTTTGTCTGTTCGCACAGCCAACAAAAGTCCGATGGAAACAAAAAAGTTTGTCCGATGAAGCGTACACACGGTTGGATGTTGCTCCAAAACAGCTAATTTGCATGTTTGTTGTCAAAAAGTCTGATCGTGTGTACGGGCCTTAAGACTACAAATCTTTGGCTGTCAGGGGGGTCTGGGTTATCTTGCATTAAATGTATTAATTTGTGTTTACAGAATTCATCCTGTTGCTATGGGCTATATGTATATACCAGTGGTGGAATTACCAGGGTTGCAACAGTCGCACTTGCGATGGGGCCCTGGCATTCCGTCACTGTAGGGGGGCCCCAGCAGGGTTTATATTCGCATGGCTCTGAGCAGAGAGCGTATCTCTCATGGAACAGCAGCACAAAGCCGGCATTGATAGTTCTATCTCCCCTTCCGTCCGTCATCTCTTGCACAGATGACAGAGGACACAGCTCACAGCTGATCTACTCCCCCTTCTCCCCCTCCCCTCTCCTGTGTGCTCCACGGGCAGTCAAGTGTGAAGCTAACAAGCTCACATTTCCTGCCGTGCACACACAGCAGAGGGGGGGGAAGAAGAGGGAGCAGATCAGCTGTGTCCTCTCCTGTCAATGCCGGTGTCTCTGTGCTGCTGTTCCATGAGAGAAACACTCTCCACTCAGAGCCGTACTGTCCTGAGAAGGCAGGTGGCACTGATGGGCACTAATAGGAGGCATTTATGGGCACTGATAGGAGGAACTGATGAGAACTGATAGGAGGCACTGATGGGCACTGTTAGGAGGCACTGATGGGCACTGATTAGGGATGGTCCCGATGTTTGAGTCGAGTGTAAGTTCGACTAGAACATCGGGTGTTCACCTGTTTGCCAAATAGCGAACAATTTGGGGTGTTCATGACAAATCCAAAAGCCGCGGAACATCCTTTAAAAGTCTATGAGAGAAATCAAAAGTGCTAATTTTAACCACTTCAGCCCCGGAAGGATTTACCCCCTTCCTGACCAGAGCACTTTTTACAATTCGGCACTGCGTCGCTTTAACTGCTAATTGCGCAGTCATGCAATGCTCTACCCAAACGAAATTTGCTTCCTTTTCTTCCCACATATAGAGCTTTCTTTTGATGGTATTTGATCACCTCTGCCGTTTTTATTTTTTGCGCTATAAATGGAAAAAGACTGAAAATGTTGAAAAAAAATGATATTTTCTACTTTTTGTTCTAAAAAAAATCCAATAAACTAAATTTTAGTCATACATTTAGGCCAAAATGTATTCGGCCACAAGTCTTTGGTAAAAAAAATGTCAATAAGCGTATATTTATTGGTTTGTGCAAAAGTTATAGCGTCTACAAACTAGGGTACATTTTCTGGAATTTACACAGCTTTTAGTTTATGACTGCCTATGTCATTTCTTGAGGTGCTAAAATGGCAGGGCAGTACAACCCCCCCCCCCCAAATGACCCCATTTTGGAAAGTAGACACCCCAAGGAAATTGCTGAGAGGCATGTTGAGCCCATTGAATATTTATTTTTTTGTCCCAAGTGATTGAATAATTTTTTTTTTCTTTTTTCAAATTTCAAAACTTTGTGACAAAAAGTGAGGTCTGCAAAATACTCACTATACCTCTCAGCAAATAGCTTGGGGTGTCTACTTTCCAAAATGGGGTAATTTGGGGGGGTTTTGTGCCACCTGGGCATTCCATGGCCTCCGAAACTGTGATAGGCAGTGAAGAGTGAAATCAAAAATTTACGGCCTTAGAAAGCCTGAAGGCAGTGCTTGGTTTTCGGGGTCCCGTGCACGGCTAGGCTCCCAAAAAGTCCCACACATGTGGTATCCCCGTACTCAGGAGAAGCAACAGAATTTATTTTGGGGTGTAATTCCACATATGCCCATGGCATGTTTGAACAATATAACATTTAGTGACAACTTTGTGCAAAAAAAAAAAAAAAATTTGTCTCTTTCCCGCAACTTGTGTCACAATATAAAATATTCCATGGACTCGACATGCCTCTCAGCAAATAGCTTGGGGTGTCTACTTTCCAAAATGGTGTCATTTGGGGGGGTTTGAACTGTCCTGGCATTTTATGCACAACATTTAGAAGCTTATGTCACACATCACCCACTCTTCTAACCACTTGAAGACAAAGCCCTTTCTGACACTTTTTGATTACATGAAAAAATTAGTTTTTTTTGCAAGAAAATTACTTTGAACCCCCAAACATTATATATTATTTTAAAGCAAATGCCCTACAGATTAAAATGGTGGGTGTTTCATTTTTTTTTTTCACACAGTATTTGCGCAGCGATTTTCAAACGCATTTTTTGTGGAAAAAACACACTTTTTTAAATTTTAATGCACTAAAACACACTATATTGCCCAAATGTTTGATGAAATAAAAAAGATGATCTTAGGCCGAGTACATGGATACCAAACATGACATGCTTTAAAATTGCGCACAAACGTGCAGTGGCAACAAAATTAATACATTTTTAAAAGCCTTTAAAAGCCTTTACAGGTTACCACTTTAGATTTACAGAGGAGGTCTACTGCTAAAATTACTGCCCTCGATCTGATCTTCGCGGTGATACCTCACATGCATGGTGCAATTGCTGTTTACATTTGACGCCAGACCGACGCTTGCGTTCGCCTTAGCGCGAGAGCAGGGGGGCCAGGGGTGCTTTTTATTTATTTATTTTTTTTCTTTATTATTTTTTTGCTTTTTTATCTTATTTTTAAACTGTTCCTTTCATTTTTTTTTTTAAATCATTTTTATTGTTATCTCAGGGAATGTAAATATCCCCTATGATAGCAATAGGTAGTGACAGGTACTCTTTTTTGAAAAAATTGGGGTCTATTAGACCCTAGATCTCTCCTCTGCCCTCAAAGCATCTGACCACACCAAGATCGGTGTGATAAAATGCTTCCCCAATTTCCCAATGGCGCTGTTTACATCCGGCAAAATCTAAGTCATAAAATGCTCGTAGCTTCCGGTTTCTTAGGCCATAGAGATGTTTGGAGCCACTCTGGTCTCTGATCAGCTCTATGGTCAGCTGGCTGAATCACCGGCTGCATTCTCAGGTTCTCTGTTGAGACAGGAGAGCCAGAGAAAAACACGGAAGACGGTGGGGGGGGGGCATTCCCTCCCACTGCTTGTAAAAGCAGTCTAGAGGCTAATTAGCCGCTAGGATTGCTTTTACATGAAAGCCGACCGCTGGCTAAAAAGAATGATACCAAGATGATACCTAAACCTGCAGGCATCATTCTGGTATAACCACTCAAAATCGTGAATGGCGTACCTGAAGACAAAAAAATGGTTAACAATAAAGCACAGTAAACGGTAAAGTATAAAAAATTGCATACCTGAAAAACAAACATGATAAAACATAATAACAATAAACCATTGCAGAATAGAATACAGTAAAAAAGAGCAGAACAATAGAGAGAGAATAGAGAGACAGAGAACAATGAAACGACAACTATTTTTTTTTATTTTTGTTTGTGGTTTTTTTTTTTTTTACACTTTTTTTTTGTAACTGTAACTTTTATAACTGTAACCAGTTCCAGGTTCGGGTCTCTCAAAATGCCATGGCATCATGGGAGACCCTGTGAAAGTGTGCCTAGTCTGTGCAATGCTGTACCCTACGCTAATACTCAACTAGTGAATGGTAGCATTCAAACCATTCACCAATGCAAAGACCAGGATTGTCAGGACAGGAGGGACAATAATAGCGGGTGTCACGCCTATATCCACGCTTGCTGCAGACACAACATCTTTTTTGGGGGGGTTCGTTGGGTAGGGGTACTCGGGAGGACATATAAATGCCTCTCATGCAGCCGACCGCATTTGGTTGGGGATGTGAATGGGGGAAGTACGGGCGCTGCAGAAGCGGTGGGTTCCCAATTAGGATTGGCAAATGCAGCAGGAAGGGCACTATGGGCACGATGGGCCTGTGTTTGTCTTCTTGGTGGCAGCGGGACACTACTTGTGCTTGCCACCTCACCAGCTTGAACTGCACTTATGGGACTCGCCACGTCACCAAGTGTTACTGCAGTGCTGGTATGACTACGACCGGGGTGTACTAGGCCGCTGGTGCTTGCCAGTTCACCAAAACGCTACAAAAAAAAGTGACAGTGATCGATCGATACTGCACTTGGGTGGGCTGGGCCGGGCCGAGCGGAGGGGAAAAACGCAGGTGCTAGCAGGTATCTGGGCTGATCCCGCTAACACTGCGTTTTTGGGAACCCTAAACTGCTGGGGACGCTAGTATAGATCTGATCGGATCAGATATTGATCCGATCAGATACTATACCACTAAGGTAGGTGTACGGTGCGTGTGTGGGTGTTAGCGGTACTGGCGCTAATCTGACGCTGCCTGGGGCGGGTGCTTGCCAGTTCACCAAAATGCTACCAAAAAAACTGTTAGCGATCGCAGGGATCAGGCCTGACTCTGCGAACGCTGCAGTTATGCGTTTAGTGTTTTGTAAGTGACAGTGATCGATCGATACTGCACTTGGGTGGGCTGGGCTGGGCCGGGCGGAGGGGCAAAACGCAGGTGCTAGCAGGTATCTGGGCTGATCCCGCTAACACTGCGTTTTTGGGAACCCTAAACTGCTGGGGACGCTAGTATAGATCTGATCGGATCAGATATTGATGCGTTCAGATACTATACCACTAAGGGAGGTGTACGGTGCGTGCATAGGTGTTCGCGGTACTGGCGCTAATCTGACGCTGCCTGGGGCGACGCATATCACCGCCGGGCGATTAGGGGGCTAAACCTTTATTCGGTAATAAACGGCGGGTGCCCTGACACTATAAAAAATAAACGAACTAACCAGCGTCACCCGTAACACTTATACGGTGATCAGTGGTGAAAGGGTTAACTAGGGGGCAATCAAGGGGTTAAAACATTTATTAGATAGTATATGGGGTCCCTGTCGCTATAAAACACTGACGGCGAACCTAAATATTTACGTTCCTAACTAGCGTCACCAGCGACACTAATACAGCGATCAGAAAAATGATCGCTTAGCGACACTGGCGACAGGGGGTGATCAAGGGGTTAAAACTTTATTAGGGGGGTTAGGGGGGTATCCTAGACCTAAAGGGGGGTAACACTCACTGTCCCAACACTGTAACTGTCACAAACTGACACTATGCAGTAATCAGAAAAAAAAAAACCTGCTTGGTGTCAGTTTGTGACAGGGGGGGGTGATTGGGGGGGGATCGGGGGGCGATCGGGGGGGGGGTCGGGGGTGTTTAGTGTGCCTGGCATGTTCTACTGTGTTGTGTGTGTGTTTGGTGCACTTACATGTCATCTCTCCTCGGCGCTGGAACGGAAACTGGCCAGCCGAGGAGAGATGACATCACATCCTCTGCCTCTGTGTACTATACAGAGGCAGGGGATGTTTCTCATTGGCTGGGAGCGATCGCGAGGGGGGGGCCACGATCGGATGGCCTCCCCCTCGTCTCTCAACTCTCCCAGCCAAATGCCGACCGCAGCTGGCACCGGGGGGGTCCGATCGGACCCCCCACCCGCGGGAAGGCAATCACGTTCCAGGTACGTGATTTTGCCTGCCCGTGCCGCTCTGCTCACGTATATAGGCGTGAGGCGGTCGGCAAGTGGTTAAAGGCTTATTTGCATGGTATTGTCATAAAAAGTGTTTGGGGACCTGGGTCCTGCCCCATGGGACATGTATCAATGCAAAAAAAAAGTAAAAAATGCTTATTGTATATATATATATATATATATATATATATATATATATATATATATATATATATATATATATATATATATATATATATATATATATATATATATATATATATATATATATATATATATATATATATATATATATATATGTGTGTGTGTGGCCTGGTTCAGTTCAGGGGGGGGGCGCTCTCTCTTCCCCCCTCTTTTCCTGCAGATTGCCAGGTTGCATGCTCGGATAAGGGTCTGATATGGATTTTTGGGGGGACCCCCACACCATTTTTTTTAAATTTTGGGCAGGGTTCTCCTTAAAATCCATACCAGACCCTTCAGTCTGGTATGGATTTTGAGGGAGACCCCCACGCCATTTTTTAAAAAATTTTGGTGCGGGTTTCTCCTTAATATCTATACCAGACCTGAAGGGCCTGGTATGGAATTTAAGGGGACCCCCACGCAATTTAAAAAAAAATTGGTTCCGGGTTCCCCTTAATATTCATACCAGGGGCTGGTGCTTGCCAGTTCACCAAAATGCTACCAAAAAAACTGTTAGCGATCGCAGGGATCAGGCCTGACTCTGCGAACGCTGCAGTTATGCGTTTAGTGTTTTGTAAGTGACAGTGATCGATCGATACCCTGCCTGGATCGCTCCTAATTCTTTACGTTTGGCTTACGAACGTAAAGAATTACGTTCGGCTTACGTTCGGCTTACGTTCGACTCGACATTGGGCTCATCACTACTCACTGGTCGGCTAACGGAGTTAACCATTGTAATCCCTTAGGTCTTTGTTATGATAAGAATTTCTAGTTAGTTTACCTTCCCGTTGCAAGGTAGTTAGTTCATTTACAGTACCCTTGCTTATTTGACTACGATTGTGTCCGCTAATCTGTTGTCCGCTTATCATTAGACTGTACGGTGATAAAGCCTGGGAAGGGACATGTCTGTCATAAGTATTTTCAGCTGTGAATGGAAATGACATGTCTTAAGCCGTGTACACACGGGCAGACTTTTCGACCGGACTGGTCCGACGGACCGAATCCGGTGGACAATCCGTCCGCGTGGGCTCCATCGGACCTGCAGCTGACTTTTTCGGTCAAAAATCTGACAGACTTTAGATTTGGAACATGTTTCAAATTTGTCCGACGGACTCGAGTCCCGTTGAAAAATCCGCTCGTCTGTATTCTAGTCCGAACGACGAAAACCCACACTAGGGCAGCTATTGGCTACCGGCTATCAACTTCCTTATTTTAGTCCGGTCATACGTCATCCTGTACGAATCCTTTAGACTTTGGTGTGATCGTGTGTAGGCAAGTTCGTTTATTTAAAAGTCCGTCGGAAGTCCATCAAAAGTTCGTCGAAAGTCCGTCGGAAAGTCCGTCGGAACAGTCCAGTCGAAAAGTCCGCCCCTGTGTACGCAGCATTAGCTTTACGTACCTTGAACCATCTCCTGTATACTATTCTGTTTCGAATGTATACACTGATGATATTTTCCTATGTGTTATTCTTTTTGGACCTTGCAACACAATAAAAGCTTTTTTGATAAAAAAAAAAAGTCTGGAGGTAAACAATGCGCAACCCAAGGAAGCCAGAGTTTCTCAAATTGATCACTTTGATCTCTTTTGATTTCCATTTTAGCATGAATAAGAGTTTTATTAGTTCTGTGTATGGTTTCAGCTAGAATTAAATATTGAGTTTTTTATGCCTTAGCATTGGTTTGTTTTGCGGCTTTTAGGAGCTATAAAAGAAGGCGAAATTGATTCTGTGTGATCCCATCAGATTTTGGGTTTAATAGGGCTGTGGCAGGATTGGGCTGTATAGGTGTATCAAAGATTTTGGAGGCCAAGTCAAAAACTACCTTCCAGAATATTTGGGCAGTTGGGCAATCCCATCAAATATGAAGTTGAGTGCCAGGCTCTGAACAGCCACAAAAACAAATTACAGGGTAATCAGAAGCATATTTCGATATTCTAGCTTGGACCAGTTACTAATGGGTTAGCACCTTAAAGTTAGTTTCCACAGCAACAACATTTGAAGAAGCAGACTTAGTGGCGGACCATATGCTAGACAATTCAGTAGCATTAAATGAGCAATTAAGGTCTAGTTCCCATTTGGAGACATATGAGGGGGGACCAGTGTTAGTACTAGCTAAAATTTGCTTATAGAGAAACAAAACAAGTCCTCTAGCTTGAGGGTCAGAAATACATATGCGTTCAAAACACGACATCTGGGATAGTTGGGAGTTGGAATTTAGATAAGGTTGGAAACATTTTTGTGATTTGCAAATATTGAAACAGTTCTGATTGAGGAAGTCCAAATGTATCACACAAAGTAGGAAAAGAATGTATGGAGGAGGCAGATACCAAATTATATAAATGGGATAAATTAACTGTATTCCATGCTTTGAAAGAATTAGGAGCGATCCAGGCAGGGTAAAAAGCGAGATTTTTAACAAAAGAAAGTGGTAAATGGGGAGATTGAAGGCCAAGAGAAGTTTGAATCTGTCCCAGATAAAGAATGTTTTGTGATAGGATTGTAAATAAAAGTATGATCACTTGGTCTTAACCATAAACTTAATGAGATTTTCATCCTTATACAAGTGGTTGCAATCATATTCATCTAGTGGACTAAAGGAACACTCTTTATCTTGTAATTGAAAGTGGGTACACTGCAGGGACCACCCTGGGCTGAAAATCTGTGCTGGTTAATAGGTGTGTTAAGCCATAGTATTAAAGCCAATGTTTGTCCATACAGAAAGAGGAGATTTGCATCCATGTTTGTACTGCTGAGCTAAAGGAGAACTTCACCTTATACCAATACAAGAATCTACTTTGCACTGTTTTTTTCAGTTGGGTGTGAGAACTTTTTAAGCTAATGATCTATCATACAAGAAGATGTGTCTTATATCTGTATCACTCATTTTTTTGGCTTAAAGTGTTTGTTTCCCCAACATTTCATATTCTTGCTATGTGTTGTACCCTGTACTTACATTAAAACATATCCTGTACTCTTTGTATTGCTTCCTTTGTTTGAAATACCTGGCGTTCCTGCCAGTCCCCCTGCTTTTCTATTAGAAACGGACCACATTGGCATTGGAGCACAGCCTGTCTCTCCCCCAATGACCAACCAGACTTGTGCTGACACACCCCTATGCACCGGAAGATCAGTGTACTGCTGTTTCTCCATTTCTCTACCCCCAGCTATTTAAGCCCCTTATGTAGCTGAGAACAGAGATTGTGTGATTACTTATAAAATAGAAAAACAAGATCTATATATAGATATACACTGGGGACGGAAAGTATTCAGACCCTCTTAAATTTTTCACTCTTTGTTTTCCTCATTAATGTACACATAGTACCCCATATTGACAGAAAAACACAGAATTGTTGACGTTTTGCAGATTTATTTAAAAAGAAAACTGAAATATCACATGGTGATATCCTAAGTATTCAGACCCTTTACTGTGACACTCATATATTTAACTCAGGTGCTGTCCATTTCTTCTGATCATTCTTGAGATGGTTCTACACCTTCATTTGAGTCCAGCTGTGTTTGATTATACTGATTGGACCTGATTAGGAAAGCCACACGCCTGTCTATATAAGACCTTACAGCTCACAGTGCATGTCAGAGAAAATGAGAATCATGAGGTCAAAGGAACTGCCTGAAGAGCTCCGAGACAGAATTGTGGCAAAGCACAGATCTGGCCAAGGTTACAAAAACATTTCTGCTGCACTTAAGGGTTCTAAGAGCACAGTGGCCTCCATAATCCTTAAATGGAAGACGTTTTGGATGACCAGAACCCTTCCTAGAGCTGGCCGTCTGGCCAAACTGAGCTATCGGGGGAGAAGAGCCTTGGTGAGAGAGGTAAAGAAGAACCCAAAGATCACTGTGGCTGAGCTCCAGAGATGCAGTCGGGAGATGGGAGAAAGTTGTAGAAAGTCAACCATCACTGCAGCCCTCCACCAGTCGGGGCATTATGGCAAAGTGGCCCGACGGAAGCCTCTCCTCAGTGCAAGACACATGAAAGCCCACGTGGAGTTTGCTAAAAAAACACCTGAAGGACTCCAAGATGGTGAGAAATAAGATTCTTTGGTCTGATGGGACCAAGATAGAACTTTTTGGCCTTAATTCTAAGCGGTATGTGTGGAGAAAACCAGGCACTGCTCATCACCTGTCCAATACAGTCCCAACAGTGAAGAATGGTGGTGGCAGCATCATGCTGTGGGGGTGTTTTTCAGCTGCAGGGACAGGACGACTGGTTGCAATTGAGGGAAAGATGAATGTGGCCAAGCACAGGGATATCCTAGACGAAAACCTTCTCCAGAGTGCTCAGGACCTCAGACTGGGCCGAAGGTTTACCTACCAAGAAGACAATGACCCTAAGCACACAGCTAAAATAACGAAGGAGTGGCTTCACAACAACTCCATGACTGTTCTTGAATGGCCCAGCCACAGCCCTGACTTAAACCCAATTGAGCATCTCTGGAGAGACCTAAAAATGGCTGTCCACCAACGTTTACCATCCAACCTGACAGAATTGGAGAGGATCTGCAAGGAGCAATGGCAGAGGATCCCCAAATCCAGGTATGAAAAACTTGTTGCATCTACTAAATACTGAGCAAAGGGTCTGAATACTTGGGACCATGTGATATTTCAGTTTTTCTTTTTTAATAAATTTGCAAAAATTTCAACAATTCTGTGTTTTTCTGTCAATATGGGGTGCTGTGTGTACATTAATGAGGAAAAAAATGAACTTAAATGATTTTAAGAAATGGCTGCAATATAACAAAAAGTGAAAAATTTAAGGGGGTCTGAATACTTTCCATCCCCACTGTATATATATATATATATATATATATATATATATATATATATATATATATATATATATATATATATATATATATATATATATATATATATATATATATATATATATATATATATATATATATATATATATATATATATATATATATATATATATATATGTACCTATAGATATATATCTATAGATATATGTATATTCTGCCTTTCATTTTTATGTTAAACTGAATGGATTATTTTACAAGGTAAGGGTTCACATATATGTTAAGTGTCTTTCCATTCCTATATACTGTATGTTTACAGTGAACTTTGATCCTGTTGAGATCAAGTTTTTTTACTATTGTCATATGAAAATACCTTTTCTATGTTCATATTGTGTTTGGTATAGCAAGTTTCCACACGTGGCATGGTGGGTTATATTTTAGAGGTGCTAATTAATACCATGGTATGATTTTATCTTTATTTGTGTATGTAATAAAGAGGTGGTTTTGACTTTTTGGCTGTGAGTTAACTATATTTTGATATATTGTTGGATTCTCCATGGTAGTTCATTTAGTGATGGTTGGACATTTTTTGGTTTTTTTTGCCAATATGTAGCATCCACATCACCAAGGCAATGACATGGACATCTGAAGAAGGACCCTCCACCTCTGCAGGAAAAAAAGACTTACAAGTCAGGACCTAACATGATGATGTCACCGCCACTTTTGGCACCAATAGATGTATGAACGAGGTCACTGTGGTGACACCCTCTACAATTACCTGTGGTTACATTACATCTGACCTACAGTTGCTAATGTAAAAATCAGAGATGGCAGGTGAGGCAGCAGGGATTCCAAGTTCAGTTTCATTTGCCATACTAGTGGGGCAGCATGATCCCAGGGTTATTAACAATTACACAGCAGGTCCACCGCACTTCATTCAAAGTAACACTATTGAGCTGAACCGACAAAACAAATAAGCAAGCTTCAGAGAGCCATTCAGACATTCATTTACAGTACCATGATTTAGCATAATAAATGCACTTTGCCTAAAAAAATATTTCTGTCAATGATAAAAAACAGCATCTTCTTGATAGCAAAGGATTAACATTCAGTGCAGTGAAATTGCTAAGTGGTGTTAGCAGCTTGTACATTCTATCAGCTAATAAAAGTGCACATTAATAACCTTAATATTCATTAAAAAAATATTGTCAGTCAGTAATTTCTCATGAAAAATGATGTGTTTTAATTTAATGCTTAAGAGAAAATGACAGTTACCTAATTGCAAATGTAAATTATTTTAATCTGTTTATTATTAGCAAATATTTTATGCATGAGGAAATTTCATTATGTTAAAAAAAAGCATGGATGTATATTCCACACGAATTGAAGTGGATTTACTAAAGAGAGTGGTTTGGCAAATTTGAGACCATTTTAGAGAATAGAGTCTGCATGAAATTGTGAGGGAAACACCAATTTGATTAGTTAGAAACAAAATGTCTTCACTAATTAATAAGCCCCATAACCTTAATTTAAAAAAAAAATAGTTGTCAAAACTCCACAGGATCACAGCGTACAAACTTCAAATAATTGAATAGAGATTTACTACAAATGTATGGGCCTGTTATGGGGATTGACAAGTGGCTTGGTGACTTTGTGAATGATATCTTGCTGGACTGGAGACAGGTAAGTATAAGACTCACTTGTCTTTATTTCAAAGTGAAAGCTTGTTCTTTGTCAAATTCCCTTGCACATTGCAACTTCTCTTGGAAAGTGAAAAGCCTATTTATCTTTAGTAAGGTGTCCGTTTATGAAACAGAGATCATACGTGATCCTCTGTATAACGGCTGATCTCTCGTGTATACCGATTTATGTAGCTGAGATGAGGAGCCGAGAACATGTTCTCGGCTTCTCATCACAGCACACAACCGTTCTGTCCCAAACGGCCATTTTATAAAAGTGAGATCTGAAGATCTCACAGCTGTTACACTGAAATATCCCCCTCCCAGACTCTCCTTCTCAGAGGTGGAGAATCTGGGAGAGAAGATGGTGCGATTAGAGGAAGAAGACTTAATTATTCCTATATATCAGCATCAGTGGGTTAAAAATGAAAAATGAAATTATATATATATATATATATATATATAATACTGTAGCAGGGTGCCTGAAAATTTAAAATTTCATGAAATGTGATTGATGGGATATATGTTCCTCCACGGATTGTTAGATTTGCAATCTAAGATAATACCAGCAAAGACTTCAGGGTAAAGAAGGATAGTTCTTTACCCTATATTGGTAAAGTCCATTCCGGGGCTGGTTTTATTGGGAGTCTGATAGAGATCTGGGTGGGACAGACTCCCAAGTCCATGGATCGCAGTTTAATGTTTTCTTTTCAGGTCTTGATTAAGGCAGCTGGTCCTAGCTCTCAGGGAGAGAGTGTGTGTCTCCACGTGAGGAGGCAACTAGGAGCATGGCTGCTTATTCCCTGACTTTGGATACAAACTTACAAAGTGTTTGGAAGGACACTTACTACAAAACCAAGGACTGGTCAGACTATGGACACAGTAAGGCTCGGTAGAGCAGAAGTTTACTTTTGTTTGATTTGAGGCAAGATGCCCTTTTTTTCTTCTGTTTGGGAATATCCTGTGGATTAAACATGATGATTTCCTAAAGAAACTGCGAGTTTGTCACTGCATTCAGTCTGATCCCCTACAATATATATATATATATGAGAGAGAGAGGTACAGTGCTCAGCATAAATGAGTATACCTCTTTTGAAAAGTAAGATTTTAATCAATATCTCAATGAACACAATAACAATTTCCAAAATGTTGACAAAACTGAGATTTATAGAACATTTGTCTAGCTAATTACATGAAAGTAAGGTTAATAATGTAACTTAGATTACAAAATCTTCAGTTTTACTCAAAGTAGTTGATAAAAAAAATGATTATACCCCACAACAAAAACTACTTCATCTAGTATTTTGTTTGACCTTCATGATTTGTAAGAACAGCACCAAGGCTTCTAGGCATGGAATGAACGGCGACATATTGCAACATCAATCTTTTTCCATTCTTCAAGAATGAGCTCTTTTAGAGCCTGGATGCTGGATCGAGAGTAATGCTCAACTTGTCTTTTCAGAATTCCCCACAGGTGTTCCCAGATTAGGTTCAGATCAGGAGACATACTTGGCTATTGAATCGCTTTCACCCTGTTCTTCTTCTTCTTCAGAAATGCAACAGTGGCCTTAGATGTGTGTTTTGGATCATTGTCATGTTGGAAAAGTGCACGACGACCAAGGGCACACAGTGATGGTAGTATCTTCTCTTTCAAATTACAGCAGTAGATCTGTGAATTCATGATACCATCAATGAAGGGACATGCACAGACACTTTATAACTAACTAACTAAATATATATATATATATATATATATATATATATATATATATATATATATATATATACAGTATCTCACAAAAAGATCACAAAGAACTCTGCTTCACTCTGGATTGATCACAAACCACCACTTTGGAAGGCATCCTGCAAGTCTGAATCCATACATATCTGTACATATCACCATCACTTCTACCCTCTCCCTACTACTGCTCTCATTACCTCCTGCTAATATTTAACCCACCTGCTGACCCACACACAAAGACAGGGAAGCACGTGCACTCATACACCTCCCACTCCCGTCTTACTTATCTCACCCTCCTTCTTCTGCTAACCTCCGGGGATATCTCCCCTAATCCCGGTTCCCCAGTATCTCACCCCCACACCCGGCACCCTCCCTCCTCCAGCATCAGTCGCAATTTTCTCAATCTTATCTCAATCCCCCTGCTCCCAAAAAACACCATCCCCTTCTCAGGTGCCCTCTGGAATGCCTGCTCTGTCTGCAATAGGTTCACTTCTGTCCATGCCCTTTTTGTCTCCCACTCCCTTAACCTTCCTGCAATTATGTAAACATGGCTTCAAAAGACAGATTCTGCCTCGCATGCAGCCCTCTCCCATGGAGGTCTCCACTGAACTCTCTCACCCAGACCCAGTGGATGGAAAGGAGGTGGAGTTGGTTTGCTTCTATCCCCACTGAGCACCTTTCAAGTCCTGCCTACCCCTCCTCCTCTATCCTTCTCTTCTTTTGAGACACATTGTATTTGTTAGTTTTCTCCCATTTCTCTAAGGATTGCAGTGATCTATCTGGCTCCTGGACCAGTGTCACGCTTACTTGGTAATTACAACATCTCCCCCAATGTTAGCAGCCCACCCGAATCCCTACTTTTCAACTTAACCTCATCCTTTGACCATACTCAATGGACACAGTCCCCCACTCACTCTGATGGTAATACCCTCGACCTTGTTTTCTCCCATCTTTGCACCCCCTACGACCTCACCAACAGCACCTTTCCTCTCTCTGACCACAACCTCATTACTTTCACATTGTGCTTGTCTCCAACCACCTGTCCCACCAAGCAGAAAACAATTACCTACAGAAACCTTCTCCACTTTATTCCTTCTCTTTTCTATTCTGAAACTCACCACCTCCATGACAAAATCTCACCCCTGTCTTGCCCCGACCTGGCCACCTCTATCTACAACAGTTCACTCCCATCCTCACTGGACTCTCTTGCGCCTCTCACTACACCAAATGTCAGGCCCCGACTATTACAACCTTGGCAGACCAACAACACCAGAAATCTTAAGAGACATAGTCGAGCACTGGAGCGAGTGTGGGAGTCTGGACTGTGAAGTCATAAGGGGGCGGGGTCACCAGGTGACATCACCCAGTGACCACGCCCCATGCCTATGTAAGTCATTGCGAGGCGCTCACACAGCATTACAGTGGGAGAGAGGGTCGTGTCAACATCGGAAGAAGAGAAGAAGGAAGAAGACGACGAAGAAGACTGGGCCACCGCTAGCAAGAGAGCGGCAAAAGAGCAGAAGATAGCGGATGAGCCCGTCAGAAGAACCGGACACCGGGAGAGGAACCGGACACTGGGAGAAGAGGCCAGAGAGAGCGGAGAAGAACCGGACACTAGGAGAAGAGGCCGGAGAGACCCCCGAAGTCAGAAGAAGACCCCCAGAGCTGCCTAATAAATTACTTTAAAAACCTGTGTATTGTGTTTTTTTATTGACACTTTTTCCCTAGGTGAATCGGTAGGTTTACAATGTACCCCATACTCATTCATATAGGCTGGGGGGCCAGGATCTGGGGGCCCCCTTATTAAAGGGGGCTCCCAGATTCCGATAAGCCCCCCGCCCACAGACCCTGATGACCAATGGCCAGGGTTGTTGGGAAGAGGAATAAAAGAAAAACAAGGGCGCACCAGCCTTGTGTATTAACTTTTTAAAAAAAAATTATTAAAATAATTGAAAGAAACAACTCACAAGCAATGGGTGGAGGAGGCACAACACGAAGTGTACCGACAGCCAACATGCGACTTTAGGATAAGCGATGCCTTCAAAAGGTCGTGGAGAGAGGCATAATATCACAATAAGCTAACGCGTTTCGAAGGGAAAGTCCCTTCTTCATCAGAGCTATGCCTTTTGTTGGGAAGAGGCCCTTGTCCTCATCAACATGGGGACAAGGTGCTTGGGGCTGGGGGGGCCGCAGGGCGCCCCCTCCAACAAAGCACCCACCCCCCATGTTGAGGGCATGCGGCCTGGTACGGTTCAGGAGGGGGGGCGCTCGCTTGTCCCCACCCCCTTTCCTGACCAGCCGGGCTGCGTGCACGGATAAGGGTCTGGTATGGATTTTGGGGGGACCCCATGCCGTTTTTTCGGCGTAGGGGGTTCCCCTTAAAATGCATACCAGACTTAAGGGCCTGGTATGCCCCTGGAGGGAAACCCATGCCATTTTTTTTATTTAAAATTTGGCGTGGAGTTCCCCCTCATCATTCATACCAAACACAGTGCCTGGTATTGGCGGGGATCCAAGTCGGATCCCCGCACCAGTGTGAACCCGGCTTGCAAGATGTCAATCTCGCCGATAAAAGCAGCGAGATTGACACAATATCAGACAATACAGAAGTTGACCAAAGGGTGGTGGTAAAGAG
Source organism: Lithobates clamitans (assembly GCA_037952925.1). NCBI lineage: Eukaryota > Metazoa > Chordata > Amphibia > Anura > Ranidae > Lithobates > Lithobates clamitans. The sequence goes on from JBBGZY010000152.1 coordinate 67,636, forward strand.
CTGAAAAACCACGTGATTTGGTGAAAGTTGGCTGAAAAAGTTCTGCCGTGTGTATGCAATACAAACTTATGGCCAACGCCCTTTGTACAAAAATCCACGGGAAAGTTTGTACAAAGTCCTATCGCGTGTATGAACGCTAATGCCCCGTACACACGGTCGAATTTCCTGATGGACATTGTCCGATCGGAGCGTGTTGTCGGAAATTCCGACCGTGTGTGGGCGCCATCGGACATTTTCCATCGGATTTTCCGACACACAAAGTTGGACAGCAGGAGATAAAATTTTCCGACAACAAAATCCGATCGCGTCAATTCCGACCGTGTGTGGCCTGTTCCGACGCACAAAGTGCCACGCATGCTCAGAAGAAATTCCGACACGGGACAGCTCGTTCTGGTAAACTTAGCGTTCGCAATGGATACAGCACTTTCGTCACGCTGCAATGTAAAAAATGGTTTAATACAGCGCACTCTCTTCTTCTTTATAATGTGACAAGAATTAAGTAGTTTTGCTGCTCATATTCACACACACTTCTCACAAAGTTTTATTTGTGTTTTTTTAGTGGGATTCCCTCAATATATTATTGTTAGTTGTCACATCTGACAGTTTTATATTTATTATGTTTTTTTTTTTTTTTTTTTTAAGCCTTTTTTTTCTTTAATGTTTGGATTTTTTCCAAGGCTGATCTTTGTTCAATGTTATTTTTATTTTTACTCCAGAATATTTTTGTGTGTGTTTTGTGTGTCAAGTTACCCCAACACCATTGATATCTTGTATTATTTAATCTCCAGGAGATTTTTTGTTGTTGGTGTCCCTTGTTCATTTCACATTGTATATTAGAAATGTACCTGAATCCTCACAAACAAACTGTCATTTTTGAAGGAAAACACATAGGAGAGTATAATTCAAAACAAAAATCCTTTATTAAGGTATCAGAACCAAACAAAGAGGAAGGCAACACTGGATCAACAGGAGAAATTAGTGAAGCCTGGAACCCCCACGGCAGACATCAATTCTTAAACCTCAAAATTGGTGGCCTGAGGAGTCCATATGTAAGGGAGGGCAGTCTGGTCCGGGATTCACAGAGACTCGGATAGCAGCAGATGACATCAGTGTCCCCAGGCTGTGGTACCACAAGAGGCTGCATCTTTTGGCCGACCAGACTGGATCCAGGGCAATCACTCTCTGGTCTTCCTTTCACACTTCCTTCCGGGCTGTGGCTGTGCAGTTGGAGATGTGGCAGGAGGAGGAGTAGGACCTGGAGGAGGAGTAGGACCTGCAGGAGGAGGAGGAGGACCATCCCAAAGCTGTGTGTGAAGTGTAATTTGGCCCCTCACACCTTTCGCCAGAGCCTCTGATATGAGGGCCTCACACATGGCTTTTTGGCCCTCCTCCATCCTCTGCATTTTATAGGCAATGAATGCAGCAATGTTCTCCTACCTGGTGTGTGGTGCTCCCAGGACCTCTGTAGCCCTACAAAAAAATCTCCTCTAGGGTACTCCTCCTACTGCCACTTTCTGTTTTCAGGGGGGGTGGAGGGACCTTGATATCAGCCAGCCGGCTCGGCCCGGCCACCTCCTGGCTGAGACTTCCCTGTGTATGAAAAAGGGACATGGTTTTAGTTTTTGCATCATCAATCACAATCATAAATTAGTACTCCCAACTAACATCTAGTTAACATCATTGATTGGACAAGCAGAAATATTTAGAGGAATGCTATACCTGGCTCAATCTGGGCTCCTCCACATATGGCCTGGAAGGCCCAGGTTGGGCGTTAGAAGCCTCAGCCGGGGGGGAAGGAAGCGTGGAAGGAAGACTGGAGAGGGATGGCCTGGGTTCAGTCTGACCTGCCAGAAAGTGCAGCCTGTCGTAGTACAACATCCTGGGGACATAGATGTCATCTGCTGCTCCGGATCTCTGTGAATCCAGGACTTTATTGCGCTCCCTCAGATATGTGCTCCTCAGGCCACCAATGAAAATCTTTAAAAAAGTGATGTCTGCCGTGGGGATCACCTGCTTCACAATTTCACACAATTGCTCCAGTGCTGCCTTCCTCTTTGCTTGGTTCTTGTAATGGGGGTGTTTAATCTCCCACTGACAGGGCAGCTCACTTAGCATCTCTATGAAGACTGAAATGAAGTCCTGATCTTTCAGTACCATATCCATGTTCACTGCAAGACACAACACAAGACAAAGCCTAATGTCACACCAAACTCTCCTAATCTTGTTACAATATAGGCCTCAATCTATAGAAGCAGTATAGGCCCAAGTTTGTCTCTTACCTTCGTTCTTACGATCGCCGCGTTCAATGCTCCTTCCTCCGCTCACAGATCAAACGTAATACGCACGTGTGTTACGCTTTATATACACTGTGCATGCGTGTAACTCCGCCCGCCCCTGACGTTCTTTCTAGTGTATTCCCCGCCCCTTTTCGTTCGGCGCAGTGGGGGAAGAGCATGATGGTGGACATACAGCAGGTGCGGGCTAATTGTAGCAACGAGGAGGAGGAGGAGGAAAGCCCGAATCCAGGCACGTCCCGATCCAGAAGGGGACGTTTTAAGGCCACAAATATGTCGTTTGGGGAGATGTTGGAGATGGTCGACATCATGAAGAAGTCCGACTATGACGGAAAATATGGGCCTTACCCCAACCCCAATATCAGAAAGGCCAAGATCATGGCGAAAGTGGTCAGGAGTCTAGAGCGGAATTTCGGGGTACGAAGGTCTAAAGATCAGCTCAGGAAGCGGTGGTCGGACCTGAAGTTGAGAGAGCCAGAGCAGTACCGAAAGATCCGGAGAGTGCTGCAAAAAAGTAAGTAGTTGTGCTGTGTTCCTATTCTTTCGGTCTTTATTACGTTCGTTCTGCTCCATATGCTTTTATTAGTTGTAACGTTTCAAAAGGTCAACTTTAATGTTCATGGGCACATTATTCGTTCGTATCAAACATTTTTCTTTCGGCCTCTGGAACACCATTGTTTAGGCCATATGCATTTTCACACATTTTTGGGGGCCTACTTGGATGCCAAATATTTGTTTGTGTAGATGGGTTTGTTACTAGAATGAAATGCAAACTAGATTGTGTGTAAGGAGAGGACACTGAGCAGCTGTTTTCACATCTGGACACTGGAGCACTAGTGTGGGACACAAGAACACCATTTTTATTAGGGGGCCACACAGGTACTCCAGTGTATACTATAGGGGGGTCTCCATCTGTGAAGCTTGTACCAAACAGGTAAAGTATTGCAGCTTGACAAAGGGCAATAAAAAATATACATCTTGGAACTCGGCTAAAATAGACAATTGTACCCCACTTCCAAGCAATGTTTCCTATTTCTATAGTTCTGCCATCAAATATCTGTGTGCTAAGTATACCATTTTTGTTTTACATAGGGGAGAAAAGACTCAGAGGACACCCCTCATCCAAAGAGACCACAGACCCCCCACCTATGAAAGAAGGTAAATTACCCCCAAACGAAGCTGAGCAGGAGGAAGAAGAAGATGTGGTGGAGATTGGCACCACAACAGGTGAGTGTCTGCGACCACAGGCTCAGGTAAAAGAGATGGATGGTGGCAGATTTTTGAGACCTATTTTTTTTGTTCTTTATCTCTTTTTAGGTAATCGGGATCCAGAACACTTTACATCTGAAAGTGCCCAGATACTGATCGGGGAGATCATGGGGTGTAATCTCCAATTGCAAAACATCCAGCAACAAATCAGTGATGTTATTAAAAAAAATAATAACATCATTGATGTTTTGGGGTGAATTTAAACCCCACAAAATCACCTGTTTTATCGTACCAAACTTTTTAAAATGTTTAGAAAAGCCAAATTTGGAGGATGCACACAGTGTGTCAACATGTGCTATCTGCCATCACGGGAGATCAATGGACGCGTTTTGGGGGTGCAACCCCTTCCTCAATTATAAAGTAGCGTTGAGGAAGGGCTTGCTCCCCCCAAACACGTCCCTTGATCCCCCCTGATGGCAGATAGCACATGTTGACATTCGTAAATTGGTGTGCATCTTCCAAATTTGGCTTTTCCAGGGGTGATTTCCCCCCATCTGAACGCTATATCAAACCCAGTTCCTAAATACTGATGTCTGATATAGCCTTCAGGTTTTACCATATGTGAACTTTGTAAGTTCAAGTTTTTTGGCTTTCTTGTTGGTTTTACACAGGCCTGTTTTATCTGAAATGGATATTTTGATTTTTCATAATGCTACTGCAAACATTGTTATACAACAAACATGTTGGTTTGTTTTAAAAACCTTTGGGAAATGCACATGTGATTGTGCAGGTATAAAAAAGTGCCTTACTCAAGAATGTGTGGATTATTGTCTCAACACTACAACACTTTTGGGGTGATGTAATTGTTGTTTTATGCAAAAATGGGGGTTATTTCCTAAGGGCAAATCCTCTTTGCACTACAAGTGCAGGTTCAGTGCAGTTGCAAGTGCACTTGTAGTGAAATGTGTTTTTGCATTTAGGAAGTACCAGCCAACACTGTTTTTTATAAGGTTACCCAATCACAACATTTTCTGCACTCAACACATTTCTGTCAGGGTCAGCTAAAACAAACACAAGCAGTAAATGTCCACCAAGAATTTCTTTTGGTTGTTTTTTATTTGAAAAAGGTGTCACAGATTGTCTGGCATATTGATAGCCCCCCTACCCGCAAAGAACTCCAGGTAGCGTAACCGGACATCACGGGCATTCAGGGAGGGCAAGCCAGGACGGCCACTTTCAAGCGCCGTCAGTGTTGATGGATTAGGGATTCCGGCCTCAGGCCCAACTGAGCCAGCATAGTTGGCTGAATGTTTTCTTAAAAAATTATGGAGAACACAGCAGGCAAGTATTATATGGTTCAGTTTATACTCCGCCATATGGATGGGTGTCATAAATAATCGGAACCTGCTGGCCAGGATTCCAAATGTGTTCTCCACTACTCTTCAGGCTCTGGCCAGCCGGTAATTAAAAACCCTCTGTTCCGGGGTGAGGGTCCTCATCGGGAATGGCCGCATCAGGTGGTCCCCCAGCGCAAATGCTTCATCAGCAACGAACACAAATGGGAGACCTTCAACATTGTCCTCTGGAGCTGACAAGTCCAAGCTGCCATTCTGGAGACGCCTGTAGAACTCCGTCTGGGCGATGACTCCACCATCGGACATCCGGCCATTCTTCCCCCACGTCCACATACAAGAAGTCGTAATTAGCCGACACCGCCGCCAACATCACTATACTATTAAACCCCTTGTAATTATAATAGTACGACCCCGAGTTGGGTGGTGGGACGATGTGGACGTGTTTCCCATCAATTGCCCCTCCGCAGTTAGGAAAGTCCTACCGCTGGGCAAAGTGGGAGGCCACAGTCTGCCATTCCTGTGGCGTGGAAGGAAACTGTTGAGGAAAAAACAATAAACATTACTATTTTTTCACAGAAACATGGCAAGCAGATTAGACACAAACATTATGGGTCAACCTCCAGATAGCATTTATTAAGGGGAATTTTACAACAACAAAGTATAAGGTACACCTATCATATTCCCCCCCCCTCTCATGGGCCATTTCTAACATTATAGGGGGGGGGACTCTTGGACAGGTAACCCTCTTCACTTCATTGAGAGATGAATGCCTAAATACAGGGTATTACTTGGAACAGCCCCTCCTTAGTTACACTATTGGCAGCCCACTGGACAGGTAAGAAGTGTCATAATACAAAGATATAAATACACACTGTACACATTTGAGCACATTTGGACATTCTGCTATTACCTATCAAGATCATAATAGGATACAAGAACTTTAAACAGTACCATTGGAAAGTATACAGGCAGGCCCTTGCACTACATGCTTTGGGGAATTCATCCATAAATCTGACCAGTAAAGAGATGAGTATAGTGTGTATGGGTTTGGCAAAGTCAGCAGATAGATTATTGAGGATAGAGAATTGGGATCAGCTGACTTAGCAGTTGGGGGGGGAGGGTTACAAAAAATTTGGGGACACCACAAAAAAAGCCTCTGGCCCTCTGCCTGAATTTAAATCAAAAATAACATTTCCAAACATTTTAGGGGGTGTTTGGGGTAAAGCACTACTATGGAGCTGATAAAATACATTCTTAAGTGACTACATGAGGTGAATATAGGGCAGGAGACACCATGCTGGAGAGGTTATTTAAGGGCAAATATGTATGAAGGACCTAAAATAATAATTATATAAAAATCCAGCATGCATGAGGACAAATGGGACATTCACAGCATATTACAATCATGGTAATTAGGGAGGAAAGAAATACAATATATTAGCAAACATTCAATACAATAAAATGTGATATTAAAGGAAAAAAATCTTACCTTCATATATTCCTTCTGAAGGACCTGTATGATGGCAGAACAGGTCTCTGGGATAATGATCCCCAGAGCCTCGGGGGAGATGCCTGTCGAGAACTTGAGGTCCTGCAGGCTTCTCCCTGTGGCCAAATACCGCAAGGTAGCGACCAACCTCTGCTCCGGAGTGATGGCTTGCCTCATGCAGGTATCCTCCTTCTAATATAGGGGGTCAGCGAAGCCAACAGACGGTGAAACACGGGGTCCGTCATCCTGAGAAAGTTCCTGAAATCATCAGGATTATTCTCACGGATCTCACGGAGCAAAGGCATATGAGAGAACTGGTCACGCTGAAGCAACCAATTCTTGGTCCATGAACTCTTCCCCACCCTGTTCATGGACTGGACTTGTGTCAAGGTCAGGACCCCAACACCAAGCCCCCGCACAGCACGAACTCTACGAGGAGTACGCATACGAAACATGGCTAGAAAACGGTCAGCTGCTCAGAACGAAGTAACAGAACGCACTGAAGAACAGCAAGGCCTGTGAAGAGCGACCTGAAAAACAGCAACGAGCAGGCAAGATCACACAGAAAACTCCGATACGAACTGACTGCACGCACTGAAGAGCAGATACCAACCCACAAGCACAAACTGAACGTCAGAAAACGATCTGAAAGCCACGAGTCTGAAAAAGCGCGAATCGTCTCTCACCAAACTTTTACTAACACGAGATTAGCAAAAGAAGCCCAAAGGGTGCCGCGCTTGGTTCTGAACCGGCCTTTTCTAGTCTCGTCGTACGTGGTGTACGTCACCGCGTTGTTGGCGATCGGAAATTCCGACAACTTTGTGCGACCGTGTATAGGCAAAACAAGTTTGAGCCAACATCCGTCTGAAAAAATCCTAGGATTTTGTTGTCGGAATGTCCGAACAAAGTCCGACCGTGTGTACGGGGCATAAGTCTACAGCCGTCTTAGCTCCTACCTAACTGACAACAACCTTCTTGACCCCTTACAGTCTGGCTTCCACTTGCTACACTCCACTGAAAATTTCCTACTGAAACTCACTAATGACCTACTAGCTGCTAAAACCAATGGCCACTACTCCTTACTCATACTACTCAACCTCTCTGCAGCCTTTCATACTGTTGACCATCCCCTCCTCCTCAAAAAACTCCACTCTCTTGGCCTTCAAGACTCTGCTTTCTCCCGGCTCTTCTCCTACCTATCACAGCGCTCCTTCAGGGTGACCTATAACTCTGTTTCCTCCTCTCTACTTCCTCTTTCTGTAGGAGTACCTCAATGTTCTGTCCTTGGACCCCTTCTCTTCTCCATTTACACCTCCTCCCTTGGTCTGTTAATAAACTCTCATGGCTTCCAGTACCACTTCTATGCTGGTGACACACAAATCTATCTCTCTACTCCTCACCTCACTCCTTCAACTTACTAACTGACATATCAACATGGATGTCAAACTCAATCTTTCAAAAAATGAGCTCATAATTTTTGCTCCAGCCCATGCCCCTCCCCCTGACTTCTCCATAAAGATCAATAATACAACCATCAGTCCCTCCCCTCTTGCCAAGGTACTAGGTGTAATCCTAGACTCTGACCTGTCCTCTCAGCCCCAAATGCAATCACTGTCCAAATCATCCAGACTTCACCTCCGAAACATCTCCAAAATACGCTGCTTTCTAACCGTCAAGACCACTAACAACTTATTCACTCCCTTGTTGTCTCTCACCTTGACTATTGTTGCTCCCTCTCCATTGACCTACCTCTCTGCAAGCAATCCCCTCTTCAGTCTATTATGAATGCCGCTGCCAGACTCATCCACCTTACCAACCGTTCAGGATCCGCCGCTCCTCTCTGCCAATCCCTCCACTGGCTTCCCATTGCCAAAGAATAACATTTAAAACACTAACAATAACATACAAAGCCATTCACAATTTTGCTCCAAGCTACATCACCAATCTTATCTCCAAATATCACCCAAACCATCCTCTCTGCTCCTCCCAAGACCTTCTGCTCTCTAGCTCCCTTGTCTCCTCCTCCCATGCTCTTCTCCAGGATTTCTCCAGAGCCTCTCCCATCCTCTGGAATGCACTACCCCAATCTGTCCGGCTATCTCCTACTCTGTCCAATTTTAGGCAATCCCTGAAAACTCATCTCTTCAGGGTGGCCTATCCTGCTTCCGGCTAACAACCAAATCTTCTACTCTCCTCATCAACTCATCCCTCACAGTCCCGACCTTTTGTTTCACCAGCCCCTCCCTCTTAGATTGTAAGCTCGCAGGAGCAGGGCTTCTCTAACCCTCTTGTTTTGAATTGTACTGTTGGTGTAGTGTCTCCCTACCTTGTAAAGCACTGCGCAAACTGTTGGCACTATATAAATCCTGTATAATAATAATAATAATGCAGGCACATGGGATTATGCCTTCCTCTGTAGCAGAATGTAGGTGAATGGTCCGTAGAGCACTATGTAATATATTGGGGCTATAAAAAATGTAAGTAATTAATAAAATAAAGTATAGGGGGATATCCACTTTTCTTTAGAGAACCTTAATGATTACACATATGTTCAGTGGGAAACTTTGAATACACAGCCACTATAATTGGATAAAAATGGAAAAGTGAACAACAATTATTGTCTTATAATCATATTTATGTGTGTGTAGGTGGGATGCTGGTGTTAAATTCCTCACTATTAATACAGATTTACATGTTGCTGGCAGAAACCCAGAATGGAAAGCCCACACAAACTACTAGGAGGCACAATGCCATCCAAGCAGATGGTTAATCATGTTATCAGCCAAAGCAACGTGGATGAATACTACTTTGAGCAAACTGAGCTGGAAATTCTCCGACAGATGTGTGCCCTGCTATCTTCCCCTTTGGTTTCAGGAAAATGCCGCTTCTAATCTTGTGTGTGAATGTTAGACAATCATTACGAAAATGATAAAAAGAGTAGCTGGCATTCTAGATGTTTTACATATACTGGACATTTGGCAACTCAAAATGCTGAAACATGAAAAGAGTTTAACTGTATGTGGAGCTGGGCAGAATAAATTATAAATGACTTTACAGATACCCTAAGGAACATTCTACATTGTTTATAACATATTTGCTTAGAACAGTTTAGTAGACAAGAGCTGGGCAATATAGTGTCTCTTTTTTTTTTATCAGAAATTTTTTTTAATTTTAATTTAATACATACACTTCACAAAGCAGTTATACATAATATATAATAATACAATTTCTATAAAATTATACAAAGTCTCTATTGTATTCTCAATATCATATCTTATCCCTTACCCACCCCAAGCCTTCCTCCCACCCTCACATCTACCTGTCAATCGTCACTTTAGGGTTGCTTTATTTTACTTTAATTGCCACTCCCTCATTTACCGCTGGCTTCCCCCCCAACCTATTCTTTGTTGTGTAGTTATCACCCCTTGGGTCCACTCGCTATCTTGCTCCTTCTTCTCCCCTTTCCTTTCCCCTCCTTTTTCTTCTTCCTTTTCCGTCTATTTTTTTTTTGCCTGCTCTTTCCTTTCTACGCAATTCCCTCTGCTCTACATCCGGAGCTTTTCCACTATCAGTTGATGGGGGGCTACTTCCGCCTCCCTCAACCAGGGTTGCCATATTTTGTCAAATTTCCCCTTGTCATTTCTACGGTTGTAGGCCAGTCTTTCTCTTGGAAGGAGGGAGTTTACATATGAGATCCATTGCTTCCCAGTGGGCACCGTAGGAGCCATCCAGTATCTTGCGATAAGTTTTCTAGCTAAATACATCAATCTAGTTATCATAAGATACTTTCCTCCAGGGAACATTTCTGCCTCAATGGCGCCAAGCAAATAAACCATCGGATTCAAGGGAATATGGATTTGCGCCAACCCAGAAATGCGTCTGGATACCTCTTCCCAGTACCTATGCAACTTTGGGCACCTCCACATTAGGTGAATAAAGTCCCCCCTGTGCACTCCGCACTTGGGGCACGCAGAAGAATCCCTACCTCCCCACCTGTGGAGTTGCACTGGTGTCCTGTAGGCCCTGTGTAAGATAAATAATTGTGATAACCTTTGTGATGCAGATAACCAGACCACTGGGATAGCTTTGAGTGCCATTTCCCACTGATTATCCTCTATCTCGCCTACATCCTCTACCCATTTTTCCGACACTTTAATGATGTATGGTCTTGGGTCCTAATCAATAATTCCCTGTATATTTTTGTTATTAGTCCTTTCCTTGTGTCTGCTTTCAAAACTTCATTCAGTATTGGGACTGTTTTTACTCCTAAAGAGTGAGTTGTTTGTTGTGCCTGTAGCGCATGGCGGATTTGGAGATATTGGTAGAAGCCCCTAGGGTGCAAATAGAATTCCCTACATAGTTGTTCATATGACTTTAATACGTCCCCCTCATAGATTTGTGAGAAGAACCAAATCCCCCTTTCCTTCCAGTGTGAGAAACCTCGCAACTCCTGAACCTCAGTGTATCTTTTATTGTGCCATATTGGTGTGAATGGGAGCACGCCCGTTATTTTCAATATTTTCCGAGTTTCCCCCCAAACCCTTTTAAAAAGAGAACTCATAGGTTCTAATCCCTTCATACTTGGTAGATCCATTTCTAAATGGGAGGCCGCCGCCAATGTGGGTTCCGAGATGGTCACCAATCTACATATAGGGTCCTAATTTCTCACTCTACCCCATCCTGCCATTTGTTGCAACTGTGATGCCAAGAAATATAACCTGGGGTGGGGTATTGACAGCCCTCCTTTATCTTTTTCATATTGCAGTGTTTCCAAGCTAATTCTAGGCACCTTTTTTTTCCATATCAATTCTCTCATGAATGTGTCTATTAGCCTGAACCACTTCTTTGAAATCCATATTGGTGAATTGTGGAGGATATACAATTGCTGTGGGGCCCAGATCATCTTTACTAGATTTGCCCGCCCTACGACTGACAATGGGAGCCTACACCAACTGTTACATTTTTCTTTCTGTCTGGTGAGCAATGGCCCCAAATTCAGTCGAAGATACCCGGCTGGCTCTGGGGACACCATCACTCCCAAATATTTAAAGCAGTTAACAATTGCAATTTGTTCAGCCCCCTCTGGGAGTCCCTCCCTCGTCTGATCTAATGGCATTATAGTTGATTTCAACCAATTAATTGCAAAGCCCAAAAAGCTGCCAAAGTTTCCCACTATCTCCATCACTGCCCGCAAAGAAGAGGACATATCCCCTAAATATATAAGTGCATCATCTGCGTATAAAGATATTTTTTCCTCTCTCTGAAATCTACGGAACCCCACTACCTCAGGTGAGTTCCGGATCAGTATAGCCAGGGGTTCAATCGCCAAGCGAACAGTAATGGAGACAGCGGGCAGCCCTGTCTAGTCCCCCTATATAATCCAAATGGGGGGGAGAGGATCCCATTGATGCGCAACCTGGCTCTAGGTTTGGAAAACAGTACTCTTACCCAGGATATGAATTTACCTCCCACTCCGAATCTTTGCAGTATTTCCATGAGGTAGGGCCACTCCACACTATCAAACGCCTTAGTCGCGTCAAGTGACAGAATGGCCCTACCCCCCGGATTGTCCACTGGCATCTGCAAATTCATGTATAACCTCCTTATATTATCAGACGTAGAGCGCGTTGGTATAAAGCCAGACTGGTCACAGTGAACCAGTTTGCCAATTACATGAGAAAGCCTCTTAGCCAAAACACTGGCCAGCAACTTAACGTCCGCATTCAATAACGAAATTGGACGGTATGAATCCATTAGAAGTCTATCTTTTCCTGGTTTCAAAAGAACTGTAATTATTGCTTCTTGCATACTATCTGGTAACCTTCCCACTTCCCCAGCCTCCTCTATTGTCTGCAACAAGGACGGTAAGAGGACCTCCCTATAATGGGAGTATACCTCTACCGGTATTCCATCTGGGCCTGGGGATTTATGACACTTTGCCCCCTCTAATGCTTCAGTTAGCTCAGCCAGTGAAATTGGGGAATTCAGAGTTTCCCTCTCCTCCTCCGTTAACCGCGGAAAAGGACAGGTTTGTAGGAACTGTTCCAAGTCCGATGGTTTATACCTGGTTTTACTAGAGTACAAATCCCTGTAGAACTGCTGAAAACTATTTACTATGTCTGAGCTGAGAGTTAACTTCTCTCCAGTTTCAGTCCCTATAGCTAGGATATTTGTAGATTCCCTTTGCTCTCTAGCTATTAGAGCTAATAGGCGGCCAGTATTTTCCCCCTCTTCGAAATAACTCTGTTGCTGAAAATATCTTCTCTTCTCTGTTGCAGATAGCCACACCGCATTGTGTACTGCCTGCGCCTCTCTCCATAGCTCTTGATTGGATTGTGATGGGTCAATTATTAAGGCCTGCTCCCTTTCTTTCAGTTCTTCCCGTACCCTGGTTTCCCACTCTCTGGATCGGGATTTAACTCCCGCAATTTCTTTAATGAGGCAACCCCTCAAGAATGCTTTGAGTGTATCCCAGACTACCGCTTTACTGGCTGAGCCCCCATTTAATTGTAAAAATTCCCGTAAAATCTCTCCCGTTCTATCTGCCTGTAGAAGCAAAGTCAACCAATATGGGTTCATTTTCCACAGTGGTTGTCTCGAGGTACCAATAATGCCCAGCCGTACCCAAAATAGGGAGTGGTCAGACAGAAGGCGCGGCTCATATGCTGAGTCCTCTACCCACTGAAAAAGTGACTCATTCCCCAGGCCCAAATCAATACGTGAGAAACCATCATGTGTTGCAGAGTAACAGGAGTAACATCTATCCTTATCATGTCTCTCCCTCCATACATCCCTAAGACCCAATTCCTCGAGGAGGGCGGCAAAAGCTGTCCTTCCAGAGGTATGTCTCATATTTTTGGATGTCAAAGACATTCTGTCCAGGGAATTATCCAAGATATTATTGTAGTCTCCTACTGCTAACACCGGGACCCCCGGATGCAGAGCCATGAACTGCGATAGGCACCCAAGGGGAACTGCTGAAAAAGGGGGAGGAATGTATATGGAAGCTATTATACACGTTAGTCCATTAAGCTTATATAGTAGAAAAACAAACTTTCCCTTCTTATCCACTCTCTGTTGCAAGCACTCAAAGGAGATATCCGAGGAGATCACGGTACTAACCCCCCTTGAATATGAGGTATGCATAGAATGAAACTGTATCGGGTATCTCCTTGAGCGCAATAAATGTATAGAGTCAGGCCGCATATGTGTTTCTTGCAAACAAATTATCTGGGGTTTCATTTTATCAAAATATTTAAACATTGCACTTCTCTTATCCCTATCCCCCAGCCCCCTTACATTCCATGTCATTAATAAAATACCCTCCCCCCCCCTTACTCATACATGATAGCTCTCTATTTTCTACACTCATAACACCATTGGCCTTCTGGGTTTTAACCATTCCAAGGACCCTGCCAGCATACAATACATTTCTACATAACTTTATTTTTTCCCCCCATTTGTCAGTGTTGTAATACAAAAAATATTTGTGGCAAAACTAATACTTGTGATAACTTCCCTTTCTTAATTGCATAAATCCGCCCCTTCTCGTGCCTACCCTACCCCCCTCCCCTCCCTCCCCTCCCTCCTCTCCACCCCACTCCCTCCCAAACCTTCCCACCCTTCTTCTCCCCCCCTCCCCTCCCCTCCCGCCCAACTGGGCCTACCCTAGGGGCTTGTTTCTTGACCTCTCACCTATATTCACTCCCCAACATACTCCCTCCCATCTTTTCCATACCATACATCTCTGCATCCCCCTGTTCTACGGGGACTTACCTCCCCCCTCTCCCCCTCTCCAACCTTTTTTAGTGCCACTCCTGTGCGATGACTTTTGTGTTTGTGAAGGTAAATACTCATATCAGCCCCATTTTAATCTAATTAATATAACAATCTTCCACTATTTTCTTACATTCTAATCCCCCTCCATATCCTGATCCGTGTTTTACTTGCCAACTCTAAACATTTATTTAATTTTTATTTTTTAATTAATTATTATCTATGACCCTTTTCTGCCCCTTTCCTTCCCACCACCCCTATATATTAAAAAAAAAAAAAAGAAGGGGGGGGAGGAAAAAAAAAAGAAAAAAGAGAAAAAAAAAAGTCTAAATAGTCTCTGATCTCTCATCTTCTGTATTCCGTGCTGTTTTCCCGTTGTCCTTCAACCACTCTTCAACACTCAGTGGGGAATCAAAAAAGTGTATACCATTTATATTAGTCACTCTCAATCGGGCTGGGTATAGCAGTGCATAGTCCATCTTGATTTGCTGTAGCGTACATTTGATTGGTATGTATGCCGCTCGGCGCTTTTGTAGCTCTGGAGAAAAGTCCTGAAATAATAAAATTTTGGCCCCCTTGTATAGAATCTCTCTCATTTCTCTTGCCTTCCGGTGCAACGATATTTTATCTCTAAAGTTGAACAATTTTATGATTATGGGCCTTGGATATTCTTTTCCCTGACGAGGTCTAGAGGGGATTCGATGTGCACGCTCAATACCAAAAAAAGGAGAGAAAGTCACAGCCCCAAATATTTCTTTGGCCCATTCCTCCAAGAACTCTATGGGGTTAGACCCCTCACTCCGCTCAGGCATGCCAATTATTCTTACGTTGTTTCTTCGATTTCTATTTTCTAATTCGTCCATTTTGGCTGCTTGTTCTTTTATGCATTTTTTCATCTCAATGACTTCCTGTTTGAGTGGAGATAACATGTCTTCTACTGCACTTAATCTTTCTTCTAAAGCCGTTGTTCTTTCCTCCGTCTCCTTCAGCTTGCCGCCTATCACTGCGATTTCCTCCTTTATGCCTTTCAATTGGGCATCCACCCCTGCAATTGATTCCTTGCATGCGGTTATCGCATATAGGAGGTCCCTCATTGTAGGTTCTTCTGCTCTTCCCCTTTGTTCTCCCTCCATATCTGCCTCTGTTATGTTAGAGAGCTTTCTAGTTGCTCTGTCACCGCTTGAGGTATCCACTTTCCCTCCTTCTTGTTCCTTTATATGCAAGGCAGTCGTCGGGCTTGGCACCACCGGCACTGGTCCACTGCTTGAACTTTTCCTAGTCCCTGATGGAACTGTGTGAGTTAATTGTGTAGATTTAGCTGGTGAAAGAGATGTCCTAGCAAATCGCTCTAGCTTAGTTGCTGCTGCAGCTTTTGCTTGATTTGCTTGATTTGTCTGATTTTTTACAGAGCGTGTGACTTGGGATCCTTCTTGTTGTGGCTGGTTTACTTTCTCCTCAGCAGCTCGTTTCCGCACCATGTTGTTTTCCTCCTTTCTCCTTCTCCTTTAAGGATTAACCAGTTTACACATTGTTTCAAAGCATTGCCCAGTGTTGCAGCAACACTTGTTATTTCACCCTGTTAATTCCTGTTGGACTCAAAAAGAGCGACAAAAAAAAAAGAAGGGGGAAACACTGTCCCTTTGCATATGTCCTGAGTTTACAATGTCATCCCGCTCAACTGAGCCTGAGATTAAATAGTAGGCGGTGAAATACTGCACTTTAAATTGCCACTTTAGTCATAATAGCCAGCTTTTAAACACCATTCCTCTATTTATATTGATTTGTACTATTGCTGTTTGGTTTAGTTGGCCTCCCCAGCCTGCTCCCCTTCTGTCTCACACCCGGGACTAGAATTGCATCTTTCTAAATCGCAGATATAATGTCTTTGACGGCAAGGGTTAAATAAAGAAAGGCAACAATTGATTCAGCTCAGCCGCAGTTCCAGCTGAAAGTTCTATTAGTTTCAGCTATACATTCAGGATAAACAAACATATATGGCAGATATGTAGGTTGAGAACAGTAGGAAGAGCTTTCACCTGCATCAGACGTCTTCACACATGATAGTTAATCTCCAACGTTACCTTATGAATTTTATATGTATAGAGTCTTTAATAACAACCGCTAAGCAGTAGATTCAGCTCAGAGAAGGTTCCAAGTAAGAGTGCAATAAATTTATATTTATGTTTCTTCTGCTATGGGCTAAGCATAAATAAGCATATGTGGCAGATATGTGATTCGAGACCAATAGGAAAAACTTTCACCTGCATCAGATGTCTTCACACATGTCTGTTGGTTTTCAGCATTACCTTATGTTCTTAACAACCACTCACCGCTTCACTCCCCACGGCCCTAGTTACTGAGGCCAGTTCATTACTCACCTGCTGATGTCTCAGATGGGAGCCTTTCGCGCTACCCCTCTGGTTCCTCTCACCAAGCGTTCGCTCCGTCCCTTACACCGGCGCTGTTGTTGCTCTTAAAGCCGGTTTTCTCGTTGAGCGCCGGCAGGTCAGGGAGACCTCTCACGCCTCCCCCCCTGTCACGCTCTCCGCTGTCCTCTGGGACTCCGCTCTCACCGGGACTAGGTATGTACTTGTGCTGGTGAAGGTGTCTGTCTCTAGGGCTGAAGTCAGGTGCATTCTCCTGCTGCCGGGTCGGCTAGCATTTCCTTAGCTGTATGCTTGCTGGTTAGAGCTGGGGGAGAGGAGATCACACACACACCTTCTCACTCCCACATCAGGTCACGCCCGATCCCCCAATATAGTGTTTCTTGATAACTGTAAATATTAATCTGTGTATAAAGGTAATCTTTTCATAGCATAAAAAAAGTAAAGCAGCAATAGTAATAGGAAGCATTCCCACATGGCTACAAGTACCTGTCAATGCATTTTTAAGTGCACCAGGGAGCTCTGATACAGTACATACTGTAGATACTGACTTTGCTTTCCAGAGTTGGTTAGCTAGCCTTTCCCCTCGGCACTTCTTTTGTAGCTTTAGCTAATTGATAATGTTGGGTGGGCTCACTCATCAATAGTTTAGGAGGTGGGAGAGGATGTGACAAATTGAAGGCTGCAAACTATTCTTTTTGGTCATCTACCATATACATCACCAAGATTTTGATAAGTTTGGTTTTAAATTAATTCTGAAACATGTCTATTTTTGATTGAACCCATGGGTACTAACTTTTGCAATGGGACTTTTTTTAATATGTACAGACCAGGTTCATTGGGTACTGTGGATAGTCCTGCTAAAACTACCGGCTGTCACTGACATTTGCTGATGAAAGTATAGTCCAGGGGATAATGATTCATTCACTTGGCTTTGGACCCTGGTACATAGTACGTATTGGGTATGGTCTATAACACTTTTCCTCCTTTGTGGCATTTAATGCTGCTGATATTCTGAAGTCACTTATTTTCTACACATATGCACTTCAGCAATGACTTCATGGAATTTCTCTGGGGGAGTTTTGTGATAACAATGATTGACTATGCTTCTATATTGTGCATTGAAATGGCATTGTAGTCTCCATCAGAAGTCAGTGTAGCAGGGTAGCATAGCTGGAGCACAATTGGGATATGCATTTTTAAAATATTGGAAATGACAAACTAAAATATTAAAAATTACATTTGAAAATACAACATGTACATACATGTTTTGGCTGTATATATTGTATATTATAGTGACTGGGTTTGCATATATTTTAAGTTCCTGCTCCAATGGATAAGTGTCAAAACCACTTTGTGCATTACCTTTACCTTTATCTCTCTGCTTCCCAGTGGGCCTTATTTAGTAAAATATGATACAAGGTAGATTGCAGTGAACTGAATCTGTTCTTTTAAAATCTAAGCATTAGCAGGTGAAGCTATTTTTTGCATTATTTTCCTCAAATAATATTTATTTTACTGTTCTTACCTTTGTTTATATACTGTTGATTATTTTATATGCTTCTTATACATTTTTCCTGTATTACAATACAGGGAAAATGCATGAGAGACATACAATAATCAACAGTAAACAAACAAATATAAGAACTGTAACATTTTTCTTTGAAGCAAAATGGGGGTGGGAGAATAATTAAGCTCTCTTTACAATTGGGAAGATTTATAGGTTTGTATGCAGAAAGATAGTATATAGGTGATGAGCGATATACATTAACCACTTGCCAACCTGCTCAGGCCGATATACATTGGCAAAGTGGCATGGGTGCGCAAAATCCCATATGGGTAAGTCAGCCCTTTAAGAGCCGCCAGAGGGCATGCGCGCGCCTGCTGTACAGCTGGGGACCCGATGAGCGTGGCCGGCGGCGCGATCACGTGCAGGAGCGCCAGCATGGGGATTTGTGTGTGTAAACACACAAATCCCTGTGTTGTCAAGGGAGAGGAGACATGTCGTTGGTTCCTAGTAAATAGGAACAACGATATGTCTCCTCTCTTACTCAGTCCTATCCCCATACAGTTAGCGCACACTGAGGGAACACACATTTAACCCCTTGATCACCCCTAGTGTTAACCCCTTTCCTACCAGTGACATTTACACAGTAATCAGTGCATTTTTATAGCACTGATTGCTGTATAAATATCAATGGTCCCAAAAATGTGTCAAAAGTGTCTGATCTGTCTGCTGCAATGTCGCAATCCCGATAAAAATTGTAGATCACCGCCATCTAGTAAAAAAAAACTACTACTAGTAATAAAAAATAATAATAATAAAAATGCCATGAAAATGCCATAAATCTTTCCCATAGTTTGCAGACGCTATAACTTTTGCGCAAACCAATCAATATATGCTTATTGTGATTTTTTTTTACCAAGAATATGTAGAAGAACATATACATTGGCCTAAACTGATGAAGAAATTAGTTGTTTTAAATATTTTTGGGGATATTTATTATAGCAAAGTAAAAAATATTGTTTTTTTTCTCAAAATTGTCGCATTTTTTTGTTTATAGTGCAAAAATAAAAAAAAATAGCACCAAAAGAAAGCTCTATTTGTGGGAAAAAAGGGTGCAATTTTTTTTTGGGTACAGCATCGCATGACCGCACAATTACCAGTTAAAGGGCCGCAGTGCCAAATTGTAAAAAGTGCTCTGGTCAGGAAGGGGGTAAAATCTTCCGGGGCTAAAGTGGTTAAGGTTGTATCAAGGGCTTTCTGAAGAAGAGGGGGAGGAGTCAGCCAGGATACAGCTGTATTCATCAGAATGGAAGAAGTCCTTCCAATGGAACCATACAGTGAGAAATTTATTGGTCATACCTTTGAGAAATCTGGTCAGATTTTCCATGTGTTTAATTTTCGACTGAATAATTGTCCAACAGTAGGTGGCGAAAAGGATTACCATAAAGCTGGGAAGCATTAGCGGGCCACATTACCTTAAGTTAATGAGGACCACATTTTTTGTGTGTTTTGAGAGGAAGGTCATTGTGGTGCAGGAGGAATAAACCTGGGTCTTTAGGAATAGGATGATCAGTGAACCTCTGAGTAATGGTATGAACCTAAGTCCAAAAATCTTGAAGGCAGGGGCAAGTCCAAAAAAATGTGTAGTAGATCTGTTTTTTTTGTTGCCATGCCAACAGAAATCTGAAATAGGTGTGTAAATTGAGTGTAACAATTTAGGGGTGCGATACTAGCAAGAAAGTAATTTATAACCAGATTCCTAGTATCGATTGCATATAGATGAGCAAAATGATAAAGTGAATATTTTGAATGTAGCCTGAGGTGTAAATTTAGTGTCTAGATCTTGTTCCCACTTATCTATAAAACCTGGGGATTACAACCCCTCCTAGATAGAGGAGGAGAGCACTCCATTCACATGGACTCATGCAGAGGGATTTGAATAGAGGACATCAATCCATGATCTCATACGTGGACCTAAGCCTATAGATTCTAAAGTGAGACATATAAAGGTCCAGTCAACCATATCAAAGGCTTTTTCTGCATCTTTAGATAGAGATACTGTAAAAGTGTGAGCAGTCTTCAAAAGTGTTGAGTGGAGAATGTGAGGTACACAGATTGTTCTGTCACTAACTTTTCTATATGTCATAAACCCCACTTGATCTTGATGGTTATGTGTTAGGAGATGTGGAATGAGTTGTAATGCAAGTACATTGCAAATAATTTTATGTCCACATTGTGTAGAGAAATGAGTCTGTTATTGGAGCAGAGTGTAGTATCTTTTCCATCTTTGGGTATCACTGTTATGTACACACACACAATGCAGGACATACAGGGACATATACAGTAGAGGAGGGTTGGCAAAGAGAGTTAAATGTTTTAATAAAGCGCGGAGACAAAATTGGTAAAAATCGTTAATAATATGAAAGTGTGAAGCCATCTGGCCCAGGCGCTTTTCCAGATGAAGTGTGTTTGATAGCTTGGGCCAATTCTGAGTCTGTAATCAGTGCAACCAAAGAAAGAATGTAAAAGTTGACAGTGAAGGAGCCCAGATTGAGAAAGATACCTCTTCATACGGTCTTCATGAGTTTGTGTTTGTTGATTATGATCGTGAGTGCAAAGATTGTAGAGAAGAATAGTAATCTCTAAAAGTTTCAGCTATTTATACTGTATGTTTCTTCCTAGAACCATCTCAGGAGGAAATCATAGGTACATATATTTTCACTCTCTGTTTGCGTAAAGCATTGGCCAAAGACCTGCCACATTAGTTTCCATATTTATGGAAATGACGTCTGCATTTAGCAAGAGTGGCTTTAACTTTATCCAAACAGAGTTTCTAGATCAAAACAGAGTAAGTTCCTCTAATTTATTAGGAGTTTGGAGTTTTTTTATGGAGGAATCAAGATTTTGGATTTTGTAAATCAGCTTGTGGAATCTCTCATTTCTCTTTTTCTTAAGAATGCATCCTAATTTAGTGAAGGAGCCCCAAAATACAGGCCTTATGAGCCTTCCATATCATGAGGGTGAGAGGTTTCGGTAGTATTATTGGAGGAGAAATAATGATGCAAATCAGAAGTGACCCCTGATCTAAAGTTTACATACCCTGGTGATTTTGGCCTGATAACATGCACACAAGTTGACACAAAGGTGTTTGAATGGCTATTAAAGATAACCATCCTCACAAGTGATCTGTTTCTTGTAATTAGTGTGTGTGTATAAAAGGTCAATGAGTTTCTGGACTCCTTACAGGCCCTTGCATCTTTCATTCAGTGCTGCACTGATGTTTCTGAATTCTGAATCATGGGGAAAGCAAAAGAAATGTCAAAGGATCTGCAGGAAGAAGAAGTTGAACTGTATAAAACAGGAAAGGAATATAAAAAGACAAGGGATTGAGAATGCCAATCGGCAGTGTTCAAACTCTAATCAAAAAGTGGAAAATGAGAGTTCTGTTGAAACCAAACCACTGTCAGGTAGACCAACTAAAATCTCAGCCACAACTGCCAGGAAAATTGTTCAGGATGCTAAGAAAAAACCCACAAATAACTTCAGGTGAAATACAGGACTCTCTGAAAAGATGTGGTGTGTTTCAAGATGCACAATAAAGAGGCACTTGAAGAAAAATGGGCTGCATGGTCAAGTCGCCAGAAGAAAGCCATTACTATGCAAATGCTACAAAGTATCCCGCTTAAAATACGCCAAATAGCCTCAAACCTTCTGGCACAAAGTCATTTGGAATGATGAGACCAAAACTGAGCTTTTTGGCCACAACCATAAACACTACCTTCAGGAGGAGTCAACAAGGCCTATGATGAAAGGTACACCATTCCTACTGTGAAACACGAAGGTGGATCGCTAATGTTTTGGGGATGTGTGAGCTACAAAGGCACAGGAAATTTGGTCAAAATTGATGGCAAGATGAATGTAGTATGTTATAAAAAAATACTGGAGGAAATTTTTCATTCATCAGCCAGGAAGCTGTGCATGGGACGTACTTAGACATTCCAACATGACAATGATCCAAAACACAAGGCCAAGTCAGCCTTTCATTGGCTACAGCAGAATAAAGGGAAGGTTCTGGAGTGGCATCTCAGTCTCCTGACCTCAATATCATTGAGCCACTCTGGGGGCAGTTCATGCAAGACAGACTCAAACGGGCAGTTCATGCAAGACAGACCAAGAATTTACAGGAACTGGAGGCTTTTTTGCCAAGAGGAATGGGCAGCTTTACCCTCTGAGAAGATAAAGAGCCTCATCCACAGATACCACAAAAGACTTCAAGCTGTCATTGATGTTAAAGGGGGCAACACACAGTATTAAGAACTGGGGTATGTAAACTTTTGATCAGGGTCATTTGGGTAGTTTCTGTTATGATTATGATTTAAAAAGAGTAAACACAGTTGGTTAATAATAAATGGCTTCAGCCAAACACTAACCATAATTGAAAGAAAAATGTTGGTGTTATTATTCATATTCTCTGAAAAATGGCCAAAAAATCATAAATTCTGCCAGGGTATGTAAACTTATGAGCACAGCTGTATATTTGATTGTGTGGCAAAAGAGAGTTGGTTATGTTTGAGCAAGAAAAATTAAATTCTAGTATAAGTGTCATGTATGGGAGAGTAAAAGGAGTAGTTCTTGGTAATTGGGGGATCAATTCTCCAGACATCCACTAATTGGTGATTTTTAAGGCATTTTTGATATGTCTATAAGCAGCCAGGGAAAGATGAGAAGTAGTTTTGGAACAGTTTTGTCAAGTACAAAATTAAAATCGCCTTCTGTGAATTCAGGATAGATGAGGATGATTCCAGAAAATGTATTTGCCTACGATTAAAACATATATAGATCTGTGAGGGTGACCAACTGGTTGGCACATTTTCCTTTAATGAAGAGACATCGTCCTTTATCATTTTTATCTTTATCAAGAAATGTCCATTGGGAAGTACGTGCCAAGAGTCCTCTAGACTTCTTATCCGCCGGTGAGCACATATTGGTACATATTGGTGAAAATATTTATGTCTCAAATTAGGTAATTTAATTTCTTCATTATTAAACGAATGCAATATGGGTCCTTTTTTTCATAATTCCATAAAAATCATGTGCATGTTTTCAGGAATATTTAAGGCCCAAGTATTTAGTGAGGTCATTTTCAATTTAGACAATATGTCCATATGAACAAAATGAGTCTCAAAAAGAATATAGGATTATCCAATTGGAGTAGGGAGAGGGGAAGTGAAGTAGGATTCAGAGGGGAAAAAAGGATGGTGAGGGACTGTGAAAGAGAGGAAGAGAAAAAAAAAAGGGGGGGGGGCTATTTTATGATTTTGTCTGCACTTAATTGGATGTTTGTCCTCTTTTTACTCTACTGGACTGAATGATATGCTCCCTATGTATACAGAACTGAAATGGAAGTCTGCAAATTTGTACTGTTTGCCAACTCTATATGAGATGTCAACAGCATGATATCAATATTGTGTTTATGTCCCTCAAAAAACTTTGGTTATCAGTTAGCGTATCTAATGCTTTACCCATATTTAAAAACAGTGTCCTTTATCCAATCCTATAACTTATTGTACTTAGTTTTGAGTTCTGGCTCTGAGACAGAACTTTGACTAAAGAATAGGCCTTAGGTCACAAAGATTGCCTTCATAGAAAAATGCACAGGGTTAATAGACTTCAAGCATCTGTTCGGGTTGTCAATGCAATTTCATCAAAGCTGTGAGAACCAAATTAAACTGGAACATGAATATGCCAACAATACCTTTTTATTATTGTTTTTTTATTTTTTTCTTGTTACTGTATTTGCTTCTATACGATATAGAGTATATTCTTCAGCCCAGTGCCTGAAGATATAAACCTTGGATGCTCCTTAATCTAGTTGAAAGAAGTTGTATTCTAGTTAATATACTAAAGGCAGAGACAGTCAACTTGTACAACTTCAACATGTAACTTGCTTTCAACAATATTTATGTATGCACTTGGACTATATAATACACTAATACAAATACAGCAGTTAAATGAAATCCAAGAAAGGACAGTTTTGTTCAGTGTGACTAATGATCTACATACAAAGACAGAACATCACAAATCTGGATAGCAGTTATATTTACTGTATGTACAACTTGGAGGCATTTTATTTGTTTAAAACTTTCATTGCTTGGTACCAGGAATGCAGCCAGATAGCTTTGAGGACATTTTATATATTAAAATGGCATGAAGTATTGCTGATTGAGTCTAAACTGTGTAAAAGAACTCCCATAGGACATAGATGAGAGATAAAATTGTTCACCATATAATCAAATATCATTCAAACAGACATCAAGCAACAGAAAATATAAGACATCGTGGATTGCTAGATTTTTATAAAATGTAGTATGTTTAGCTTTATAATGAAATCTCATTTCATTCTATGCATTGCAGATTCTATATAATAGAACCCTGCTTTAAAGTAATCGTTGAGCCAAATCTTTCCATTTTTGATAAAATAGGGAAAGATTAGAACCCCTGGCAGGTTTTTATTGCTGCCCGTGCCCCTTCAATGTAGATTTGCCCTCTCTGTTTGACCTTTTAACCATTATCACTAAAACAAACAGTGATGTGAAATCAAAAATATTACAGTTGTCTCCAAAACAGAAATTGAGAGCAGATCTTTCAATGTGGACACCCATACTGGTTAAAACTGCCTAAGAGAAGACTTCTTGTAGAGATTTCATTTTACTTTCCTTTGCATTTCCAGGAAAGAAAGTGAAGGAATATTTTATCAATGCAACCCAGCCAAAAAAAAATGAAAATGGCGGCTTGGGCCAGGAGCTCCTCACCAGCCTGGAACAGCGGCTCCCACAGCACCTTATACGGCCACCCGGGAATGGCGATACTTCCCCAGGCACTCGGGAACTCCTATTCCCGCATCTTCGCTCAGGAGAGACCTTAGGCCGCAATTCGGCAGTGTCAGTCCACAAAGCGGATCCAAGATGGTGGCCGCAGCTCAGCCACACGCTGCCAACACAGACTGCCTCCAGGATCACAGGCAAATGATAATACCAGCGACACTTCACTATTCCCCGATGACTCATGTAAGTACCCTGCAGGCCCTGACTCCATCTTCAGCATCCACAGAGTCCCTGATAAGCTTCACCATAGAAGACTATGCCTTATCCCCTATGGGGCCTAATACAGCCTCTCATAATGACACCTCATCCAATGAATACCAGGCCAAAGACTCTGACGACCCTGCAGATGAGCTTTACCAGAGATTATTAGATCTCCTAGAAAGAGGCCTAGCTCACACAGCATCTAAAATCACAGTCGACTTGAAATCTGACTTCCAGAACCTGGGAGCCAGTATGGAAACAATTGAGAACAAGCTGGACAAGACTGTCTCAGCTACAAACCAAAACTCAGCTCATATCCAGACATTACAGGACCAACTAGATGCCACCTTATCCAGAATTGATGACTGAGAGAACAGGTCCAGGAGATATAATATTAGAATCAGGGGTCTCCTAGAATCCATCACTAATGTTACAGCAGCAGAAACCTGATCCCAAATATTCCTCAGCACCGCTTGGAACTAGACAGAGCCCACAGAGCCCTGGGGACCCCTAGGAAAGATGGCACATCAAGAGACATCATCGCCAAACCTCACTACTACGCAGTGAAGGAAGAAGTCATGAAACAGTCTCGCTCCATGCACCGGGTGCAATGCCAGGGTCACCCAGTCCAGATCTACGCCGACCTGTCACCCTCCACAATACAGCACAGAAGAACCCTGAAACCCTTACTATCAATCCTGACACAAAAGGACATCAAATATAAATGGGCCTTCCCCTTTGCAGTGAAATTCTCCAATAAAGGGAAGAACCACTCCTTTTCCACTTTCTCGGAAGGTGAAAAGCTCCTTCTTCACCTGCAACTGATCTCCCAGGAAGCTGACATGGACGCGTCCAACAACATACCAGGATCGGCTAAAAGACCAACACCCACTAGCTCCCAATCCCCGCTCTGGAACAAGACGAAGAACAAGACAACGGTCGTCCTTGACTGTTCACCAATCAATCTGACTCGCTTATGTTTCACATCCCAGAGTCGGGTGTCGGGTCCTGGATTCCACTGGACCCACCAATTAGAGACTTCTCTCGTTCCACTTTTGGGAAGTTTCCAACCTGGTTCCAAAGTTCTCCAAATGTTCTCCTGTTCAATTTTCAATTTTTTACCTGTTTTGCCTTAACTGTGACCTGGGTCTCCCCTGAGGATTCCCAGCAGACCTACTGGAAGAATCACCGACCAATACCCCCGAGAAATTATCATCCCAAGAAGGAATGACTTAGACTCATTCTCTCCTCAGGGACCCTTGGTCACATCTCAATTTTTGACTTTCTTTCCCCCACAACCTCCCTTTTTTTTCTTTTATTTATTTTTTAGGGGGTTCCCACCCATGTGTGGGTGGTCCAGAAGTGAAGCATAGGGCCTCCTCCTTCCCTCGCCCCTCCAGGGGAGAGGGGGGCAGGACCGCTCAGACAAGTTTCAAATTCATCATTAACCCCTGTTTGTCTATTCCACATAGCCATTGATATACAATCATGAAACGTTACCAGGGGTGCCCTGACTTGGGGTGGTACCCATGTGCCTCCACCTAACCCTCAGATCCCATTTGGCCTCTGGGGGCTAGGCTGTCTGATCCTTCACAGGACAGACCCTTTTCTTATTTTTTCTTGGGGGGCCTCTCCCCCCCCTGGGATCCAGCTCTCTCATGCTAGGAGACCCTCTTCTCTCCACTCTGTCCCCTACTACCCTCTTCTCGCTTCCCATGCTTTTCTCTTTTAACATGAGCCTAATCCATCCATCTATTGCAGACCACCTATGTACCTACTCAACAACTCAAACCGAGATACCAGCCAACCAGACAAGAAACCCCGCTCAAAGAAGTCCCAAAAGAAGAAAACTGACGGTAGAAAGAGCAACTTTGACCCTTCTGAGCTCCATGGCCGTCCCCACAGAGAGAGTTCTTAAAATAGCCACCCACAATGTCCAGGGCATAAACTCTCCTCTTAAACGGAGGAAAGTCTTTGACAGCTACAAATCCCTAAACCTGGACATCATCATGCTACCCGAAACTCATTTTTCTATACGATACAGCCCCAACTTTCTTAATATCACTTCCCACACTTCCATCTAGCCAATGCAGAAACCAAAACCAGAGGGGTAGCAATACTCTTCTCCAAACCCTTCAAATTTGACAGTCTCTATAACTTTAAAGACCCAGATGGAAGGTTTTTTCTAGTGAAGGGCACGATAGAGGGGCACCTATACTCCCTAGTTTCCTACTACTCTCCCAACAAAGGACAAGACACATTTTTTGAACTCCTAATGGACACTCTGAACCCCCTTTTGGAAGGCATGGTAATATGGGGGGAGACTCAAATGTGGCCTGCGACCAGGGGTTAGACAAAACCAAACCTCCTAAGGCCCAATTGACCCGACCCACCAAAATGAGTCATAAAATAACCAAACTACTTCACGCTCAGGGATTAGCGGATGTCTGGCAGGAAATGAACCCCTCTAGACGGGATTTTACCCTTTACTCCCACCCACACAACACATACGCTAAAATTGACCACATCCTGGTTTGCTCGCCTCTTCTCCCTACGGTCCAGCGAGCTCAAATTAGGGACACGGCCCTGTCGGATCACTCAATAGTGGTCATGTCTATCCGATCAGCCCCCCATAACACAAAACGGGGACACTGGAGATTGAATGAATCCATTCTCTCAGACCTAATTAGAGCCACAGAAATAAACAAAGCACTTCAGGAATTCTTCATAATCATAATCCAGATAGCCACCAAATACAAACGAGAACGGAAGGCTGATAATGAGCAACTAGAGAAGGATTATTTAGCCCTGTGGGCTCAGCACAAAGAGAACCCCTCCGGTACCCAAATAGCCCAATTAGATAAAGCCAGACTGGAACTTAATTTAGCCCTTACGACTAAATTGGAGAAAGCCATCCATTGGAGTGGCACCAAATTCTACACACAAGAAAGACAGGATAGGCCCACTACTAGCTACCAAATTATCCCCCCAAGTAAAGGTCCACACCAGGCCCAAGATCTGAATCCTGGTCAGGAACCTACTACCAACCCAGCCAAAATACTAGAAGCATTCCAAGACTACTACTCCAAACTATACAGCTCCCCTACACAGCCTAGCAAGGATTCCATGACAAGATTTCTAGATGACCTCCCCATTCCTTCCCTAGATGATGAACACAAGAACCTCATGGAGGCAGCCTTCACAAAAGAGGAGGTGATGGAAGTCATCGAAGGCCTCAAAAAGGGCTCTGCCCCCGACCCAGATGGTCTTTCCGTCCCCTACTATAAGTCCTTTGCGGATACCCTAGCCCCAAAATTCTTTAATTCCAAAATGCAGGGTGACCCCCTAGGCACCCAACTCAACACAGCTTACATTACGGTCATACCCAAACCTGACAGGAACCCGGAAGAAGTCAACAACTATCACCCAATTTCCTTATTAAACAATGACCCTAAAAATATTAACCAAATTATTAGCCAACCGCCTCAACCCCCTCAATTAGCCCATTCATTCATAATGACCAGGTGGGCTTCATGCCTGGTGGACAAGGCCTCAACCAAGTAAGATGAGCAATAGACATTGTGTCGATACTACAAACTGGTTGGGATGGAGGCCCTAAGCAACAGGGTCTACTCCTAGCTCTTGACTTACAGAAAGCCTTAGACTCCGTGTCATGGTCCTACATATTCTCCCTCATGGAGCACTGGCGCTTTATGGGGTTACTATGTGTCCTCTATTCCCAACCTAAGGGCCAAATTCGCTTGCAAGGCTACTACTCTCGACTGACAGGGATACCCTCTCTCCCCACTCATCTTTGCCATCGCCATTGAATCCCTAGCCATAACAATACGCCAAAACCCCAATATCAAAAGGGTATCATGTGGAGACCAAAATCATAAATGCGGTCTATTTACAGACGACATCCTCCTATTTCTGACCCCCCCCAACCTCACTTCCCAATCTCTGCAAAGTCCTAACAGAATTCACCAAAACTTCAGGTCTCCAGATCAATTACTTTAAATTACAAGCCCTCAATGTCTCTCTTCCAACAATGACAGTCTCCCTGCTCCAGCAATCATTTAAGTTTGCATGGAGTGAATCCGCAATTAGATATTTAGGGATCATCACCTTAACAGCCCGCACTGAAACCCTATACACTCACAACTACCAGCCCTTATACCGAAAACTGGAAGTAGACCTTAAGAAGTGGGCCAAACATGACCTCTCCTGGCTAGTAGGGATGAGCCGAACACCCCCCTGTTCGGTTCGCACCAGAACATGCGAACAGGAAAAAAAGTTCGCTCAAACACGCGAACACCGTTAAAGTCTATGGGACACGAACATGAATAATCAAAAGTGCTAATTTTAAAGGCTTATATGTAAGTTATTGTCATAAAAAGTGTTTGGGGACCCGGGTCCTGCCCCAGGGGACATGAATCAATGCAAAAAAAAGTTTTAAAAACTGCTGTTTTTTCAGGAGCAGTGATTTTAATAATGCTTAAAGTCACACAATAAAAGTGTAATATCCCTTTAAATTTCGTACCTGGGGGGTGTCTATAGTATGCCTGTAAAGGGGCGCATGTTTCCCGTGTTTAGAACAGTCTGACAGCAAAATGACATTTCGAAGGAAAAATTCCATTTAAAACTACCCGCGGCTTTTGCATTGCTGACAATACACATAGAAGTTCATTGATAAAAACGGCATGGGAATTCAACACAGGGAAACCCCTAACCAAAAAAAAAAAAAAAAAAAAAATGACGTGGGAGTCCCCCTAAATTCCATACCGTGCCCTTCAGGTCTGGTATGGATATTAAGGGGAACCCCGGCCAAAATTAAAAAAAATTTTTTTTTAAAATGACGTGGGGTTCCCCCTAAATTCCATACCAGACCCTTCAGGTCTGGTATGGATTTTAAGGGGAACCCCGCGCCAAAAAAAAAAAAAAAACGGCGTGGGGTCCCCCCAAAGATCCATACCAGACCCTTATCCGAGCACGCAACCTGCCAGGCCGCAGGAAAAGAGGGGGGGGACAAGAGTGCGGCCCCCCCCTCCTGAACCGTACCAGGCCACATGCCCTCAACATTGGGAGGGTGCTTTGGGGTAACCCCCCAAAACACCTTGTCCCCATGTTGATGAGGACAAGGGCTCTGTTAATAGCCCTCCATTTTTTAGGTAAGGTAAAAAAAATACCTATATACTGCATGTTATGTTCTCTCAGGATGAAACTCAGGATTTGGGCATTGGTGGCTAGACTAACTGACACAGTTTTAGAAAATTAAAAATTTTTACTTCAAGAAAGTACAGTCCCACAGGTCACTGGTCTGGAATTTTGAAAGTCCCGGCCTATCCAGAAAAGACAAATTCCTTCAAAGCGGTTTGTGAAGCTATTCCCCATAGAGGAAATATTTCACAAAAAGTAGGCCTTTCCAACAGCGTCTTTACATTGGTCAAAAACTTCCAAAGCACTATTCACAATGCACACATTCCTATAGAAATGGCTGTGCATATAAGTGGTTGCTGAAGCGTCCATCAGCTGGGACTGGGTCAAGTCAGAGCAAGAGAATGTCAGAAGCAAACCAAAGATCTCCAGAATGGGCCCAAAGCTTTAATCAGCGATCACATCATTACAGCAGATTGGTCCGAAACATTTCAATCTGCTGTAACGATGTGATCGCTTATTAAAGCTTTGCACCCATTCTGAAGATCCTTGGTTCAGTTTGCAGCAGAAAATGCGAACAGGCAAAAAATTCGGCAGAACACACTAACACCGTTAAAGTCTATGGGACACGAACATGAATAATCAATTCACGCCATGAGGAAGCCCCAGTGGTGTCAGAGGGGAGCGGGGTCACCCGTTTACATCACCAGGTGGCCCCACCCTCAGTTATATAAGAACTGTCACAGAGAAGACACGTCAGTCATCGAGGCGGAACGGTTGTGGCTTTTTTTTTTTGGTCTGTCGGGCGACATGAATTTACATTGCGGGACATATTTTTATTTTTTTGTTTTTTAATAAAGGACTTGTCCCAAGCTGTCTCTTGTCTTTTTTACCATTTTTGACACTTTTTGTGAAATGGTAGGGGTACAATGTACCCCATTACCAATTTACATGGGGGGAGGCTGGGATCTAGGGGTCCCTTTGTTAAAGGGGGATTCCAGATTCCGATAAGCCCCCTGCCTGCATACCCCCACGACCACCAGGCAAGGGTTGAGGGGATGAGGCCCTTGTCCCCATCAACATGGGGCAAGGTGCTTTGGGGTCAGACCCCAAAGCACCCCCCCATGTTGAGGGCATGTGGCCTGGTATGGTTCAGGAGGGGGGCGCTCTCTCGTCCCCCTCTTTTCCTGCGGCCTGCCAAGTTGCGTGCTCAGGTAAGGGTCTGGTATAGATTTTGGGGGGAACCCTACGCCATTTTTTTATTTTGGAGCAGGGTTTCCCTTAAAATCAATACCAGACCCTTCAGGTCTGGTATTGATTTTGGGGGCCCCTACACCATTTAAAAAAAAATTTGGTGCAGGGTTCCCCTTAATTTCCATATCAGACCTGAAGGGCCTGGTATGGATTTTAGAGGGACCCCCACACAATTTTTTTAAAAAATTTGGTTCGGGGTTCCCCTTAATATTCATACCAGACCCAAAGGACCTGGTAATGGACAGGGGGGAACCCATGCTCTTTTTTTCAATGAGTTTTATCTATATTGCCAAGACCCGACAATTCATTACAGCCGCAATCAGTTTTAAATGACAATTTTTCCATTAGAAATGTCATTTTGCTGTGGTACTGTTCTAAACACGGGAAAAATGCACTTTGCAGGCATACTATAGACACCCCCTAGGCACAATATTTAAAGTATAACTTTATTTTTATTGTTTCACTTTAAGCATAAAAAAAAATCACTGCTCCCGACAAAACGCCCTTTTAAAATTTTTTTTAGCATTGATACATGTCCCCTGGGGCAGGACCCAGGTCCCATAATACTTTTTATGACAATAACTTGCAAATAAGCCTTTAAAATTAGCAATTTTGATTTTTCATGTTTGTGTCCTATAGACTTTAATGGTGTTGTGGCGGCTTTCGAATTTGCGTGAACACCGCATATTGTTCGCTGTTTGGCGAACAGGCGAACACCCAGTGTTCGGGTCGAACTTACGCTCGACACGATCATCGAGCTCATCCCTACTGGTGTCATTCTCTTGCTCTGACTTTGACATTGGTCAGATGCATAAGCCAGGAGGAATTACTGTCTGTTGATCTGAGATATTTTGGATTCTATGGATCATTTATAACAATATAACAAGTTCTTTTGTAAACATTATAATATAATAATGTGTTATTGAGGATCTTACACTATGTCAATGCTCTCTATTTTTATTTTATAGTCTATACAAAGGATTTTCCAGTCCAGAGAAATGCAAGGTTGTGGATCCTAATTTGTTGATAGCTTTTTGGACATTATATGAGAGACATTTTAGAGTGGATTCTGGACAATATTTTTGACTATACCAATGTATCAATTCCATTTTTAGCTCAGGCAGGTATTGTTTTGTTAACCTGCACAGGTTAATGCATGACCTCAGTCTGTAGTTTGAGACATTATATTTCTTTTGAAGAAACTACAAATTCCACAGTCCCTGGGTCTCTCAGTCTAGTGCTGCTGCATATCAAAGACAAACAGTAATTAGATCTGGAACAAACACAAACAGGTGAGAGGAGTCTTCTAATTTGGCAGTGCTACAGCCTGAGTCAAGGCCCAGTCTTCCCGGAGTTTAAGCCACAGATTGTCATGGAAGTGAGTAAAGGGTTTTTTTCCTTTTGATCATGGGAAAAGTGAGTCGCAGATTTTTGGTGTTACTGATTTGTAGAGTTTTTTTTTTTTTTGCTACAGAACATTCAGGTTATTTATCTCTGTATTGGGACTGCACTGGGGAACATAGCCCAATGCAGTCCAATGCTAATTCTGTAAACATGCCCTTAGAATCCAAAATCCCTTCAAAAGACACTCCTGCACTGTTCTAAAAAGAGGTTTAAGATACTTCGTGTTTCTAGGAAGAATTGGGACATCCTCCTCTGATGTGTGCAAGCTGCGTGAATGGTAAATATGTTTCTAACTTTTTTTTCCCACACAGTTTTTTATTTTACTTTACTTTGCTGCAATTCAATATGAGATGGCTGACCTAATATACTAAGTTGACCTTGCTTTGTAGTGTGTTTTACTACAAATCGTGTTGGTTTATTGCATGCGATACATCCAAACAAATACAGTTTTTCTATATTATTATTATAATACAGTATTTATATAGCGCCAACAGTTTACGTAGCGCTTTACAACTTGAGGGTAAACAGTACAAATACAATACAATTTGATACAGCAGGAATCAGAGGGCCCTGCTCCTTAGAGCTTACAATCTAAGAGGGAATTACAATTGTATACAGTAATACTTAAAAAAAAAAAATATTTGTGTTAATTTCAGCCTGTCCAAATATTATTTTTTTTTTTGCTTGGGACAGATTTATTTACTGAATATATTAGCCTTTTGCGTTGATATTGGTGAATCATGAATAAAACGCTTCATAATTTGCCGCAGGGAATTATGTACCTCTATGATTGACATGTTTAATAATAATAGGTTACAGTAAATGCCACAGTAAATTTGCCACAATGAGCAATAGCAATGCTTATGGCACTATAAAATAGACCTAAAGACTGATAAAAGTGAAAAAGAAATAGAGAGATATTCCTTTTAAAATGTAAGTTTAACTAAAATAAAGAAGAAGCATTTACCGTGGCTATACATTTATAGATGTTTTTAGGCAAAGGTTTTTTTTTTATAAACATTTTTGTATGTGAATGTCTCTCTCTTCACCAGTTTAGTATTAGCACTGTTTTGCTTGGTTAAATCCAAATGTACTTTGTCCAGGGCAGGACATATTTATTAAGGTAGAATTAATGCAACAGTAATGTAATAAACATTCAATGACGCCATATACATTCTAGAGCTTTAGCTACGCAATAAAGAACAGCATAAAGGTGGGCATGTAACGCAGCACCGGGACGCAGGCATATAGCTGAAATATATCTCTTGTTAAAAGTTCACTGCTGTGGCTTAATCCAATAAATTCTTTAATACCTTCAAACACAAATATCCGTAGTGCAATTTGTCTACATAAAAACAACACTAAATCTATCTTGGTTAAGACATAAAAAGCAACATTACAGGTTAAAGGGACAATGATTTGTGTATTTTGTGTACTATCAGCATATATTATGTATTAGTTTTAAAAAGTAATAAAATAATTCACATAGCGTCTTTAGTAGCACCACAACAAGTCATGTTCACAGACTGTGTTAAAGGAATGGGATATATAAATGAAACATTGCATACATACACTGTTAGAAACTGCAGTATATGCCCTTATCGAGAAAATATTTATTTTACAAAAACATCTGACAAAAACAATAATGGATATACAGTATATACATGCACCGTTTAAAAAAACAGATGATCTACTTGTATTTTCCTGCACAACCATCTCTAGGGTTTACAGAGAATGATCCAAGAAAGAGAAAATGTCCAGTGACCGGCAGTTGCATGGATGAAAATGCCCCATTGATGTCAAAGGAGAATGGGCAGACTGATTTGAAATGCTAGAAAGGCAACAGTAACTCAAATAGCTGCTTGTTACAACCAAGGTATGCAGAATACCATCTCTGAACACACAACACATCGAACCTTGAAGCAGATGGGCTACAGCAGCAGAAGACCACACTGGGTGCCACTCCTGTCAGCTAAGAACAGTAAACTGAGGCTACAACAGGCTCACCAAATTTTGACAATAGAAGATTGGAAAAATGTTGCCTGGTCTTGAGTTTAGCTGCAACATTCAGATGGTAGGCTCAGAATTTGAATGTAAAAAAAGATAGTGCACTAAATACGCTGCTATTAATGTGCTAAAATTACTTTTTAAGAGTAAATTAATTGAACTTATATAGGCCGATATAATCCATATAAACACTCATGTAGTAGTCCTAAAAAGATATCAGGTCCACATACTGCATTATAAACTTGATAAGCTGGTGTGGAACACAAACAAAACAAAGAAATCTGTGGCAAGATGATTATCTCCCTTATTAGGTAGAGTTCAATATATATTGCGATTGCACCCTATATTAGCTCACTGTTTCTTTTTGGTGATCCGCTGATGTTCATCTCAGGTATTGTATTCCATTCATGCAATCAAAACAGAAAAGAACATTCATTGCGCAATGAACCTTTCACTATTATCTTCTTGGCAATAAAACTAAGCACACTTACTTGTGTCAATATCATACAACAGCGCATAGAACAGTCAGCCACCCACCGCGATCTCCACCTCGCATTTTAATTCTTTTTGTAGTGGCATCAGAGCACTAATATAGAGGTGAGGCTTTATACATATTATGATATTTTTTTGATGTGGAAGTGCACTTTAGTGTAACATTAATACACATCATTTTTGCTAAAATAATTTTTCACCACACAAATTCACAATTACCACAATTTTTAATCACATTATTAATAGAATCAAATTAGCGCTTTAGTTTATTATTACCAATTAGGCTCAGAATTTTGCTTAAACAACATGGAAACATGAATCTATCCTGCCTTGTATTAACAGTTCAGGCTGGTGGTTGTGGTGTAATGGTGTGGGGGATATTTTCTTGGCACACATTGGGCCCCTTAGTATTAATTGAGCATTGTTTAAACGCCACATCCTATTGTTGCTGACCGCGTCCTCCCTTTATGATACAATGTACCCATCTTCTGATGGCTACTTCCAGCAGGATAATGCACCATGTCACAAAGCTCAAATCATTTCACCACTGGTTTCTTGAACCTGAGAATTAGTTCATTGTACTTCAATGGCTTCCACAGTCACCAAATCTCACTATATATTGACGTTGGTGAAATCTATTTTTTTTTTAAACTACTTTTCTACACCTTCCAGCTGCTCAGAAGATAGTTGAAATTAGACACCAATAATAATTGGTTCCTCACAGAATATAGCACATTACATTTTGTTTAATAGTTTAAAATGATTCAGACAAATTGCCCTGAATAGGAAATCACCTGACTGCTGTATAATCACGTCCCTTGGTATTTCCCACTGCTCCTTTCCTCCATTTCAACTGTTGAAAATACCGGGTGCTTCTGAGTATGGGGGAACATTTGACCTCTCCCCAGCGTGCATTGCTTGGACTTGATCGAAAGGCCAAAACAAAGTCATAGCCCAGGTAAGCAATAGATCCTGGTCCAGGGTCCATAGTATGGTGTTATATGTATACCTAACTATTGAAACATTTATTAGCAATGTTATATCTCTTCTCTTCACTGTCTTGTATTGATTTGCTATGACTTTCCTTAGAAACAACTCTGAATTGATTTTTATAGCTGAAATTATTAGCTAAAGAAGTCTTGGAGTCCAAGAAAATGAAGTCAGCCATTACCTTCTTTGCTCCATTGTCTTTCTAAAGATAATTGACAGCCTTGGTTGAAATAACCTTTTCCTATGCAGAGCAGCAAGCCAACACTTGTACTATCTTGTTTCACCTTTAATCGACAGCTTCTTCAAATCTTCCTCGTTCCTAGCTATCAAAATGGCATCAAGCATGTATATGAGGTTGTTTAAAATTGTTCCCAGTTTAGCATCTCATCTTTCTACATCAGAATTTTGTATATATTTTATTTATAAGTACAAATGAATATATGAATAAATATAGCTGAAAATGCAAACATGACAGGGTCCTTTCCAAGCTGTTCTGCAGCCAGTCTGTTGCTCCATGCTCTTTGAATTAAAGTCTAACCCCACCTCCCAGCATATATGTTATGCTTTTTTAAATTTATCTTTTTTCTTCAGGTTGGTTACATGCTTCGCTGGGTCCTCTTACGGTGGCTGGTACTTTGGTGTTGCAGAGAGAAATGCTGCCATGATTACATTAGTGCTGCTGTCTGCATTAATGCACAGTGAATAAAGGTCTATGTGGTGGTATCCCCCTGGGAGGTGGGTTCATGACACATGCATTTATAGTGGAGTCCTCAGTCTTCTGGGCTGAGTGATGCTCAGCATCATTTAACCCAGAAAACTGAGGACATAGAGAAAAAAAAAAAAACTGGCATCCACAGAACCCTAAACCCACAGTTGATCCGGAGAAAGGGAAAAAAAAAACCTTATGGGGCTTCATCGGGAAAAAAAAATCCTTCCTGATGCCTTAAGGCAAACAGATACTCCCTGGATGAACAATCAATACATTGATACAGTTATTACAAATGACTACTGCAACTCTCTCCTCATCTTTACATAGGCTATCCCCCCTGCAGTCCATAATGAATGCTGCTGCCAGGCTCATCCACCTTACCCACCGCTCAGTGTCTGCTACCCCTCTCAGTCAATGCCTCCACTGGCTTCTGCACACCCAACAAATTAAATTCAAAGTACTAAAAACAACTTACAAAGCCACCCACAACTCTGCCCCCAGCTACATCAGTAATCTAGTCACAAAACACCAACCTAATCATTCTCTCCACGCCTCACAAGACCTCCTGCTCTCTAGCTCCCTCATCACCTCCTCCTATGCTCGCCTGTAGGACTTTTATTTAGCCTCTCGTTTCCTATGGAACTCCCTACCCCAATCTGTCTGACAATCTCAGACTATCTCCTGCTCTATATGCTTTTAGAACCCTCCTCTTCAAAGAAGCCTATTCTGCCCCTACATAACAACTGTACTTGTACAGTATTTTCTCCATCAGCTAATCCCCCACAGCTATTACTCTTTTGTATCACTTGACCCTTCCTCCTAGATTGTAAGCTCTAGCAAGCAGGGTCCTCTGATTCCACCTGTATTGAATTGTATTGTAACTGTACTGTCTGCCCTTATGTTGTAAAAGTACTGCGCACACTGTTGGCGCTATATAAATGCTGAATAATAATAATACATATAAATATTAACAGCTAGTTATAGTCTGTATATCCACAAACACATCAAGGTTTTTTTTTGTAAACACTCTATAAAGTTTACTAGAACTAGTTCCTCTGGGAGTCTGTACCACATTTGCATTGTTTCTTACTGTAAAAAACTCTTTCCATAATCAGAGATTTAGCCTATTTTCCTGCAAATGTAAAGTGTGTCGATTTAACACAATGTACAGGCAGACAGCAAGGAGAATGAACAGGAGCCTCATGTTTATTCCACAGCAACCATCTTACAAGAACTACAGCTCCCGCCCCCCAGATCACATGACTAAGAACGTTAACTGTTTCCTAACATGCATAAGGAACTAGGCATAACAATTGAACTTGAAATATAACATAAAGCATACACATAATTACATCTTCCCTCTAAAGTATGAAACATTTAATATGAGACAAAGTCCCTCCATATTTTTGGTTTAATAGCTTGACCATAGCGAGAGAAAGTAACCGCTGGCTCATCATCCGTAGGATCGGTGTCTAGTTGAGAGTCACTCCCAGCATTATCACATGCTGATACGTTTATGCTGTCATCAGTATCCTCAGTAGACTCAATATCCATGTTTAGGACTTCTGTGCCAACATGGGTTTGCTCTTTTTTTCCATTGTCATTCGGTTCCTCTAATGATGTATGCGCGGCAATGTCTTGACGAGGATGATCCCTGTTTCGTCTCCGTTTCTGTCCCCACTTGGTTACAATTATATATGATTTTGGTGAATTGGCTTCTTTGATAATTCAAGCAGGTTCTCATGTATTCCCGGTGACTCTGTGTCGCACTGCTTGCCCAGCAGAGAGTGGACAAAGGGATTTTGTAGTTTTATCAAAATACAGTTTTTGCTTTTTCATGTTTATGATCCTCTGAGCTGTTACTTGGTCCTGCGAAATAGACTAAGGCTGCAATTTCTGTGGTGCAATAGGCACTGTGGTTTTCAGTGTTCTACCCATTAGCAGCTGTGCAGGTGAGCATAAACCTTCAATAGGTGTTGCACGATAGTTTGACAGTCCTAGGTACACATCCTGCCCTGATGATTGTGCTTTCAGTATAATGGATTTGGCTATGCCAACATACTTCTCTGTAGGGATGGGCTATCTGTTCGAGTCGAACAGCGAACAATTTGGGGTGTTTTTGGCAAATTCGAAAAGCCACAGAACACCCTTTAAAATTCTATGGGAGAAATCTAAAGTGCTAATTTTAAAGGTTAATATGCAAGTTATTATCATAAAAAGTGTTTGGGGACCTGGGTCCTGCCCCAGGGGACATGTATCAATGCAAAAAAAAGTTTTAAAAACTGACGTTTTTTCAGGAGCAGTGATTTTAATAATGCTTAAAGTGAAACAATAAAAGTGAAATATTCCTTTAAATTTCGTACCTGGGGGGTGTCTATAGTATGCCTGTAAAGTAGTGCATGTTTCCCGTGTTTATAACAGTCTGAGAGCAAAATTACATCTCTAAAAGAAAAAAGTCATGTAAAAGTGCTAGCGCTAGTGCCGGCTAATAATGAATTGTCGGTCCCAACAATACACATAAAATTCATTGAAAGTCATTGAAAAATAAAAAAAAATGCATGGGGGTCCCCCAAAATTCCATTACCAGGCCCTTCAGGTCTGGTATGGATTTTAAGGGGAACTCCACGCCAAAATTAAAAAAAAAATGGTGTGGGGTTCCCCCAAAAATCCACACCAGACCCTTATCCAAGCACGCAACCTGGTAGGCTGCAGGAAAAGAGGGGGGACGAGAGAGTGCTCCCCCTCCTGAACTTTACCAGGCCACATGCCCTCAACATGGGGAGGATGTCCCCATGTTAATGGGGACAAGGGCCTCATCCCCACAACCCTTGCCCGGTGTTTGTGGGGGTCTGCAGGTGGGGGGCTTATCGGAATCTGGAAGCCCCCTTTAACAATGGGGACACCCAGATCTCGCCCCCCCTGTGTGATTTGGTAAGGGGTACATTGTACCCCTACCATTTCACAAAAAGAAAGTGTCAAAATGTTAAAAAACCACAGGAGACGGCTTGGGACAAGTCCTTTATTAATAATAAAAAAATAAAAAAGAGATTCCAGGGATGTAATCAAATAAATCCATGCTCCTACTCCAGTGATGTAATCCAATTCTCAATCTCCAGCGATGGATGATCTCCAGCGACTCCAGCGAGGAACACACACAAGATCCTGCCTCCACCAGAGGCATCCAGCCAATGATGCGGTGCCAGCTTGACAGCTCTTATGTTCCTGACAAGGGGAAACACATAGGGAGGGCTGAGATCTGTGTGTCCCCTTTGTTAAAGGGGCTTCCAGATTCCGATAAGCCCCCCGCCCACAGACCCCCACAACCACCGGGCAAGGGTTGTGGGGATGAGGCCCTTGTTCCCATCAACATGGGGACATCCTCCCCATGTTGAGGGCATGTGGCCTTTTACGGTTCAGGAGGGGGGGCGCTCTATCGCCTCCCTCTTCTCCTGAGGCCTGCCAGCTTGCATGCTCGGATAAGGGTCTGGTGTGGATTTTTGGGGGAACCACACACCATTTTTTTTTTTAATTTTGGCACAGAGTTCCCCTTAATATCCATACCAGACTGGAAGGGCCTGCTAATGCAATTTTGGGGGACCCTCACACATTTTTTAATTTTTTTTTATTTTTCAATGACTTTCAATGACTTTTATGTATATTTTCGGGACGGACAATTCATTAATAGCCAGCGCTAGCAATTTTAAATTACTTTTTTTTCCTTTAGAAATGTCATTTTGCTTTCAGACTGTTATAGACACAGGAAACATGTGCTACTTTACAAGCATACTATAGACACCCCCCAGGTACAAAATTTAAAGGAATATTTTACTTTTATTGTTTCACTTTAAGCATTATTAAAATCACCGCTCCTGAAAAAACGTCAGTTTTTAAAACTTTTTTTTGCATTGATACATGTCCCCTGGGGCAGGACCCAGGTCCCCAAACACTTTTTATGACAATAACTTGCATATTAACCTTTAAAATTAGCACTTTTGATTTTTCATGTTCGTGTCCCATAGACTTTAACGGTGTTCGCGTGTTCAATCAAATTTTTTGCCTGTTCGCATGTTCTGGATGCAAACCGAACAGGGGGGTGTTCAGCCCATCCCTACTTCTCTGCTAGATCATTTGCCTGTGGGTGATAAGGGCTTGTGAGTTTGTGACTGATTTCCCATTAATGCAGGAAGCAGTGGAACTCAGAACACGAGAATTGTGGGCACAAATTATCAGACACAAGTTCTTCACATGCTCCATGTCAAATGAAAGTATTGTTTTGAAGCCCCATATGACTGTTGACGCTTTTAAATTTCTCAGCTGCACTAGCTCAAAGTATTTGCCGTAGTAATCTACTACTATCAGGTAATGGTTGTCCTGAAAATGAGCATTACACGGTGTAAAGCCGTGTACACACGGGCAGACTTTTCGACTTTTTGACCAGATCTGTCGGACAATCCGACAGTGTGTGGGCTTCATCGGACCTGCAGCGGACTTTTTCGGTCGAAAATCAGATGGACTTTAGATTTAAAACATGTTTCAAATCTTTTCGACGGATTCAAGTCTGGTTGAAAAATCAGTTCGTCTGTATGCTAGTCCGACGGATGAAAACCAACGCTAGGGCAGCTATTGGCTACTGGCTATGAACTTCCTTATTTTAGTCCGGTCGTAAGTCATCACATATGAATCCGTTGGACTTTGGTGTGATCGTGTGTAGGCAAGTCCGTTCGTTCGAAGGTCCGTCAGAAGTCTGTCAAAAGTCCGTCGGGAAGACCGTTGGACCTTTGATGCCGAAAAGTCTGCCCGTCTGTACACAGCATTAGAGGTTCTTTTGCATCGTGTTTTTGAAATGTCTGGCAGGTTTCACACTTCTTCAGAAGTGTCTTCAATATCAAAGTCCAAATTAGGCCAGTAAACCACCTCCTGCACTCTGTGCTTACACAGAGTGATGCACAAATGTCCCTGGTGGATTTATTCTGCCTGCTGTGACTTAGGAATGAGAATACGGTCATCCATGAATATGATATCCGAATGAATGTATAGGTCATCTTTCACAGGCCATAATCCCTGTAGTTCAGGACACAGCTTCTTTCGTTTTTCTAACCATCCATTGCACATAACACAAGTTAGTTTTTCTAGGACTTTATCCTGTTTGGTATCTTGTCTTATCTTCTCCAGCCGTACATCCGATATTGGAATGTGCACTAGTACTGTATTTAACTGTTCTTCCAACTCAGGTTCATTCTGTGCTTCATGTCCTTCTGGAAACATCCCAGACAGGGTATCTGCCATCTGGATTTTCTTTCCAGGCTTACTTCTCCGTGAGATCATACTGCTGTAATTTCATGACCAACTGCTGGGAATGTGTAGGTGTAGAAGCTAGTTTCTGTAAGATGTACTCCAATTGCTTGTGGTCAATTTCCACAATTACCGGGCGACCATATATGTAACGGTGAAATTTCTCACATCCATTCACAATGGCCAGCATCTCTTTCTCAATTTGAGCATAATTGGCTTGCATTGTGGTCAGTGCTCATGAAACATATGCCACAGGTTGTCCTTGTTGAATCAGTACAGCACCTAACCCAAACTGGTATTGGCCCTGGATGTTTAGTGATCAGTTTTTTTCACTTTGTTGAAAGTCTTTTCCATGTTTACATCCTAACACCAAATAGCATCCTTTTTAGCAGTGTACGTAGTGGTGCTATCTGTTGAGCAAGGCCCTGAGATAATTTGGATAGATTGTTGAAAATGCCCAGTGATGTCTCCAGCTCCTTTCTGGAGGTTGGGGCCTTCATGTTAAGAACTACTGTAATCTTTTTTGGATCAGGCTTTAAGCCCTCTTTGGTTAGTAGGTGTCCAAAATATGTAACTTCTTCTTCTTCCCCAATTTGCATTTTGTTTGAATTCTATGTTCAATGTCATGTTCCATTTGATCCTTTCCATAGACCAGCAAATCCTCAACTATTACTTCAACACCCTGTAGACCAGTGATCAATTTGTGTGATTTCTTTTTCATTATCTCCTGTGCAGACGCTATGCCGAAAGGTACCCTTGTGAAGCGCCATTGACCCAAAGGGGAGTTGAAAGTGGTCAAGTAACTGCTGGCTTCATCAAGACGCAATTGCCAGTAACCCCTTTGGGCATCTAGTACACTAAATACTGTCGCTCCTACTAGCTTGTGTGCTATATCCTTTATGGTGGGGAGTTTGTAGTGTTCTCTCATTATTACTTTGTTCAAATTATGTTCGTCAATGCATATACGAATTGCACCTGTGTTCTTCTTCTCTAACCCAAACATAGAACTGACCCATTATGATGGTTCTGTGACCTCTTTTTACTTCTCACAGCTTCTCCATCCTAGTGAGTTCTTGTTTGAGTTTATGCACAGGAGTTAAAGGTATTCTCCATGGGGTGTGAGTAACAGGCTGTGCATTCTCTTTTATACGTATGTGGTTTACACACGGGAGGCATCCCAGGCCCTTGAATAGATAACAGTACTCACGTTTATTATCAGCCTCTGTCAGACCTCTGTGCCCACTGTCCACAGTCATTATGATCTTCACATGTCCAATCTCTTTACTTGTTTTGAGACCTAGTACGGCTGGGGCTTGTGTTTCTAAACAATTGTAAAACCTTTTCAGATCCCTTGTAAGAACATTTTGCATCACAGCGACCCATTACTTTCAGCTTTTCACCCCCATATCCCATTTGTTTCGGTAGGTCCTGAGTCTCTAAGGTAGATTAATTCCTGAGGTGTTCCAGGTATACGTGGCTTGGCACACAATTTACTTGTGCTCCTGTATCTATTTTGAATGTGATTGGAGTTTTGTTAGCCTCTATCTGTAATGTTACCTTTGCTTCATCTGCAGACTAATGTGTTTTCTGTACTGCTACTAGATATATTGGAGTGCAGTCTGAGTCTGACCCTGCATTGTCATCATTGTCCTCTATGGCGTGTACAGATTGTGTTTTTGACCTTACGGTTTGTGTTTACACACCCTGGCAAAATGTCCTCTTTTCTTGCATTTATTGTATTTCTGCTCCCTTCCTGGACAAACACTATTTTCATGGTGCATGTTTCCATTATATCCACACTCTGCTTGTGTGTTACTTGTCCCAGTGCCATAGGTGCCTTTTATTCCTTTGTGTGCTCTTTCTTGCTCATATCTGCTGCTGTAATTTTCTATATCATTAATCTGGAGCTGTGTTCCTTCCAGTACTTGCATGTCCTTTCTTGACATTTCATATGCTCTGGCAATCCTTATGGCTTTCTCAAGATTTATATCTTCTTCCTGCAGCAGCTTTTCCGGAACTTCCTGAAACTTACTGCCCATCAGAATATGGTCTTTTATCATATCTCCAGCATCATTCAAAGCAAACAGAATATTGGCATGCTTTAAAACGGGGATTAACTCCAGGGATACAGCGATAATTCTCCCACTCTACAAGACTCTGGTCCGGCCTCACCTGGAGTATGCTGTCCAGTTCTGGGCACCAGTCCTCAGGAAGGATGTACTGGAAATGGAGTGAGTACAAAGAAGGGCAACAAAGCTAATAAAGGGTCTGGAGGATATTAGTTTTGAAGAAAGGTTGCGAGCACTGAACTTGTTCTCTCTGGAGAAGGAGCGCTTTAAAGGGGATATTATTTTTAAATTTACAAATACCATACTGGTGATCCCACAATAGGGATACAACTTTTTTGCGGAAGAGAGTTTAATAAGACACGTGGCCACTCTCTAAAATTAGAAGAAAAGAGGTTTAACCTTAAA
This sequence comes from Lithobates clamitans, assembly GCA_037952925.1. NCBI lineage: Eukaryota > Metazoa > Chordata > Amphibia > Anura > Ranidae > Lithobates > Lithobates clamitans. The sequence continues at coordinate 112,514 of JBBGZY010000152.1, forward strand.
TTGAATTCAATTAAAAAGCTCCTGATGGGGACCTATCCCCTTCTCCCCTCTCATCCATCAAGAAAGGTTATTTCATTGCTTTCAATGCCTGTAACACAGTCTCTTAAAGAAGGAAAGAATTGTCATTTATCAGACTTTCCCCCTTTCAGAGATCAAGTTTCAGGCAGTAAAAGCAATGAAATAACTTTTTTCAATGGAGGAGGATTGAGGAGGGGGCAGGTTCCTGTCTGGAACTTTTTCCGTGAAGTTCTGCTATTAATTCACTAAAGCTGTAGGACTAAAATTCATTAATATTTAAACTTCAGCTTTAAAGTATCACTTTTACAAAAAAAAGAAAGAAATGCACCTTTTTTGCAGGAAAATTAAAATATGCAATTATTATTATTTTTTTTGTTAGGGACTTTTAAAGCATTGCACCCACGATCAGCAAGTTGTGAGTGTAATGCCACGGTCCTGCAGACTGTCTGTGTATCTGTCTGCCCATACTGCCGATACGGGCAGGCAGTTACACTCCGATAGGAAGCTCAATGAACCACCTCAGTAGAGCGATCAACAACGCTCTAGTAGTTCATTAAGAACCACAAGCCTACAGCCACAAGGGCTGTCGTGACTTGAGTTTTCCCATTCTTAGAACACTGTGAATGAAAGACATGGCTGGGAGGGCGGAGCATCGCACAGCTGTGTTTTTTTTAGCTTGTCACAGCTAGGGGGGGAGAAGATCCCTGCTAACTGTTGAAATGGGGACTTTCGGGGGGTGCTGGGGCCGGTGAATTTTATAACATGTTACATCCAATCAGAAAATTGTAATGTAAACGCTGAGCCACATCCCTAAACTAGATACATCGAAACCATTAGAATAATAGAAACGTGGGACTTTAAAAGCACAGCATATATGGGTAAAATTGACATTTATTCAAATTTGTTGACACTTCAACAAGTATAAAAACAATCAACCTAAATACTGTAGCAATTGCATATAATAGTTTGCAATTTGCATCTCAATGCGTTTTTCGGACAAGGTCCTCTTCATTAGGAGATATCAATACAGACTTTTTTACAAATGCCATCTAAATGGCATGACAACCTTTTTATTGATCATATCATAGTATTCATAATGCAACACAATATAATGAAAATTTTAATTTAATTATTCAATACCCCGCACAGATATACTCTTCCCCAAGGGGTGTGGAGAGGGTGCTAAGGGCCTTGGGTAAACAAACATTTGCACATAGGAGACCCAGGGTGCTCTCTCCTCCTTCCGATCCTCCTCCAATGTAGTCCTATTTGCTTAATTTCGAAATAAATTTCATATACTGTACGGTTTATCTGCTAATTTAACACAATGAACCTCTTTTTAAAAGAAAAAAAGAATCATTTACCTTTCTCCTAGGGCAAAAGGGAATATTAGACTTCTAGTTGTTCCATATCTTGATCCTGGTTGGCTAAATTTTGATCTAAACATAAAACACAGGAAATTTCCTCCAGGACTTTAGAGGCAAGGGTCACACCAGGCAAGGGAGTAGAGGAGTAATAAGATAAATATAAATTTTATTACAAATGTAAATGTTAAAATTGAAAAGTGTAGATATACATAGCAAAATTCAAAAATGAAATATACAAAGATCACCATACAATACAGAGCTGACGATTCAAGGTGCGCGGCTGGTTAACATGATGAGGCACCAAAACGCAGACAATCAGCTGAAAGATCCCAACATGTTTCAGAATATACATAAATTCCTTCTTCAGGGGATGATCATAACAGATTGTATTTTCTGGTAATATAATAACAGTGTGTCAGTATAGATTCACATAAACAAATATTGTGGATAGTATCAATGGTAGTAATCCCTTACTGGGTTAGCAGGACAGCATGATACAGCATAGCATAGGGACATGGGTTTAAGGGTATACATGTCTTAAAATATATAAAAAATAAAGTGTTGGACAAACTTACAAAAATGGCTACACCTTATCAAATATACCAAATGGTCCATCAAAAAGCTTCCACAGTGCCCCACCGCATTCAAGAGACCCCAAGAATGGAATGGTGCATAAGATGGCAGAAAACGTCCTTGGACCAAAAGGAGTGGCGCCGCCACACGATGGAAAGCACTCACAAGAATCGCATGGATGCGAGCAGTTCTGGAGACAAGACACACACGAGGCAAAACGTCATAGGAAGAAATGTATATCAAAAAGTGTATATTATGTGTACAGGCTGCCAAAGTGTGGCAGCTAACATCACATCTAAAGTATGTGGAGAAGCTCACCACCACAATAGTAATATTGTAGCGGATGGTTCTTTCCAAAAAAGGTGGGGTATATAACAGGTTACAGCCATACAACTTTCAAGCAAGTAGCTCTGCCGCAGTAGCCCACAGTAAATTCACAAAGTATAATGGGAACTGGGGTTTCCATTATTCTCTAGTAGTTCATGCCGGATGTGGTGTCTTCCGCCTATTTTAGATCCTCCCTCCTAATCCCAGGCAATGTAACAATAAATGAAGTAGCTGGCAACCTCGCAGAATAAAAAAAATTAAAAATTACACAATTAGTATGGCTTTTTGTATTTATGTAAAAGCTTTTATTATGAATCGGAAAAGAGAGCTCAGGATGAAATGTGGTTGGGATCTTGGAGTTATACTTTACAGCAGTATTAAACCCAAAAGCAAATATTTATTATATTTAAGGTTACCAATTCTTAGATGTGATGGCTGCATTAGTTAATTTTTTTCCCCTTACTTTCACCTGGTAATCTGGCCAGTAAGTCTGCCTTTTTTCAAAAGAACAAGTTCTCTTGCAGATGTAGCAATTAGAAAGAAGAGACAAACCATTTAACACTGACAGGGGTGCTTCCAATGACCAGCATTAATTTATTCATGTAAAATCTCTATCCCAGCAGGAAAACAATGTTTGCTGTAACTGCCTATAAAGTATTAGCTGGAGTTTGACTAATTTATTAGTGTATTTATATCTGCTAGTACATCTAACATTACTCTCCCCGGAGACTGACAATGCTGCTGTCCAAATATGCCCCTGTGCTCCTTTACTGGTCAGATCACCAGGTGAAAACAGAGGGAAAAAGGCCTAAAAAAAAGAAAAATGCAGCCACCACATTTAATGATTGGTAAGCTGCAAAATATAGATTGGTAAGCTGCAAAATATATTGTATTACATTTTTGATTTTGGGTTTAATACGAGAGAAATATTTTCTTCATAGAACTCACTTTTAAAAGCTACTTTAACCACTTGCCGATCAGCCGTCGTCATTATACTGCGGCAGGTCGGCACGTTCCCACAAATCGCTGCAGTACGTCGGCCCTTTAAACAGCTCTAGCAGCATGGTGGGGGACACAATGCTCGTGGCCCACGTCCGCAATGTCCGCCGGCCATGAGCAATCACGGGCACGAGAGCCAGAATGGGGATGTGTGTGTATAAACATACAAATCCCCATTCTGTCAGTAGAGGAGAGACAGATCATCTGTTCCTACTAAGTAGGAACAGTGATATATCTCCTCCTCTAATCAGTCACATCCCTATACAGTTAGAAACACACAGGAGGAAACACATTTAACACCTTGATCGCCCCCTAGTGTTAACCCCTTCCCTATCAGTGACATTTACATAGTAATCAGTGCATTTTTATAGCACTGATCGCTGTATAAATGTCAATGGTCCCAAAAATGTGTCAAAAGTGTTCGATCAGTCCACCGCAATGTCGTGGTCCCGTTAAAATAAAAGAAATAATGAAAATGCCATAAATCTATTCCCTATTTTATAGACGCTATAACTTTTGCACAAACCAATCAATATACCCTTATTGCGATTTTTTTTTTTAACAAAAATATGTAGAAGAATTTATATTGGCCTAAACTGATGAAGTAATTTCTTTTTTTACATTTTTTTTGGAGATATTTATTATAACAAAAAGTATAAAATATTGTTTTTTTTTTTTCAAAATTGTCGCTCTTTTTTTGTTTATAGCGCAAAAAATAAAAACCACAGAGGTGATAAAATGCCACCAAAAGAAAGCTCTATTTGTGGAAAAAAAAAGGACATCAATTTTGTTTGGGTACAGCGTCTCATGGTTGCGCAATTGTCAGTTAACGCGATGCTGTGCCGTATCGCAAAAAATGGCCTGGTCATTAAGGGGGAAATTCCTCAGGTCCTTATGTAGTTAAGGTAAAGATTGCAAGAATAATTCTAGGTACAATATGTGCTTACTGAAGATACAGTAAACATTCCATTCAAAGACTTTTACCGCAAAGATCCCTTACAAAACACATGTTAAAATCGAATCTTGCCTTCTCCAGTAAACTTGTTTTAGTCCGCTCTATCTACTCTGCTGTCTTGGTAGGCAATGTACAGTGTACATTATGACTTCAATAAAATACACAAGCCTTTACAACCCAACAAGGTAGCAATCCAAAATAAAACACTTTAGGAAATCTCCCAGAAGTGGGGATGGATACCTGTCAAAAACAGGTACCCGTTCCCTCCTCCCCCCTGAAAAGTAACTTAAATCAGTATTTTTTGCTTGAAAATTACTTATAACCCCAAGCATTATATATAAATATATTTTTGTGGCAGAGACCCTAGGGAATAAGGAAGAAAAGGGGTGATTCTTAATGCCGCACATTCATGAAATCCTATAGAGGTGGACAGAGTGGCAACCTCAGCCTGGACTGAGGTTGCCACTCAGAGGAATTCCTGGGAGCAATAGTCTGCAGGAGTTACACAGAAGAGGAGCAATAATCTGCATGGAGATGCAGGGAAAAGACTGTAGATGTTATGCATCATTTCCTTTAAGGCTCAACCAACGTTCCAATTTACAAATATGATGGCAAAGTAATTTGTTCTATGGGCATCCCATATACCCGTTTCCCCAGCCAAGTTATATCCCCCAATAAACAAAAACAAAGCAAAGCAAAGCAAATGACTGTTCATTGTCTCTGAGGTGATATATGAAGGTCTGGCAGCGAGGTGATTTGGTGGATGTTAGTAATTAGTGGCAACACACCGCTAGACAATGAACAAAAAATAATATAAAGTGGCTTTGTACAAAAAGTACTACCAAACTTAGTTTTAAAATGAAAAATAGTATGCAAACTATCTTTATCAACAGCATACTGTAATCCAGAAATAATAATTCAACGTTTTCATTATAGCTATTACATTTGGCCAATTAATCTTTAAAAAAACAATGTTTTCATGTATTCCTGGCAGACAGTTTCAAGACTAAACCTATATTTTATATGCTAAAATCATACAGCAGTCTGATTAAATGATTACCTACATACAGAGCTTTTCTGTGTTCATTTTTATCTTCAAGAAAATTGGCAATTTAAAATTCAAAATAAAACATTTTACACAATTTTAGTCTACGTCAAAAAATATGATCTATTTCCACATTGTTCATAACCACCTGCAGTGGATGCACTTTTCATTCTTTAGGGAGACAATGAAAAAAGTGAACTAATTAAGCAGAGCAGATGATGGATTGTATTCTAGAGAGATCTGACAACTATTTCTACAAAATCTTTTTTATTAAGTCAGGGCAGGAAAGTGTCGGGAGAATAACTTCTGAGGCAACCTGGACCAGTGGACCTCAATAGAATTATGTGATAATAAAAAGAAAATAAGCTGAACTTACCAAATATAGTAAATAAACAATGTCCCTGCGCTTAATCCTTCTTTTCTTCCTTTTATTTATATAAAAGGAAGCATTGCTGTTACTGGTAAATGATTTGTCTTAAAGTGGTTGTAAACCCTCACATCTACCCAGTGAAGTGACTACCCCCAGGTGGTACATAGGGATGAAACAAACCCTCCTATGTAAGTTGTACCTCTTTATCTGCAGTCTTCTCTTCTCTACGTTCCTTCAAGGTCCAGAATTTATAATGTTTGTTTGAGCTGTCGAAAAGCTGGGGGCGGAGAGCTGAAGTTACACTCTGCAGAGCTCAGTGGAGGGGAGCTCTAAGAGCTGATTGGAGGGAAGGGACACTACCCCTTAACACAGCACACAGGAACAGAGCTAAGACTTTCAATCACAAGCTCTCCTGCCACCTTTTTTTCCTTGGTGTCAGGAAAACTTGTCAGAATTGATTCATGCAGAGAAACAAAGCAGTAGACAGAAATGACACTTGAAACTTACACAGTAGGATTGACTTACTAAAATTGGAGAGTGCAAAATCTGGTGCAGCTGTGCATAGAAACCAATCAGCTTCCAGGTTTTATTGTCAAATCTTAATTGAACATGAAGTTAGAAGCTGATTGGCTACCATACACATCTGCACCAGATTTTGCACTCAGTTTTAGTAAATCAACCCCAGTGCTCTTGGCTGAGACAAGTACACGCTATAGAGGGATATGCTTTGTTAGTATTTGTATTATGTCTGGGGTTTACAATTACCATATTTATCGGCGTATAACACGCACCGGCGTATAACACGCACCCCAATTTAGGAGGGAATTTTAAGGAAAAAAAAACTTTTAGGAGGGAAGTTGAAGGGAAAAAAACTTACATTTAAATGCCCATCATTGCAGCCTTCTCAGTGCAGCCTTGCCCCAGTGCAGCCTTGCCAGTGCAGCCATGTCAGTGCAGCCATGTCAGTGCAGCCTTGTCAGTGCAGCCTTGTCAGTGCAGCCTTCCCCAGTGTCCATTGCAGCCTTGCCCCAGTGCAGCCTTACCCCAGTGCAGCCTTGCCCCAGTCCAGCCTTGCCCCAGTCCAGCCTTGCCCCAGTGCAGCCTTGCCCCAGTGCAGCCTTGCAGCTCGCTGAGCTTCAAAATCGCCAACCTCGATTTGAAAATGGCGCCACCAGCGCCGAAATACACAGAGCCGGTCCTCGGCTCTTCTCGGCGGCTCTCGTTCACTTTCGGCTCCACTCGGGATGGGCGTGACGGTGAGCGGAGCTATCCCAACCTAGCCTGAGTACACTCGAGTGAAGCCGAAAGTGGCCAAGAAGAGCCGAGAACCGGCACTGTGTATTTCGGCGCCGGCGGCGCCATTTTCAAATCGCGGTCGGCGATTTTTTATATCTGACAGGTCAGGATCGCAGGGGATCGGCGTATAACACGCACCCGCGATTTTCCCCTGATTTTAAGGGGAAAAAAGTGCGTGTTATACGCCGATAAATACGGTACTTTACCACTGTAAGGGTCACATTTGCTGTACAGAGTGGTTTGGATGTAAACTGAGTACTATTATTGCAGGTATGAACAACATTTACCAGAATACAATATATTTCACTATAGTGGGCCTTTAAGTTGAAGCAGTGCTGGCATTTTCTGGCATCAAGTTTGGGTATTTCTTTTTATGCCATCATCAGTTGGCTTTGGTCCATTGGTGGGCCCCACGGGTCAATGCACCCTGGTCTTTTTGTCTATTTATAAACCCACTTGACCTCTGGCATCAAAGGTTTTAAAAGCATTCAAAAAAGTGGCCCAATATCCCTATCATAAAGTTGGTTAGCATTTTAATAATATGATGAACTTGTCCCTTTTGTTCCTTCGCATCTACCTTGTTCATACTGGTTAAAATTTTTTACCTGTACCCATATCCCAAGGCATCTCATGGCCACATACCTCTCCCTGTCTCCCAATTGTGCTTTTGTGTTTTGGCTCTGTCACATGTGCCCCCTGGTGGAGAGTACAAGCAGCAGCACCAGCACATATTTTACAGCAATGGTCCACCCTTGTCACAGATCAATGATGTTCAGCCGCTTCTGGAGCAAGTGCATCTAGACAGGAAGTGACTGAAAGAGGTTCAAGGAGATCAGAAGCAACGAGATATAAAAAAGCTTGAAAAGGGTAAAAACTGAATTTTATGAAAAAAAAATAGTTTATGTTACACAGTGCTTTAACAAATGGAATGTCATCCTAATGTGTTTAGGCCTACCTAAATAAAAAAAAAAATAAAAACATAAGACAGACATGCCTGCCAAAGACTTTTATTTTCTGATGGAATACCACCGTATAACCCTGTCTTTTTGACTAGGTTATTAAAAAAGTGGGTTTATCAATACATAACAATTAGTGTACTGCAGTGATTAATGCTGTTGTGTCAGTTCATTTCCTAAAGGTTGTTTCACTTCCACTGTAATGACTCACAAACCAGATGTTATGTTTCCTTGTTCTTATAAATAAGACTACCTGTAAATACTGTAGTCAGTCTGCAGAATAGCATGTGTCTAAATTAATTACTTTGTTTGCCTTAACATAATGCATCTGTTAAAAATATATTTCATTTTTGTATGTTTAAAATAATGTTGTTAGCTGGCAAACACAAATTTCTTACAGCACTAAGCCCTTACAAGCAGATAACAGATATGACATGAAACAGTATTACAGTCTGTTGTAAGAATTAACCACAAGATTGGGATTTTACAGGGGCATTGGCCACTATGTGAACTTCAAGACTGGCCATAAATTACCGTATTTATCGGCGTATAACACGCACCGGCGTATAACACGCACCCCAATTTAGGAGGGAATTTTAAGGAAAAAAAACTTTTAGGAGGGAAGTTGAAGGGAAAAAAACTTACATTTAAATGCCCTTCATTGCAGCCTTCTCAGTGCAGCCTTGTCAGTGCAGCCTTGTCAGTGCAGCCTTCCCCAGTGCAGCCTTCCCCAGTGCAGCCTTGTCAGTGCAGCCATGTCAGTGCAGCCATGTCAGTGCAGCCTTGTCAGTGCAGCCATGTCAGTGCAGCCTTGTCAGTGCAGCCTTGTCAGTGCAGCCATGTCAGTGCAGCCTTGTCAGTGCAGCCTTCCCCAGTGCAGCCTTGTCAGTGCAGCCTTCCCCAGTGCAGCCTTCCCCAGTGCAGCCTTCCCCAGTGCAGCCTTCCCCCGTGCAGCCTTCCCCCGTGCAGCCTTCCCCCGTGCAGCCTTCCCCCCGTGCAGCCTTCCCCCCGTGCAGCCTTCCCCCCGTGCAGCCTTCCCCCGTGCAGCCTGGGATCCCCTGTCCCTGCTGTCACATCTTCAAAATCGCGGTCCGCGATTTGAAAATGGCGCCGCCGGCGCCGAAGTACACAGAGCCGGTCCTCGGCTCTTTCCGGCGGCTCTCGTTTACTTTCGGCTCCACTCGTAGTCCCGAGCGGAGCTATCCGAGTAGGTTCGGATAGCTCCGCTCGGGACTACGAGTGGAGCCGAAAGTAAACGAGAGCCGCCGGAAAGAGCCGAGGACCGGCTCTGTGTACTTCGGCGCCGGCGGCGCCATTTTCAAATCGCGGTCCGCGATTTTGAAGAAGTGACAGCTCCAGATCGGCAGGGATCGGCGTATAACACGCACCTGCAACTTTCCCCTGATTTTAAGGGGAAAAAAGTGCGTGTTATACGCCGATAAATACGGTACCTGTTTTTCTCTAGAAATACAAGAAATAAGAGAATCTCTATGGATGACTAAATAGTTAAAAGGTTACCTAATAATCAGTGTTGAGCTCTTATGTGTATTGAGCGCCTGTAGAATTGGTTGAAGCATGCTTAAAATTCTGTGCTATTAATTCATGATTATCGACTTGAAGACCAGGCCTTTTCTGTCACTTTTTGTTTAAATTAGTATTTTTTGCTCGAAAATTACTTATAACCCTCAAACAGTATATATAAATATATTTTTGTGGTAGAGACCCTAGGGAATAAGGAAGAAAAGGGGTGATCCCTAATGCCGCACATCCACAAAATTCTATAGAGGTGGACAGAGTGGCAACCTCAGCCTGGACTCCTACCAGGCCGCACCCCAAAGTGTTAATTTTTTTTTGATCATTTTTATTGCTATTACAAGGAATGTAAACATCCCTTGTAATAGAAACAAGGATGACAGGTCCTCCTTATGGAGCGATTTCAGGTCAAAAAGACCCAGATTCTCTCCTTTACCTTTAAAAGCAAAAGATCAAAAAAAAGTGAAGGGACCGTGTAAAAAAAAAAAAAAAGTACAGCGCCTCCAACTCTCCCTGCTCGTGCGCAGAAATGAATGCATATATAAGTCACCCTCGCATATGTAAATGGTGTTCACACCACACATGTGAGGTATCACCACAAGCATTAGAGCGAGAGAAATAATTCTAACACTAGAACTGCTCTAACTCTAAACAGGTAACCTGTAAAAAATTTTAGTGTCGCCTATGGAGATTATTAAGTATCGTAGTCTGTCGTGATTTCACAACAATTTTAAAGAGTGACATGTTAGGGGACTATTTACTCGCCGTAACATCATCTTTCGAATTTTATAAAAAAAAATTGGGATATATATTGTGTTTTTTTTTAAGTCATTAAATTAAATTTTTTCCACAAAAATTGTATTTGAAAAACTGCTGCGCAAATACCGTGTGACATAAAAAATTGCTAAGATCGTCATTTTATTCCCTAGGGTGACCCATAATCTCTTCCTGTGCCCTTCAGGCTCAGTTAATGAGGGGTGTAAGTGTGAGTTCCTCCACATCTGCTGCTGGGAATGCTGGCTGGGGATGGAGCCCGTCCCGGGTCCTACAAAGGCTCAAGGAAGAAAAGGGGTGATCCCTAATGCCGCACATCCATGAAATCCTATATAGGTGGACAGAGTGGCAACCTCAGCCTGGTGTGTTTTGCTCTGCCCCTGAAGCTTAGTCATGGGGATCCCTATGACTAAGCTCCAGGGGGCGGAGTAAAACACTTTGGGGGGTGGCCTGGAGTCCAGGCTGAGGTTGCCACTCTGTCCACCTCTATAGGATTTCATGAATGTGCGGCATTAGGAATCACCCCTTTTCTTCCTTATTCCCTAGGGTCTCTGCCACAAAAATATATTTATATATAATGCTTGGGGTTATAAGTAATTTTCAAGCAAAAAATACTGATTTAACAAGTTACTTTTCAGGGGGGAGGAGGGAACGGGTACCTGTTTTTGACAGGTATCCATCCCCACTTCTGGGAGACTTCTGGAAGTTCAGCCTCCTCCTTCCTCCGCCGCAGGGCCAATTAGAAAGCGTAGCGTGCTTCGTGCATGCGCAGTAAGGAACCAGCTGTGAAGTCAAAAGGCTCCACTGTTGGTTTCCCTTACCACAAATGGCAGCAGCAACACCCGAGAGCCGATCCAAAAAATGGCTGGGGGTGCCGAAATTGGGATCCCTGGACAGGTAAGCATCCTAATATTAAATTAAAAGTCAGCAGTTATAGTATTTGTAGCTGCTGACTTTTTTCTTCTTTTGTGGGGGGGCGGAACTCCACTTTAAGAAGACTTCCTCTGTATGTAATCACAGCTCCACTGTTACAATGTATCCCAAAGTATCAACTGGATCCATACAAGACGTGGCACTATGAATTCTCTCATACCCAGAGAGTAACAGAAGGAAGAAGCTTCATATTGCAGTATGTAAAAACATAATTTATTTAAAATATGTGAATGGTATGAAGTATGAAATAGGTAAGGAGAGGCCCCTAGGTCCCTAGGTTGATTTAGTTGAGTATTTAATGATGTGTGGTAAAGAAAAGAATGGTATACATATGGGCTGCCTATATAGGTACAGTATGTAGACAGAGATGCTTCAATATATATGTACTGGTATGTACTTACCTATTTCATACCAGTCACTGGGGCATAATATTTCACATACTAACTGAGATGGTATAGGTATTCATGTGTAATTCTATATTACTATAAAATACCTTTTTGTAGTTTTTCCTAATATATGCAGTAGCATTTAGGTTTTTCTTAGGTAGCGCCATTTTTTTCACTTTATATTAAATTATGCTATTGACTATAACACAAAAATTAGAAAAAAGGTTGTGCACTTATTTCTTTTACATTTGATTATAAAACTTGTATTCAGGCTTACAGAAGTAGCAGCACCTTTTTATATTTATATTTATATCTTTTCAGTTATAATTAGGGTGAGCGCAGAGTATTTTTTCTGCTTTAATAATGTATGACCTGCCTTAGGAAAGAACAATCATTATTTAAAGCCCCACCGTGGGCTAAATATCTCCTTTCTCAATTCCCTTCCTCCCACCAACCATTAACCTATCCTTCTAGACATTTTACTTTCCTTTCTTTGTTAAGCAAGGTATACTCACCTCACTCCCTTATCCAGGTTCCCATAGCAGCTATTTCTGGGTGTGGGAGACAGCTGATCCAGCGCTGAAAATCTATTCAAGATTGCCAGTTCCCTGCTGTTCTCCTGAGATGATGTCATTCTTCTGAATCCTGAGAGGTCTTTGCTTTTGGACAGCTGATAAAAAGTACCCACATCACACAAACAGTGACAATGACATCTAAAAAAGGACCCCGCCACAGGTAATAAACAGAAGGAGAGTAAAGGATTAGTTGGGGGGGAGTAGGGGGAGAGTGTTTGTTATTATCCTGGAGAGTGGAGCCAGATCTAAATGGACTATAAGTTCTCATGATGAATCCACTTGGGTGATTATGATGGTAGAATGTAGCCTGACTCTGAATCTGTATTGGCTATACAGTAGTGAAGCCACAATGGGGAATTAAACTCTACCCCTCCACCTAACAATTTATCTGAAGGATGCTGCATGACACAGGAGATGATAGGCTAAGTAAAGCGTACTTAAAAATATAAAAACAAAAAAAGCATGTTAGATATAACTATTGTAGGAGTCTGAACCCGTCTTGATATCGGTATCTTATGATTCCGTATACAGTACAATTCAGAATGAGAGAGGAAGGGTCTGGATTTTAACCCAATTAGACTGCATTTGCATGTGTAGTCTAGCAGGGCTGTATAAATTACATTATTACAGCTCATCTGAACATTCAGCTGTTTGCCTGAAGTATAGCTTTAAGCCATTTTCACCTCCTCCACATTTGTTTTTACCACTGAATTCTTTAAGTGTAGAAAGGTAATAGGGCAAATGTATTGCAGTATGTATACTAGCCTGTTTTTAAGTCAGCTAGAATATTTGAATATTTTTAAGGTTAGTGTGCCTTTAAAGATCACAGTATTACTATAAGGCAAAGAGCAATATGCTAAGTGTGGTAAACCATAGCAACCAATTAGAATTAACCTTTAATGCATCAAACTGAAATCAGAATGATAGACTCTTGCACATCATCACGTGCTCTTTGTACTACCTTACTAAATAAACCCTTTTGCTATTTATATATTTTTATTTTGCATTTTACAATCAGTGTATGTTGCGAATCCTCAAAGAATATATATATTGCTGCCAAAATGTACATATCAGTGATATTTCCAGTTCTGCTTTTTGACAGCTTTAGAACAGATTGCGAGAAATACCTTGAAGCACAGATAGGTCAGAATAAATGTATCTATCAGATGACAGCTGATGAAATCTGTGTTTATAATGTATAGGTGCGGTCTAGAGAGGATGTGTTCCATTACCGCTTGAGGACAAACAACTGACAAACCAGTAAATGTTAACGCTTTCTTTAACAAACTAGATGCCTGATGAGGTGTCAGTAATGCCGCGTACACACGGTCGGACTTTTCGTCTACAAAAGTCCAACGGACGCTGACGGACTAAAGCTGGCTGGTAATCCGATCGTGTGTGGGCTGCTTCGGACTTTCAACGTACTTTTTTAGCCTCAAATCCGACGTACTTTAGATTTGAAACATGCTTCAAATCTTTACGTCGTAACTACGACGGACCCCGAAGTCCGCTCGTCTGTATGCTAGTCCTACGGACAAAAAAACGACGCATGCTCATAAGCAAAAACTAAACGGAAACACTCGGTCTAGTAAAACTAGTGTTTGTATTGTAGGTAGCACATTCATCACGCTGCAAAATCTGTGATCGTTGAATGCAGCGCATTTTATTTCTTCTTTACGAATGCTCTAAAGAACGAAGGTGTTTTGCTGTTCATAATCAGAGTTCTCCCAAACTGATTTCTGAATTCTTTTTCTCTTTGATCTCATGAATGATATAGTATGCTTTTTATAAACAATGTTTCCATACTAATAATACTTTTTCCCTTTTTTTTTTTTTTTTTTTTAGGTTTGTAAAGTTACCACAAAGAACCCATTATTCTTTTTTATTTTTTTTCTAGTGATTATTTTTTAATTTTTAGATAAAGTTAACCCAAAGCACCGTTTTTGTTTATGTATATATTTTTTTTTCAAGACTTACCACTTGAACATTCTTAACATTAGTAATGTATTTTTGGTGTGTTTTTTTAAAACTCAATGAGATTGTTGTCCCTTGTTAATTTAACATTGTGTGTAAAATCAATGATTTAAAAGAAAACACATAAAAGTCTTTTGCTAAACTCAAAAAAGATCCATTTATTCATGGTCAAAATAAAATAAAGAGGAAGTCAACGCTGGAAAAAGTCGGTGTACAAGAAAATTGGGATCTTGAGGAGTCCATATAAGAGGGAGCACAATCTGGTCCAAGAATCCCAGAGATCAACAGCACCAGCAGATGATCTAGATGTCCCCAGACTGTGGTCCTACAACAGCCTGCGTCTTCTGTCAGACCAGACTGAACCCAGGTCATCACTTTCTTCTCTTCCCTGCAGCCTTTCCTCCACGCTGCCCTGCAGCCTTCCCTGCAGCCTTCCCTGCAGCCTTCCCTGTAGCCTTCCCTGTAGCCTTCTTTTGAGGCTGTGGCTCTGGTGTTTCAGTTGTGGCAGGAGGAGGAGGAGGAGGAGGAGGAGGAGGAGGAGGAGGGGGGGGGGCTGCCTCATGTAGTTGGGTGTTTTTGGTTAGCGTGCCCTGCAGCCCCTTATGGATTGTTTCCCCAAATAGGCGCTCACAAATGAGGCGCTGCTCCCAATCCATCTGAAGAAGCCTGCTGGCTAAGTAGCAGCCATAGGCTTCTTCCGCTTCGGGGGGGCTTGTTAAAAAACGGGTGGCCTGTTGCATGAGGCGCAGGGACGCGTCCTGTGTGACCATCCCCTTCTTGGCCCTTTTTTTGGGAAGGTGGAGGGGAGGCACTTGGGATTGGGTGAGGCTCCTACTGGGCCCAGCCACCTCACTTGGCCCAGCCACCTCACTTGGCCCAGCCACCTCACTTGGCCCAGCCACCTCACTGGGAGCAGCCACCTCCTGCCTGACACTGGGCCCAGCCTCCTCCAGGATGATGGTGAATCCGGCCTCCTCCAGGCTGTCCATGGGCCCGGTCTCCTCCTGCCTGCCACTTTCCCCACATTCCTCCTGGATGGACTCATCCTGTGTATAAAAAAAGGACAATAGTTTTAGTTTCTTTTTTTGGGTTCATCAATGACACACAGTTTGCTTCTCATGACTAGCAAATTCAATGTGAATACATCTCTTTAATAAAAGAGTCTAATCAGACACCCTAATTATTTCAAGCAGGTGCCAAACATATTTAGTCACTACTATCATTTGATATGTATACACAATTTGGAGTGCTAAATTATTTGAGACAATTATAACATCCAGTTAACATCATTAATATTAGTACAGTAAATATTTGTTAAAATAATTTACCTGACTCCAGATGGTCATATCCGGTTCATCCAGGATGGAAGACCCAGCTTGCTCCTCATCAGCCTCTGCTGGGGTGGAGGGAAGGGTGGAGGGAAGGGTGGAGGGAAGGGTTGAAAGTGATGCCCTGGCTTCATTCTGGTCATCAAGAAAACGGAGTTGATTGTAGTACCACAGCCTGGGTACATAAACATCATCTGCTGATGCTCCTGATCTCCTTGATTCCTGGATCTTCCTATGCTCCCTTTTATACATGTTCCTCAAGACCCCAATTTTCTTGAGCACTGTCTCCATTGTTGCTCCCGGGATGGTCTCCTGGACAAAGGACAGAAGTCTCTCCAGCGTTGACTTCCTCACATGCTTGGCATAATACAGAGGGTGTTTCACCTCCCACAAATTCCTCATCTCTCGATACTTTGAAATAAAAGAAGTAAGGAACTCTGGATCCTTCAATAGGGGATTCATTATATCTGGAAAAGAGAAAGTCACAAGACCAAAAAAACTTATTATATGTTTCTGCTAACCCCTCATCATCTTCTCCCTATGTAGGCCTCATCAATCTATCAAGCCATATAGGCCGCTTGCTACAAAGTCATGACCATAAACCCCCCCCCAAAAAATATATATATCTCAAATTACCTTCGTTTTGGAACGTCCTGGTCCACTATCACCTACGCACAGAACGTACGTACGACACGCGCGAAAGGCCCTCCTTTATACACTACGCATGTGTGAAACTCCGCCTGCGTCGCCCGCCCCTGACGTTCGAAATGAACTCATGTTCTCCGCCCCCTAATTTGACGCACAGAACGTACGTACGACACGCGCGAAAGGCCCTCCTTTATACACTACGCATGTGTGAAACTCCGCCTGCGTCGCCCGCCCCTGACGTTCGAAATGAACTCATGTTCTCCGCCCCTTTTTTGTTACGGCGCGTAGTGGAGTTAAAGAATGGCGGAGACACCTGAAATGTTGACGACCTCAGGTAGTGGAGACAGCCCGCAGGCTGGAACGTCTGGAACGTCAACCAAATCTATGAGGCCTAGATTTAAGGCCTCTAATATGAGTTTCAAAGAGATGGTGGAGATGGTGGCCATTCTTCGCAAAGACGACTATGATGGCAATTATGGGCCGTACGCACGGCCAAATTTGCGCAAGGCCAAAATAATGGCGAAGGTCGTGGAGACTTTGCAGGCATCATTTGGGGTCCAGCGCTCCAAAGATCAATTGCGCAAAAGATGGTCTGACCTGAAACTCAGGGAGCCGGATCAATACCGACGTATCCGGAAAGTTCTTAAAAAAAGTAAGTACTTGTCGTGTTTTTCTCTTGTGTTTATTACCTTGTATACTGCTCCATGTGCTTTTCCTTCCTATACGATTTTTGTTCATCGTTTTAAACGATCTTTGAAGAAACCTCGTTACATATCCATATATATATATATATATATATATATATATATATATATATATATATATATATATATATATATATATATATATATATATATATATATATATATATATATATATATATATATATATATATATATATATATATATATATATATATATATATATTTATATATATATATATATATTTATATATTTATATATATATTTATATATATATATATATATATTTATATATATTTATATATATATATATATATATATATATATATTTATATTTATATATATATTTATATATTTATATATATATATATATATTTATATTTATATATATATATATATATATATTTATATATATATATATATATATTTATATATTTATATATTTATATATTTATATATATATATATATATATATATATATATATATATATATATATATATATATATATATATATATATATATATATATATAAATATATAAATATAAATATAAATATATAAATATATAAATATATATAAATATATATAAATATAAATATAAATATAAATATAAATATAAATATATATATATATATATATATATATATATATATATATATATAAAAATATAGAAATATATATATAAATATAGATATATAGATATAGATCTATATATCTATATATATCTATCTATTTGAAATTCTCTTAATTTTTTGGATTTACATTTAGTTAGATATTTAGAGATTTTGTTACAGATATAGAGAGAGATCAAAAGATTATTAACTATATTTTGAGATATTGATATC
Source organism: Lithobates clamitans (assembly GCA_037952925.1). Lineage (NCBI taxonomy): Eukaryota > Metazoa > Chordata > Amphibia > Anura > Ranidae > Lithobates > Lithobates clamitans. The sequence continues at coordinate 130,118 of JBBGZY010000152.1, forward strand.
TATCTATCCGGTATGTCTTTATAATTTTAAATATTGAACTAAAATAGGAACTCTACACAAACCACTTCACTACAAATGTTGGAAAATTATTATGTCCTAAAATATCTGTGTGCTAATTAGATTACTAATTTTTTGTTTCACATAGGGGAAAAATCACTCAGCCAACCACAAGAACACAGTCCATCCCAAGCAAAACAGGATTGGGCAATCAGCCCAAGTCCCATTGACGATGTGGAGGAAGGAGAGGTGGGCGACATGGGCACCCCACCAGGTGAGTGTCTGACACACCAGCTTACGTTAATCTATGCATGGCTGCCTTTTGTTTAATTGAATTTGTCTACTCTATTTTAGGGGATCTGGTTGTGCTTCATTCAAGCAACAGTGACACCCCCGAGGATGTGGAGGAATTAGGCTACATGGCCACCCCACCAGGTCAGTGTCTGAGACAACAGCTTTATTTCTGGTAAGGTAAACTATGTATGTGTGCATATTTCTAAAGACATTTTTTGGTTTCATTCCACTTTAGGAACAACAAGAAGTGACTATTTCACCTCGGAAAGTGCCCAACGTCTAATTGGTCAAATAATGGCCTGGAATCAAGACATGGATCAAATGCGTAATAGGCTGGATCGTATGCAGCAGGAAATGAAGGACATGATTGATGTTTTGGGTCGAATCTAAATGCCCTTTTTTAAACCCCAAAACATCAATCATGTCCTTCATTTCCTGTTTTGCTGACCCCATTTTGGGCCTTCTCTTTCTTTTTTTGGCATAACATAAATGGCTGTTTAACCTAATGTCAAAAAGGAGGGCTGTCAAAAATCCACAAAAAAATAAAAATTGATTTTCTAAAAAACCCCAAAAAAAAAAAAAAAAGTGATTTTAAAAAACCCCAAAAAAAAAAAAAAAAGTGATTTTAAAAACCCCCCAAAAAAAAAAAAAGTGATTTTAAAAAACCCCCAAAAAAAAAAAAAAATTGATTTTAAAACACCAAAAAATCGAATAAATAATTAATGTTAAAAAACCAAAAAAAGTAAAAAAATTGATTTTAAAACAACAAAAAAATTAAAAAAATTAATGTTAAAAAACCAAAAAAAATTAAAAAATTGATTTTAAAACACCAAAAAATCGAATAAATAATTAATGTTAAAAAACCAAAAAAAGTAAAAAAATTGATTTTAAAACAACAAAAAAATTAAAAAAATTAATGTTAAAAAACCAAAAAAAATTAAAAAATTGATTTTAAAACACCAAAAAATCGAATAAATAATTAATGTTAAAAAACCCAAAAAAGTAAAAAAATTGATTTTAAAACAACAAAAAAATTAAAAAAATTAATGTTAAAAAACCAAAAAAAATTAAAAAATTGATTTTAAAACACCAAAAAATCGAATAAATAATTAATGTTAAAAAACCAAAAAAAGTAAAAAAATTGATTTTAAAACAACAAAAAAATTAAAAAAATTAATGTTAAAAAACCAAAAAAAATTAAAAAATTGATTTTAAAACACCAAAAAATCGAATAAATAATTAATGTTAAAAAACCAAAAAAAGTAAAAAAATTGATTTTAAAACAACAAAAAAATTAAAAAAATTAATGTTAAAAAACCAAAAAAAATTAAAAAATTGATTTTAAAAAACAAAAAAAAAAAAAAAAAAAAACTTGCTTTTAAAAAAATACAAAACTTGATTTTCCAAAAACAAAGCCTGTTTTTGAAAATCCAAAAGCCCAAAATATTTTTTTGTGGATTAGGTAGAAATATTTAAATATAATTATATTTTGCTACATCATTAAGATACCATTATATTTTTGTCTATGAACATTTTATACTAAATGCAGAACTGAATGCATACCAACCATTAATAAAAACATCTCCTTTTATAGGATTTTAACAAATGTGTGGTTTGTTATTTCAAGGCTCAGTATCAGTTTGGTTATAATTGTCAAAAAGTTGTTTACAGTGGCAATGGAGCTTATTTAGACATTTTTAAAATTCTAATACAGTTGGCACTACAACTGCTCGACCATAACCTAGGAGACAGCCCAAAAGAAAGGCAAGCAATAAATATAATGCCAGATTTCAGCAATATTTTTTTTATTGTCAAAAAATTATATATCCTGGCCCATTGCAATGGCCCCCCTACCCATAAAATAATCAACATATTGCTGTCTAACCTGACGGGAACTTTGGGGGGCCAAGCCAGTACGGACAGTATCCAGGCCTGTAAGGTTGGCTTCTATTTGTCCGGCCTCAGGCCCAACTGTGCCTATATAATTGGCAGAATGCTTATTTAAAAAGTTGTGCAGAATGCAGCATGATAAAATTATAAAATTAAGTTTGTATTCCGCCAAATTAATGGCTGTTTGAAACAGGCGGAACCGGCTGGCCAGAATTCCAAACGCATTCTCAACCACTCTTCTAGCTCTGGCCAGCCGGTAATTAAAAACCCTCCTCTCCGGGGTGAGGGTTCTTTGGGGGAATGGCCTCATGAGGTGCTTGCTCAGAGCGAAGGCTTCATCGGCAATGAAGACAAAGGGGAGTCCTTCCACGTTATCCTCATCAGGTGGCAATCCCAGGCCACCACTCTGGAGACGCTGGCAGAACTCCGTCTGGGCAAATACTCCTCCATCCGACATCCGGCCATTCTTCCCCACGTCCACATATAAAAAATCATAGTGTGCCGACACCACCGCCATTAAAACAATACTGTGGAACCCCTTATAATTAAAATAATATGACCCCGAATGGGGTGGTGGCACAATGTGGACATGTTTCCCATCTATAGCCCCTCCACAATTGGGAAAGTCCCAACGACTGGCAAAATGGGATGCCACAGTCTGCCATTCCTGTGGCGTTGAAGGAAACTGGGGAATCAAACAAGAAAACCAAAATCAATTAATTTGGAAGCTAACATTGCAAGAAAATTAGACAATTAAAAACATTATTCCCCAGCATCAGTATAACATTCAATTATTTAATTCTTCTGGAATAACTAATATGGAAAAAGGCACACTTATCAGATTGCTCACCCCCTCTGATAGAACATTGATTACATTTTAGGGGGTTGTGAAATCCCAAAAAAAAATTACTTTAACAACACGCAGGAATTTAGGGATAACAAAGGCTACAAGACTGCAGTTGTCGCACTCTGCAGGTGCAGTTGCTAACCAGCTTACAGTAAATGAGGTAATGTCAAAAGGCATTCATGTTGCAAAGAGTACACAATCACATGCAAGGGCAATTAATGAAAACACTTTGAGGCTTGCATATGATTTGATGATGGAAATCAGCAGAGCTTCTGCTCATTTACTAAAGCACTGGAACAAATGCACTTGTAGAGTGCACATGCATTTTGCAAAGTGCAACATAGATTTGCTTTAGACAAATCAACACCACAGAACATTCAAGCAAATTTTAACGAGGGTGGGGGTGGGGGGGTTGTGAAATCTAGCTAATTGCTAATTAGCAGCACACTATTTGGAGTGAGTTCAGGTGGGGGGGGGGGGTTGTGAAATCTAGCTAATTGCTAATTAGCAGCACACTATTTGGAGTGAGTTCAGGTGGGGGGGGGGTTGTGAAATCTAGCTAATTGCTAATTAGCAGCACACTATTTGGAGTGAGTTCAGGTGGGGGGGGGGTTGTGAAATCTAGCTAATTGCTAATTAGCAGCACACTATTTGGAGTGAGTTCAGGTGGGGGGGGGTTGTGAAATCTAGCTAATTGCTAATTAGCAGCACACTATTTGGAGTGAGTTCAGGTGGGGGGGGGGTTGTGAAATCTAGCTAATTGCTAATTAGCAGCACACTATTTGGAGTGAGTTCAGGTGGGGGGGGGGGTTGTGAAATCTAGCTAATTGCTAATTAGCAGCACACTATTTGGAGTGAGTTCAGGTGGGGGGGGGGGTTGTGAAATCTAGCTAATTGCTAATTAGCAGCACACTATTTGGAGTGAGTTCAGGTGGGGGGGGGGTTGTGAAATCTAGCTAATTGCTAATTAGCAGCACACTATTTGGAGTGAGTTCAGGTGGGGGGGGGGTTGTGAAATCTAGCTAATTGCTAATTAGCAGCACACTATTTGGAGTGAGTTCAGGTGGGGGGGGGGTTGTGAAATCTAGCTAATTGCTAATTATAAGCACACTAAATACACTCCAACAAAATACATTCAAAATGAGTAGACTAGGTGGATATGTTCCCATCACTTCATGCTGGGAAGGTTATTGAAGGAAACTATACATGCATGACAAAAAATAACAGGAAAAAATCCCAGCATGTGTGAGGATAAAAAGGGGACATTCACACTATATTGCAATGATGGGAAGTAGTGTTTGAAGCAAGAAATACATTACATTATCAAAGATTACATAAAAGAACATGTGATGCTAATAAAATAAAAATAGCTTACCTTAATATAGTCCTTCTGCAGGACCTGTATGATGGCAGAACAGGTCTCTGGGATAATGATCCCCAGAGCCTGGGGGGAGATGCCTGTCGAGAACTTAAGGTCCTGCAGGCTTCTCCCTGTGGCCAAATACCGCAAGGTAGCGACCAGCCTCTGCTCCGGAGTGATGGCTTGCCTCATGCAGGTATCCTGCCTGCTGATATAGGGGGTCAGCAAAGCCACCAAACGATCAAAAACGGGGTCCGTCATCCGGAGAAAGTTCCTGAAATCCTCAGGATTATTCTCACGGATCTCACGGAGCAAAGGCATGTGACAGAACTGGTCACGCTGAAGCAACCAATTCTTGGTCCATGAACTCCTCCTCGCCCTGTTCATGGACTGGTCTTGGGCTGAAGAATAAACTACAGCACCAAGCACATACAATGCACGAGCTCTACGACGAGTACGTACAGGTAACATGGCTTCAAAACGGTCGGCTGGTCAGAACGCACTAAACAGAACGCACTGAAGAACAGCAAGGCCTGTGAAGAACGACCTGAAAATCAGGAACGAGCGGCCAATAAAACAAAGATTTCTCAATGCCAACTGACCAAACGCACTGAAAAGCAGATACAAACCTCACAAGCACAGACTGAACAACAGTTAAAACGAACTGAAAAATACGAGTCTCACAAGCGCGAATCGTCTCTCACCAAACTTCTACTAACACGAGATAAACACGAGATTAGCAGAAGGAGCCCAAAGGGTGTCGTACGGGCTATTGAACTTCCGTTTTATAGTCTCGTCGGACTTGGTGTACGTCACAGCGTACTAAGCTGGCGTACTTTTGTGTGGTCGTGTGTGTGCAAGTCCGTTCGTAAGAAAGTCTGCCCCAAGTCCGCCGAAGGTACGCCGGAAGTATGTCGGACAGGCTGTCCGACTTTTGTAGCTGCAAAGTCCGACCGTGTGTACGCGGCATAAGAGATACCACTCAGATATTGGAAGAAGAACATATACATTTGCAAGTTTTCCTCTTTAGCTTCTATGTGATATGTGGTTGCAAATCTCCGTTTGATACATTTTCTTAGACACTGTTTGCTGCTGGGAAAAAGAAGTTATGTATCACCCTCTTTCTAGTGCTAAGATTTACTATTTGTATTATCCCAGTGAAAAATAACAGTATTTTATCCTTGAATTTAGCTTTTCATATTTGAGTTTTATTTTACTATTTTTTTTTATTTCACATTTAATCCATACTCCTAGCCATTCGCACATACTAAAGAACATTATTTTAAATCCTACCTGCAGGAAAAACTGTTGAAATCTGGTCATGCGTTGCTATCTATCAGGGTGCCCTATGAGAGTAGGGCACAGTACGTAATCTGAATGTTATATGCTAAACACAAATGAAGTCAAATAACAGAGTATACAGAGGTATGGTGCGAGGGGGGAGTCCATTACTTGCTGCCCCTCTCTTTTTTGGCCAGCCAGACTGCATGCCTGGATAAGAGTCTGGTATGGATTTTCAGGGCATCCCACATAATTTTTTTACTTCAGGGCATATGGCCTGGTATGATTCAGGAGCGAGGGGTTGCACACTCACTGCATCTCTCTACCTGGCCACCTAGGCTGCATGGCATTATAGGGAGACCCCATGTAAAAGAAATGGCCTAGAGACCTCCAACAATTCATTTAGATGTGTGTCCTGGTTGGCCAGGAAAAGGAGGGGTAGCGAGTGCCCCCCAGCTCCTTAAGCATACTAGGCCATGTGCACTCAACATTGGTAGGGTAGTTTTCCAGGGGAGGGGGTCTGCAGGGGGGAATGCATGGGAATCTGGAAGACCCTTTTAGCCACTTAAGGACCGGTAGATTTTCCCCCTTAATGACCAGGCCATTTTTTTGCGTAGTTTTTAACTGACAATTGCGTGATTGTGCGACGCTGTACTCAAACAAAATGGATGTCCTTTTTTCCCAGAAATAGAGCTTTCTTTTGGTGGTATTTGATCACCTCTGCGGTTTTTATTTTTTGCGCTATAAACAAAAAAAAGCGACAATTTTGAAAAAAACCCAATATTTTTTACTTTTTGCTATAATAAATATCTAAAGAAAAGGAAAAAAAGCTAACTTCTTCATCAGTTTAGTCCAATATTGCATTCTTCTACATATTTTTGTTAAAAAAAATTGTAATAAGCGTATATTGATTGGTTTGCGCAAAAGTTATAGCGTCTACAAGATAGGTGAATGCTTTATGGAATTTTTATTATTTACTAGTAATGGTGGCGATCAGTGATTTTTAGCGGGACTGCAACATTGCGGCAGACAGATCGGACACCTAACTGACATTTTTGACACTTTTTTGGGAGCCAGTGACATTATTACAGTTTATCAGGGCTAAAAATGTGCACTGTTATTGTACTAATGACACTGGCATGGAAGGGGTTAACATCAGGGGCGATCAGTGGGTTAAATGTGTTCCCTCAGTGTGTTTACTAACTGTATGGGGGACTGTGTGACTGGGGAAACACACAGATCTGTATTCCTGCATAGCAGAAAGACAGGATCTGTCTGTTCTCCCCTGTCAGAATGGAGATTTGCCTCGTTTGCACAGACAGATCCCAACTCTGTCACTGCGGGGAACGATTGCGGGTCCACCCCACCCGCTGATTGCGCACCCACAAATCACTGTGTATGAGCTGATGTATAATGAAGGTGATTAGCGGGAAGCAGCCACATTGCCGCAGTACAACTGTGGCGGCTGGTCCTTAAGTAGGGGTACATAGTACCAAGTGTTATTAATAAAATCGCTACCATAGAAAGACTTTTTGCAACCCCCCTCCAAAAAAAAAGGAAATATCTCACAATCTAATGTAAACCTAACATTAAATGCATTGTGCAATGATGCAGATCTTTCATTATTCACAATCAACTGACACCAATACGATGATCCATGCCATAACTATCCACTCGTGACGCTACTTCAACTGCAAATAACCATTCCAACTACTTTATGTCAACTAGAGATGCTGGATGATGTCATTGGCCAGATAGGGTCATAAACGTATTTGGTCAATGACATCACCCAGGATACATGCTGGACTGTTTACAATTTAAAGAAGTTAGTGAATGAATTAAAGCTTTCATTTAGTGGTTGTAGTAGTAGTCGTTTTGGTAGTAGAAGTAGTAAGTAGTAGTGATACTACAGCTAAATTAATAACTTTCATTTGAAACAGTCAGAGGTTTAGCTGGGCGGGCTGATGAACTGGCCAAATCTGGCCAATTAGTTTGCCCATTTGGCAAACTGGGAACAGCTTAGGTTGAGCTCAAACTCATGATTACCCAAACCTGAAGCTTATCATTAATTACCACTATTTGCAATCATTTATTGCAATGTTTGCTACTACCTATAAGATCAAAATTGTGTATATCTGTGAAGCTTTTTACCTATCTAGGTTAGTCAGTATAGGCGTTAGAGGGGAGGGAGCATTTCTAAGATTAGTTAAGTTTATCCTAGAATTCTACTTTAACCACTTGAGCTCCAGAAGGTTTTACTTCCTTCATGACCAGAGCATTTTTTGCTATTCAGCACTGCGCTACTTTAACTAGCTATTATGCAGTTATGCAACACTGTACTCAAATTAAAGTTTTATATTTTTTGCACACAAATAGAGCTTTCTTTTGGTGGTATTTGATCACCACTGGGTCTTCAATTTTTTTTGTGATGAAAACGAAAAAGATCTAAATTCTGTTATAAAACATATCCAAATAAAAAAAATCAAAAATCTAATTTCTTCAAAACTTTATGACAAAATGTATTCTGCTACATGCCTCTGGTAAAAAAAAATCTCAATAAGTGTATATTAATTGGTTTGTGCCAAAGTTATAGTGTCTAAAAACTATGGTATATTACTGGAATTTATGCAGCTATGACAGAATACTAGTAATGGTGGTGATCAGTGACTAAAAGTGGAACTGCGATTGTGTGGCGGGCAATCTGGCGCTAGCTGATGCTGGCTGCTGGATGCACTAACTGACTAACTTACACTGACATCAATAGTGACACTAATACATTGATCAGTGCTAATACTGTACAGTACTCTGTCACTTTACTAATGACACTGGCTGGGAAGTTAATATCCAGGAGCAATCAAAGGATTAACTGTGTGCCCAGGGAAAAGAATCAGCCAGATCACTGTTCACAGTACACAGAGTTTTTTGTGTGTGATTGGCCACAGATGACCAGCTGACTTCAGCCAAAATCATTGGCTGAAATCAGCTGCCAAACTCATGCTGTGTCCAATCTCATGCCTGACGAAGGGGTCCTGTGTGACTCTGAAACGTTGCACTACCTGTTCTGTGATGTGATAATGCTTCAATAAAAAATTGTTTGGACGCTACTTGTCGATCCGTGGTGTGCTGACAAATATCCTCATTGTGACAATCACAGCATGGGTTGGCAGGTGGTGTGAATATGCATGCCCCAAACCCAGAAGAAAGGCTGCAAGGAACCAGTACATCACCAGGCCTGCAGCTGCTACCGCAGTTATCCCTAGATGACTAAATGACTTTCCCTAAACAAAGCTGGAAAATATTACAAAACAAGTGCAGTTGAATAGACTAGACCAGTGATTCTCAAAGTGTGCCGCATGAGATTTGAAAGTGTGCCCTGGGAGTTTTGAAAAATATTTATAATTTCTAGTGTTTTAAAACCCTGAACATATCGAAAAATTAAATGGTAAATCAATGTTGCAAAAGTTAAAAAAAAGTAACATATATAAAAAAACAAAAAAGAATCTTTCAGTCTGTCATTCATTGATTCCTTTCGTAATGCAAGACTTGTGCGAGATCTCGGCAGAACTGGATCACTCTAATTATATTATATTATAATACAGACCACTCCATTCCAAGTTTGATGCTTATAAATAAGGTTTGTTCATTGTTTAGTGATGGATAGGGATGAGCTGAACACCCCCCTGTTCGGTTCGCACCAGAACATGCGAACAGGCAAAAAATTAGTTTGAACACACGAACGCCGTTAAAGTCTATGAGACACGAACATGAATAATCAAAAGCTCGCTCCCCTCACTACACGCAGAATCAGGCCTCGACCCCTACAACCCTGGCAAACAGATGACACTAAAATTCTCAAAAAAACGTAGTCGCGCTCTTGAGCGTCTGTGGCACAAGACTAAGTCCCTCAAAGACTTCAACCAATACAAATCTGCCCTCCAAAAATACTATTCTTTCCTCCACACTGCCAAGCAAACCTATTTTACAACTCTTATTAATACCTTCTCATCCAATCCCCGTAAACTCTTCTCTACCTTCAACTCTCTACTTTGTCCTCCACCGCCTCCCCCCACTGATTTACTCACTGCCCAGGAAATCGCTAATCATTTCAAAAACAAGATTGATACAATCCGTGATGAAATCTCCACTCTGCAGGTATCTCCCCCAGCTAAGACCCCATGTCAACAGATACAACTGACACTACCTCTATTCAAATCTACTACTCCAGACAAATTTGCTAAACTCCTTTCTATCGCCCACCTAACTACCTGTCCCCTGGACCCTGTTCCCTCTCAAATGCTACGGTCACCCTCTGACCCCATCCTACATTCTCTAACCCACTTCTTCAATCTCTCCCTCACCTCTGGCGTCTTCCCCGATGCTCTAAAACATGCACTGGTCACTCCCATACTCAAAAAACCATCCTTGGACCCTACCAATCTTAACAACCTACGCCCTATCTCCTTGCTCCCCTTTTCCTCTAAACTCCTTGAACGCCTGGTTTACAACCAACTGAGTGACCACCTCATTAAAAACAACCTTCTTGATCCCCTTCAATCTGGATTTCGCCCTCAACACTCCACAGAAACTGCTCTTTTAAAACTCACAAATGACCTACTAACTGCAAAAACCAACGGACACTATTCTGTACTCCTACTTTTGGATCTTTCAGCTGCCTTTGACACGGTTGACCACCCCCTCCTCCTCAAAAAACTTCACTCCATCGGTCTCCGTGACTGTGCTCTTCAGTGGCTCTCATCCTACCTATCCCAACGCACCTTCAGTGTCACTTACAATTCTACTTCCTCCACTCCTCTTCCCTTCTCTGTCGGGGTCCCCCAAGGTTCTGTTCTTGGACCTCTTTTATTTTCAATCTACACCTCTTCCCTGGGTCAGCTAATAGCCTCTCATGGCTTTCAATATCATTTCTATGCTGATGACACACAAATCTATCTCTCCACCCCTCAACTCACTCCATCAGTCTCTTCACGCATCACTAACTTACTAACCGACATATCTGTATGGATGTCACACCACTTCCTCAAACTCAACTTGTCCAAAACTGAGCTTATAATATTTCCTCCCCCACGTGCCACTTCCCCTGACTTCTCTGTCAAGAGCAATGGCAAAACCATCCACCTGTCCACACATGTCAGGGTGCTAGGTGTTATCCTAGATTCTGAACTCTCCTTTCAGCCCCACATCCAATCACTTTCCAAAGCTTGCCGCCTCAACCTCCGCAACATCTCTAAACTACGTCCCTTTCTAACCAATGAAACCACAAAGCTCCTGATTCACTCCCTGGTTATCTCTCGCCTTGACTACTGCAACTCACTCCTCATTGGCTTACCTTTAAATAGACTATCCCCCCTTCAGTCCATCATGAATGCTGCTGCCAGACTCATCCACCTTACAAACCGATCAGTGTCTGCTACCCCTCTCTGCCAATCCCTCCATTGGCTGCCACTCGCCCAACGAATTAAATTCAAAATACTAACAATAAGTTACAAAGCCATCCACAACTGTGCCCCCAGCTATATCACTAACCTAGTCTCAAAATACCAACCTAAACGCCATCTCCGTTCCTCCCAAGATCTCCTGCTCTCTAGCTCCCTCATCACCTCCTCCCATATCCGCCTCCAGGACTTCTCCCGAGCCTCGCCCATCCTCTGGAATTCCCTACCCCAATCTGTCAGACTGTCTCCAAATTTATCCACTTTTAGGCGATCCCTGAAGACTTTCCTCTTCAGAGAGGCCTATCCTGCCTCCATCTAACAACTGCATTATTTTCTCCATTAGCTCATCCCCCACAGCTATTACCCTTTTGTATAACTGGACCCTCCCTCCTAGATTGTAAGCTCTAACGAGCAGGGCCCTCTGATTCCTCCTGTATTGAATTGTATTGTACTTGTACTGTCTGCCCTAATGTTGTTGTAAAGCGCTGCGTAAACTGTCGGCGCTATATAAATCCTGTATAATAATAATAATAAAAAGTGCTAATTTTAAAGGCTCATATGCAAGTTATTGTCATAAAAAGTGTTTGGGGACCTGGGTCCTGCCCCAGGGGACATGGATCAATGTAATAAAAGTTTTAAAAACGGACGTTTTTTCGGGAGCAGTGATTTTAATAATGCTTAAAGTGAAACAATAAAAGTGTAATAATTTAAATTTCGTACCTGGGGGGTATCTATAGTGTGCCTGTAAAGGGGCGCATGTTTCCCGTGTTTAGAACAGTCTGACAGCAAAATGACATTTCAAAGGAAAAAAAGTCATTTAAAACTACTCGTCGCTATTAATGAATTGCCGGTTCGACAATACACATAAAGGTTCATTGATAAAAACGGCATGGGAATTCCCCACAGGGGAACCCCGAACTAAAATTTAAAAAAAAAAATGACGTGGGGGGTCCCCCTAAATTCCATACCAGGCCCTTCAGGTCTGGTATGGATATTAAGGGGAAACCCGGCCAAAAAAAAATAAATGGCGTGGGGTCCCCCTCAAAATCTATACCAGACCCTTATCCGAGCAAGCAACCTGGCAGGCCGCAGGAAAAGAGGGGGGACGAGAGAGCGCCCCCCCCTCCTGAACCGTACCAGGCCACATGCCCTCAACATTGGGAGAGTGCTTTGGGGTAGCCTCATCCCCACAACCCTTGCCTGGTGGTTGTGGGGGTTTGCGGGTGGGGGGCTTATCAGAATCTGGAAGCCCCCTTTAACAAGGGGACCCCCAGATTCCGGCCCTCCCCCCTGTGTGAAATGGTAAAGGGGTACTTTTACCCCTACCATTTCACAAAAAAAGTGTCAAACATGTTAAAAATGACAAGAGACAGTTTTTGACAATTCCTTTATTTAAATGCTTCTTCTTTCTTCTATCTTCTATTTTCTATCTTCCTTCGGTTTCTTCTTCTGGTTCTTCTGGTTCTTCCTCTGGTGTTCTCGTTCGGCATCTTCCTCCGCGGCACCTTCTTCCCTTCTTCTTCTCAGGTCGCTGTGTGACGCTTCTCGTCTTCTGATGGTTCTTAAATGATGGAGGGCGGGGCTACATGGTGACCCTGCCCCCTCTGAAGCATGGGGACTTGACGGGGACTTCCCTGTGGCATTCCCCGTGATGTCAGAGGGTGGCGGGGTTACGTAACGGGTGACCCGCCCCCTCTGACATCACGGAGAATGCCACAGGGAAGTCCCCGTCAAGTCCCTGTGCATCAGAGGGGGATGGGGTCACCAGGTGGCCCCGCCCTCCATTATTTAAGAACCGTCAGAAGACGAGAAGCGTCACACAGCCAGAGCCTCCCATAATGGTGGATGCCGAGCGACCCAAGAAGAAGAAGGGAAGAAGACGCCGTGGAGGAAGATGCCAGACGTGAACACAGGAGGAAGAACCAGAAGAACCAGAAGATGAAGAAGATGGAGGAAGAAACCAAAGGAAGATAGAAGATAGAAGATAGAAGAAGCTTTTTAAATAAAGGAATTGTCAAAAACTGTCTCTTGTCATTTTTAACATTTTTGACACTTTTTTTGTGAAATGGTAGGGGTACTTTTGTACCCCCTTACCATTTCACACAGGGGGGAGGGCCGGGATGTGGGGGTCCCCTTGTTAAAGGGGGCTTCCAGATTCCGATAAGCCCCCCGTCCACAGACCCCCACAACCACCGGTCAAGGGTTGTGGGGATGAGGCCCTTCAACATGGGGACAAGGTGCTTTGGGGGGCTACCCCAAAGCACCTTTACAATGTTGAGGGCATGTGGCCTGGTACGGTTCGGGGGGGCTCTCTTGTCCCCCCTCTTTTCCTGCGGCCTGCCAGGTTGCGTGCTCGGATAAGGGTCTGGTATGGATTTTTGGGGGGACACCAAGCCATTTTTTTTTAAATTTTGGTGCGGGATTCCCCTTAAAATTTATACCAGACCTGAAGGGTCTGGTATAGATTTTGAGGGGGACCCCACGCCATTTTTAAAAAAAAATTTTGGCCGGGGTTCCCCTAATATCCATACCAGACCTGAAGGGACATTTTTTTTTTAAATTTTGGTTCGGGGTTCCCCTGCCGTTTTTATCAATGAACTTTTATGTGTATTGTCGGACCGGTAATTCATTAATAGCCGCGAGTAGTTTTAAATGACTTTTTTTCTTTGAGATGTCATTTTGCTGTCAGACTGTTCTAAACATGGGAAACATGCACCCCTTTACAGGCATACAATAAACACCCCCCAGGTACGAAATTTAAAGGAATATTACACTTTCATTGTTTCACTTTAAGCATTATTAAAATCACTGCTCCTGAAAAAACGACAGCTTTAAAAACTTTTTTTTGCATTGATCCATGTCCCCTGGGGCAGGATCCAGGTCCCCAAACACTTTTTATGACAATAACTTGCATATAAGCCTTTAACATTAGCACTTTTGATTTCTCCCATAGACTTTTAAAGGATGTTCCGCTGCTTTCGAATTTGCCGCGAACACCCCAAATTGTTTTCTGTTCAGCGAACTGGCGAACAGCCGATGTTCGAGTCGGACATGAGTTCGACTCGAACTCGAAGCTCATTCCTAGTAATGGAGAAATATGTAAAGCGGGATTCCGGCCAGGAAATTTTTTTTTTAAAAGTCAGCAGCTACAAACACTGTAGCTGCTGACTTCAAATAAGTACACTTACCTGTCCTGGGTGCCCGCGATGTTGGAAAAATTAGAAAGCAGCGGAACATCCTTTGCGGCTTCACTGCCAGTTTCCTACTGCACACGCGCAAGCGGCGCTGCACTCTGTGAATGGCCCCGTGGTTTTCACACAGTTCCTAGAAGGCAACGGGGCCGCTCACCGAGGAGCAGGACAAGCCGCGGAATAGGAAGAGGCAGATTAGGAAGACTGCCTAGCAACAAGGGTTCAGGTAAGTTAAAAACATTTTTTTTTTCAAATGTTATTTTTTAATTTTTTTACGATTTTTCATGCTATTTTTTATTTTAGGGTGGCCCTCCACTTTAATCAAGTCTGGAACTCTGAAAGAGAAACTGTTAATGAAAAGCAAGGAAGTAAGAGAAAGTACAAAGAAGAAAACAGAGAGTATGCAGGGGCCTTTGCATTCCCCCGCCCTTCCGGGAAGCCACACCCAAAGAGACACGAAGAGGGGCAGTGAGCCACCGGACCCCCAAACGGATATAATGAGTGGCTCACTGCCCCTCTTCTTGTCTCTTTAGGTGGAGGCTCAGCTCCATGTGGCTTCCCGGCAGGGTGGGGGAATGCAGAGGCCCCTGCGTTGCCGACCATGCTCCAACAGGCGGCCGAAATGCTTTTTGGCTACTGGAGGGAGCAACACTTTGCTGGCACCATCCCTGGATCACTTCTGGACATGCGTGACGGGGCGCACATGTGGGGGATTCCCGTGTGTGTGCGCCCCGTTACGTAATTACGGCGGAAGTGACAACGGTGGTCGGGGATTTTTGCCTTCCGGGACGCTGGGGCAGTCATGCTGTGGCCACTCTTCCTGTGGCCAGGATGCCACATCTTGGAGGTGGGGGGAGTGGTCTGCACCTCTGGCTTATTAGTGGAATTCAGGAAGCCCTATAGATAACCTTAGGCTGCATGTGGACCATGACAAGATCCCATGCATTCCTGAATTTACAGTCATTCCACACGAATGGCTCTATGTAAGTACTTCATTTAATCATGGTTTGCTATTTTTGCTATTCATATGATGTTTGTGAGCGATATATGATGTTTGTGAGCACTGTATTTATCTATTTACATTTTTCAAGTGTTTAGCACTTTGTCTATAGCAGCTACATTCACTATCCTTTTATGTTTTTTCACCATTATCGCGAGTGTTTATATTTAGAATACATATTTTCCTACACTAAATCTATTTGTGTAGAATAAAAACGCCATATTACTGGTTGGATGCAATCCAACGAAACTTCTATGCAAAACTTGATGTCAATTCTTGAAAATCTCTGAAGCACATTGCACTTTCTTCACAGTGGATTTGAGCACATTAGTCACTTTTTATGGACTTTATGTTTGCTATTTTTTCTATTTATATGATGTTTGTGAGCGATATATGATGTTTGTGAGCGCTGTATTTATCTATTTACACAAATAGATTTACCTTTGATCTCATATTATATGGTTTTGGTAAATCTAAAGGTTGTAGTGGGTAGCACTCTCGCCTAGCGGTAAAAAAGGGTTTCTGGTTCGTATCCCAACCATGACACTACCTGCCTGGAGTTTGCATGTTCTCTCTGTGCCTGTGTGGGTTTCCTCCATTTACTCTGGTTTCCTCCCACACTCCAAAGAGATGCTGGTAGGTTAATTGGCCTCTGTCCAAAATTGGCCCTAGTATATGAATGTGAGTTGGGGACATTAAGGGTAGGGACCGATGTGAGTGTGCAATGTATGTGTGGAACGCTGCATAAATTGATGGAGCTATATGGGTACCTTAAATAAATAAATAATATATATAATAGAGGAGGATCTTAATGAGACACAATGTACAGGGATAGAGACAATTGTAGACACGCATCCACACCCACTCAGGTTGAATTGGATGGACCGGTGTCTTTATTCAACCTTACTAACTATGTAACTATGTAAACGAAAGTTGTACAAGAAAATTGTATAACAATTGCATAGTGTGCAGCCAGCTTTAGGAGCTGTAAATAAATCAGTCACCAACCCCATTAACATAAATTTCAGGTGAAGTTACACAATTAGTTAAAGCAAGCATATACTGAGAGAAATATATAGGCTGCCTTTGCTGCCATCTTATTGAAAAAAATTGCTAATTACATCGCTGTCTCTGGCTTAAATAATTTTCTGACTTGAAACCAAAAATGCGGTCAGAGGAGAGCAAAATCACATCTCTTGATCTGCATACTAGTTTGAGGTCAGATACTCAGAAGATATTGAAACCGTGGGATGAATAGGGTAACTAGGTAACTATCAATTTCAGAAGAAGAGATCAGCAATAGTTGCTAATAATTTCCTTTCAGCACAAGTTTCCTTCAAGTTAAAAACAATGTCCTTAATTGCATCCCAGAAAGTTCAAATACCTCTAAAGCCACAACGTGTAACAAAATCATAATTCAGTGTTAATCTAGGGCATTACATTAATCTAGTGGGACTGAATAAACCTAAGTAAAGTAAGCTTTGTAAATAGTGTTTATTTGTTTTATTGTATTTCTAGGCAACATAACCAGAGAAGGCAAATCTTTAGCGATTTCACTTCAGTCTTCCTTTTCGCTTGATGTGTTAAGACAAAGCCTCATAGATATATTGTTTACACGGTAATTCATGTTTAAAAGATGTGTATTTTATATATATATATATATATATATATATATAATATATATATATATATATATATATATATTAATATTACCGTACAAACAATTTAGGTAGGTGTGAATAAATGCTGTCAAGTAAATATGCTTTTAAAAATATATATTTTAATTCTTTGTTTTTATCAATTTACAAAATACAAAGTGAGTGAACAGAAGAAAATCTAAATCAAATCAATATTTGGTGTGACCATCCTTTGGCTTTAAACTAGTAACAATTCACTTTCACACTTTGTACACAAAATCAGGGTTTTTGTAGCATTAGAGTCAGATATATGATTAACCAATTATATAAAGCAGGTGCTAATGATCATCAATTTCACATGTAGGTTAAACACAGTCATTAACTGAAATAGAAACAGCTGTAACCCATGTTACTAAGGTGAAATTGTGCAAAATAGAAAAAGGTACCAGAGGGAGTGCAAAGATGTGTTCTTTGCCATTGGGGCCACCATCCCTTAGAAATATTGCAACCAACTAAATAGAATGGGACTTTCAATTGTGCCTTAAATTGTGCTGTAAAATACACAGTTACAATTCACCAAAATCCCAAAAAGACTCCGGACAGTGTGTACCACTTATATATACTCACCCAATGTGAACGGGCCACTCCCCCTAGAGGTCATCCACATGCCCTGGATTCCTGGCCAGATCCGGGATGTGTGTGTGGGCTCTGAGAAGGCTTTGAAGGTTTATTGGAGGCTCCTTGATGTTGGATTGCTAGCAGCCATGTAATGGTAACTGCATAGAGGCTTGTCTTTTACATGGACATCATTTTTGGTACTTGTTTTTAGATTTATTTTCATCAATATCATATCCTTATTCGACAGACCTTAACGCCCATGTTTGGAGTAAGAAATATATCATAATATAGTCCTTCTGTGACATAAGACCTAATTGTATCCATCACAGTGTCTCCTTGTTTGTTCCCCTACATGTTTGGGGTTTCCCTCCCCATCGGTCAGAGGGAACTGGGTGCAGGTGGTTTCTCCAGGGGACATTTAAGATTTTTTAAGAGATTGGAGGTAAACAACACCAATATACTGTAGATACAGTACATCTTTATATGGATAGCTATTATTATTATATATGGTTGTTTTTTTGTTTTGGTTGTTTTTTTTGTTTGTTTGTTTTTTTCCTGTTTGTTTTTTATTTTGCTGT
The DNA here is from genome assembly GCA_037952925.1 of Lithobates clamitans. Taxonomy (NCBI): domain Eukaryota; kingdom Metazoa; phylum Chordata; class Amphibia; order Anura; family Ranidae; genus Lithobates; species Lithobates clamitans. The sequence goes on from JBBGZY010000152.1 coordinate 148,264, forward strand.
TAGCTTTCCTTTCTACTTGGGAGGGATAGAACATAGTAGAAATTATTTTGAAGACATTTATGTATGTTTAACTGTAAACTATGAAAAATGTACTTGAATTATATTTTTTTATTTGTAGTTTCTCTTACAACAGTCCTATTAGCCAGGGATCCCACGAAACACGTCGACCTTGACATCGACCGACTCATAATTTATATATGACAACTGTTTGATGCAATTACCCCAGAAACTTTATAAATTTGTTTTTAATGTGATCGCCACAAGGTGGTAATTTTAATTATGTTGAAATAGAAATGTTGGTGAATCTTAACTGTGTATTTTACAGTTTGAGACATAATTAGTGGGACTGCTTTAGCAGTCCCACTATTGTTATTCATTTTTTAATTTACTTTTAATTAGCGGGAATGCTTCAGAAGCATTCCCACTATTGTTATTCATTTTTTATTATTCCGTACGTTTTTTGGCTCTGCGTAACTTCTGCATACTTTCAGCTATTAAAACCATTCAACTTTTAAAATGTTCAGCTCTTTCAGCTAATGATGGAACTTTTTTTCTACTATTTATACTTTTTAAAATATTAAGCTTTTTAACACTTTTTTTAACATTGAAGTGAATGAGAGCATGCCTCAAATCCTTAAAATCTTCTTCAGCTCCCAAAAGTTTTAGCTCCTTCATACTTTCACCTACAGACGCCAAACAAACTTTAAAATGTTCACAAAATATTCAGCTATCTGGCTATATCTTTTCAGTTTGATATCTTTTACAGTTTTTGTGAAAAAGCTGTTTAAGTTTGGTGATCATTTAAGGAAATGTTATTGATTAAACAGAGTGTGTATTGGGCTGCTTAGAGTGGATGATGTCATAGCTAGAGCACAGAGCCTTAAAAAAATTATCTTAGTTCCGTCTCTATAAATTGCTCTCACGCCCACAAGATTTACTTGTCATATACAATTTATACATCAAAACGTAGGTATTTTTGTCTAGTTTCAGGCAATGTGTTCAGTTTTGTGATACGCCTTTTACTTTTGGCTGGTTGAGCTTCCAAATGACGAGAGTTTCACACTTTCTTCCATTGACTGCCCTGTATAAAATTCTTCACATTTCACAGTAAAACGCACAGCCAACTTCTTATTTAAATCGCTGACATGCCCACATTTTTAGATTTATCAACATGAAATAAAAGCGGGATAACTGGACTAAATGAGGAAACAACTCAAGTAATTTTCCATCCCTGATTACAGTAGTATGAGGAAAGAGGAGGGGTGGGAAGGGAAGAGGGGGAAGGGGAAGGGAGAGCAAGGAAGTGGGGGGAAGGGAGGGGCTAGGCAACAACCCTCCTCAAGGGGTGGGATTTTAAGGAAAAATTGGCTGAGTTGTGTAGGTAAGCATAATGAACAATCAGCTAAAATAATAATATTTATTGAACAACAATGTAAGAAAATGTAAACAATACATATGTGGACATATAATTTTCCAGTAGTGACATCAACGATTCGTGCGTGACTAAAGCCAACATGTTTCGCAAATGGAAATTCGCTTCATCAGGGCTAGACACGATGCAGTTAATGCATTTACACTGTGTAAACAAGAAGCAGTCTTAGATCATAAAGTAACATAACAGATCCTAACAGATACCAATTATAACAGACAATTGCTCACCTACTATAGTTTCAGGACTAAGTTAAAAATCACCATTCAAAAGACAGCAACCGCAAAGCCGGCCGGTATGGAATGTCGCTGGGTGCCAGATCCCAGAGAGACAGTGCCAGTAGGAGAACTGGGCCATACAATCAGGGTGTTATACGTGGAAACCACTGCTGCAAATTCAGAATAATACATGTATCAGAAGGCACCGAGGGTAATTGGTAGCTCAGTCTATATTAACAATGATTGGTCACTACCAAATCAGTTATATGAAATCAATGATATATATAGTGCCCGATATTGTATATTAAATGATCCTACTAGTGCAGGGGCCCAGCGCAACTTTCCCTTGGACTTAAATACAAATAAAAATAATACTAAATATAGATATCACCACAGGGCAAAGACCAAAGAGGCATGACATGTAGCCAAAACCAAGAGTAAAGATACATATAACCCCCAGTTCACAACCGGAAAGCCGGTACACTAATAAGAAAGTGTTATATCTGAAATGTATAAACTTACCCTTCAAAGTAGGAGGGAGAGGGGGGAGCAAAGACAATGCCCACAAGGATGTTTCCTAATGGAGGATACGGGCGTCCGCCCGTTTGCGATGGATGGCCGCAAGATGTGTCTAACAGACAACAGACATCCATCGCAAACGGGCGGACGCCCGTATCCTCCATTAGGAAACATCCTTGTGGGCATTGTCTTTGCTCCCCCCTCTCCCTCCTACTTTGAAGGGTAAGTTTATACATTTCAGATATAACACTTTCTTATTAGTGTACCGGCTTTCCGGTTGTGAACTGGGGGTTATATGTATCTTTACTCTTGGTTTTGGCTACATGTCATGCCTCTTTGGTCTTTGCCCTGTGGTGATATCTATATTTAGTATTATTTTTATTTGTATTTAAGTCCAAGGGAAAGTTGCGCTGGGCCCCTGCACTAGTAGGATCATTTAATATACAATATCGGGCACTATATATATATCATTGATTTCATATAACTGATTTGGTAGTGACCAATCATTGTTAATATAGACTGAGCTACCAATTACCCTCGGTGCCTTCTGATACATGTATTATTCTGAATTTGCAGCAGTGGTTTCCACGTATAACACCCTGATTGTATGGCCCAGTTCTCCTACTGGCACTGTCTCTCTGGGATCTGGCACCCAGCGACATTCCATACCGGCCGGCTTTGCGGTTGCTGTCTTTTGAATGGTGATTTTTAACTTAGTCCTGAAACTATAGTAGGTGAGCAATTGTCTGTTATAATTGGTATCTGTTAGGATCTGTTATGTTACTTTATGATCTAAGACTGCTTCTTGTTTACACAGTGTAAATGCATTAACTGCATCGTGTCTAGCCCTGATGAAGCGAATTTCCATTTGCGAAACATGTTGGCTTTAGTCACGCACGAATCGTTGATGTCACTACTGGAAAATTATATGTCCACATATGTATTGTTTACATTTTCTTACATTGTTGTTCAATAAATATTATTATTTTAGCTGATTGTTCATTATGCTTACCTACACAACTCAGCCAATTTTTCCTTAAAATCCCACCCCTTGAGGAGGGTTGTTGCCTAGCCCCTCCCTTCCCCCCACTTCCTCGCTCTCCCTTCCCCTTCCCCCTCTTCCCTTCCCACCCCTCCTCTTTCCTCATACTAGATTTATCAACATATATTTTATACCAATACGTTTACAAAGGCCGCGTGTCTCTAACGGTGAAGTCGCTGTTTTGATCGCATGCACTGCTGTGGATTGATTAAGGCTTGTTTGAAGGGTTCTCTCATACTGTCTCTCACTCATTAGGTGTGGGTATTAATGATCAAAAAGCTTTTAAAAAAACTTTAAATATTCCACATCTTTCATACATTAGCAGTGTTGTTAAACTTTTTTAATGAAATTCATGTTTATTTTTAAACCATTCCAACTTTTCCAATTATTCTCACTTCTTCATCTTTTTCTTATGGATTTAAGCTATTCATCCAGTTAGCTTTAGCAATTCAGCTATTCAGCATTTCCACTAATTTTCTCCAGGAAATTAATTTTCTAGTTGAAAGTTCCATTCCTATTTAGTTGGTTGTAATAAGGTGAGGTTGTGGAAGACCGTTTCATGTCACAGGTCATACGCATGGCAAGACTGAGCACAGCTACAAGACACAAGGTAGTTATACTGCATCAGCAAGGTCTCTCCCAGGCAAAGATTTCAAAGCAGACTGGGGCTTCAGGATGTGCTGTTGAAGATCTTTTGAAGAAGGACAAAGAAACGTGCAATGTTGAGGACCACAGATGCAGTGTTTGCCCAAGCAAACTTAATGCAGTATATGAAAGACAAATCATGCTTACTTCCCTTTGACATTGCAAGATGTCCAGCAGTGCCATCAGCACAGAACTGGTGGAAATCAGTGGGACCCAGGTACACCCATCAACAGTCTGAAGAAATCCTGCTGGAAATGGTCTTCATGAAAGAAATGTGGTCAAAAACCATACCTCCGATATGAAAACAAGGCTAAGCGTCTCAACTATGTAAGAAAACAGGAACTGAGGTGCAGAAAAATGGCAGCAGGTGCTCTGGACTAATGAGTCAACATTTGAAACATTTGGATGTAGCAGGAGGTAGTTTTTTCTCCAAAGATCTGGAGAAAGGTACAATAATAAATGTGTGCAGGCAACAGTGAAGCATGGCGGAGGATCCTTGCAAGTTTGGGGCTGCATTTCTGCAAATGGAATTGGAAAATTGCTCACGAAAGATCCATGGTGTCCTCAATGCTGAAACATATAGGCAGATGCTTATTCATAATGCCATACCACCAGGGAGGTGTGTGATTGGCCCCAAATGTATTCTGCAGGTGGACAATGACCCCAAACATCCAGCCAATGTCAGTAGGAACTATTTTCAGCATAAAAAAACAAGGAGTCCTGGAAGTGATGGCTTGGCCCCCACAGAGCCCTGATCTCAACATCATCAACTCTGTCTGGGATTACATGAAGAGACAGAAATATTTGAGGTAGCCTACATCCACACAAGATCTGTGGTTAGTTCTCTAAGATGTTTGGAACACCCTAGCTGCCGAGTTCCTTCAAAAACTGTGTGCAGGTGTACCTAGAACAATTTTTGCTGTTTTGAAGGCAAAGGGTTGTCACACCAAATATTGATTTCATTTAGATTTCTCTAGTGTTTAACTTCCTTTCCTTTTTTGTTAATTGATAAAAAATAAACTATTAACACTCCGATTTCTTAATTTACAAAATGTTCTCACACCTGCCTAAAACATTTGTACAGTAGTGTGTGTGTTTGTATATACAGTGGGGACGGAAAGTATTCAGACCCCCTTAAACTTTTCACTCTTTGTTATATTGCAGCCATTTGCTAAAATCATTTGAGTTAATTTTTTTCTCATTAATGTACACACAGCACCCCATATTGACAGAAAAACACAGAATTGTTAACATTTTTGCAGGTTTATTAAAAAAGAAAAACTGAAATATCACATGGTCCTAAGTATTCTGACCCTTTGCTGTGACACTCATATACTTAACTCAGGTGCTGTCCATTTCTTCTGATCATCCTTGAGATGGTTTTACACCTTCTTTGGAGTCCAGCTGTGTTTGATTATACTGATTGGACTTGTTTAGGAAAGCCACACACCTGTCTATATAAGACCTTACAGCTCACAGTGCATGTCAGAGCAAATGAGTATCATGAGGTCAAAGGAACTGCCTGAAGAGCTCAGAGACAGATCTGGGCAAGGTTACAAAAAATTTCTGCTGCACTTAAGGTTCCTAAATGGAAGACGTTTGGGACAACCAGAACCTTTCCTAGAGCTGGCCGTCTGGCCAAACTGAGCCATCAGGGGAGAAGAGCCTTGGTGAGAGGTAAAGAAGAACCCAAAGATCACTGTGGCTGAGCCCCAGAGATGCAATTGGGAGATGGGAGAAAGTTGTAGAAAGTCAACCATCACTGCAGCCCTCCACCAGTAGGGGCTTTATGGCAGAGTGGCCCGACTGAAGCCTCTCCTCAGTGCATGACACATGAAAGCCCGCATGAAGTTTGCTAAAAAACACCTGAAGGACTCCAAGATGGTGAGAAATAAGATTCTCTGGTCTGAGGAGACCAAGATAGAACTGTTTGGCCTTAATTCTAAGTGGTATGTGTGGAAAATACTAGGCACTGCTCATCACCTGTCCAATACAGTCCCAACAGTGAAGCATGGTGGTGGCAGCATCATGCTGTGGGGGTGTTTTTCAGCTGCAGGGACAGGACGACTGGTTGCAATTGAGGGAAAGATGAATGCGGCCAAGTACAGGGATATCCTGGAGGAAAACCTTCTTCAGAGTGCTCAGGACCTCAGACTGGGCCGAAGGTTTTCCTTCCAACAAGACAATGACCCTAAGCACACAAACCCAATTGAGCATCTCTGGAGAGACCTAAAAATGGCTGTCCACCAACGTTTACCATCCAACCTGACAGAACTGGAGAGGATCTGCAAGGAGGAATGGCAGAGGATCCCCAAATCCAGGTGTGAAAAACTTGTTGCATCTTTCCCAAAAAGACTCATGGCTGTATTTGATCAAAAGGGTGCTTCTACTAAATACTGAGCAAAGGGTGTGAATACTTAGGACTATGTGATATTTCAGGGTTTTTTTAATAAATATGCAAAAATGTCAACAATTCTGTGTTTTTCTGTCAATATGTAGTGCTGTGTATACATTAATGAGGAAAAAGAATGAACATAAATGATATTAGCAAATGGCTGCAATATAACAAAGAGTGAAAAATTTAAGGGGGTCTGAATACTTATGAGGGAGAGAGTTGCCTGCTAGCAGCTGCGTGGGCTTTTACCCCCCTTCCTTTTCTATCACATACACAGAAACACACAGAACTGCTTGCTCTGTAGCATTGGAAGAGACTGACAGCCAATCACAAGGAAAATGCAGCAAAAGAAAATGCAGCAAAGCATTGTGGGCGATGTAGTCTGGAGGAGGAAGTGAGTTAGCTGGATCAGCCCTGAACTACAATAAAGACAATGCGCAGCACTGCATGCTGGAAGGAGTAATAAAAGGACCAGCCCGGCCATCCTTTAGCCTCTCTGAATGCCATTCAACACCTGCCAGCAGGGGGTCTCTGTGTCACCAGCCAGATCGTCTGCCTCTGAGGTACTTCAAAGTGAAGCTCTGCCAGCTCAGCAAGGGGATCGGTTTTCAGCATCAGGACATCTGGAAGTTTCCTGCACTTCAGTCATCTGGAATAACGGTACAGCGCGGCGGCGCCATCTTCACATCTGACTGAGACATCAGGAGGGGAGTCCGGATGGAGCCTCGCAGCCTCTGAGTCTACTGTGGTGAGAGGGCATCTGCCCATTTCAGTAAAGTGCACTGTTTGCTGAGTGAGTTATTTTACAGACTGCTGGTGAGACTTGTGGTTCCACGCATGTGAATCTACTCTTTCACAGGCAACATACAGCTGAACTCTGGGGTTTGTTGTTCCCTGTGCTGTAAGGTCACTACTGTATTACACTCACACATAAGGAGGAAGTTACCATAAGGAGCAAGTGCCATATTTCTTCAGGTAAGCAGTTATCAATGTACCATTCATTTTACAGTTTGCCTTTTTCTCTCTTTTGCATTGTGGATTACAAATGCTGCAGTTTAAACTACAGGCTAGCTGAAGATATCTGGAGTCAAAAAACTTTTACAATCTTCCTTTTCTGCCAAGCTCTGCTGCTCTATATGCAGGGTTGAATACGGTATTTCAACCTAGGGGGAGCTATTTTATTGGGACATTCTAAAATGTTGCACTGTGTTACTGTGTGCATATGTTGTGTTAGTTTATGTGTGTTGAGGCCTCAGGGGACAGATATCCAATATATGCGTTCACATATACCTTTTCAGGTAATGAAGGTAATGAAGGTACATCGAACTCCCTGGAGAGGACTGGGCTGAGGAGCAAATCAGCCGAGCTGTGAAGACACTATCCCCAGACAGGAAGGTGTGGGTGATTGCTGTCAAAACAGACCGCGGGACCTCCCGCACCTATGCACTATTAGAGTGTAGACACGGAGTCCCTGAAAGCTTCAAAGGTGCCAGTGTGCAATTGTCCAACAAGATGGAGCTTTGCATAATCCATCTGAATTTTCCAGACGAGGGTCCTACCAGCTCCAGTCAAGCCGAATCAACTACAGAAGAGGTTCCCTCCCTGTCACCCCTAGCCAAAATCAGGCCAGAATTTTTCACTGCCATGGGAGAATTTGTATCAAAACTACAGAAGTGAAATCCAGTGTATTCTGGGTCTGGATACCGGAAGCTGAGGGTTTTCTATGGAGAACAGCCTGTGCCCACTGGAGAGGAAGAATATGAAGTCTGGATGGAACAGGCTATGCAGGCCCTAGAAGAGTGGGATCTGTAAGAGGCCCAAAAGAAGCAACGCATCAGTGAGAGTTTGTGAGGGGCTGCTGCTGAGGCTATCAGGAACTTGAGATTTAGTAACACAACCTGTATGGCTTATGATTACCTGCCCATGTTACAGGAGGACTTTGGAAGGACAGAGAAGGCAGCTGACCTGATCTATCAATTTGAACATGCCCTCCAATACCAAGGTGAATGCTTGTCTGAATAGGTCAGACGGCTGAACAAGATTGTGCTAAAAAAGGGGATGGTGCCTTCTGTCATAGACCAGGCCAGAATACAGCAAATCCTAAAGGGGGCCCTACACTCTGACCCAGTCTGGCTTCAGCTGAAGACCACTGTGGGTGTTATGTCCCTAAAATACCCCGATCTCATCAAAGTGGTGAGAGAAGAAGAGGCCATGTTCGATGACAAGAGAGTAGCTGTTTATCCAGCCTCTACACCTCTGGCTGAAGCCGCCCTGAAGTCTCAAATGGCACAGATAATGGAGATGATGACCTTGTTGGCATCAAAAATCACACAGAAAACTGATAAGGGTGTCACAGAGACAAAAGTGCCCAGGACTCCATCTACTGCCTCGGGCCAAAGGCCGATGAATAATGAAGTCTGCTTCAACTGCAGAGGAGCTGGACATTATCGATGGGTATGCCCAAGCCCAGTGAAGCCTGAGGCACAGCGCAAAAAGCCAGGGGGAAATTCCAGAGGGCCCCGGTGAAGGAATCAACCGGGTGCCCATCTACATTAGCTAGCTCCAGAAAACCCAACAACGTGAAGAAACTGCACCGGAAGTCCAAACCCTTGCAGAGGGATCCCGTTGTTGCCTCTGAGCGACCCAGTGTCCCACTCCCTTTGACCCATGCTACCCGGCGTCAGAGAGTCAATGCACACCAGACTTCCAGAGCTCAATGGAGACTCAAGCCGGATCAGAACCTCCACAAGAAATGAGTGCGGAAACAAGCCACGGACAGGCCAAGCCTGCAACTTCCCACAAATTTCCTCCCAAGCTAGTGGGACCTTCTCCAGTTGTCTCCATCCAGGTGGAGGGAATCTACACCAAGGCCCTCCTGAATACTGGAGCTCAAGTGACCCTCCTCTACAGAGACTTCTATGACAGGCACTTTAAACACCTGCCATTACAGAGGTTAGAAGAACTAGAGATATGGGGCATTGGGACTCAGAACTTCCCCTATTTTGGCTATCTACCCGTCAAACTGACTTCTGACCCGTCTGTAGCTGGGAGGGCTGAGACCTTTGACACTTTGGCAGTGGTCTGTCCTCCTCTACATTGGGCTAGTAAAAGTTCCCTCATCATCTGGACTAATACTGACCTTGTCAGAAGAGTGCTAACACCTCTTGTCCAAGGGCAGGACACTTCAACTACAAGTGTGCACCCCATGTTGAAACAAGCCTATCAGTGCCTGGTGCAAGAACAGAAGGCCCCAGCTGAAGGAGTGGGAAAGATCTGGCGCTTGGACTGGAGTGAGAAAGTATTACAGCCTGGTGAGGTAGCTTGTTTGAGAGCATCAGTCAAGCTGAATTGGAAGCAACCAGGCGCTATCATCGTCCTTGAAGTGGACTGCAAGAAAGAAGACATGTGGGTAGAGATAATTCCTGAAGTGGTTCCAACTAAGATGTTGCAAAGAAGTCACGGGAAGATCTCAGTTAGTGTTCGCAACGTACCAACTTCACCTGTGAAGATGCCGGTTCGGATGTTGTTGGGGCAAGTAAACCCAGCCACCCCAGTCTCACTGTCTGATTTGGTTGGGGGAGAAAAGGATGGGTTCCCTTTAGAGGAGTTCTATCCAAAGAATACTCCTCTCTCACCTGCGTGGAAGGAAAGGGCCAAGACCCAGCTTCTGAAGTGGCAGGCTGCATTCTCCAAGAGCGAGTTCGATGTGGGAAGTGCAAAAAGTGCCCAACACCGGATCCGTCTTCAAGAGGATAAGCCATTCCGAGAGAGTCAGATGGACTCCTTTAGGGGACTTGGAAGACCTGCGTGAACAGTTGGCAGAGTTGAAGAGAGCAGGTGTCATCCGAGAGTCCCGGAGTCCATATGCTTCCCCAATAGTGGTGGTACGGAAGAAGAATAGGTCACTGCGGTTGTGCATCGACCATGGGACGCTAAACTGAAGGACTATTCCTGGCCAATACACCACCCCAAGGATGACGCCTTACAGAGCCTGTCAGGGGCAAAATGGTTTAGCATGCTGGATTTGAAGAGCGGGTACTACCAAATCCCCATGCGTCCTGAAGATCGGGAAAAGACCGCTTTCATTACCCCGGTGGGACTCTTCGAATTTGATCGCATGCCTCAAGGCCTGTCTGGCGGCCCGGCCACTTTCCAAAGGCTGATGGAGAAGACCGTGGGTGACATGAATCTGATCGAAGTATTGGTGTATTTAGATGACATCATCGTGTTTGGCAGGACCCTGGAGGAGCATGAAGAGTGTCTGGAAAAGGTCCTGAAGAGGGAATACTAGCCGATAAGGGTTAGGCGGGGTGCTGTATCAAGAACATGATGGGCACCTACGGCCTGTTGCCTATGTGAGTCGGAGCTTGGCACCCACTGAGAAGAACTACCCCACACACAAACTCAAGTTTCTGGCCTTGAAGTGGGCAGTAGTGGATAAACTGAGGGATTACATTTATGGAGCGGAGTTCGTGATTAAGACCGACAATAATCCCCTCACATACCTGCTTTCTACCGCCAAGTTGGATGGCATGGGTCACATATGGTTGGCTGCCCTTTTAGGGTTTACCTTCAGCCTGATGTACCAGCCAGGGATTGGGAACAAGGATGCAAATGCTTTGTCAAGAAGGCCTCACTGTCCCCGAGACTCCCCAGAAGAATGGACCCAGCTAACCCCTGAGGGGGTGAGAGCCCTTTGTCAAGGAGTTCAACAGCAAGCTAGAGGTGGAGCCAGGGCTGAGGAAGTTGAAGTGTCAGCTGCTGGGGTGCCCAGGTGCTATTGCAACATCACCCAAGTCGGGGATGAAGGTCTGCTGAAGCTTTCTAAGAAGGACTTGCGAAGGGATCAGTTGGAAGATCCTCTCTGTAGCTTGGCATTGAAGGCTTTGAAAAGCCAATGCCCTGACTTGCTCCTTACTGACTCCCCAAAGCCGGCACGTCAACTGCACCGAGAGTGGGATCGTTTGCAGCTGCATCAAGGGGAGGTCTACCGAAGGGGCCATTCTGATGATCCCGAAGAAAAATGGCAGTTATTCCGACCAGAAAAGCACAGGGAGACCGTGTTAACTGCTTTACATGACCATCAGGGCCAGTTAGGGTCCGAGAGGACTTTCCAACTGGTGAGGGACCGATTCTATTGGCCCTGCATGCGGGCTGACGTCGAGGGCTACTGCCACTCTTGCCTTTGGTGTATTCAAAGGAAGACTTTGTCTCCCCGAGCTGCCCCAATGGGCCATCTTCAGAGCCAGGGACCACTGGAGCTGGTGTGCATTGACTTTCTGTGCTTGGAGCCTGGTCTGAGTGGGCAGGGAAATATCCTGGTAATAACCGACCACTTCACTCGTTATGCCCAGGCATTTCCCACAAAGGATCAACAGGCATCCACGATGGCCAAGATCTTAGTAGAGAAGTTCTTTGTGCACTATGGCCTACCCCAGCGTATCCACTCCGATCAAGGGAGAGACTTTGAGAGCAGTCTCATTAAGAGACTTTTAGACCTGCTGGGCATCAAGAAGTTTAGAACCACCCCATATCATCCGCAAGGAGATCCTCAACCAGAGAGATTCAACAGAACTCTTCTGAATATGCTTGGGACTCTAACTTCAGAGCAAAAGCAACACTGGAGCAAGCACATAGTGGCTATTGTGCATGCTTATAACAGCACTGCAAATAATGCCACAGGATACTCTCCCTATCTCTTGTTGTTTGGGCGGGAGGCCCGGCTGCCAGTAGATCTGGCTTTCGGCACGTCCACGGACCATACCTCAGTAACGTCCCACAGAGGGTATGTGGACCGCCTGCGGAGAAGACTGAAGACTGCGTATGATAAGGCTCAAGCTGTTTCAGATGCCCAAGGACAGAAGAACAAAAGAAATTTCGACCTAAGGGTGCGAATACAGGATTTACAACCAGGCGATAGAGTGCTGCTGAGGAATCTAGGTGTACCTTGGAAACACAAATTGGCTGATCGCTGGAAGTCACAGCCCTAGGTTATGAATGAATGAATGAATGAAAAATTTATAAAGCGCTGCTAATGCGAACTGAATCGCCTCAAGGCGCTAAATGCGTTTGGTGTTGTCAGCTTCTAGAAGAGGAAGGTCTTGAGTTTTTTCCTGAAAGCCAGGTGATTTTCTTCCATGCGGATGTGGGTCGGAAGTGCGTTCCATAGCCTAGCTCCTTGGACTGCGAATCTTCGTTCTCCCTTTGCTTTGTAGCGGCATTTGGGAATGAGAAGGAGGTTTTGGTTAGATGATCGAAGATTGCGTGTGTAGTGTTTTATTTTCTCTCGAAGGTATTGAGGCACGGTTCCTTGTATGCATTTGTGGGTGAGGCAGAGGGTCTTGAATGTGATCCGGTTCTTTACGGTTAGCCAATGTAGGTTCCTTAGGGATGGGGAAATTGACTCCCAGGGTTTTTTTCCTGTTAACAGTCTTGCCGCCCCGTTTCGGATGACCTGTAGGCGCGCAAGCTGATATTGGGGTAATCCTATGTAGAGTGAGTTAGTGTAATCGAGTCGGGAATTGATGATTGATTGTTATCTGCAAACAACTCCCAGACTGCCAGTGTACCAGATCTGGCAAGAGGGATGCACAGGTCCACTAAAGACTTGGCATCACAATAATCTGTTGCCCTTGTCGGAAGCAGTTCATGTACCACCGCAGCCAGATTCACAGCCCACAACCACCGCCTCTCAGAGATCCCGACCAGTGACTAGATCTCAGTCTGTGACCCTTGCTGTAGATGATGAGGACAGCAAAGTTGAAGACATGGGAATAGACTGGTTGTGGCCATCGCACACACCAGAGACTGCTACCACCCCTTCTACTCTTCCAACAGTGACAGACATTGGGATCCTCCGACCAGAGGCTCCCGAGTTTGTGCCTCAGGATAAACCTCTGGAAGACCCCCAATCTTCCTTGCTGGAAGCAAACTCTGAGGGGTTTTCTTCTTTCATTGAAGCTGAAACGCAGGAAGCTGAAGTGGATGTGCAGGAGGAAGATGTGGCAGTGGATGAAGATGATACTAGTGTGCCTGTAACACCAGAACTTAAAGAACAGAGAGAGAGGAGGATTATTCACCCACCCAAGAGACCAACCTATGACACTCTGGGTGAAAGCTCTGAGGAGATCTTTCTTACTTCAAAAGGGACTCCTGAAGTGCCTGGTCCTTCCACCGCTGATTTGGTGGAGGACAACCCCAACTCACCCCCTGGCACATCTATACAGGGCACTTCGGTGTCAGTGGCATGTGGACAGAACAGCCTCCCTTCTTATGACAATTTGTGTCAGCTCTGTATCATGATATGAGCTGTTTGAGTTTGGGCTCTAAACCACTGGCAACAAAAGTGAGTACACTCCTAAGTGAAAATGTCCAAATTGGGCCAAATTAGCCATTTTCCCTCCCCGGTGACTCATGGAGTGGGGAGGAGTTCATGGACCAAGAATTGGTTGCTTCAGCGTAACCAGTTCTGTCATATGCCTTTGCTCCGTGAGATCCGTGAGAATAATCCTGATGATTTCAGGAACTTTCTCAGGATGACGGACCCCGTATTTTGTTGGCTTCACTGACCCCCTATATCAGCAGGCAGGATACCTGCATGAGGCAAGCCATCACTCCGGACAGAGGCTCGTCGCTACCCTGCGGTACTTGGCAACGGGGAGAAGCCTGCAGGACTTGAAGTTCTCGACAGGCATCTCCCCCCAGGCTCTGGGTATCATTATCCCAGAGACCTGTTCTGCCATCATTCAGGTCCTGCAGAAGGAGTATATGAAGGTAAGATTTTTATCCTTTAATATCACATTTTATTGTATTGAATGTTTGCTAATATATTGTATTTCTTTCCTCATACCCAAATTACCATGATTGTAATATGCTGCGAATGTCCCCTTTGTCCTCATGCATGCTGGAATTTTAGGGGTTTTTTTTTAGTCCTTCATACATATTTGCCTTCACTTACCTCCCCAGCATGCTCTCCTGACCCTATATTCACCTCATGTAGTCACTTAACAATGTATTTTATCAGCTCCATAGTAGTGCTTTACCCCAAACAACCCCTAAAATGTTTAGAAATGTGATTTGTGCTTTAAATTCAGGCAGAGTGCCAGAGGCTTTTTTTTGTAGTGTCCCCAAATCATTTTTATTAACCCTCCCCCCAACTGCTAAGTCAGCTGATCCCAATTCTCTATCGATCCTCAATCATCTATCTGCTGACTTTGCCAAACCCATACACACTATACCCACCTCTTTTGTGGTCAGATTTATGGATGAATTCCCCAAAGCATGTAGTGCAAGGGCCTGCCTGTATACTTTCAAATGTTACTGTTTAAAGTTTTTGTATTATATTATTATCTTGATAGGTAATAGCAGAATGTCCAAATGTGCTCAAATGTGTACAGTGTGTATTTATATCTTTGTATTATGACACTTCTTACCTGTCCAGTGGGCTGCCAATAGTGTAACTAAGGAGGGGCTGGTCAAAGTAATACCCATTATTGAGGCATTCATCTCTCAATGAAGTGGAGAGGGTTACCTGTCCAAGATTCCCCCACCCCCTATAATGTTAGAAATGGCCCATGAGGGGGGGGGGGGGGGATATGATAGGTGTACCTTATACTTTGGTGTTGTAAAATTCCCCTTAATAAATGTTATCTGGATGTTGGCCAAGAATGTTTGTGTCTAATCTGCTTTCCATGTTTATGTGCAAAAATACTAATTTTTTTTTGTTTTCCTCAACAGTTTCCTTTCACGCCACAGGAATGGCAGACTGTGGAGGGGCAATTGATGGGAAACACGTCCACATCATCCCACCCCCCAACTCGGGGTCGTACTATTACAATTACAAGGGGTTCAATAGTATTGTGATGTTGGCGGTTGTGTCGGCTAATTACGAGTTCCTGTATGTGGACGTGGGGAAGAATGTCCGGATGTCCGATGGTGGAGTCATCGCCCAGACTGAGTTTTACAGGTGTCTCCAGAATGGCAGCTTGGACTTCCACCTCCAGAAGACAATGTGGAAGGACTCCCATTCATCTTCGTTGTGGATGAAGCATTTGCGCTGGGGGACCATCTTATGCGGCCATTCCCGATGAGGACCCTCAACCCGGAACAGAGGGTTTTTAATTACCGGCTGGCCAGAGCCAAAAGAGTGGTGGAGAACACATTTGGAATCATGGCCAGCCTGTTCCGCCTATTTCTTACACCCATCCATATGGCGGAGTATAAACTGAATCATATAATCCTAGCGTGCTGTCTTCTACATAACTTTTTACGGCAACATTCTGCCAACTATGCTGGCTCAGTTGGGCCTGAGGTCGGAAGTATAAATGAAACAACCCTGACAGCGCTTGAAAGTGGTAGTCCTGGCTTGCCCTCCCTGAGTGCCCGTGATGTTCGGCGAAGATACCTTGAATTCTTTGCGGGTCTGGGAGCCATCAATATGCCAGACAATTTGTGAAACCTTGATCAAATAAAAAAAAAATTCAGCAAATCTTTGGTGACATTTACTGCTTGTGTTTGTTTTAGCTGACCCTGACAGAAATGTGGTAAGTCCTGAAAAAGGCGTGATTGTGTAACCTTACAAAGCACTGTTGGGTGTTATTTACTAAAGGCAAAGACACTTTGCACTACAAGTGCACTTGAAACTGCACTGAAACTGCACTTGTAGTGCAAAGTGGATTTGCCCCTTAGGAAATAACCCCCATTGTCACAGAAAGCAGCAAATTGGAGAACCACAAAAGTGTTGTAGCGTTGAGACAATAATCCACACATTCTTGATTAACACTCTTTTTAATAACAGCACAATCACATGTGCATTTAGAAAAGGTTTTTAAAACAAAACAACATATTTTTGTATAACAATTTTTGGGGTGGCATTAGAAAAAATAGAAATGTCCATTTAAGATAAAACAGGCATGTTTCCAAACAACAAGAAAGACAAAAATCTTTGAACTTACAAAGTTCACATTAGGTAGAACTTGAAGACAATATCAGACATGAGTATTTAGGAACTGTGTTTGATATTGCGTTCAGATGGGGTGAAGTCACCCCAGGAAAAGCCAAATTTTGAAGATGCACACCAATTTACGAATGTCAACATGTGCGACCTACCATCACGGGGGATCAAGGGACGTGTTTTGGGGGAGCAACCCTTTCCTCTCAGCTACTTTATTATTGAGGAAGGGGTTGCACCCCCAAAACGCGTCCATTGATCTCCCGTGATGGCAGATAGCACATGTTGACACACTGTGTGCATTTTCAAAATTTGGCTTTTCAAAAAATCGCTAAAACATTTTTAACATTGTAGCACACAAAAAAACAAAGGGATTTGGAGGGGTTTTAAACTCTCTCCAAAACATCAATGATGTTCTTATTTTTTTGAATAACATCATTGATGTTTTTCTTGAGGTTTTCCAATGCTAAATTACACCCCATGATCTCCCCAATCAGGATCTGTGCACTTTCAGAGGTGAAATGCCCTGGATCCACAACATCACGATCACCTAAAAAGAGAGAAACCAAAAAAAAACAGGTATTATAAATATGCCGGCATCCATCTTTTACCTGAGCCTGTGGTTGCAGACACTCACCTGTTGTGGTGACTAGTTCCACCACGTCTTCTTCCTCCTGCTCTTCTTGTGTTGGGGGTATTTCCCCTTCTTCCAGAAGGGGAGGGGTCTCTGGTCTCCTCGGATGAGGGGTGTCCTCCAAGTCTTTTCTCCCCTATGTAAAACAAAAATGGTATACTTACAGGGGCGGATCCAGAGTCTAATCTCGGGAGGGGCACTGCCAGAAAATACCTTTTTTTTTTTTTGCGGGCAATTTATCGGGGAAACAGCTGGTGTTGGCACTTCAATCATCACGGCACCATGGTTATTATAGTGTCAGGATGATTGAAGCGCATTATTTCTATTCTTACATTGTAATATAAAATTAAATAGTTCAACTCACCATAATGCAGAATCAGTGAGAGCCCTGAGTGTGTCACTTTCCACGTCACCTGCCACCAAATGCGGATTGTCACTTCCAACGTCACCTGTCACCAGATGCGGATTGTCACTTGCCGCATCACCTGCCACAAGTTGTGAATTGTCACTTGCCACGTCTCCTGCCACACGTTGTGGATTGTCACTTGCCACGTCACCTGCCACACGTTGTGGATTGTCACTTGCCACGTCACCTGCCACACGTTGTGAATTGTCACTTGCCACGTCTCCTGCCACACATTGTGGATTGTCCCTTGCCACATCACCTGCCACACGTGAATTGTTACTTGCCACGTCTCCTGCCACACGTTGTGGATTGTCCCTTGCCACGTCACCTGCCACACGTTGTGTATTGTCACTTGCCATGTCTCCTGCCACACGTTGTGGATTGTCACTTGCCACGTCACCTGCCACACGTTGTGGATTGTCACTTGCCACGTCTCCTGCCACACGTTGTGGATTGTCCCTTGCCACGTCACCTGCCACACGTTGTGAATTGTCACTTGCCACGTCTCCTGCCACACATTGTGAATTGTCACTTGCCACGTCTCCTGCCACACGTTGTGGATTGTCACTTGCCACGTCTCCTGCCACCAGATGCGGATGGTCACCTGCCGTGTCACACTTTCCTGCTAAGGTGGTCTCTTGCTATGTCCCGGAGTCAGGCAGCAGAGAGATGATGTAATCTCTCTGCTGCCCACAGTTGCCTTCACAGTGAGGGCGGAACTGCAGGGATGCAGGGCGGGCTCAGGGTGGTGAGAGATGTCATCTCTCTGCTCCTGTGCTCGCCGGCTCCCTGATTGGCCAGCAGACCACTCACAGTCACATGGAGCCGCCCAGCTACCCCCCCTCACCGACTCACTCACTGACCGAGCCGCCCGCACTGTGGAGCCGCCCGCACTGTCAGCCACAGTGGAGCCGCCCGCACTGTCACCTACAGGGCTGCCCGCACTGTCAGCCGCGGCGGAGGCTGAGACTGGAGTCCGAACTCCGCTCCGACATGACGGTGACTCACTCACTGACGTCACTCGTTGCTAACGCCTGGGCCGCCTGGCGTCTAGCAACGAGTGCAGGGAAGAGGCTCCACCCACCTCCTCCTGGTATGTATCCACCTTCAGTGTGAGTGACCGCCGCCGCCTGTACTACATACATAGACGTGAGTCTCTCTCTCTCGGCGCCGCTGATCGGCACATGTGAGAGAGAGACTCGGGCCGGCAGCGGCAGGAGACAATTCAGACAGTGCTATTATTTCGGGGGGGGGGCAATTGCCCTGTTGCCCCCCCCCTGGATCCGCCCCTGTATACTTAGCACACAGATATTTGATGGCAGAACTATAAATATGAAACATTGCTTGGAAGTGGGGTACAATTGTCTATTTTGGCATACTTCCAAGATGTAGAATTTGCAGTGTCCTTTGTCAAGCTTCAATACTTTACCTGTCTTGTACAAGCTTCACAGATGGAGACACCCCTATAGTATACACTGGAGCACCTGTGTGGGACCCCCTAATAAAAATGGTGTTCTTGTGTCCCACACTAGTGCTACAGTGTCCAGATGTGTAAACAGCTGCTGATTTCTTCTCCTTACACAGAATCTAGTTTGCATTTCATTCTAGTAACAAACACATCTACACAACCAAATTATTTGCATACAAGTAGGCCCTCTAAAATGTTGGCAAAGACATATGGCCAAAACAATGGTGTTTTATAGGGCGACAGAAAAATGTTTGATATGAACAAATAATGTGCCCAGGAACATGAAAGTTGCCATTTTAAAGTGTACAATACTTAAGAAAAGCACATGGAGCAGCTTGAACGTAAAAAAATAAAAAAAAAATAGCAACACAGGACAACTACTTACTTTTTTGCAGCACTCTCCGGATCTTTCTGTACTGCTAGTGTTCTCTTAATTTCAGGTCCGACCACCGCTTCCTGAGCTGATCTTTCGATCGTCGCACCCCAAAATTCCGGTGCAGACTCTTGACCACTTTTGCCATGATCTTGGCCTTTCTGACATTGGGGTTGGGGTAAGGTCCATACTTTCCATCATAGTCGGCCTTCTTTAGGATGTCCACCATCTCCAACATCTCCCCAAAGGACATATTTGAGGCCTTAAATCGTCTCCTTCTGGATCGGGACGTTTTCGGCTCCGGGCTTTCCTCCTCCTCGTTGCTATAATTAGCACGCACCTGCTGTGTCTCCGTCATGTGCTCTTCCCCCACTGCGCCGAATGAAAAGGGGCGGGGAATAGACTAGAAAGAACGTCAGGGGCGGGCGGAGTTCCACGCACGTGCAGTGTGTATAAAGCGTAACACGCGTGCGTAATACGTATGATCTGTGAGCGGAGGAAGGAGTATCGGAGGCGCCGATCGTGATAACGAAGGTAAGAGCCAAACTTGGCCCTATACTGCTTCTAGATTGAGGCCTATATTGTAACAAGATTAGGAGAGTTTTGGCTGACATTAGGGTTTGTCTTGTGTTGTGTCTTGCAGTGAAAATGGATATCTTGAACGATACCGACTTCATGGCAATCTTCATTGACATGTTCAGGGAGCGGCCTTGTCTATGGGAGATAAACCACCCACATTATAAGAACCAAACAAAGAGGAAGGCAGCGCTGGATCAATTGCTGGAATTTGTGAAGCAGGTGATCCCCACGGCAGACACCACCTATTTGAAGATCCTAATTGGTGGCCTGAGGAGTATATATCTAAGGGAGCACAAGAAGGTCCAGGATTCGCAGAGATCCGGAGCAGCAGATGACATCTATGTCCCCAGGATGTGGTACTATGACAGGGTGCATTTTCTGGCAGGTCAGACTGAACCCGGGTCATCACTCTCCAGTCTTCCTTCCATGCTTCCTTCCCCCCCAGCTGAGGCTTCTGACGCCCAACCTGGACCTTCCAGACAGCAACATGTGGAGGAGCCCAGATTGAGCCAGGTATAGCATTCCTCTAATATTTCTGGTTGTCCAATCAATGATGTTAAATAGATGTTAGTTAGGAGTACTAATTTATGATTGTGATTGATGATGCAAAAACTAAAACCATTACCCTTTTTCATACACAGGGAAGTCTCACCCAGGAGGTGGCCAGCCCGAGCAGGCTGCCTGATATGCAAGTCCCTCCCCTACACCCCCAAAGAGAAAGTGTCAGGAAGAGGAGTACCCTAGAGGAGGCTGCCATAGGCCTCTTTTGGAAGGCTACAGAGGCCCTGACAGCCCCCCACACTGTGGAGGAGAACTTTGCTGGCATAATTGCCTGTAAAATGCAGCGGATGGAGGAGGGCCAACGACTACTGTGTGAGTCGTTAATTTTGGAAGCTCTCAATAAGGGGTTGAGGGGCGAAATAACATCTGGTACCCACATTTGTGACCTCACACATGGTCCTCCTCCTCCAGGTCCTACTACTCCTCCTCCTTCTCCTCCAGGTCCTACTAGTCCTCCTCCTCCTCCGGGTCCTAATCCTCCTCCTACCACATCTCCAACAGCAGAGCCACAGCCAGGAAGGAAGCGTGGAAAGAAGACCAGAAAGTGATGGCCCTGGATCCAGTCTGGTCTGGCAAAAGATGCAGCCTCTTGTGGTACCACAGCCTGGGAACATACATGTCATCTTCTGCTTTCCAGATCTCTGGGACTTCGGGACCAGACTGCACTCCCTTAGATAAGGACTCCTCAGGCCACCAATTTTGATGTTAAATAATTGATGTCTGCCCTGGGGGTCCAAGGCTTCGCCAATTTCTGCTGTTTATCCAGCATTGCCTCCCTCTTTGTTTGGTTCTGATCCCTTAATAAAGGAATTTTTAATTTCAATTATACTTGCCTATGTGTGTTTGCCTTCAAAAAGGACAGTTTGTTTGTGAGGATTCAGGTAGATTTTGAAAATACAATGTGAAATTAACAAGGGACAGCAACACCAAGCAATCTCCTTGAGATTAAATAATCTAAGATATCAATGGTGTTGTGGTAACTTGACACACAAAACACACACAAAAATATTATGGAGTCAAACTAAAAATAAAATAAAACAAAGATCAGCCTTAAAAAAAATACAAACCAAAAAAAAAAAAATCTGCCTTTAAAAAAATCAAAATACATAAAACAACACAAAACAAATTTTGTCAGATGTGACAAATCCAAATATATTGAGGGAACCCCGATAAATAATAAAGAAATAAGTTTGTGAGAAGTCTGTTTGAATATGAGCAGCAAAACTATTTCATTCTTCTCACATTATAAAGAAGAAGAGAGTGCGCTTTATTAAACCATGTTTAACATTGCAGCGTGACGAAAGTGCTGTATCCATTCCGAACGCTAATTTTACCAGACCGAACTGTTCCGTCTCGGAATTTCTTCTGAACATGCGTGGCACTTTGTGCGTCGGAACAGGCCACACGCGGTCGGAATTGACGCGATCGGATTTTGTTGTCGGAAAATTTTATAGCCTGCTCTCAAACTTCGATGGAAAATGTCCGATGGAGCCTACACATGGTCGGAATTTCCGACAACACGCTCCGATCAGACATTTTCCATCAGAAAATCCGACCGCGTGTACTGGGCATTAGGTGTGAATGGGGAGCAGATGTGTTAAATTTGGTGTTATTGCTCTCACACTCTCATACTGGTCACTGGATGTTCAACATGGCACCTCTTGTCAAAGAACTCTCAGGACCTGAAAAAAATAATTGTCGCTCTACATAAACGATCTATGACTGGTCTTTGGGAAATAGATATATAAGTGCTGCCAGCATTGTTGCAGAGGTTGAAGGGGTGGGGGGTCACAAAGACAAGTGTAAAGAAGATTTGGAAAAGAGGCTTGGACTTTTTCGGCAAACATAAAAAAAACATATATATTAACTACTTCAGCCCCGGAGGATTTGGCTGCTCAATGACCAGGCCATTTTTTGCGATACAGCACTGCGTCACTTTAACTGACAATTGCACAGTCATGCGACGCTGTACGCAAACAAAATTTACATCCTTTTTTCCCACAAATAGAGCTTTCTTTTCTTGGTATTTGATCATCTCTGCGGTTTTTAGTTTTTGCGCTTTAAACAAAAAAAGAGACAATTTTGAAAAAAACACAAAATTTTGTAGTTTTTGCTATAATAAATGTCCCCATTTTTTTCAAAAAAAAAGCTATTTTTTTCCTCAATTTAGGCTTATATGTATTCTTCTACATATTTTTGGCAGTAAGCGTATATTGATTGGTTTGCGCAAAAGTTATAGTGTCTACAAAATAGGGGAAAGGTTTATGGTATTTTCATTACTATTATTTTTTTTTACTAGTAATGGCGGTGATCTGTGATTTTTATCGGGACTGAGGCTCGATTCACACCTATGCATGTTGCTTTTGAGCGTTTTTGGAGGTTTTTTTTTCATGCTTGCCACGTTTTTGAGCCGCGTTTTTGCCGCGTTTTTGCCGCGATTTGCGTTTTGCTTTTTTTTTTTTTTTTTTTTTTTTTACAGTTTTTTTTACAGTCTAAAAAAAAATGTATAAAAAAAAAAAAAAAAAAAAAAAAAAAAAAACGGCAAAAACGCACCAAAAACGCATCAAAAACGCTGCAAAAACGGTGCACTTGCGTTTTTGATGCTTGTCCATTGAAAACCATTACATGCAAAACGCTGCATTTTGCATGAAAAAAAGTCCCCGACCCTTTCCAAAAACGCAAAGAAACAAAAAAGCATTGATGTGAACATGTTCCATAGGAACCCATGTTAAATAATTCCCGTGCATTTCTGCAAAATGCAAAATGCATCAAAAAACGCGCTAGTGTGAATGGGGCCTGAGACATTATGGCTTACAGATCAGACAATTTTCGGACAATTTTGACACATTTTTGAGATCATTGACAACTATACAGTGATCAGTGCTATAAAAATGCACTGATTACTGTGTAAATGTCACTGGCAGGGAAGGGGTTAACACCAGGGGGCGATCAAGGGGTTAACTGTGTTTCCTAGTGTTCTAACTGTAGGGGGATAGAAGTGACTGGAAGAAATGACAGATCGTTGTTCCTAGCTAGTAGGAACTCACAATCTGTCTCTCCTCACAGAACAGGGATTTGTGTGTTTACACACACACTTTCCTGTTTTAGCTCTTGTGTCCGCGATCGTGTGTGACCGGCAGTCATCACGACCGCTGGCCACGTGCATCGGCACCCTCGCAGTGTAGCCTGCTATCCCGCTTAAAGTGACTGACGTACAGCTACGACGGTTTGCAGGATCGTGCCGACCTGCCGCCGTATAATTACGGCGGCTGGTCGGCAAGCGGTTGAAATCCACAATAATGAGTCAAATACTAATTAAATTAATGCAACTGTATATAACGACTTGCAACTCCATGGAATCTGAAAGATGAGAGTATCATTTTATTGTAATAATGAATCCAAGAGTGCGGCTATATTGCAGTAAAGCGATGTAGACTTGATCTTGGCTCTATATTTTACGCGCCTTGTGCTTCTTCAGGAGCATCAGAATGACTAACAAATGTGGAAAAGAAAAAACATAAATAGAATACAATATAAACATGTATTAAGCACAATATAGTCAATAATAAGGTATTCCGTTTCACATATTGCAAAGGTGGTCAGTCCATAGGACATCCAAGGGGACAAGATGAGCAAACCAGGCAACTATGGGGGTGTACACAACATGATATCTTGTATAGTCCCGGGGTATACCGAAATGACATGAACAAAGGGGGTTATTTATGAAAGGAAAATCCACTTTGCACTGCAAGTGCACTTGAAAGTGCACTGAAAGTGCACTTGGAAGTGCAGTCGCTCTAAATCTAAGGGGTAGATCTGAAATGAGTGGAAGCTCTGCTGATTTTATCATCCAATCATGTGCAAGCTAAAATGCTGTTTTTAATATTCCTTGCATATCCCCCTCGGATCTACAGCGACTTTACTTCCAAGTGCACTTTCAGTGCACTTTCAAGTGCACTTGCAGTGCAAAGTGGATTTTCCTTTAGTAAATAGCCCCCAAAGTCTCCATAAAGTCTATAAGGTGTATGCTGCATTTTTTTTGGGGGGGGGGGGGGGCAATAGCATCTTGTACGTTGACTAAACTGTAAGAAAATCATATATAAAAAGCTAAAATGTATAATGAACCAGTTGGATAAAGAAATAATACTTACTTCATATTATGGAGCATATGAAGTATAAGCTCACAGCTAAAAACAAACCAGAATAAACAAGATGCAGGGCAGCTGCTGGGGGGGGGGGGTTAGGTGGTCCCGTCAAAAGGTATAATTTTGGTGTAAAAGATCTATGACAGATAAATGCAAGTAAATCAGAAGATGGAGATATTATACATGTCCCACAACATTTGATGACAAAATGAAATACAGTATCTCACAAAAGTGAGTACACCCCTCACATTTGTTTAAATATTTTATTATATCTTTTCATGTGACAACACTGAAGAAATGACACTTTGCTACAATGTAAAGTGGTGAATGTACAGTTTGTATAACAGTGTAAATTTGCTGTCCCCGCAAAATAACTCAACACACAGCCATTAATGTCTAAATCGCTGGCAAGAAAAGTGAGTACACCCCTAAGTGAAAATGTCCAAATTGGGCCCAAAGTGTCAAACCTTTGTGTGACCACCATTATTTTCCAGCACTGCCTTAACCCTCTTGGACATGGAGTTCACCAGAGCTTCACAGTTTGTCATTGCAATCCTCTTTCACTCCTTCATGACAACATCACAGAGCTGGTGGATGTTAGAGACGTTGCGCTCCTCCACCTTCCATTTGAGGATGCCCCACAGATGCTCAATACGGTTTAAGTCTGAAGACATGCTTGACCAGTCCATAATCTTTACCCTCAGCTTCTTTAGCAAGTCAGTGGTCATCTTGGAGGTGTGTTTGGGGTCGTTATCATGTTATTCTGCCCTGCGGCCCAGTCTCTGAAGGGAGGGGATCATGCTCTGCTTCAGTATGTCACAGTAAATGTTGGCATTCATGGTTCCCTCAATGAACTGTAGCTCCCCAGTGCCGGCAGCACTCATGTAGGCCCAGACCATGACACTCCCACCACCATACTGTAGGCAAGACACACTTTTCTTTGTTCTTCTCACCTGGTTGCCGCCACACACACTTGACACCATCTGAACCAAATAAGTTTATCTTGGTCTCATCAGACCACAGGACATAATTGCAGTAATCCATGTCCTTAGTCTGCTTGTCTTCAGAAAACTGTTTGCAAGCTTTCTTGTGCATCATCTTTAGAAGAGGCTTCCTTCTGGGATGACAGCCATGCAGACCAATTTGATGCAGTGTGTGGCATATGGTCTGAGCACTGACAGGCTGACCACCCCACCCCTTCAACCTCTGCAGCAATGCTGGCAGCACTCATACGTCTATTTCCCAAAGACAACCTCTGGATATGACGCTGAGCACATGCACTCAACTTCTTTGGTCGACCATGGCAAGGCCTGTCCTGAGTGGAACCTGTCCTGTTAAACCTCTGTATAGTCTTGGCCACCATGCTGCAGCTCAGTTTCAGGGTCTTGGAAATCTTCTTATAGCCTTGGCCATCTTTATGTAGAGCAACAATTCTTTTTTTCAGATCCTCAGAGTGTTCTTCCAGTGACCAGTATGAGAAAGTGAAAGTGATAACTCCAAATTTATCACACCTGCTCCCCATTCACACCTGACACCTTGTAACTCTAACGAGTCACATGACACAGGGAAGGGAAAATTGCTAATTGGGCCCAATTTGGACATTTTTACTTAGGGGTGTACTCACTTTTGTTGCCAGCGGTTTAGACATTAATGGCTGTGTAAAGCTATGACAACTAAAAGATGGACTTTCAAGGCACTCAGGTATACTAACTATAAAAGATAAAAATGGTTTTATTTGATTGTAATATACAGAAAATAGAAACAATTAATACATGTAATACAGTCCATAGAGCAAAAATATTCACATATAGTTAATTTTTCCTACCCTACATACAACCAAGACACCACTTAATGTAAAACATGTATGCAATAAAGCATCGAGAAACGGGTGGGGAACGGATTCCCAAACGGGGTTACGATTGTGGATGTGGGTCAGATTGTAGGTCTGGGTAGGTATGTTCTTAATAGCTTGACATGTTGCACATATGGAGAACGCTTCTTCAGGAGCTAAGGGAGTTTCTGCTGGATATACATAAAATGCATCAATAAATACAAAGTATATCGAAGTATAAACACAAAACATAATTAGAGATAAAATGCAAATAAGTACAAAATTTGCTCCGACCGAGTATAGCAACCGCATGGAAACCCCATAAAAGAACTGGTCACCTGGGGACACAACGGTAAAGCCAAGTAACTGGGGGACCTAGTGTATCTTAATATATAGGTTATAGTATATATTTGTAGATCCTAGTACAGGGTAGATAATTTATTCCCCAGAATAACAACCAAAAGGGTGGGTGGGGAAGGGGGGGGGGAGGGGGGAGGGGGAAGGGGAGGGGACGGAGGAGGGGACCAAATACTTTGTATTTATTGATGCATTTTATGTATATCCAGCAGAAACTCCCTTAGCTCCTGAAGAAGCGTTCTCCATACATGCAACATGTCGAGCTATTAAGAACATACCTACCTGGACCTACAATCTGACCCACATCCACAATCATAACACCGCTTGGGAATACGTTCCCCACCCATTTCTCGATGCTTTATTACATAAATGTATTACATTAAGTGGTGTCTTGGTTGTATGTAGGGTAGGAAATATTAACTATATGCAAATATTTTTGCTCTATGGACTGTATTACATGTATTAATTGTTTCTATTTTCTGTAGATTACAATCAAATAAAACCATTTTTATCTTTTATAGTTAGTATACCTGTGTGCCTTGAAAGTCCATCTTTTAGTTGTCATAGCTTTACAAGTTCAATATCAGGATGTTGGCACACTACTACTGACGTACCTACAGTGTCACCATGTCTTTAGGTACACACTCATTTGGGAATCCCTCAATTAATGGCCGTGTGTTGAGTTATTTTGAGGGGACAGCAAACTTTCACTGTTATACAAACTGTACACTCACTACTTTACATTGTAGCAAAGTGTAATTTGTTCAGTGTTGTCACATAAAAAGATATAATAAGATATTTACAAAAATGTGAGGGGTATACTCACTTTTGTGAGATACTGTATATCCGAAGCTACAGTATCATAGACTCACCAATTTCACAGATGGCTAGCAAGTAGGGGTGGAGGGTGAAGGATTTGTTTTCTAAAGTGTGTGGAGGCTAAACAGTTATCTTGGACTGGTTCTGTTTCAAGGTGTCAACAAATGTGGCCAGTGAAGCAGGAGTACCCATCCAGATGATCGTCCCCCCAATGCCCTGCTCATGACATTGGATGTTGAGGCTTTGTACTCCAGCATCCCTCAGGAGCAGGGCATCGGGATGGTTTGTTCCTTTCTACGTGAGTAGGACCACCCTAGCTGGGAATATTGTGAGTTCATATTGGACCTCCTCTGGTTTATTCTAACCCGCAACTGGTTTAGGTTTATGGAGTCCCACTTCCTCCAGGTGCAGGGAGTGGCTATGGGCACTTGCTGCGCATCTGCCTATGCCAACCTGTACCTGGGGGGGTGGGAACGTACCCTTTTTTCTGATGATTTATTGTCACTATTTACCAACCATGCATTATGCTGGATGCGCTACATTGATGACATATCTGTCATCTGAACGAGTACTCCTGCTTCACTGGCCACATTTGTTGACACCTTGAACCAGTTCAACCTAAAATTTACAGTTGCTAGTGACCCCGATCAAATCACATTCTTGGGTCCCACTATCTTTAAAGACCAAGATAACTGTTTAGCCTCCACACTGTTTAGAAAACAGACAGCTGGGAATACATTGTTACACGCTGACAGTGCCCACCCCACGGTGCTTATTCGTAGTATCCCTCTACACTCAATATTTGAGGTTACGTCGTAACTGTACACATCTTAAAGAGTTTAAAACACAGGCTAATATACTTTATACTCGACTTTGGTCAAGAGGGTACAGCAAATAACTACTCTGCAGTGCTTACAACAAAGCACTGCGTCAGTCTCGTAAATCACTTCTATTCAAGACCAAGGTTGTCAAACCCAGCCATACAGTTAAATATATTACAAGACTACTGTAGGAGTAGGGATGACCCGAACACCCCCCCGGTTCGCACCAGAACCTGCGAATGGCCCGAAAATTTGCACAAACGTTAGAACCCCATTGACGTCTATGGGGCTCGAACGTTCAAAATCAAAAGTGCTCATTTTAAAGGCTAATTTTCATGGTATCGTCCTAAAAAGGGTTTGGGGACCTGGTTCCTGCCCCAGGGGACATGTATCAATGCAAAAAAAAAGTTGTAAAAACGGCCGTTTTTTCAGGAGCAGTGATTTTAATGATGCTAAAAGTAAAAAAAAAGTGAAATATTCCTTTAAATATCGTACCTGGGGGGTGTCTATATTATGCCTGTAAAGTGGCACGTGTTTCTCGTGCTTAGAAGAGTCCCTGCACAAAATGTCTTTTTTAAAGGAAAAAAAGTCATTTAAAACTGCTTGCGGCTTCAATGTAATGTCAGGTCCTGGCAATATGGATGAAAATCAGTGAGACAAATGGCATGGGTACCCCCCAGTCCATTACCAGGCCCTTTGGGTCTTGTATGGATATTAGGGGGAACCCCGCACCCAAATTAAAAAAAGGAAAGGTGTGGGGCCACCAGGCCCTATATACTCTGAACAGCAGTATACAGGTGGTGCAAACAAGACAGGGACTGTAGGTTTGTTGTTAAGTAGAATCTGTTTGTAATTTTGAACGGGTACATTTTTAACATGTTTAGCTTCAGCCAAAAAATCTTTTTAAGCTTTTTGGAAAACAGGGACATTTGTTTTGCTGTCTGTGCTCCTCTTCAGAAGATTGAACCTCACTTTTTGTCCCAATGACAAATGTTTTTTGAAAATTTGTTTTTTTTTGTGAAACAAGGATTGGTGATAAAGCATCAGTGAAAAGGAGAAATGTTTTTCCCATATTAACTCTTACAGGAGAGAATTTCCCTTCCTAGGGGTAGATTTCATCCCACTTCCTGTTGTCTCCTTCCGTTTGCAAGTAGGAGTCGTTTGTAAGTTGGATGTTTGAAAGTAGGGGCCTGCCCTATATACTCAGCAGAAAGCTGGGCCTTAGGTGTTGTTGTGGCCACAACACTGTAAGCCCTCACAGGGCCCTGCTGTGAAATATTAGATCAAGAATTGTAATTATATGCCCCTGTTGAACAGGGGCAGAAAAATTGGGCCTTTGGTGATGGTGTTGGTGCTGGTGCCACAACACTGTAAGTCCTCACTCGCTCTTGGTGGGCACAGAAACGGGCCCTGCTGTGAAATATTAGATC
Source organism: Lithobates clamitans (assembly GCA_037952925.1). Classification (NCBI taxonomy): domain Eukaryota; kingdom Metazoa; phylum Chordata; class Amphibia; order Anura; family Ranidae; genus Lithobates; species Lithobates clamitans. The sequence goes on from JBBGZY010000152.1 coordinate 177,885, forward strand.
AAGAATTGTAATTACAAGCCCCTGTTAAACAGGGGCTGAAAAATTGGGCCTTAGGCACTGGTGCTGGTGCCACAACACTGCAACCCCTCACAGAAACTCTAGTTGGAACACAGGAACGAGCCCTGCTGCAAAGTATTGCATCAAAAATTGTAATTACACGCCCCTGTTAAACAGGGGCTGAAAAATTGGGCCTTAGACACTGGTGGCAGCACCCAGAACCAAAAATGTTCTTACAAGCTATCAGCATTATCATTGAGAAGGAAAAGGATAATTACTCAGGATAGTCACTCAGCATCAGCATAGGCAGTCTTTGAAGGGATCTGAGATTTCAAAAAAAATTATTCGGTTACATCAGCATTAGGTGCTTGGTAGCTGGTGGTGATCCAAGACTGATTCATCTTAATGAAGGTCAGTCGATCGACCGAGTCGGTGGACAGACGCACCCTGTGATCGGTTACAAAGCCTCCAGCAGCACTGAATGTGCGTTCCGAAAGAACGCTGGATGCAGGACAAGCCAGTAGCTCAATTGCATACTGTGCAAGCTCTGGCCAGTGATCCATCCTCAAGACCCAGTAACCCAGAGGATTTTCGGTGGGAAAGGTGTCCAAGTCAGATCTTGCCCCTAGGTATTCCTGCACCATGTAAAACAGACACTGGCGATGGTTGCTGGAACCGATCATACCTTGGGGCTGCGGACTAAAAAATTGTCTGAACGCATCGGTCAGACGACCACCTTCTCCACCGCTCCTTCTTTGACTGACCGAAGCCTCAGCAACACGTTGTCCAGAAACAGGAGTTTGTAACCTCCCAGTCTCTGGGAACGCGTTGCACAGACCTTTCTGCAAGGCCTCCCGAAGACGTTTCATCCTCTGCTCCCTCTGCGACGGCAAGATAAGGTCCGCAACCTTTCCATTGTAACGTGAATCAAGGAGGGTTGCCAGCCGGTATTGGTCCTTCTCCTTGATATCACAAATACGAGGATCCTTACGCAGGCTTTGCAGGATCAGGGAGGCCATGCAGCGTAGGTTTGCTAAGGCATTCGGTCTAGAGTCCTCTGGGTCATTAAGGATGACATGGTCCGCAGCCACCTCCTCCCAGCCACATACAAGTCCATGTGTTTCTTGGGACTGATCCCTTAAAGACTGCTGCTGATGCTGCGTGCCAGGCTCCACCTCCATACTGACACATTCCTCCTCCTCCTCCTCCTCATCGTCCTCTTCCTGTGTGATCAGCGGTTGGTGCCATTGTTGCAAACCACCATTCCTGCTTTAAGTTGGCGTGGCGTCAACCACCTCTGAACCTGCCCCTGCAGAGCTGACAGAACCTCTGCCCCAGTGTGGCTCCTGTCCCCCAAGCACACCAGCTCAAGCACCGCATGGCATCTTTTGGCCTGCGTACTTGCGTAGCCCCTTGAACGGCTACGGAGCACCGCTGGTTCAGAGGACAAATCACAGGAAGAGGCCATGGAGTAAGAAGAAGAAGAGGGGGTGGAGGAGAGAGGTGTGTCACAATCATTAGTAGTGGCATTTTGGAGGCATGGTGGTGGAACAACCTCCAACACTACTGCACCTTGTCCTGCATCCTTCCCAGCTGCCAGCAGAGTCACCAAATGCACGGTGAAACTTAGGTAACGTACCTGTCCATGCCTGCTGGATCATGAGTCAGTGGTAATATGCACCTTACCGCTGACTGCCAGCGAGGCATGGACATTGCCTTCCACATGCCGGTAGAGAGCCGGAATCGCCTTCTGTGAGAAAAAGTGGCGTTTGGCTACCTGCCACTGGGGATCCGCACATTCCACAAACTCATGGAAGGGGACAGAGTCTACCAACTGAAAAGGCAACAGTTGAAGTGCTAGCAATTTTGCCAAGCTAGCATTCAACCGCTGGGCATGTGGATGGCTGGGAGCGAACTTCTTTCGGCGGTGCAGCAGCTGGGGCAGGGAAATTTGCCTGGTACAATCTGACGTCGGTGTACCAAAAGCAGATTGCCCACAAGTACTTGGCTGTGACACACCTAATTCTACACCTTCATTCCTCTCAGTGCAGGTCTCAGAGAGGACTGAAGGTATAGTGGGGTTGTAGATCTCAGCTGATGAGGTCCTCTTTGTTCTTTGGTGTGGGTCTTTTAGATACGCTTGTCAACGAACTGCATGGCAGGTCAACATATGTCTGGTCAAGCATGTGGTGCCCAAGCGGGAGATGTTTTGGCCACGCAAGATACGCTTGAGACATATGTTGCAAATAGCAGCGGTGCGATCTGATGCACTCGTCTCAAAAAAGGCCCACACCAAAAAACTTTTTGAATAACGCGCAGAAACTGCAGCGCCCTGCACATGTGGAGCTTTGGGGTGTGATGCAGTCAGTGTGCTGCCCTTAGGCTGGCCCCTGGAGGGCATCCTGCCTTGTTGGTGATGTGCCTCCTCCTCCTCCTCTCTCCTATCAGGCACCCATGTTGAATCAGTGGCCTCATCATCCCCTCCCTCCTCATCACTAGAGCAAACTTGGCAGTATGCTGCAGCAGGGGGAGCATGACTGCCAGATTGCTGTCCTTCTTGGGCACCCCCTCTGTCCGTGCTCACGTTACTGCCTTCATCTAGCTCAGTATCATCATCAGAGCCTTCCAAACGCTGGGCATCCTCCTGGAGCATGTACCCAACACTGTGGTCAAACAGTTCAAGGGACTCCTCAGGAGGACATGGTGGGGCTAGGGAAGGAGTCACTGATGACATTGAGCCGAGGGAAGAGGCCGCTGCTTTGCCAGACAAAGTACCCTGAGCATGGGTGAGAGAGGATAAGGAGGATGAGGATGGCTTGGTCATCCACTCGACCAAGTCTTCTGCATGTTGCGGCTCAACAAGGCCAGTTGCCGAAAAAAAGGCCAAGCGTGTTCCATGGCCACGTGCTGATGAGGATGCACCGTCTCCATGACCAGCACTGTTTCCTCTAGACACAGAGCCTGCTTGCCCTCTTTTATTGGCTTGTGACTGTCTGCCTCTCCTTGTTGGCCTTCCAGACATACTAATGGCTAGCAAAATCAACTGCCTGCCTGTAGTATGAGAACACCACCAACCTTCTACAGGTAGCTTTAGCTGAACACTGTGCAGAGCTCGCTCGCATTACACTAACTTGTAGCTTATTTAGCTGCCTGCGGTAGTAATAGGATCAGGAAAACACCACCAACCTTCTACAGGTAGCTTTAGGTGAACACTGTGCAGAGCTTGCACTACACTAACTTGTAACTTATTTATCTGCCTGCGGTAGTGATAGGATCAGGAAAACACCACCAACCTTCTACAGGTAGCTTTAGGTGAACACTGTGCAGAGCTTGCTAAAAAATAACTTGTAGCTTATTTAGCTGCCTGCGGTAGTGATAGGATCAGGAAAACACCACCAACCTTCTACAGGTAGCTTTAGCTGAACACTGTGCAGAGCTTGCAAAAAAAAAACTTGTAGGTTTAGCTGAACACTGTGAAGAGGACGCACTACACTAACTTTTAGCTTTAGCTGAACACTGTGCAGAGGTCGCACTACACTAACTTGTAGTTTTAGTTGAACACTGTGAGGAGGACGCACTACACTAACTTGTAGCTTTAGCTGAGCACTGTATAGAGGTCGCACTACACTAACTTGTAGTTTTAGCTGAACACTGTGCAGAGGTCGCACTACACTAACTTGTAGTTTTAGCTGAACACTGTGAGGAGGACGGACTACACTAACTTGTAGCTTTAGCTGAACACTGTGCAGAGGTTGCACTACACTAACTTGTAGTTTTCGCTGAACACTGTGAGGAGGACACACTACACCAACTTGTAGCTTTAGCTGAACACTGTGCAGAGGTTGCACTACACTAACTTGTAGTTTTCGCTGAACACTGTGAAGAGGACACACTACACTAACTTGTAGCTTTAGCTGAACACTGTGAGGAGGACGCACTACCCTAACTTGTAGCTTTAGCTGAACACTGTGCAGAGGTCACACTACACTAACTTGTAGCTTTAGCTGAACACTGTGCAGAGGTCTCACTACACTAACTTGTAGTTTTAGCTGAACACTGTGAGGAGGACGCACTACACTAACTTGTAGCTTTAGCTGAACACTGTGCAGAGGTCGATCTACACTAACTTGTAGTTTTCGCTGAACACTGTGAGAAGGACACACTACACAAACTTGTAGCTTTAGCTGAACACTGTGAGGAGGATGCACTACCCTAATTTGTAGCTTTAGCTGAACACTGTGTAGAGGTTACACTAAACTAACTTGTAGCTTTAGCTGAACACTGTGAGGAGGACGCACTACACTAACTTGTAGCTTTAGCTGAACACTGTGCAGAGGTCTCACTACACTAACTTGTAGTTTTAGCTGAACACTGTGAGGAGGACGCACTACGCTAACTTGTAGTTTTATCTGAACACTGTGCAGAGGTCTCACTACACTAACTTGTAGTTTTAGCTGAACACTGTGAGGAGGACGGACTACACTAACTTGTAGCTTTAGCTGAACACTGTGCAGAGGTTGAACTACACTAACTTGTAGTTTTCGCTGAACACTGTGAGGAGGACACACTACACCAACTTGTAGCTTTAGCTGAACACTGTGCAGAGGTTGCACTACACTAACTTGTAGTTTTCGCTGAACACTGTGAAGAGGACACACTACACCAACTTGTAGCTTTAGCTGAACACTGTGAGGAGGACGCACTACCCTAACTTGTAGCTTTAGCTGAACACTGTGCAGAGGTCACACTACACTAACTTGTAGCTTTAGCTGAACACTGTGCCGAGGTCTCACTACACTAACTTGTAGTTTTAGCTGAACACTGTGAGGAGGACGCACTACACTAACTTGTAGCTTTAGCTGAACACTGTGCAGAGGTTGATCTACACTAACTTGTAGTTTTCGCTGAACACTGTGAGAAGGACACACTACACAAACTTTTAGCTTTAGCTGAACACTGTGAGGAGGACGCACTACCCTAATTTGTAGCTTTAGCTGAACACTGTGCAGAGGTCACACTAAACTAACTTGTAGCTTTAGCTGAACACTGTGAGGAGGACGCACTACACTAACTTGTAGCTTTAGCTGAACACTGTGCAGAGGTCTCACTACACTAACTTGTAGTTTTAGCTGAACACTGTGAGGAGGACGCACTACACTAACTTGTAGTTTTAGCTGAACACTGTGCAGAGGTCTCACTACACTAACTTGTGGTTTTAGCTGAACACTGTGAGGAGGACGCACTACACTAACTTGTAGCTTTAGCTGAACACTGTGCAGAGGTCGCACTACACTAATTTGTAGTGTTAGCTGAACACTGTGAGGAGAACACACAACCCTAACTTGTAGCTTTAGCTGAACACTGTGCACTACACTAACTTGTAGTTTTAGCTGAACACTGTGCAGAGGTCACACTAAACTAACTTTTAGCTTTAACTGAACACTGTGAGGAGGACGCACTACACTAACTGTAAATAGTCTAGCTGCCTGACTGTTGTACTAATAGGATCAAAAGAACACCAGCAATTTTCTTCAGGTAGCTGTAAATACTGTAACAAGACAAGCCTGCCTGTCAGTAGGAAGATAACAGGAACGGATCTAGCTAAACTGAATACAGTGTATATATATATATATACATATATATATATATATATATATATATATATATATATATATATATATATATATATATATATGCAACACCTGGGATGCATATATATACACAATACACTGTAAGTGCAGCTAACTCACTGACTGTCCTGCCTAATCTAGCTAACTCAAATGAAATGACACTGTCTCTCTTTCTCTTTAAGCACGCCGGAACACACTACACAGGGCCGCAGTGCAGGTGGCCTTATATAGTGTGGGGTGTGTTCTAAACCCCCTGAGCCATAATTGGCCAAAGCCACCCTCTCTCTACCGACGGCGCTGTGATTGGCCAAGCATGCCGGTCATAGTGCATGCTTGGCTAATCATCAGCCAGCAATGCACTGCGATGCCGCAGTGAATTATGGGCCGTGACGCGCCACACGAATTTGGCGCGAATGGCCCATATCGTTCGCAATTCGACGAACGATCGAACAGCCGATGTTCGACTCGAACATGCGTTCGACTCGAACATGCGTTCGACTCGAACACAAAGCTCATCCCTATGTAGAAGGGTCCCATCCTTAGCAAATACATCAGCTCACGTACAGAAATTACTTTTAGAAGAGCTTGATCTTTGAAAGATAAACTGGTATCCAGCCATTATTCTGTTTATCCAATTTCCATAGACCATCAATACAGGATTACCAGATGTGGCAAATGTGCTTTTTGCCCATGGATTGCTGTAGGCATTAAATTCACGCTCCCTAATGGAGAAATGTTTATTTACTCCACATTTCCATGCGGATTGTGACACACAGGGGATTTTATATCTCATGTCTTGTAGGTGTGATGCCTTCAATGTGGGGAAAACAGCCAGGCATTTTCGTTCTAGAATCAAGGATCATGTGTACTACTCAGCTAATGGGAAAATGTTGACTGCTGTGAGTAGACATTTGGACCTCTACCATACATTTGATGTGTCCTTGGTTTCTTTTATTGTCCTGGCTGTGATCCCCAAAGACCCTAGAGGAGGCTCTTTGGGACAAATATATTCTCTGCAAGGAGACTATCTGGATTGAGTGCCCCAATGCCACCCATGCCCCTGGCATTAATAAGGCCCAAATGTATAAACCATTTTTATGTATGTATGTATCAATACACCCCCGTTATTTTCTACATCTACTCCAGACATCTCCCCTGTTCATCCACTGGAGCGTTTTGACATGCGATTTGACACTATACAGTAATCAGTGCTAAAATATGCGCTGTCACCGTACTAATGACACTGGCTGGGAAGGGTTAAACATCTAGAGCGATCAAAGGGTTAAATGTGTGCCTAGCCAGTGTTTTTTGTGCATAGTGTTCTTACTTGCTTTGCAGGGAAAGAAAATCCATCACTTCCCCCGGTCAGGATGGAGCTTTGCATTTCTTAACATATGCAGAGCCTTGTCCTATGTCTCTCCTCGCCAATCAGCCAGTGCCAGCGTACATACATTGGCCGGAACCTTCTGATCGGCATCTACTGTGACAAATGACAGCTGAAGTGGCACGTCCACGCCCCCTACCCAGATCTGATTCTGCACAGATCGGCTTCCCTGTAACAGTAAATCTGCTACAGAGCGGTCGCTAAGTGGTTAACTTGGATTAGCAGAAAACAGCACATCCTTAAAATATACTAAGATCTGCAGAAATCAGCAATATAGTCTGTAATAGCTTTATATTAAACATGGGCAATTTATAACAAATTCGTCTTTGGATGAAATTCAGCTCATTCGTTCATTCGGGGGCATCCAAATGAACGAAAGACTCTTTTGATGAATGCTTACAAAAACAAATTGTCAGAAAGAACAAAAATCCGAAAGAACAAAAATCCAAAAGAACGAAAATCCGAAAGAATGAAAGTTCGAAAGAACAAAAATCTGGAAATAACGAAAATCTGAAAGAACGAAAATCGATTCAACCTAGGAGTTTAACAAATTGATTACATTCAGATATTCATTATCGCTGAATATAAAGAAATAATTGATGAATGCATTAGTATTCTTATATCTTTTGGATATATTCAGATTTATTCGATTTTCGGATGGGCAGTGTGATGCCCAATACACAACGGTCGGACATTAATCGGACATTCCGACAACAAAATCCTAGGATTTTTTCCGACGGATGTTGGCTCAAACTTGTCTTGCATACACACGGTCACGCAAAGTTGTCGGAAAAAATCCGATCATTCTGAACGCGGTAACGCAAAACACGTACGTCGAGACTATAAACGGGGCAGTAGCCAATAGCTTTCATCACTTTATTTATTCTGAGCATGCGTGGCACTTTTTGCGTCGGATTTGTGTACACACGATCGGAAATTCCGACAACGGATTTTGTTGTCAGAAAATTTTATAGCCTGCTCTCATACTTTGTGTGTCGGAAAATTCAATGGAAAATGTGTGATGGAGCCTACACACGGTCGGAATTTCTGACAACAAGGTCCTATCACACATTTTCTGTCGGAAAATCGGACCGTGTGTACGGGGCATTAGTGTATTATCTCTGGCCACTGAGCTTGTCCCTTATTCCCTTATGTGTTTTTCTGTGTCAGACTGCATTCCATCCAGAGTCCAGACTCCAAATGCCATATCTAAATGAATGGAACTTAATGGAATAAGAATGAGTCCGAAGTTACGAATTATCAGAAGTAACGAATGCCGCATCTAAACAAATAGAATGGAACGAATGTGAATGCATCCGAAGTTATGAATGACCCTAAGTAACAAATGGCGATCATAACGAATGATCCAATAAAGGAAAAAAAAACCCCCCAAAAAAACGAATGAAACGATAACAAATACGAAACAAATTTTTCGGTAGTGTACTTTATTCATAATAAGTTCTACAGAAGACAGCATGGTCAGTACAGTACATGAGATCTGTTGCAGGTTATGCAAACAAGTTTTCAGATATGCTAATTTTCAAGCAGGAAACACAGTGAATACATTCTTCAAATATACTTAGAAATGCATGAGTCAAGGCAATAAGTATAGTCTGCACTGTCTGTGCCTAGCACAAAACATGTTAGAAAAGAATGTATTCCGGCTGACTATTTTAATAAAGGAAGAATAATATTTTGCATTACGCTGTGCAGCATTCCTGTTGCTGGTACAATTGATTCTTCAGTGGAGATGACTTGAGCGAGCACCTATGATATGACTGTAGAGTGTGGAGCAATGACGGCTGGTACTGGAAGATATGAGGAGGCAAGGGCGGCCCCCTCCAGGTCCGCCCTCACCCTATGTCAGAGTTTCCCTGCACTGTCTGTCACCGCAGCTTTTATCTTTACCCGGTCTTCTTTCCGCGTTCTGAATGGCTGGGAAGCTGTCAGAAACTATGAAATCAGGCTGAGACAGAAGTACAGTTAAATCACACTTGTTTTATAATAAAAGTAAAAAGAACAAACATAGTTAAAACATAGCCAAGGTTCAGTGACCAGAATGGATAGTCAGCCAAGCCAGAATTAGTGGAACAGCAAGCAGGATCTGGAGCCAGAAGGGATGTCAGCAAAGCAAGTCTTGAACAGGATTGCAAGAGATAGTTTCACAAGAGATTGCAGGAGATAGTGATGTTGACCAAGGCGAAGGCACAGATCCACTGAGCTGAACGGCCTAAGTAGGCAGAACTGACGAGCAGGATATCATCAACAGTTGAGTAACTGTGGAGAGATAGGAGCTGGAAATTAGCCGACAGCTGAGCGGCCAGCTCTGAGAAGGAAGAGCTGAGCCCAGCCCTGACAGAAGCCGGAAGCCGATGCTGATTCGCTGGCATCTCAGGGTGGGAGGACTGGCGAACTGGGGCTTCAGGATGTGGTCATGTGCCTGTAAGGGGGTGACGGACTTGGTAGAAACCTATTGGTCTGGGTGCCCTGCACAGTGCACAGCCATACAGATATTGCAAGCTGGGGTGGCGCCTTGGGCTGGGGGGACGGTGCCCCTGAGCCATTTGTGGACCGGCTGCCACTGGTGTGGAGCCTGGTGTTGCCTGGAGCAGCATAGGAAATATAAGGCATTTTTCTTCGTCTATGCATTAGGGCTGTGCTGGAAATAGTAGCCAGTGTAGTCCCAAATGCATCTGGCATGAGGGGGCCCTCAAGTCCAGTTAAACAATACTTGTGTATTACTGCCTGCACCACTTGCTCAAGCATAGTTGGATGCACCATACATGGATAGAAAATAGCTCAGTAATAATTTTGGCAGAATAGGCACTGTCTGCTCAGACTTAATAGCTAGACATAAGAGTATTTTTCTTTACCTGAATCCCTTTAGAAAATGTGGCAGCAGTTCAGCCATTAATCTGGTTGCTTGCGACTGATTACTACATATTTACACTTAGTAACTCATCCTAATGTAATTGTGTCTAATAATTACAGGCTTTTTAAAACTCTAAAGTGCTAAGCATTTGGGGAACAAATTACCTTAAGAAAGAAGCCTTCCTAGCTACCATGCATTTATTTAATAGAGCAATGCTTCTCAGGTACAGAATATTTTGTATAATTCAAGGTAAAGCAATTATTTGAGCTAACTTGGCTGCTTTACAAAAGTTATCAGAGCAAACTAATTTTGTTTCTGTCATAACCATGTCTCTGCCTCTGCCTTCTAGCCTCAATTAATAAAATGATTACATGCTACTCTTAAAATATTAGTTGGGCACTGAAACAAGCGAGAAGTTGCCTGTTTATCTCTTTCTGATTGAGAGGATAAATCACTCCTAAACTTTTATTGTCCCGCAGTATGACAGCTGTTTCTAATTGTAATTAATTGTAATTAATTTAAATAGCTCTGTTGCCTTTGAGTGGCTACAGTTGGAATAGATGAAAAATTAGTAATTTCATAAACAGCTGCAGAATATTTGACTTTCAGTATACCAAAGAGTGAAATCAGATCGCAGCTTGAAACGACTCTTTCAAAGTGCGATGTTTATTTATACATGCCAAGTTGTGTTCTTACTGTGTGGCCCAAAGTCATTTGAAGTTGGTCAGTCATGCTTGCTTGCCATCTGTGAATGGGATGAATTTAAGGACATTGTGTAATATGTAATGTTTATATGATGACATTTTAGCTGCTGTTTACTTCCTCTACTTCCTGTACTTCCCTCTCAACCTTTTCACAATATTTTAAGCTTTCTGGAAAATTGAGTTTTTAAGCTCTTTTCAAGGTAGGACACACAATATGTTTTGCTGCTTTGAGGAAATTACATTTTTGAAAACTAAATATAATCATCTGAAATGTGGAAGAAAACTGTGAAGATCATAAAGAAATCATCTGCTAAAAATGTTACAGGGCTTTTTTATGTAATGGCTTATTTTACAGTCCATGGGAAGAAAAATACAGTGTTTACTACCCGTTGCCCCCATCATATATATATATATATATATATATATATATATATATATATATATATTTAATTGTTTATTTATAGAATTTTTGCAGAGTTTACAGAAAGATATAGAAAATACAATGTTCAGGTATTTCAAATATACACTGTCATACAAACTTGAAAACAATGAGTAGTAAAGATATGATGTGAGCCCAACATTAATTTATATCTCAACATGTTCATTTATGCGAATATGTCACACCATACCATCATTAGGAAAAGAAAATGCTTTTTGGACCAAAGCCTGAGATGTACACAACTTTCATCATTGCTAAAGTCAAAACAGTGAATTGCATGAGTTCTATTTACCTACTGTATTAAGCTGTTTTCCTCAGTACAATAATCAGATTCATCCCATATCTGTCATATTTTAGAACATTTTTGTACTGAGTCATCTATTAATGCAGTCAGATGTTCCATCCTACGTATGTCTGTTTGGTTAGTTAAAAATTGTTAAAACGGGGTGGGGTGGGGGGGGTGAGGTAGATAACCAAAGTCTGGGGATAGTCCATTTAGTTGCCAACAATATAGAAGACATCGACCCTCTTTTCAGCCCTGATAAGGAGGGGAAAAAAGGGGTATAGGGGAAAATGGGACTTTATATGACATCCAACACTTGGGTAGAATGAATCAAACAAAAATAGTGTATGGGATATTTATTGTTAACATAATTGGGCATGGTGCATAAGTAACATCAATAGTAGACCAGTATATACGATACAGAATTATGAAAAACATGGTTAGTAGATCATATAGTAATACAAGTAACATGATAGACATTATTGCACATAATAGATAATGAACCAGCAACATACCCAATAGATGAAAAACCATAATAAAAAAGTAATAATTATTTGATTGATTCAGACAAGTAAAACCCATGGTAAGCATATGATTGCTGTGGCATAGCATCAAATAGAAATGCTTGACGCGTTTCGTGGGTTGTTTCCACTCACCAGGAGCAGCTATACACTGGGAGTATCTATAATGAATTAAAATTTATTAATCAATGGTAATTGATTTAAAATAGGAAGAGAGGGAACACAAAACCTATAGTCCTAACACTCTTACCTATGGGTAGATTGTAAAAAACGTAGATGGTGATGATGATGTGCAAGGGGCACATTCTTTCAGCCCTAGCGATACCTAAGAAAGGGAGGCCCAGTAAATAATGTATATGGTTCAACGGAATGGAAGTCTCCAACAGTTTTTGCAGAAGAAAGGTTTGCTTTTCCACATGTTTTGTGGGTGCCGGGGACCAGCTCTGCACTGTATAGAGAGGAGACTATTTGTTTAGTTAGCACCGGATGGCAAGGATTTAATTTACTGTTTTTTGTTTTTATTTTTCAAACCTCCTGCAAATAAACCTGGCATCCGCCAGATTTTGAAGAAAGTGCCTCTTTTGCTTACTGTCATTCAGAAAAAGGTGATCCCCACGAGCTAATTCCCCACACGTGGTGGAGAATGCAGGCACTTTTCTGAAGATGGAGGAAATGATAAAGGCCCTGCTACAGGCCAATGCAGCTCAGCGGGAAACCAACCGCCAAGTCACAGAGGCTGCTGCAGCACAACGGGTGGCCCAGCAGGAGATGCACCGCCACGTCACAGAGGTCGCTGCAGCACAACAGGCGGTCGCTGCAGCACAACAAGCAGTCCAGCAGGAAATGAACCGGCAGTTCTCAGAGGCTCTGGCTGGAACTGAAAAAGAGGTCCACACCTCCTGTGTCAGCGGAACCAAAGTTGGTACGTGCCTCGTACCACCTGCAAAAGATGACACCTGTGGATGATGTTGAGGCATACATTGTGACTTTTGAGAGAGTCTCTGTCCGTGAGGGATGGCCAAAAGAGCAGTGGGCGGGTCTGTTGGCCCCATTTCTAACAGGAGAACACCAAAAGGCCTATTTTTATCTAGAACCAAATAAGGCCCAGGACTATGAGACTCTAAAGACAGAGATACTCGCACGCTTGGGTGTCACCATGACAATACGGGCCCAGTGCGTGCATCAGTGGTCCAGCAACAAGCCACCCCATTCACAAATGTTTGACCTGGTCCTACTCACCAGGAAGTGGTTGCAGCCAGAGACCTTGACAAGCCCTCAGATCATGGAGCGTATGGTAATGGACTGGTACCTGCGTGCACTCCCTGCTGCCCTGAGGAAGAGGTACACTGCCACTGAGGACTTGGTGAACCCATCTACGCCCCACTTCGGTGTCTTTAGGGGTGCAAGATCGCCCAGCGGTTCTGGTAAGACTGTTCCGGGGTTCAAGAACATGGGAAAGGTAGATAAGACTGTTGTTACAGCTGATGAGACTGTGGGTCCTAGACCTGGAGACTGGCCAAAGAAGCCAGGAAGGTCTTTGGGCCATTAAGAGGACTGGGGGTAGGCCACATACATTTTTTTCGTTGCCATGCATTAAGGCATATTGCTGCAAACTGTCCTATAGATGATGATATAGGCAAAAGAAGATACTGTGCTGAAAAATTAAATACACTGGTAAAAAGCAACAGCTTACAGTGCGATAACACAAAAAGTCTATAAAATTGGGGAAGCTGCGCTAAAAAATAAGTCTACAACAATCGACATGAAGACAAAGAAGTCCATTGAGAACATTAAGGGTCATAACACCGCAGTGTGCAAACACAAACAAAGTGCCCGACCACCGTAGCTGTAGATTGAGCTTACCAGATGGCAAGCTTGAAAGGCAGGTGGCTATAGCCCAGCCAAGGCCTCTAAGCTTGCAGATGACCACAATAGGAACAGTAGATCGAATAGAGAAGATCGCTCACTAGGACCCACTTCAGCGTCCGTACACTCAGTAAATTGCCCAGAAGAAAAAAGAACTGGCCATAGTGTAATATATTCTGAACATCTTTTAATAAGATCAAGTAATGCACTTACAATTGGGAGGCGATAACATCGCATATAAGAAAGCCGGCCGGCATAAACAAAACGGAGCCCGTCCTCCTACTCCGATCGCTTGGTGACGTCACTACGTGCCTTCCTCCAGACGCGTTTCATCATCAGCAGACTTGTCAATGGAGAACGGACAGCGTAGTGACTCACCACCATAAATAGGGAACCAAGCCTCGCTCTGAGTCACGAGTACCCGGACGCCATATTGGATATGGGCAAAATATCCCTTACTTCAAGCGGGGATGTTTACATCCACAACGCCCCGCATAAAACATTAATATTAAAATCGTCTATATAAAGAGAACCCCAATATAAATCAGCGAATTGATTTTAATAGTTGGACAATATAATAGAAAATATTGATTCTAAATATATTACAACATATATCCCCTACCATATATACTAAAAACAAAAAATGAATGTGGTAATGAGAAATGAAGATGTAAAACCTTACAAATAATTAATGAAGATTAAAAAATAAATTCATTTAAGTGATATAAACAAAAATCAACATACTGACAAATAAATATCATATGTTGTATTTCAGAAAAGCAATGTATGTGCTAATATACAGATGAATATGTATATATATAAATTAGTGATATGTGGATGAAATTATCATAAAGTGTATATGAGGAAACAAGTGATGAAATAAAAGAGAAAAAAAATGTATATAGTAAAATGAGTGAAATTGTTATGAAAATACTACTAATAATAATAAAAATGTGCATCAATGCATAAATATAGGAATACTATGTAGCCAAATGCCCCTAATTAGGTCACATTTGGCCTTTAATGGAATAGTAGACAGCTAGTCAGAAACTTGGGGTATCACTTATAAAGTATAAGAAACCAAACAATATAAATATAAGCAAAAAATGAAAAAAAATTCTAATGAAAAATGTTTTTTTCTCCGAAAATTTGTATAAAAAAGGGACAAGGCCCTAAATGGAAATCATCTAATCATGTCTCAGAACAAGTTCACAATAAACCTTATTCCTAAAATGTAAATAAAAATATATAACATATAAATCATTAAGAATTATCCATAAAAGCATTAACATCAGTGTCGATATTCAACCCATAAGGTGCATAAGTTTTCAATCTATGAATCCAGGTCATCTCCAATTTAGATCCCACTAATGAGCTCCCCCTCCAATGGGGGCTGAACTTATCTATACCCAAAAAAATGGTTTTGGAGGGGTCCTTATCATGTGCAAGTAAATAGTGCTTTGATACTGAGTGGTTCTTAAACCCAATTTTAATGTTGGTGATATGTTCATTGAGGCGAACTTGAAGAGGCCGTTTGGTTCGGCCCACATATTGCAGGCCACATGGGCACTGCAACATGTACACAACTCCCTCCGTAGCACAAGTGATAAATGGTTTTATCACGTGTGATTCTTGTGTGCTGGTGGAGGTAAAGGTTGTGGTCCGTCTATGAAGACAAGCACTCAGCAAACAGACTTTACATCATTTGGACTGATAGAACCCTGTTAAATGGTTACAAAAACTAGGTTTTGGAATTGGTGGGCTTAAAATGTTTGGGGCTAACCGATTTCGCAAAGACGGTGCCCCTCTGAAGACAACCTGAGGTTTTCCAGTAACACCTTATTAAGCACCACATCACTCCTAACAACATGCCAATGCCTGTAAACTAGACTCTTGATACTGTTATGCTGCAAGGAATAAGTGGTCAAAAAAAGAACACCAAGAGAAAGGTCATCCTTAATACGTGGTCCTCTTTCAGCTAGCAAATCATCTCTGTTGACCTCTTTGATGGTATCTAAAGTCTTGCATAGGGATTCCCTTGAGTATCCCTTTTCCAAAAATCTGTCTGTAAGGACTTCCGCCTGTAGCAAAAAATCAGTCTGGTTACAACAGTTCCTTTTGAGCCGAAGATTTTGGCTTTTCGGAACCCATTCCAACCAGGGACGATGATGACAACTGTCCACAGGTATAAAAGAGTTTCTGTCGGTTTCTTTAAAGAAAGTGGACGTGACCACCCTATCTCCACTAACAGAAATTTTTAAATCCAAAAAATTGATTTCAGTTTAACTTGTCTCATAGTTCAACCGTATGCCTCTCTGGTTGGTATTAAGGGAGGACAAAAATTCTTGTAAGGCAAGATATTCACCGTCCCATAGGAGGAGGATGTCATCTATGTACCTCACCCACAGGACAACCTGAGGTGTGTCCTGGGCATAGATGACATCATCCTCCCATTTTCCCATAAAAAGATTTGCCAGGCTGGGGGCATATTTAGCCCCCATAGCCCCCCCCATATCCTGTCTGTAAAAATTATTGTCGAACCAAAAATAATTGTGGGAGGCGGCGTACTCCAATAAATCCATCAAAAACAGCACCTGGTTATGTGGAAGACCAGAATCCCTATCCAAAAAAATCTTAACTGCCTCCAAACCCAACTCATGTGGGATTATGGTATATAAAGACGTCACATCTGCGGTGACTAACCACATACCAGCTTTGACTCGGATTCCAGAGAGTAATTGAATAACATGCCTAGAGTCCTTGACATATGAGGGCAACCTCTGCACGAGGGGCTGTAAATAAAAATCTATATATCTGCCCACCTGGGATGTGAGTGAATAGTGGGGAGAGATTTTCCCCATTTTTTGAATTTTTGGGAGAGCAAGGGGAGGCTGGTGGATAGAGCTCCCCCTGCTGGGGAAGCATGGAAACTCTCACCAGACCCTTTTTGCCAAAGGGAAGGGGATGCTGTTGGTGGGATCGAGGAAGTCGGAGATCCTCTTCCTTTCCTTGTCATGGCTGTGGAACTGGAGGACCTAGAAGCTAGCTCTCAGCCTGAGTGGAACAGGAGACCCCCTCTGACCCTGACATTGAGAGTAGACAAAATATCGTACCCGACTTAGAGGTCAGGGGGGAGAATTTCTGTACTGAGCAACTGTGAGAGACCACCATCATGAGAGCCAGGGAAAACGTTAAGATGTTGGACAGGGAACCAGTGGATCCTAACTGGGTGGTGTCTTTCCCCTACATGGCCGTTAAAAACAATTTATTGTATTGAGTTAAAAAACATAGAGAGGATGAGGTAGAACAGCTACTGGTTTCCAAACCCTTCCATAGAGTGGTGCTAGACTTGGCCCATGGTCATGTAATGGGGGACATCTCGGTATCGAAAAAACCAGGGAGAGAATCACCCAGAGGTTTTTCTGGCTCGGGTTGCATGCAGATATCAAGGAGTACTGCGAATCGTGCCCTGAGTGCCAAATGTCAGCACCATCGCCCCATTTTCACAGCCCTCTTGTCCCTCTACCAATAATCGAGGTCCCCTTTGAAAGGATTGGCATGGACCTGGTGGGGCCGCTTATGAAATCTTCCCAAGCTCACCAGCATATTCTGGTGATCCTAGACTATGCAACGCGCTATCCTGAGGCCATACCCTCGCGCAACACCTCCACTAAGGCTATCGCCAAGGAATTGGTTCAGGTGTTTAGTCCAGTGGGGATCTCAAAAGATGTCTTAACTGATCAGGGCACCCCATTTATGTCTAGGGTTACCAAGGAATTGTGTAGACTATACAAAATCTCCTATCTCTGTACCTCTGTCTACCACCCCCAAATGGATGGTCTGGTTGAAAGATTTAATAAAACTTTGAAAAGTCTGCTGAAAATGGTGGTCGACAAAGATGGGAGGAACTGGGATTTTTTACTACCATATCTCATGTTTGCCATACGTGAGCTTCCGCAGGCATCCACAGGCTATTCCCCCTTTCAGCTTTTGCATGGTAGACATCCCAGGGGGCTGCTAGATGTCGCCAAAGAAATGTGGGAAGGGGAGGCCACCCCATATAGAAGCATCAAAGAGCATCTCTCCTTGATGCAGGATCAAATCGCAGCTGTCCTTCCCCAGGTGCGAGAACACATGGAGCAAGCCCAGGAGGCCCAGAGGAGGGTCTATGACCGGGGTGCCAAGGTCCGTACTTTCAGCCCCGGGGACACAGTGTTAGTACTGGTTCCCACAATGGAAAGTAAGTTCCTAGCCAAGTGGCAGGGTCCCTTTGAGGTTGTTGAAAGGGTGGAGGAGGTAAACTACAAATTCTACCAGCCAGGGAAAAGGAAACCACACCAAATTTACCATGTGAATCTCTTAAAGCCCTGGAAGGGCAGAGAGACTTTACTGGCCACGTCCACACCTCTAACAGACCGGGTACCGGTGACACCTGACGTCCCCATAACAGATACCCTGTCCATGGCACAACAAAGTGACGTTAGGGCATTTGTGCATTAAAGTAGAGACTTTTTCTCCCCCTTACCCGGACTGACCAACATGATCCAACATGACATGGTGACAGAACCAGGGGTTCGCATAAATGTAAAACCTTATAGAGTCCCAGAGGCCAGACGAGAGGCAGTCGTGAAGGAAATAAAAAATATGTTAGAGTT
Source organism: Lithobates clamitans (assembly GCA_037952925.1). Taxonomy (NCBI): domain Eukaryota; kingdom Metazoa; phylum Chordata; class Amphibia; order Anura; family Ranidae; genus Lithobates; species Lithobates clamitans. Next base: position 196,236 of record JBBGZY010000152.1, read on the forward strand.
GGACGTGATAGAAGAGTCACACAGTGAGTGGTCGAGCCCCATAGTGCTGGTCCCAAAACCTGATGGTACTATTAGGTTTTGTAACGACTTCAGGAAACACAACAGTGTGTCCAAGTTCGATGCATACCTGATACCTGGGTCGATGAACTCGTGGACAGGTTAGGACAGGCTCGCTACATAACAACCCTAGATCTAACAAAAGTCCATTGGCAAATACCACTGAACTGTGGTATTGAACTGAATCGGCCAAGGAGAAGACTGCCTTTTCCACTCCTGAGGGCTCATTTTAGTATAAGCAGATGCCTTTTGGTCTGCACGGAGCCCCTGCTTCATTCCAGCTAATGATGGACAAAGCCTTGAGACCACATCACCTGTATGCAACTGCATATTTGGACGATGTGGTCATCCACAGCCCAGATTGGGAATCGCACCTGCTCCATGTACAAGCAGTGATAGATTCCCTTAGGGAAGCAGGTCTTACGGCTAACCCAAAAAAATGTACCATAGGCCTGGAGGAGGCCAAATACCTTGGGTACATTATTGGCCGGGGAGTGGTCAAGCCGCAGACCAATAAGGTTGAGGCAATTCAAAAATGGCCCCAACCGATTATTAAAAAACAAGTGAGGGCCTTCCTGGGCATTATGGGGTATTACAGATGGTTCATACCCAACTTTGCCACCATGGCCGCCCCTCTGACCGACCTGATGAGGGGTATTGGGTCGGTCATGGTCAAGTGGAATCCCGAAGCTGAGGAGGCATTTCAGAATTTAAAGCAGACACTTTGTGGTTTAACAGTACTAGTGGCCCCGGACTTAAGCAAGGAGTTTGTCGCACAGACGGACGCTTCTGGGCTGGGCCTAGGGGCTGTACTTGCACAGAACAGGGATGGTGAGGAGCACCCAGTTGTATACCTGAGCCGGAAGCTGAACAAGCACGAAAAGAACTATGCCATTGTAGAAAAGGAGTGTCTCGCCATTAAATGGGCCTTAGACTCCCTAAGTTATTACCTACTGGGGAGGTCATTTAAACTTGTCACCGATCATGCTCCCCTAAAGTGGATGTGTGACAACAGGGAGAAAAATGGCCGTGTGACAAGGTGGTTCCTGGCTTTACAGCCCTTTCGGTTTATGGTGGAGCACAGGCCGTGAAAATTCCAAAATAATGCAGATGCTCTCTCTCACGTGCACTGTATGGTTGGGTCAAGTGCTCAGCCACAGGGGCTTGAGCAGAGGGGGAGGATGTGTGACGGTATGTGAGGTGAGATACATGATAATAGGTACATTTCACCTCACATTCACTCCATTGTAAGGGACTGAACCGGAATCCGGCCCGGTTTTTCCAGCCTTTGTGGCAGACTGGGTTCCGGTCCAGATGTTCGGGTCCACTGGAGTCCAAAGTCAGCTGGACTTTAAATATCCAGGAAAAGAGCACAGCAGGTCGCTCTGGTTTTGAGACTTAGGAAGGAACCTGAGTGAGAGGAGCTCTAGATGTTGGACTAAAAGGTTTGCTTTTCCGCATGTTTTGTGGGTGATGGGGACCAACCCCACACTGTATAGAGAGGAGACTATTTGTTTAGTTACCGCCGGATGGCAAGGATTTAATTTACTGTTTGTTTGTTTTTATTTTTCAAACCTCCTGCAAATAAACTTGGCATCTGCTAGATTTTGAAGAAAGTGCCTCTTTTGCTGACTGTCATTCAGAAAAAGGTGATCCCCACAAGCTAATTCCCCACAGTACCTACAGCATCTCCAACATTGCCCAGAGGTTGCTGAGTTACGAGCATGTAAGATATCTGGCGTTCTGTACCAGAATAAAATAGTCTTAGATGCAGTTTCTTTGTGGGTCACAGATGCAGTTTCTTTGTGTGAGTCTGAATGCAGACTCCCAAATTTTCACCCAGTCTGCCAAGGGAATAGTTTGCTGTAGGACCCGGGACCATTTTCTCATATAATTGTGAATACATTTATTTAAGGTAATGGCTTCATGTAGAATTTATAAATAGTAGAAATTAACTTAAAGAAATTAAAGGGAAGAGAGGTGTGTGGATGTGTAAGCGTCGAGAGGACGTCATTGGCGAAGAGAGACAGTTTATACTCCTGTTGTCGTAATTGCACCCCGTGGATATCTGGGCAACCCCTAATGGCTAAAATATTATCTGATCTCATATATCCTTTTAATCCAACGAACCTTCTCCTAGATATATAAGAGCAAATAAGAGGCGCTCATATCCCTAGTACTAGAAATCACATATACTGTAATTCCATCAAAAAAATGACAACATCTAAGTGTACAAGTTAATGCATAAACTTAATGGTGTTTAACAACTCTAATCAAACCATGAAAAAATACATCCAATGTGCACGTGAAAAAAGCTGTGATAGCAGAATAATTAATAAATGGCTAAAAATCCCCAATTAGTGTGATTCACAAAATAAGTATTAATAAGTGCAAAACAAATTATAATTATATTACAAAAAAATTATTATTTTGAAGCATGAAAAATCAGTCCTTGAAAATCTTGTGACAAAAAATATAACGTGATTTAATTTGTGACAAAAGCGTATATAAAAATCGCACAAATCTTCTAAGGTGCAGTGATCTTGATAATGCTGAACTCCACGTGCCTTTCCCCTCACCAACGTGAAACGTGAATCCACTCCCAAAGGAATCTCACTCACCGAATAATTTTGCCAGCACTCTCATGCACGGCAAAAAACGCTTAGTAACCACACTCCAGAGAAATCCAACAAGCAGTAATTCCACAGTGTATAGAATCATTCCACATGTAAAACAATTGAAGAACTCACATAGCGTAAACCAGCACGGCAAGTTTTTTTAAAACCACTACAATCTTCAATGGAAACACTCACATTTTAAAAGATAAAAACCAGCAGTAAAACCAATGTGATTCACAGCAACTTCAATTTTTAGTGGATACACTCAGAACAACAGGTGGTCACGGCGGACCCGAGGTGTGTTGATGCTAGGACTCACGGTCTCTCTCACCCCCCTCCGTAGCGCGCCGTGCAATAACAGACTCTCCTTCGTATAGTGCGGCTCTCAGCGTTGCTTGTCACTTCTCATAGCCACGCCCCTGACATGTTTCGTCATAGATCAGACTTATTCATGGGATCCCCCTATCGGACACTGTATTTGCGGGGATGAACACACGGGCCATCTCTACAGCAGAAGGTGTTCCTTTTAGGGGCACAAAGTGGGCCATTTTGGATAGCCGGTCAACGACCACAAGGATCGCCGAACATCCCTCAGAACATGGCAATTCAACTATAAAGTCCATTGCTATCATCCTCCAGGGCCTATCTGGTATAGGCAATGGTCTTAGTAGTCCCCAAGCTCTGTTCCTGGGAGTTTTATTCTAGATGCAGACAGAACAGGAGTTGACATATTTTCTGCAAAATTCCTTCAGGTTAGGCCACCAAAAGGTGCGCTGCACCAGCTCAAGGGTCTTACGGACCCCAAAATGTCCTGCAAGTGGATGATCATGCAAAAGTGTCAGCACCTTGACTCGGACGTTCTCTGGTACAAAAATTTGACTTCCCCTCCATAATAGTCTATCTCGAGATGTTAAAGAGGACCCCTGGAGACTTGAAGGTTCTGGGGATGCTTCTCTGATCATGGACAGAAGATCTGTTTGAAGGAGAAGGAAACTATTTGCCGGCAGAATAGTGTCAGGTACAGAAAAGTCCTTAGGATTATCAAACATGCGCGACAGCGCGTCTGGCTTTACATTTTTGGATCCCGGCCGGTAGTTGATATGGAAACAAAACCGTGTAAAGAATAGAGCCCAACGGGCCTGTCTGGGTTTTAGTCTTTTAGCAGATCTTAAATATTCCTGATTCTTGTGATCTGTATAAATCAGTACTGGGTGGACTGCGCCTTCAAGCAAATACCTCCATTCCTCCAAAGCTGTCTTGATAGCAAGTAGCTCCCGGTCCCCCACATCGTAGTTCCGCTCAGCCGGTGAAAGTTTCCAAGAAAAGAACCCTACGGGATGCATCAGGTCCTTGTTGCCTTGCCATTGGGAAATAATAGCACCTACAGCTACTTCGGAAGCATCAACCTCCAGGATAAAGGGCAAAGATGGGTCGGGATGGCTAAGAATCGGAGCTGACGTGAAACGTCTCTTTAACTCTTCAAAGGCCCCCTGGGCTTCCGGGTTCCAGTGGAAATGAAGATTCTGCTTAGTTAGCTGTGTGATGGGGGAGATGATGGCAGAGAACCCCCTGATAAACTTCCTATAAAAGTTTGCAAACCCAATGAAGCATTGTACGCCCTTCTTGTCCATGGGTGCTGGCCATTCTAACACAGCAGACACCTTCTGAGGATCCATTTTGATGCCGGTTGGGGAGATCACTAACCCCAGGAACTGAGTCTCCTCTTGTTCAAATTCGCACTTCTCCGCCTTAGCATACAATCTGTGCAGGCGGAGTCGGGCCAGGACTTTACGGACATGTTCCCTATGTTGCTCGAGTGAACTGGAGAAGATTAGAATATCGTCCAGGTAGACAATTAGAAAGATGTCCAGGAAATCTTTAAACACATCATTGACCAGATGCTGAAACGTGGCAGGAGCATTGCAAAGGCCGAAGGGTATGACTAGGTATTCATAGTGTCCGAAACGGGTCCGGAAGGCCGTCTTCCATTCATCCCCGGCCCGAATGCGGACCAGATTGTAGGCCCCTCTCAGATCTAATTTGGTAAAGATGATGGCAGACCTTAATTTTTGGAACAGTTCAGGTATTAGGGGCAACGGATAACGGTTTTTGACCGTAACTTTGTTTAGCTTCCAATAGTCCACACAAGGGCGAAGCGTTTGATCTCTTTTGGAGACAAAAAATATTCCCGCACCAGCTGGTGAAGTGGACTGTCGGATGAAGCCTTTTTCAAGATTTTCGTTTATGTAAACCTTAAGTGCCTCTTGTTCTTTTTCAGATAGAGGAAAGATGCGCCCAAAAGGAATCTCAGCTCTAGGAAGCAACTCAATTGGACAGTCATAGGGACGATGGGGTGGCAGAGAGTCTGCTCCCTTCTTGCTGAACACATCTGCAAATTCCTGATAGACCTCTGGTACGTCTTGAAGCAGATCTGGGTCAATGTCCATACAAAGTAAGGTAGCAGCAGAATGAACGGGTTCAGGTAAACAATGTCTTTGGCAATAGGGTGACTGAAACTTGATCTCGCCCGTGGCCCAGTTAACAAGAGGATTGTGGGCTTGAAGCCAGGGCATACCCAAAATGATTGGGAAAAGTGGTGATGAAATAACGTCCAGGACTAGGATTTCTCGGTGCTGAGATGAGCAGGTAGCAGACAGAGGAAGGGTTTCTTGAGAGACCTGTCCAGATCTTATATGGGACCCATCGGCCAGAAAAATTGAAAGTCTGTGTGTTTTATTCTTTAAAGGAAGATCTTGTTGGGTAGCAAAAACAGAGTCAACAAAGCAGCTACATGCCCCGGAATCAACAATGGCGTTGACTTGAATTGTTCTTCCCTGGAGCTGTAATGAGAGTTGAGTTGAGTGGCATTGGCTGTTAAAGCGGATAAACTGGTTGGAGTTGAAGAAAAACACTTACGGATCTTTACTGGGCAGTTGTTCACATAGTGGCCCGTCCCGCCACAATAGAGACAAAGATTCAGTTGGCGCCTGCGTGCCGTTCTTTAGGGGTCAGAGTAGTACACATAAGTCCCAGTTGCATAGGTTCAGGAGCATCAGTTGTTTGGTTGACTGGACTTGGGCCGGCAGGAGGTAGATACCGGGAGGCAGGCAGCGGGGCTCTTGCGGTCATCCACATAGGCCGAGTTTGTTGAGAAGATTGTTCAGACCGGCGCTCACGAAGGCGTCGGTCAATTTGGATAGTAATAGCAATGAGCTCCTCCAAGGTGTCAGGCATTCCTACCCGGACAAGTTCATCCTTAAGACCCTCAGATAGCCCCATGCGGAACTGGTGGCAAAGGGCTGCGTTGCTCCATTAAGTGTCCGCGCTCCAGCGTCGAAAGTCCATAACATAGTCCTCGGCCGGCCTACAGCCTTGCTGGAGCGCGAACAGAGCTGGCTCAGCGGTGGCAGCCCGCTGAGGGTCCTCATATAGCTGGGCCATGGCTTCAAAAAAGGCGGGTAAAGACTGAATCTGTATGGCATTGGTTTCAAGCAGGCGGTGGGCCCAGGTCTGGGGTTCCCCCTGGGGGAGGGATATGACAAATCCCACTTTGGTGGCTTCCAAGGAAAAAGTCCGTGGCTGTAAGCCGAAGTAAAGTTGACAAGCGCTGCGGAAAGCCAAAAACTTGGTTCGGTCACCAGAAAACTTTTCAGGAACAGGGACTCTTGGTTCCGGTGGAAGCATGACCACGGAGGGTGGTGCAGCAGCCTGTACTGGACCGGCTGCGGAAGCAGGAGCCACACCACCGGGACCACTGAGGTTTAACACTTGACCCTGCAGTCTGTTGTAACTGTCCTGTAAAGTCTTTACTGCTTGGGTGAGGGCTGCTAAGTGAGTACAGATCTCCTTAATGGGAGAGGTCTCTCCTGCAGGCTCAGTCATGGCTGTTCGTACTGTTAGGTACCTGGTAGTTGAGCCTGACTGGTAGAAGGAGACCTCTCTTAAACGCTGGTTCAGGAGCCGCTGGAAGTGGGAACAGTGGTCTCCTGAGCACAGTGGGTAGGAGGGCCTGATGCAGGTTCCAGCAGAAGCAGATACCGGAACTGGAAGGATGTCCCTCAGGGATGGCTGAGCTGCGGATGCAGGTAAGCTGGTGCAGGCCGGGAGGCAGGCAGACAGATGCGAAGACAGCAGCTGGATGCAAACAAGCAGGCTGAGAGCAGCGTCACAGGACACAGGCAAGCAAGGTCAGACAGTCCGTTTTGGCAGGAGATCAGGCAGGTATAAACAGGAGGAATGATCCAAGGATAGTCAGGCAGGCAGGAGTTTGGCAACAGGTAACAGAATAAGCAAGGTCAGGCAAGCTGGGTCGGATAGGAGACTGGAGAATGGTCAGACGTAGCCGGGTCACTAGCAAAATAACAGACAGGCAGATACAGGAACTTCAGGTGCAGAGCTGCAGACGAACAGCACCTGACATGAGCACCTGTCATTCTTTTAAAGGGACCTTGGCGCCAAAACAGCGCTAGTGCGAACGGGCGCGCGCGCGTACCCGCGAACACGCATACGGGCACACGTGGGAGCGCTCCGGCGCCCCCTGGTGGGGAATTGAGCTGAATTGTCCTACAAAGACTCCTCGTGCACCTGCGTGCACGCAGATTCGCCCGACGGCTACTGACATGCCCCTGACAGAAGTTCCATCAAGTCACCGTCCGTCAGAGGGGGGCGGGGTCACTGGGTGGCCCCACCCCCCCATTATTTATGAACCATCAGAAGAGGAGAAGCATCACACAGCGGGAGCCTCCCTCCATGCCATCATGGATGCGAGCGGCCCGAAAAGAAGATGAAGAGAAGAAGATGAAGAGAAGAAGATGAAGAGAAGAAGATGAAGAGAAGAGCGGGAGCCTCCCTCCATGCCATCATGGATGCGGAGCGGCCCAGAGAAGAAGGGAAGAAGGGAAGAAGACGCAGACGCCGCAGAGGAAGATGCCGGACGAGAACACCGGAGGAAGAACCAGAAGAACTAGAAGAAGAAGAAGATGGAGGAAGAAACCGAAGAAAGATAGAAGATAGAAGAAAGAAGAAGTGTTTAAATAAAGGAATTGTCAAAAACTGTCTCTTGTCATTTTTAACATTTTTGATAGTTTTTTTGTGAAATGGTAGGGGTACCCCTTACCATTTCACACAGGGGGAGGGCCGGGATCTGGGGGTCCCCTTGTTAAAGTGGGCTTCCAGATTCCGATAAGCCCCTCGCCTGCAGACCCCCACAACCACTGGCCAGGGTTGTGGGGATGAGGCCCTTGTCCTCATCAATATGGGGACAAGGTGTTTTGGGGGCTACCCCAAAGCACCCTCCCAATGTTGAGGGCATGTGGCCTGGTACGGTTCAGGAGGGGGGGCACTCTCTCGTCCCCCCTCTTTTCCTGCGGCCTGCCAGGTTGCATGCTCGGATAACGGTCTGGTATGGATTATTAGGGGAACGCCACGCCATTTTTTTTTAAATTTTGGCACGGGGTTCCCCTTAAAATCCATACCAGACCTGAAGGGTCTGGTATAGATTTTGAGGGGGACCCCACGCCATTTTTTAAAATTTTGGCTGGGGTTCCCCTTAATATCCATACCAGACCTGAAGGGCCTGGTATGGAATTTAGAGGGACCCCCACGTCATTTTTTGTTAAAAATTTTGGCCGGGGTTTCCCTTAATATCCATACCAGACCTGAAGGGCCTGGTATGGAATTTAAGGGGACCCCCCATGTCATTTTTTTAATTTTGGTTCGGGGTTCCCCTGTGGGGAATTCCCATGCTGTTTTTATCAATGAACTTCTATGTGTATTGTCGGACCGGCAATGCATTAATAGCCGCGAGTGGTTTTAAATGATTTTTTTCCTTTGAAATGTCATTTTGCTGTCAGACTGTTCTAAACATGGGAAACATGCGCCCCTTTACAGGCATACTATAGACACCCCCAGGTATGAAATTTAAAGGGATATTACACTTTTATTGTTTCACTTTAAGCATTATTAAAATCACTGCTCCCGAAAAAAGGGCCGTTTTTAAAACTCTTTTTGCATTGATCCATGTCCCCTGGGGCAGGACCCAGGTCCCCAAACACTTTTTATGACAATAACTTGCATATAAGCCTTTAAAATTAGCACTTTTGATTATTCATGTTCGTGTCCCATAGACTTTAATGGTATTCGCGTGTTCAAACAAATTTTTTGCCTGTTCTCATGTTCTGGTCTGAACCGAACAGGGGGGTGTTCGGCTCATCCCTAGTCCAAATTATTTGGTGGAGGGGGATTATGATGTGGGGTTGTTTTGTCAGGGGTTGGGCTTGGCCTCTTAGTTCCAGTGAAGGGAATTTTGCTAATTTTGTGTTAGTAGAAGTTTGGTGAGTGTTGATTCGCACTTTTCATTTTGCGCTTTTCAGTTCGTTTCTGAACAGCCGTTCGTCAACCAGACATGTTGCAGAATCGGAGGAGATAACATGTTATTTATTATTGGCCTTGGAGTTACTGCTTTGACCCAAGTCCAGTCCAGGAACAGTAGGAGGAGGAGTTCTTGGACCAAAAATTTGTTGCTTTATTATTTGTGACCAATTATGTCATATGCCTTTGCTGCGGGAGCTCCAGGAGAATAATCCAGATGATTTTCGGAATTATCTCCGGATGACGGACCCCTGCTTTCACCAACTCTTGGCATTGTTGACCCCCTATATTAAGAAGCAGGACACATGCATGAGGCTTTTATTTTATTTTTGGGTTGAATAATAATGATTTGACTTGTTATATTTTCTATAATTTTGGATGCATAGAATGCACTTTTTGGTTAAGTTCAATTGGCCTGTCTAATGTTATTTGTTTTCTTTTTTTAATGCACAATAAAATAATTGTGGAGAATAATACTTGGCTATGTGTTTTACTTCGAATTACAGTTTGGGAGTAGGCAGTTACATTTAAAAAAATACAATGTTAAATTGACAAGGGGCACCAACAAAGTTGTATCTTTGAGCTTAAAAACTATGGGATAATGGTGTTGTGGTAACTTGCAAAAAAAAAGTATAATAATATTATTCTTGATATCACTAGAATAAAAAAGCCTTTGGAAATTCATTTGCAATGACTCCATCAGTATCACCAGCAAAGCAGCTTCATTATTATCCCATTAAAAAGAAGAGAATGTGTGCTGCATTTCGAGATTTCATAATTTGCCACGTCACAAATGTTAATTCTCCATTACGAACGCTAGTTTACATGACCGACCGCTTCTGGCTCATCCTTGCTTCCGAGCATACGTGTTTTTGTACTTTGGACTTTTGTCTGATGGACTTGTGTACACACGCTTGGAAAATCCAACAACAGACATTTGTCCATGTACACACGATCGGATTTTCCAACAGGAAATGTGTGATGACAGGCTATTGGTGGAAAATCTGACCGTTTGTACGCTCCATCAGACAATTGTTGTCGGATTTTCCGCAGACAAATGTTAAATGGCAGGTTTTAAAATTTTCCGCGGACACATGTATGTTGTCAGATTTTCCAAGTGTGTATACACAAGTCCATCAGACAAAAAAATATTTGTCAATTTTTAACCCCACGGACTAAGACTGGGCTGTCATTAAAGTTCATGTGTGCGTGTAAGGGCAGGTGTCCCAATACTTTTGAGTAGTTAATGTATCTGGCAAGATTTACAATGGTGGTGGAACCCTCCTACACCATAAATACTACATTTAGACATAGTTTTAGGACCTGGGAGATGAGACCACTTCTCTACATGAAGCGCCATGGTTGGGAGTCAAACCCAGATGCTCAGGGATGCTAAGCAGAAGTTCTAACCTCTAAGCCACAGAGCTACCACATGTGGGAACCTCCTGCACATAAATACAGGTGATAGAATTACATTACTCAAGAGTTATTCTTCTTAATTTATTCTGTGATATTTGGTGGCTCTTTGTGGGTGAGTGTAGAATAGTGATATTACCCTCAAATTTTTGGGAATTACATTTTGATTTCTGATGTTGGTACACATGTCACATTTTTTGGGCTCAAATTAAGATTATTTGGAAATAATAAAAAGCACAAACAATTGTGACTCATTTTAAATCTGAATCGGCAATGGTATTGTTTGTGCTTTGTAAAGTCACCTGTGTGAGTTTAGGTAAAAGATTGTTGTGAGATGGAGAGTAACAAGTGAAAGTGACCGAGAAAAAAATATTTTACCAAAACATCAAAACATTCCACATTCTAGCATTCTTAAAAACAAAATATTTGAAGTAGAAGCAACAATGTTGCAAAGGAAAATTTATTTCAGAGAAAGATACATTTCATCTGAACATTAAAAGGATTTATTTGGGAAAGTTACAATTGTACCATTAGATCCAATGGCTAAAACTTGCATTGGATTATAATAGCGTCGATTTTTACTTCCAAAAATAGCTCTTTAACACATCGCTCATTTTGGTATTTACTATAGCACCTTGTAAAAAAGACACTTGAGCTAAAATGAGGGCTATTTGCAAGTCTGAGCATGCTCGTTGTGTTGGCACGTAGTTGTACAAAAACGGGGAATTTATCTTTTTAAGATATTTCAGTGTAGAAATCACTTTTTCACACAGTTTAAAAGCAGATTATCTTTAAATAATATACTGCATATTTCAGTACCATTTAGGCAATTATATCATGTTCTAAACAATATTTCCATGTACAATTCTCCAGGGTTTAGCAGAGTAAGGCTTGGTTCACACCTAAACTGGCCACTGATCGCACAGCAAAGCTGTCCGTCCCTGTTCTCTGTTTCAGGGACAAATCAGGGCAGAATCTTTGCCTGAATTGTGCCCTGAAGCGGAGGCAAGACGCACAGCGTTTCTGTGCAGTGCACTCCGCAGCCACCCCCGAGACATGTGAATGGGCTCCATAGAGAGCCGGTCATAATCTCCTGCTATGCGAATTGGATGTGGGAAAACCTGCATCCAATTTGCATAGGTGTGAACTCAGCCTTAGGGTTTGGGTACTATTTGGGTTCAGGGAACTATAGTAAATTCGATTTTGGGAGTATTTATTTACCAGTGCTATAGTGAATACCGGTTTAGTGCTAATTAGCGCTAATTAGCACCGTGGCGCTATAGTAAATGACCCTCTATATTTAAAAAGGGATCAAAGTCTTTAGTCTGCTTAGTTTAACTTCTTCAGTTAGAAAGATAATGCAGAGTTTAATAAAAGACCACATGGATGAGTTCTTGCTGACAAAAAAAATATTTTAAGAAACAAATAGCATGGACTAATGAAAGAAAGTTGTCAGACAAATCTGAATTATTTTTATGAGGAAGTAAGTTTTTGCAAAAGCATTTAACACAATTCCCCACACACAGCTAATGTGTAAGGTAGAATTTACAGGCTTCGAAAAATCAGTTTGTAAATGGGTAGAAAACTTGCTAAAGGACCATACTCAGAGAGTAGTTGTTAATGATTCATACTCTGAATGGTCTAAGGTTATTAGTGGTGTACCTCGAGGTTTAGTGTTGGAACCCTTACTTTTTAATACACAGTGCCTTGAAAAAGTATTCATATCCCTTGAAATTTTCCACATTTTGTCATGTTACAACCAAAAATGTTAATGTAGTTTATTGGGATTTTATGTGATAGACCAACACAAAGTGGCACATAATTGTGAAGTGGAAGGAAAATTATAAATGGTTTTCAATTTTTTTTACAAATAAATATCTGAAAGGTGTGGCATGTAATTGTATTCAGCCCCCTTTATTCTGATACCCCTAACTAAAATCTAGTGGAACCAATTGCCTTCAGAAGTCACCTAATTAGTAAATAGAGTCCACCTGTGTGTAATTTAATCTCAATATAAATACAGCTGTTCTGGGAAGCCCTCAGAGGTTTGTTAGAAAACCTTAGTGAACTAACAGCATCATGAAGGCCAAGGAACACACCAGACAGGTCAGGGATAAAGTTGTGGAGAGAGAAGTTTAAAGCAGGGTTAGGTTATAAAAAATATCTCAAGCTTTGAACATCTCACAGAGCACTGTTCAATCCATCATCTGAAAATGGAAAGAGTATGGAACAACTGCAAACTTACCAAGACACTGCCGTCCTCCTAAACTGACAGGCCAGGCAAGGAGAGCATTAATCAGAGAAGTAGCCAAGAGGGCCATGGTAACTCTGGAGGAGCTGCAGAGATCCACAGCTCAGGTGGGAGAATCTGTCCACAGCACAACTATTAATCCTGCACTCCACAAATCTGGCCTTTATGAAAGAGTGGCAAGAAGAAAACCATTATTGAAAGAAATCCATAAGAAGTCCCATTTGCAGTTTGCGAGAAGCCATGTGGGGGACACAGCAAACGTGGAAAAGTGTGCTCTGGTTAGGTGAGACCAAAATTGAAATAGTTTTGGCCTAAAAGCAAAATGCTATGTGTGGCAGAAAACTAACACTGCACATCACCCTGAACACACCATCCCCACCGTGAAACATGGTGGTGGCAGCAACATGCTGTACAAATGGTTTTCTTCAGCAGGAACAGGGAAACTGGTCAGAGTTGATGGGAAGATGGATGGAGCCAAATACAGGGCAATCTTAGAAGTAAACCTGTTAGAGTCTTGAGACTGGGGCAGAGGTTCACCTTCCAACAGGACACGGACCCTAAACATACAGCCAGAGGTACAATGAAATGGTTTAGATCAAAGCATATTCATGTGTTAGAATGGCAAAGTCAAAGTCCAGACCTAAATCCAATTGGGAATCTGTGGCAAGACTTGAAAATTTCTGTTCACAGACGCTCTCTATTCAATCTGACAGAACTTGAGCTATTTTGCAAAGAAAAATGGGCAAAAATGTCAATCTTTAGATGTGCAAAGCTGGTAGAGACATCCCCAAAAGACTTACAGCTGTAATTACAGCGAAAGGTGGTTCTACAAAGTATTGACTCAGGGGGGCTGAATACAAATGCACGCCATACTCTTCAGATATTTATTTGTAAAAATTGTTGAAAACTATTTATCATTTTCCTTCCACTTCACAATTATTTGCCACTTTTTGTTGGGCTATAACATAAAATCCCAATAAAATACATTTACGTTTTTGGTTCTAACATGACAAAAAGTAGAAGATTTCAAGGGGTATGAAAACTTTTTCAAGGCACTGTATATATAAATGATATTCGGTCTGGTGTCTGTAGATGACACCAAGCTATGCAGTAGAATAACATCCTTACAGGAGCTCTATAATTTATAAGCCGACCTTGATGCACTGTTTAATTCGGAAACTATGTGGCAATGAGGTTTAATGTTGATAAATAGACATGTGCAATTAATTTAGTTACGAATCAAAATTTGGCTGAATTTTGCATCTTTCGGACATTTGGATGCATCCGAATGTCCGAATAAGTAAATAGATTCAGTAAACAAACAACTTTCCAAACTACGAATCATTATCACGAATCAATATACATACATAAATATCGAATTTCAACCAATATGAAAGAAATTATAGCCGATATAAAGAATGAATTCAACATCATTTCTTGTATTAAGAGAGGTATGGACTACAGAGAGAAAGAGATATAATTTTACCCCTGTACAAATCATAAGTAAGATCTCATCTGGTGAGGCACTTTTGAAGAGCTTTTCAGGATCTCAAGTAGAATTTGCCGGTCGGGGGCGTGACCGGACGTGGGTGTGGATGGAGTGTGGAGCAGAGCGAGCGGTGTGCTGAGAGTCTCTCCACCTTGCCGGTTACCTGCTGATACTGGAGGGCTGGAGTGTTTGGTCGGCTGCTGCTGCGGGCACTTGGATTTCGGCGTGCCGATGCGAAGCGGGCGGGCGAGGAAGTGCCCCTGGACGGAGAAGCCGGCTGCCTGAACATACTAGCCGCATCGAGGCGCCCTCACTGGAGCCGCGGCAGCTACTGCGCCTGCGCGCTTGGGAGCTTGGGAGCCGGTGGAGCGGCTTTCAGTGTGCCGCTACGGAGCGCCGAGAGAGGAGGAGAGGTGGACGGGTGGTGGTGGAACAGAAGTCCAGAGCTGATTTCTTTGCCAAACTGTCTGGGATACCCCGTGGAGGCCGGTAAGGAGTTGGATGCTGGGCCCTGGGACTGTGGGGACCGGAGCAGGTGAGCGGGACTTGGAAAGAGGGTTTAACCCTGTCATTTCACCATAGCTCACTGTGCTCGGATAAAGACTAAAGGACTGTTTGAGTTGACCCTATACTATAACAGGGGAATGGAGGAGTGAGTGAACGGGCATATGTGATGCATCTGACTAGCACAACAAATACTCAGATTGCCGAATAAGTACACCGGCTGATTGCAGGGTTGCAGTTAGATCCTTATGCATTAAGGGGCAGTATTTGTCTGTGTAAGTTCAGCCAAAACTTTTTTGCTGTCCCCTGGTCTTTGCTTTTCCTTAGCCTGTTTCTTCTGGTGGTATTGACTACCTGGGTATATAAAAGAAATAAAAGTGACAAAGGCAATGTCCAGGAGGAGAGGGGAGGAGCCAGGTAATATGGAGAACCTGGGCCCCCAGTCACTACGGTCAGCAAAGGAGAAAGGGAACCAGGCGGCAGCAGCAGCAGCAAAGCTGGAGAGGTTTGCACATACCCCTGAACAAACCCCCACCAAAAACGGGCAACTTCCACAACCCAAGGCTACTGGGGACAGGAAAAGTCAAGGACAGGCATCATCATCTGCAGTTGGAGCAGGGCATAAAAACCCGAATGTTAATAAAGGTACAGGGGCAGGGGAAAAAACTCAGCTACCACTGCCAACCACCGTCTCCGCCATTGAGGTAGAACCTACCCTGAGGGAAGTATTGCAAGCGATCAATTCCTGTAAAGCATCAGTGGAGGGGTTAAGTGGCCAAATTAAAGAGGTTAAAGATGAACTGTTATTAATAAAGCAGGAGTTGCAAAAGGCAGTGGATAGAATAACGGGCTTAGAGGGAAGAGTGAGCCAAGTGGAGGATGATGTTTTTCCCCTACAGCAAGATGTTAAAACCATGAAGCAGCAACTGGGTAGAATCAATGAGAAAATGGATGAAATGGAAAATCGCCTGAGAAGGGATAACATAAGAATAGTAGGCCTCCCAGAGAGATGTGAGGGGCATAATCCCATTGCTTTTTTGGAAGGATGGCTCATAGAAACATTCGGAAGAGATGCATTTACGGCACAATTTGCGATTGAGAGAGCCCACCGGGTCCCCTTCAGAGCTCCACTCCCTGGAGGGCGCCCCAGGTCCTTGTTAATGAAATTCTTGAATCATTGTGACAAGTTAACTCTACTACGCAGAGCCAGAGAGAAGGGACTTATTCTTTATAACGGAGCAAAGGTCTCATTCTTCGCGGACTTCTCGCCAGAGCTGCAGAGACGCAGGGAAGGGTTCGGGGAGATCAAACGCACTCTTCAAAAATTTGAAGTCAAGTATGCCTTATTGTACCCAGCTAGGCTACGGGTTGAGGCAACTGGGGAGGTTCTCGTTTTCGATTCCCCGGCGGGGGCAACACGCTGGTATGAAGAAAACAAGCAAAGACTGAAATTCAAAGAACGGAGCCCAGAGAGGCAGGACGCCTGATAAGAAGATAAGGAAACCTGGACTGTGGGGAATAATTGAACTTGGTATAGAGAGGAAGAATGATGGGGTATGGTAGAGTAGGAATGAGGGAGGAGGAGGATATTATACTTAGATTTTGGCACATGTGGATATTATTGATAGAGGGAGGGGGGGGAATGTTAGGAAGAAGTGTTGTGAAGGGAATATATGAGGTGGTCACGAATAAAGCCCCAGGGGCAAACCTGGTAAGGTGGGGGAGAAAGGGGGGAAGGGTTGGGGGGGATTGGTGGGGGGGAGGGAGAGGGGGGGTGGGTGGTGGAGAGGAAAGGGGGTTGCAAACTTATTTTTGGAATTAAAATGCACTTAGTAACTGCGGGGGTAGTTAGGGGGAAGGGGGGGAGGGGGGATGTAGGATTAAGCACATGTGTGGTAAATATAAACACTACGAATAGGAACATGGGGAAAAAGGAAAGGGGAACACCAAGAAAGTTCACTAGAAAGGGAAATAATAGAAACGAAGCACAGAGGGTAACTAAGGGAACACTCCTTTTTTTTTTTTTTTTTTTTTTTTTTTTTTTTAAGGGGTAAGGAGGTGTTATTTTTTGGCACAAGACAATATACCAAGTTGAAGATGTCCACTGTCGTAGGTTTTCTGAGGCCAATACCTGCTTGTTGTCTGGCCGATGCAGTCTAAAATTCTCAAGATAGGCTCCTGGAATGTACGGGGGATGGGGAATTCAAATAAGAGGGCCTCCATTTTTTCGCTGCTAGAAATAAGGGGGGTGGGCTTGGTCTGCCTACAGGAGACTCATTTGACAAAGGATACGATGAAATGTCTTCCAAGTAGAAGGTTCCAGGCTCAATACCACTCGGTGTACTCCTCCTACTCGAGGGGGGTGAGTATATTGGTAACAAGAAGTGTGATGTTCTCCTGTAGGCAGACCAGGATAGATAGTTTGGGTCGTTATGTTTTTTTATACTGTTCTATTGAAAACAGAATGTTTGTCATTGCTAACATTTATATCCCCCCACCTTTTAAATTGGAAGTGCTGTATAACTTAATGGAGTTTATGTTGGATAAAATAGATAAAATAGGCCTGTTGGATATGTGGAGGGTCCGGAATCCTGGAGTTAGGCAATACTCTTGCTTCTCTTCCTCCCACTCCACCTTCTCCAGAATTGACATGACCCTGGGGAATGCAGAGGCAGCGCCAATAATAAAGGATGTAGTATACTATCCGAGAGGGGTCTCGGATCACTCCCTGATGGTGACCTCAGTGAGTATAGGGGCCAGGGAGGTTAGAGGGTTTTGGAAGCTGAGTCCGTATTGGTTGGAATTAATAGGGGAGCCAGAGAGGACAATAACAAAGCTAGAAGAGTTTCTAAAATTTAATGAAGGCTCAACGACAGCAGGTGTACAATGGGACACATTGAAGGCATTCCTTAGGGGTATCTTGATCCAGGAGGTGGCAGGAGTCAAAAGGAGGGCAAGGGAGTGGGAGGAGGGAATTAGGAGGGAATTGGAGATGGCAGAGAAGCAATTTATAGATGGCCCTACACCAGAGAGGCAGAAAGTGTGGGAGGGGAAACAGGAGGCCTATAGAACAGCAGTCCTGAAGAGGGGTGAAAACAAGCAACTCTTCCAGAAGCAACGGACTTTTGGGGAGGGAGAAAGTGTGGGACGTATGTTGGCCTATTTGGTTAAAACCAACTCCTCCTCCTCGGCGATCCCGGCAATCAGGACTCCTAATGGTGAGATATCCTCTCAGAGTTCAGAAATCACAGTCACATTTGAGAGGTATTATGCAAATTTGTATAGGTCGCAGGGGCTCGCGGGGGAGGAGGACATGGAAAATTTTTTTAAGGATATACAGGTCCCCAAAGTTACTGAAGAGGATAGGGAGGGTATAGATGCGCCAATTACATTAGCTGAACTACAACAAGCTGTAAATGGAATGGCAAATCAAAAATCTCCAGGGCCGGACGGTCTCCCGGTGGAGATTTATAAGCTCTACGGGAAGATCCTCCTACCTGAGTTGCTGAAAACATTGAATTGGGCTCTGCAGGGAGGGTGTCTGCCTGTCTCCATGACTGAAACAAACATTATCCTGCTTCATAAAGAAGGGGGTGATCCATTGGAACCGTCGGCATACAGGCCTATCTCTCTGTTGTGTACAGACGCCAAAATCCTGGCTAAGGTATTGGCTGCTAGACTTAATAAAATTGTGCATAAACTCATTCACGTGGATCAAACGGGATTTATTTCCCATAGGACCACGAGTATGAACATTAGGAGGGCATACATGAATTTTCAAACCCCGACGGAGAACATGGGCTCAAGAGCAGTGGTATCCCTGGATATAACCAAGGCCTTTGACAGCTTGGAATGGCCCTATCTCTGGCGGGTGCTGGAGGAGTTTGGCTTGGGTCCTGTCTTTAGAAGGTGGTTAAAAATACTGTATAGGGGCCCAAGTGCGAAGGTCAGGGTTAATAAAGAATTCTCAGGGAAAATATGCCTAGAGAGGGGGACGAGACAGGGATGTCCCCTGTCCCCCCTGTTGTTCGCTCTTGCTATGGAGCCATTAGCAATTCATATTAGGTCTAGCTCAAAGATCGAAGGTTTTGTAAGAAGAATAGGAGAGGAGAGGATTGCCCTGTATGCCGACGATGTCCTATTGTTTCTTGGAGATACGGGAGGCTCTCTTAGGCAGGTAATGGACATAATGGATAGGTTTGGCATTGTGTCTGGACTGGTGGTGAACTGGAGGAAGTCTGCATTACTGCCATTAGATAACCATAGTGATCCGGTCCTGTCGGAAATCCCACACTTAAAAGTAGTTTCAACGATCCGCTACCTGGGCATAAATATGTCAAAAGATCCCAATCAGTTCATTGTGGATAACTTAGATCCACTGCTGGGTAAATTTAGGTGTAAAATAGATATTTGGAGCCGGCTACCCCTATCTGTAGCAGGAAGGGGCAACCTAATCAAGATGGTTTGGTTGCCTCAACTGCTGTATCTGTTACACAACTCACCGGTGTGGGTGAATAAAAAGTGGTTCCAAAAGATCGACTCACTTTTTAGGGAGTTGTTGTGGAGGAGGGGGAAGGCCAGGATTAGTCTTCAGAACTTACAGTTACCAGTTAGAGAGGGTGGGATAGCCCTCCCGCATCCGAGGTGCTATTTTCTGGCAGCACAGTTGCAGCATCTAGGAGGTGAAAGTGCGGACAGAGGTTTGTTAACTCTGGAGGCACCCCATAAAACCATAGTGGAAGCATTGGAGGCAGACTCACTACCTGGTAGAGGCCCCACAATTAAGTTAATAACAAAAGTCTGGAAGGCAACAAAGACCTTAATGGGATATGTTGGGTTTACAGAATACGCTCCCCTCTGGCATAACAGGAATCTACAGGAGATAGTGGCTATGGGGGAATTTAAGGAATGGTCGAGGTGGGGTATAAATAGACTATCCCAGTTGTACAGAGGGAGAGTATTGAAAACGTTTGAGGACCTCCAAAAGGAATATAGTATTCCAATACAAACATTCTTCAGGTATTTGCAAATGAGAGCGGCATTGGAGGTACAATTCAGGGTAAATCCCCCAGCCTGGACAGATGCTGCACTACTGCAGAGGGTGATTAAACCTGGGAAGATGAAGGGTGTTATCTCTGGAATATATGCGCAGCTGTGCAAGGAAGTAATTGTCAGATCAGAGCATCTCGGCTGCAGGGAGGGGTGGGAGAAGGATGTGGGGACGTTGACAGATATACAGTGGAGGGAAATACTGGAGGCAGGACAGGAGGTCTCAGTTTCACCTGCACAGAGACTCTCCCACTTAATGTTGCTACATAGAGCATACTACACCCCAAAAAAATTATTCCGTTTTGGTGTAAGACCTGACGCCACATGCCCCAGGTGTGGGGAGGAGGGCGACCTGATACACATGGTATGGAGGTGCCCCAAACTAGTACGTTACTGGCTGGGAGTTGTGGGCTCTATCGAGGGCAAGTGGGGGATCTCTCTGGAGACAGACGTCAGATTCTGTATCCTCGGATACAGGGCATGGAGACGGGAGGAGACAGCGGCTAAAACAGCCGTTTTGAGATGCCTTTACCAGGCCCGGAAGCTTATTATGCAAAGATGGCAAACAGCTCTTCCCCCTGCAGTGGATGAGTGGGTTAAAACAATAAATGATGTAATTTGGAAGGAGAGAGCCCTATATATTAGAAGAGGGAACCTTAAGAAGTTTGAAAAGATGTGGAACCCGTGGTTAATAAGTATGGGGTGTCAGGAATAAAAGAAAGGATCTGGCGTAGGGGGGGTGGAAGGTAAGGGAAGGGAGGGTGGGTAGGGGAGAAAATAAATACATGTCACCTCAACAAACCGTATGAAGCTTAGTTTGTGGACGGGCTATGTAGATGTAACGGATGCGGGGAGGAGCGAAGGAGGGACTTATGGCCTCCTCAGTAGTGGAGTACGCCCATATGAACGTGTAGATGTTTTTAAAATGATGTATGTAAATCATGAATTGTTAATAAAGATTATTTAAGAAAAAAAAAAAAAAAAAAAAAGATCTCATCTGGAATATGCAATTCAGTTTTGGGCACCAGGATATCGGGAAACAGGAGAAAGTGCAGAGAAGAGCAACCAAATTGATAAGAGGCATGGAGGAGCTCAGCTATGAGGAAAGATTAGAGAAACTGATTATATTCTCTCTTGAGAAGAGGAGATAAAGGGGGGATATGATCAACATGTATAAATACATAAGTGGTCCATATAGTGAACTTGGTGTTGAGTTATTCACTTTGAGGTCATCACAGAGGACAAGGGGGCACTCTTTATGTCTGGAGGAAAAGAGAATTCATCTCCAAATATGGAAAGGTTTCTTCACCGTGAGAGCTGTGAAAATGTGGAATAGATTCTGGCTTCTTTCTTAAATGTACATATTATAACTGGATACTAACATTTATAAGTAACGTTCATCCAGGAAATATCTGATTGCCTCTTGGGGAATTTTTTTCCTGCTGGAGAAAATTGAATCATGCTTTGCTAGAGGTTTTTTTGCCTTTCTCTGGATCAGCTGTGGGTATAGGATTGAGTATATAGGATAACATGTGCAGATGTGGCTAGATGGTTATATTGGATACAGCACCTCATCCCAAGATAATGAAATAACATAGGATAATTAAGATAATTAAAGAATATAGGATAACATATTTTCTCCCCTTTTATTGGTTGAACTAGATGGACTTTTTTCAACCAAACTAATTATGTAACTATGTAACATCTGTCCCTTGTGGCTGTTCCACTAAGTGACTTATATAGCGAGAAACAACTAAAGATAATGATAATATGCAAGCCTGCTAGTGTTAAAACATTGCAATTTATAGTGACCATGTCGATTCCCTCATAAGTAATTAGAGATCCAGGGGTTCCAAATCTTTTGAGAGGTTTTGGTTTGATCACACAAAGTGGCAGACAGTTTCTCATATGTGAAGTACCATGACATCTTATATTTGAACTGTACTATCATAGGGACCCCTAATTTCCAAACCCTAGCCGGAGTTTGCTTAACTGTCATGAATATGAGATAAGAGATGAATTGAAATCGATTAAAGGCACATGAAGGGGGCATTATGTTAAGCAGGGCCCCATAAGGGTTCTTGGGGATGCTATCTCCTAAAAAAACAGCGCATATCAAATGATAAACCCCTGTCCAGAAGTGTTTCAATCCTTTGATATTTCCCACCACACGTACCAATGAGCCAGCCATGCCACAGCCCCAAAAGCAATGATCCAATGCGGCCGAGGAAAGTTTGCTATCCAAGAGGATAACAATCCAACTATTTCACCATGTCCTGCCACCCGTAGGCCCATAATATTGGAATATTCCCTTAGTCAAGCAGCCTGGTTCTAACACAATAATGTACTGGAGGGAAGAATGTGACATCCCTGTTTAGTGCCCCTGGTTAGTATAAAAATCCCAGATGTTCACCCACTGACACAAACTTTGGCTATGGGAGAGGCATAGAGACATTTTAGACATTTAATAAAAGGAGGACCACACCAGAAACTGTGTAACATTTGCCACAGGTAGCCTCATTCCACAGAACTGAATACCTTTGCTGCTTCCAGACTCAACACCATTCTAGTGCTTACTCAGTCACACACAGAAAGCTTGTTAACCATTTCGGCTGTAGAGCTAATTAGGGATGAGCTTTGTGTTCGAATCGAACCCATGTTCGACTCGAACATCGGCTGTTCGATCGTTCTTTGAATTGCGAACGATATGGGACGTTCGCGCAAAATTCGTGTGGCGCGTCACAGCCCATAATTCACTGCGGAATCGCAGTGCATTGCTGGCTGATGATTGGCCAAGCATGCACTATGACCCGCATGCTTGGCCAATCACAGCGCCATTGGTAGAGAGAGCTGTAATTGGCCAAAGCCAGGGTGACTTTGGCCAATTATGGCTCAGGGGGTTTAGAACACGCCACACACTATATAAGGCCGCCTATACAGCGGCCCTGTTTAGTATGTTCCGGCGTGCTTAGAGAGAGAGAGACAGTGTCATTTCATTTGAGTTAGCTAGATTAGGCAGGACAGTCAGTGAGTTAGCTGCACTTACAGTGTATTGTGTATATATATATATATATATATGCATCCCAGGTGTTGCATATATATATATATATATATATACACTGTATTCAGTTTAACTAGATCCATTCCTGTTATCTTCCTACTGACAGGCAGGCTTGTCTTGTTACAGTATTTACAGCTAGCTGAAGAAAATTGCTGGTGTTCTTTTGACCCTATTAGTACCACAGTCAGGCAGCTAGACTATTTACAGTTAGTGTAGTGCGTCCTCCTCACAGTGTTCAGTTAAAGCTACAAGTTAGTTTAGTGTGACCTCTACACAGTGTTCAGCTAAAACTACAAGTTAGTTTAGTGCACAGTGTTCAGCTAACGCTACAAGTTAGGGTAGTGCGTCCTCCTCACAGTGTTCAGCTAAAGCTACAAGTTAGTTTAGTGTGACCTCTGCACAGTGTTCAGCTAAAGCTACAAGTTAGGGTAGTGCGTCCTCCTCACAGTGTTGAGCTAAAGCTACAAGTTGGTGTAGTGTGTCCTCCTCATAGTGTTCAGCGAAAACTACAAGTTAGTGTAGTGCGACCTCTGCACAGTGTTCAGCTAAAGCTACAAGTTAGTGTAGTGCGTCCTCCTCACAGTGTTCAGCTAAACCTACAAGTTTTTTTTTTGCAAGCTCTGCACAGTGTTCAGCTAAAGCTACCTGTAGAAGGTTGGTGGTGTTTTCCTGATCCTATCACTACCGCAGGCAGCTAAAAAAGCTACAAGTTAGTGTAGTGCGAGCTCTGCACAGTGTTTACCTAAAGCTACCTGTAGAAGGTTGGTGGTGTTTTCCAGATCCTATTACTACCGCAGGCAGCTAAATAAGATACAAGTTAGTGTAGTGCGAGCTCTGCACAGTGTTCAGCTAAAGCTACCTGTAGAAGGTTGGTGGTGTTTTCCTGATTCTATCACTACCGCAGGCAGCTAAATAAGCTACAAGTTATTTTTTGGCAAACTCTGCACAGTGTTCACCTAAAGCTACCTGTAATAGGTTGGTGGTGTTTTCCTGATCCTATCACTACCGCAGGCAGCTAAATAAGCTACAAGTTATTTTTTGGCGAGCTCTGCACAGTGTTCACCTAAAGCTACCTGTAGAAAGTTGGTGGTGTTTTCCTGATCCTATCACTACCGCAGGCAGCTAAATAAGCTACAAGTTAGTTTTCTGCGAGCTCTGCACAGTGTTCAGCTAAAGCTACCTGTAGAAGGTTGGTGGTGTTCTCATGCTACAGGCAGGCAGTTGATTTTGCTAGCTGCAGTATCAGTACATATATATATATAAATATATATATATATATATATATATATATATATATATATATATATATATATATATATATATATATATCCCAGCTTAGTGCAGCTACAGGCCATTAGTATGTCTGGAAGGCCAACAAGGAGAGGCAGACAGTCACAAGCCAATAAAAGAGGGCAAGCAGGCTGTGTGTCTAGAGGCAACAGTGCTGGTCGTGGAGACGGTGCATCCTCAACAGCATGTGGCCGTGGGACACGCTTGGCCTTTTTTTCGGCAGCTGGCCATATTGAGCCACAACATGCGGAAGACTTGGTTGAGTGGATGACCAAGCCATCCTCATCCTCCTCATCCTCTCTCACCCATGCTCAAGGTACTTTGTCTGGCAAAGCAGCGGCCTCTTCCCTTGGCTCAATGTCATCAGTGACTCCTTCCCTAGCCCCACCATGTCCTCCTGAGGAGTCCCTCGAACTGTTAGACCACAGTGTTGGGTACATGCTCCAGGAGGATGCCCAGCGTTTGGAAGGCTCTGATGATGATACTGAGCTAGATGAAGGCAGTAACGTGAGCACGGACAGAGGGGGTGCCCAAGAAGGACAGCAATCTGGCAGTCATGCTCCCCCTGCTGCAGCATACTGCCAGGTTTGCTCCAGTGATGAGGAGAGAGGGGATGATGAGGTCACTGACTCAACATAGGTGCCTGATAGGAGAGAGGAGGAGGAGGCACATCACCAACGAGGCAGGATGCCCTCCAGGGGCCAGCCTAAGGGCAGAACACTGACTGCATCACACCCCAAAGCTCCGCATGTGCAGGGCACTGCAGTCTCTGTGCGTTATTCAAAAAGTTCTTTGGTGTGGGCCTTTTTTGGGACGAGTGCATCAGATCGCACCGCTGTTATTTGCAACATATGTCTCAAGTGTATCTCGCGTGGCCAAAACATCTCCCGCTTGGGCACCACATGCTTGACCAGACATATGTTGACCTGCCATGCAGTTCGTTGGCAAGTGTATCTAAAAGACCCACACCAAAGAACAAAGAGGACCTCTCCTTGCTCCTCATCAGCTGAGATCTACAACCCCACTATACCTTCAGTCCTCTCTGAGATCTGCACTGAGAGGAATGAAGGTGTAGAATTAGGTGTGTCACAGCCAAGTACTTGTGGGCAATCTGCTTTCGGTACACCGACGTCAGATTGTAACAGGCAAATTTCCCTGTCCCAGCTGCTGCACCGCCGAAAGAAGTTTGCTCCCAGCCATCCACATGCCCAGCGGTTGAATGCTAGCTTGGCAAAATTGCTAGCACTTCAACTGCTGCCTTTTCAGTTGGTAGACTCTGCCCCCTTCCGTGAGTTTGTGGAATGTGCGGTTCCTCAGTGGCAGGTACTCAAACGCCACTTTTTCTCATGGAAGGCAATTCCGGCTCTCTACCGGCATGTGAAAGGCAATGTCCATGCCTCGCTGGACAGGGCAGTCAGCGGTAAGGTGCATATTACCACTGACTCATGGTCCAGCAGGCATGGACAGGTACGTTACCTAAGTTTCACCATGCATTGGGTGACTCTGCTGGCAGCTGGGAAGGATGCAGGACAAGGTGCAGTAGTGTTGGAGGTTGTTCCACCACCATGCCTCCAAAATGCCACTACTAATGATTGTGACACACCTCTCTCCTCCACCCCCTCCTCTTCTTCTTCCTCCATGGCCTCTTCCTGTGATTTGTCCTCGGAACCAGCGGTGCTCCGTAGGCATTCAAGGGGCTACGCAAGTACGCAGGCCAAAAGATGTCATGCGGTGCTTGAGCTGGTGTGCTTGGGGGACAGGAGCCACACTGGGGCAGGGGTTCTGTCAGCTCTGCAGGGGCAGGTTCATAGGTGGTTGACGCCACGCCAACTTAAGGCAGGAATGGTGGTTTGCAACAATGGCAGCAACCTCCTCTCTGCCCTCCGACAGGGACAAATGACCCATGTGCCCTGTTTGGCTCACGTTCTTAACTTCTTGGTGCAGCGGTTCTTGGGCAGGTACCCAGGCTTACAGGATGTCCTGAGGCAGGCCATGAAAGTCTGTGTGCATTTCCGCCGGTCATATAATGCCAGTGCTCGGCTGGCGGACCTCCAAAAGGAGTTTAACCTGCCCAAGAACCGCCTAATCTGTGACATGCCCACCAGGTGGAACTCAACGTTGACCATGCTGCAGCGGCTGCACATGCAGCAGACGGCCATCAATGAGTACCTGTGCGACTATGGCACCAGGACAGGGTCAGGGGAGCTTGCTTTTTTTCCCCACGCCAGTGGGCCATGATCAGGGATGCATGCACTGTCCTGTCACCATTCGAGGAGGCCATGAGGATGGTGAGCAGTGACAGTGCATGCATCAGTGACACTGTCCCCCTTGTCAACCTGTTGGAGCACACGCTGCGTGGAATAATGGACAGGGCACTTGAGGCAGAACAGAGGCAGGAAGAGGAGGACTTCCTTAGCTCTCAAGGCCCCCTTTATCCAGACAGTGTTCCTGCGTGCCCGCCGATCACACAGGAAGAGGACGAGGAGGATTGTGTCAGTATGAAGGTGGAGCCTGGCACTCAGCATCAGCAGCAGTCTTTAAGGGATCAGTCCCAGGAAACACATGGACTTGTACGTGGCTGGGAGGAGGTGGCTGCGGACCATGTCGTCCTTAGTGACCCAGAGGACTCCGGACCGAATGCCTCAGAAATGGTGGAAAAAACCTGTGCTAATGAGCAAAACACAGTAAAAAATTACTTAAATTCACAAAATGCAGCTGAAACAAAATACTCCAAATATCCATAAAGTAAAAAGCATATAAATTAAAAATTTGTGCGCTAGCAAAATATATATTGAAACAGTACAATTAGGAAGCCCCTTGGGGTAATACCCGGAGCTACAATGTGTTTGAATCCCAACAGAGAAAAATAACAGGACAACAGATACAAATTGTGCATTAAATCATATAGCCTTGAACATTAAAAAATAAAAGAATATATGAAAAATATTTGAAAAGAGGAGAAAGTTCTGAAGATACGATTGATCACTCAATCATTTAAAAAGCACCACATTTAGTCCGTGAAAAACAAGTTGGCAAAAACCAAAATAAGTGAAAAAGAAAAAAGGAGACGTTCCTTTGGTGTGTCACATCAAAGCAGAAAAGTGAAAAGATGCGAAAACACTTCCAAGCCACCATTGATTGCAGGAGAGGAGTAATGGATGT
The DNA here is from genome assembly GCA_037952925.1 of Lithobates clamitans. Classification (NCBI taxonomy): domain Eukaryota; kingdom Metazoa; phylum Chordata; class Amphibia; order Anura; family Ranidae; genus Lithobates; species Lithobates clamitans. Next base: position 223,502 of record JBBGZY010000152.1, read on the forward strand.
GCCCTTACCCCATTCGTTGGACCTCCTCTATGGCAAGGTCATACGGGCTTGCAGATATAACCCTCTGCAGGGACAGATGGAATATTGGTGTCCGGGTCTTGTTAGCGTGCACTACCGACTCCGAGCTGATCCGACTGATCCGACCGCTACAGCATCAGAAGGGAGACTCAGGGTTCGGAGGATCCATAATTAAGAAAAGAAGGGGAAAACTCCAATGGTGTAGTAATAATATTAGGGATTTATTAGTAAAATAAACCGAAGGTATGTATACCAAAAATTTCAGTAAGAAAATCATTAAATCTAAAAAGCCGGCATAAAAACAGAGGCTGAATGCCTGTGCAAACAAAGAACACGTGATGGCAAGCACTGCGAGGCCACGCCCTACATGTTTCGTCATACGTGACGTCTTCTACGGGGCACGGGCGACGCAATGAACCATCACCTTTTATAAGAAAAAAATGCAACCAAGCCTCATCTCCGCGCAGGTCCGTCGCATGACTGGGCATGCGCAGAGACCGCCTTTACAGTAATTGACCTAGGGGATAGACGCTAGAGTCTTTTAGATAAAAAAACCCATAAAATAAACCTAAGAATGAACACATATTTGAATAGTCAATACTCCCACTTAAACAAAAGTTGAGTGGCCAATAGATAATAAAATAATATAATAATATAATTGAAATCACGAAAAACACATAAGCATGAGGGTAATTTCAGACATAACAACTTATGTGTTTTTTGTGATTTCAATTATTTTATTATCTATTGGCCACTCAACTTTTGTTTAAGTGGGAGTATTGACTATTCAAATATGTGTTCATTCTTAGGTTTATTTTATGGGTTTTTTTATCTAAAAGACTCTAGCGTCTATCCCCTAGGTCGATTACTGTAAAGGGGTATGCTGGGGCTTGACCTGGCTGTCATGTCCAAATTTAAACTTAACATGTTTGAATTCTAAAAATATAATGGGCCCAAATCTTAACATAATGTGTCCAAACCTCATATAACTTTTCTGACAAGTTTGGATATTTTTAGTTTATATGTCTCCATTAAACGGTTTAGGCCAATTTTTCATTTTTTCATTTTTTCATTTTATTATTTTTAAATTTTTCATAAAAAAATTTTTTTTCAGTATATATATATATTTTTTTTATTTATTTTTTATGAAAATAAAAAATAAAAATAAGAGATTTTTTCATAAAAAGATTTTTTATTATATTAAGTATACAGCGCATCATAGTATTTTGGTTATATTTGAGCGTATCATATGTGCTGTGGAGCAGTTTACTATTAGTGTTGAGAGGTCTTTAAGTTTGATTTTTCACCTATAGGATACCGGATGTTCTTGCTTATCAGATATCGTTACTCTATATTTGGATTTAGGGTCACACGCTTGAGCATTTCCTGTTTACAATGATGTTCCGCCTCCATAGGAGGTTTTCATTGACAGCCAGATCGAGGCTTGGTATACCCTTGCGCATGCCCAGTCGTGCGACGTGCCTGCGCGGAGATGAGGCTTGGTTGTATTTCGTTTTTTGTCTTCTCAAACATTTCCTGTTTATGTGTTATGTTCCGCCCCTAAAGGTGGTCTTCAATGACGGCCGTATCTGGTCTCTGCGCATGCCCAGTCATGCGACGGACCTGCGCGGAGACGAGGCTTGGTTGCATTTTTTTCTTATAAAAGGTGATGGTTCATTGCGTCGCCCGTGCTCCGTAGAAGACATCACGTATGATGAAACATGTAGGGCGTGGCCTCGCAGTGCTTGCCATCACAAGTTCTTTGTTTGCACGGGCGTTCAGCCTCTGTTTTTATGCCGGCTTTTTAGATTTAATGATTTTCTTACTGGAATTTTTTGTATACATACCTTTGGTTTATTTAACTAATAAATCCCTAATATTATTACTACACCATTGGAGTTTTCCCCTTCTTTTCCTAATTATGGATCCTCCGAACCCTGAGTCTCCCTTCTGATGCTGTAGCGGTCGGATCAGTCGGATCAGCTCGGAGTCGGTAGTGCACGCTAACAAGACCCGGGCAACAATATTCCATCTGTCCCTGCAGAGGGTTATATCTGCAAGCCCGTATGACCTCGCCATAGAGGAGGTCCAACGAATGGGGTAAGGGCACGTCCATTACTCCTCTCCTGCAATCAATAGTGGCTTGGAAGTGTTTTTGCATCTTTTCACTTTTCTGCTTTGATGTGACACAAAGGAACGTCTCCTTTTTTCTTTTTCACTTATTTTGGTTTTTGCCAACTTGTTTTTCACGGACTGAATGTGGTGCTTTTTAAATGATTGAGTGATCAATCGTATCTTCAGAACTTTCTCCTTTTTTCAAATATTTTTCATATATTCTTTTATTTTTTAATGTTCAAGGCTATATGATTTAATGCACATTTTGAATGCCTCAGAAAACCTATGCTGCATGGCCTTCCTGATCCTGCAAAGCCTGCGTAAGGATCCTCGTATTCGTGGTATCAAGGAGGAGGACCAATACTGGCTGGCAACCCTCCTTGATCTACGTTACAAGGGTAAGGTTGCGGACCTTATCTTGCCATCACAGAGGGAGCAGAGGATGAAACATCTTCGGGAGGCCTTGCAGAAAGGTCTGTGCAACGCGTTCCCAGAGACTGGGAGGTTACAAACTCCTTTTTCTGGCCAACGTGTTGCTGAGGCTTCGGTCAGTCAAAGAAGGAGCGGTGGAGAAGGTGGCCGTCTGACCGATGCGTTCAGACAATTTTTTAGTCCGCAGCCCCAGGGTATGATCGGTTCGAGCAACCATCACCAGCGTCTGTTTTACATGGTGCAGGAATACCTAGGGGCAAGATCTGACTTGGACACCTTTCCCACCGAAAATCCTCTTAGTTACTGGGTCTTGAGGATGGATCACTGGCCAGAGCTTGCAAAGTATGCAATTAAGCTAATGGCCTGTCCTGCATCCAGCGTTCTTTCGGAACGCACATTCAGTGCTGCTGGAGGCTTTGTAACCAATCACAGGGTGCGTCTGTCCACCGACTCGGTCGATCGACTGACCTTCATAAAAATGAATCAGTCTTGGATCACCACCAGCTACCAAGCACCTGATGCTGATGTAACCGAATAATTTTTTTTGAAATCTCAGATTCCTTCAAAGACTGCATATGCTGATGCTGAGTGACTATCCTGAATAATTATCCTCTTCCTCCTCAATGATCACGCTGATAGCTTGTAAGAACATTTTTGGTTCTGGGCGCCGCCTCACAGAGTTTCTGTGAGAAGTTGCAGTGTTGTGGCACCAGCACCAGTGCCTAAGGCCCAATTTTTCAGCCCCTGTTTCACAGGGGGGTGTAATTACAATTTTTGATGCAATACTTTGCAGCAGGGCTCGTTCCTGCGTTCCAACTAGAGTATCTGTGAGGGGTTGCAGTGTTGTGGCACCAGGACCAGTGCCTAAGGTCTAATTTTTCAGCCCCTGTTTAACAGGGGCGTGTAATTACAATTTTTGATGCAATACTTTGCAGCAGGGCTCGTTCCTGCGTTCCAACTAGAGTATCTGTGAGGGGTTACAGTGTTGTGGCACCAGTGCCTAAGGCCTAATTTTTCAGCCCCTGTTTAACAGGGGCATGTAATTACAATTTTTGATGCAATACTTTGCAGCAGGGCTCGTTCCTGCGTTCCAACTAGTGTATCTGTGAGGGGTTGCAGTGTTGTGGCACCAGCACCAGTGCCTAAGGCCCAATTTTTCAGCCCCTGTTCAACAGGGGCATGTGATTACAATTCTTGATCTAATATTTCACAGCAGGGCCCGTTTCTGCGCCCACCAAGAGCGAGTGAGGACTTACAGTGTTGTGGCACCAGCACCACCACCACCATCAAAGGCCCAATTTTTCAGCCCCTGTTCAACAGGGGCATGTAATTACAATTCTTGATCTAATATTTCACAGCAGGGCCCGTTTCTGCCCCCACCAAGAGCGAGTGAGGACTTACAGTGTTGTGGCACCAGCACCACCACCACTACCACCACCAAAGCCCCAATTTTTCAGCCCCTGTTTAACAGGGGCATGTAATTACAATTCTTGATCTAATATTTCACAGCAGGGCCCTGTGAGGGCTTACAGTGTTGTGGCCACAACAACACCTAAGGCCCAAATTTCTGCTGAGTACATAGGGCAGGCCCCTACTTTCAAACATCCAACTTACAAACGACTCCTACTTGCAAACGGAAGGAGACAACAGGAAGTGAGATGAAATCTACCCCTAGGAAGGGAAATTCTCTACTGTAAGAGTTAATATGGGAAAAACATTTCTCCTTTCCACTGATGCTTTATCACCAATCCTTGTTTCACAAAAAAACCCAAATTTTCAAAAAACATTTGTCATTGGGACAAAAAGTGAGATGAAATCTTCTGAAGAGAAGCACAGACAGCAAAACAAATGTCACAGGGGTGATGTTTTCCAAAATGCTTAAAAAAGATTTTTTGGCTGGAGCTAAACACGTTAAAAATGAACCCGTTCAAAATTACAAACAGATTCTACTTAAAGCGGAGTTCCACACAAAAATGGAACTTCCCATGGGAGTCTATGCTTCTTCCTGTCCCGACCGCGCTGTCTGCTGGGAACACACAGCTCCCAGCAGAGAGCGGGGACCACTAGGGACGCGCAGCGCGACTCGCGCATGCGCAGTAGGGAACCGGGAAGTGAAGCCGCAACGCTTCACTTCCTGATTCCCTCACCTAGGAAGGCGGCGGCAGCTGCCGAGAACCGAGCGGGTTCTCGGCGTCCCCTGCCGACATCGCTGGACCCCGGGACAGGTAAGTGGCAATGTATTAAAAGTCAGCAGCTGCAGTATTTGTAGCTGCTGGCTTTTAATTTTTTTAATATTTTTTTTTTTGGCGGTGTGGGTGAACCCCCGCTTTAACAACAAACCTACAGTCCCTGTCTTGTGGCCCCACACCTTTCCTTTTTTAATTTGGGTGCGGGGTTCCCCTTAATATCCATACAAGACCCAAAGGGCCTGGTAATGGACTGGGGGGGTACCCATGCCGTTTGTCTCACTGATTTTCATCCATATTGCCAGGACCCGACATTACATTAAAGCCGCAAGCAGTTTTAAATGGCTTTTTTTCCTTTAAAAAAGACATTTTGTGCAGGAACTGTTATAAGCACGGGAAACACGCGCCACTTTACAGGCATACTATAGACACCCCCCAGGTACTATATTTAAAGGAATATTTCACTTTTTTTTCCTTCAATACAGGGCATTTTCACCCCCTTCCTTCCCAGACCAATTTTTAGTTTTCAGCGCTGTCGCACTTTAAACGACAATTGCGCGGTCGTGCGACATTGTACCCAAACAAAATTGACGTCCTTTTTTTCCCACAAATAGAACTTCCTTTTGGTGGTATTTGATCACCTCTGAGGTTTTTATTTTTTGCGCTATAAACAAAAGAAGAGCGACAATTTTGAAAAAAAAACACAATATTTTTTACTTTTTGCTATAATAAATATCCCAATTTTTAAAAAAAAAAATCAATTTTTTTTCCTCAGTTTTGGCCGATACATATTCTTCTACATATTTTTGGTAAAAAAATCGCAATAAGCGTATATTGATTGGTTTGCGCAAAAGTTATAGCGTCTACAGAATACGGGATAGATTTATGGCATTTAAAAAAAAATATATATATATATATTTTTTTTACTAGTAATAGCGGCGATCGCAATTTTTTTCATGACTGCGACATTATGGCGGACACATCAGACACTTTTGACACACTTTTGGGACCATTCACATTTATACAGCGATCAATGCTATAAAATTGCATTGATTACTGTGTAAATGTGACAGGCAGGGAAGGGGTTAACCACTAGGGGGACACGAGGGGTAAATGTGTTTCCTAGGGAATGCTTCTAACTGTAGGGGGCGGGGACATACAAGGGGAGGAGACCGATCAGTGTTCCGCTGTACTGGGAACCCAGATCGCTCTCCTCTCACCTGACAGGATGTGGATCTGTGTGTTTACACACACAGATCCACGGTCCGGCCCGGTTAACGGGCAATCGCGGGTGCCCGGCAGACATTGCGACCGCCGGGCACACGCACCGGGTCCCGAGCAACGCGGCGGGGTATGCGCGCGCTCCCTAGATGGCTGGGAGGTCCAGGCAGTCATATGACGTCCACCCAGGATGGGAGATCCCATCTGTGGACGTCATATGTCTATACGCGGGTATTGAAGTGGTTAAGCATCATTTAAATCACTGCTTCTGAAAAAACGGCCGTTTTTACAACTTTTTTTTGCATTGATACATGCCCCCTGGGGCAGGACCCAGGTCCTCAAACCCTTTTTAGGACAATACCATGCAAATTAGCCTTTAAAATTAGCACTTTTGATTTCGAACGTTTGAATCCCATAGACGTCAATGGGGTTCTAGCAATCATGCAAATTTTCGGTCCGTTTGCAGGCTCTGGTGCGAACCGAACCAGGGGGTGTTCGGCTCATCCCTAGAGCTAATTTTTTCATTTTTGCACACATGTAAAAATCTTAATTTTGGCAATAAAATTACTTAAACCCCAGAGCATTATATATTTTTTTTGTAAGCAGAGGCCCTGTGGAATAAAAAAAAATATAGTTTTAGATGATTTTTATGTCCCATGATATTTGTGCAACTGTTTATTAAACACAAATGTTCATGAAGAAATATAATAAAATAAATTTTAGTGCAAACACAAACAATATAACACCTATGTTTTTGGTAAAATATAAAAGATGAAATTATGCTGAGTAAATAGATACCAAACATACCAAGTCTTAAAATTGGGTGTGCTGTGATACCGCAAAAAACTACAATCCCCAAAAATATTCATATGTGATGCTTTAAAAGCCTTTACAGGTCATCAATTTAGAGTTTACCAGGAGCTGTTGTGCTAGAATTATTGCTCTCGCTCTGACATACATAACGATACATCACAATTGTGGTACAATTGTGGTTTACATACACGTGCACACCCTGGGCTGCGTTGGCAATGTGTGCGGAGCAACAGAAGTTACTGCAATTTTTTAAATGTTTAAAAATACAAACTATTATATATTTTTTAACGTTTTTTCCTTTATTTATTTTTTTTCTTGATTGCTATCACAAAGGGGTTACGAAAACACCATGTTATAGCATTGGGTGGGTGGGAGACAAGTACTCTTTTTGGAGACATTAGGGGTCTAATAGAACCCCTGCCTTTCACAACCATCTGAGCACAGATCTGCTTGGTGAGATGCCTACCCTGGCTGTACCAGCCAGGAAGTGGTGTATCCCAAACCGCAAGTGACAGAATGATTGTTGCTTTCATGTTCTTTATTTATTTATGGATTTATGGATATGCCTCGCTCTCACACTGCTACCATCCTGAGGCTGGCATTTGCAATCCTGGGTAAGATCAGGAGAGCCCAGGAACCACTGGGGCCACTGATAGTGGGGCCAGCAGGGCCGGCAGGGAAGGGGGGGTACCATGGCACCCGCTCTGTAAAAGTGATTGGTGGTTATACAGCCACTGCATCACTTTCACTTACAAGCCGGGAGCTGGCTGAAAAAGCAGAGCACAAGCTAAAGGCAGCAGTAGCAACCATTAGTTTGTGATAAAGAATTCACTGTTTGGATGTAAGCAGTACATCCAAAGGGCTGAGCTACTTAATTTGTTTACAAACATCTTGTATTTACAGTAGTAACATGTTTTGATCTGGGTGTATAATAATGTGGATAATTTGTTTAAGCTTGAGGGAAAGTTTTTTAAAGTGATTGTAAAGGATTTTTTTTTTAATAACAAACGTGACATAGAATTTCAGTAGTAGTCCGGGCAATTGATTTATCCAAAAAGAATACATATGGGTCTTTGGGGGTGCTCAGAAACACAATCTCATATACTGTTAAAATGTAACAACTGTTTATTGGATTACACAATTAAAATATTTCATGATAAACACCAGCATTATGAATAAATATGGTCTAGTTGTCCTAATTTTGGTGGTATAATGATTGATAGTCACACAACCAACACAACCACTGAAACTTTAGTGCTGTGATGAGGAAACAGAATAACAGTAAACAGCTTGATAATAATATATTAATATTAAGCAAAATATTATTAAATTAATTGTACATCATCTGCAGTGTTGACCAGGTCATGCCTACCCTGGGATTTATCACACCACTTACTAAGGAGAAAAAGGTAAAGCTTCAAGTTTGGTGTCAAGCAATGGAATTTTAGAAGACCATAGGACCGGACTATAATCAATAACAAATATATATAATTATAAGTATGTAGAAGAGACCATTGCATAGGGTTCTCAATTATTAATTCTTACTTACAGATATATTATCAGAGAAAAGAATACCCCAGGGATGCCCATATAACAAGAGATGGATTAAATAATTATCTTCAAAGACACTGTGGGAAAGAAGGATAATAATTATATAATGGTGTTAATCTAATGGAGCTACATATGTGATTTATAAGTTTATATATCAATAAAGGTAACTCTGAATAAAAGGAAGTTGAATTAAATTGCCACTATCAGGTAATGGCCAATTATCATTAATAATCAGTGTTTCAACCAAAATCCTATTTCAGTGAATAAAAAAAAAAAAAGCCATAACCATATTTTATATATAAAATTAGGATGATGTATTGCATAGGCCTAGTATAACAATCAACTGGCTCTAAAGCTCCCTAGAGTGCAAGGCTCCATGTATTTTTTTAATTTAAAAAAAGCTGGACAAAAAACACTGGTAATAGCTTTTTGTAGTAGCATTTTAGTAGAGTGTTAGGAGCGTTTAGAAATGTTAGTGTTTTATCAGTGTTTTTTGCCTTTAAAAAAAAAAAGAAAAAAAAAGCCAAAAAAAGCTATTAGTAGCGTTTAGAAGCGTTTAGCAGTGCTTGGGGCTTTTCTGCTGGAAAAACGCTCCAAGAAACTCTACAAAACAAATTATTTTTCTGCTCCTAGAAGCTGAAGCTCAAAAAATTCTAATGCCCCGTACACACGGTCGGACTTTGTTTGGACATTCCGACAACAAAATCCTAGGATTTTTTCCGACGGATGTTGGCTCAAACTTGTTTTGCGTACACACGGTCGCACAAAGTTGTCGGAATTTCCGATCGCAAACCACGCGGTCACATACACCACGTACGACGAGACTAGAAAAGGCCAGTTCATAACCAAGCGCGGCACCCTTTGGGCTCCTTTTGCTAATCTTGTGTTAGTAAAAGTTTAGTGAGAGACGATTCGCGCTTTTTCAGACTCGTGGCTTTCAGATCGTTTTCTGCGGTTCAGTTTGTGCTTGTGGGTTTGTATCTGCTCTTCAGTGCGTGCAAGCAAGCTACGCGTGACTTGCCATTGTGTTCTTGTTTGTTCGTTACTGTTTTTCAGGTCGCTCTTCACAGGCCTTGCTGTTCTTCAGTGCGTTCTGTTACTTCGTTCTGAGCAGCTGACCGTTTTCTAGCCATGTTGCGTATACGTACCCCTCGTAGAGTTTGTGCTGTGCGGGGGGCTTGGTGTTGGGGTCCTGACCTTGACACAAGTCCAGTCCATGAACAGGGTGGGGAGGAGTTCATGGACCAAGAATTGGTTGCTTCAGCATGACCAGTTCTCTCATATGCCTTTGCTCCGTGAGATCTGTGAGAATAATCCTGATGATTTCAGGAACTTTCTCAGGATGACGGACCCCGTGTTTCACCGTCTGCTGGCTTCTCTGACCCCCTAAATCAGCAGGCAGGATACCTGCATGAGGCAAGCCATCACTCCGGAGCAGAGGCTCGTCGCTACCCTGCGGTACTTGGCGACAGGGAGAAGCCTGCAGGACCTCAAGTTCTCGACAGGCATCTCCCCCCAGGCTCTGGGGATCATTATCCCAGAGACCTGTTCTACCATCATCCAGGTCCTGCAGAAGGAGTATACGAAGGTAAGATTTAATATCACATTTTATTGTATTGAATGTATTGAATGTATTGAATGTTTGATAATATATTGTATTTCTTTCCCCATTTCCTAATTACCATGATTGTATTATGCTGTGAATGTCCCCTTTGTCCTCATGCATGCTGGATTTTTCTGTAATTTATTTTTTAGTCCTTCATACAGATTGGCCTTTAATAACCTCCCCAGCATGCTCTCCTGCCCTATATTCACCTCATGGTTGTCACTTAACAATGTATTTTGTCAGCTCCATAGTAGTGCTTTACCCCAAACACCCCTAAAATGTTTTTAAATGTGATTTGTGCTTTAAATTCTGGCAGAGTGGCAGAGGATTTTTTTTTATGGTGTCCCCAAATCATTTTTAGTAACCCTCCCTCCCCCCAACTGTTAAGTCAGCGCATCCCAATTCTCTATCTATCCTCAATCATCTATCTGCTGACTTTGCCAAACCCATACACACTATACCCATCTCTTTTGTGGTCAGATGTATGGATGAATTACCCAAAGCATGTAGTGCAAGGGCCTGCCTGTATACTTTCAAATGGTACTCTTTAAAGTTTTTGTATCCTATTATTATCTTGACAAGTAATAGCAGAATGTCCAAATGTGCTCAAAATGTGTACAGTGTGTATTTATATCTTTGTATTATGACACTTCTTACCTGTCCAGTGGGCTGCCAATAGTGTAACTAAGGAGGGGCTGGTCAAAGTAATACCCTGTATTTAGGCATACATCTCTCAATGAAGTGGAGAGGGTTACCTGTCCAAGATTCCCCCCCTATAATGTTAGAAATGGCCCATGAGAGGGGGGAGGGGGAATATGATAGGTGTACCTCATACTTTGGTGTTGTTAAATTCCCCTTAATAAATGCTTTCTGGAGGTTGGCCAAGAATGTTTGTGTCTAATCTGCTTTCCATGTTTATGTGCAAAAATACAAATTTATTTTTTGTTTCCTCAACAGTTTCCTTCCACGCCACAGGAATGGCAGACTGTGGCCTCCCACTTTGCCCAGAGGTGGGACTTTCCTAACTGTGGAGGGGCAATTGATGGGAAACACGTCCACATCGTCCCACCACCCAACTCGGGGTCATACTATTTCAACTATAAGGGGTTCAATAGTATTGTGATGTTGGCGGTGGTGTCGGCTAATTACGACTTCTTGTATGTGGACGTGGGGAAGAATGGCCGGATGTCCGATGGTGAAGTCATCGCCCAGACGGAGTTTTACAGGTGTCTCCAGAATGGCAGCTTGGACTTGCCACCTCCAGAGGACAATGTGGAAGGACTCCCATTCGTCTTCGTCACTGATGAAGCGTTTGCGCTGGGGGACCATCTTATGCGGCCATTCCCTATGAGGACCCTCACCCCAGAACAGAGGGTTTTTAATTACCGGCTGGCCAGAGCCAGAAGAGTGGTGGAGAACACATTTGGAATCCTGGCCAGCCGGTTCCGCCTATTTCTGACACCCATCCATATGGCGGAGTATAAACTTAATCATATAATCCTGGCGTGCTGTGTTCTCCATAACCTTTTACGATAACATTCTGACAACTATGCTGGCTCAGTTGGGCCTGAGGCCGGAATGATACATGAAACAACACTGACGGCGCTTGAAAGTGGCTGTCCTGGCTTGCCCTCCCTGAGTGCCCATGATGTCCGGTTATGATACCTGGAGTTCTTTGCGAGTAGGGGGGCCATCAATATGCCAGCAAATTTGTGAAGCCTTTATCAAATAAAAAACCAAAAAAAAGCAAATCTTTGTTGACATTTACTGCTTGTGTTTGTTTTAGCTGACACTGACAGAAATGTGGGGAGTCCTGAAAATGGCGTGATTGTGTAACCTTATACAAAGCACTGTTGGGTGTTATTTACTAAAGGCAAAGACACTTTGCACTACAAGTGCACTTGAAACTGCACTGAAACTGCACTTGTAGTGCAAAGAGGATTTGCCCTTAGGAAATAACCCCCATTTTCACAGAAAACACCAATTAGAGCCCCACAAAAGTGTTGTAGCGTTGAGACAATAATCCACACATTCTTGATGAACAATCTTTTTAATACCTTCACAATCACATGTGCATTTAGAAAAGGTTATTAAAACAAACCAACAAGAAAAACTTCCGGTTCCGGCGCCGTAAGGAGTAGCTGCTTCCTCCACCAGCTCCCGCAGCTAGACTCTTAATTCAGCCTGTAAAACCGACACAACCTGCTCCAAACTCCGGCAATCTCTTCCCCCACACCCGGTCATCACATGGACCGCTTTGTGGAGAAAACCGGGTCGGGATCGTATGCGGCCGCAACGGCGCGGACGGCACAGCCGCAAATCGAGGCCCTGGCTTCGGCCTGCACGGATCTTCACACTGAATCGGTGCCTGACATGGAGGTAGACGGCGGCCCGCCCCCCCCCCCTCCTCACAGCATGACACTGCCCCACAGCAGAACACTGCCCCACAGCATAATGGAGATCGTCACACAGAGCTTATTGCCCAGGCTGTGGCAGCTCTCCTCTCCCCCATGATAGCAGCCTCTGTGGAAAAGGCAGTCAGCGCAGGCATGCAGAAGCTCCAGGTCCAATTAGGGGAACACGCTTCCAGATTGAATGAGGCCGAGCACCGCATATCCAACATTGAGGAAGAACTCTACCAGGCTCAATCCTCAGAACAGGCCCAAGATAAGACAAACAAATATATTTTAGAGAAATTAGATGATTTAGAAAATAGATCCAGAAGGAGTAACTTGCGATTCGTGGGGGTCCCAGAATCGCTACAACCTTCAGCCCTCACGGACCTATGCGCGAGGCGCATACCGGAAGCACTAGGCCTCCCAGGCCCCTGCATTGTGGAACGTGCCCACCATGTGGGAACCTTTAATTCGGATCGCAAATCGTCCCGACCAATTATTGCAAAATATTTGAACTATTCTGACAAAGCTTCCATCCTACAGCAATACAGGCAATCCAGATCTCTCCAGATCGATGGCATGAAGATCCTGATATTCGCAGATTACTCCATAGAAGTATCCAAGAAAAGAATTTCAACATATATGCACGGAGTTACACCAGCAACAAATAAAATTTACCCTAGCCTTTCCAGCTATCCTCCGGCTCAAAGCCCCTAATGGCGACCAACTCTCTTTCCATGACCCCTCAGAGGCGGTGGCCTTCCTAAGATCGCTACGCAAAGGACCGCACCTGAGCCCTACATCCAAAACAGCTCCCATCAGCCGTGCTCTGGACCAAAGGAGCCCACGCAAGGACTCCCCAAAACGATTCAGAGCCTCTGGACCTGATCAACGTCACTCCATGCCTCATTGGGTGATCTCTTCAAACGGCACGTCTGCCTCTGGTGCTTCTTCTATTCAACCAGCCTTACAAACCAGTCCAGGCGAAGATGACTCTCTCTCTACCCCTCATCATACTCCCTACATACTGGTAGGCCGAACCTTTATTATGATGTGCACAATGTTAATATGTTACTACTAGTTCAATGCTTTTTTATTTTTCTTAAAACGCAGTTCTTCTCCCTGGCTTCCCTGCGTAGACCAGACCACGCCTCCCGATCACAACCCAACCTGCCAGCATGATATACCTTCCAACAAGTAGGTTTAGAAGCTGCAGTCACAGGGTCTTGAAATGGGAGCTGGACTACACAGTGACCTCCAAAAAGCGAAGTTTCACAGTAATGTTGTATTGTTTCTACCTCTCACCCCCTTCCTCCTACATCCTTTCCGCCTCCTCCTACTCCCATCCCATGATTCATTAGCACCAACAGACCCTAACTCAGCACTCTCATATAACGTAGCCTCCTATATATCCCCGTGGGTACTCGCAGCGCTCCTACGTATGAACCATCACTCAATTCATACAACGTCGGCCCCTACCTCCATTATGGCCCTCCCAACATGAAAATAGTCTCCTGGAATGTGAAGGGACTTCGTTCCCCATCCAAGAGAATGAAGATTCTTCGCCACCTCAAAAGGCATAAGGCCGACATTGCCCTACTCCAGGAAACCCACCTCTCCACTCCTGACTTCCAACGTATGAAAAAACTCTGGGTGGGCACGGTTCTAGGCTCTGACTCAAATGGCCGCAAAGCAGGGGTTCTAATACTCATACATAAAAACCTCCCCTGCAAGGTCCTATCTGTTGACTCGGACTCTCAGGGACGCCTTTTTTTTTTTTTAACCATATGTTTATTGAATTTTTCACAGGGTATCAGTACAGACGGTTGATGTATTAGCAAGGTTACATAGAGTAGTATACAGTGCGGTGACTAATGTCATTCTGTAACAAATATATGTAGCGAATACATAATCTTTAGGTTGCAGTTTGATGAGTGTAGGCGTCATCTCCAATCCCCGGCACCCCATCTGGGTACTTACTGTGCCATGGGACTAGAGGCAGCGCCTCCAATCATCCATTTGTCAGAACTAGGTAACTTGTAGAACCAGTAACTTTCTAGGTACTAAGAACTGAAAAACTGAAGAGCAAAAGCGACTTATGGGCCTACTTGCAAAGAGTATATGACATGTTAGCGAGTCCAAGTCTGAGTAGTAACTGAGAGAGGTGCCCCTAAGCGGGGGGGCCTTTGGGTGTGGGGGTTTCTGTTTTCTTTGCATATTAGATGTGCGGAATTGTAGCAATCTGTAGGGTAAGGGTGTATACCATTAGATATGTCACAAGGTAAAAGAAGAAGACAGTCAGGGTAATGTTGCACTCCTCGGGTCGGCGATCCAGGGATCCCAGTGGAGACAAAACGTTGCAATGTAGAAGTTGGCCTTAGCAAAGGAGAATTCCATTAGGAAGTGGTTGTTTAGTAGAGCGATGAGTTCCGATCTAGAGGGGGCTTGTGAGGCTTTCCATTTTTTTGTTAGAGCTAATCGTGCTGCAATAAGTATATGCGTCGCAAGGGTTCTGATATTCTTGGGCCAATTGGGGACGTTAAGACCCAGGAGTAGGTCCAGTGGGGATAACGGCAGTGGGATTTTGCAGAGCTGTGAGATGAGGTCGGAGACCTCCTTCCAGTACTGGTGGATGTTAGGGCAGTCCCACCATATGTGTCGCAGGGTACCTTTGCCGGAGCAGTTTCTCCAACATTGAGAGGAGGTAGCTGGGTAGATATTTGCCAATCTGGCTGGGGTGTAGTACCACTTGTGGAATAGTTTTTGTGCCGATTCCCAATGAGTTATGCATTTTGAGGCTTTAAGAGGAATGGTCAGGGCTTTGTGCCACAATGTGGGCTTTGGTGGCGAACTTGTGAGTGTGGACCAGAATATGATGGATGAAGAGGTGTGATCTTCGGAGGGCGTTGTTAATAGCTTGTAAATCCATGCAATGCCTTTAACTGCTGGGTTTGGGGTATTGTAAAAATTCAGGATGTCAGTCATTTGGGAGTGATCTGCTGTGAGGTCAATTTTAGCGATGATAGAGCGGACCCTCATATACAAGAAAAACATATCAGCAGGGAGGTCAAAGGTTTGTTGAAGGTGTGGGAACGGGTGGAGTCCAGACGTGGAAATGAGTTGTCCCAAGCTGGTCAGACCTTTTTGTATCCATACCTGGAGGGATAGATTAGGGGAGATCAACTCTAGTGCATGGAGGTTTATTTTAGAAAGGATAGAGTTGGGTATGCTCTTGGATTTGTTAGCAGTGGCTGACCACACTCGCATGGCTGCGGTTACCGTAAGTAGGAAGTGTCGATTTTGTTGCAAGTTGAGTAGCGCAGCCATTAGTGTGTGTTGTAGGTTCGCGTTGAGGGCCATAGCTTCAATTTGTGTCCAAGTCTTGGACGATGCGGGCGTCCACCATTCCCGAAGTTGATCCAGTATAGCTGCTTTGTAGTATGCGTGGACGTT
Organism: Lithobates clamitans; assembly: GCA_037952925.1. Classification (NCBI taxonomy): domain Eukaryota; kingdom Metazoa; phylum Chordata; class Amphibia; order Anura; family Ranidae; genus Lithobates; species Lithobates clamitans. The sequence continues at coordinate 239,293 of JBBGZY010000152.1, forward strand.
GGGGGCTCCCATTCCTCCATTTCGTACAGGAGACAAGAGGATATCTTTTTTGAGTCTGGGGTGTTTATGTTGCCAAATATGTGTATTGAGTATCTTTTGTATCTGTGCCAGTTGCTGGGGTAGCATCGGTATTGGGATCGTGCGAAACATATACAAAACATGTGGCATTAAGTACATTTTGACTTGAGCTATTCTACCCGCCCAGGAGACAGTATAGTTACCGATATCTTTTGAGATGCGCATAAGTTTTTCCTGTAGGGCGGCATAGTTTAGGTGAAGCATAGATTTGCTGGGGAAGGTTAGTTGAATACCCAGGTATGGGAGTGAGGAGTTCTTAGCCCAAGTGTAGGGAGTGGTTGTTGAGATATGATGTGAAGTTTGAGGGTCTATCCCTAGGTTCAACATGGTGGATTTGCTGTGATTAATTTTATATAGAGAGATTGAACTAAATTTTTCCAATGTGTTTTGGACATGGGGAAGGGAATATCTGGGATTTGTGAGGGTAATAATAACATCGTCTGCGTATAGACCGATTTTATGTTCAACCGTCCCTACAGTGATGCCTGACATTGCTGGTGTGGCTCTAATGGCTTGCGCAAGTGGTTCCATCACCATGGCAAAAATCAGGGGGGAGAGTGGGCACCCCTGTCTAGTGCCATTGGTGATGAGAAAGGGGTCTGATATTATGCCGGAGGTCCATACTCTGGCGCTAGGGGAAGAGTAAAGGTTGAGTATATCCTGAAGGATATTCCCTGTCAGACCGAATTTGAGCATTACCTTCTCCATGTATTTCCAGTGCACCCTGTCAAACGCCTTCTCTGCATCCAGGGAGAGGAAGAGAGAAGGCGTTTGACTGTGTTCTACCCACTGGATCAGGTCAATAAGGCGCCTGGTACCATCGGAGGCCTGCCTGCCAGGCACGAATCCGACCTGGTCCGGGTGTATGATGAGGGGAATGACTTTGGATAATCGTTGGGCTAGTATTTTTGCGTATATTTTGGTATCAGTATTCAAGAGTGAGATCGGACGGTAGTTGGCTGGGTTGTCGGGAGATTTGCCTAGTTTGGATATGGTGACAATGAGGGCCTCCAGGGCTTCCGTGGGGATGTTGCCTGTCTTAATGTACTGGTTAAAGGTGGTGCATAAATGTGGGGTAATCACGTCTGAGAAATGTTTGTAATATTCGTTCGGGAATCCATCCGGTCCCGGGGCTTTGTGTAAGGGTAATCACTTGATGGCCATGCGGATTTCCTCGGGGGAGAAAGGTGCAGAGATAGATTCTAGTTGCTCAGCGGATATTGAGGGAAGGTGAATAGAGGAGAGAAACTTGTCTATGTCCGCTAATTTTGACTTGGATTCTGGATTTAGGTCGTTGAGATTGTATAGTTTGGCGTAAAAGGCACTAAATTCGTTTGCTATATCTAGAGGATTGTGAACTTTTTTACCCTGGGAGTTGATTAAGTATTGTATCTTATTATTGGCCCGGTATTTTCGTAGTTGCTTGGCCAGGAACGCACCTGACTTGTTAGCTGAGGAGTAATATTGCAGCTTAAGACGTTTAACGAAGTAATCAAACCTTTTGTGGAGGTGTTCGCTAAGATCATATCTTAAGTTTTTGAGGTCTAGGGACAATTTGGGAGATGGATTTTGTTTGTTGGCATATTCTAAAGCTCTGATCTGCTTTAGTAGGGTTTCAGTGATGGCCGTTTGTTGTTTCTTAGTTTGTGCTCCATATTTAATGAGGAGGCCCCGTGAGAAAGCTTTATGCGCATGCCAAACTATGGATTGGTCAGCAGTAGAATGTACATTGATATCAAAGTATGTCTCAATCTCGGATCGAAGCTCATTTTCGAAGCATGGGTTGGTGAGGAGGGATGTGTTTAGCCTCCAAATATTATGACTCGTAGTCTTTTTGGAATTGAATAATGTGATGGATATGGGTGCGTGATCCGACCATGTGATTGTACCTATGTGTGCTTCAGTGATTGATTGGAGGAGAATTTTGTCTGTGAGGAACATGTCGATCCGAGAGTAAGACTGCTGGGGGCTGGAGAAGAAGGTGTAATCTCGCTCTGTGTCATGGGTACATCTCCACGGGTCATAAAGATCTTCCCTATGTAGAAGTGAGGACAAGGCAGAGGGCCTACGTTTAGTAGGGTTGGATGTGTCTAGGGTTGTGTCAACGATTTCATTAAAGTCTCCACATAATATAACTGGATCAGATCTATACGGTGTCAGTTTGGAGATCAGTTTGTTAAAGAATTTCTTTTGGCTAGTGTTAGGGGCGTATAGATTCACTAGGGTGAGGCGTTGGTTTGCAATGGTTGCAGAGAGAATCAGGTATCTGCCGTCCTCATCAGCTTCACAGTGGTGTAGCTGAAAGGAGACCGAGGAATTGATTGCAATCATTACTCCCCTTTTTTTGGTGGGGGCACTGGCAAAAAAGCAGTGCGGGTATCGCTTATGCGAGCATTTTGGGGAATTATTTTTATCGAAATGCGTTTCTTGTACGCAAAATACGTCAGCATGGTGGGACAGTGCCTCTTTCCAGAGGAGGTTGCGTTTGAATGGGGAATTCAGTCCCTTTACATTTAGGGAGGTGATTTTGAAGGCCATAATATTGGGGGGTGACCCGGGTTGGGAATGAAAGGAGCGACTTTTCACACCTCTTCAGTTCGTCCCAAGCAAATATGAATCAGACAATATAGAAGATATCTATACAAAGTATGGCTGTGATTTGCAAAAGTTGTACAAGAAACACCCGCAGCAGTTACATAGGACTGTCAAATATGTTATAATGCGGAAGTAGGTCAACTAATAAATAGAGTATACGTTCGGTATGGTCGCGTAGACACTGTTAGGAGAACCGAAAAGAAAAAAAAATGAGAGTAAAAAGAGAGGAATAAAATATATCTCTGTAGGAACAAAAGGTAAGTAAAACAACTATAGCAGTGTGCTTAGCACACTATAACCTTAGGGGGTGGATGTGTTTCAGAAACTGCGCCCATCAGGGATCCTAGTGGTGCGAAGGACCGAGGGCCTGCTTGTTGTTACGGATCTCGCCTGGATCGTGTATCCCGTTGCTTGCAGACGGAGGACAAGAGTAGGAGCCTCTGTACGCTTTTTGGTTGGCAGATACGGGTAGAAATCCCCAATTGGTCAGCTTTTTGTATCCATCTTTGGGGGTAAGGATTGGAACTATTTGTTGCTGGTATGTGACCAGTAGCTTGGTAGGGAAACCCCATTTATATGTAATTTTCTTCTCCTGTAACACAGAGGTTACAGGGGTGAACGCTTTTCTCATCTCCATCGTGGCCTTGGAGAGGTCACTAAACATGAGGACATTTGCGTAAGGTGCTGGCAGCGGTTTAGTGGTTTTGGCAATCTGTAGAATCTGCTCCTTAACTTGGAAGTAATGCACTCTCGCTAGTATGTCCCTGGGGGTGTCAGGGGGGAGGTGTGCTGGCTTGGCGATTCTGTGCGCTCTATCAATCATGATGTCTCGTGCGTTTAGGCGGGGTAGTAAGCAGGAGAACATTTCTCGCAGGTAGGGCGTGATCTCATTTGGCTTAACAGATTCGGGGACGCCTCTGAATTTTATGTTGTTCCTTCTGGAACGGTCTTCCAAATCTGCTAATTTCAGCTTCATATGGTGTATTTCAGACGCCTGATGTTCATGTGCTTCTAGTAATTCATTGTGTGCCCTGACATGGTCTTGCATGTTATCTTCAAGCACAGTTGTTCTCTCTGTCAGGTGATCTACCCTTCCATGTATTTGAGATACAGAGAGTTGCAGTTCTCTGTGTAAATCTCTCTGCAGGGTAAGGAGCATGGCTTTCATCATTGATTCAGTCACAGGGCTGTCAGAGGCAGGGATGGTTGCCAGAGCAGGGGTGTGTGCTGTATCAAGATCTCTATCAGCCCATTGATGCCTTTTGTAGTGTGGCTGCTTGCTGGGGGAGATGGCTGGGGAGGTGGCCAGTCTCTTACCTCTATCCGTGCCCTGTTGTGAGGAAGAGACATCAGGTGATGGGAGGGTGTCCATGTCCTCTTTGTGTGAGCGATTGAGAGGCTGGGAGGTGAGATCGTCATTGAAAGGAGCTTCCAGCTGTGTCTCAGTGTGTGCAGCGCGGGACGCTTCTGAGGTGAAGCTCCCGGCGCCGGCGCCATCTTGGGCCTCGTTCATAGCGGCGGGGGGATAGTAATCCGTGAGGCGGCGAGGTGCTGGCGGCTTATTCCGCCTCCTTGACATGCCCAGGACGGTCCTGCTGTCTTCCCCTCTCCGTGAGATCAGAGCGGGGATCAGATCGTGGCGTAGAGTGGCTTTAGATCCCGTCAGCGGCACGGAGCACAGGGCTTAGGCGTCCATCATGGTCCGCGTCAGGCCACGCCCCCTCAGGGACGCCTTTTATCTACACATGTTCAAATAGGGACCAGAGACCTAGTAATCTCAAACGTATACGCACCCAACAACCCCACAAAACAGTGAGTGAGCTAACAACCTGGCTCCTCCGCGACCCACACCTCCCACACATAATTGGCGGGGACTTTAACACTACCCTCCACCCAATTGACGACAGATCCTCTCCCAAACGCCCAAGACACCTCCATGACCCCAGTGCTCTGTCACTTCTGGCTTCCACGATGGATTCCCTCCATCTTCATGACATTTGGCGCCTACATCACCCAACTGATAGAGAATTCACATTCTACTCTAACCCCCATAATGTCTTCACTAGAATTGACTACCTTTTCTGTTCAGACAACCTTGTCCCACTGATACCTGATGCTGACATACACGACATCGTTATATCTGACCACGCACCCATCTCAGTGACGCTAGACAACCCAGACCTACACCCAAGTCCCAAATTGTGGCGCTTCCCCTCTTACCTTCAAAATAATTCTGATTTCAGGATATACATGGAAAACGCATGGTCAGAATACACCTCGACCAACGCACCACATACAGACAACCCAAATCTGTTCTGGGAAGCAGGCAAGGCCTTCCTCAGGGGACACATTATCTCCTATGCGGCCTCTTTCAAAAAGACCACACTTAAAAATTACAAAACGGCCAGCTCCCGACTACACCAAGCTCAACGTTCCCTGTACACGGATGACACCCCTGACAACAGAAAGACTTGGCAGGTAGCTAAACAATCCTTTGACACATGGGCTGAAACCCTGGAATTAACTAAAAAAGCGCACTTGGATGCCACCCTCCACAAATTCGGCAACAAGGCAGGCAAACTACTTTCCAGGCTTTGTAAGGGACCCCACCGTCCGACGTATATTACCTCCCTACGGGACGCATCAGGCAATATCAAAACCTCAAAAAAAGGTATAAACGAAGCGATGTTACATTACTATTCCTCCTTATATGCGACTGACCCTATAGACAATTCAATAGCACTCTCCTTTCTTGAAAAAGTAACCCTTACACAAATCTCTCCCTCCCAATTGGATGCTCTCAATGCACCCATCTCCCTTCCTGAAATATCAACTGTCATCCGGAACCTAGCCCCTTCTAAAGCCCCAGGCCCAGACGGCTTCACGGGCGAGTTCTACAAATCCCTTCAATCAATCCTAGAACCCACCCTCCGTGACGTATATCATCACATTTGGACAGGCGGCCCCTACCTACCTACGGGTAACCAAGCCATTATTAAATTATTAGAAAAAAAGGGTAAGGACCCACAAGACCCAGGTTCATATAGACCTATTTCACTTTTAAATCTTGACGTCAAGATTCTCTCCAAAATTATAGCCACTAGATTAGCCTCCATTATCCCCTATCTAATACACCCTGCCCAATCGGGGTTTGTGAAGGGCAGGACTGCCACCATGAACCTCAGAAAGGTAATGATGGCCTTGGAACATGCCAAATGCACTCCAGATGGTAATCATGCCATCATCACCCTCGATGCGGAGAAAGCCTTCGATAACCTACCCGTATATACTCGAGTATAAGTCGAATTTTTCAGCACATTTTTTAGTGCTGAAAGTGCCCCCCTCGACTTATACTCGAGTCAAGCACTTTTCTGCAGCAAAAAAATTCATTTTCCGAACCGACTTTGGGGCCCCGTATCTCAGGGCCACTTGGTTCTAGGAACTTCAAATTTGGTGTGCAAACCCAGTGGACCTGGTACCACAACATATCCAAAGCTGAAGTTCCTAGCACTAAGTGGCCCCGAGATACGGGGCCCCAAAATCGGTTCGGAAAATGTCATTCTCTGCTGCAGAAAAGTGCTTGACATTTTCTGAACCGACTTTGGGGCCCCATATCTCAGGGCCACTTGGTGCTAGGAACCCCAAATTTGGTGTGCAAACCCAGTTGAACTGGTACCATAACATATCCAAAGCTTAAGTTCCTAGCACTAAGGGGCCCTGAGATACGGGGCCCCCAACTGGTTTGGAAAATGTCATTCTCTGCTGTAGAAAAGTGCTTGACATTTTCTGAACTGATTTTTGGGGCCCTGTATCTCGGGGCCACTTGGTGCTAGAAACCCCAGCATTGGAAATTTTATGGTGCTAGTTCCACTGGGTTTGCACACCAAATTTGGGGTTCTTAGCACTAAGTGGTCCTGAGATACAGGGCCCCAAATTCGGTCAACTGTGTCCATCTGCTGCAATGTCATTTCGGGACCCTTTGGGTTCAGAGACCCCAAATTTTGGCTGCAGCTCGGGGGCATCTAGGAACCTTTAACTACTGAGTTTGAAGTTCAGGGGACCTATGGCTGCAAATGGGCACAGTGAGGCTGCAAATGGGCATTGTTGACCCTCTTTTTCCACTTACAGTAGCTGTGCATTTCTCACCCTCGTCTTATACTCGGGTCAATAAGTTTTTCCCATTTTTTTGTGGTAAATTAGGGCCTCGACTTATACTCGGAACGACTTATACTCGAGTATATACGGTAAGTTTCTAATGGCTCTCCATGGTTATGACTAAAATGGGCTTCTCCGGCTCCTTCACTCACCTTATTACAACAAAAGCGAAATACTTCCCATAGGTACACAGTCCAGACCTCTCTGGGCCCAACAAGCCATCTTCACTGTCGCAAAATCCCACATCACTTATTTAGGAGTAAAAATAGGGAAGCTTCCCTCCTCTCTCTACCACCTTAACTATCCCCCCTTACTCACAAAAATCTCTCAGGAACTTGAAAACTGGATGGATCTCCCCCTCTCGCTCCTGGGAAGATGCCATCTGGTGAAAATGGTCAGTTTTGCCCGCCTACTTTACCCACTCCAAACCCTCCCTTTGCTTCTACACCATAAGGATACGAAATTCCTCAACACTGCCATCTCTAAATTTCTTTGGCGAAACAAAAGACCACGCATAGCCTTCACAAAGTTATATCTTCCCAGACGCGAAGGGGGTATTAGCCTCCCAAACATCAGAACATACAACTTAGCCTGTCTATTGAGGATAGGTCTGGACTGGGTAGCCCAAAAGTCTCGCTTCTCCAATTATCATCTGGAAACCGCTTTGACACACCCTTACTCCTTGGCAGCCCTCCTTCACTGCAGGTGGAAATCCCTTCCACCATCACTTCAGCACAACCTCCTGCTACGGGACACTTCAATTGCCTGGAGAGAAGTGAGGAAAAGCCTCAAACTACCACCCTTCATCTCTTGCCATCTTCCGATACAAGGAAACCCATGCTTCCATCCAGGTCTGGAACATCAACCCTATGTCACATGGCAACAAAAAGGCCTCACCAAATTCTCTTTACTATGTGACAGAGAGACTGGTCGCCCTATCAATTTTCAAACTATAGCTGACAAATTCTCACTCCCACCGTCACATGCCTTCCAATATGGACAATGCATCAGCTTTCTGAAAAATGCCTGCAGAGATGACCATAAAAGGTTCAAATCATCTTTCATGGATATCCTTCTATCTGAGGACTCATACAAAATCTCAGACATTTACCAACCTCTTCTTCTGAAAACCACTCCCCCTCTCACAGCCTCATCAGCGGCCAATTGGGCAAGAGACTTTCCGGATACTGAGCTGGTGGATAAAATTCTACAAGGCCTTAATACCATACACAAATTGATCCCCAACGAATCTTGGAGGGAAACCCAATTGAAAATCATGCATAGGGCTCATATACCCTTCCTCTCGACCAAACAAGGTCAAACCTCTCTGTCAACACCCCAGGCCTTCCCTGACACATCGCTTCTGGTCATGCACATATATCTCCATCTTCTGGGATCAAGTCCTATCCTACATCTTTGAAATAACCCTGCTGAAACTGCCCAAAGATCCCCTGCTCCTTATATTTGGACACTGGGACCCCCAGTTGCTGCCCTTGTCAATCAATTCTATCAATTCTATTCCTCCCGGCAAAGACTGGTCCCTGATATGCCTTCTACTAGCCAGAAGAGCCATCCTGAAAAACTGGATCTCCAGCTCTCCGCCAAACACCTCACAAGTCAAAAGAGACCTCTTACAACTACTATTCAAAGACAAACTCAACACAGACCTATCGCATGAAAAAACCAAATCACGTTTCTACCACATTTGGCAACCTTTTATGGTATCAACGCTCACTCCTATGGATCAAACGAAACTTGAGGAACTCTCTTTCTCATACCATGGGCCTCCCTAAACACCGTAAGTAAGGCTGCTTTTTCCACTGAAAGACCCACTACAACTTAAGGTGCTCACCTTTAGCCACGAGAAAAACTCGCACCCACTAACTCCTTCACCTCTTTCAAGCGTCATAATGGAGAATGTTACCTTCGACTCCACAGTCACAACCTTGAAGCCTACCCCCAAGATATCTCTTTAACATGAACTTGGTGCTCATTCCCTTCCCTCCACCCCCCCCTTTTTTTCTCTCTCCCTCTCCCCCCCATACCTCCTCCTAGATCATTCATTGGTACTTCTTTGGTTAATCTAGGAACCCTTCTCCTTAGATCCATCCAGTTACCCCCCTTCTTTTTAGTCTGAAGGCTACAACTTTTGATCCCCTATAAGCAATATTGGTACTGTTAGGTATCTTGAGTCTTCCATCACAACTGTTATTCTCTGTACAAAAAATATTGACACTGTTGACATTATACTCTGTATGTAGCATCTTTCAATAAAATCTAAGGAAAAAAAAACAAAAAAACAAACCAACATGTTTGTTGTATAACAATTTTTGGGGTGGCATTCTCAAAAATAGAAATATCCATTTAAGCTAAAACAGGCATGTGTAAAACCAACAAGAAAGACACAAATCTTGAACTTACAAAGTTCACATTTGGTAGAATTTGAAGGCAATATCACACATGAGTATTTAGGAACTGTGTTTGATATTGCGTTCAGATGGGGTGAAGTGACCCCAGGAAAAGCCAAATTTGGAAGATGTACACAAATTTCCCAATGTCAACATGTGCCAGTTGCCATCACGGGGGATCAAGGGATGTGTTTTGGGGGAGCAACCCCTTCCTCTCAGCTACTTTATTATTGAGGATGGGGTTGCACCCCCAAAACGCGTCCATTGATCTCCCATGATGGCAGATAGCACATGTTGGCACACTGTGTGCATCCTCCAAATTTGGCTTTTCTAAAGATGCTCAAACATTTTTAACATTGTAGCACACAAAAGAAGAAAGTGATTTGAAGAGGTTTTAAACTCGCCCCAAAACATCAATGATATTTTTATTTTTTTGAATAACATCACTGATGTTTTTCTTGAGGTTTTCCAATTGTAAATTATAGCCCATGATCTCCCCGATCAGGATCAGGGCACTTTCTGATGTGAAAGGATCTGGATCTACAACATCACTATCACCTAAAAAGAGAGAAACCAAACAAAAACAGGTATAAAAATATGCTGGCATCCATCTCTTACCTGAGCGTGTGGTCGCAGACACTCACCTGTTGTGGTGACTAGTTCCACCACGTCTTCTTCCTCCTGCTCTTCTTGTGTTGGGAGGATTTCCCCTTCTTCCAGAGGTGGGGGGTCTCTGGTCTCCTTGGATGAGGGGTGTCCTCCGAGTCTTTTCTCCCCTATGTATACTTAGCACACAGATATTTGATGGCAGAACTATAAATAAGAAAGATTGCTTGGAAGTGGTGTACAATTGTCTATTTTAGCAGAGTTCCAAAATGTAGCATTTTCAGTGTCCTTTGTCAAGCTGCAATACTTTACCTGTTTTGTACAAGCTTCACAGATGGAGTCACCCCTATAGTATACACTGGAGCACTGAAGCCAGGGACCAGTCGCAGCTTGACTGAGTCTCAGGTTCCTCCCCTCCGCCTTCCATATAAAAGAGCCAGGAAGACGACTCCCATGCAGGATTCAGCACTCAGGCTCATTCAGGAGGCTTCTGCATCCCTCCGAGCCTTACCCACTCCTGAAGAGGCCTTTGCCTGCATGGCTGCCACAAAACTGCAGGGCATGCAGGAGGGTCAACGCAAAATATGTGAGGACCTGCTTTATAAAGTCCTAAGTAAGGGGGTGAGTGGGGAACTAACACCCAAGACCGACGTGATTGAGTTGGACCATCCTCCTCCTCCTCCTGCTGCCACAACTCCACCACCAGAGCCACAGCGTGGAAGGAAGCGTGGAAGGAAGACCAGAGAGTGATGGCCCTGGGTTCAGTCTGGTCTGACAAAAGCTGCAGTCTCTCGTATGACCACAGCCTGGGGACACAGATGTCATCTGCTGCTTTCCGGATCTCTGGGACTTCTGGACCAGACTGCACTCCCTTAGATAAGGACTCCTCAGGCCCCCAATTTTGCTTGAAAATAATTGATGTGTGCCCTGGGGGTCCAAGGCTTTACCCATTTCTGCAGTTTCTCCAGCGTTGCCTCCCTCTTTGTTTAGTTGTGAGCCCTTAATAAATGTTTTTTTTGGAAAATTATACTCTCCTATGTGTGTTTTCATCCAAAAAGGACAGTTTGTTGGTGACGATTCAGGTACATTTCTAAAGTACAATGTGAAATTAACAAGGGACAACAACACCAAACAATCTCCTACAGATTAAATAGAACAACATATCAATGGTGTTGTGGTAACTTGACACAAAAAACACACACAAAAATTTTCGGGAGTAGAAATAAAATTAAAAAAAAACAAAAATCAGCTTTGAAAAAAATACAAACCAAAAATAATTAATCTGCCTTAAAAAAAAAAAAAAAAAAAAAAAACAACACCAAAAATGTTGTCAGATGTGACTAATCAAAATATATTGAGGGAATCCTGATAAATAATAAAGAAATAAGTTTGTGAGAAGTCTGTATGAATATGAGCAGCAAAACTACTTCATTTTTCTCACATTATAAAGAAGAAGAGAGTGTGCTGTATTAAACCATTTTTGACATTGCAACGTGACAAAAGTGCTGTATCCATTGCGAACGCTAATTTTACCAGACCGAGCTGTTCCGTGTCAGAATTTCTTCTGAGCATGCGTGGCACTTTGTGCGTCGGAACAGGCCACACGCGGTCGGAATTGACGCGATCGGATTTTGTTGTCGGAAAATTTTATAGCCTGCTCTGAAACTTTGTGTGTCAGAAAATCCGATGGAAAATGTCCGATGGAGCCCACACACGGTCGGAATTTCCGACAACACGCTCCGATCAGACATTTTCCATTGAAAAATCTGACCGTGTGTACGGGGCATTATAGTAGTGTGTATGGACACACAGGATAACACTATTTAGCTTCTAGAATGGGAAAAAATGCTAATAACAGCTTCTAGGAACTTAAAAAAAACACTAGTGTGCATGGAGCCTTAAGGTTTAAAGGATTATCTCACCTTGAAGATTGACTACATATGTATAACTGGGCTGCCCACGTAACTCCAGCAAATTGGCCACCCGAGACATTTCACCCAATCAATATAAGGGATCCCATGGCAAATTAAAATAAGATTTTTTGGCAGGCAGGTTACTGCCTTTGCAAACAAAGCTGTTTGCCAATTTCAATTTTGCTTTAACAGTAATATACAGGTGCATCTCAGTAATTCAGTTAAAAAAGTGAAACTCATATTATATATAGATGCATTACAGACAGATATACTGATATATTTCAAGCATATTTTTCTTTTAATTTTGATGATTATGGCTTACAGCTAGTGAAAACCCAAAATCCAGTATGTCAGAAAATTAGAATATTACATAAGACCAATAAAAAAAGATTTTTAATACAGAAATATTGGCTTACTGAAAAGTGCGTCCATGTACAGTATAGTATGCACTCAATACTTGGTCAGGGCTCGTTTTGCATGAATTACTGCATCAATGCAACATGGCTCCCCAAATCATTACTGACTGTGAAAACTTCACACTGGACCTTATGCAACTTGGGTTCTGTTTCTCTCCGCTCTTCCTCCAGACTCTGGGACCTTGATTTCTAAATGAAATGCACAATTTTCCACAGTCTGTGATGATTTGGGGGCCATGGCATCTGCTGGTGTTGGTCCACTGTGTTTTATCAAGTCCAAATCCGTTTTTTATTGGTCTTATGTAATATTCTAATTTTCTGAGATAGTGGTGTTTACACCTTAATCCAATTCTTTAAATTGGGAAAATATGAAATATTGCATGCAAATGATTAGCATACTGTTTCTAAACCAGCAGGTGAAGCTTTGGGTCCCTTATAAGTTCAGATTTTCTCTTTGCTACTTTGATGTAAAACCTGTTAATTACAGAACTAAATAGCTCTTGTTGAAATTTTCACACACAATAAATTAACCAAAGCAGTGACACATTGCAGTAACCTATCACTTATCAGAAAAGCAGTATTAACACCCCCCCCCCCCCAAAAAAAATGCAGTTTACAATTTTTTTTTTTGGTGACTTCACTTATTTGTTTTTTAGCTTTTTTTCTCTGTTGATCCTACCAGTAATACTGTCATGTTTCAAAGTACTTTTTCAGACAAAGCTGTATAGACAAAGTAGCAGTTATAGATTTAAGACCAAACCATTTAACACTGATGGGGGTGCTTACAATGACTAACATTTATTAATTTATGTAAAACCTTTATCCCAAAGTTCAGCTTCAATTTGTTAGTTAAAGTGGAACTTTAGTAATTTTTTTCATCTATCCATCTATTAAATCTTTCACCCTTGTTGTTTTAACTTCGGATAGTAAAACATTTTTTTATTACAAATTATGTGAGCAGACTGCAGTTCCTCTTTAAGCCCATCTAAATCAGCTAGTCTACAGTAACACCACAGAGTGACAGTACTTCTGTCCAAATATGTCTGCTTAACTTCTTCATCCAGACATCCTAAGACAGGAAGTGTGTTACTATTACCTAAAAAAAAGAAAAAATTAGTGCAGCCACCACATTTTTTTTTTTGGCGCTTGATACTGCTTTAAGACTGAGCTCTGCTACACTGTAGCATTAACTTACTCATTGTGGTCTGGGGATTCTTTGTCCTGTTTTAAATGTTTATTTGTATATGGATAGTAAAAAAGCAACTAAATAACAAATAAAAAGCATGAAAGCCTACCCCTACAACATGTTATGCTTGCCTTTGCTCCCTTACCGCTTTGTTCATGGCCAGAAGTAGGGATGAGCCAAACATTACCCCCCCAGTTTGGTTCAGGCAGAACATGTGAACAGGCAAAACATTTGTTCGAACACACAAACAACGTTAAAGTCTTTGGGACACGAATGTAAAAAATCAAAAGTGCTCATTTTAAAGGCTTATATGCAAGTTATTGCCATAAAAGTGTTTGGGGATGCGGGTCCTGCCCCAGGGGACATGTATCAATGCAAAAAAAAGTTTTTAAAACAGCCGTTTTTTGGGAGCAGTGATTTTAATAATGCTTAAATTGAAACAATAAAAATGAAATATTCCTTTAAATATCGTGCCTCGGGGTGTCCTTAGTATGCCTGTAAAGTAGCGCATTTTTCCTGTGTTTAGAATACCACAGCAAAATTACATTTCTAAAGGAAAAAATGTCATTTAAAACTACTCACGGCTGTAATGTATTGTCGGGTCCCGGAAATATAGATCTGTCCAGTGGTCCATCCACAAGACAAAGGAACCCAGTGGATGTTCTGTTAGAAAGGTCCTCTGACTGAACAAAGCCTCTAGAACACGTCCAGCACCAGGAAATTGTAACCTCCCAGGGTCTGGAAATGCGTGGCACAAACCTTTCTTAAAGGCCTCCTGAAGATGTTTCATCCTCTGCTCCCTCTGCGAAGGCAGGGTGAGTTCTGCAACCTTACCCTTGTAATGTGGATCAAGAAGGGTTGCCAGACAGTATTGATCCCTCTCCCTGATACCACAAATCCTAGGGTCCTTTCGCAGGCTTTGCAGAATCAGGGAGGCTATGCAGCGCAAGTTTGCAGAGGCATTCGATTCTGAGTCCTCTGGGTCACTAAGGATCACATGATCCGTAACTATCTCCTCCCAGCCACGTACAACTCCTTGGGTTTCTGGGGACTGAAAACCATCCCTTGAAGACTGTTGCTGAGTGTTATCCTCTACATCCATGCTGACACAATCCTCCTCCTCTTCTTCTTGTGTGTTTGGTGGGCCTGCAGGAAAGCTATCTCGATAAAGGGGGCCTTGAGAGGTAAGGAAGTCCTCTTCTTGCTCCCGCTGTTCTGCTTTGAGTGCCCTGTCCATGATTCCACAAAGCGTGTGCTCCAACAGGAAGACTAGAGCGACAGTGTCACTGATGCATGCATTACCACTGCTCATCATCCTTGTGGCCTCCTCAAATGGTGACAGGACAGTGCATGCATCCTTGATCAGTAGCCAGTGGTGTGGTGAAAAGAAGCCAAGCTCCCCTGACCCTGTCCTGGTGCCATACTCGCACAGGCACTCATTAATGGCCCTCTGATGTGTGTGCAGCCGCTGCAGCATTGCCAACATTGCAATTCCTTTTGCCAAGCATTGCCAAGGTTTTGCCAAGCATTGCAATGTCAGCCAGCCGAGCACTGGCATTGTATGACCGACGGAAATGATCACAGACTTTTCTGGCCTGTCTCAGGAGATCCTGTAAGCCTGGGTACCTGCTCAAGAACCACTGCGCCAACAAATTCAGGATGTGTTCCAAACATGGAACATGGGTCAAGTAGGGCGGAGAGAAGGTTGGTGCCTTTGTAGCATACAACCATTCCTGGCTGAAGCTAGTGTGGCGTCAACGTCCTGTGAGCTTGCCCCTGCAGAGCTCAGAGAATCTCTGCCCCAGTGTGGCTCCTGTCCCCTAGACAGACCAACTCAAGCACTGCATGGCATCTTTTAGCATGATTGCTTGCGTAGTCCCTTGAACGCTTACAGAGCACAGCTGGTTCAGAGGACAAATCTGCAGAAGAGGACATAGAGGAAGAGGAGGGGGTGGAGGAGAGAGCTGTGGCAGAATACCAACTAGCATTTTGGAGGTGTGGTGGCAGAACAAGCTCCAACAACACTGAACCCTGTCCTGCATCCTTCCCAGTGTTACCCAGTGCGCCATGAAGAAGAGGTAACATCTCTGCCCATGCCTGCTGGACCATGAGTCAGCGGTAATATGCACCTTACTGCTGATTGCCCTGTCCAACGAGGCCAAAACATTGCCTTCCACATGCCGGTAGAGAGCTGGAATGGCTTTCCATGAAAAGAAATGGCATTTTGGAACCTGCCACCGAGGTATAGCACATTCCACAAATTCACAATAGGGGGCAGAGTCCACCAGATGAAAAGGCAGCAGTTGCAGTGCTAGCAATTTGGCCAAGCTAGCATTTAGATGCTGAGCATGTGGATGTCTGGGACTGAATTTCTGACTGTATAGTAGAAACTGTACACACTGTATTAGATACTGTGTACACCACCTGCACTGTATTAGCAACTGTACTATGGCCACACTGTATTGTGTACTGTGTACACCACCAGAAGTGTAGTAGAAACTGTACACACTGTATTAGATACTGTGTACACCGCCTGCGCTGTATTAGCAACTGTACTATGGCTGCACTGTATTGTGTACTGTGTACACCACCAGAAGTGTAGTAGAAACTGTACACACTGTATTAGATACTGTGTACACCGCCTGCGCTGTATTAGCAACTGTACTATGGCTGCACTGTATTGTGTACTGTGTACACCACCAGAAGTGTAGTAGAAACTGTACACACTGTATTAGATACTGTGTACACCGTCTTCACTGTATTAGAAACTGTACAACAGCTGCACTGTATTTTATATTAAGTAGTTATGGACTGTCCTATTCCAGTGTCTCCGAATCTTATCAATGTAGTGAAAATGACCCTGTGGAGACCATATAAGCCTAGGAATCATCTTCGAATAGGCCAAGACAGCATGAGGGAATAATAGTTTAAAGGGACATAAGTCTTTTTTAATCTCACAGAGAAGCTCCCATGTGTTTATTTTTCCAACATCATTAGCCCTGGCGTGAATAATTAAAACATCGGGCGGAGGCCAAATACTTGACAAGTAGATCAGTTGGTCTCTTATGCCTCGTTTCCACTGAACGGATCGGTTTGGTTCGGTTCGGTACGGTATGCTATTTTGGGTGTTTCCATTATGAAAGCTGCCCATACAACCGAACCAAACCGTTCCATTCAGGGTCCTGCTTCAGAAGTGGGGCCATAGAAAATAGAACGGTTTGGTTAGGGCGGAGCTACGATACATTTCACTGATTGGTAAACGTGTGACGCCATGCTAGGCATTTTTTCTAAACCCACGTATGGCCCCTGTCGGTCCGACTTGCTGTGGAAACGCTCGCCTGAATAGGCCGGACCATTCTAGGTCTTCCAAACTGTACCGACCCGAACCGATTCGCTCGGTGGAAATGAGGCATAACATTCTTCCATCAGAGGCCTCTAATGCCCCACTAAAGAACCTGGACTATATTAGAGTTCAAACCTAAATTGGCCTAATAAGTCCTGGACTCAGCTTGATTCTTGGCCCAATAAATAAATGAATGACCAACTATCCACTTGGTCGAACCTGAAAAAGAACTGCATTAATTACCGTAATCAACAGATTAGGACCGACATAAAGTTTGTACCTATCAAGTCTGTACCTATCAATATCCCAACGCCCCACCCTTCAGATCAGCAGGGGAGAAACCTAATTTATTGGCAGTTGTGGCAGCACCAATCCTACAGGAATGGGAAGTAAAGTGGAACCCAGAAAGATTTACCTTCTTGAGGCATGAAGAAAGAATAGCCGAAAACTGGAATCTCGTGAGTGGGGAAAAATCGGCATGAATGAAAAAGGAACCATGGCACAAAGGCCTAACCGACACATATCGAGATGCATTGGAAACGGGACAGATAGCCAGATTTGAAGAACAGAATAAAGTAATATGTCTGCCCAGACCGAGTGAGTTCGTTTTAGATCTACTGAGGTATATTTTAATAGAATTAACATCAAAAGAGACATGAAGATAACAGAAAGCAAAATTCACCCAGTCTTAATGCTTAAAAAAAGGCTAAAGTAAAGGTAGATCAAAACAGCAGGACTTTGAAGGAAGAAAAACAGACAACCTCAAGAACAAAAACAAGATTACCCAATAAATCAATTGATATAGGACATCTGGTGTCCAAACTCAGGCGGGATTTCTTGAAACCCTTTAGAACCTGCAAACATTGATAAAAGGATGTTAGGCTAGGAAGGCCAGAAAATTTCAGGAAAAAGGATATTCCTACTAGTATTTTGTGTATTGAGGCCAGACTGAAACTAGAATGCATTAAAGAGGAAACAAAAGATAATGCCAGGTCCGCATCTACTTTCAAAGGATTGATAGACATATTAGAACAAAAAGAAGACCATTTATACCAGGAATTCATGTAATCCTCCCAGGTCTTGACGAAAACAGAATTCTTGAGGGTGACAGAGATCAATCCCAGATCCAGAGACCCTCCGATGATGTATTTTCAGAAAGAACCCATTTCGAAAAGGTGGACTAGGCTTCAAAGTAGAAGCATGACAATGTAAAACCCATAGGCATACACCTATCGAAATAAAATGAGCCAATAAACTGAAAACCCTTCAGGTCTGGTGGATATTAAGGGGAACCCTGCCCCAAAATTGAAAAAAAAAGGCATGGGGTCCCCCTCAAAATCCATACTAGACCCTTTAGGTCTGGTATAGATTTTAAGGGGAACTCTGCGCCAAAATTTTTAAAAAAATGGCGTGGGGGTCCCCCCAAAAATCCATACCAGACCCTTATCTGGGCATGCAACCTGGCAGGCCGCAGGAAAAGAGGGGGGGACGAGAGAGCCGCCCCCCTCCTGAACCGTACCAGGCCACATTCCCTCAACATGGGGAGGGTGCTTTGGGGGAGCCCCCCAAAGCACCTTGTCCCCATGTTGATGGGGACAAGGGCCTCATCCCCTCAACCCTTGCCTGGTGGTTGTGGGGGTCTACGGGTGGGGGGCTTATCAGAATCTGGAAGCCCCCTTTAACAAGGGGACCCCCATATCCCGGCCTCCCCCCTGTGTGTTAAAATGGTAAAAATGACAAGACATTGCTTGGGACAAGTCCTTTATTAAAAAATAAAAAAATAAAAATGCCCCATGAAGTCTTCTTCTTCTTCTGGCTCCGCCGATGGACCGAAAAAGAAAAAAAAAAGCCACACCGACCCGCCTCCATGGGAGGCTTCCACCGTATGACGCGTCTTTGCTTTGACAGTTCTTTTATAACTGAGGGCGGGGCTACATCGTGACATTCCCGGGTGACCCTGCCCCCCTCTGATGCACAGGGACTTCCCTATGGCTTTTCTGGGGCGTCAGAGGGGGGCTTATTCCTAAACCTAAAGGAGAAAGTCTAAAATCTGAAAAGGGGGGAAGAAAAAGGACCAGCTATCCTACCCTCCTGAATTTCTTTTTTAATCTTATCTTCCACAATACTGGGGTGAAGCAAGACTGAACGCACATTTTTTACAGGTAAGCAACCCTTACCATTAAAGGAAGGAACCAAAAATCCCTCACTGAAACCTCTCCGCAACAGATTCGCCATCCTGGTGTTTGGATAGCTATCGAGCCATGGTAGTATTTTTGCTAGCATCACCGGCGTCCTAGCTTTTGATTCCTGATTCCTGGTTTTGCAAGTGAAGTGATGAAGCAGAGGCTTTCTTAAAGCATCTAACAGCTGGCTGTATGCCGCTACAGTATGAACACATACGTCATGTTTGTATCTGCAGTTTGATAAGAACTGACACTGGCCTTCATTAAATGCAAAGCAAAAACCTTTGTGAAATGAATTTTGAATAAGACTGGGCATTTGTAGAATGAAGGGTCTTTGTGGTAACATCAGGTCCAACCACAGTCCCACATCTATAACTCCCCAATGTAAAGAAGGGTAGACCGACAGCTTTTGCCTGAAATTTTTGCCATATGTGTACCAAGCGGTATCATTAAAATGACAAAATGCCTCTGCTATGATATCCAAATGCTGGAATAAGCCTGAAAATTTTTCTGGAAAGCGTTCACCCAAAATCACAGCATACATACAGAAGACTTGAAGCCAAGTCTGAAAAGTTTTTGGGTATGGCCCTCCTCCTATCTTCCGCAGTTCTTTCTTCCCCTTTTTATCAGTTTTAACCAGAAATTCTTTAGCTGTCTGCAATAAAGACAGCAAATCCATGAAACTACCCTTTCAAATTTTTCTTTTACTGCGGGGGCTAAGTGAAAACCGACGGGAAATAGCTCACATGGGAGAGCCTCCTTGAGGCATGTTTCAGCCACCAAAGTGTCAGGAGCATTGGCAATAGCATTTGCAATAGGCGAGAAAACAGTTAATGGAATTGTAGAAGAGCTGACAGGCAAATAGGATGGATTACTATCAGGTAAATTAATACCAACAGATGAAGGGTTAACTTCCCCTTGCCAAATTGACCCGCCATTTAGCATTTTTTGATTTATAACCCCTTGTTGGGGCAAAAAAGGACCTGTAAATTTCTGAGATTCAAAATTTTTAAAAGAATTATCACAAGAACCAGAAAACTGTGCCCGTAAACTTTTGTCTGAAAACATTTCAAAATTAACACCAAGAGCAAGACCAAGACTGTGCCTCTAAAGCTTTATCATGAAGTACCTCAGGACTTTGAACATTTTTAACACCAGCTAAAATATTACAAAGAGCATTAACCACCAAACTTAATTCATTAATATTGGACATGATTCTCACCAGTATTCATGCCATTAGAATGTCCACTAGAGGCTGCTGATAAAGCCTGTGGAGTGGCAGCCTGAGCTGTATGTGAAGAAGTGCCTCCATCTGAGCCAGAGGGAGCACAGACATTGATGAGCGAAGGAGAAACAGCATCCTTTCTTATCTTTTTCTACCAGGCTGCCTGCCTCTACTACGTATGCCGAAGCTCCTTCAACCACATTTTCAGAGCTGACTTGCGTCTTTGCAGGGGGCTGGACTCTTCTTCTAGGCACCGCCTCAGCCATTCTTCCTTGCCTGAGCTCTTGGCTTTTTCTATGAGGCGATGCAGGAGGTTCTCCATGTTGCAGGTATCCATCTTCTGTGAGCCGCGGTCCGATCCTTCTGAGGCGTCAGCAGCGTGGGTGCAGCTGGCTTTTATGAGAACAGGAAGTGTGGGCTGCCAAATTAGACCAATCTACCTCCTGTTGTCATGCAGTTTCTCTGCTGTAATTGCCAATAGCAACCTGCAAGAGAGGTGGGAAGGAGGAAAAGAAATACCCAGCCCTTTGTGCCATCCCATGGGGGTACTGCTGAAGGCTAGGACCCTGTCATTATAGTTTACCTTTAATAAAAATGGTTAGTCATTTATTGATATGAGAACTTTGTTTTCTAAGTAACCTGATCGACCCACCTGCTAATCTTCACCACTTTCTTATATAGGAAAGGACCGTATCATTACAATGTGACAGGCAGGCCATTTTGTTTCTATTCTTTAAGCTCAGCTCAAGCATCTGTTTTATCTTTTCACTTATTTGGAGATAATATATTCCTGCAGGGAAGGGATGTAAAAGTTTAGATATTACCATGATTTATATAATGAGCTCACTTAAGCTGTATTGAAAGCATCTAACCTTTTAGCTGTGTGTCTGACAGTCCACAGCCTGCTCCCATTTCCTCTCTTTGCAAGTTTCTTTTGAGAGCTATGTAATTATTCACTGCGAACTTGAAGAGGCTTTGAAAACCACAATGAAGTCTACAAATGTATGAAATAGGAAAGGGAATTAGAAATAGTTACATTTCCGTTCCGAATTGTTAAATGGTTTACATTAAAATTAAGTGGGTTGCTTATTATTACATATGGGTTGCCATTAGTTAACATTTATTTAACACAAACTGTAACTCTTTGAATCTGGATCTAGGTACCAGTACCTATTTAGTTATCTTTTCCATTATAAATGGAAAAATTTCTCTTCCTGCTATTCTGTCTTGCTACATTAGTGGATGGACTTGATAATCATGAGAGCATTACAGCAATTTGAAGATTTAAGATCCTGGAGATATACACTATATTACCAAAAATATTGGGACACCTGCCTTTACACGCACATGAACTTTAATGGCATCCCAGTCTTAGTCCATAGGAATCAATATTAAGCTGGGCCACCCTTTGTAGTTATAACAGCTTCAACTCTTCTGGGAAGGCTGTCCACTAGGTTTAGGAGTGTGTCTATGGGAATATTTGACCATTCCTCCAGAAGCGCATTTGTGAGGTCAGGCACTGATGTGAGCGAGAAGGCCTGGCTCGCAGTCTCTGCTAATTTATCTCAAAGTTGTTCTATTCAGTTGAATTCAGGACTTTGTGCAGGCCAGTCAAGTTCCTCCACCACAAACTTGCTCATCCATGTCTTTATGGACCTTGATTTGTGCACTGGTCCAAATCATTTGGTGGAGGGGGATTATGGTGTGGGGTTGTTTTTCAGGGGTTGGACTTGGCTCCTTAGTGCCATTGAAGGGAACTTTTAAGGTGTCAACATACCAAGACATTTTAGATAATTTCATGTCCTCAACTTTGTGGGAACTGTTTGGGATTAACCCTTCCTGTTCCAACATGACTGCTCACCAGTGCACAAAGCAAGGTCCATAAAGACATGAATGAGCGAGTCTGGGGTAGAGGAACTTAACTGGCCTGCACAGAGTCCTGACCTCAACCCAATAGAACACCTTTGGGATGAATTAGAGCAGACACTGCGAGCCAGGACTTCTCATCCAACATCAGTGACTGACCTCACAAATGCGCTTCTGTAAGAATGTTCAAACTTTCCCATAGTCACACTCCTAAACCTTGTGGACAGCCTTCCCAGAAGAGTTGAAGCTGTTCTAGCTGCGAAGGGTGGGCCAACTCAATATTGAACCCTACGGACTAAAACTGGGATGGCATTAAAGTTCATGTGGGTATAAAGGCAAGTGTCCCAATACGTTTGGTAATATAGTATATGTAGACTTATTCACTTATTCACTTAAAAGGTTGCCTGCTAACAGAATAGCAGAATCCATGCTACCAGCCATTTAGGAAGGTACATTTCCATGTACTGTTGTAGGTACATGCATTCCTTTTATGATGCCGTCTTCCCCTTTTGTCACTCCAAGAACCCAGATCTTTTTCCATTGTGCTGTAGCACCTCCAGAGTCTAGGGTGCCCACGCATTAAAATTTCTCTTCAGGAGTCTTTAAGAAATTCAGAATATTCGGGAAATTATTTCAGCTCTACTTTTTCATGCAGTGTTGCATTCTTGAAATGATAATATACCTAAGTGGTGTTCATTATTCCTCAGCTTCAAACAAACACCCAGGCATAGACTAAATAACTCTTAAAGCGGAAAAAAATCCCCTTTGTGGACCTCAAGCATTTATTTTTTGGGGTCATGACTACATGATGATTCTTAGCAATCCACCACTGCTATGCTCCTGCTTTCACACTCTTTGGCAAAGTCGCAGACCAGTTGAAAACACTGGGGTTGATTTACTAAAACTAGAGAGTGCAAAATCTGGTGCAGCAATGCACAAAAGAAAAAAAAAAAGAAAAGAATGGAAGCTGATTGGGTTCTATGCAGGTTAGCACCAGATTTTGCATTCTCAATTTTTAGTAAATCAAACCACTGTCACTCATTTTCAGTGATGGAACAGTGCTACTGTAACATGTCATTTTAGCACTGGACTTATTAAAGTATTGAATGGACGAACTGACCTAAGTAGATAGAAAGATCAGGAATTATTTATCTGTATTGGCTACTTCCTCTGGTATCCCCTAGTTCTGTATCACCACCTTCTGTTTTAAGTGCATCATCCTGCTTTGCACCAAAGGCAGATAGCCCAGGGCTCATGCAAATTGGTCTGCTTCATTAATTGCTCACTCCAATGAACACCGTCAATGAAACCAGTCCAGCTTGTGCCTAACATGCTGAGAAGCTGGGTACTACTTGCAGACCTGCCCTCTTTTCTATTAACCCTCTTTTAAAGACTGACCCAAGTAAGTCCAAGCATTCATTTTTTCCCCCCACAAACACTATTGCAATTGATATGCTCCTTAATTCTGGTGCCAAATGTTTTTGAACTTGTACCTGAGTGCAAATTCCATTTCAACCCAAAAACACAATCTTCTATTCGTTTTACCAAAAAAATTACTTTTAAGTGTCAATAATGCCTGCTATTTCCCCACTTTTCCCCATCATTGGCATAACCAATTAAGAGCACATCGTTTCATTTTTTACATGGCTAGTATGCTGGAAATTTTTAAAAAAATCTTCTTTTACATCTGAAAAACTATTATCAGCTCTACACAGTGGGGGTCATTTACTAAGATGACTGCACTGCGCTGGTTCCAACCTTAATTGGTGCGCTGGATAGATCCTTAATCCAGCGTGTGAACCAGCGCACACACAGGAGTACCTGCACGCGAGAATGTTTCCAGCGCGATAGGACTGCGCTGGTTCTCGGCGAGGTACATCTTGCGCTCGCTGCAATAGGAAAAAGACATCTTCCTATTAAGGCAGCGTGAGAAAAACCTGCATGGGTTCCCCCTTCGAGTGCATGCCAGGCCCTTGGGTCTGGTATGGATATTAAGGGGGACACCTATGCTGAAAGAACGGCGTGGGGGTTCCCCCCAAATCCATACCGGACCCTTATCTGAGCACGCAGCCCAGCAGGTCAGGAAAGGGGGTGGGGACGAGCGAGCGGCCGCATGCCCTCAACATGGGGGATGGGTACTTTGGGGAGCCCCCCCACCCCAAAGCACCTTGCCCTCATGTTCACGAGGACAAGGGCCTCTTCCCGACAACCCTGGCCGTTGGTTGTCGGGGTCTGCGGGAGGGGGGCTTATTGGAATCCAGGAGCCCCCTTTAATAAGAGGGCCCTCAAATCCCGGCCCCCCACCCTATGTGAATGAGTATGGGGTACATGGTACCCCTACCCATTCACCTAGGGAAAAAGTGTCAATAAAAAAAAACACTGCACAGGTTTTTAAAGTAATTTATTAGACAGCTCTGGGGGTCTTCTTCTGGCTTTGGGGGTCTTCTTCCGGCTTCGGGGGTCCTCTTCCGGCTTTGGGGGTCTCTCTGGTTCTTCTCTGCTGTCTCCGGCCTTTTCTTCCGCTGTTCGACCTGTTCTGCGCGCTCTCCGGGTCTTCTGCCGGGCTCCTCCGCTATCTTCTGCTCTTCTGTTGATGAGGCCCTTGTCCTCTTTGAATGACAATTGCGTGGTCATGCTACACTGTACTCAAACAACATTTTTATCATTTTGTTCCCACAAATAGAGCTTTCTTTTGGTGGTATTTGATCAACTCTGCAGTTTTTTTTTTTGCTAAACAAACTATAAAAGAAGAAAATTTGTGGAAAAAAAAGTTTTTCTTCGTTTCAGTTATAAAATTTTGTTTTCTCCTTCACTGTCGGGCACTGATGGGCACTGATGAGGTGGCACTGATGGGCACTGATGAGTTGGCACTGATAAGGTGGCACTGATATGTAGAATTGATGGGCACTAATATGCGGCAATGATAAGCAGCACTGACGGGCACTGATATGACGCACTGATGGACACTGATAGGCAGCACTGATGGGCAGATAGGCGGTACTAATTGGCACTGATAGGTGGCACTGATGGGCAGCACTGATGTTGAGGTACTGACAGGTTTTACTGATGGGCACTGTGGTGGGCACTTATTAGCACTGATATGGGCACTGATTGGCACTTTAATGGGCACTGTGTGCTGTCTTTTAATTGGGGAACTGACTGACAGCTGAGGGGTCACATCTGAGGTGTTGTGGCACATCTGAGGGGGCTGTGCTGATAATCAATGTGCTGATCATCAGCACAAACCCCACTCTGACAGGGAGAGCCGCCGTTCGGCCCTCCCTGTCAGTGCGAACCAAGGAATGCCGTTTACCGGCACTTCCTGGTTCTTGCGATGATCAGCTGTGATTGGTCACAGCTGATCATGTAGTAAGAAGCCTCTGACAGAGACTTCTTATCATGATCGGAGATGCGGGGTGTCAGACTGACACACCGCACTCGTGATCATTGCGATGCGCACCCCTGCAGGCGCGTCCCGGCATGTTATCCTGCTGGACGTCATATGTTGCCCAGTCAGGATAACAGAACCACTTCCTGGATGTCATTCTGCATACAGCGGGCGGGAAGTGCTTAAGGACGCGGCGGCCGGCTTCCCGGCCCCCTTCTTTGCAACCAGCTATATACAGCACAAAAAGAAGAAATAAAAAAAAACACAAATCGCGGTAAAAACGCGGTACTTGCTTTTTGGATGCAGGTCAAGTGAAATCTATTACAAGCAAAAAGCTGCATTTTGCGGGAAAAAAGTCCCTGACCCTTTCCAAAAAGGCAGAGGCACAAAAATGCATTGATGTGAACATGTTCCATAGGAACCCATGTTAAAAAATTCCCATGCATTTCTGCAAAATGTCTGTGTTTCAAAAAACTCATTTGTGTGAATAGAGCCTAAGGCCCCTTTCACACTGGGGCGGTGGGGGAGTCTGCGGTAAAGCGGCACTTTTTTTAGCGCCTCTTTACTGTCGTTTTAGCGGTGTTATTCGGCTGCTATCGGGGCGGTTTTAACCCCCCTGCTAGCGGCCAAAAAGAGGTTAAATCCGCCCGCAAAACGCCGCTGGATCGGCATTTTGCCAGCAGCATCACAGCACTGCCCCATTGATTTTACTGGGGAGGAGCAGTGAGTTCACCGCTCCAAAAAAGCTGCTGGCAGGACTTTTTGTGACGCCCTGCCAGTCCCAGTCAATGGGACAGCGCGGCTATACCCCTGGCAAAACGCTGCTGCAGTGGTGTTTTGCTTGCAGATTTAACCCCTTTTCGGCCGCTAGTGGGGGTTAAAACCGCTAATGGCCAAATACCGCCGGTAAAGCAGCGCGAAAAATATCGCCGTTTTAGCGCTGCCGCCCGCACTGCCCCAGTGTGAAAGGGGCCTAAGGCCCCCCTCACATGGATGGACCTTTCAGGTCCGCTTCGGACCTGAACGGACACTCCATAGACCTCTATGGAGGGTCGGATGTCAGTGGTAACATGTCCACTGACATCCGACCCACTCCAATCCTAAAAAGTGTAACGGAGGAAAAACCTTTTCTTCCATCCATCATCGGATGACGACGGACTCTACGGTCCGTCATCATCCGATCCCCCATAGAGGAGAGCGGCACTCTGACAGGTCTGTCCCTGCACAGTGTGCAGAGACAGACCTGTCATCTGCCTGCCCAGCGGGGATCGACAGAGCGATCCCCCGCTGAGCAGAGCGGGCTCCGTACACGGGATACAAAGTCCCATCATGTGTATGAGGCTTAAACACCAGAAATTCAAGTTTTCATATCTTTAAAGGTCACCATACACTGGCCAATCAGTTAGATCTTCCATAAATTAGATTCAGTGCAAGAGCTGGTTTGATTTTCTACAATTAGAAGTAATTCTTACAGTGCATCTTCCTATTACCGCTTTAGCCTAATGCTCTCTTTCCACTATTTCAACACCAAAGTTGCGTGATTTACAATGTGCTTTTTCGGCTTGTTTTGCACTATTGCAACTTGTCATGCCACTAGGGACTGAAAAGTTGCATCACAAGTTCTATCCCATGATTTACAATGAGTACCGTTCAGATGTCTGCGACTTCAAGCCGCAGCAACTTCAAAGTAGTCCCTGCACTATTTTGGTCCCACTTTGATGCGACTTGAGGTCCATAGACCTCAAAAATACACAGGCATTGCTTCAAGTTTTGGCAAAAAGTTGGGCGAAACTCGCGGCAAAAAGCACACAACTTTGGGCTTTCAATAGTGGAAACCGAGCCTTAATGCCACGCAACTAATTCAAAACATCTGAGAAAAAGTCGCACTGAAGTTGGAACAAAGTAGTGCAAGAACTTTTTTTGGAGTTGCACCAATTAGAACGGGTAAACATTGATATACATGTGTTTTGACTTTGTCCTGCGACTCCACATGTGTCAAGTCGCACAACAACTCGCAGTAGTGGAAAGAGAGCTTAAGGCCACTTGGGACTGAAAAGTTGCACTCCATGATTTACAATGAGTATCGTTCAATATGTGTGCGACTTGCTTACGCACATGCCGTATACACAGCGGGCACACATCTTTATTACAGAAATCCATAGTTGCCATGGAAATTAACCACTTGCTTACTGGGCACTTAAACCGCCCTGCTGTCCTGACCAATTTTCAGCGCTGATCCATTTTGAATGACAATTGCACGGTCATACCTAACCAAATGTTTTTTGTTTGTTTTTTTAAGTTCCCACAAATAGAGCATTCTTTGGGTGGTATTTGATCACCTGTGTGTTTTTTTTCTTTTGTTCAAACAAAAGAAAAGACAGATTTTTAAAAATAATTTGGTATATTTTGATATAAAATTTTGCAAACAGGTAATTTTTCTCCTTCATTGATGTACGCTGATGAGGCGACAGTGATTGGTTACACTGATAGTCAGCACTGCTTGGGATCACTGGTGGGTATTGATAGGTGGCACTGGAAGGCGGTACTGGTGGGCACAGATGAGGCAAGAATTGCCTCTTTGGGACCAATGACCCTTGCACCTAAGCTGGTGATCAGCTTTTATCCCTATCCTCATGCTGTCAGCGTGAGTAGAAAAAATAAACAGATTGGCTGTTACTTCGATCTGTCATCACCCGAGTCTCAGTGACTACGTCCTATGACAGCCTCCCAGAAATTCAGGTCCACGTTGTGGCTGTCGTTTGGCTATAGCACAGACACCAAGTGGTTAATAGAAAAACAGATGCAGATTCCTAGGACTGGCCAAAAATAATGTTTAGAGGGCCATCAACATGCATCTTTGCCTCTACATGATTGGATGATAAAATCACCAGTGGTAGCCTTCTGATTTTCATCAACTACACTTGCATTGCAGAAAGGATTTGCCTTTAATAAACCCCAAAATACCTAATAATTTGGGGTGTACACAACAAAGTGCTAGAGTGCAATTTGCATAATAGGGGCACTAGTTAGATTGACCTGTGTGTCCCCAAGGAAAAATTTGGGTTTTACTCTCACTTCCTGTTTGAATATGACAGGCAGTGAAGCTAATTTTAAGAAAAGGGACAAAGCCCAACCTTTAAAAAAAAAAAATCAAAAAAAAAAAATCAAAAAAAAAAAATCAAAAAAAAAAAATCTTGATTTCCCTCAAATGTCCACAATTGGAAAAGGATTGGCTTCAGCTTGATTTTAGTTCAGTGCTCTAAATCAGTGTTTCTCAACTCCAGTCCTCAAGGCACCCCAACAGGTCATGTTTTCAGGCTATCCATTATTTTTCACAGGTGATTTGATCAGTTTCACTGCCTTAGTAATTACCACAGCCCTTTCATCTGAGGGAAATCCTGAAAACATGACCTGTTGGGGCGCCTTGAGGACTGGAGTTGAGAAACACTGCTCTAAATCAATGCTTCTCAACCCTATCCTCAAGTACCCCCCAACAGGCCATGTTTGCAGGTTTTCCTTCATCTTGCACAGGTGCTTTAAATCAAAGTCAATGGCTTTGTATTTTGGACAGCTATTTTAGAGAAGATAAAATTTCCTAAACATGTCCTGTCAGGGGGGTACTTGAGGACTGAGGCTGAAAACCACTGCTCAAAAAAGAAAATTGAATACTTACCACTCTGAAATGTTATTTTCCTGGTCACTATCCATGGCAGCATACGCACAATCCATGCATGTGCTACCATGAAGGCACCAGGAAAGTAACGTAAAAATAAAAAAGGGATTTGTCCAAGACATGCCAATCAGCCTAGTTAAGCTGCAGCTGGGAAATCGGAAATCTGATGCATGAAAAGAACACACATAAAACAAAGAATTTGAAACAACGTTATTGGTCCAAAAAAAAAAAAAAACAGGACTTGGAAAAGAAGCAAGGAAAGCAAAATACACACATGTATGTTCATTTAAGACACTAGCAGAATAGGTTTGAGGTTTGAACCGTTTGCAGTGTAAATTAACAGGAGTTAAAAGGAGTGCACCCACAAATGGACATCTATTAAGGATTAATACATTAGGCACAACATCTTGAGAAAGAATTTTAAAAATAAGGCAGCACAGACAGTTAAATCAAAGTGAACAACGTAAAAACAAAAATTGCAAACATAAAAAAGATTTCATGGTAAAATAACCACCACCCAAAAAAAACCCAGCAAACCACAGTAACAAATAAATTACATAAAAAAAACATCTGTTTTGCAACAACATAACAAACAAAATATAAAATACATGTGTTAGAAACTCAATAAGGACACCCAAATACACACACCCAAATACACACACACACACACACACACACACACACACACACACACACACTAACATGTGCAAAAGTTATACAACAAATACCATTGCAGTCTAAGGGAACTAACTTGGCAATTTTACTAGTCCCCACTTGGCTGGCTTATCTTCTAGTTATTGGCCTTAAAATGAGTATGGGGCCCAGGTCCCACCCTAAGGGACATATATCAATGTCACCAATTGGACAAGCCCAAAAACGAAACAAGGAGAAATGCCTTTAAATATGCCAAATTGCTTAAGGGCCAGTTCACACCAATGCAGTCCAGTGCATATTTTATGCATCAAAAATGCATGGAAATTCGGTTATATGGTGTGCAATGGCATAGTTCACACCAGTGCTTGCCATTCCAGTGCGTTCCAGTTCCAGAAAAAAATAGTAGGTCATGCTGCATTTTTTCTGCACTGGACTGTATTGAAAAGCTGTAAAACGCATCAAAAACGCAATGGAACACACTTGTCCTTATTTAAAGTTAAGAAAAAAGAGGGGTGAAAAAAAGCACTGGCCTGCATCAAAAACGCACTAAAAATGCACTGGAAAGCATCAAAAACGTGCATGCAGAAAAGCACCTGGAACGCGTCCGGACTGTGTTTCTATGGTGTGAACTGGCCCTAAGGGCCAGATCACACCATAGAAACGCAGTCCGGACGCGTTCCAGGTGCTTTTCTGCATGCACGTTTTTTATGCATTCCAGTGCATTTTTGGTGCATTTTTGATGCAGTCCAGTGCTTCCCGCCTCTTTTTTCTTAACCTTAAGGCCTGATTCACACCTATGCATTTTTAGTGCTTTTTGCATTTTGCAGATCTGCACTACGGTCCATTTAACATGGTTTCCTATGGAACACGTTCTGTAGTGCAAATCTGCAAAATGCAAAAAGCACTAAAAATGCATAGGTGTGAATCAGGCCTAAATAAGGACAAGTGTATTGCAGTGGGTTTTTGGTGCATTTAGGTGCGTTCCAGTACGTTTTTGATGCATTTTACAGCGTTCCAGTACAGTCCAGTGCATAAAAAATGCAGCATGTTCGACTTTTTTTGGGGGGTACTGGAAACGCACTGGAACTGCAAGCACTGGTGTGAACTATGCCATTGAAAATCGGTGTGTTTTTGATGCAGAAAAAAAACGCACTGGACTGCATGTGGTGTGAACTGGCCCTTAAGGAATAAAAGTTATTTAAAACTACTCGCGGCTATAATTAAATGTCGGTCCGGCAATTAGTGATGAGCCGAATACCTCCCTGTTCGGTTCTCACCAGAACTTGCGAACAGGCAAAAAATATGTTTGAACACACAAACACCGTTAAAGTCTATGGGACAAGAACATGAATAATCAAAAGTGCTAATTTTAAAGGCTTATATGTAGGGATGAGCTTCGAGTTCGAGTCAAACATGAACAATTTGGGGTGTTCGCGGCAAATTCGAATGCAGAGGAACACCCTTTAAAAGTCTATGGGAGAAATGGTATTGTCATAAAAAGTGTTTGGGGACCTGGGTCCTGCCCCAGGGGACATGGATCAATGCAAAAAAAAGGTTTAAAAACGGCCATTTTTTCGGGAGCAGTGATTTTAATAATGCTTAAAGTGAAACAATAAAAGTGTAATATCCCTTTAAATTTCATCGCTGGGGGGTGTCTATAGTATGCCTGTAAAGGGGTGCATGTTTCCCATGTTTAGAACAGTCTGACAGCCAAATGACATTTCAAAGGATAAGAAACGAAAAATTTATGTCAAATACTTACCGTAATTTTCCTTTCTTGATGGACTACATGGCAGCATACGTATGGGTTAATCCTCTCATACCTCATAGGACCCCACTCCCATAAATCTTTGCTTCTAGTCAGAGACTGTGTTCCGTAACTTAGCCTACTCCAGCAAATGGGAGGGAACTCCTGCTGCCATGGAGTCCATCAGGAAAGGAAAATTATGGTAAGTATTTGATATAAATTTTCTGGTTTCCTGACAGACTCCATGGCAGCATACGTATGGGAAATAACTAGCCATACACACCCGGGTGGGCAATTGCTGGTTAAAGAGAAAAAGGTTTAATTGGCACCGTCAACAGATAAGACATGCAAACCAAAATTAACTGAAGACAAAGAAGCCGGCTCTACGCAATAGTACGCCATAAATGTGTTAATCGACGACCACGAGGCGACTTTACAAATTACTTCCGGGGATACATGTCGAGAGACTGCCCACGATATAGAAACACACCTGGTATAATGAGCGGTCACTGCCTCCGGAGGAGCCAGACCTTTAGCCTTATAAGCCCACTGAATGGCCTGAACAATCCAGGCTGTTATGGTTCTAGAAGAAGCACACAATCCTTTGTTTTTCCCGTGGAAGAAAATGAACAGATGCTCAGACTTGGCGAAAAGAAGCTGTGGCTTCTAAGTATTGCTTTAAAACTTATCCAACATCTAAAGGATGAATACTAGAGTTCTCAGCTGACTGAAAGGTTGGAAGAACAATCTCCTGATTATTGTAAAATACGGATGTTACTTTGGGATTTGATCCTAGCATAGGAATCAAGACTACTCGATCAGGGAGGAAAGTAAGGAATGGCTCCTTGAATCCTAGAGAAACTATTTCGGAAACCCTCTTAGCCGATGTTATGGCCACCAGATAGACAACTTTTGAGAGAAAGATTCCTTTATAGATAGCTGACCCATGTGTTGCATTTCTCTTCCTGAGAAGAAATCCAGGACAAGGGGAAAGTCCCATTTGGAAAATCTTGGTTGTCTTTGGTTTTCTCTGAGATCTGAGCCTTATTGCTCTTTTGCCTAATAAGAAAGTGTCTACCCCAGGATATACCTGTGAAGGCAGAGATTGCAGAAGCCTGAACTCGCAAGGAGCTAACTAATGAGGACAAATTCAGGCCTGTTTGAAGAAAACCTAGGATATCCTGTATCTTTGGATCATTAGAAGAACTACCAGTGATAGAAATGTAGTCTTCAAATTTTGACCAAATCCTTTTGGTAGACTTTGTTGGTACTTGCTCTCCTGGTGTTCAGCAACGTAGAGATAGCCCTGCTTGGGCAACCTCGGGCCTCCAGCCTTCCCCTCTCAAAAACCAAGGCATCAGGTGCAGATGGGTTGGGAATGAAGAGTCGTTCCCTGCAACAGGAGATCTGGTCTGGACGGGAGAGGAACTGGATCCCGGAAGCTGAGTTGCAACAGCAGAAGAAACCATGGCCTATTGGGCCAGTACGGGACTATCGACGCTATTTCGGCCTCTTCCCACCTTAGTCTTGACAAAAACTGGAGAATGAGGGGGCGTGGCCAGCCGGAGAAGAAGATGGACAGGGGACACAATCCAGCGCAATCGGCTCACACCACGACTCCATCCACACCCATCCTCGCTCCAGACATTCAGGAGACAAAGATGCAGCCATCCAGGAAAAGATTTACGGAGCACAAGCCCCAAAAACTGACGGAATTCGCTTACAAGCCAGTGGGCTGGGATTCCCAAGATGGCGCCGACCAGGCCGCGCCACCCGAACCGTACACAGACCTCCCGGATGACATCCAGGACACACAGCACTCTACAGGTACTAATCCTGACAAGCACCAAGCCCCAGAGTGTGACCCTCTCCCCAGCAGCCCAGCAAAAGCTAGGATGAGGCTAGATACACCGCCGCTGCACACACAGCGCCAGCAAATTGAGGCCCAGGCTCCCATCCCCTTCTCCATAGACCAGGCCCTGCACTCCTCCATGGCCTCTTTCCCCACATCAGGGCAGCCAGTCATGGACACAACCCTGAAGGACATGCTTCTATCCCTGCAGTCCTCCCTCATGAATGATCTTTCATCCATGTTTCACAGAGTCACCTCTGACATTCACAAGCTAGATGACAGAATGACTAATGCTGAGAGGGGAATACAGGCCTGGACTTCCACAGTAAATGAAGTGATTGATTCTTATGGCACTGTTAAGGAGGAACAGGCATGGATGCGCGCCAAAATGGCGGATTTAGAAGACAGGTCACGCAGGAACAACATTAAACTGAGGGGAGTCCCAGAGTCCATACTCCCCGTGGACCTACCGCGCTACGCGAAATAATTGATACACCTAGTGATACCTGAAGCCTCCCCACGAGATGCCATCATTGACAGAATACACAGAATCGCCAAACCGTCCCACCTGGCAGCCTCAGTCCCTAGAGATGTACTGATGAGGGTTCACTTCTATCAAACCAAAGAAAAACTCCTTATGGGCCTTAGAGCTAAATGACCACTACCTGCCCCCTATACTGGGATACAACTTTTCCCTGACCTGTCCAAGTACACCCTCCAACTGCGACGTCAACTAAACCCGATAACCAAAGGTCTGCAGAACCATAAGGTACCATACAAATGGCGCCACCCAGCTACCATCCTTGTTGTCCGCAATGGTCAGACACACGCAATAGGAGACCTGGACAAAGGCCTTAAGCTCCTCCACTCCTGGAGCATAATCCCTGACATGACGGTCTCTGCCCCACAAACCAACGGTGTTATACCACCTCGTAGACAACAAACTCGCCACCTCACCTGAGGATGCTCGCTTCTCCGCTACAATGGCCGACAACTCCTTCCATAGTTCCCCTGAGCCCTGACAACCTGTTACCTTAGTTCTCTACCTCCGGTGATACTGACTCTGTTTACCCCCACGTAGAGGATTCAACGGTGTCAAACACCCCCTCTAATCTTCGCTTTAGTTGAAATATACAGCAATAACAATATCATATCAATCAACAGCGAATCAAACTCCAAGTTCATTTTCCACTAGTTTCCGCATTCTATACCAGTGATCTGTTAATGCATTTCTCTATTGATTACTGACATATTGCTCTATCCCCAGCACTCTAGTCCTCTTCTATTTCAGACCCTTGGATTGCCACCAGCACATCACTGCGCTCTAACTCCAAGACCCACCAGCAGCCAGAAGTAACATCAACCCACTACTGGTACCTCAACACATCTGCAATCGGACTTCCACTTCCAGATCAACGTAGCTGACCCCCATCTAGCACCAGACTCACCCTCCAGCAGCGAACTGTAAGTGTTGCACTCAACACCCACGATCCCCACAACAGCAAAATGCCATTCACTATACTATCATTAAATGCCAACTGCCTCAATCATCCTGCCAAGAGACACTCACTGTGGAGGTCCATTACAGATCTTCATAGTGACATCCTTTGCATCCAGGAAACACACCTGCTTACCAATGATACATCCCTATGCAAGAACAACCATTTTCCTCATCTATTCCATGCCACCCATTCAACTAAAACCAGAGGGGTCATCATGATTGCAATCAGAGACTCACTGGACTTCCAACTTCTAGATATCGAAACAGACCCCGAAGGTCGTTTCATCATACTTGCCTGCAAAGTCAACAAAGTGACTTACACCATAATCAACGTCTATGCCCCAAATTCTTGCCAAACGAAATTCCTTCACAGAGTCCTACGTAAAGCCAAACACATTCAAAAAGGACACCTAATACTCTGTGGAGACTTCAATCTCGTCCCTGAATTATCCATCGACTCTACATCGACAGCAACCCGAAGAGACTCACCTCTGAAAAAATGTATCTCCTCCCAAGACCTCTACGATGTTTGGCGCTGTCATCATGGCTCCGAACGCGACTACACTTTTTTTTCCTCCAGGCACCGCTCATATTCAAGAATAGACCTGTTCCTAACCGACAAGTTTATTCTACAAAAAATATCTACCTCCACAATCCACACCATGACATGGTCGGACCATGCCCCAATCTCTATCACGATCCAAGATTCTAACTTACAACAAAATACATTTATTTGGCGAGTAAACAACCATATCATTCAACACAACCAATATGCGCCAACTATTGCAGAACAAATAACCGATTTTTTCTCACTAAACAAAGGCTCGGTGCCCGACCCTGCCGTGGTGTGGAGTATGCACAAAGCGTACATGAGAGGAATGTTAATTAATATAAGCTCTCACCATAAGAAAAAGAGGACGCGACGTATAGACGACTTAAAAACTCAAATAGCAGCCCTAGTATTGAAACACAAATCTGACCCCCGAGACCACCAGACAAATCACCTCTTGTCCCTCAGACAGGAACTTAGAACACTACTCCTTCACTCTTACGAATTCCTTCAGAAAAAATTTAAGGCGACATCGTACTCTACCTCTAACAAAGCGGGGAAGAAACTAGCACAAAGATTGAAAGGCAGGCGCACCAAAGCCAAAATTTCTCAACTTTTCCACCCTCACACCAAAGCCCATTGAGTAACCCCCAAGACATAGCCAATGCCTTCAGTGTCTATTATGGAGACTTATATAATCTAAAACAAGACCCTCTCACACACCAACTTACCACAGATGATATTGACCAATTTCTCAGGAAAGTCAAACTACCCACACTGACAACAGACCAACTGACCGCCTTAAATGCCCCCTTCACAGAAAAAGAAATAAAAACGACAATTGCCTCGCTACCTAAAAAGCCCCAGGCCCTGATGGCCTAACTGGGGAATATTATAAGCAATTTTCATCCCATTTGACCCCATACCTAAAGGAACTATATAACCACGTTGCCTCCTCTTCTGCTTTCTCTAAAGAATACTTGAATGCTTTAGTGATAACATTACCGAAACCAGGGAAACAGTCAAATGTACCTCAAAATTTCCACCCAATATCTCTGCTTAATCTCGACCTTAAAATTTACGCTAAAACCATAGCAAAAAGATTGATCAAAATTATGCCCACTATTATACACCATGACCAGACAGGGTTCACAAAAGGCAGACAATCCTCTGATGCCACCAGAAGGATGATAAACCTAATGATAAACCTAATCCACCACGCTGAATCCACCGGAACGCCTTCTCTGCTCCTCTCCTTGGATGCAGACAAGGCGTTCGATAGGGTACATTGGACCTACCTTGAAAAGGTCCTCCAAAAGTTTGGGTTCCAGGGTCAGATTCTTGGAGCCATTATGACACTATACTCCAACCCAGAAGCTCAAGTTTAAACAGAGGGCAAGCTCTCCTGCCCATTTCCCATTACCAATGGCACCCGCCAAGGCTGCCCTCTATCTCCCCTCATATTCAATATGCTCATGGAGCCCCTAGCAGAAAGTATCCGTTCTCATCCCAGCATCTCTGGCTTACAAATTGGAACCACACACCATAAGATCAGCTTATTTGCGGATGACATCATTCTTATCCTATCCAATCCGACTGTTTCCCTGGCTGAAGTACAAAATATGCTCCAATGGTTTAGTTCGATCTCCTATTACAAGGTGAATACATCCAAATCCTTCATCCTAGACATAAACATAAACGCCACCATAAAAAACCTTTTACAACTGCAATATCCTTTTGCATGGGCTGACGCTGACATATCTTACCTGGGCATTAAACTCCCAAGAAACACAAAGAACCTCTATTCAAGTAATTTCCTTCCACTACTCCAGACCATACAGCAAACAACACAACAAATATCAAAACACAAACTTTCTTGGACAGGCAAACTTGCGGCCTTTAAAATGATATGCCTCCCCCAAATACTTTATTATTTCAGAACCCTACCCATTCCACTACCCGCCACGTTTTTTAGATCCCTACGTACAACGTATAACAAACTCCTGTGGAGTGGTAAACGTCCCAGGTGTGCACATCAACAACTGGTTAAACACAAACAAGTGGGTGGTACGAGCTCTATAGATTTTGAAGATTATCATCTAGCAGCTATTCTGGCCCAATTACCCTGCTGGTTCCAACCATCTCCAACCATGCTATGGGGACAAATGGAATGCTCCTCCATAGCAAGATCGGACCTGAAAACCTGGTTATTGAGCATCCCACTGGGCTCACCGATCCCAAAGTCCCTATCTCCAACTATTAAAACATCAGCGCAAGCCTGGAGAAAAGTGTCCACCTTAATGAACCACACTCCCCATGAACCACAAACACATATCCCTCTAGCCACCTTGAAACATATAACGCCTGAACTTTCAGTAACCTCATGGACACATAAAGGCATAGGGTCCCTACAACAGTTACTACAAGACAACTCCCTCAAACCATTTTCACAATTGCAATCTGAATATACACTACCCACATCTGAACATTTCACTTACCTTCTGTCAGGTCCCACACTTACCAGACAGATGAGTCCTGCTTGGGCAGAGGGTAGGCTCCCTTACGTATCCGATTCGGGGCCCCTGGTAGAGTAGACAGGAGGCCCACGAGTGCGGAATGGTATGAGGGCCTGGAGCTAGGGTCCTGGAGCAAGATGGTCTGGCAAGCAACCGGTAGAGCTTCAGGGCTGGGTGGAGCAGATGCTGAGCAGGAGCTAATCAGGCTGGTCACACACAGGCAGAGGCCGGCAACGGGCTGGCAGCAACGATACAAGGGAGAAGGCAGAAACAAGGTCAGACAAGCTGGGGTCGGGTTCAGGCAGCAATCAAGGGAGGTCCAAAGGCAAGCCGGGTCACAACGGGTAGTCACTATGGAGATACAGGAACACAAGATGATCACGGAACAAGACACGGAGCTGTTTGATCAGGCAGCACCGAATCAGAGATAGAGGCAGACTTAAATAGGCTGATTGGCGCCAAAACGCCGCGCACGTGCGTACGCCGATTCGCCAAAGCGCCGCGCGCCCCCGCACACGCCCGAGCGCGCTCCCGACGCCGGCGTGCACGCCAACGCCACCGGGCACGCCTGCAGTAACACCCATAGGCTAACGCGCGCTAGCGTGGACGCGCATACGCACATCCACCCGGACGCCACCCTGCACGCCACGGTTGGTCAGACCAGACACGCCAGCGCCCCCCGGAACGTGCGCCCTAGCACGCACGGAGACACGGGCACCAACGCGCCCCGCGCGCACCGGCGCCTAACCAGGTAACCTCTCTGACAGTGCCCCCTCCTCAAGGGCAGACTCCGGATGCCCAGCTGGGCCATCTTTGCGGCATGAGAAGTTTTAAAGGACTGAAGAAGTTCTCTGGCATGCAGGTTACTTTCTGGCTCCCACGAATTGTCTTCGGGCCCATAGCCCCTCCATTTTACCAGGTATTGAATCTGATTGCGTCTTCTTCTGCAATCTAAAATTGCCTCCACCTCGAACTCCTCCTCGCCGTTAACTAAGATAGGTTTGGGTGGCCCAATACTACGGCCAGAAAAAGAGTTGGGGGTAACCGGCTTCAAGAGGGACACGTGGAAGACTGGGTGTATCCTCAGGGAGTTAGGAAGGTCAAGTTCGTATGCCACATTGTTGATTTTCCTTTTGATCAAGAACGGACCCAGGTATTTGGGGCCCAGTTTTCTGGACGGGCAGGCCAACTTGAGGTTAGCGGTAGACAACCAGACAGAATTGCCGGGTTCCAGGACAAGTTCTCCCCGTCGTTTCCTATCAAAGATTTTTTTGTAGTCTTCCTGAGCCTTGGTCATGGTTTCCTGCAGCAATTTGTTGTTGTTTGAAAAAAAATCCAAAGTTTCGGATACCGCAGGAACAGGGCACTCGGGAGATGGTCCAGGCAAGAAGGATGGGTGGAAACCATAATTGGCATAAAACGGAGACTGATTAGTAGCTGAGTGTAATGAGTTATTGTAGGCGAACTCTGCGATGGGAAGCAGGGAAGCCCAGTCATCCTGGGAGAATGCAGAAAAACAGCGGATGTATTGCTCCAAGGTTTGCTTCGTCCTCTCGGTTTGTCCATTTGACTGAGGGTGGTAGGCCGAGGAAAAGGACAATTCGATTTCAAGGGCGCCACAAAGGGCCCTCCAGAATCTGGAGGTGAATTGGACGCCTCTGTCTGAGACTATATTGGTCGGAACCCCATGCAGTCTGACGATCTCCTTAATAAAGATGGAAGTGGTCTCCATGGCCGAAGGGGTGCCCTTCATGGGGAGAAAATGGGCCATTTTCGACAGTCTGTCTACTACAACAAAAATGGACGAAAAGCCTTCTGATGGGGGGAGTTCAACGATAAAGTCCATTGAAATCATGGCCCATGGTCTCTCTGGGACCGGTAATGGTCTCAACAGACCCCATGCTCTTGTCCGGCTAGTCTTGTTTCTGGCACACGTGTTACAAGACTCCACATATTCCTTGCAGTCCTTAGTAAGGTGAGGCCACCAAAAGGTGCGTTGAACAAGGTCAGTTGTCTTCCGTGTGCCAAAGTGACCAGCAAGTTTGTGATCATGGCACAAGTTTAACACCCGTACTCTTAGCTCCTCAGGGACCACAATCTTATTCTTGAACCAGAACAGCCCATCTTTGGCACAAGCTTCAGCAGGTGAAGACATTCCCATAGAGGCTCGTCTGATTTGGGAGATTAGATCTTCCTGTAAGATTAGGAAATTTCCAGAGGACAAGATGGTGTCTGGAGACAGGGTCTTCTCAGAATCGGGAAACATTCGGGAAAGGGCGTCGGATTTGACATTCTTGGATCCGGGTCTATACGTGATGTGGAAGATAAATCGGGAAAAAAAAAGCGCCCATCTGGCCTGCCGTGGTTTCAATCTCTTGGCCGTTCTTAGATATTCTAAGTTTTTGTGATCTGTGATCAAAATGGGGTGCGCTGCACCTTCCAGGAGATAACGCCATTCCTCCAGGGCTGCTTTAATGGCTAGAAGTTCCCGATCTCCCACGTCGTAATTTTTCTCAGAAGAGGAGAGTTTACGTGAGAAGAATCCCACAGGGTACAGGAGTGCTTTGGCGCCTTGTCTCTGTGAGAGCACAGCTCCAACTGCAACTTCGGAAGCATCCACTTCCAGAACAAAGGGCAAGGCAGGGTTGGGATGCTTGAGAATAGTGGCTGACGTGAACAGCGCTTTGAGTTTTTCAAAGGCCTCTTGTGCCTTAGGGGTCCAGCAGAACTGGCTTTGAGTTTTTCAAAGGCCTCTTGTGCCTTAGGGGTCCAGCAGAACCGGCTTCCTTGTTTAATAAGTTCTGTAATGGGAGTTATGATCGAAGAGAATCCCTTAATAAATTTCCTATAGAAATTGGCAAAGCCAATAAAACGCTGTACTCCCTTCTTGTCTGTAGGAGCAGGCCAGTCCAGGATAGCGGATACTTTTTGTGGATCCATTTTAATGCCGTCAGGGGAAATGATCAAGCCTAGGAACTGGATAGATTGGAGCTCAAACTCGCATTTTTCAAGTTTGGCGTAAAGCCCATGTTGTCTAAGCCGGGTGAGTACGTTCCGTACGTGTTGGCGGTGTTCCATCAGAGAAGCAGAGAAAACCAGGATATCGTCCAGGTAAACGATGACGTATAAATCCAGGAGGTCATGAAAGATATCGTTGACAAAATGCTGGAACGTAGCCGGTGCGTTGCACAGACCAAAGGGCATGACGAGGTACTCGTAATGTCCGAATCGAGTACGAAAAGCCGTCTTCCATTCATCCCCCTCTCTTATGCGTATCAAATTATAGGCTCCACGGAGGTCTAGCTTAGTGAAGATGGTAGCAGATCCTAATCTCTGAAATAATTCGGGAACCAAGGGTAGTGGATATCTGTTCTTTATAGTGATCTTATTAAGCTCCTGGTAATCAATGCAGGGACGTAAAGAGTGATCCTTTTTTTCCACGAAAAAGATGCCTGCCCCAGCTGGTGATGTGGAAGGACGGATGAACCCTTTCTTCAGGTTTTCATCTATGTAGGTTTTCAAGGTGCCCAGCTCCTGCTCAGTTAGAGGGAAAATCCTCCCGAAAGGGACTTCAGTACCCGGTAACAGTTCTATTGGGCAATCATAGGGTCTATGTACTGGAAGGGTTTCTGCCCCCTTTTTACTAAACACATCCAGGAAATCCCAGTAAGGTTCGGGAAGATCTTGGTTGGACTTAGTTTCCGAGTCCATGCACAGGCATTGAGAGGAAGTTAAAGGAGTCCCTCGTAAGCAATGTTGTTTGCAATATTCAGAAGAGAACTGGATCTTGCCCGTAGACCAGTTGATACTAGGATTGTGGGCCTGTAGCCAAGGTATTCCTAGGATAATTGGGAAGAGGGGAGAGGAGATGACATCTAGGCGTAAGAGTTCCTGATGTTCCGGGCCAATGGTGGCCAATAGGGGAACTGTTTCTTGGGTAACAGGTCCGGAGCGGAGGGTGGAGCCGTCTGCTAAGAAAACTGCCAGTCCCTGGGCTTTAGTTTGAGTAGGGATGTGATGGTTTTCGACGAAGGTCCGGTCAATGAATCCACTACATGCTCCCGAATCAATGATGACCGGTACTGGGATGCTCCTTCCAGGTAACTGTAATACAATGGAAAATGACAGGTGGTTACCGACACTGGGTAAAACAGGTGCACACGATGAGGAGGACGGCAGGCACTTACGTCTTTTATTGGGGCATGCTTTTGCAAAGTGTCCAGGCTCCCCACAGTACAGGCACAGATTGAGTGTGCGTCAGCGTGTCTTCTCCTCTGGGGTCAGAGAGGGACGGAGCAGTCCCAACTGCATGGGCTCAGGGGCTTCCTAGGCTGGAGTAGACGAGACAAGCGGAGCTTGGTTCGGGGCACTAGGGGCCCTGGGCAACATCCAGGTGAGGCGTGGGTGGCCAGCAGATCTCTCAGAGCGTCTCTCTCTGAGGCGGCGGTCAATCTGGATTGACAAGTTGATTAATTCTTCAAGTGTCTGAGGTACCCCCACCCGTGCTAATTCATCCTTTAGGGAATCCGACAGCCCCAGCCGGTATTGGAGACGCAAGGCTGCGTCATTCCACTCCGTGTCGGAGCTCCAACGCCTAAATTCCACAGCGTAATCTTCGGCCGCTCTGCGGCCTTGCTAAAGGGAATGCAAAGCAGCTTCTGCCATGGCTGTTAGCTGAGGGTCCTCATACAGCTGAGACATGGCTAAGAAAAAGTCACTCAGAGAATCTAGGGATTGGGCCTTTTGCTCCAGCAGATGGTGGGCCCAGGTCTGAGGTTCGCCGGTTAACAAGGATATGACGAACCCCACTTTGGTAGCCTCCGAGGAGAACGTACGGGGTTGTAATGCGAAATATAGTTCACATGCGTTACGGAACGCCCGGAACTTGCTACGATCTCCGGAAAACTTTTTGGGTGTAGGCACCCGGGGCTCTGGTGGAAGCATAACTACAGAAGGTGCTGAGGCAGGATTAGCAGATACTGCTCCCGGAGGAGAGGCTGAGAGGGCCTGGACCTGTCCTTCCAGTCTGGTATAGCCCTCCTGTAGGCTTTTGACAGCTTGGGTAAGACCCGCTAGATGTCTGCACAGTTCATCCATGGGGGAGGCCCCCTGCCCGGACTCAGTCATGGCTGCCTGATACTGTCAGGTCCCACACTTACCAGACAGATGAGTCCTGCTTGGGCAGAGGGTAGGCTCCCTTACGTATCCGATTCGGGGCCCCTGGTAGAGTAGACAAGAGGCCCACGAGTGCGGAATGGTATGAGGGCCTGGAGCTAGGGTCCTGGAGCAAGATGGTCTGGCAAGCAACCGGTAGAGCTTCAGGGCTGGGTGGAGCAGATGCTGAGCAGGAGCTAATCAGGCTGGTCACACACAGGCAGAGGTCGGCAACGGGCTGGCAGCAACGGTACAAGGGAGAAGGCAGAAACAAGGTCAGACAAGCCGGGGTCGGGTTCAGGCAGCAATCAAGGGAGGTCCAAAGGCAAGCCGGGTCACAACGGGTAGTCACTACGGAGATACAGGAACACAAGATGATCACGGAACAAGACACGGAGCTGTTTGATCAGGCAGCACCGAATCAGAGACAGAGGCAGACTTAAATAGGCTGATTGGCGCCAAAACGCCGCGCACATGCGTACGCCGATTCGCCAAAGCGCCGCGCGCCCCCGCAAACGCCCGAGCGCGCTCCCGACGCCGGCGTGCACGCCAACGCCACCGGGCATGCCTGCGGTAACACCCATAGGCTAACGCGCGCTAGCGCGGACGCGCGTAGCACATCCACCCGGACGCCACCCTGCACGCCACGGTTGGTCAGACCAGACACGCCAGCGCCCCCCGGAACGCGCGCCCTAGCACGCACGGGGACACGGGCACCAACGCGCCCCGGCGCGCACCGGCGCCCAACCAGGTAACCTCTCTGACACCTTCGTATACAACACTGCCTCAAAACTGTCCCCCTTCCTCTATACATCATCCACCCCAAGACTTGGGACTATCTCACTAACCCTGACACAAATCTCAGAGGAATCTCATACTTCTACAACTCCCTCCACCAAAAACATACCTTCACCAAACTAAAACCACATAGGAAATGGGAAATTGATCTGAACCACAAATTCACAGACAATCAATGGCATCAAGCCTTTGAGTCAATATACAAAGCCACAAAATGCGCGGCCCTTTGGGAATTGGCGCAAAAAATTTCTCTGCGTTGGTATATGACCCCAGCCAGAATCACGTCCATTAATCCCCAAATTCCCAACACATGCTGGAGATGTAACTCATCCCCAAGTGATCTACTTCATGTTTTCTGGACATGCCATCTTCTTAAAACATACTGGGATAGTATTTTCCAGCTAGTCTCGCACATCACTCACATCAAAACTCC
This sequence comes from Lithobates clamitans, assembly GCA_037952925.1. Lineage (NCBI taxonomy): Eukaryota > Metazoa > Chordata > Amphibia > Anura > Ranidae > Lithobates > Lithobates clamitans. The sequence continues at coordinate 283,533 of JBBGZY010000152.1, forward strand.
CCCCTCCCCAGCACTTGCGATCCTGAACCTTACTATCGAAGACTTTCCTCACCCTTTTAGAATAGTGACCACCCACGTCCTGACGGCAGCTAGACTTAATATAGCTAGGCTGGATGTCCGCCACACCTTTAACTCTAACCCAAGTCATCGACTTGGTATCACTACATTACAGCTATGAGCATGCATCTGCTACTGGCACAAACCATTATACAAAAGTACAATCCAGCTGGCAACCATGGACCACCTGGACTAGACACTGCGCACTTCACGACTAAATTTACTGCAGTACAACCCTTCCTCTTGACCGAGCAATACCAAGAATAGAGCAATCTTATATGCATATGTTCATTTGGTAACCTTTCAAAATAACTCCCATTTTTGGAATATTACAAGATTAGATGGTCCACTTCGCTTCTGTGGCTCTAGAGATCCCACATGGGGTGTCACACTAGTGAAGTGGACCAGCCACAACTACAAAACATTACAAATGTTAGAGATACTGGTTATTATGTACTTATTACAATAGATTATTGTGTATGGACAAAGTTGTACTCAACTCAGAATGGAGTTATTTTATTGCATTGTCCACTCAAACGTTGTTGCACGACGTACAATGTTCAATTGTACAATGTATATTCTGTGAAAATTTAATAAAAAAATATTGATCAAAAAAACTGGAGAATGACAGGTACTGGGAAAAAGGCATAGGCCCTGTGGAACCTACACTGATCCATCAGGGCATCCACTCTGAAGGCCTGGGGACAACGACATCTCATGTATTACCTCTTTAGCTTGAAGTTGCAAGGAGAAGCAAACAGGTCCACTTCTGGTACAATTCAGGACCCAACTGAAGACCTTGGTGTGGAGAGATCATTCGTTGTTGTCTAGGGACACCCTTGAGAGAAAGTCTGCCTGGACATTCTGAGTTCCGGGGAGATAGACAGCTGTCAGATTTGTCAAATTCTTCTGAGCCTGTGACATGATTGGCTCCACTTCCCTCAGCAGGGAGAGACTGCGAGTGCCTCCCTGTCTCTTGATGTATGAGACTGTTGATATGTTGTCCAGTCTTAGGAGAACTGAGGCACCCCTTGTCAAGTGAAGAAATGCTTGTAGAGCACAGAAGGCTGCTCGGAGCTCTAGAACATTCAATACTATCCTTCGGGATGGAAAGTCCCATTTCACCTGAGCTACCTCCGTCAGGCAAAGAGCGCTCCAGCATTTGTCGTTAGCATCCATTGTGATCGTGATGCAGGAGACGGGTGCTATGGAATGGCAATTGAGGAGATTCTTCCATAGTAAGCACCAGGGAAGGCTCTCTCGCATGGATGGGGTTAATTGGATGAAATGATTTCGAGACCCCGGATCCCACTGCTGGAGGAAACCCTTTTGAAAGGGCCACATCTTCCATTGCGCCCATTTCACCATGGGGCTGTGATTACCATGGTGCCTATTATCTTGAGACACTGTGAGGCCCTGAGAAGAGGAGAAGCCATTGCGAGGCGAATTCTGTCCCGAATCACTGGAACTTTCTCTAGGGGCAAGGAGATGGTACTCTTTAGTGTATTGAATTGAGCGCCGTGGAATATCAGGGACTGTGTAGGCTCTAGATGGCTCTTTTCTCTGTTCAACAGCCAACCAAACTCGGTCAGAGTGGAGATGACCTAAGATCGATGTATTAATAGTTGCTCCTTGTCTCAAGAGAGTAACAGCAGATCATCCAGATAGTGATGTAACCGGATACCTCTGGTCCTGGTTAGTACCATGATAGCCAGTAAGAGCTTTGAAAATACTCGAGACGATATTGTAAGCCCGAATGGGAGACATGTAAATTGGAGGTTTACTTGGTCTACTGCAGATCGAAGATACTTCTGGAACTCCGCTGCTATCAGGACATGGAAATAGGCATCCTTCAGATGTATGGACACAAGCCTGGTTAAATTGTCTGATGTATTGTGAGCAGCGACTCCATCTTGAAATTTTTCTTTTTGATAAAAGAATTCAAGCGGGTCAAGTCTATGACTGGCCTCCAGGAGCTGATCTTTTTCAGAACCATAAAAAGGGGTGAGTAAATCCCTTGAAATCTTTCACCTGTTGGAACTTGTATGGTGGCGCTCTGAGCCACAAGAGAGACTGCATATGATAGAAAGACTTGTTTTCTTTATTTTTTTAAAACAAGACAAGACTGTGGGTACAAACTGAAGTGTGGGTGAACTGACAAACATCCAAGAATTACCTGAGGAGACCCTTTTGACAGTCCAGAAATCCTTTATCGAGGCTGCCCAGACATGTTGGAACTGAAATAACCAAGCCCCAGCCTGCTCCATCTGGGCCGGCCCTATATCAAAAAGACTTGGAGGCCTCACGTCCACCAGAAGATGCTCCCTTTGAGGATTTCAGGCCAGAAGGCTGGTTTCTCTTCCAGTTCTTTTCGAACTCGCGACCAGGCTTATAACGATGAGCATCTCTTGCACGATCCTGATCTTGCCTAGGTTGAGCTCTTCTCTGACCTAGAAGGCGACGATCCTGGGGAAGGAACCCTGACTTACCCCCCGTGGCACTGGTGATAGCACTGTCAAGCTTGTTCCCGAAGACGGAATCTGCACCATGCCTGTTTCGAGGCAGGATCAGCTACCCAAGGGTGCAGTCACAAGGCACGTTTAGCTGTGATGGAAGACAGCATGATGCATGCTACCGGGTGAATAATGTCAAGGGAGGCTTCTCCCAAAAGACTGACGCCATCCTTAGTTCATGTATCGGTATGCTCCTGGCCGTCTCCTCAGAGACGCTTCCCAAGGTAGAATCCACTTCAACTGTCCAGGTCTCTATCACTTTTGACAGGTCTGCAAGGGCCAGAGCTGGCTTACAGGCCATACCTGCTATAATATATATACGTTTGAGGTCCGTATCTATTTTCCTCTCCAAACCGTCCTGAAAGGAAACGGTGTCTTCCAGAGGGAGTGTGACGTGCCTCACCAACCTCATTAAGGCTGCGTCGATGAGAGGTGCCGACTCTAGATGTTTCACATCCTCACTTTTGAATGGGTACATTTTTGCTATTTTAGATAGTAGCGAGTTTTTTTTTTTTTTTTCACGCCACCCCATTCATCTGTAATGATTTCACCAAGTTCACCCAAAAAGGGGAAAGTTTGGGTGCTCCTTCTTTAGAGAAAAAAATTAAAACCCGTGCCAGGGTTAACGCCTTCCACCTCACTGTCTGAGGCTTCACTTAAGGAGCGGTTATGCTGAGAGGGACCCGGAGCCTCAGAGTCATCTTGCACAAGGACTGGTGCTGGGTCAACAGGAGGAATGATGGTACGGTTGGAGTCAGATATGCTTAGGGATTCCTGAACCCCCTTGCTGACCAGTGCCTCCACTTGATGGTCTCCACCTCCTCTTTCCCTTATGGCTCGGGAATAACAAGGCTCACAGAAGGATTTACCTTCCGGGACCTGAGCCCTACATCCCCAGCAAACTTTTCTTCCAGAGTGGCTGGAATGGCGGTGAGAATGGTGCCCAGATCCAGATTTGGGTTCTTTACTATGACGTCTAGAAGATGATCTAGGACGCCTATAATCTTGATGAGGAATGATGGAATGTTGTAATCTAGAATGGTTATTATATTCGCGTGCCGAATCCCAATGTTCAGACCTAGAGGGGCTAAGGGAAAGAAAAAAGAGAATAAACAGGCTCCAGGCTGATAACCCAAACAGACAAGCAGAAGGAAAAGATTCCTATCTGCAGCATAAGGGTTGGCCACTGGGGGGCGGTGACACATCCATAGCAAAAAGCTTGGTAACTGAAAAGATCAAACCTATAATCAAAACAGGAAACACAAGTCATAGCAAGTCATCATCAGCCAGGAGCATAGCTTCCTACCTTAGTAACTACAAACAAGTGCACCAGGAAGCCGCCACCTGAGCCCGCAGGATATTTCAAGTAATAGCTGTATCTGACAGCCATTTAAACTTGACGATGACGTCACCGCTCCCCGGCGCTTCTACGATGGGGCCGACATCGCCCAGCGGAGATCGCGCACATGCGTGACTGCCGCCATCTTACTGGGACTGCGCATGCGCGAACCAAGCCTCGATCTCGGACGAGGATCGCAGATGCACAGACAACCCGGAAGAAGTGGCGGACTGGAACGTAGATGCGCTCCAGCCGCCATAGAGCCAGAGGAAACAAACAGAAGTCAGGTAGACAGACAACATAAACAAACACTGCTACCATGTATATAAAAAAAAATACGATACCACCACGGCACGATCTCGATCCAGCCTGGAACTGAGAGCGATCACTCACTGCACGCCTGGGGCGTTTCAGGAAGGGCCTCCTGCTAATAGCTAGGACATTTGGCCAAGTTGCCGCTTGCCTGCCAATGGCCAGGCCAGTAAGCTCTTCATGGCATCGCATTTGTCGCCCGTATCCACCCTGCTAATAGCTCGGATTGCTGGACTCCAGAAGTAAAAACCGCCAGCAACCAGGACTGGACTGCAGAAACCTGCATAAGGTAAAACATAACCTTGGTCCTAGGAGGAGGACAAAAAAAGGAACACAGTCTCTGACTAGAAGCAAAGATTTATGGGAGTGGGGTCCTATGAGGTATGAGAGGCGGGATTAACCCATACGTATGCTGCCATGGAGTCTGTCAGGAAAGTCATTTAAAACTACTCGCGGCTATTAATGAATTGCCGGTCCAACAATACACATAAAAGTTCATTGATAAACCAAAATTTTAAAAAAAAAATGACGTGGGGGTCCCCCTAAATTCCATACCAGGCCCTTCAGGTCTGGTATGGATATTAAGGGGAACCCCGGCCAAAATTTAAAAAAAAAATGATGTGGGGGTCCCCCTAAATTCCATACCAGGCCCTTCAGGTCTGGTATAGATATTAAGGGGAACCCCGGCCAAAATAAAAAAAAAACGGCATGGAGCCCCCCCAAAAATCCATACCAGACCCTTATCCGAGCACGCAACCTGGCAGGCCACAGGAAAAGAGGGGGGGCGAGAGAGCGCCCCCCCTCCTGAACCGTACCAGGCCGCATGCCCTCAACATTGGGAGGGTGCTTTGGGGTAGCCCCCCAAAAAAACTTGTCCCCATGTTGATGAGGACAAGGGCCTCATCACCACAACCCTGGCCGGTGGTTGTGGTGGCCTGTGGGCGGGGGGCTTATCGGAATCTGGAAGCCCCCTTTAACAAGGGGACCCCCAGATCCCGGCCCTCCCCCTGTGTGAAATGGTAAGGGGGTACTTGTACCCTACCATTTCACTAAAAAACTCTCAAAAATGTTAAAAATGACAAGAGACAGTTTTTGACAATTCCTTTATTTAAATGCTTCTTCTTTCTTCTATTTTCCTTCATCTTCTTCTGGTTCTTCTGGTTCTTCCTCCGGTGTTCTCATCCAGCATCTCCTCCGTGGCATCTTCTTCCCTTCTTCTCCTTGGGCCGCTACGCATCCATGGCATGGAGGGAGGCTCCCGCTCTTCTCTTCATCTTCTTCATCTTCTTCTCTTCTTCATCTTCTTCTCCGGGCCGCTCCGCATCCATGGTGGCATGGAGGGAGGCTCCCGCTGTGTGACACTTCTCCTCTTCTGACGGTTCTTAAATAACGGGGGGAGGTGGGGCCACCCAGTGATCCCGTCCCCCTCTGACGCACGGTGACTTGACGGGACTTCCCTGTGGCATTCCCCGTGACGCCACAGGGAAGTCCCGTCAAGTCACCGTGCGTCAGAGGGGGGGCGGGGTCACCGGGTGGCCCCGTCCCCCATTATTTAAGAACCGTCAGAAGAGGAAAAGCATCACACAGCGGGAGCCTCCTTCCATGCCACCATGGATGCGGATCGGCCCGGAGAAGAAGATGAAGAAGAGAAGAAGATGAAGAAGAGAAGAAGATGAAGAGAAGAGCGGGAGCCTCCCTCCATGCCATGGATGCGGAGAGGCCCGAGGAGAAGAAGGGAAGAAGATGCCACGGAGGAGATGCTGGACGAGAACACCGGAGGAAGAACCAGAAGAACCAGAAGAACCAGAAGAATAACAAGAAGATGGAGGAAGAAACCGAAGGAAGATAGAAGAAAGAAGAAGCATTTAAATAAAGGAATTGTCAAAAACTGTCTCTTGTCATTTTTAACATTTTTGACAGTTTTTTGTGAAATGGTAGGGGTACTTTTGTACCCCCTTACCATTTCACACGGGGGGGGGACCGGGATCTGGGGGTCCCCTTGTTAAAGGGGGCTTCCAGATTCCGATAAGCTCCTCGTCCGCAGACCCCCACAACCATCGGCCAGGGTTGTGGGGATGAGGCCCTTGTCCTCATTAACATGGGGACAAGGTGCTTTGGGGGGCTACCCCAAAGCACCCTCCCAACGTTGAGGGCATGTGGCCTGGTACGGTTCAGGGGGGGTGCTCTCTCATCCCCCCTCTTTTCCTGCGGCCTGCCAGGTTGCATGCTTGGATAAGGGTCTGATGTGGATTTTTGGGGGGACCCCACGCCAATTTTTTTAAAATTTTGGTGTGGAGTTCCCCTTAAAATCCATACCAGACCTGAAGGGCCTGTATGGATTTTTTGGGGGACCCCATGTCATTTTTTTTTTTTTGGCTTGGGGTTCCCTTTGATATCCATACCAGACCTGAAGGGCCTGGTATTGATTTTCTAGGGAACCCCATGCATTTTTTTTTCTGAATTGTGTTTGTTTTCTTAATGCTGTTTTTATTAATGAACTTGTATGTGTTTTGCTGGACCGACATTTTATTAGAGCCGCACGAAGTGAACCAGCGTTAAAAAAAAAAAAAGTCTAGAGGTGCGCCCGTTCAACCTATGCAAATGCTTTTACGTTTCCTGACATTTACTACATTTACTAATATTTTGCCGGTGTTCTGCCGAGAAAGTTCCCTTCGACGGATAAGGACCCCCCTCTACTGCGCAGGCGCAGCGCTTGCGCAGTAGGAGCCGGCAGAAATAGCCGAAGCCAAATAGAATAGAAATCAGCTGTACACGCGCCTGTAAGAGGGCCCCTCGTGGGCTCGCTTCGCTCGCCACGCTTCGGCCATGGCCTCGCTGCGCTCAGCACTTTTTTATTCTCCCTCTAGGTCCACTTGTATGGTGGGGCTTGAACCTGGACCCAGGGCGCAGGCGCCGTGTACAGCTGATTGAAGTTTTTCAGCTTTGGCTATTTTCGGCGGCTCCTAGTCATTCGTACTGCGCAAACACAGTGCCTGCGCAGTACAGGGGGGTCCTTATCCGCCGGGGGAACTCTCTCGGCAAGACACCGGCGCACTGAACTAAAGTATTTGAACAAGCGCAAATGCCGTTTGAGCATGCGCAGTGTATAAATTCACCTCCCGCAGTTTAAATGTATTTGCCGGCGCTGCCAGCTTGTTCAGAGAAAGTCACTTTCTCGTTCTATATTGGCCATATTTGTGACTTGGGCAGTTAGTACAACACTTCCCCACATCACCCCCATATTATTGGCACTTCCAGCTTGTTTAAATTTGAAGTTAAACATGCCGTGCACCAGGTCTATAGTGGCGTACAGATTACCTCTTCCCGTGCGCCGGGAAGAGAATAGTAAATGGGGGATCACGCTGTGTTACCGGCGCAAATGCTTTGTAAATACGAAAATGTCATTTGCGCATCGGCGTGCACCGCAAGTCATGGCGCAAATGCTTTGTAAATCAGCCCCTCCTTCTACGATTCTCTGTAAAAGTTCTGAACCCACTATCTAGTATTATTTCTTAGATATTTTCAACAGGAGAGATACTGATACACTTCCTCATCATGTACCATAGGGCTGCTTAATAAAACTTCTAAGCTGAGATTCAAAAATAAGTTTTGATTAAAATTTGGTAAAAGTGTTTACTAACCCACTTTTATAGGCACCAGAAATATTCTTTACAGAGTAAAAGGATCTTTACAGAGAAAAGAATCATTCTATCTGCCTAGTATGTTGTTTATAAAAAATGCAACAAAATTTCTGTAAAGGATTTTTAACTTTTTCCCTTTACACATAAACGTTTTATTGAAAATTCAGGAACTCGTACAATTTTTTTTTGCTACAAAACAATATTATAAGTGATAGCCCATATGAATTCACAAAGACTAAAGTTATAAAAAAAACTCAATTTTTTATGAAGAAGTAAAAGTAAAAACTTCAATATGGGCAGATAGTGTGTATGTTCAGGTCTAAAGACTTAGAAAATTCACCCTGCAAACTAATAGAAAACTGGCTTAAATACCATTTTCAGAAAGAAGGGGATGATGTACAGTCTGAATGGTCTAAGGTTCTTAGTGGTTTATCCCAAGTTTCATTGTTGGGACTTGTTTTTAAGCTACTTGGGATTAAAAGCAGCAATTCTGTGTTTGCAGATGACACTAATCATGTACCAGATTAACACCCTACATGATGTCTCTAACTTACAAGAATACCTGAATGTATTTTTTCATTGAGAAAATATGTGGCAAGTGAGGGATAAGGTTGATTAAGTTAAAGTTATGCATCTAGGAGCTAAACATATGTGTTCATCATATATTCAGTGAGGCAGGGCTGTGCTAAGGGTGGATTCCACGGCAGGAAAGATGGCCACTTCAGACAGTAGTGCTGCCTGTGTGTGTGTGCATGCCTGCACACACACACACAAGCAGTCAGCTCAGTGATGCTTAGCCTGTTAAATGTGCTTGCTCAGTGTCACTGGGCAAAGTTTCCAGCCCAACTACTGCACAAACAGTTACAAGGACCAGCAGCACTGTATTCAGAGATGTTGATATTCAGTGATCTTGCTCCTGTACTTTTAACAGGCTCCATGTAATTAAAGAGGGTTAGCTGTTGCACCTGCCTGTGTGATAGGGTCCTCAGTAGACCTGAAAGTAGGGAGGACAATCTCCTGATTTTCATGGAAGATGGTTGTTACTTTTGGATTCGATCCTAACATGGGGATCAAGACAACTCGATTTGGGAAGAAGGTAAGGAATGGTTCTTTGCATCCTAAGGAACCGATTTCGGAAACCCTCTTGGCCGATGTTATGGCCACTAAAAAGACCACTTTGAGAGAAAGCTCTTTAATCGATTATTGATCCATATGCCGTATCTCCTTTTCTGAGAAGAAATCCAAGATGAGAGGAAGATCCCATTTAGAGAATCTTGGTCTTTTCTGAGGCCTAAGCCTTATTGCTCCCCTGAAGAACTGCCTAGTAAGGGGGTGTCTGGCCCATGATACACCTGTGAAGGCTGAGATTGCAGAAACCTGGACCCGCAAGGAACTCACCAATGGGGACAGATCCAGGCCAGTTTGTAGAAAACCTAGAATGTCCTGAATCCTTGGATTACTACAGGAACCATTGGTGGAAACCACATAGTCCGCAAACTTTGCCCAAATCCTTTGATACACTCTGTTGGTGCCCGCTCTTCTGGCATTCAACAATGTAGCAATTGCTGTACTTGGACATCCTAGTGCTTCCAACCTTCTCCTCTCAACCACCAAGCTGGGATGGGCATGGGTGAAGAGACGCTCCCTGCAGCAGGAGATCTGGTCTGGGCGGGAGAGGGACCGGCTCTCGGTAACTGAGCTGCATCAAGAGAGGGAACCATGGCCTGTTGGGCCAGAATGGAACAAATGCCAGCACTTCAACATCCTCCCACCTGAGCCTCGATAGAAAATGAAGAATGATTGGAACCGGGGGAAAGGCATAAGCCCTGTGGAATCTCCATTGGTCCGTCAAGGCATCCACTCCGAAGGCTTGGGGACAACGACACCTCGTGTAATATTTCCCCAGCTTGAAATTGCACGGGGATGCGAACAGATTTACTTCCGGCATCATCCCTAGAGACAGGAGCCAATTGAAAACTTCGGTGTGGAGGGACCACTCATTGTTGTCCAGGGTGACTCTTGAAAGGAAGTCCGCCTGGACATTTTGAATTCCCGGGAGATAAACAGCTGATAGATTTGTTAAGTTCGTCTGGGCCCAGGACATGATCGGGCTTACTTTCCTCAGTAAGGAGAGACTGCGGGTGCCCCCTGTCTCTTGATATATGACACTGCGGTCATGTTGTCTAACCTCAGGAGGACTGAGGCTCCTGATATCAGATGGAGAAAAGCTTGAAGGGCACGGAAGGCATCTCAAAGCTCCAGGACATTTGAGACTATCCCTTGGGATGGGAAGTCCCATCTGCCTTGGGCTATCTCCGTCAGACAGAGAGCGCCCCAACCTCTGTTGCTTGCATCCGTTGTCACCGTAATCCAGGAGACAGGTGCTATGGAATGACAATTGAGGGGATTTTTCCATTGCAGCCACCAGGGGAGGCCCTCCCACATGGAGGTGGTTATCCGTACAAGATGGTTTCGAGACCCTGGATCCCATTGTTGGAGAAACCCCTTCTGAAAGGGCTGCATTTTCCATTGCGCCCACCTCACCATGGGGGCTGTGGCTACCATAGTGCCAATTATCTTGAGACACTGTGAGGCTCTGAGGAGAGATGCTGACAACGCTAGGCGAATTCTCTCCCGAATTACCGGAATTTTCTCCAGAGGCAGAGAGATGGTGCTCTCCACTGTGTTGAATTGGGCTCCAAGGAATATTAGAGCCTGTGTCGGAACTAGGTGACTTTTCTCTCTGTTCAATAGCCAACCGAACTCTGTCAGGGTAGAGATGACTTGATCTCGATGTGACAACATCTGTTCCCTGTCTTGTGACAGCAGAGTAGGTCGTCTAAATAATGGTGTAACCGAATGCCTTTGACCCGTATTAGTGCCACCACAGCCAATAAGAGCTTCGAAAACACTCGAGGCGATGTTGTGAGCCCGAATGGGAGACATGTAAATTGGAGATGCCTCTGGTCTACTGCAAATCGGAGATACCTCTGGAATTCTTTTGCGATCGGCACATGAAAGTAAGAGTCTTTCAGGTCTATGGAGACCAGCCAATCTCCTGGTTGTATTGTTTGTCGGATTGTCAGCAGGGTTTCCATCTTGAATTTTTCCTTCTTGATGAAGGAGTTCAGATGTGTCAAGTCGATTACTGGTCTCCAAGAGCCATTCTTTTTGAGGATCATGAAAAAGGGGGAATAAACCCCAAGAAATCTTTCTTCTGATAGAACTTGAATGGCGGCCCCCTGGGCAATCAGTGAATCTGTATAAGATAGAAGAATTAGTTTTTTCTCTTCTGAGTGCGGAAGGATCGTAGGCACAAACTGGTGTATGGGTGGATTGTTGAAAACCCAAGTGTGACCTGAGGAAACCGTTTTGACGGTCCAATAATCTTGAATCGAGGCTGCCCAGACGTGCTGATACTGGAGTAAACGAGCCCCTACTTGCTCCGTCTGGACAGGCGTCGTATCAAAAGGACTTGGAAGTCTCCCGTCCTCCTGACGGGGCTGACTTTGAGGATTTTTGGCCGGAAGGCTGGCCTCTCCTCCAATTTTTTCTAAACTCACGGCCAGGTCTGTAGCGGCGAGCATCTCTAGCGTGCTCTGGCTCTTGCCTAGGTTGAGTTCTTTTTTGGTTAAGGATACGACGGTCCTGGGGTAAGAACCCTGATTTACCCCCAGTAGCACGGGTAATGGCAGAATCGAGTTTATTTCCAAAGAGAGAGGAACCCTCGAATGGAATACTGCACCAAGCTTGTTTAGAGGCAGGGTCTACAACCCATGGGCGTAACCATAGGGCGCATTTTGCTGTAACTGACGAGAGCATGATACGTGCCACAAGACGAATAATGTCAATGGATGCTTCCCCCAGGAAGACCGATGCCAGTTTCAGCTCATGTACTGAAGAGCTCTTGAATAAGTCTTCAGACACACTTCCTAAAGCTGCACCCACATGATCCGTCCAAGACTCCATAGCTTTAGACAAAGCTGCGAGGGCCAGGGCTGGTTTACAAGCCATCCCCGCCGTGATATAAATACGTTTTAAGTCCGTATCAATCTTCCTCTCCAAACCATCCTTGAAAGAGACGGTATCCTCTAGAGGGAGCGTACCATGTCTCACCAGCCTCATGAGAGCTGCATCGACAAGGGGGGCTGATTCAAGATGTTTTACTTCATCACTCTTGAAAGGATACATCTTTGCTATCTTGGAAATTAAAGAGTTTTTCCTTTCAACCCTACCCCATTCATCGGAGATAATTTCACCCAGTTCACCCAGGAAGGGGAAATATGGGTGATCCTTCTTAAGATGCTTAAAGTATTTCCTCTGTTTAGAGGGTGCCTCTATTGGTTCTTCCCATCTCAATGCGTCTTTAACCGCTCTGACCAACTGTGGAACCGGGGAGAAGTCAAAACCTGCACCAGGCTCATTCATCTCTGCCTCGCTGTCTGAGGAACCACTTAAAGAGAGACTATGTTGAGATGGACCCGGAACTTTGGGCTCAGTTTCTTCAACAACTGGAGCTATAACAGAAGGAGGAATTACTGCCCGGTCAAAATCTGTTTTGTTAAGAGATTCTTGGACCACTTTCCTAACCAGAGCTTCCACTTGCTGGAACCCAGCTCCTCTTTCCTTCGTAGTTCTAGAATAGCATAACTCACAGAGAGATTTACCCTCTGGGACTTGAGTTTTACATCCCCAGCAAGCTTTTCTCTCAGAGCGGCTGAAATGGCGGGGGGAATGGTGATTGGACCTAGATCTTGACCCCTCTTTGCGGTGTCTGGAGGATGACTTAGTACGTCTAGAACCAGACGTGGACTGGTGATGTTGAGACCTAGACTGGTCCTTCTCTTTATGTGCCGATAGCTGCGGTTCAGACCTAGAAGGGCTGAAGGAGAGAAAAGAATACTTTGCTCCTAAATAATACCCCAAACAATACAGGCGGAATGAAAAATAAAAATACTTTCATCCTACCTGCGGTGTAAGGGTTGGCCACTAGGGGGCGGTGACACATCCATGGCGACAGAAACAAAAGACTGAAAACAATTCAATAAGAAAAGCTAATAAATAATAGATTTACTTTCTTTTTCTCTTTTCTCTTTTTTTTTTTTTTTTTAAAGAAAAAGCCCAGATACAGGAAGGTACAGGGAAGCTTGCTGCCTGAGCGTGAGAGCAACCCAAATAATAGCTGTATCTGACAGCTATTTGAATCTGCTGCCCGATGATGACGTCATCGCGGCCACAGAGTCCCTACGCTGTGACCAACGCCACTCCACGGCGCTCATGCGCATGCGCGATCGCCGCCATCTCACCCGGACTGCGCAGGTGTGAACCAAGCCTCGATCTCAATCGAGACTTCGCAGCTGCGCACTCGGAGCGGGGAAGCGGCGGACTGGAACGCAGATGCGTCCCAGCCGCCATGGCCACTAAAAACGGAGCTAGAGACGAAACAACACACAAAAACAGGCTGCCATATATTAGAAAACAAAAGGGCATACATTACCATGGCACCCAACGAGATCCATCCTGGGATTGGGAGCAAAGAGGAGCTCTCACCGCACGACCAGGGTATTGTTAGAGGAGGCCTCCTGCTAATAGCTGGGATTGATTGGCCGAGTTGCCGCTTCCCAGCCAATGGCTGGTCTAATAAGCTCTTCAAGGCATCAAAGTAAACCCCTCATGTCCGCACTGCTAATAGCTGGGGAAGCTGGACTTCAGTAAGACACCGCCATCACCAACAAAACACGTGCAAACCAGCAGGACTGGATCAATAAACTTCATAAGGTAAAAGATACACCTTGGTCCTAGGAGGAGGACAAAAAAGGAACACGGTCTCTGACTAAATGCAAAGATTTATGGGGGTGGGGTCCTATGAGGTATGAGAGGCGGGATTAACCCATACGTAGGCTGCCATGGAGTCTGTCAGGAAAGATCTTTATCCATCCCTGAATAAATCTCTTGGTTGATGATTTTGGCACTTAACTGAATTATTTCTACATTCAATTTTCTTCTTTTTATTGATTAGCTAGATGCAACCAAATATTGGTAAGGTCATAGGGCAAGTCTAGCATTGTACATGAGACATAGAGGTCTGAGGAAAGGGACCCTGTGTATGCTGAGAAAAAGGATACACGTGTGCATTTGCCAAGACATTTGGGTGCCATTAAGCATGTTTTTTATCATAAACCCGGAGAACAGGAACTAGGTAGAGTGCTAAATGTGTGCCCTACTCATAAAAAAGTTACCCTTTTATACTCTATTTAAAACCACAAAATATTTTTGCTGGATTTGAGCTTCAATGCATTTTTTTTAAGTATGTGCAATTTTGTAGTATAGCAAATGCAAGAGCATGTACACATTACACACACCTTTGAGATGATTTTCAAAATACAGTATATGGTTAAAAACGTTATAAGCATTAGATATGAATGAAAAAAACTTTAATGGCGTGGCAATCACTGTTGATACTCAGGAAAAAAAATTAAAATATCTAGTTCCCCTGGATCACATAGTTTTGCCGTGTATACACGGGCGGACTTTTCACCCGAACTCGTCTGCCGGAACAAATCCATCGGACAATCCGACCATGTGTGGGCTTCATCGGACTTCCGACTGACCTTTTCGGTTGAAAATCAGACGGACTTTAGATTTGAAACATGTTTCAAATCTTTCCGACGGATTCGAGTCCGGTCGAAAAATCCATTCGTCTGTATGCTAGTCCGATGGACAAAAACCAACGCTAGGGCAACTATTGGCTACTGACTATCTACTTCCCTATTTTAGTCCAGTCGTACGTCATCACGTACGAATCCGTCGGACTTTGGTGTGATCATGTGTGGCCAAGTCCGTTCCTTCAAAAGTCTGTCAGAAGTCCGTCAAAGGGGGCGTGGCCTAGTGCGGCATGTGAACAGACCTGTTCACCGGAGCTCCCGCTGTTGATCCTTGGACCGATCCTTTCCTCACTTCTCCCGGCACCCAAAAACCACAGTGACTGGTACCCACAGCCTCTCTGTCACCCCAGGACACAGTTACAGCAGCAGATTGGGGCATGATGACCCGAGGGGGAAAAGACGGGCCGCCTACTTGCTAAAATCGCATGATCTCAGCAGCAGTTATTTCCGAGCTGGCATCCTTCTATGGCGACCTGTATAGACCGAGGGATGCTTACTCGGATGCAGATCTAACCGTGTATATGTCAAAAATCGATTTACCCTCGCTGTCGGTGGCGGCTCAAAAACAGTTGGATGCTCCTGTAACTCTGGAGGAGCTTCAGACAGCGGCCTGCTCTTTTCCCACGTGTAAGGCACCGGGAGAGGATGGCCTCCCCATGGAGGTATTTAGTCAATATGGTGAACAGATACTCCCTGAACTGCTAAAGGTTTTTAATGCTTGCCTGGAAGCAGGTAGACTCCCTGAATCTATGGCAAGAGCTAATGTAATTCTACTACTCAAACAGGGGAAGGATCCGGTTGACCCCGGCTCCTACAGACCTATATCATTACTCCAGAGTGACGTGAAGATCCTAGCTAAGGTCTTGGCGCTTCGGGTCAATGGGATCATCTCCTCCATTATACACCAGGATCAGGCTGGCTTTATGCCGCAAAAGTCCACGGCCACAAATCTTAGGAGATTGTTCCTAAACATGCAAATGCAAGCAGATAACGGGGGTCAAAGGGCATTGCTGTCTCTTGACGCCAATAAGGCCTTTGACAGCATCAGCTGGAGATATCTGTGGGCAGTATTGGAAAAGTTTGGATTTGGGGAACGTTTTATAGAATGGGTTAAGTTACTGTATGCATCCCCTCTCAAGCCAACATTAGAGTGACAGACAGAGTTTCACAAGCCTTCGCTCTGGGCAGGGGGACAAGGCAAGGTTGCCCTCTGTCCCCGCTGCTCTTTGCGATCGCAATAGAGCCCTTGGCAGCCCTGATAAGAGACAGCGCCCAGATACAGGGGTTCCAATACGGAACTCTGCATGAAAAAATAATGTTGTACGCTGACGACATGTTACTCTTTCTAGGTGACACGAGTCACTCATTATTAGAGGTGATGTCTATAATAAAACTGTTTGGTCATTACTGCGGGCTAACCATAAACTGGTCCAAGTCAGCTTTGATGTTGTTGGACGGAGATCACGGGGTTGTACTCCCTGTTCACTGCCCCATTCCTCTGGTCACTAGCTTCAAATACCTGGGCATACAAGTGGCGCCCAGGATTGGAGACTACTGCTCCCTTAAACATTTATCCCTTGCTCTCTCATTTTCAAGACAAAATAAACACCTGGAACAACCTGAAGATGTCCTTAGCGGGCAAGGCCAACTTAATTAAAATGATCTTAATGCCACAGTTGCTATACTTCTTACACAATACACCGGTTGTAGTTCCTCTTAAAATTTTCAGAATATTAAAAACACTTTTCCGTCGATTACTATGGAATACCAAAAACCCCAGAATTAAGCTAGAGCAGCTACAGCAGTCGAAGGACAACGGGGGATGGCGGTTCCCAACCCCTGGTTGTACTATATAGCGTCCCAATTGCAGCAGCTGGTTGGCTCCATGGCTCCAGAACCAAAAGGCTCGGCGGCGCAGTTGATGTTGAAAGCCTCTGGGGCGGAGACCATTCCCATGGGCCTTGAGGCACAACTGTTCGCAAAATCCAATAAACAGACCCCAACATTGTCACTTGTACAGAAAATATGGAATAAGGTCAGACAGCTTCAGGGGGTGCAAGGCTTCACAGATTTCAGTCCAATATGGGGCAACCGCTCTTATACTGAGCTGGATAAATTACTACAAGGGCCTAGATGGCGGAAACATGGGGTAAAACTGCTCTCACACATATTCGGGAACGGTAAACTACTTTCTTTTATAGAATTGTAGGTCAAATTTAACCTGTCGGATAACATGTTTTATTCCTACCTTCAACTGTGACAGTCTCTGCGCAGGGGGACGCAAGTGGGTGGACATTGTCGCCCACTCCGGTGTTCCATGTGTTGCAGTCCAGTAGTGAGACCAAAGGAATTATATCTCAATGCTATCAGATGTTACTAGCAAGATACCTGCGAGCCTACCCGTGCAATGCAATGTCTGCTTGGGAAGGGGACCTTGGCCAGATCACAGGTAAGCAGTGGGAGGAGGCCTTACAATCTGTATCCACGTGCTCCCTTAATGTTGTACAAAAGGTTTCCCAACTGTTTATAGCATTGAGAGTGCACTACACCCCGAAAAAGTTGTTTAAAATGGGCAGGGTGGCAGATCCTCTATGTTCCCGTTGTCGACAGCATGAAGGGGACCTTATTCATCTCCTATGGAGATGCCCGAAGCTCCACCGGTACTGGAATGAAGTGATGGGCACGCTCAATGGGGTATTTCAGATGAAGGTTCCCATAGACCCTATGTGTTGTATACTGGGGGTCCTGGAGGAGGAGATCCCTGAGGAATCGATCAGGGTCGCGTTCTCCAGAGCTTTATTCCAGGCCAGGAAACTTATACTCATGGGCTGGAAGTCTGTGGGGCCACCTACTAGTCGCTCCTGGGTGGAACACATGGGACAAACCCTCATAAGGGAAAAATATATATACCAACACAGGGGGTGCCCGGGCAGGTTTGAACGAATTTGGTCCAAATGGCTAGACACACCAGGATTAAGCCCGAGAGAGCTAGTGATGTCCAGGCTCCTACAATCTCTTTAAACGGGACGAGGGGATACAAGATAGTGTGTATAATATAAAATGTGCGGGCGGGGGGGGGTGGAGATGGGGAAAAGGTGAATTATTGTCGGCAGGAGAAATGCAGTAGGTTGATAGCTAAGTTGAAATAACTACTGTATGCATGTACATGAACAGAATACAAAATAACAATGTATCTGTAATTGCAAACTGAGTACTGATTATTGTTGGATAATATGTGAATGTTCAATAAAACCTTTTTAGATTTAAAAAAAGAAGTCCGTCAAAAGTCCGTCGACAGTCCGTTGGAAACACCGTCAGACCTTTGATGCCGAAAAGTTCACCCGTGTGTACACGGCATTAGAAAACAAAAAATAGATCTCTGGTTATCTGAACTACTGGGACCATTCAGCCCAGATGGAGGTAATACCCCCTCCTGCACCATAGCCACCCTTTTTTCTAATTTTCTTTATTGTCTTTTCCTACCTCTCTCCCTTCCCCTCTTTACAATTTTTGTACCTCACTATCTAGCCCAACATTCTCCCCATTAACTAACTGTTACCACTCTGTTCTGTCAAACTCCACATAAAGATCTCCTCTAAATCCTATCTCCTTATCTCCTCTCCTATATCTTCCTCTACCAAACTTCAGTTACACATTAGCTTGAATTTTGCAGTACATTTACATACCGTATTTATCGGCGTATAACACGCACATTCATTTTAAGAGGGAAGTTTCAGGGAAAAAAACTTAAATTATAAATAAGGAACTTTGAAGCAAAATAAGGGTCAGTGCCCATCTGCAGCCTCACCATTGCCATCAATGCAGCCTGCTCAATGCCCATCTGCAGCCTCACAAGTGCCATTAATGCAGCCTCATCAGTCCACATCAATGCAGCCTCACTATTGCTATCAATGCAGCAGCCTCACTATTGTCATCAATGCAGCAGCCTCACCATTGCCATCAATGCAGCAGCCTCACCATTGGCATCAATGCAGCAGCCTCACCATTGCCATCAGTGCAACCTGATCGATGCCCATCTGCAGCCTAGAGGGGACAGGGAGAGGGGTGGGATGAGCGCTGACAGATTACATACAGTGAGAATCTCCTATGATAGAACAGTGGTCCAATGGCGGCCCAGGAGACTGAACTTCCTATTACAGAGGCCACCAAGTAAACAGGAGATTCTCACTGTATGTAATCTGACGGCACTCGTCCCGCCCCCCTCCCTGTCCCCTCCGAGGCAGCTAAAATTGAAGTATTGGCGTATAACACGCATACGCTATTTGCACCCGATTTTCATGGTGAAAAAGTGAGTGTTATACGCCAATAAATACAGTACTTACAAAACCACAGGGCTCCATAGTACTATTGTTCTTGTAAATTTTTAATAAAAATTACTAAATCAGAAAATATGGTAAAAGAACAAGGCAAATAAATCACATACAAAAAAAAAGTGCATTGAAAAAACAACATGTTTTTAAACATTTGGTTAAGTTAGTCAGAAAACACATTTGTATGAATGGGTTGTAAAGTGCATATTCTCTTTTTATTAATGCACATTTTTGGCTGTTGTGTGGTACACTGCACTCTAGGATGTTTTTTTTTTAATTTTCCCTATTAAACCCCATAGCCATGAAAGCGATCCAAGTGATAATTAACACATGCATATTTTATTTTAACTGCCTTTTTTCAGCTCATTTGTGTACAGCAGGAATGCAAATGAAATCTGTAACTGTGCAGACCAGCATTAGGCCTGAAAGAAATAACTTGATGAAAGTAGAAAGACTGTGAAAAGTAATTTACAAGAATCCAAATGGAATTAATATTTGAAATATTATGCTCTAATAGCTGAAGGATAGAAAGAGCTTAAATAACTCCTTTGCCTGTCTTGAGCCTGTGATGCTGTACTCTTATTGAGTGCAAAAAAAAAGATTTCTTGAAACAGTGAAATAACTGAACAAGAGTGATCAGTAATGTATCTGCACTACTACTCTAAAGATGCCTATACAATGTTGGTTCCAGCTGCTTATTCCAAATTTACTATTAACTGTAAGATACTGACATTCCATACCCAAAACCAATGTATAATGTTATATACTAAGTATTTAATCGGAGATGTCTGTAAACTACCCAAATCCTCCCACAGACATCTAGGAAAAAATAAGAGGCGCTTTCAAACAAAAAATCAAGTGTATTAAACACAGTGATGGTGTGACCCTCTACACATGTGTATGTGAACACTAATGCAAAGGTGAAATCTATAAACAAATCTACACAAAATGTATATAGGTGTAAATGTACCAGCCAGATCAGTGGTCAAATAAAAAATAAAAAATAAGAGGCGCTTTCAAACAAAAATCAAGTGTGTTAATCACAGTGATGGTGTGACCCTCTACACATGTGTATGTAAACACTAATGCAAAGGTGAAATCTGTAAACAAATCTACACAAAATGTATATAGGTGTAAATGTACCAGCCAGATCAGTGGTCAAATATCGATCAACACAGTGATGGTGCGACCCTCTTAATGGTATAAACCTTACATGCAGTGTAATCTTAGGAAATGCATATCTCAATACATTTCCAGTGATAAAACCTATCCTGCCACTTCAAATCATGCTGTACATGCAAAAAATATATCCAAAAATATAAAATACAAAATACAAATTAACTTCAAAAATATAAATCAGTCCACAATAAAACGTGACCACACACATGAGAAAAATGTGTCCGAATAAAGTGGTAATAAATCTTGATAAAGCACAGGTGATGTTGTGTCTCCTCCACCTCTCCTCTTGTGTGCAGTGATTCCACTCCCTCAAGACCTACACTCACCGACTTAATTTGCCAGCACTCTCATGCAAGGCAATAATCGCTTATCTACCATACACCAAGGTAGTAGGATCAATCGTTGTTCCACAGTGAATGTTTCCAACCCGGTCCACATGAAAAAAATAATATGTGCTCCAATAGTGTAAACCAGTATCACACATTTATTAAAATCACTGCAATCTTCAATCAGTACACTCACATGTAAAATGATAAAATACAGCTCAAATAAAGTGCAAATCACATCAAACGTAATTCCAGTGGATCCAAATAAAACAAGTGGTCACGGCGGACCCGAGGTGTGCTGGTGCAGGGTTATCAATCTCACCCCTCCCTTGGATGTCCTCCGTCCCTCCGTGTAAACAATGCTCCTCTCCTTCAGTGTGGCTAACAGTGCTGCACGTCACGTCTCACAGCCACGCCCCCGACGTTTCGTCATAGGTTGACTTATTCATGGGATAGGCTGTGCTCCCTGCCACTCATCCCTTATATGCCTATCTAGCTAACGCTCATTGGCCGGCTCATCGCGCATGCGCACATCTCGGGTCCCCATTATGTGAATTACACTGAGAGCTCCGGTACACAGCATAATGGGAATCAGGCATTCTAGCGATGTGAACTGATGTTTGCAAAGAATCTCTTGTTACGTGAGGTGTCATGCAGATACAGCTGACGCTCCAACTGATCGCTGCATGTCACATCACATAGTGAAAGCAGCATTAACACACAGCACAACACAGTATTAACCCCTGCAGATGCCGCTCTCACATTACTTCCTGAATGTTTTGTGTTGTTCACACAGATACATACATCCACATGGTGAGAAACTTCCTATCTAAATACACTGGAAATAATCAATCCCCCCTCACCTCTAGGTATAAGCCATCCATATGACTAGATGTTCTCATCTATAGTGGGTTTAGATTATATGTGTGTACATCTAAACTCAAATCTAAAATAGAAAGGTAAATATGAAACAACAAAAAGTGTATAAAATCCCTTATCACTAGTAAGCATGTTAAATGTATCCAAATTGTATATAAACTGAGAACCCAGTGAATTTATTTTCAAAATAAAAAGAAAAAAAATCGATACTTATAATATGAGGTAAAATCGATATTTATAATAAAAGGGGCCTCTACATATATGGCCCACCACACTATATAGGGTAGTGATTGAATCTAATTCTAGACATGTATCTACTGTCTCTGTAGATACAGGTTCCCCTTCACTCAGTGGTTTATATATAATGCTAAAGATGCTTAAAGTACATATATTTAATAGTAATTAAAAATCATTGATAAAACAATTCAGGTCTAGTTCTATATTTAACCCCCTCGGGGCCAGACTCTTCATTAAAAATATCCACCGGGTTTCTCTTTGGGATAGATTCCTAACTCTTTTGGATCCCCTCCACGAGGGGTGGATCACATCTATCCCACAAAACCGCAGTAGAGAGGGATCCTGCTGATGTTTTTCCTTAAAATGTAGAGAAACGCTATGGTATTTATAACCATTCTTTATATTAGTTAGGTGCTCAGAGATTCTAACAAACTATGTCAGCAAGGGTCTGGCTGGCTCCTCTTCATATCTTACTTGTGCATTGTGGCCCCATTCATTTCTTTGAATAAACTCTACTTATGGTGACCTCCAATGGCCCCATGGAGCTTGGCTTATCCATAACAATAAATTGGTCCATGACGTGCATGCACAGTATCAAGGTAACTCAGACAGGACTTGTCAGATGAAAGATCACTAGGTCTAGGTGAAAGATGAGTTTTATCCTAGGTGTGCTGTACTGGGGTGGGGTGATTTATTAAGGTTGCCCTTTAAATATCAGGAACATTCAGTTAGAAAGATACAGATGAATTCAAAAGAATATGTATTTTATAGAAATAGAACATGCTGGAGGGTGTGCTGTAGAAAGTTTATTTTTCTTCCTTCAAAAAGAAATATATTTACAGTATATATAGATTTTTATGGTGCATTTTAATGGACGCTAAGGGGTGTCTTGCTAATATGTATCTCATATCATCTCATTCAGTAATAAGTAAACAAAAATAAATAAAATATTCAAATGTTATATCTAGCATGGAAATATCCAGCTCTGTATATACACAAAACCTGAAGTAGCATAAACTGATTTGTAACAAAATTTTACAACATTGACAATTGCAAGGAAAGACAAAATTTAACCTTACTGGATTACATCCTAAATTGAAAACAATGTAAATGTCCATATATAGTGCTATGAAGCCTGTAATATACAGTATGTGATGCATTAGATGGAAAATCTAGATCTTTGGCTTCATGCCTGCAAACACACCTGTGGTCCAATTGTAATTGGCAAATAAAGGACACACTGAAATAATTATGTTTAATATTTAAACAGTCAAATGTCACATAGAACAGCTGCTTTAAAGTACTGTTCAACTGGGCATATGCTTTATTAATCAATGCATAGCGAACCATATCTGTTGCTTGAGGAGTAGATCAGTTGACTTTTATAATGTAGTCATTTCTTTCCTTTAATTATACATTAGCACAACTTAAAGTGGTTTTAAGCCCACTTTTAAAAACCTTGCTGACAGGCAGGGATTTGTTTGACTGAAGAAATCCTATTGCTCTCTTCTGTCGTAAAGGCTTCCTCCTGCCTGTCAACTGTAGTGTACATTGGAGCACACCTAGTGGCCTGGCCATGCAATCCACTATAGAGAAAAAACCCAGAAGGAAAACTGTGCAAATATTGAAGCACCCTGGATTCGCCAATTGGTGACATCACAGCACTGGAGGGCTTCTTTGACAGGTAAGTCTGCCATTAGGTGCTAAAATGCAGGGCATACTACCACATTATGGCATAACCCATCTGGGGGGCCTCTAAAAAAAATATATATATAGTGGAGTTTACTACTACTTTTGGGTAAAAAAAATAGTTACCACAACACCTGCAGCTACCAAACTGTGATTTTTTAATACACTAACACATAGAAAAGTATCTGAATCTGTCGCCATGTGACTGCAACTGCTTCATTGTTTTAAACATGCTTAAATGGTAATCTATGCTGCCTTCAAATTCAACCTTTAACTGCAACTGCTTCATTGTTTTAAACATGCTTAAATGGTAATCTATGCTGCCCTCAAATTCCACCTTTAACTGCAACTGCTTCATTGTTTTAAACATGTTTCAATGGTTAATTATACTGCCTTTAAATTCTTTACCTTTGTCCATATCACTGTGATGTTTGTTTTTGTTTCCTTATTGTTCATAGTTGAATTATGAGTTGGTTTTATCTTTATAGCCATGATCCCCTGCTCTCTTGCTGTATCTTGTAGTCTGTCTTTGGTGTGAGAGGTTCGTTCTGTCAGCCATGTTTTCCTCCTATGCAATCCTGGCTGATTACCGTATTTATTGGCGTATAACACGCACCGGCGTATAGCACGCACCCCAATTTAGGAGGGAATTTTAAGGAAAAAAAAACTTTTAGGAGGGAAGTTGAAGGGAAAAAAAACTTACATTTAAACGCCCATCATTGCAGCCTTGTCAGTGCAGCCTTGTCAGTGCAGCCATGTCAGTGCAGCCTTGTCAGTGCAGCCATGTCAGTGCAGCCTTGTCAGTGCAGCCATGTCAGTGCAGCCATGTCAGTGCAGCCATGTCAGTGCAGCCATGTCAGTGCAGCTTTGTCAGTGCAGCCTTGTCAGTGCAGCCTTCCCCAGTGCAGCCTTGTCAATGCAGCCTTCCCCAGTGCAGACTTCCCCAGTGCAGCCTTGTCAGTGCAGACTTCCCCAGTGCAGACTTCCCCAGTGCAGCTTTACCCAGTGCAGCCTTCCCCAGTGCAGTCTTCCCCAGTGCAGCTTTCCCCAGTGCAGCCTTCCCCAGTGCAGCCTTCCCCAGTGCAGTCTTCCCCAGTGCAGCTTTCCCCAGTGCAGCCTTCCCCAGTGCAGCCTTCCCCAGTGCAGCCTTGCCCCAGTGATCCCAGCCATTCTGGGCTTCAAAATCGCCGATCGCGATTTAACAGTGGCGCCGCTGGCGCCGAAATACACAGTGCCGGTCCTCGGCTCTTTCCGGCGGCTGTCGTTCATTTTCGGCTCCACTCGTAGTCCCGAGCGGAGCTATCCGAACCTAGCCGAGTAGGTTCGGATAGCTCCGCTCGGGACTACGAGTGGAGCCGAAAATGAACGACAGCCGCCGGAAAGAGCCGAGGACCGGCTCTGTGTATTTCGGCGCCGGCGGCGCCATTTTCAAATCGCGATCGGCGATTTTGAAAATGTGACAGGTCGGGATCGCAGGGGATCAGCGTATAACACGCACCTGCGACTTTCCCCTGATTTTAAGGGGAAAAAAGTGCGTGTTATACGCCGATAAATATGGTAATTGGAAATAATACCCCCACCCAACTCGGTATAAATTTAGGCCTTCTCTAGGGGATGCCCAGGCAGGGATTACATTGGCAACTATAATTTTGGATAAAGTATTCATATTGGATTAAGTATTACACTTCGGCTCAGCACTTCAGCGAATGCACAAAGCGAAAATATACAACAGACTACTGCAACACACTAAACAGACTACAGGTGTCCTGATTCCCCATAGAACATCTCTCATCCAGTCTGCTTCTCAATCTCACCACTCTGTATCCTGCACTCCCTACTTTTCCTTCTCACAGTTGCATCTTCTCTTCTTAAACTTTCTCTCCTTCACCTCTCTTCTTCACCCCACAGCTTATATATATCACCCATACTCCTGTCTTCACTGTATTACTGCACTCATCGACTTCTGCTAATTTTGCACCCACATACCAATAAACTTCCAGGACACTGAGAAATGTCCCCCCACATAAGTCACACTCCCATATCACCTCTCTCACCCTTCTGCTTCTCCTAATGTCTGGAGATATTTCTCCAAATCCTGGACCGTCATCATTTACCTTTTGCCAACATACCCAGCACTCCCTATCCTCTGCCAGAAGCCGCAATCTACACAATCTAATTTCTATTCCTCTTCTGCCTAGAACCAGCCTTCCCTTTTCCTGTGCCCTTTGCAATGCCCGCTCAGTTTCAACAAACTTACTACCATCCATGACCTATTTATCACAACCTCCTTCGACCTACTTGCAATTACAGAGACATGGCTTCAAGAATCTGATTTTACTTCTCCTGCTGCCCTGTCCCATGGTGGCCTCCTGTGGACTCACTCTCCCCAGCCTAGTTGATGGAAAGGAGGTGGTGTTGGAATCCTCCTATCCCCTCAAAGCACTTTTCAGGTTATTCATCCACAAACCTCTCTGTGCCTCTCCTCATTTGAAGCTCACAGTATTTCTCTATTTTCTCCAGTTTCATTGAGAATTGCTGTGATCTATCGGCCTCCTGGACCGATCAAGCTTCCTTGATGACTTCTCTGCCTGGCTACCTTACCTTCTCTCTTCTGAAATCCGAACAATCATTCTTGGTGACTTCAACATCCCTGTTAATCTTAACACTCCAGCTACTTCTAAATTTCTGAACTTAATCTCCTCTTCTGACCTGAAACAATGGGCAAACGCTTCTACTCACTCTGTTGGCAACTGCCTTGACCTCATATTCTCCTACCTATGCACTCCACGCAACCTCTCCAAGATTCCTTTTCCTCTTTCACCTTTTTAGTTTCACTCTCCTTGTTTTCCTTCTCTTTGCCTTCCAACTTCCAAACAATTACCCTTAGAAACCTTCGCCATCTTAACCCTTCTCTTCTTTTTTCTGCTACAGATTGTCTCTATGCCGAAATCTCATCCTTGTCCTGCCCCAACCTGGCCACTTCTATCTACAACAGTTCACTGTCATCCACCCTGGATACCTTGGCCCCCTCACTATGCACAGAATCAGGGCCCGACCGCTACAACCCTGGCAGACAGACATTACCAAAAGCCTCAAAAAACAGAGCCTTGTTCTTGAGCGTCTATGACATAAGACTCTTTTTCTACCTTTAATGCTCTACTTGCTAATCACTTCAAAAATAAGATTGAGACATTTCTTCTTGAGATCTCCTCCACTCTACAGATATCTCCCTCACGTTACACTCTTTGTCCCCCTGTACAAACAAAACTCTTGTTTAACCCAACTACTACAGATGAAGTCAATAAACTTTTTTCTAACTCCCACCTAACCTCCTGCCCGCTGGACCCCGTTGCTTCTCAAATACTGCGGTCACCCTCTGACTCTATTCTACACTCTCTAACTCATATCTTCAACCTCTGTCTCTCTACTGGCATCTTCCCCAACCCTCTAAAACATGCACTAGTCCCTTCCATCCCAAAAAAGGCCTCACTGGACCCCACCAATCTTAACAACCTAAGACCCATCTTCTTACTCCCTTTTGCCTCCAAACTCATTGAACGTTTAATCTACAACCGACTGAGCGACCATCTCATTGAGAACAACCTTCTTGATCCCCTTTAGTCTGAATTTCGTCCACAGCACTCCACAGAAACTGCTCTCCTAAAACTCACAAATGACTTACTAACTGCTAAAGCCAATGGTCATTATTCCGTACTCTTATGCCCCGTGCACACGGTTGGATTTTCCAATGGAAAATGTTCGATGGGAGCTTGTTGTTGGAAATTCCGACTGTGTGTAGGCTCATTGGATATTTTCCATCTGAATTTCCGTCACACAAAATTTGAGAGCTGGTTCTCAAATTTTCCGACAACAAAATCTGTTGATCCGTAAATTCCGATCATGTGTACACAATTCTGATGCACAAAGTTCCACGCATGCTCGGAATCTTACCTATCTCACCGCACCTTCAGTGTCACCTACTTACTTACTCAATTCTACTTCCTCCTCTCCAACACCTCTTACCATTGGGGTCCTCCAAGGTTCTGTCCTTGGACCTCTACTATTCTCAATCCACACATCCTCCCTGGGTCAGCTGATAGCCTTCCATGGCTTCCAATACCATTTATATGCTGATGACACCCAAATCTATCTCTCTACCCCTCAGCTCACCCCATCAGTCTCCTCACACTTCACTGATTTACTAACAGACATATAAGCCTGGATGTCACACCACTTCCTCAAACTGAATCTATCTAAAACCAAGCTCATAATATTTCCTCCCCCATGTGCCCCTTTCCTTGACTACTCTGTCAAGATCAATGGCACAACTATCAGTCCGTCCCCACATACCAGGATGCTAGGGGTAACCCTAGACTCTGAACTGTCCTTTCAGGCCCACATCCAATCCCTGTCCAAATCATGCCACCTTAGCTTCCGCAAAATCTCTAGAGTACGCCCCTTTTTAACCAATGACACCACCAAGTTTCTAATTCACTCCCTGGTCATCTTGTGCCTCGACTACTGAAACTCACTCCTCACTGGACTACCCTTACATACACTATCCCCCCTTCAGTCCATAATGAATGCTGCTGCAAGACTCATCCACCTTACCAACCTTTCAGTGTCCTCCACCCCTCCCTGCCAATCCCTGCAGTGGCTTCCACTCACCCAACAAATAAAATTCAATGTACTAACAATTTACAAAGCCGTCCACAACTCTGCTCCAGCTACATCACTAACCTAGTCTCAAAATATCAACCAAGCCGCTCTCTTCGGTCCTCCCAAGACCTCCTGCTCCTTAGCTCCCTTGTCACCTCCTCCCATGCTCGCCTACAGGATTTCCCCAGAGCTTCTCCCATCCTTTGGAACTCCCTACCCCAATCTGTCCGACTGTCCCCTAATCTATCCATCTTTAGACGTTCCCTGAAAACCCTTCTCTTTAAAGAAGCTTATCCTGCTTCTAACTAATACACTGTTTGACTTTCTCCATCAGCTCATCCCCCACAGCTAATTACCTTTTGTATCAATTGACCCTCCCTCCTAGATTGTAAGCTCTAGTGAGCAGGGCCCTCTGATTCCTCTTGTACCAGATTGTAATGTAACTGTAATGTCTGCCTTCATTTTGTTAAGCGCTGCGCAAACTGTTGGCGCTATATAAATCCTGTATAATAATAATAATAATGTGATTCTCCATGGTTTCTCTTCAGTTAGCAGTTACAGTTATTAGATGCTGCTATCTATTCTCTTTACTGCTCAGCCAACCAGTCTTGTGTCTGCCCTTGGTGTCGTGATGTCACAGAATCACCCTGTGATTGCCCTGTAATGGACTCTTCCAACAGTAAATAGACAGTGTCTATGCTACCAGGAAGCAAACTGGGCACTGCAAACCAGAACCTCTCATGCTGCAGACAAGTAGAAAGATGACTTTGGACCTGACTTGTCATGTGACCAGAGTTTTTGGTAAGTTATTAGTGGAGCTCCACATTAGTTATTCTCATGTTGGATAAAGTAGATTAAATCATCTGTAAGGATTTTACTGCTAATAGAACCACAGAGCACAGCAGGGAGTCGGTCAACCAACAGACCCAAAAATATGCCAGATGCTGCACATTCTTTAGTAGAGATTTGAAAAAAACATCAAGTGACTTAGAATAATATACAACGCTTGATCCATTACCATTGTTGCCCTTCCCATATTGTCTGCCTTAAATTTCCATTAAAACTTTTCTATATATGTCATACTTACCTGCTCTGTGCAATGCTTTTGCACAGAGCAGCTCCGATTCTCTTCTCCTGGGGCCCCCCGCCGGCACTCCACGCCCCTCCTCTTTCGTGAGTGTCCCCACAGAAAGCTGCTTTCTATGGGGACACCCGCGCAGGCTCACTCATGAGCCGCCCTGTCTGTATCTATTGACACAAAAGCGAGCGGCTTGGCCCTAACTCCCACTCCCTCATCACAACATTTAATTGACAGCAGTGGAAGCCATAAATAAATAGCACTGCCAGTGAAGCGGTTAACACTAGGGGGCAATCAAGGGGTTAAGTGTTCCTTAGGGAGGTATTTTCTAACTATGGGGGGAGTGTACTGACAGGGAGTAGAGAGCAGAGTAGAGATTGCTGTTCCTGATCACTAGGAACAGACAATCGCTCTCTACTCCCCTGTCAGAACGGGGATCTGTTTGTTTACATTGACAGATACCCATTCTGGCTCTCTGTGGAGCGATCGCGGGTGGCCAGCGTACATCGCAGCCGCCGGCCACGCGCATCGGCTCCGGCGATGCACCTGCTTTTGCTCTTAAAGCGGCCGACGTACAGCTACGGCGATTTGCACAGCCGCGCGAACCTGCCGCAGTAAAATGACAGTTTAACATGTTAATGTAATTTTAAAAGTCATGTATAATATTTTTGATAATATAATAATAATAATAATAATAATAATATAATAATATTTTTGAATCTGCAACTTTCATTTAAATAATACCTGGTTATCCTTTCATAAAGGTTTTTGTTCAGGCATTTCATGCTACAGTGTGCAACATTATGTCACTGTCTCCCTCTTGCACTCCAATGTTGTCACTCTGTCACACAGGCTTCCAATGGAGGTTATTTCAACATACATTATCATCAGAAAACTGACCCTGAGAAATACCTTTCAGCCACTGCTGGAGTGATTGCATATAGACAGGAAATTGTAACAAAGAAGCTGTAGGAGATCAACAGCCCTCAGTTACAACAAAGAATAAAAAATGTATTGATGCACAGCGCTAAAAAGCAAAATAAAATTCAATTAATTTATGGTTTACATTTACTTTTACTTTTTGATACAAATTTTATGTTTGCCTAAACTCATGATTCTATATACACACTTCTTCCACACTGTCCTGCTGCTTCATCTGATACTGTCAAATTGAAACACTCTAGGAGGTGGCAGATTTTCATATGATTGGTTCATTGCGGACATTTGCTGACATTTACCTTGTCTTTTATCTCAGTGGCTCATGGGGGACATACATAACTAGATTGTGGAAACAGATTTTATGCAGTCTTATGCCGCATACACACAAGCCAAATTTCCAACAGAAAGTCCGATGGGAGCTTTTCATTGTATATTCCGACCGTGTGTATGCCCCATTGGACCTTTTCTGTTGAAAATTCAGACGGACTTAGATAGAGAACATGTTCTATATTTTTCTGACAGAACAAATTACTATCGGAAAAAACGCTCGTCTGTATGCTGTTCCGACGCTCCAAAAACAACGCATGCTCTGAAGCAATTATGAGATGGAAGCTGTTGGCTACTGGCTATTGAACTTCTGTTTTCTAGTCCCGTCATACGTGTTGTGGACGGTTGGAATTTGGTGTGACCGTGTGTATGCAAGACAGCTTGAGTGGAATTCCGTCAGAACTCCATCGTAAAAACCTTCAGAGTTTATTCCGACGGCAAAATCGGTCATGTGTACAGATAATTTGACCACTTTTGGTCCCAAAATTATTGTATTATTGTGCATTATTTATTATTAGATCTGTTGCTTTCTGCTGGTTAAGTAGGGATGATTTAAAAATCTTCACTGGAGCTCTTTTGGCATGAACTGTACAGTGGATATGCCTGATCAATTGAAAAATAGTTGTTTGCTGTAAGAATAATTAGAAGTGCTGATGCCTAGCATACTTTTTAAGATGAAAAAGAGGATTACTTTATTGGAAAAAATATGTGAGCAAAAGACAATCTATTGCCACACCCCCAGTTACACCCACCAAGAAGAATCAATATGCAAAAAATGATTAGTTAACCACTTCAGCCCCGGAAGGATTTGCCCCCTTAATGACCAGAGAACTTTTTACAATTTACATATGTACACATTTAGTACAAAATGTATTCAGTCACATGTCTTGGGTAAAAAAAAAATTCAATAAGCGTATATTTGTTTTTTTGAGCTAAAGTTATAGCATCTACAAACTAGGGTACATTTTCTGCAATTTACGCAGCTTTTAGTTTGTGACTGCCTATCTCATTTCTTGAGGTGCTAAAATGGCAGGGCAGTATAACCCCCCCCCCCACCAAATGACACCATTTTGCAAAGTAGACACCCCAAGGAAATTTCTGAGAGGCATGTTGAGCCAATTGAATATTTTATTTTTTTTGTCACAAGTGATTGAATAATGGCAAAAAAAAACACAAAGTTGCCACTGAAATGATTTATTGCTCCCACATGCCATGGACATATTTGTAATTTCACCCCAAAATACATTGTGCATTACATGTACATTATACATTTGTAGCGTAGGTGCGCCGGACTTACAAACAGATGGACTTGGACACACACGATCACTCCAAAAGTCCAATGGTTTTGAACGCGGTGACGTACAGCACGTACAACGGGACTAGAAAAAGGAAGTTCAAGCCCCACTACGTCACCCTTTGGGCTCCTTCTGCTAATCTCGTGTTTATCTCGTGTTAGTAGAAGTTTGGTTAGAGACCATTTGCGCTTTTCACACTTCAGCTTATGTCGATCGTTTTCTGCGGTTCAGTTTGTGCTTGTGAGGTTTGTATCTGCTTTTCAGTGCGTGTTGGTCAGTTCGTAACCTGCCTAGCAGGCTGTTCTGGTCCGCTCATCCCTGATCTTCAGGTCGCTCTTCATAGGCCTTGCTGTTCTTTAGTGCGTTTGTTCTAAGTTTGTTTGTTTGACCAGCCGACCGCTTTGAAGCCATGTTGCTTGGAAGTACTCGTTCTCGAGTTTGTGCTGTGTGGGGACTTGGTGTTGGGGTTAATACTTTGACCTGAGTCCTGTCCATGAACAGGGCGAGGAGGAGTTCATGGATGAAGAATTGGTTGCGCCAGTGTGACCAATTCTCGCACATGCCTTTGCTCTGTGAGATCCGTGAGAATACTCCTGAGGATTTCAGGAATTATCTCAGGATGACGGACCCCTTTTTGAACGTCTGCTGGCTATGCTGACCCCTTATATCTGCAGGCAGGATACCTGCATGAGGCAAGCCATCACTAGCGACTGGGAGAAGTCTTCAGGACTTGAAGTTCTCGACAGGCATCTCCCCCCAGGCTCTGGGGATCATAATCCCAGAAACCTGTTCTGCTATTATTCAGGTCCTGCAGAAGGACTATATGAAGGTAAGTTTTATCCTTCAACATTACATGATATGTATTTAATGTTTGCTAATGTATTGTCTAAATGTCCTTGTTACCTTATTACCATGCTTGGAATATGCTGGGAATGTCCCCTTTATCTTCATGCATGCCTGTTTTTTTACATGCATGTTTACATTAATCATTTTTTGGCCTACATGCATATTTACCTTCAATAACCTCCCCACCATGCAATCCCGGGTCCATTTATACCTCTAACCTATAGTCCCTTGAAAAATGTATATTGTCAGCTCCATTGTACTGTTTTACCCTCCCCCACCCCCTCAAATGTTTGCAACTGTCAGGTGTTTTTTTGCCCAAATTAGAACCCCTCCCCCACCCCCTCAAATGTTTGCAACTGTCAGGTGTGTTTTTTGCCCAAATTAGAACCCCTCCCCCACCCCCTCAAATGTTTGCAACTGTCAGGTGTGTTTTTGTCCAAATTAGAACCCCTCCTCCCACATACAAATTGTTCAATGGTCCATCAGAGGGGGTGAGTAATCTTATAAGTGGGCCTTATGTTTTTGGATTATTTTATAAAAATAACACATATTAATAATGTTCTACTGCTGTTGTTCAAGAATGTTTTTGTGTAATCTAATATCAAAGTTATGTTTCAAAGTACTTATATATTTTTTTTCTTGTTTGACTCCACAGTTTCCTTCGAACACACAGGAATGGCAGACTGTGACGTCCCAGTTCGCTGACCGTTGGGACTTTCCCAACTGTGTTGGCGTGATCGATGGGAAGCATGTCCGCATTTTGCCACCACCCCATTCGGGGTCCTATTACTATAACTATAAGGGGTTTCATAGTGTAGTTTTGATGGCGGTGGTCTCAGCACAATTGGATTTTATGTTCGTAGCCGTGGGGAAGGACGTCCGGATGTCAGACGGAGGAGTCTTTGCACAGACTGAGCTGTGCCAGCATCTCCAGACTGGTGGCCTGGGATTGCCACCTGATGACCAGAACGTGGATGGACTCCCCTCAGTTTTCATCGCTGATGAAGCGTTTGCTCTCGGCAAGCACTTGATGAGGCTGTTCCCCCAAAGGGTCCTCACCTCTGAGAGGAGGGTATTTAATTACCAGCTGGTCAGAGCAAGAAGAGTTGTGGAGAATGCCTTTGGGATTCTTGGGATTCCTCTCCGCAATAAATCTTGCAGAATACAAGATCAATTATGTCATCATGGCTTGCTGCATTCTGCATAATTTTTTAAGACGTCATTCATCGACATATCTTACATCAGTTGGGCCTGAGGCCAGACTTAGTGGTGAAGATCCACTCACAGGCCTGGATAGTGGCCGTATTGGCTTGGCCCCCCAAACCGCCCAACAAGTGCGTGACAGATGTCAATTATTTTAATGGTCAGGGGGGCCATTGCAATGCAACAAGAGCTTTAATCTTTTATTCCAAAAAATTAAAAATTTTTTGGCAAAAGTCTCTTGTTTTGATTCTTGTTTGCATTTAGTTTTGTCTGTCTCCTAGTGCACTTGATGTGACAAGTGCATTTCCCTTTAGTTAATAAGGTCCTTTGTCACTGTAACCACACAAAAAAATAACAATCTGTTATTGATAAATAATAAGCCACACACATTGTAGTAGTAAAAACATTTTACTGTGTGCACATTGAAAGGTGTATTTTGTTTGAACGTGTTTATGTTTATTTATTTTATTTTATTTTTTAGTAACAATATATATATATATATATTTTTTTTTTGGTTTAGGCATATTTGTTAAAAATATAAATTCTTGACAAAATTAGGCTTGACAACAGGGTTTTTAAAAACAGAAAAACAAAAAATAACACAAACTTACAAAGTTCAACATGTTAATAACGGTGCTGGTGATGTCACCCATGTAAAACCAAAAATTTGCAGATGCTCCCAATTTGGGAGTAAAATAGGTTCAAGTCAACATGTGCTATCTCCCATCATGGGGGAGCAATGGATGTGTTTTGTGTGTGCAATCCCTTTGTTCCTCTCACAAAGTAACATTTTTCTGATAAAGGGGTTGCAAACACAAAACAAGTACATTGATATCCCCTGATGGAAGATAGCACATGATGACACACCGTGTGCATCTGCTAAATTTTTACATTAGTATTTAAGAACTTCAAACATTTAAAAAAAATAAAACTTGACAATGAAATGAAGAACATGATTGATGTTTTTAGGCAAAAAGTTATAACCAGAATATCACCTAAAATGTGTGGATAAAAAAATGTATAAAAATATGCACGCCTAAATAGATTAACTTAAGCTGGGGTGTCAGTCACTCACTGGGTGGGTTGGAAATATCACACACTTGCTCCACCTCTCCTTCCTCCAGCTCGTCGGGTGGGCGTGGTCTTGGGCTGGAACTTGGGCTAATTGCTGCCTGGGGCTTGTGACTTGGGGGGGTCCTGGGATCCTCGGACTGTTGTCTGAGTCTTTTCTCCCCTATGAGAATTAAACAAAAGGTATAGTTAAAACACAGTGATATTTCAGTCATGAAAAAGGAATATGAAACGTTGGTTAGAAGTTGGGGACAATTGTCATTTTGTTTCCTAAAAAATTTTGAAGACAGGATTAAAATTCACTCTGACAAAAAATGCAAAACAATACACATTTTCATGCAAGTTTCACAGATGCAAACACCTCAATTATCCCCTATGTGTATTAGCCTCAAAAATTTTATCTGGTGTCACATAGTACACTAGTGCTCGTGAGTCCAGATTTGGAAACAGCTGCTGTGTCCTGTCCTTACATTACACTGAATCATTTTTGAAGAAGCATTATAGTTTCTAACACATCAACACAACATCACCACATTTTTGGAATATGACAAATTATCAAGACCTAAATGTATGTCCAACCCTGTACCATCGTATTTGGCGAAAAACAAACGTCATTTTCTTAGTATCATATGTATTTTCAAAAGAACGGTCTTTACGAACGTTGCTGTATTAACGAAAAGCATATGGATCAGCATGCAAGTTATGTATCTCAATAGGAACACACAACAAGTACTTACTTTTTTTAAGCAGCTTCTTTATTTTCCAATATTGTTCAGGCTCCCTAGTTTTGAGGTCAGACCACCGCTTCCTCAATTGTTCTTTAGCCCGTTAAATGCCAAATATTTGGTCAAGAGCGGTGACAACTGAGGCCATTATTTTGTCCTTCCGCATATTGGGTCGGGTGTACGGTCCTTTTTTGCCATCATAATCCTCCCTTTTCAATATGGACACCATCTCCAACATCTCTTCAAAGGCCATGTTGGTGGCCTTATATCTACTCCTGGATCTGGATGGTTGTGCCTCTGGGCTTTCCTCCGCGCTACTTGCAGATAATCTCTCCGCCATCTTTCCCTGTATACTCCCACTGCGCAATGAAGAGTGAAGGGGCGGGGACAAATTGTACTAAAGAACGTCAGGGGCAGGCGACGCAGGAGTAGCATGACACATGCGCAGTGTATATAAAGCTATTACGCTGGCCTACGTATGTCCGAGCGGAAGTAGCGAGCATCAGAAACTAAGGTAAGATTAAACATGGGTGCGTGTTTGGTGAATGTGTTTGGTGTGTGTGTATATGTGTACCCTAGGTTCTGCAAAAAATAATACTGGGAGTTTGGACTGACATTACAGTTTTTATCTTGTGTCTTGTCTTTCAGCAAAAATGAATCCCTTTAAGGATGCTGAATTTTTGACACGCTTCATTGATCTGTATCAAGAAAAAAGAAACCTGTGGGAGGTCAAGCACCCATTATACTTTAATAGAGATGTAAGGAAGGCAACACTGGGCACACTTTTGGAATTTGTGAAGACTCGAGACAAAAATATACTTCAAATATTGGTGAGCAGCTACAATAATGGTGGGGTCAAAAAGATAGCCTTTACTATTTGTTTAGAATTATATTTGCAAGTCATGAGCTGAAAATTGTGTGTGATTGCGTAACCCAAAATTACAACTACTGGTATGTCCCTTTTTTTTACCCAGGATGAGCTCAGCCAGGAGGAGGCCGTGCCCAGAGATATAGAGGAGGAGACCTTGCCCAGTGGGAGAGAGTAGGAGGCCGTGGCTGGGCCCAGTAGAAGCCTCACGGAATGTCAGGTGCCTCCCCTCCGCATTACCACAAAAAGGCCCAGGAAGATAACCCGAACAGAGGAGGAATCACTAGCCCTCATTCGGGAAGCCAGCCAAATCCTGAGCACACCACCCAATGCTGAAGAGGCCTATGGAACATATATGGCCACCAGGTTGCTGGAACTAGAAAAGGGGCAACGCCTCCTCTGTGGGGGTCTTTTTTTTCAAGCATATCAGAAGGGCTTGAGAGGGGAGCTTACTCAAACAACCTATATAGCAGATGAAGCCACTCCTCCTGCTACTCCTCCTCCTCCTCCTGCCCAAAGTACACCACCAGAGGCACAGCCTGCAAGGACAGCTGCAGAGAAGCGTGGAGGGAACACTGCAGGGCAGCGTGCAGGGAAGGCTCCACAGAATAGTCGAAGGTGATTGCCTGGCTTCTGTCTGGTCTGACTTCTAAATATGCTCCCTAGTCGCAAGATACCAATTTTATTTTCCAAAAACCTGATGTGTGTCCTGGGGGACAAAAGGCTTCACACATTCCAAAAGTGTCTCCAGTGTTGCCTCCCTCATTTCTTTTTTTCCAAAATAAATGGATTTTTTCTTAACCTTACATTATTGACTATGTGTTTTGATTTAAAAAGGACATTTGGTTTTTGAGTAGGCAGGTACAGGTCAAAAAGACTATGTGGGTTATTTACAAAAGGCTAAATCATTTGGCAATTCAAGTTCAAAGTACTTGGACTCATCTTTTTTTTTATATTTAAACAATATCTATTTTACACTGTGTGCTAAATTATGCAAAATGTTAGTTTTTTTATTTATTTATTTTTTTTGAGTTTCAAGTTACCACAATAACCTTAATATTTATTAGTGTTTTAATGAACCTTAATGAGGTTGGTGTCCGTTGTTAATTAGACATAGGGGGTTATTTTCAAAAGGCAAAATCATTTTTCACTACAAGTGCAAATTGTACTTGGAATTGTACTGAAAGAGCATTTGGATGTGCATTCGCTGTGTATCCGAGGAACCCCCCAAAAAAAAATTCTCTTGCACATGATTGTATGATAAAATCAGCAGAGCTTCCCCTCATTTCATATCTTCCCCTCAGATTTACAGCGACTGCACTTCCAACAAGTGCACTTGCAGTGCAATTTATAAAGTGCACTTTGCACTAGTACTTTGCACTTGAATTGCCAAATGATTTAGCCTTTTGTAAATGACCCACATAGTTTTTTTGACCTGTACCTGCCTACTCACAAACCAAATGTTTTTTTAATCAAAACACATAGTCAATAATGTAAGGTAAAGAAAAAATCCATTTATTTTGGTAAAAAAAGAAATGAGGAAGGCAACACTGGAGACACTTTTGGAATGTGTGAAGCCTTTTGTCCCCCAGGACACACATCAAGTTTTTGGAAAATAAAATTGGTATCTTGCGACTAGGGAGCACAGTCAGAAGTCAGACCAGACAGAAGCCAGGCAATCACCTTCGACTCTTCCGTGGAGCCTTCCCTGCACGCTGCCCTGCAGCGTTCCCTCCACGCTTCTCCGCAGCCTTCCTTGGAGGCTGTGCCTCTGGTGGTGTACTTGGGGCAGGAGGAGGAGGAGTAGCAGGAGGAGTGGCTTCATCTGCTATATAGGTTGTTTGAGTAAGCTCCCCTCTCAAGCCCTTCTGATATGCTTGAAAAATAAGACCCTCACAGAGGAGGCATTGCCCCTTTTCTAGTTCCAGCAACCTGGTGGCCATATATGTTCCATAGGCCTCTTCAGCATTGGGTGGTGTGCTCAGGATTTGGCTGGTTTCCCGAATGAGGGCTAGTGATTCCTCCTCTGTTCGGGTCATCTTCCTGGGCCTTTTTGTGGTAATGCGGAGGGGAGGCACCTGACATTCCATGAGGCTTCTACTGGGCCCAGCCACGGCCTCCTCCTCTCCCCCACTGGGCAAGGCCTCCTCCTCTATACCTCTGGGCACGGCCTCCTCCAGGCTGAGCTCATCCTGGGTAAAAACAAAGGGACATACCGGTACTTGTAATTTTGGGTTACGCAATCACACACAATTTTCAGCTCATGACTTGCAAATATAATTCTAAACAAATAGTAAAGCTGCTCACCAACATTTAAAGTATATTTTTTGGCCACTACTGTCTAGTGATATGTCTACATATTAATAATTGTGATGAAGTCATTTTTGGTGAAGCACTTCAAAATGTTTATGTTTACATCATTAACAATTACACAATCCCAAATTCACAAAAAAGTATACGTGGCTGAAGCTGGGCACATCCACTTCATCAAGGATGAAAGGACCCAATTCTTCCTGGGACTCCTCAGCTGGGGTGGAGGGAAGGCTGGAGGGAATGGTGGAGGGAAGGGTGGTGGGCAGGCTGGAGGGAAGGGTGGAGGGCAGGCTGGAGGGAAGGGTGGAGGGAAGGGTCGAAAGTGAGTGCCTTGCTTCTGTCTGGTCATCCAGTTTTTGGTAGTACCACAGCTTGGGGACATAAGCCTGGTCTGCTGCTGCATGGAGAGTGATGGATGAAGGGCGCGTGATCAATAGCTCACATCAAAACATATAAAATTTATTCAAAGGAAATTAGAAGCAAATAAAAGCAAATGAATAATACCAATACTACGTATCATGCAAACAGGTAACAAAATATAAAAGGCATGGAAAATTAAAAATGGGTTAAAAATATAATGAGCCTATGTTGAGGCGGGTGTTTAGAGTTGGCTGACGCATTTCGAGGATAACCTCTTCATCAGAGCCTTTTGAGAACCAGGGCGCAGTCTCTATATGCCAGTAGGCCAAAATATGTACATCAACATAATGGCTAGTTGGAAAAAATGGCCTGAAATGGGAAATGCGATTTTCTGTGTTCCATACCAGTCCACGTTCAAGCGTTCTAGGTGGAACAGAGATCAGAAAAGAAATATATACATATATATATATATGTGTACATAAAATATAGACATGTGTGCACTTATGTACACATGCACAAGCACACACGTATACACAAATAATATAAAAAAAAAATATATATGTATATATATATAGAGACAGAATTTCAGCTAGAAATACAGTATGGAGCACATGGCAAGAATATGCAACACAAAAAAAAAAACAAAAAAAAAACGCATGATGGGTAAAAATGCATAAAACAATAAGTGAATATAAATACATGGATCGATGAATGAATATGATAGACGGGAAACACATATGTGTACAGAGAATTGGTAAAGGAACAATATCTATCGGAATTTGATAGGGTATTTAGTGTCTAAAAATAACATAGATGAGTGGTCAAAGATAGACCTTGAAGTAACAAACAAGAAAGTGATATCATAAATACATATATATATACACATACACATACATATATATACATATACATACAGTATATATATACATACACATGCATACATGTATGACCCAAAGGTGTTTATTTGAAAAATTGTTATTTTAGTTTAAAAGACATATATATGTTGGTAAGTGAGAAAGGTAAGTAGGGAGATGACGAACTGGTGACTTGTCATGTGAAAACACACCTACCTATGTGATAGTTGATGGTGTGTGTGTTCTTTAAATTTGTAGAGAAAGGATTGTGGGGTGGTGTGGACCTGAAGGAGGGGGGAGGGAGAGAGGAAGCATGGTGTTAAAGGAAACCAGGATTGTGACCTGGGGGAGATCCCTCAGGACACTGACAGGCAGTCACATCATGGCATATAGCTGGGGTGAATGGAAAGGCTGTGTACCTGTCACGGGCTGGGTGGAAGAGAGATTTTTCGACCTGTGTCCTCCTGGGAAGGTGCTGTCCAGTTTTTAGGAGGATGGAGGGGGTGAAGATCTCATGAGAGAATACTGCAGCCGAGTGTGTCCGCAGCAGTCTCTCTGCCTCAGGTAAAGGAGGATTGCAGAACGAGGATGGTTACTTGTAGATTAAAAGCCGGTTGTGGGGGCGGGCCTGAGCGTGGGCTGCAAGTGGATGGAATGAATGGGAAACGAGGGGGGTGTGTGTGTGGCCGGCAATGGAACGCACGCCGTCAGGCGGGTGGGCGTGGTTGTGCGCTCCAAGGGTGGTCACATGATCTGACTCCTGTCAGTGCCTGGAGACGAAAGGAGCTCCAGGCGGAGTCCTTGGCAGATTATGAGCCGGTCTGGTGTGTGTCATGTGGAACGAATGAAGACACACACACACACAGGCGACTCAGGTATACAGGAGCATCGGGATGGGGAGGGGGGATGTGTGTTGGGAAAATAAAATTAAAATAAAATGAAAATGAAAATGATGATGAAATTAGCAAGGGAAGGAAAACAGGAAAAAGTGAAAATGAATGATGAAAATAATAATAATGATAATAAATGAAAAATATATATAGTTATAATAGAAATGAAAATAAAAATAATAATAATAATAAAAATAGAAAAATTATTATAATAATATTATTTTATTATTATAATAAAAAAAAAAAAAGGAAAGAAACAAAAAATTGATGGAAATGACGAGTCGGCAGAGGATGGGATAAGCAGAATGGGACAGGGGTAGGTGGGAAGTGCTCAGGGCGGGGAATGGTGATGATGGATGCTAATGTAAGCTTGTAACTAGATGATGCCATGGATTTCCAGGTCTTCGTTTAATCCATAAGGAACCATTGACCCGAGAGAGAATATCCAGAAAGATTCTTGTCTGCAGAGTTTTTTGAATCTCCTCCCAGTATCATCGTCTTTTTTGATGGCTTCAATACCAAACACTTTAAGACCTATTGGGTTTCCATTGTGGTGCTCTCTGAAGTGCCTGGGTACTGAGTAGTTTTGGTTATTCTTATTTTTTATGGACCGATGGTGTGTATTGCTGTTGATGATGCTGCATTTGTGCTCGCTAAACCTTGTCCTCAAAGGACGTGTTGTGCGTCCGACATACAGTAGCCCGCATGGGCAAATTAGGCCGTAAATCACATAGGAGGTGCCGCAATTAATGAATTGGCCAATCTTATAGTTCCGGCCGTCTGTTCCAGTGACTTCTTTTTTTCTATGTGCCATGAAAGAGCAAGCTCCACAGTTTCTAATTCCACATTTGTAATTACCCTTCTGGTCAAACAGGGATGTCCAACGGCCTGTAGGTGTCTTGGTTTGGTTCAGAGGTTTGCGTACTCTGCTTGGTGCTATTAGACTTCTAAGGTCTTTTGCTTTCCGGAATACAACTTCAGGTTTGGATGGAAAGACTGAATTAGGGATGGGATCTTGCTTGAGAATGTTCCAGTTTTTCTGGATGGCTCTCTGTATGTCGAAGGCTTTGGTGTTGTATTGTGTGCTAAATCTGATGGAATTCTTCATTGCCTGCTTTTTTCTCTCTGTTTTTTTTTAGGGTTGTTACCATGGTAGCTGAGGGGTGTTCGTCATAAAGTGTCCAGTATTTTGAGAAGGCTTGTTCTATCAGATGTTCTTCATAGCCTTTCTCAAAAAATTTCTTTTTTAGGATGGACCCTTGCTTTTCGCATTCGCTTCTTTTGGTGCAGGTTTTTTTCAGCCTACAGAATTGCCCAAAGGGGATGTTGCGGATCCACTTGGGATGATGATGGCTTTTGGCATGAAGGTAGGAATTCCCTGCACTAGGTTTGAAATGGGTTTTGGATGTGATCATTCCTTCTTCGTCAATTAAGAGATCGAGGTCCAAGAAGACAAGTGATGTATCATCAGTTACGTGGGTAAAGTTGATGCCAAAGGAATTGGAGTTACAGTAGTCCAGAAATTTATTGAGATCTGTATGCGATCCGTTCCAGATGATCAGAATGTCATCGATGTATCTGGTGTAAAGTGCAAGCTGGTCCTTAAAGGGGTTGTTGGCCCAAATGAACATGTCTTCCCATAGGCCCATGAATAGGTTAGCGTAGCTGGGAGCAAATTTTGCTCCCATAGCTGTCCCTTTGGTTTGTCGAAAGAACTCACCCACGAAAGAAAAGTAGTTGTGAGTGAGACAGAATTTTATGGAGTCGAGGAGAAATTTAATCTGTAGGGGGTGTGTATCACTTTTCGATAGAAAGTACTCCACTGCTTCTAAACCGTATTTGTGTTCTATGGAAGTATAAAGAGATGAGACGTCAAGAGAAAGCCATTTGTTTTGCGGTTGCCACAAGAAAGATGAGAGGATATCGAACATATGACTAGAATCTTTAACATAAGATGGGAGTTGTAATACTAGGTCTTGTAGAAAATGGTCAATATAGCAGGCTAGATTACTAGTTAAACTGTCAATACCAGCAATGATGGGTCTGCCTGGTGGATATGTCTGGTTCTTGTGAATCTTAGGGATATGGTAGAAGTGAGGGGTGAGTGGGTGCTGT
This sequence comes from Lithobates clamitans, assembly GCA_037952925.1. NCBI lineage: Eukaryota > Metazoa > Chordata > Amphibia > Anura > Ranidae > Lithobates > Lithobates clamitans. Next base: position 326,244 of record JBBGZY010000152.1, read on the forward strand.
TTGTTCAAAAAAAGGGATTCACTTTTTGTAATGACTCCGTTCTCCTTAGCTTGTTTTAGTAGAATTTCCAGAGAGATGGAGAAAGATGGTAAAGGATCGACAGGGAGTTTCTCATATGTCTCGGTGTCTCCAAGTAATCTCAGAGCCTCAGCCATATAGTCGTCTCTGTTTTGAATTACTAGACCACCGCCTTTGTCAGCTTGTCTAATGATGATGTCTTCACGGTCTTGAAAATTCTTAAGGGTTTCTTTGCGGACTTCAAAGTCTTTGTTCCTGATTTTAGTGTATTTGCCGTTGGTATGGTCGTTCTGGCAGATCCTTTTAATTTCATCCAGCACTATCTCATAAAAGATAGGAATGTATTTTCCTTTTGCCCAGTGGGGGTGAAAAGAAGACTTGGGTTGGAACTCTGTGTGTATGATCTGTTTTTCCATAAGGGCTAGGAGTTCTGGTTCTATTTCATAGTCCTCGCAGGCTCCCTCTTGGTATAGACTCTCTAAATTTTCGAGTGCATTATCCACATATGGTGTGTTGTCAGATCGAGTACTTGTGAGTGAGGATGATACTTCAGAGGGTGATTCCTGGAGAGCGAAGTACCTTTTCAGAGTAAGATTTCTTGTGTACCTATTGAGGTCTACGAAGATCTCGAAGAGATTTGGTGGATTTTTAGAGGCAAAATTAAGGCCCTTGCGTAGAACATTCAGTTCTGTGTCATCAAAGACTGAACTGGATAGGTTGAAAATTTTGATTGTGGTGTGTGTTGGAGTTATCTTTTCCCTTTTTTTGTTTTTCTGTCCTCCTCGTCGCCCTCTTCTTCTCCATCTTCTCTTTTTCTTATCATCCTCTGTGGGAGTTCCAGAGGGATTTTTTGTTGTTGAGCTGTGGGGTTCTGACTGTCCACAGCTCTTTCTCCTAAAAAAAAGCATGGTGATGTATTTTCTATCGATTTTGGCTGAGTCGATGAATTGGCCGTCTGTTGACTGGTGAGGTGGTCGGTGGTGATGACCACTGGTAGTGGATTGTGATTTGTGTGTGTATTGGCAGTGGTGTTGGTGGGTGGATCATTAGTAGGTGTTTTTGTTTTCTGGGCCCGAGCTCCTGATGTTGGGGTTTGGCCCACTCTTGAGTCCGGTGACTTGGTCCATTTGTTTGTGTTTTGGTTCCCATCATTGTGAGAGGAGGGGTGGGGGAAGGCTGACACCTGAGGATCTTTATTGGTCAGAGAGTTCCCCTTATTTGCTCTCTTGGAAAAGTGGTTTGAATGATTTTGTGGTTGGGAGCATCTGTATTGTCTCTGCTTGTATGTGTTTCTTTTATTGGTGTTGTGTTTGGTGTGGCGTTGAGGGGTTATGGGGCGTATATTGTTTTGAGAGAATGGTGGAGGTTTTTGGGGATGTACATCGTTAGCATCTGAAGTTTTTTTCCATTCAAATTCTCGTCCAAAGAGGTAGTCGAGTCTGTCCCTCTCAAATTTTCCCGATTTCTTGCTGATAAGATTGGTTAAGAAGCTTACCATTTGGTCATTGATCTTTTTGTCCCAATCGTCAAAAGATGGGAGATCTGTGTAGGGGCCAGGTCGTCTTGTATGTTTTTCAGATCACTACGGATTTTAATTAGATTTCTTTCTCTTTGGGTGATGATTGAGAGAAGTAATTTTTTGTTTAATTCTCTCATTTGGATGACCCATGCATCCTTGAGATCGTCATCTAGCCAGGTGCAAGACTTGGTTAATCTAAGTCCTCTTGGTACACGGTTTGCTTTGATGTAGTTTTCTAAAAGTAGAATGTCCCACCATTGTATCATTTCTTTCTGTAAAATGTTTCTTAATTTGGCAAAAGGTGTTATCATGAGTTCCTCCCTATTTGGAGTGATTGCTGGTTTGGTAGTGGTGTCTGTTGGTTTGTTACATATTTCATGTGCTTCAATGCTGTTAGAGAAACCTCTTGCCAGAGAGGTCCGTCTTAGTTCTCTTTGTTCAATAGATAAGACCATGTTGGTCTAGTATTGTGATATTTTGTGGCCTGTTGTATTATAGGTTCTGCTGAACTAGATACACGTCCAGGGAGAGATGTGACGTGTAGGGATGGCCTCACCTCAGCTGCGAGAGACCCCTAGGGGCTGATGCAAATTGTGGACAAGGAAAGATTACTCCTGCACTTGTGAGGGTCTGTTTGGGTTTGAGAACAGTAGTATTGTGAACTAAAAAGCTAAAAGAGATGGTGTTGCATGTCCCGCTGCCCAGAAATTGACCCCGGGGTGGTCAGGTAAGGCTATATGGAGAGTGATGGATGAAGGGCGCGTGATCAATAGCTCACATCAAAACATATAAAATTTATTCAAAGGAAATTAGAAGCAAATAAAAGCAATTGAATAATACCAATACTACGTATCATGCAAACAGGTAACAAAATATAAAAGGCATGGAAAATTAAAAATGGGTTAAAAATATCATGAGCCCATGTTGAGGCGGGTGTTTAGAGTTGGCTGACGCGTTTCGAGGATAACCTCTTCATCAGAGCCTTTTGAGAACCAGGGTGCAGTCTCTATATGCCAGTAGGCCAAAATATGTACATCAACATAATGGCTAGTTGGAAAAAACGGCCTGAAATGGGAAATGCGATTTTCTGTGTTCCATACCAGTCCACGTTCAAGCGTTCTAGGTGGAACAGAGATCAGAAAAGAAATATATACATATATATATGTGTACATAAAATATAGACATGTGTGCACTTATGTACACATGCACAAGCACACACATATGCACAAATAATATAAAAAAATATATATATGTATATATATATAGAGACAGAATTTCAGCTAGAAATACAGTATGGAGCACATGGCAAGAATATGCAACACAAAAAAAAAAAAAACGCATGATGGGTAAAAATGCATAAAACAATAAGTGAATATAAATACATGGATCGATGAATGAATATGATAGATGGGAAACACATATGTGTACAGAGAATTGGTAAAGGAACAATATCTATCGGAATTTGATAGGGTATTTAGTGTTTAAAAATAACATAGATGAGTGGTCAAAGATAAACCAAAGATGGTCTGCTGCTGCTCTGGATCTGCGCGACTCCTGGATCTTATTGTGTTCCCACCTGTACATATTGCGCAAGATACTAATTTTACTGTCTATAAACTTAAGGTCTGCCTGGGAGACTCGAGTCTTCACAAATTCCAAAAGCGTGCCCAGTGTTGCCTTCCTTACATCTCTATTAAAATATAATGGGTGCTTGACCTCCCACAGGTTTCTTTTTTCTTGATACAGATCAATGAAGCGTGTCAAAAAATTCAGCATCCTTAAAAGGATTCATTTTTGCTGAAAGACAAGACATAAGATAAAAACTGTAATGTCAGTCCAAACTCCCAGTATTATTTTTTGCAGAATCTAGAGTACACATATACACACACACACACACACACACCAAACACATTCACCAAACACACACCCACGTTTACATCTTACCTTCGTTTCTGATGCTCGCTACTTCCACTCGCACATACGTAGGCCAGTGTAATAGCTTCATATACACTGCGCATGTGTCATGCTACTTCTGCGTCGCCCGCCCCTGACGTTCTTTAGTACGATTTGTTCCCGCCCCTTCACTCTTCTTTGCGCAGTGGGAGTATACAGAGAAAGGTGGTGGAGAGATTAACTGCAAGTAGCGTGGAGGAAAGCCCGGAGCCACAACCATCCAGATCCAGGAAGAGATATAAGGCCACCAACATGGCCTTTAAAAAAATGGTGGGGATGGTGTCCATATTGAGAAGGGAGGATTATGATGGCAAAAAAAGGACCGTACAACCAACCCAATATGCGGAAGGACAAAATAATGGCCTCAGTTGTCACCGCTCTTGACCAAATATGTGGCATTAAATAGGCTAAAGAACAATTGAGGAAGCGATGGTCTGACCTCAAAACTAGGGAGCCTGAACAATATTGGCGAATAAAGAAGCTGCTTAAAAAAAGTAAGTACTTGTTGTGTGTTCCTATTGAGATACATAACTTGCATGCTGATCCATATGCTTTTAGTTTATACAGCAACGTTCGCAAGGACTGTTCTTTTGAAAATACATATGATACTAAGAAAATGACGTTTGTTTTTTGCCAAATACGATGGTACAGGGTTGGACATACATTTAGGTCTTGATAATTTGTCGTATTCCAAAAATGTGGTGATGTTGTGTAGATGTGTTTGAAACTATAATGCTTCTTCAAAAATGATTTAGTGTAATGTAAGGACAGGACACAGCAGCTGTTTCCACATCTGGACTCACGAGCACTAGCGTACTATGTGACACCAGATAAAATTTTTGAGGCTAATACACATAGGGGATAATTGAGGTGTCTGCGTCTGTGAAACTTGCATGAAAATGTGTATTGTTTTGCATTTTTTGTCAGAGTGAATTTTAATCCTGTCTTCAAAATTTTTTAGGAAACAAAATGGCAATTGTCCCCAACTTCTAACCAACGTTTCATATTCCTTTTTCATGACTGAAATATCACTGTGTTTTAACTATACCTTTTGTTTTATTCTCATGGGGGAGAAAAGACTCAGACAACAGTCCGAGGATCCCAGGACCCCCCCAAGTCACCAGCCCCAGGCAGCAATTAACCCAAGCCCCGGCCCAAGACCACGCTGACCCGACAAGCTGGAGGAAGGAGAGGTGGAGGAAGTGTGTGATATTTCCAACCCACCAAGTGAGTGACTGATACCCCAGCTTAAGTTTAAATAAAATAAATCTATTTAGGCGTGCATATTTTTATACATTTTTTTATCCACACATTTTAGGTGATGTTCTGGTTGTGGAAGGCCAAGCGGCGGAGCCATTTAGCACAGACAGTGCACAAAGACTGATTGGGCAGATAATGGTGTGGAATTGCCAAATTGACAGCATGCGAAATCGGCTGGACACCATGCAACAGGAAATGAAGAACATGATTGATGTTTTGGGCAGAATCTAATAACTTTTTGCCTAAAAACATCAATCATGTTCTTCATTTCATTGTCAAGTTTTATTTTTTTTAAATGTTTGAAGTTCTTAAATACTAATGTAAAAATTTAGCAGATGCACACAGTGTGTCATCATGTGCTATCTTCCATCAGGGGATATCAATGTACTTGTTTTGTGTTTGCACCCCTTCATCAGAATAATGTTAGTTTGTGAGAGGAACAAAGGGATTGCACACACAAAACACATCCATTGCTCCCCCATGATGGGAGGTAGCACATGTTGACTTGAACCTGCACCGTTATTAACATGTTGAACTTTGTAAGTTCGTGTTATTTTTTGTTCTTCTGTTTTTAAAAACCCTGTTGTCAAGCCTAATTTTGTCAACAATTTATATTTTTAACAAATATGCCTAAACTAAAATATATATAATATATATTGTTACTAAAAAAAAAAAAAAAAAAAACATAAACACATTCAAACAAAATGCACCTTTCAATGTGCACACAGTAAAATGTTTTTACTACTACAATGTGTGTGGCTTATTATTTATCAATAACAGATTGTTATTTTTTTGTGTGGTTACAGTGACAAAGGACCTTATTAACTAAAGGGAAATGCACTTGCCACTACAAGTGCACTAGGAGACAGGCAAAACTAAATGCAAACAAGAATCAAAACAAAAGATTTTTGCCAAATTTTTTTTATTTTTTGGAATAAAAGATTAAAGCTCTTGTTGCATTGCAATGGCCCCCCCGCCATTAAAATAATTGACATATCTGTCACGCACTTGATGGGCGGTTTGGGGGGCCAAGCCAATACCGCCACTATCCAGGCCTGTGAGTGGTTCTTCACCACTAAGTCTGGCCTCAGGCCCAACTGATGTAAGATATGTCGATGAATGATGTCTTAAAAATTATGCAGAATGCAGCAAGCCATGATGACATAATTGATCTTGTATTCTGCAAGATGTATTGTGGAGAGAAACAAACGGAACCAGCTGGCCAGAATCTCAAAGGCATTCTCCACAACTCTTCTTGCTCTGTCCAGCCGGTAATTAAATACCCTCCTCTCAGGGGTGAGGACCCTTTGGGGGAACGGCCTCATCAAGTGCTTGCAGAGAGCAAATGCTTCATCAGCGATGAAAACTGAGGGGAGTCCATCCACGTTCTGGTCATCAGGTGGCAATCCCAGGCCACTAGTCTGGAGACGCTGGCACAGCTCAGTCTGTACAAAGACTCCTCCGTCCAACATCCGGCCGTTCTTCCCCACGTCCACGAGCATAAAATCCAATTGTGCTGAGACCACCGCCATCAAAACTACACTATGAAATCCCTTATAGTTATAGTAATGGGACCCCGAATGGGGTGGTGGCACAATGCGGACATGCTTCCCATCGATCGCCCCGACACAGTTGGGAAAGTCCCAACGGTCAGCGAACTGGGACGCCACAGTCTGCCATTCCTGTGTGTTCGAAGGAAACTGTGGAGTCAAACAAGAAAAAAAAATATAAGTACTTTGAAACATAACTTTGATATCAGATTACACAAAAACATTCTTGAACAACAGCAGTAGAACATTATTAATATGTGTTATTTTTATAAAATAATCCAAAAACATAAGGCCCACTTATAAGCTTACTCACCCCCTCTGATGGACCATTGATCAATTTGTATGTGGGAGGAGGGGTTCTAATTTGGGCAAAAAACACACCTGACAGTTGCAAACATTTGAGGGGGTGGGGGAGGGGTTCTAATTTGGGAAAAAAACACACCTGACAGTTGCAAACATTTGAGGGGGTGGGGGAGGGGTTCTAATTTGGGGAAAAAAAACACCTGACAGTTGCGAACATTTGAGGGGGTGGGGGAGGGGTTCTAATTTGGGCAAAAAAAACCTGACAGTTGCAAACATTTGAGGGGGTGGGGGAGGGGTTCTAATCTGGGCAAAAAAAACCTGACAGTTGCAAACATTTGAGGGGGTGGGGGAGGGTAAAACATTACAATGGAGCTGACAATATACATTGTTCAAGGGACTATAGGCTAGAGGTATAAATGGACCCAGGATTGCATAGTAGGGAGGTTATTGAAGGTAAATATGCATGTAGGCCAAAAAATGATTAATGTAAAAAAACAGGCATGCATGAAGATAAAGGGGACATTCCGAGCATATTCCAAGCATGGTAATTAGGTAACAAGGACATTTAGACAATACATTAGCAAACATTAAATACATATCATGTAATGTTAAAGGATAAAACTTACCTTCATATAGTCCTTCTGCAGGACCTGAATAATAGCAGAACAGATCTCTGGGATTATGATCCCCAAAGCCTGGGGGGAGATGCCTGTCGAGAACTTCAAGTCCTCAAGACTTCTCCCAGTCACCAAGTAACGTAAAGTGGCAACTAGCCTCTGCTCCGCAGTGATGGCTTGCCTCATGCAGGTATCCTGCCTGCAGATATAAGGGGTCAGCATAGCCAGCAGACGTTCAAAAACGGGGTCCGTCATCCTGAGATAATTCCTGAAATCCTCAGGATTATTCTCATGGATCTCACGGAGCAAAGGCATGTGCGAGAATTGGTCACGCTGGCGCAACCAATTCTTCATCCATGAACTCCTCCTCATCCTGTTCATGGACTGGACTCGGGTCAAAGTATTAACCCCAACACCAAGTCTCCACGCAGCACGAACTCGAGAACGAGTACGTCCACGCAACATGGCTTCAAAGCGGTCGGCTGGTCAAACAAACAAACTTAGAACAAACGCACTGAAGAACAGCAAGGCCTATGAAGAGCGACCAGAAGATCAGGAACGAACGGACCAGAACGGCCTGCTAGGCAGGTTACGAACTGACCAACACGCACTGAAAAGCAGATACAAACCTCACAAGCACAAACTGAACCGCAGAAAATGATCGAAATAAGCTGAAGTGTGAAAAGCGCGAATCGTCTCTATCCAAACTTCTACTAACACGGGATAAACACAAGATTAGCAGAAGGAGCCCAAAGGGTGGCGCTAGTGGGGCTTGAACTTCCTTATTCTAGTCCCGTCGTACGTGCTGTACGTCACCGCGTTCAAAACCATCGGACTTTTGGAGTGATCGTGTGTGTCCAAGTCCGTCCGTTTGTAAGTCCTGTGCACCTACGCTACAAAGTCCGTCGTAAAGATCACCAGACCAAGTATGCCATAAAGTCCGCTCGTGTGTACGCGGCATAAGGGTGTAAAATGGTGATTTCAATTCCTCACTACCTATCACAGTTTTGAAGGCACTGAAATGTCAAGATAGCACAAACCTCAAATGAACTAATTTTGGAAAGTAGACACTTAATGCTATTTTGCTGAGAGGCATGTTGAGTCCATGGAATATTTTATATTTTGCCACAAGTTTCGGGCACATTACAATTTTTTTTCACAAAGTTGTCACTAAATTATATATTGCTCAAACATGCCATGGGCTTATGTCAAATTACACCCCAAAATACATTCTGCTGCTTCTCCTGAGTATGGGGATACTACATGTGTAAGATTTTTTGGCAGTCTGGCCGCGTACAGGACCTTGAAAACCAATCACCACCTTCAGGATTTCTAACGGGGCGTAAACACGGTCGGACTTTTCGTCTACAAAAGTCCAACGGACGCCGACGGACTAAAGCTGGCTGGTAATCCGATCGTGTGTGGGCTTCTTCGGACTTTCAGCGGACTTTTTCAGCCTCATATCCGACGGACTTTAGATTTTTTTTTTTAAATTCCTTTATTTTGTTGTACAGAAGGCATGGATACAATGTCTAGTATGACAGGTCGTACATTTTCATACATTAACATGTTAAGGATACAGTAGATTGAAACCATAGACCTAAATCAGGTTGACCACCAAACAAGTGGGGTAATACATGTGTGTTCCAGCCAACTATGTATTGTTTCTGAATGTAATAAATCAAGGTAGCCTACATAAGGGCCTCCTTGCATGAACTGTGAACATATCTTTAACAGTATTGGTATATAATATAATACTTAAAATATTTTACTACAGATATGTTTAGTGCTAAACGAACAAATGTTTCCAGCTCACCGTGAATAATATGTTTTCAATAATTCGTTAACGCCGTCACCACGGCTACTTGGTGAGCTTATCAGAACAAAGTAACAGAGAAAGAGGGGAACAGTAGGGAATCGGGGGGAAAGCGGGGAAGAAGAGACAGGAGGACAGGGGAGAGGGGGGAGATGAGGTCAAGGAAAGGGAGATAGACGGGTATGGCTGCGACACCGCCCCCCCACCAGATCCACCTGCCGGACCCCAGAGGGGCATATACAGGTGCCTGTTTTAGCAGTAACCACGGGGACGCCCCTTCAAGTAGATTGGGTTTGTGCTTGTACCAACTCCTGTAGATATGTGTCAGTACCAACAAAATATCTCCAGGGTCTCCACTTGTCCATAAATTGTTCCTCCTTGTTTTGTAGAGTTGCAGTCAGTTCCTCCATCTGTAGAATACAGTTTACTTTCGAATACCACAGGATCTTAGTAGGTGGGTGGGGATCTCGCCATATTACGGGGATACAGGCTCTCGCTGCGTTCAGGAGTTGCATTGTCAAAGTTTTCTTGTATTTACTAATGGGTCTAGTGGTTAGGTGTAGAAGGCATGCAGCTGGGTTGTCTTTAAGTTCGACCGAGGTCAAGCTTTGAATGGTCGAAGTCACCGCCTCCCAAAAGGGTCTCAGGACCGGACACGACCAAAAGACATGGAGCATATTTCCCACTTCTGTGCCACACCTCCAACACCTATCCGAGAGCGTAGGGTTCATTTTGTGTAACATATATGGGACTCTATACCACCTGGTCAGGATTTTGTATCCCGATTCTTGATAGTGACTTGCCATCGAGGACTTGTGAGCCAAGGCCAAGATCTTCTCTTGTTGTTGTGTAGTAAACTGTGTCTCTAGATCTCTTTCCCACTTCAATAGAAACTCTGGTGCCTTGTCCTCTCCCTGAGTAGTGAGGAGGTTATATAAAAATGAGAGTGCGTGCCTTATCGGTTCCCCTGATTTACACAGAGATTCCAGGGGAGTGTGACCCCGCGGGACATAGGGAGCTTTCTGAAGAGTCTGCAGGAAATGTCTAAGCTGGATGGTACTGAGACTGTCTAACGGAGGTTCTGTGAGTCTAGAGACTGTGGAAGAAGAAGGGAGTTCCCCCTGGGGCCAAACCTCCCCCAGGGATTGTTTCTCAGAGGTGATTAATTGTCTCAGTCTACGACTTGTAAGTCCGGGGGGAAAGTCTGGGTTACCGATGATAGGGGTCAGGGGGGAAGGTAACGGTGATATATCCGTATTACGGAATATTTTCCTCGCCACCCGAAGGGTAGCTCCTATTAGCGGGTGGTTTTTCAGGTCTTCTGTAAGTGGGGATAAGAGCCACGGGGATGGGAGTAGGGGGATCGAGGAATCCTCGATTTCCATTCCTACCCATTGTTTGGACTCTTTGTTGCAATGCCAATCGACAATCCTGGCAAGGTGTACCGCTCGGTAATAACGAGAGATGTCTGGTAGACCGATGCCCCCCCTCTCCTTGGGTCTGGAGAGTGTTTGCATGTTTATTCTGGGGGCTTTATGAGCCCAGATGAACTCCCTCACAATGGACTGTATTTGCTTAAAGAAGGTCATGGGTAAATATATCGGTAATGTTTGGAGTACATATAGAACACGGGGCAGGGCCGTCATTTTCAGGGCATTGCATCGGCCAAACCAGGTCAAAGTGAGTTTGTGCCAGGTCTGGAGGTCAATTTTAAGTCTTTGGAGTAAGGGTTGAAAATTACATGTGTACAGGTGTGCCAAGTCCGGAGTGATGTCCACCCCCAGGTAACGGATAGATTTCTCCGCCCAACGAAACGGGAAGGATTTGCTCATATTTACTGCTTCCGTGACTGGTAGTGTGACATTTAGCACTGCGGACTTGGCACAGTTGACCTTGAAATTTGAGACTTCGCCATACAACCGTAGAGCTTCTAAGATGTTAGGTAGTGAGATACGTGGGTTGGAGACGAAGAAAATCAGATCGTCAGCGAAGGCCGCAATTTTGTGATGCCCCGAGGGCTTCGTGATCCCGGTTATATTGGGATTCCTGCGGACGCTACACAGGAACGGCTCAAGAGTCAAAATAAAAACTAATGGGGACAGGGGGCACCCCTGTCTCGTCCCGTTAGAGATGTCAAAGAAATCCGATCGCCACTCATTGACTCTTACCGCCGCCGAGGGAGCCGAGTAGAGAGACGCTATCCAGCCTCTCATGTTTGGCCCAACACCAATATGTTCCAGAGTGGCCCGCATAAAATGCCAGGCCACCCTGTCAAAAGCCTTCTCCGCGTCTGTAGAAAGTAGCAGAAAAGGCTTCTTGACGGTCTGCGCTTTGTGGATAAGGTTGAGGACTCTTATGGTGTTGTCTCTCGACTCCCTCAGCGGCACGAATCCCGCCTGGTCAAAGTGTATTAATTGTGGGACATGGGGGAGTAATCTGTTAGCCAGGATTTTGGAAAACAATTTAAGATCCACGTTTAGTAGAGCAATCGGGCGGTAATTACTGCAGTGGCTAGGATCCTTCCCCTCTTTTGGGATCAAAGATATAAATGCCCTTAGGGAGTCTACCATGTTAATGCCTCCTTCTTTTAGTGCGTTGTAGGCTTTCAGGAAGTGTGTCGATAAGTGAGACCCGAAGGTCTGGTAATAGGTCAGGGTGAAGCCATCCGGCCCGGGCGCCTTCCTTGGCTTCGTTTGGGCCAAGGCTAGAGAGAGTTCTTCAGGGGTGATGTCTGACTCAAATGAGTCTCCCACATCAGCTGGTAGAGTAGGCATACCCGAAGACCGGATGTATTCCCCCGCTGACACCTCTCTTTCTGTTAAAAGATCAGTAGGTTCCCCCTTGTGCAAGTTATATAGTTGTTGGTAATATGCAGCAAATTCATTGGCTATATCCCTAGAGGTGTGGACCGTAGTTCCCTGTGAGGTCACTATAGAGGGAATGTAGGTACGTTGTCTCGGGCCACGAAGTAGTCTGGCTAGCATGGTCCCCGGCTTGTTAGAGAATTCAAACATGGACCTTTTAGCCCAGGCCAGGTTTTGTACCGTTTTGTGGTACAAGAGGTCTTTCAATTCACCCCTGGTCTTCAGTAAAGCCTGGAGGTGTGTTTCCGCTAGGGACTTCTTGTGAAGTAGCTCGAGAGACCGCACCCGGGAGATCAGGAGGTCAATCTGTTTAGTCCTTTCTCTTTTTTTCGCTGCCCCAATCCTAATTAATTCCCCTCTTATTACACATTTATGGGCTTCCCACACTGTCATTGAAGACAGCGCGGGATCTATATTTTCTGAGAAGTAATTAGTCAGTGTCCTGCTTATCTCCTCACGTATCTCGGGGATTTGTAATAATGACTCATTTAGTTTCCAGGTTGGAGGGGACCTGAGTTCTGTATCCCAGCAAAGGGTCACATGCGTAGGGGCATGGTCAGAGAGGGAGATGTAGTCAATCTGGGATGCGGTGACAAACGGTAAGTCTTTATGTTGGATCTGGAAGAAGTCTATCCTGGAGTATGTACCATGCACCGCAGAAAAATAGGTAAAATCCCTCTCACCGGGGTGCATGATCCTCCAGGGGTCGATTAACTGTAGATTGGTTAATTCTACCTTGAGTTTTTTAAGGTATGAGAAAGACAGATGAGATGCCCCTCTTGATACATCCAGTAGTGGCTCCGGAGCAAAATTGAAATCCCCGCCCATCAGGAACAGGCCCTCCCGAAAATCTAAGATTAATGGAATGAGGGATCGCAAGAAGGACAGGTGGTCAGAATTAGGGAAATAGACGTTTACTAGGGTCACTGTGGTATTTCTGATCTTGCCCTTTAAGAGCAAGAATCGGCCAAGTGGGTCAGCTCTCTCTTCTAATAGCGTCCACGGCAGTGATCTGGCTATCAATATACTGACCCCCTTTGATTTTGACAGAGGGGAGGGAGCGTGATATACAGTGGGGAAGTCCCTGTTGCAGAGTCTGGGGACTGCCGACTGTTTGAAATGTGTTTCCTGAATGAGCGCCACCTGTGTGCGCATTTTTTTTAGATCTGTGAGGAGTCTGGAGCGTTTTTCCGGGGTAGCTAGGCCTCTGACATTGAGGGAGGTGAATTTTATCTCATTACCATAGTGTGAGCCCGGAGGCCCTCCCGGGGGGGCCATGTCGCACCCCGGCAGCCAATCGGGGGAGGGTAGGGAAAGGAATAAGTCAAGAAGGAACAGGGAAGGGAAAGAAAGGGGGGGGGATATGGGGGGGAAGGGGAGGGTTGCAGAGTTGGGGTAGAAAGGGAAGGGGGAGACCGGATATAAAGGAGGGACGAAGAGGAAGAGAAAAGTAGGAATTGGAGTTGAAAAGATATAGAGAAAAATACTAAGAAGGATAAACTAATTATCCAGCTGTTGCTATATAAAGCCTTACGCAAATATGCGCTTCCTATTAGTGGGTGTGGAGGACTAGACTCTGCGACACAACGGGAGACGTGTCGTCAGGAGAGAACCGGCATGATGAACAATGCCTGACTATTACCGTTTTAAACATCAGACAAAAATAAAAAACCCTAAACAACTTGATTCTTTGCTGTAGAATCATCAAATATGTGTATGCGACCACCGCAAGTGAAATGTATATCCACTAAGGGATCTATATGAGCCTACATTTCTAATACAGTGTAAGTATTGCAACCAACCCTCTTGATAAGGAACAAGAGGGTAACAAGCTAAACATGCTAAACATGACTCCGTGTCTTTATGGATTAGAGTCCCCCCTACCCCTCCACCTCATGCCCCACAAAAAGAAGGGTAGAAATAAGAAAAAAAAAAAAAACCAACTAAAGAGCATGAAAACTGCCCCTGAGGAACCTGTGAAACGATGAGGTGGAGGCGCGGCGAGATCCCCAGCAAAATTCGAATCAATACGCCAAGCTAAGGCATGTCATCTTTTCACGGAGGAGCAAAAAGTCCCTCCAGCATATATATAATATACCCCTGTATCACTTTACGTTCTACTCATAAAACTTAGAGTTTACTGTACGGTGAAAGAAAAAGGATATCAGTGTGGTCTAGAGTTCTAACAACCACAGGAGTCCCCTTCTTGCCTCTCAGTACGTAGCCTTCTGAGCCAGCGCGGTCAGTTAGGACTCCGGTGAGGTAGGATTGTCTCTTGGAGTTGTCCTGGATCTTGATCGCCATTGTCGTCTGCTGGGTCGTTGGGGTCTTGGTGACATAGATCTCGTGTTATTGAAGGTGATCGGAAAGTCCAACCAGTTGGGTATCGAGAACCCGGGGATCTCCAGAAACCTGAACAAATCCGGCAATTGGTCTGGCCAACGCAGCGCAAAAGAGTTATTTCCTTTCAGGACGATCAAGTGGAATGGGTGGCCCCATCTGTAGGTGGCTCCTGTCGTTCTGATAGCTTCTAGCAGTGGACGTATTTGGCTTCTCATACGCAGGGTCATCCGCGATATATCAGGGAAAAATTGCACCGACGCCCCATCAAAGTCCAAGGGGCCCTGAGACCATGCTCTTCTCAGGATCTCTTCCTTAATTGTGTAATAATGAACTCTCGCCAATATGTCTCTCGGTGCGAGATCATCTCCTCCCCTGGGACCCTGCACACGGTGCACACGGTCCAGTTCTAGTTCCGCTGTAGGGGGCTTGTCTAGTAATCGATTGAATATGGCCACAATCGTTGCTCTGAGATCACTTCCTGAAGTGGCTTCAGGCAGGCCGCGCACTCTGATATTGTTTCTCCTGCTGCGATTTTCGCCATCATCGATTGAAAGTTGCATCAGGATCAGGCGCCTTTTATAATCCAAATGAGCCTTTTCTATGTCTGACATTCTTGACTCTAGCAGAGAAGCAGATGTTTCCACCTCTGATACCCTGGAGTCTACAGTATCTATTCTCTGCTTTAAATCATGAATCTCTTTAGACAGGGTATTCACAATAGTAGCTGTAGATTCAGTGATGTCCTGTTTAGTGGGGAGGAGGGCGAGTATCCCTTTCCAGCATTCAGGGAATGGCTGCTCCTGAGTGTTAGCAGGCTGTATGGATGAGCAGCTATCAGCCCCTGGGATTTCTGGGGACAGGATCGGGGAATCAGCTCTGTTAGGGAGAGATCCGTTACCTTGTGGAGCATTGGAGAGCCCCTTGCCTGTCTTCTTGAGCGATGCTGTGCCTGCATTGCCAGAGCGTGGCGGCGCCATCTTGGACTCCGGGGCCTGTGACGGAGTTGCCGAATTCCGCAAGAAATAAGCAGCGATGTCCGCGGTTCTATTAGCTGCGGGTGATCCCGGAGGTCTGTCCGTCATGGACATGTAGTTTAAAGGCCGGTATGTACGCTAGGTCCGGTTCTCAGCCTAAACGAGGCACGGAGCTCCCAGGGAAAGCAGCCTCACAGCGCCATTGCCAAGCCACGCCCCCGGACTTTAGATTTGATACATGCGATCGTTGAATGCAGCGCATTTAATGTCTTCTTTACGAATGCTATAAAGAACAAAGATGTTTTGCTGTTCCTATTCAAACGGAGTTCTCCCAAACAGATTTCTGGATTCTTTTTCTCTTTGATCTCATGAATGACATGGTATGCTTTTTCAAAACAATGTTTCCATACTAATAATACTTTTTAAATTTTTATTTTTTTTGGTGGAGTCATCTTTTCTTGTAATTTTTATCCAGATATTTATTTTATGATTGTTGTGGAACTTTTTTTCTGTTTATCTATAAATTTGTTTGTAAAGTTACCACAAAGAACCCTTTATAATTTTTGTTTTTATAGTGATTGGTTATTTTTTTTATATAAAGTTAACCCAAAGAACCGTTTTTGGTTATGTATATATATATTTTTTAAATACTTACCACTCGAACATTATTAACATTATTTTAATCTGTTTTTGGTGTGTTTTTGCAAACTCAATGAGATTGTTGTCCTTTGTTAATTTAACATTATGTCTAAAATCTATGATTTAAAATAAAAAACCTAAACTCAAAAAAGATCTATTTATTTATGGTCTAAATAAAATAAAGAGGAAGTCAACGCTGGAAAAAGTATGTGTACAAGAAAATGAGGATCTTGAGGAGTCCATATAAGAGGGAGCACAATCTGGTCCAAGAATTCCAGAGATCAACAGCACCAGCAGATGATATAGATGTCCCCAGACTGTGGTACTACAACAGCCTGCGTCTTCTGTCAGACCAGACTGAACCCAGGTCATCACTTTCTTCTCTTCCCTGCAGCCTTTCCTCCACGCTGCCCTGCAGCCTTCCCTGCAGCCTTCCCTGTAGCCTTCTTTCGAGGCTGTGGCTCTGGTGTTTCAGTTGTGGCAGGAGGAGGAGGAGGAGGAGGAGGAGGAGGGGGGCTGCCTCATGTAGTTGGGTGTTTCGTGTTAGCGTGCCCTGCAGCCCCTTCTGGATTGTTTCCCCAAATAGTGGCTCACAAATGAGGCGCTGCTCCCAATATATTTGAAGAAGCCTGCTGGCTAAGTAGCAGCCATAGGACTCTTCCACTTCGGGGGGGCTCCTTAAAAAACGGGTGGCCTCTTGGATGAGGCGCAGGGATGCCTCCTGTGTGACCGTCCCCTTCCTGGCCCTTTTTTTGGGAAGGTGGAGGGGAGGCACTTGGGATTCGGTCAGGCTCCTACTGGGCCCAGCCACCTCACTTGGCCCAGCCACCTCACTTGGCCCAGCCACCTCACTGGAAACAGCCACCTCCTGCCTGACACTGGGCCCAGCCTCCTCCAGGATGATGGTGAATCCGGCCTCCTCCAGGCTGTCCATGGGCCCGGTCTCCTCCTGCCTGCCACTTTCCCCACATTCCTCCTGGATGGACTCATCCTGTGTATAAAAAAAGGACATAGTTTTAGTATATTTTTTTGGGTTCATCAATGACACACAGTTTGCTTCTCATGACTAGCAAATTCAATGTGAATACATCTCTTTAATAAAAGAGTCTAATCAGACACCCTAATTATTTCAAGCAGGTGCCAAACATGTTTAGCCACTACTGTCAATTTATATGTATACACAATTTTGAGGGCAAAATTATTTTAGACAATTATAACATCCAGTTAACATCATTAATATTAGTACAGTAAATATTTGTTAAAATAATTTACCTGACTCCAGATGGTCATATCCAGTTCATCCAGGATGGAAGACCCAGCTTGCTCCTCATCAGCCTCTGCTGGGGTGGAGGGAAGGGTGGATGGAAGGGTGGAGGGAAGGGTTGAAAGTGATGCCCTGGCTTCAGTCTGGTCATCAAGAAAACGGAGTTGATTGTAGTACCACAGCCTGGTTACATAAACATCATCTGCTTATGCTCCTGATCTCATTGATTCCTGGATCTTCTTATGTTCCCTCTTATACAGGTTCCTCAAGACCCCAATTTTCTTGAGCAATGTCTCCATTGTTGCTTCCGGGATGGTCGCCTGGACAAAGGACAGAAGTCTCTCCAGCGTTGACTTCCTCACATGCTTTGCATAATACTGTGGGTGTTTCACCTCCCACAAATTCCTCATCTCTCTATATTTAGAAATAAAAGCAGTAAGGAACTCTGGATCCTTAAATAGGGGATTCATAATGTCTGTATAAAAGATAAAGTCACAAGACAAAAAACACTTATTAGGTTTCTGCTAAACCCTCATCATCTTATCCCTATGTAGGCCTCATCAATCTGTCAAGCCATATAGGCCGCTTGCTACAAAGTCTTGACCAAAAGTATAAATTTTAAATTACCTTCGTTTAGTAGCGTCCCGGTCCACTATCACCTACTCACAGAACGTACGTACAACACAATACGTAACAGCGCTTTATACACTGCACATGCGTAATACTACGCCTACTTGGCCCGCCCCTGACGTTCTTTTTGTTTACGCATATAACCCGCCCTTGACTCTACGCACAGAACGTACGTACGACACGCGCGCAAGGCCCCTCTTTATACACTACGCATGTGTGAAACTCCGCCTGCGTCGCCCGCCCCTGACGTTCGATTTTAACTCATGTTCTCCGCCCATTTTTATTTACGGCGCGTAGTGGGGTGAATAATGGCGGAGACACATCAGGTGTGTACTACCTCAGGTAGCGAAGAAAGCCCAGAGGCCGGAACGTCAAGATCTGTGAGGCCTAGATTTAAGGCCTCCAATATGTCCTTTGAAGAGATGGTGGAAATGGTGGCCATTCTTAAAAAAAAGGACTATGATGGGAAGTATGGGCCGTATGCCCGGCCAAATTTGCACAAGGCCAAAATAATGGCGAAGGTAGTGGACACTTTACAGGCTTATTTTGGGGTACAGCGCTCCAAGGATCAAATTAGAAAAAGATGGTCTGACCTCGAACTCAGGGAGCCGGATCAGTACAGACAGATCCGTAAAGTGCTGAAAAAAAGTAAGTACCTGTGTTTTCATCTTGTGTTGATTACCTCGTATACTGCTCCATGTGCTTTTCATTCCTATACGATTGTTTGCATCGTCTGAAACGATCTTTTAATAAACATCGTTACATATCTATATATATAATATATATATATATATATCTCTATATATATATATATATAGAGATATATATATATATATATATATATATATATATATATATATATATATCTCTATATATATATATATATATATCTCTATATATCTCTCTCTCTCTCTCTCTCTATATATATATATATATATATATATATATATATATATATATATATATATATATACACATATATATATATATACACATATATATACACACACACATATATATAGATATATATATATACACATACACACATATATATATATATATATATATATATATATATATATATATATATATATATATATATATATATATATATATATATATGTGTGTGTATATATGTGTGTATATATATATATGTATGTATATGGATATATAGGTAGATATAGATAGATATAGAATTTTTTTTTTTAATTTAATTAATATCTATTTTTATATTTAGATTTTGTTTGAGATTTAGGATTTATATTTAGTTATAGATATAGAGAGAGAGAGAGATCCAAAGATTTTTAGATATATTTTGATATTGATATCTAGATATCGAGATATCTATCTATCTTGATATGTCTTTAGAAATTAAAATCTTGAAGTCTACTAGGAACTCTACACAAACAGACAATTTGTACACCACTTCACTACAAATGTTTGAAGATTAGTATGTACTAAAATATCTGTGTGCTAAGTATATTAATTTTTTGCTTCACATAGGGGAAAAATCACTCAGCCAACAAGAGGAACCCAGTCACCCCCAAGCGAAAGAACATACTTGGGAAATCAGCCCAAGCCCCACTGAGGATGTGGTAGAAGGAGAGGTGGGCGACATGGGCACCCCACCAGGTGAGTGTCTGACACACCAGCTTACGGTAATCTATGCATGGCTGCCTTTTATTTTATGTAATTTTTCTACTCTATTTTAGGTGATCTTGTTGTGCTTGAGTCAAGCAACAGCGCCACCCCCGAGGATGTTCATGAAGTATGCGACATGGGCACCCCACCAGGTCAGTGTCTGAGACACCAGCTTTATGGTAAGGTAAACTATGTATGTGTGCATATTTCTAAACACATTTTTTTTTTCATTCCACTTTAGGTCCAAGTGACTATTTCACCACAGACAGTGCCCAACGGCTAATTGCTCAAATAATGGCCTGGAATGGGGAGATCGATCAAATGCTGAATTGGCTGGATCATATGCAGCAGGAAATGAAGGACATGATTGATGTTTTGGGTCGAATCTAAATGCCCTTTTTTAAACCCCAAAACATCGATCATGTCCTTCATTTCCTGGTTTGCTGACCCCATTCTGGGCCTTCTCTTTATTATTTTCTGTTAAATTATATGCCTGTTTAACAACATTTAAAAAAGGAGGCCTATTTTTCAAAAAAAAAAAAAAAAAAAAAAGGATTTTAAAAAAGACAAAAAAAAAAAAAGGATTTGAAAAAAGACAAAAAAAAAAAAAGGATTTGAAAAAAGACAAAAAAAAAATGATTTGAAAAAACACACACAAAAAAAGGATTTTAAAAAAGACAAAAAAAAAAGAAAAGGATTTTAAGAAAGACAAAAAAAATAAAAGGATTTGAAAAAACACACACAAAAAAAAGGCCTGTTTGCTAAAATCAAAATGCCCAACAAATTTTATTTTTGATTATCTAAAAATATTTAACTCTAATTATATTATTCTAAATTTATTTAATATATCATTATATTTTTGGCTAGGAACATTTTATACTAAATGCATAACTGAATGGATACCAAAGATTAAAAACATCTGCTTAGAATTAAATAAATGTGTGGTTTGTTATTTCAATGCTCAGTATCAGTTTGTTTATAAATTTCAAAAAAGTTGTTTACAGTGGCAATGGAGCTTATTTAGAAATTTACAAGGAAAATACAGTTGGCACTACAACTGCTCGACTATAACCTAGGAGAAAGCCCAAAAGAAAGGCAAGCAATAAATATAATTCAAGATTTCATCAAGATTGTTTTTATTTTAAATCTTTAGATATCCTGGCCCATTGCAATGGCCCCCCTACCCATAAAATAATTAACATATTTCTGTCTAACTTGACGGGCACTTTGGGGGGCCAAGCCAGTATGAACAGTATCCAGGCCCGTAAGATTCTCAACGATAAGTCCGGCCTCAGGCCCAACTGGCACCATATAATTTTGAGAATGTTTCTGCAAAAAGTTGTGCAGGATGCAGCACGATAAAATGATAAAATTAAGTTTGTATTCCGCCAAATTAATGGAGGTTTGAAACAGGCGGAACCGGCTGGCCAGAATCCCAAACGCATTCTCAACCACTCTTCTAGCTCTGGCCAGCCGGAAATTAAAAACCCTCCTCTTCGGGGTGAGGGTTCTTTGGGGGAATGGCCTCATGAGGTGCTTGCTCAGAGCGAAGGCTTCATCGGCAATGAAGACAAAGGGGAGTCCTTCCACGTTATCCGCATCAGGTGGCAATCCCAGGCCACCACTCTGGAGATGCTGGCAGAACTCCGTCTGGGCAAATACTCCTCCATCCGGCCATTCTTCCCCACGTCCACATATAGAAATTCATAGTGTGCCGACACCACCGCCATTAAAACTATACTGTGGAACCCCTTATAATTAAAATAATATGACCCCGAATGGGGTGGTGGCACAATGTGGACATGTTTCCCATCTATAGCCCCTCCACAATTGGGAAAGTCCCAACGGGTGGCAAAATGGGATGCCACAGTCTGCCATTCCTGTGGCGTTGAAGGAAACTGGGGAATCAAACAAGAAAACAAAAATCAGTAATTTTGAATCGAACATTGCAAGAAAATTATACAATTAAAAACATTATTCCACAGCATCAGTATAACATTAAATAATTTATATCTTCTGGAAGAAATAATATGGAAAGGCACACTTATCAGATTGCTCACCCCCTCTGATGGAACATTGATTACATTTTAGGGGGTGGTGAAATTACCAAAAAATATTAATTTTAGGACACACAGGGATTTAAGGACTAAAAAGGCTACAAGACTGCAGTTGTCCCACTCTGCAAGTGCAGTTGCTCCCCAGCTTAAAGTAAATGAGGTAAGGTAAAAAGGCTTTCATGTTGCAAGGAGTACACAATCACATGCAAGGGCAATTAATGAAAACACTTTGTGGCTTGTATATGATTTGATGATGGAAATCAGCAGAGCTTCTGCTCATTTACTAAAGCACTGGAGCAAATGCACTTGTAGAGTGCACATGCATTTTGCAAAGTGCAACATATATTTGCTTTTTAAAAATCAACACCACAGAAGATTCTAGCAAATTATTAGGGGGGGGGGGTGAAATCAAGCTAATTATAAGCACACTATTTGGATAGAGTTTAGGGGAAACAAAATACAATGCAGCTGACTAAATACATTCAAACTGAGTAGACTAGGTGAATATGTGACCAGCATTGTATGCTGGAGAGGTTATTGAAGGCAAATATACATGCATGACAAAAAAGAACATGAAACAAATTAAGCATGCGTGAGAAGAAAAAGGGGACATTCACACTATATTACAATGATGGTAAGTAGTGTTTGAGCTAAGAAATACATTACATTATCAAAGAATAAATAAAAGAACATGTGATGCTAATAAAAGAAACAATTCTTACCTTAATATAGTCCTTCTGCAGGACCTGGATGATGGCAGAACAGGTCTCTGGGATAATGATCCCCAGAGCCTGGGGGGAGATGCCTGTCGAGAACTTGAGGTCCTGCAGGCTTCTCCCCGTCGCCAAGTACCGCAACGTGGCAACTAGCCTCTGCTCCGGAGTGATGGCTTGCCTCATGCAGGTATCCTGCCTGCTGATATAGGGGGTCAGCAAAGCCACAAAACGGTCAAAAACGGGGTCCGTCATCCGGAGAAAGTTCCTGAAATCCTCAAGATTATTCTCATGGTTCTCACGGAGCAATGGCATGTGACAGAACTGGTCACACTGGAGCAACCAATTCTTGGTCCATGAACTCCTCCTCGCCCTGTTCATGGACTGGTCTTGGTCTGAAGAATAAACTACAGCACCAAACACA
Source organism: Lithobates clamitans (assembly GCA_037952925.1). Lineage (NCBI taxonomy): Eukaryota > Metazoa > Chordata > Amphibia > Anura > Ranidae > Lithobates > Lithobates clamitans. The sequence goes on from JBBGZY010000152.1 coordinate 348,829, forward strand.
TACAATGCACGAGCTCGACGACGAGTACGTACAGGTACTATAAAACGGTCGGCTGGTCAGAACGCACTTAACAGAACGCACTGAAGAACAGCAAGGCCTGTGAAGAACGACCTAAAAATCAGGAATGAGCGGCCAATAAAACAAAGATTTCTCAATGCCAACTGACCAAACGCACTGAAAAGCAGATACAAACCTCACAAGCACAGACTGAACAACAGTTAAAACGAACTGAAAAATACGAGTCTCACAAGCGCGAATCGTCTCTCACCAAACTTCTACTAACACGAGATAAACACGAGATTAGCAGAAGGAGCCCAAAGGGTGTCGTACGGGCTATTGAACTTCCGTTTTATAGTCTCGCCGGACTTGATGTACGTCACCGCGTACTAGGCTGTCGAACTTTTGTGTGGTCGTGTGTAGGCAAGTCCATTCGTTAGAAAGTCTGCCACAAGTCCGCCGAAAGTCCGCCGGAAGTCTGTCGGACAGGCTGTCGGACTTTTGTAGATAAAAAGTCCGACCGTGTGTACGCGGCATAAGGGCATACATTTTTGATTTCACTCCTCACTGCCTATGGCATTTTCAGAGGCCATGAAATGCCAAGATTGCAGAACCCCCCCCCAAATTACCCCATTTTGGAAAAGAGACACCCAAGGTTTGCTGAGAGGCATGTTGGGTCCATGGAATATTTTATATTTTGTCACAGGTTTCAGGAAAATTACAAAAAAAAATTTTCACAAAGTTGTCACTAAATGATATATTGCTCAAATATGTCATGGATATATGTGAAATGAAACCCCAAAATGCATTCTGCCACTTCTCCTGAGTACGGGGATACCACATGTGTGAAACTGTTTGGTAGTCTAGGACCCCGTAAAACAATCACTGCCTTCAAGATTTGTAAGGGCGTGCATTTTTTATTTCACTGCACACTTTCACTTTCACAGTTTCAGAGAGCATGAAATACCAAGATAGCACAACCCCCCCCCCCCAAATGACCCCATTTTGTAAAGTAGACACCCCAAGCTATTTGCTGAGAGGCATATTGAGTATTTTGCAGATCTTGCTTTTTGTCACAAAGTTATGAAAAAAAAATACATTTTCCTTTCCCTTCTTCATTTTTAAAAATAGATGAGAGCTGCAAAATACTCACGATGCCTCTTAACAAATACCTTGGGGTGTCTTGGGGAGGGGGAGGGTTGTGCTATTTTGACATTTTAGGGCCTCTGAAACTGTGATAGCTAGTGAGGAGTAAAATCACCATTTTACGCCCTTAGAAAGCCTGAAGGCTAAGATTGGATTTTGGGGTCCTATACGCGGCTAGGCTCCAAAAAGTCTCACACATGTGGTATCCCCATACTCAGGAGAAGCAGAAGAATGTATTTTGGGGTGTAATTTCACATATACCAATGCCATGTTTGAGCAAAATATCATTTAGTGACAACTTCATGAAAAAAACAAAAACAAAAAAAAAACATTTGTAATTTTCCTGAAACTTGTGGCTAAATATAAAATATTCCATGGACTTAACATGCCTCCCAAAAAATGGCTTGAAGTGTCTAGTTTCCAAAATTGGGTGATTTGGGGGAGGTTTGTGCTATCTTGACATTTCAGGGCCTACAAAACTGTGATAGGTAGTAAGGAAGTGAAATCATCATTTTACGTCCTCAGAAAGCCTGAAGGCGGTGATTGGATTTCAGGGTCCTGTACGTGGCTAGGCTCCCAACAAATCTCACACATGTGGTATCCCCGTATTCAGGAGAAGTAGCAGAATGTATTTTGGGGTGTAATTTCACATATACCAATGCCATGTTTGAGCAATATGTCATTTAGTGACAACTTTGTGAAAAAGAATTGTAATTTGCCCGAATCTGGCAAAGAATAAAATATTCCATGGACTCAACATGCCTCTCAGCAAATAGCTTGACGTGTCTACTTTCCAAAAAGGGATCATTTTGTGGGTTTTGAACTGTCCTGGCACTTTATGCACAACATTAGAAGCTTATGCCACACATCACCCACTCTTCTAACCACTTGAACCACCAAGTCCTTTCTGACATTTTTTATTTACATTAGTTTTTTTTTTGCTAGGAATTTACTTTGAACCCCCAAACATTATATATTTTTTTAAAACAAAGGCTCTATAGATTGAAATGGTGGGTGTTGCAAATTTTTTTTTCACACCGTATTCGCGCAGCGATTTTTCAAACGCAATTGTTTTGAAAAAAAAAACACTTTTTTGAATTTGAATGCACTAAAACACACTATATTGCCCAAATGTTTGGTAAAATATAAAAGAGGATCTTATGCTGAGTACATAGATACCAAACACTACATGCTTTAAAATTGTGCACAACCGTGCAGCGGCGACAAACTACCTGTACATACATTTTTACATTAGAATTACTGCCCTCGATCTGACATTCGTGGTGATACCTCACATGCATGGTGCAATTGCACGGGGGGGGGGACAGGGGTGCTTTTTTTTATTTATTTTGCTTTTTTATTTTATTTTTACACTGTTGCTTTCATTTCTTTTCTTTTTTTATCATTTTTATTGTTATCACAGGGAATGTAAATATCCCCTATGATAGCAATAGGTAGTGACAGGTACTCTTTTTTGAAAAAATTGGGGTCTATTAGACTATAGATCTCTCCTCTACCCTCAAAGCATCTGACCACACCAAGATCAGTGTGATAAATTGCTTTCCAAATTTCCCAATGGTGCGATTTATATCCGGCGAAACCAAAATCATGAAGTATGGACAGTATTGACCAAACCTACCAATCTGTCTTCTTCCAAATCTAATAACAGCATAGGCTACTTGGGTAACCAGAATAAGAGGGATTCGGCATATGGTTCTTTTTCTACAAGTTTCAGCACTCCTGAACACAGTTTATCCAAGAGCAATTCTGTTTCCAGTGAAAATATCTTATATCAAATTAATGAATGGGACAATGGCAAACCAACACACAGCAAAGCTGAACAGGTTTTACAGGATCCTAGAAGAGCAGATGATAGACAAGGATACCAATCTCCATCCATTTCCTATAAAAGCAACAAAGCACAACGAACAGATGACACTGCTGAGTCAAGACATTCTGGACGCTCAAACTTTGGGCCTGTATGGCATGTTCCTGATAAAAGAAAAACAGCTTCTTCACCCCCTCCCCCACCTTCTCCACTTCGCAGTGACAGTTATGCTGTTACAAAAAAACATGAGAAACCTGCACCTACGCATTCCGAGTTAACAAGCACACAGCACTTTAATGTTGCAAATAGGTCTCATCCAAGACCTGACTGTAATTCAGAGATTCCAGATTATCAACAAAGATTTTTAGGAGCCCCTGACAGAAGAATAAGTAATTCTTCCTATCAGTATGAAATCCATTTGGATCGAATAGCATCTTATAAAGAAAAATACCAAAATAGTGTACCACATTACAGTAGGTTACAGTCTTCTCAGTCTACAAATCAGGTTAGATTTGCTCAGCCCTATTATAATTACCATCACCAACGTCAATACAGCGATGAAAGCACTTTCTTTCAAAATACAAGAGTGTCACAATCACAACCACAGCAAGTGGCCTTTTCTTCTGGAAGATATGAGGTGGCTTCAGGCCAACCACATGTTTACAGTGCGCATCACGCTAGAGCTCCCAGTTCTTCTGAGTGCAGCACTGGGGAAAGGGTAAGAGGGGATAGTAATGCACCAAGCCGAATTACCAGTGCAAGGTCAAAACAGCCACCTCGGGTAACCATCTTGCATCATCAGTATACAGAGGAGTATGGCAAATCCGAAGTCTCTTCTGAGACATGGTCCACACAGCAGGATGTTGGGGACCTAAAGACTGGTTACTCTCTACCTCAGCACAACAATCATCTTACATTAGAAAACTGTGATATCTATAGTTCAAAAGTGATAGAGAAAAAAGATATTTACTCAAGTAGTAATGAAAGGATGAAGCCTAGAAATAATAGTGACTATCACGAAGGACACTATAGCAATCATAATACATCACAACAAGACCTTACCACCAAGCAAGTGTCACCAAGTAAATTTAGGTCACATCATGAAGATTATTGCTGGAATGACCAGGAGGACAGCAAGATCACACCTCAGATTACACCAATGCTGCATTCTTTAACTCAGGAAGGAAAAAATCGACCAGTTAGCTCTCCAAACACCAATGAAAAATATGCAGCCAACGACCCAGTTAAACAATCCCGACAAAGTGATCGTTTTGCAACCACTTTGAGAAATTAAATACAACAAAGAAGAGCTTGCCTTCAAAAAAGTAAAAGTACAGCAACTTTAACAGAAGCTAACGAGGGGGACAGTTTAAAAAACTGGAGTCCAGATTCTCCAGAGAGTGTGACACCTTCCTCAGATGGCACCTTTTCAAACACATACAAGAACCATTTAAAGGAGGCCCAGGCAAGAATTCTTAGAGCTACTTCCTTCAAACGCAGAGATCTAGAGCCTGTGATTTTGGATTCTTTGCTCTCTCCAGAGCAAAGAAACCAGGTATATAGCATTCCAAAACATGCTTTTTACACTGAGGTCTCTCCCTTCCCTGGAGAGCAAGTTCAGCCTAAGCAAAATGCACCAGTGAGCAGTTCTCAAAACGTAACTCGTATTGGTGCCAGAAAAAGGTTTACGGCACAGCAAAAGCTTAAGTCTTATTCAGAGCCTAAAAAAAGATGAATGAAGTTGGAATTTATGAGGATAGTAAAAAAAAGTGATTCTAGTACATACCAAAAAGCTGTTGGCTCTTTTGCAGACAGATGGAAATTTTTTGAAGAGACTAGCAAGTCTGCACAGTCCAGACCTACTCCAAAACCAACTCCCCCTATTGTCACAGAAGAAAAATCATGAAACATACTATGCTAAGGATTATGAGAATGTACCAAAAGAATCTTGGCTTGAGAAGAGGTCTCGTGCTACTTCTTTGGGAGCTGAAAAAATAATTGATAGTAATAGGAACCCTAAAGATCAGCATCACGGGTGTAGTTGTACAAGGCTTGATACTGCACAACAGCCTCACAGGTTAGAATCCTTTGCAGAATATCAGGCATCATGGTCAGAACAGAAAAAGCCTTTAGAAAGAAAAAATTCAGGTCGATGTCATTCTGCTGACAATATTCTTGATGCTGGTCTTGACCAAAATGCAAGATCTCAATATATCCACGAGAGATCCAGATCATCTCCTACAACAGATTTCTATGCACAGGGAGCAGTTGTCGTCACGAAGAAGCAGACAGCCGATGAGAGGGAAAATGCTGAGGATGCTAGCTTGTCACACTGCAGCAGTAGCAGAGGGAGCTCTTCAGTAAGGATTGCGGAGACAGAGGACAGAGGATACCCATCAGCAGAAAGAGAGGATAGTTTATGTGACAACAAACACAAGCTGACAAGTAAATCCTCTGAGACCTCAGACACCGTAAATGTACCCCAAGAAAGCAGGGCAAGATATGGGACCCTCCCCAGTGATTAAAGATTTGTGAATGAAAATGTGAGATATAGAAGCAAAGACTTCAGCTATTCAGCTTCTCCTATTTTAGAAAATCAGTCTGACATCAAGAATTTTCCACAAACTAGTGAAGGAAACCAGTGGCAAGATGCATTGCCTGCGAACAAGAAACGGGGGCCAGCACCTCAAAGACCTCCTCCACCCAAGCTTGACAAATACTGGAGGCAGAGCGGTTCTTCATCCTCTCTTGCCACTTCCACCGAATCCTTACTGACAACAGCACAAGGGAAAAGTGTTCCTCCTTATTCTCCTGCAAGCCTAGATGCCGTTAAGCCTGAGACAACGCCTGGCCATAGTCCAGGGGTGCCCTTGGATAAACACTTAAGTGTCCCTTTGCACAACCCTCAACTCTCTGGGTCACTGGAGAATGTTGAGCACCTAGAGAAAAAACAAATCAATTCTGAGCCTGAAAGGTCTCCAAAGCCTTGCTATCTGCAAAAACCTGGGATGGAACCTTCACGATCACCTTCACCTCAATTTGCTCCACAAAAGCTTACAGATAAACCTCCACCCATGATTCAGGATGAAAACAAGGCCAGGATTGAATGAGTGATAGACAACACTACAGTGAAGATGGTCCCCATCAAGATTGTTCATTCTGAAAGTCATGTAGAGAGAGAAAGCAGGAATAATTTGCTGAATGCAATTGAGCTTTCTGTCTTACACACTTCTGTTGGTAAAGATCAGCTTAAGAATCTCAGCATCTCTGAACAATCCTATTCTCGCTTTTGTGCTTACACAAGGCAATGGCAGGATCCAGAAGAACAGTCCAAAATAACAGACGGTCAACCAGTCCTGGAACCCTCTGTAAACATAAGAGAGGGAGCAGTCTCTTCTCTTCTAAGTAGTAACTCCAAGAGCAAAGATTTAATTTATGCAGAAATCAGAAGAACTGGTAAGAGAAATAGTAGGTAAAGACAAGTCTCTTGCAGACATTTTAGATCCTAACACCAAAATGATGATAACAATGGACCTCATGGAAGGAATATTCACAAAGGATGAAAATCTCCTAGAAGAAGCCCAACAATGCAGAAGGCTGCATCCAAAGGTTCCTTCTCCAAGAACTCCAGAAGAAGAAAAAGAGAACCAGAATTCGGCTGCAGCAAGCTCTTTGACAACCAGCTCTTCATACTACAGCACTTCCGAACCCAAAGCCGAGCTTGTCATTAAAATGAAAGATATGCGAGAGCAGCAGTCCATTGAGAGTTCTGAGGAAGAGCTGGGCCACAACTTATATGAAAAAAAGCAAGAACTTATAGACAGTATAAGCAGGAAGCTGAACGTTTTGCAGGATGCTCGGGAAACCCTCTTGGAAGATATCCAGTGTAACAATGCTTTAGGCGAGGAGGTTGAGGTCATCCTCAAAGAGGTCTGTAAACCAAATGAGTTTGATAAGTTTCGGATAGGGCAGCACAGTGGTGTAGTGGGTAGCACTCTCACCTAGCAGTAAGAAGGTTCGCTGGTTTGAATCACAACACTACCAGCCTGGAGTTTGCATGTTCTCCCTGTGCTTGCGTGGGTTTCCTCCCACACTCCAAAGACATGCTGGTAGGTTAATCAGCTTCTGTCCAAAATTGGCCCTAGTATATGAGTGGGGACCTTGGATTGAGGATAGGGACTGATGTGAGTGTGCGATGTACAGGGTTAGCGACAATTGTAGACACGCACCCACACTCACTTGGGTTGAACTGGATGGACTGGTGTCTTTTTTCAACCTTAATAACTATGTAACTAAGTGCTCGTAGCTTCTGGTTTCTTAGGCCATAGAGATTGGAGATTGGAGCCGTTCTGGTCTCTGATCAGCTCTATGGTCAGCTGGCGGTATCACCGGCTGCATTCTCAGGTTCCCCGGTGGGACAGGAGAGCCCGAGAAAACCATGGAAGTGGGGACATTCCCCCCCACTGCTTGTAAAAGCAGTCTAGCAGCCGACCGCTGGCTGAAAAGAACGATACCAAGATGATATCTAAACCTGCAGGCATAATTCTGGTATAACCACTCAAAGTGCAGCAACAAACCGTGGGCTAAATGAAAAAAGAGATTGATCGGTAAGTATCTGTCGGGGCTGGGCTCAGCCCTTCCTTCTCTGAGCTGGCCGCTCAGCTGTCGGCTAATTGCCAGCTCCCATCTCTCTCCACAGTTACTCAGCTGTTGATGATTCGTCCAGTCCAGAGGAGCTCTGCCTTCGCTCTGGTCACATCACAAGAAACTATTTCCTGTTCCTGTTTTTAGACTGGCTTTGCTGACATCCTTTCTGGCTCCAGATCCTGCTTACTGTTCCACTACTTTGATCCCTGATTTCTGGCTTGGCTGACTATCCGTTCTGGTTACTGAACTTTGGCTATGTTTTGACTACGATTGTTCTTTTTACTTTTATTATTAAACAAGTGTGATTTAACTGTACTTCTGTCTTGGTCTGATTTCATGGTTTCTGACAGTATACCCACCATTAGAATACCGCCCTGCATCCACCCACTTCTAATGATGGGCATACATGCACCGTTTTTTTTAACTGTGGTGATGAAATCAACTCCTACATCGCTGGAGTCACTGATTTACATATCGTGAGAGCAAACGCTGTTGCTGTCAAAATAAATAAATCAGTGCTGCAGCTGGATGATTTACCAGAATAGGGAACAATGGTAACAATAAAACATTAACTCAATAAAACAACAACAATTTGTGCCAAAAAAGAGTAAAAAATATATGCCGAAACATGAGGGCAATCTACCCCTAATGTTAGGGGCAAATCGCCCCTCCGCCCCTCCACCCCTGCCCCTTGCTTCGGCATATATGCTCTTTTTTTTTAAGTGTGGTGGTGAAATCACCTCCTACAGAGGTGGAGTTATGGCTTTACGTATCATGAGAGCAAACGCTGTTGCTGTCAGAATAAATAAACCCGGGCTGCAGCTGAATGGCTTACCTGCAAAGCAAATAATGGTTAACAATAAAACAACGTAACATTACAGTATAACAGAAAGACATACCATACCTGATGCAGCATGTGGGAGCTACGCTCGCGAGCGGACCGGGGGACTGTTGGTGCAGGCTGGCCAGGCACTTGTTGCCCGGCTCGTCTTACCCCTCCCCTTGTCATGCTACGCGGCGTGACGCCGGTGGTGACGCTTATTTGGGCATCTTCCGGGAGGTGTTTGGCACACGAGGCTCTTTTCCACACTGGTCTACACTTGGCTCAGTATCTCTTTCCTCCCAAATCAATTGGTTTTCACAGGTATCTAGTCATTTTCACCCATCCTTTGTCCTAACTTTCACCTCTTCTTCCAGCACTGATCCTTCCTTTCACTCCCTACGCTATTTACTCTTCTGACATGAATATCCTGGTTCACTCTACTTCTCACTTCACACTTAGGTTGCCTTGGCTCCTTGCCCGCCCTGGTTGATGCCCATGGGGTGCCCCCGCTGAATTGCTTGCCACGGCTCCCTGTGGGGTTTACTGTCAGATGGCTCGTGCTGCCCGGCACCACACCACCATCACATGAACTTGAGTAAGTTAATTTGCATTTGGTACGGGGGTTTATAGCCCCACCCCTGCCCATATTTGCATTTACCAAACTATTTAAGTCAATATCAATATTTTTACTCTTAGATACACCCAGTGCTGGCTCCTGATGAGTGGCCCTCCAGCCACAAAATGTGTAGAGCTACCTTATGTTTTGTTATTCATCAACACTCATATAGCTCTGTTAGGTAACCTCCAATACCCCATTCAAGGATCCAAGAGGCCCGAGGCTTTGCAGGCATCATTATGTACTACATTTTTACCCAAATCGTGTTTTTGGTGCACTCTAGAAAGTTTTTTTTTTTTTTTTTTAATTTTTTATTGAGTTTTATAAGTTCGCCAGTAATACAGGGCATATATTGCAATAAGCAGAAGTACAGGTGGTTAATGTGTACAAACAGACATTTGCAACAGGCTAACAAAATGAATGAAGGGAGCAAAAATGTCAATGAACGATTTGAAAGAATGCTTGAAGAGAGGCCCTTGTGTTAAAAATCGTAAGTGGTCAGTTGTTGGGGGATGTTAGGGGGATTCTATGGGGCACGTCAACAGTGCTTCATAAGGACAAGAAAACATTAAGTCTATCCAATGTGATTGTAATTTGCGCCCCAGTGTAGGACAAGCCTGGCATTGTGAAGAACGGGAAAAGTATGGAGGATACATCCACACCGTCAAGGTTCTACCCCTTCTCCGTTCACCCCTAGTGGGACCTTCGCTGTGAACGGTACGGGGTGCAGGAAGAGTCAGTGAGTGCGTCTAGGGGGTGACGGTGTGGTTAGCTTTAGTCTTAGTTCCCGATAGAAAGTCATATTGTCAGGGTGGTAGTGCTGGCAGAGGTTAGGATGTTCATCTGAGGATAGAGCCCTTACTTGTAAGGTACTGTACGTAGGAGTATAGAGATAGGGTAGGTATGTAGAGCTTCAGAAATTGAGGCAATATCAGATCAATGTGGGAAAGGAGGCGTGGTGTGAGGGAGGGAGGGGAGGGGGGGATGGCGGGTGAATGAGGTGGGGAGACCTGTGGTGGAAGACAGTTAAAAGCGTTCAGGGTGCAGGTGTTGATATTGGAGATAAAGCGTGCTGTGTTTGGGATTGTCTGTAATGTGTCCAGCATGCCCAGGTAGTATTATATTTGGTAGGGTTGTCATTCGCTTGGCATATAAGTTGTTCCATAGCAGCTATTCTATCTACCCTACAGATCCAGTCTTTCACCGTGGGGGGGCGGAGTTCCTCCATAGGGCGGGGATACATAAATTGGCCGCGTTAATGAGGTGTAAAGTTAGGGATTTTTTGTAGGAGCTGCATGACTTAGTGGTGTGGTGTAGTAAATAGCTATCAGGTGAGAAGGTTGGTGTGTATGTGGTGATGTGGGAGATCAGTTGGTGAATTTCCGACCAGAATGGTTGTATATGGGTGCAGTCCCACCAGATGTGAAGTAGGGTACCGCGGATTGCATTACATCTCCAGCAAGTCGGGGGGATGGTGGGATGAAAGTGGTGGACCTTATCAGGCGTCCTATACCATTTCGAGAACAGTTTGTATCTATTTTCCTGAGTTGAGACGTTAATGGAGCCCTTGTGCATGAGGGTGAATATGCGGTCCCAATCTGACGGGGTGAGGTCTATGGATAAGTCATGTTCCCATTGTCGCACAATTTTGTCATCCTTGACCTTGTGTCGGGAAAACAGGAGGGAGTAGATAACCGAGATTAGGTGGCCTTGGGGTTCTGTGCTGGAGCAGAGAATTTCAAGCTGTGTGAGTTCCCTATGCCAAAGGGGTTGCGTTGGTGCGATTAAAAGAAATTTCGCAGTTGTAGGTATTTATAGAAGGGTATATCATGGTTGGGTAGTTGTGCAGAAAGAGTAGGGTAGGGTGGGAAGGTCCCGTTCATGAAAAATTTTTGTGCTCTGGCTCATGAAGGGAGTGCCTCAAGGGTTGGATCTTTCAGTTTCAATCCGGGGGGGAAGTCTGGGTTGTCTACCAGTGGGGTCATTGGGCCTGGCGAATGTCTTGCATGCTAGTTTGAATATTGATAATGTGGTGGCAATAAGCGGGTGTGCTAAGAGATCTTTGGGTACGTGTGTGCGATTGATCCAGGTCAAATTAGCTATGGGGAGGCTCGTAAGGGAGTCCTCAAGATTGATCCAGTCTTTGGAGAGGCGATGTACGTGCCAGTCCACCAGTTTGGTCAGGTGGCAAGCCCAGTGGTATTTTTGAAGGTCTGGGAGACCCAGGCCTCCTAACTGCTTGGGAAGAACCAACCTCTCCCAGCTAAGTCGTGGGTGTTTGGCGGCCCACACAAAAGACCTGCAGATACTTTTATAGGAAGAGAAGAAGGAAACCGGTATTTTTCTTGATTGGTATGGCTTGGAGAAGGTATAGGATTCTGGGCAAAATGTTCATTTTTAACACCGCTATCCTACCCATCCAAGAGAAAGAGCCCAGATGCCACTTCTGGAGATCACTTTGGATGGACTGGAGCAGCGACAGGAAGTTTTTGGTGTATAAATCCTTTAAGTTGGTTGTGATTTTGATTCCGAGGTAAGATATTTCGGATTGTTCCCAAACGAATGGGAAGTTACGTTTACATAGGTTGACAGTTTCAATTGGCAGGGTGACATTGAGGGCTTTAGATTTTTCGAAATTGATTTGCAGGTTGGATAGATTTTTGAAAAGGGCGAAGTCAGCTAAAAGGTTGGGGAGGGTTGTGATAGGGTCTGTAAGGAAGAGTAAGATGTCATCGGCATAGGCTGCCATTGTATATTGATTACGATGGATGTCTATGCCTCTGATAGTGGGATTAAGTCTCAGTCTATGAAGCATGGGTTAGTATAAATATTAGGGGGGACAGAGGGCATCCCTGACATGTCCCATTGGATACAGAGAAGGCATCCGACAGTCCACCATTGATCCGGAGTCTGGCCCTCGGAGAGGCTTAGAGGGCCAAAATCATTTGAAGCATGCGGGGTGGTAGTCCCACCGCATGTAACGTGGCCTCCATGTAGTCCCAGGCCACCCTGTCAAATGCCTTCTCTGCATTCAGTGAGAGGAAGAAGCCTTGTGTAGATGATTTAGAGAGTCAGTGGTGAATGTTTAGGGCTTTCGTGGTGTTGTCTCTAGCCAGGGACAAAACCAGCCTGTTCAAGTGAGACCAGCGTTGGAATGAAGGGGAGAATGCAATTGGCTAATGCTTTTGCGTATAGCTTTAGGTCCACATTTAGTAGTGATATGGGGCGATAGTTGGTGACCAATGTGGGATCCTTGCCCTGTTTAGGTATAAGTGTGATATGGGCTTCAAGTAAATCGTTGTGTGCGGCCGAGTCCGGTGTGAGGTTGTTGAGGGCTTTGGCTAGGTGTGGGAGGAGAATAGTCGGGAAGGATTTGTAATAGCTGGCCAAAAAGCCATCTGGACCCGGGCTTTTGCCCACCTTTATTTGTTTTAGGGCTATGAGGAGTTCATCCGTTGAGAGGGGAAGGTCTAGCGTTTGTGAGTCTTCAGGGGAGAGCGGGTTGGGTCGAATTGTGTTAAAAAGTCGTTAATGGCCGTCAGACGGTTAACTGTAGTGTCCGTCATTGGGAGGTTGTAGAGTTTGGAGAAATAATGTATGAATTGGGATGAGATGCCTTCAATGGTAACCACTGCGTCACCCCTAGTGTTGTTGACTTTATGAATGGTGTGCGAAGCCTTTTTGGATTGGAGAGCCCTCGCTAGGAGTTTGCTGGCTTTGTTGCCAAACTCATAGTATAATTTTTGTGTCAATGCGAACTTGCGCTTTAGTGTGGTGTTCAGTTCTTCCAAGAGTTCCTCTCGTGCCTGAGACAGTTCGGACAGGGCAGAGTTAGAGAGGGAGGCTTTGTGTTTTTGTTCGATCGAGCGGATGTGAGCAGTTAATTCGGCAATGCGGGCGGTTTGAAGTTTGTGTGGGTGAGCTGCCATAGAGAACAGTTCGCCTCGAATGACACATTTGTGTGCGGCCCATGTAACTGTGGGTGCCACATTGGGCGAGGAGTTCTCCTTAAAGAAGTTAGAGATGCACGTGGTTAGCCTTTGAATATTGGTCTCAACAGTGAGCAGGGAGTTGTCAAGGCGCCAGATACGTGTATTCATGTGTGGTGAGGTCAGTTGTAAGGTCATGGAGATGGGGCTGTGGTCCGAAAGTATGGCTGGGTCAATGGTAGCTTTGGTGAGGTGCGTAAGATCTTTTTGGGAGAGAATGAAATGGTCCAGAAGTACTTGTTGTGCAGAGCGGAAAAGAAAGTAAAGTCTTTATCTTTGGGGTGTAACGTATGCCATGTGTCATATAATTACTGATCTGCTGTTTGATCGCCCTTAAGGATCTGTAGGGTAAAGAGGATGTGCCATTAGATGTGTCAACCGCTGGTGTCAGTGAGACATCATTGAAATCACCACAAACAATAAGGGTTCCTGATTGGAAGCTGGAGAGTAGCTGAAGGGTATTGCGAAAGAAGGTGACTTGGCCTGAATTGGGGGCGTAAATGTTGGCGATTGTAAGGGGCATGTGATGTAGTGTGCCTTTGAGAAGAAGGAAGCAGCCTAGTGGGTCTCTTTGTACGTCAGTCACCTGAAAGGGGCAATTTCTCAAAATGAGGATGGTCACCCCTTTAGATTTTGCCTCTGAGTTGGAGGAGTGGAAGGCTGTGGGGAAGTGTTGATCTTGAAGTTTGGGAATGGAGTCTGTTCGGAAATGGGTTTGCTGTAGAAGGGCAATGTGGGCTTTAGATTGTTTTAGAGAGTATAGGAGTTTTGACCGTTTTTCAGGTGTGTTGAGGCCCCTGATGTTCAGTGAGTATAGTTTGAGTGTGTGGTGTTGAGGCTGTCTTGCCACCGGAGGCAAGCTCGTGACTTGTGGGGTCGCCATTGGTGAGGGGTGAGGGGGGTAGGACAAGGGTGAGGGAAGAGGGATAGGGTCGGGAGAGCAAGAGTTATGTGTGGTACAAGGGTGTGGGTGTCAAGGAATGATCCGAAGAGGTGTGGATCTGAGTTTCCAACAGCCTCGAGGGTCTGGGATCGGAGTGTTACGGGACGTGAGCGGCGCGTGAGTCCCCAGATGGGAAGCCGCACACCGACACAAATCCGTGTAGGGGTTGACCTGAACCAGGGCAGGGAGGGACAGATAGAAGTAGAGGTCAGGAGGGAGAACATGAGCACTCTGGAAAGTTATTGTTTGCTGTTTTACGTGATATTCAGGTTATGACACAGATGTATTGTATTACCCATGCATTATCTCAACGTGTTTTCACATACCTTGTTTGTATCTTATGGCAATCAATAAATTCCAATTATGTTCACCAAACTATTCTTTTGTGACCACGTGCCTCACTCAAAGTCCCACCCCCTTGTTCTCTCCTCTTCTATACCATACCGAAAAGCAAATACAACAACATAAAATACAGCAACAAGAGAGAGAGAGAACAATAGAGAGAGAGAACAATAGATAGAGAACAATAGCGAGAGAACAATAGAGAGAGAGGAAAAATAAAACAACAACTATTTTTGTCTTTTTTATTTTCTATTTTATTTTTATTTTTATTTTTTTGCACTTTTATTTTAACTGTAAATTTTCCAGATTAGGGTCTCTCAAAATGTGATGGCCATCTCATCTTTCGAGACCCTGTGTTAGTGTGCCCGAGGACTGTGCCGTGCTGTACCCTACGCTAATACTCCACTAATGTGTGGTAGCGACGGAAACATTCACCCATGCAGAGACCAGGTTAGTCAGGACAGGAGGGACAATAATAGCGGGTGTCACGCCTATATCCGCGTCTTCTGCAGACACGACATCTTCTTTGGGGTGATCGTTGGGTAGGGTACCCTGGAGGACTTCTTGGAAGTGCCTCTCATGCAGCCGGCTAACTGCATTAACATTGTGAAGTTGGGACACAGCACCGTCTGGAAACAGAAGGGCTGTGAAAATCTCTTCCTGCAATTTTATGAAGGAACCAGTTTGTCCTGATGCTTTGTATAGCACATAAGCGTTCAGCAGAGCCAATTGGAATAAGTATACAGAAACTTTTTCATACCAGCGTCTGGCCTTATGAGCAATTAAGTACGGCGTCAACAACTGGTCGTTCAAGTCCACCCCTGCAATGTTAAGGTTGTATTCATGGACACAGAGGGGCTTCTCAACAACACCAGTCGCCGTTGGAATTTTTATCTGCGTGAAGGGGGGACAAAACGAAAACATTCCATGTACCCCTCTACTTCACTGCGAGCAAATTATTACATTTCAAGCAGGCTCTCTCCCCCGTCTAAGTCGGGAATCTACAAGCCATTGGGAGAAGACCTGGCAAGTAGATCGCATGGTGCCACATGTGCCAATTCCAGAATAAAAAAGGTGACTAAAGAGTGGCATGCTTGTGTAATAATTGTCCATGTACAAGTGGCACCCCTTTCTGAATAAGGGTGATACCAAGTCTCACACAATCTTCCCTAAGTAGTCTGGGCAGTTCTCGGTTCCATGTGACTATCTTTTCCCTCGTAAACCTAAAACTATATGTATAGCCTGTTGCCCTATCACAGAGCTTATACAACTCAACCCCATATCTGGTACACTTGCTGGGAAGATACTGTTTGAAAGACAAGCTGTCAAAAAATTTAATCAGGGACTCATCAATGCAGACAACGTGATCAGGAGTAAACAAGGCTGCAAACTGTTGGTTGAAGTGGATTACGAGGGGCCAAATTTTGTGGAGCCGATCGTATTCAGGGTCTTTCAGGGCTGGGCTCAGGCCTTCCTTCTCAAAGTTGGCCGTTCAGCTGTCGGCTAATTGCCAGCTCCTATCTCTCCACAGTGACTCACCTATTGATGATATCCTGCTCATAAGTCCTTCCTACTTAAGCCATCCAGTCCAGATGATCTCTGTCTTAACCTTGGTCACATCTCTAGAGAAGCTCTCCTGTGTTCCTGTTAAAGTCTTGCTTGGCTGACATTCCTTCTGGCTCCAGATGCTGCTTGCTGTTCTACTACTCACATCTCTGGCTTCCTGACATCTTGGCTTGTCTGACTATCTGTTCCGGTTCCTGAACTCTGGCTATGTTTTGATTACGTTTACTCTGTTTACCTTTTTTTATTATTATTAAACAAGTGTGATTTAACTGTACTTCTGTCTCAGTCTGATTCATGGTTCATGACAGTAGGCAAAGACCATGAATTCAGAAGATGCACTCAACCCACTTGTTGGTAATATTTTTTCCAGATTGGATGAGCAGGATTAACACATGGATCAACTTGCTATGCCAAGCAAAGTTGGTTTCATGATATCTTTGCTTTCTGAGAGAGCCTTGGCCTGGGCAAAACCTCTATGGGAGATGAAAAAACCTTTTGTCTTGAGTTACCCTGAGTTTGTGGCTTCTTTTAAAAGGGTATTTGACGTTCCTGAGCGATCCGCTTCTGCTGCCAAGTGACTCATGTTCATCAAACAGAGTACGAGAACTGTTGCCGTTGAATTCCGTACTCTGGCAGCAGAGGTCGCTTGGAACAATGAGACCCTCATGGCTGCTTCTTCTCATGGTCTCTCGGATACCATCAAGAATGAGATAGCAGCCCGAGATATACCCACTGAGCTGGAGAAGTTGATCACATTTGCCATCCTCATTGACTCCAAACTCAGAGAAAGAGTCTCTGAGTCTCTGCCTCCCTCACCTCCCATGCCTCCTGGTACTGAGGTGGTCTGTTAAGATGAACCCATGCACTTGGGCTTCACGCATCTCTCTGCAGCCATGCAGGTCACTTTTTGAAGTCTTGTCCTACCCGTCCAGGGAACGCCTGAACCTTGAGGTTCTGTCACAGACAGACCTTAGGTGACGTTGTTTCGTCCCCAGTAGGGATGAGCCAAACACCCGCCGGTTCGGTTCACACCAGAACATACTGAACAGGCAAAAAATTCAGAAGAACACATGAACACCGTGAAAGTCTATGGGACACGAACATGAAAAATCAAAAGTGCTCATTTTAGAGGCTTATATGCAAGTTATTGTCATAAAAAGTGTTTGGGGACCTGGGTCCTGCCCCAGGGGACATGTATCAATGCAAACATTTTTTTTAAAACAGCCATTTTTCGGGAGCAGTGATTTTTTTAATGCTTAACCAGTTGCCGACCGCCGCACGATGATGCACGATGGCAAAATGGCACGGGCAGGCAAAAGGACTTACAGGTACGTCCTTGCCTGCCCGCGGGTGGGGGGTCCGATCGGACCCCCCCGGTGCCTGCGGCGGTCAGCAAATCTTCCCCGGCGATCGGAGGTGAGGGGGAGGCCATCCATTCGTGGCCCCCCCCTCGTGATCGCTCCCAGCCAATGGGATCATTTCCCTGCCTCTGTATTGTACACAGAGGCAGAGGAAATGATGTCATCTCTCCTCGGCTCAGCATTTTCCATTCCGGCGCCGAGGAGAGAAGACTGTAATGTGAGTGCACCAACACAACACACTCAGTAGAACATGCCAGGCATACATTACACCCCCGATCCCCCCCGATCACCCCCGATCACCCCCCAATCACCCCTCCCCTTCACACTGACACCAAGCAGTTTTTTTTTCTGATTACTGCATTGGTGTCAGTTTGTGACAGTTAGTGTGGTAGGGCAGTTAGTATTAGCCCCCTTTAGGTCTAGGATACCCCCCTAACCCCCCCAATAAAGTTTTAACCCCTTGATCACCCCCCGTCGCCAGTGTCGCTAAGCGATCATTTTTCTGTTCGCTATATTAGTGTCACTGGTGACGCAAGTTAGGGAGGTAAATATTTAGGTTCGCCGTCAGCATTTTATAGCGACAGGGACCCCCTTTACTATCTAATAAATGTTTTAAACCCTTGATTGCCCCCTAGTTAACCCTTTCACCACTGATCACCGTATAACTGTTACGGGTGATGCTGCTTAGTTCGTTTATTTTTTATAGTGTCAGGAAACCCACCGTTTATTACCGAATAAAGGTTTAGCCCCCTGATCGCCCGGCGGTGATATGCATCGCCCCAGGCAGCATCAGATTAGCGCCAGTAGCGCTAACACCCATGCATGCAGCATACGCCTCCCTTAGTGGTATAGTATCTGAACGAATCAATATCTGATCCGATCAGATCTATACTAGCGTCCCCAGCAGTTTAGGGTTCCCAAAAACGCAGTGTTAGCGGGATCAGCCCAGATACCTGCTAGCACCTGCATTTTACCCCTCCACCCGGCCCAGCCCAGCCCACCCAAGTGCAGTATCGATCGATCACTGTCACTTACAAAACACTAAACGCATAACTGCAGCATTCACAGAGTCAGGCGTGATCCCTGCGATCGCTAACAATTTTTTTGATAGCATTTTGGTGAACTGGCAAGCACCAGCCCCAGGCAGCGTCAGGTTAGCGCCAGTACCGCTAACACCCACGCACGCACTGTACACCTCCCTTAGTGGTATAGTATCTAAACGGATCAATATCTGATCCGATCAGATCTATATTAGCGTCCCCAGCAGTTTAGGGTTCCCAAAAACGCAGTGTTAGCGGGATCAGCCCAGATACCTGCTAGCACCTGCGTTTTGCCCCTCCGCCCGGCCCAGCCCAGCCCACCCAAGTGCAGTATCGATCGATCACTGTCACTTACAAAACACTAAACGCATAACTGCAGCGTTCGCAGAGTCAGGCCTGATCCCTGTGATCCATAACAGTTTTTTTGGTAGCGTTTGGGTGAACTGGCAAGCACCAGCAGCCTAGTACACCCCAGTCGTAGTCAAACCAGCACTGCAGTAACACTTGGTGACGTGGCAAGTCCCATAAGTGCAGTTCAAGCTGGTGAGGTGGCAAGCACAAGTAGTATCCCGCTGCCACCAAGAAGACAAACACAGGCCCGTCGTGCCCATAATGCCCTTCCTGCTGCATTCGCCAATCCTAATTGGGTACCCCCCCCATTCTGCAGCGCACCGTACTTCTCCCATTCACATCCCCAACCAAATGCAGTTGGCTGCATGAGAGGCATTTTCTTTATGTCCTCCAGAGTACCCCTACCCAACAAACCCCCCCAAAAAAGATGTAGTGTCTGCAGCAAGCGCGGATATAGGCGTGACACCCGCTATTATTGTCTCTCCTGTCCTGACAACCCTGGTCTTTGCATTGGTGAATGTTTTGAACGCTACCATGCACTAGTTGAGTATTAGCGTAGGGTACAGCATTGTACAAACTAGGCACACTTTCACAGGGTCTCCCAAGATGCCATCGCATTTTGAGAGACCCGAATCTGGAACCGGTTACAGTTACAAAAAAAAGTGTAAAAAAAAAAATATATATTCCGGTTATACACTGGGGGATACACTTAGTTTGTTTTTGTTTTGTTTGCCTTGGATTTTTGATTAGCTATCATATATATTTTTGGCCTGCCCTTTGGGGACATCTCTAATTATATGTTGTATTCGTAAGTCCAAAAGGGAATGTTGCGCTGGGCTCCCGCACCATTGATATTACATCTTTTATATACCAAATGAGGCGCCATATATATTTTTGATTTTTACATAATCAATCTATTATTGACCAACCATTGGTAGCATAGATTGATTTACCAATTACCTTTGGTGCTTTCTGATAGATATACCATCTTGCATTTTCAGCAGCGGTTCCTGCGTTTAACCCCCTGAATGCGTGGCCCAGTTCTCCTACAGGCACTGTCATTCTGGGATCTGGCACCCAGTGACATTTCATACCGGCCGGCTGCGCAGTTGCTGTCTATTGAATGGTGATTTTAATCTAGTCCTGAAATGATAGTAGGTGAGCTATTGTATGTCACTATTGATATTTGTGAAGAGATGTTAAGTTACCTTATGATCTAAGATGATTCTCTGTCTATACAGTGTAAATGCATTAACTGCATCGTGCCTAGCCCTGATGAAGCGAATTCCTATTTGCGAAACATGTTGGCTCAAGTCACGTATTAATCGTTGATGCTACTACTGGATGATTATATGTTTACCCATGTATTGTGTACAGTTTTCTAGTATGTTTTTCAATAAATACTAATATTTTAACTGATTGCTTATTATGCTCATCTACACAACTCAGTCAATTTTCCTTTAAAATCCCACCTCTTGAGGAGGGTCGGTGCCCAGTCCTCTCCTTCCCCCTTTCCCTGTTCTCCCTGTTCCCTGTCCCCGTCCCCCATTCCCTTCCCACCCCTCCTCCTTCTTTACATTATTGTTTTTAGGGATGGAAAATCATTTGAGTTGTTTTTCACCTAGCCCCAATTATCCTGCCTCCATTGAATATATATATATAAAAAAAAAATAGTTGTCGTTTTATTGTTCTCTCTCTCTCTCTATTGTTCTGCTCTTTTTTACTGTATTCTATTCTGCAATGTTTTATTGTTATTATGTTTTATCATGTTTGCTTTTCAGGTATGCAATTTTTTATACTTTACCGTTTACTGTGCTTTATTTTTAACCATTTTTTTGTCTTCAGGTACGCCATTCACGAATTTGAGTGGTTATACCAGAATGATGCCTGCAGGTTTAGGTATTATCTTTTTATCATTCTTTTTAGCCAGTGGTCGGCTTTCATGTAAAAGCAATCCTAGTGGCTAATTAGCCTCTAGACTGCTTTTACAAGCAGTAGGAGGGAATGCCCCCCCCTCCCCACCATCTTCCGTGTTTTTCTCTGGCTCTCCTGTCTCAATAGGGAACCTGAGAATGCAGCTGGTGATTCAGCCAGCTGACCATAGAGCTGATCAGAGACCAGAGTGGCTCCAAACATCTCTATGGCCTAAGAAACCGGAAGCTACGAGCATTTCATGACTTCGATTTTGCCAGATGTAAACAGCGCCATTGGGAATTTGGGAAAGCATTTTATCACACCAATATTGGTGTGGTCAGATGCTTTGAGGGCAGAGGAGAGATCTAAGGTCTAATAGACCCCATTTTTTTCAAAAAAGAGTACCTGTCACTACCTATTGCTATCATAGGGGATATTTACATTCCCTGAGATAACAATAACAATGATAAAAAAAATGAATGAAAGGAACAGTTTAAAAATAAGATAAAAAAGCAAAAAAATAAAAAAAAAAAGCACCCCTGTTCCCCCCTGCTTTCACGCTAAGGCGAACGGAAGTGTTGGTTTGGCGTCAAATGTAAACAGCAATTGCACCATGCATGTGAGGTATCACCGCGAAGGTCAGATCGAGGGCAGTAATTTTAGCAGTAGACCTCCTCTGTAAATCTAAAGTGGTAACCTGTAAAGGCTTTTAAAGGCTTTTAAAAATGTATTTATTTTGTTGCCACTGCACGTTTGTGCGCAATTTTAAAGCATGTCATGTTTGGTATCCATGTACTCGGCCTAAGATCATCTTTTTTATTTTATCAAACATTTGGGCAATATAGTGTGTTTTAGTGCATTAAAATTTAAAAAAGTGTATTTTTTCCCCAAAAAATGGTTTGAAAAATCGCTGCGCAAATACTGTGTGAAAAAAAAATGAAACACCCACCATTTTAATCTGTAGGGCATTTGCTTTAAAAAAAATATATGTTTGGGGGTTCAAAGTAATTTTCTTGCAAAAAAAAATAATTTTTTCATGTTAAGAAAAAGTGTCAGAAAGGGCTTTGTCTTCAAGTGTTTAGAAGAGTGGGTGATGTGTGACATAAGCTTCTAAATGTTGTGCATAAAATGCCAGGACAGTTCAAAACCCCCCCAAATGACCCCATTTTGGAAAGTAGACACCCCAAGCTATTTGCTGAGAGGCATGTCGAGTCCATGGAATATTTTATATTGTGACACAAGTTGTGGGAAAGAGACAATTTTTTATTTTTTTTGCACAAAGTTGTCACTAAATGATATATTGCTCAAACATGCCATGGGAATATGTGAAATTACACCCCAGAATACATTCTGTTGCTTCTCCTGAGGATGGAGATACCACATGTGTGAGACTTTTGGGGAGCCTAGCCGCGTACGGGACCCCGAAAACCAAGCACCGCCTTCAGGCTTTCTAAGGGCGTAAATTTTTGATTTCACTCTTCACTGCCTATCACAGTTTCGGAGGCAATGGAATGCCCAGGTGGCACAAAACCCCCCCAAATGACCCTATTTTGGAAAGTAGACACCCCACATGTGGTATCCCCATACTCAGGAGAAGCAGCTAAATGTATTTTGGGGTACAATTCCACATATGCCCATGGCCTGTGTGAGCAATATATCATTTAGTGACAGTTTTGTGCAAAAAAAAAAAATTGTCACTTTCCCGCAACTTGTGTCAAAATATAAAATAATCCATGGACTTAACATGCCTCTCAGCAAATAGCTTGGGGTGTCTACTTTCCAAAATGGGATCATTTTGGGGGGGGGGGGTTGTGCCTCTGGGCATTTTATGTCCTTCAAAACTGTGATAGGTAGTGAGGAGTGAAATAAAAAATTTACGCCCTTAGAAATCCTGAAGGCGGTGATTGGTTTTCAGGGCCCCGTACGCGGCTAGGCTCCCAAAAAGTCCCACACATGTGGTATCCCCGTACTCAGGAAAAGCAGCTGAATGTATTTTGGGGTGCAATTCCACATATGCCCATGGCCTGTGTGAGAAATATATCATTTAGTGACAACTTTTTGTAATTTTTTTTTGTCATTATTCAATCACTTGGAAAAAAAAAATTAATATTCAATGGGCTCATTATGCCTCTCAGCAATTTCCTTGGGGTGTCTACTTTCCAAAATGGGATCATTTGGGGGGGTTTGTACTGCCCTGCCATTTTAGCACCTCAAGAAATGACATAGGCAGTCATAAACTAAAAGCTGTGTAAATTCCAGAAAATGTACCCTAGCTTGTAGACGCTATAACTTTTGCGCAAACCAATAAATAAACACTTATTGACATTTTTTTTTTACCGACGACATGTGGCCGAATACATTTCGGCCTAAATGTATGACTAAAATTGAGATTATTGGATTTTTTTTATAACAAAAAGTAGGAAATATCATTTTTTTTTCAAAATTTTCGGTCTTTTTACGTTTATAGCGCAAAAAATAAAAATGGCAGAGGTTATCAAATACCATCAAAAGAAAGCTCTATTTGGGTACAGCATTGCATGACCATGCAATTAGCAGTTAAAGCAATGCAGTGCCAAATTGTAAAAAGTGCTCTGGTCAGGAAGGAGGTAAATCCTTCGTGGCTGAAGTGGTTAAAGTGAAACAATAAAAATGAAATATTCCTTTAAATATCGTGCCTGGGGGGTTGTATTTAGTATGCCTGTAAAGTGGCACATTTTTGTTGTGTTTAGAACAGTACCACAGAAAAATGTCAGTTCTAAAGGAAAAATTGTCATTTAAAACTGTTCGCAGTTGTAATGAATTGTCGGGTCTCGGAAATATAGATAAAACTCATTGAAAAAAAGAGCATGGGTTCCCTGAGGGAGGGGCCACCTGGTGACATAAACAGGTGACCCCACCCCAAGTGACGCCATGAGAGGGGGGCGGGGTCACCCGTTTACATCACCGGATGGCCCCGCCCTCAGCTATATAAGAATTGTCACAGAGAAGAAGCGTCAGTCAGCGGGAGCCTCCCATGGAGGCGGAACGGTTACGCCTTTTTTTTTTCAGTCCATTGGGCGGCGTGAATTTACATCGCAGGACATTTTTATTTTTTTATTGTTTAATAAAGGACTTGTAACAAGCTGTCTCTTGTCTTTTTTTGCAATTTTTTACACTTTTTTTTGTGAAATGGTAGGGGTACAATATACACCATTACCAATTCACATAGGGGGGAGGCCGGGATCTGGGGGTCTCCTTGTTAAAGGGGGCTTCCAGAATCCGATAAGCCCCCCGCCCGCATACCCCCACAACCCTTTTTGTGGGGATGAGGCCCTTGTCCCCATCAACATGGGAACAAGATGCTTTGGGGTCAGACCCCAAAGCACCATCCCCATGTTGATTGCATGTGGCCTGGTATGGTTCAGGAGGGGGGCACTCTCTCGTCCCTCTCCCTTTTCCTGTGGACCGCAAAGTTGCGTGTTTGGATAAGGGTCTGGTATGGATTTTGGGGTGGACCCCTATGCCATTTTTTAATCAAATTTGGTGCAGGGTTCCCCTTAATTTGCATATCAGACCTGAATGGCCTGGTATGGATTTTAGGGGGACCCCACGCAATTTTTTTTTAAATTCTTGTTTGGGGTTCCCCTTAATATTCATACCAGACCCAAAGGGCCTGGTAAAGGACTGGGGGGGAACCCATGCTCTTTTTTTCAATGAGTTTTATCTATATTCCTGAGACCTGACAATTCATTACAGCCGCGATCAGTTTTAAATCACAATTTCTTATCGTACATCATGGGACACAGAGCCATAGTAGTTACTAGGTGGGTTATAGGCTACCTTTAGGTGATGGACATTGGCACGCCCTAAGACAAAAAGTGCACTCCCTATATAACCCCTCCCACTACTGGGACTACCTCAGTGTTTTCGCCAGTGTCTAAGGTTTTGGTCACAAATAAAGATGTGCTGTGCTGAGCTCCACTGGAGCAATCCTTGTTGGGGCTAGCCATGCTGACCGGATCCATTCAAAGTGTCTTTTTAGGCCGAATTGAATGGTACCCGGGCCTTGTGTCTGAAGAAATGAGGTTTTGCCTGTAAACGCTTCTCTTTTTAGAGAGCTGGACCCAGGGATCCAGTACTTTTTGGTAGTAAGGCCATAAAGTTTTACTGGCGGAGGTGCTAGTACAGGTCCAGGATAGTGGGTTTCCTCGAGGATCCCTAGCTTCTGAAGGTTTAACGGAACCCACTGTGAAGGGTGTAGATTGGGTCTGTTGGTTTACCACACAAAACCCTGCTGCGGGAAAGGTAAGGGAGTTTTCTAAGAATTTTTTTTTTACTTTCTTATGAATGTCTCCTTTAAAATCAGTAAATCATGTCATGCCTATGTAAATCATGTAAATCATGTCACCACTGGGGGCTGTATTGAGCACTCACTGCCTCATGCTGAGAGAGCACGCTGTGTCAGAGAGCTGAGATGCTTCTTCCTCCAGGCAGACAGCAGGACCTCCATTAAGCTTGAGGGGGATCCCTCTCCCCACCAATTGCCCCCCTGTGCTGATTGTCTTCCCCTCTTCATGGGGGAAGAAGCGCTTTACGTTTAAAAAAAAAAGAATCTGGCACGATCAGCACGCCGCTCGGCGGCTTACAGACCCCCCGCACCATGCTGTTCCATCCCGTGGGTCCCGTGGGTCCCGTGGGTCCCAGGCCCCAGGGGCTGAGCAGCATTGTCCTCCAACTTCCAACTCGAGGGGGCAAGGATTTTTAAAGCACCATTTGTGTTGCTGCAGGCTGTGGAGGGACACAAGAGCAAAAGGTGGCGTTAAGAGATTTGGTGACATTTGGTGACTGCTGCATCAGGCTGGGCATTAATAGCAGCAACTGTGCTGGACTATCACTCAAGCAGTGTATGCATTCCTTCTCATAGTACCTCTGCTTTGTGCATCGGGCTATTAGCGGAAGGGGGGTAAAAAACACCTCAAAGGGCTCTAGAGGGTCTGTTGTTACGCGACAGCCTAGATCCATTTCTAAAAAGATGGCATCCTTCTCTGAGAGTGATGTGGCTGGTCAGGGTGAGCCATCAGGGGGGGCTGGTGTTGCAGCAGCTCTTGACACTGCAGCCCCTGTATATATCACTAAGGAATTTTTTTCTTCTACCATTTCAACTTTGGAGCAAAAGATTGAAGCGTAGCAGATCCCTATCCACTGCTCAAGACCCTCATGCTGAGCAACAAGGGGCAAGAGATAATGAAATTCTCTCAAAAGATCAGGAAGAGGCTGATGACTACTCTTCTGAAGATCCCAATATGGAAGGATCGGCTTCACAGGAGAGACTGTTGGTACACTCCCTCACTAAATTGGTCAGCTCGACTTTTTTACTGCCTGTAGCGCGGTCAGTCGATGTGCCCACCTCTGGTTTGGGATCATTAAAGCCTCCCCATCTGTTGATGCCTTTCCTATCCATTTATGGCTAAAGAAGCTTATGTATTCTGAGTGGGAGCACCCAGATTAACAGTTTTTTCCTCCTAAAAAGTTTTCTATACTTTATCCTATGGAGGAAGAATTCTATAAGAAATGGGGGATTCCAGCAATTGACGCTGCTACATCCTCTGTGAACAAGAACCTGAATTGTCCTGTAGACAATGCTCAAATGTTGAAGGATCCAACAGATAAGAAGTTGAAATTTCTCTTTAAAAACAACATTTCTCTCGCAGGTTCAGTCATTCAGCCTGCATTGGCAGCTATTGGTGTATCTCAGTCCTTAAAGGACCAGTTTGTAGAGGTACTCAAAATTATTCCTGATCAACAGGCCCAGGAGTTGGCCGGTATATCAGAAGTATTGTGTTTCACAATAGACGCTATGAAAGATTCTATTCTTCAAGCCTCACGGCTCATGTTAGGGCTGGTGCATGTGCGTAGAATCCTATGGTTGAAAAATTGGTCAGCTGAAGCGCCATGTAAAAAGCTCTAGGCCAAGAACCAATAGTACATCTACTATTTATCATTCCTGGAACTGCTGTTTCCACACCAATTAGGATCTTCCTATATTTCACGAACCCAACCATCTCTATTAAAGGTATTTCCCTCTTCTACAACTTACTAAACCAAAAATCTGAACTTTCCAAATCCCCTATGAAAACCTGGGAAATAGAATGAATGTCCTCATACTCCATAGAACAATGACGAGACTCAATTAAGATCACCTATGCAGCCACCAAAAGTGTCAATCTATGGGATCTATCAAGCAAAATTCTCATGAGGTGATATCTAACACCCACAAGAATAGTCGGATTTCATCCCCAAACATCTCCACTCTGTGGGAGACAATGCATTTTCTGGGGCTCACTCATACATATACTATGGGCTTGCCCACTACTAAAAACCTTTTGGTCTAGTGTCTTTGATCTAATTAGAAAAATCACTAATGCCTCTATCCTTAAAACTCCAGAACTTGCTATACTATCAATAGGAATAGAGAAAGTTCCTCCAACTTACAAAAACATAGTTTTTCAGGTCCTGGTGAGTGCTAGACTGGCAATAGTTAGAAAGTTAGAAAGTTAGAAAATGGAAGAATAAAGAACCCCCAACCCTTATAGAAGTAAAAAGAACCACTAATCTCCGTATAAATTATGAAATGTTTGCCACCTCTCAGGGTAACTACCAATTGAAATACACGATATGGAGTCAATGGCTAAAATGATTTCAAAAGAGCAAGGCTCATTGGACTAATTGAATAAATGTTAAATAGTACATCTGTGAAGAGAATTTTACCAATATAATATGTACACTGACGTGACGTTATAGAATGAAAGAGCAGGTCCGGTCGAGCCTGTTAAGACCCTATTCTTAATAAAAATTATTGGAATAAAAAATCTCTTGGCCAGTTTCCCATTTCATGGTGAACGGTTATTTGGAGACGCTCTGGATAAATATATTCAAATAATTTCTAATGGCAAAAGTTCTCTTTTACCAGTTAAGAAGAAGTTTAGGAGTTTTCCTTTAAACGTGCGTCTTCTCCAGTGCCAGGAGCATCAGCCTCCAGGCAGTCTCGACGGCCTCCGCCGTCATGTTCAAGAGGAAGACCTCAGGGGCAGTCCCAGGGCCAAAAGAGGACCTGGGGCAGGAAACCTGCGAAGCAAAATACTAAAGCCTCCTTATGAAGGGGCGCCCCGGCTCGCTCGAGTGGGGGGAAGGCTTCTGCATTTTTCCCAGGTTTGGCAGGAACAATGTTAAGACAGCTGGGTGGCTTCCTCAATCTCTCTAGGTTACAAACTAGAGTTCCGAGAATTCTCTTCTCCTCGTTTTCTAGGATCAAACATTTCCAGAGACCCAGGGAAAAGAAGTGTCTCTTTCTGGCTTTGGATCATCTCTTGTCTCAAAAAGTGATATCAGTGGTTCCCATAGAAGAGCAGGGGTTTGGGGTTTTATTCAAATGATTCTAGCCTACTTAGACGATCTGCTCTTGGTAGATCTGTCAGTAACCCGCCTAAACCAAAGTTTAGTCACAGCTGTGAGTTACCTAGAATTCCTAGGCTGGATTCTCAACCTAGAGAAATCCTCCTTAAAACCATCAAGGAGATTGCAGTACTTGGGGCTGATCATAGATACAGTTCAGAAGAGGGTGTTCTTACCCCAGGAAAGGATCAATTCTATAAGGGAACCGATTCGGCTTGTCAAAACGAAGAAAAATCCTTCTATTTGGCTTAGCATGAAGTTGTTAGGAAAGATGGTGGCTTCTTTTGAGGCCGTTGCTTATGCACAGTTTCATTCAGGACTGCTGCAAAACAGTATTCTGTCAACTTGGAACAAGAAGAGCCAGGCTTTGGACTTTCCAATGCGCTTATCCCCTGAAGTGCATCAGAGCCTCAATTGGCGGTTGATATCCAGCAATTTTCAACAAGAGAGATCCTTTCTACCAGTATCCTGGAGGGTGGTAACGGCGGATGCCAGCCTTCTAGGCTGGGGAGCAGTCCCGGAAGAAGCATCTGTCCAAGGGAAGTGGTTCAAATCAGAGAGGACCTTGCCCATCAATATTCTAGAAATTCGGGCAGTATGTCTGGCCCTAGAGGCCTGGACGCTCAGACTACGGAATTGTCCTGTCAGGATCCAATCCGACAATGCCACGGCTGTGGCCTACATTAATCACCAAGGGGGCACGAGAAGTCATGCAGCCCAAAGAAAGGTGAATCATGTTCTATCTTGGGCAGAAAACAACATCCTTTGCCTATCAGCGATTTTCATTCCAGGGATAGAAAATTGGCAGGCGGAACAGACGTTCAAGGGATCCGCTGGCATGCGGAACAGACGCCTTGGTCTTTCCATGGGATCAGTTTTTACTATTCTATGCATTCCCTCCTGTTCTGCTGCTTTTGCAGCTTCTTCGCAGAATCAAGCAGGAAGGGAAGGAGGTGATTCTGGTGGCCCCAGCGCGGCCCAGGAGATCTTGGTTTGCCAAGATCATAAAGATGGTGGTAGGGGACCCTTGGACCCTACCACTATGGCCAGACCTTCTCTCGCAAGGTCCGGTATTCCAGCCTACCTTACAAACGCTAAATTTAACGGTTTGGCTATTGAGTCCCACATTCTAAAAGATCGTGGGTTGACAGCTTCAGTAGTTTCTACCTTGGTTAATGCTAGGAAACCAGCCTCCAGGGTCATATACTATAGAGTCTGGAAGGCGTATGTCGTCTGGTGTGAATCCAGGGGTTGGCACCCCAGGAAATATATCATAGGTAGGATCCTTGATTTCCTACAGATGGGATTGGAGATGAAGCTGGCCCTGAGTACTATCAAAGGCCAGGTTTCTGCCTTATCTGTATTTTTTCAGCGGCCTCTTGCTTCTCACTCTCTGGTTCGTAACTTTATTCAGGGGGTAACACGGATTAATCCTCCAGTCAGGACACCCCTGAACCCTTGGGATTTGAATTTAGTCCTGTCAGCTTTACAAAAACAGCCTTTTGAGCCTATACGGGATATTCCTTAAGGATAAGGTAGTATTGAGGCCTCATCCTAGATTCCTACCAAAGGTAGTGACAGGTTTTCATTTAAACCAGGATATTGTTCTACCTTTTTTTTTTCCAGAACCTCGGTCTGTGGAAGAGAGGTCTATTTAAAGGTGACCGCTCAGATTCGCAAAACAGATGTTTTGTTTGTATTGCCAGACGGTCCTAAAAGAGGACAGGCAGCTTCAAAATCTACTATTTCCAGATGGATTTGTCAAGTGATTGTCCAGGCTTATGGTTTAAAGAGGAAAATTCCTCCTTTTCATGTTAAAGCAGGGCTGTTAATGCCTCTTGGGCGGTGCATCACCAAGCCTCCATGGCTCAGATTTGCAAGGCCGCAACTTGGCCTTCAGTCCATACATTTACCAGATTCTATCAAATTGATGTAAAAGGTCATGAGGATATCGCCTTTGGGCGCAGTGTACTGCAGGCTGCAGTATGACTCCTCTTGTCTCTTAATGCCCTACCTTTTGTTGTGTCTCCCTCCCTTCAGTTGCCATTGTTATGGAACACCCCACATAGTAACTACTATGGCTCTGTGTCCCATGATGTATGATAAGAAAACAGGATTTTTATAACAGCTTACCTGTAAAATCCTTTTCTTTAAAGTACATTACGGGACACAGAGGTCCCTCCCTTCTTTGGTATACACGTGTATTGCTTGGCTACAAAACTGAGGTACTCCCAGTAGTGGGAGGGGTTATATAGGGAGTGCACTTTTTGTCTTAGGGTGTGCCAGTGTCCATCACCTAAAGGTGGCCTTTAACCCACATAGTAACTACTATGGCTCTGTGTTCCATGATGTACTTCAAAGAAAAGGATTTTACAGGTAAGCTGTTATAAAAATCCTGTTTTTTGCTTTAGAAATGTCATTTTGCTGTGGTGTTGTTCTAAACATGGGAAAATGCGCCACTTTACAAGCATACTATAGACACCACCCCGGCACGTTATTTAAAGGAATATTTATTTTTAATTTTTTCACTTTAAGCATTAAAAAAAATCACTGCTCCTGAAAAAAAATGACTTTTTAAAAAATGTTTTTTGCATTGATACATGTCCCCTGGGGCAGGACCCAGGTCTCTAAACACTTTTTATGACAATAACTTGCATATAAGCCTTTAAAATGAGCACTTTTGATTTTTCATGTTAGTGTCCCATAGACTTTAACAGTGTTCTGGCGGCTCTCAAATTTGCTGCGAACACCGCATATTATTTGCTGTTCGGCGAACACCCGATGTTCGAGTCGAACTTTGGGCTGATCGCTAGTCCCCAGTTGTCCAGAAGGATAAGCCCCTGGTTTTGGTTACCATTTCTTGGGCTGAGTCGTCCGTTGAGATACAGTCTCTAATTGACGCTGGGGCTGCAGGCCTTTTCATTGATGCTGCCTTTGTATCGAAGCACTCGATTCTGCTGTAGCTGCGTGACACTCCACTTGCCATTGAGGCTCTTAAGGGAGACCTCTACAGCCTGTCCATGTGACTCATGAGACTGTTCCTCCATAGGGGCTCTTCACCATGAGATAATCCAATTCCAAGTCATTTCCTCACCTAAGTTTCCACTGGTTATTGGTTATCCTTGGTTACAGAGGCCCCTCTTCTGATTGGCTCCGTGCTGAGGTTCTCTCCTGGTCATCACAATGCAGTAAGACATGCTTCCAGAAGGTAGCCAAGGTCCTGTGCACCTCTTCACTCTCCTCCCTGCTGGAGGAGTACTGCAATTTTAGCGATGTCTTTGACAAAGGTCAAGCCGGTCGTATGATTGTGCAATTGACCTTCAAACTGGTGCCATACTCCCTCATGGCCAGGTTTACCCTTTGTCTGTCTTGGGGGATAAATCCATGGAGGAGTATGTTGCAGATGCACTTTCTCAAGGTTTCATGCGCAAATCCTCGTCTCCTGATGGTGCTGGTTTCTTCTTTGTGAAGAGGAAGAGTGGTGAACTGAGACCTTGTATTGATTATAGGGGTCTCAGTCGTTTCACGATTAAGAATGTCTATCCGATTCCATTGATTATGGAGTTATTTGAAGGGAACAATGGTTTTCACAAAGCTAGATTTGTGAGGAGCATACAATCTTGTGAGGATTAAGGAGGGCGATGAGTGGAGAACTGTGTTTAATACCAGAACAGGCCATTATGAGTACCTCGTAATGCCTTTTGGCAGTTTTCCAGGAATTTATTAACGATGTCCTTGTTGCAGTTATGTGTGGTGGTTTATCTCGACGATATCCTCATATTTTCCAAGTCCCTGGAGAGCCACCACACAGATGTCTGTCGTGTGCTTCAGAAACGAAGAAAGAACAGTCTCTATTGTAAATTGGAGATGTGCAAATTGCATCGTGAACAGGTTAAATTCCTGGGTTATGTCATTTCCACTGCTGTTTTTTTTGATGGACCCAGAGAAACTTTCGGCAGTCCTACAGTGGCTCCGACCCGTGGGTTTACATCCTCTGCAGTGTTTTTTGGCTTTGCCAACTATTATCAAACGTTTATTCATAACTTCTCATCTCTGGTCAAGCCCCTGACTGATATGACCAGAAAGGATGGTAACCCACAGAGTTGGTCTCCGGAGTTCATTAAGGCCTTTGAGAGTCTCAAGGCTGCCTTTGTTTCTGCTCCTGTGTTGGCACAACCTGATCCTACTTTACCTTTTATCCTTGAGGTTGACGCTTTTGAGACTGGAGTTGGTGCCCTTCTGTCTCAGCGTCCTACTTCTGAGAGCGCTATGCATCCTTGTGGCTACTTTTCCAAGAAATTGTCACCTGCGGAGTGCAATTACGAGATTGGTGACAGAGAGCTGTTAGCGATCAAAGAATGGAGACATCTCCTCGAAGGTACCACTGTGCCATTCTCATTCTTACTGACCATAAGAATCTCACATTCTTGCCTGAGGCTAAACGCCTCTCTCCCAGAAGGGTGCAATTGGCTCTTTTCTTGTCTAGTTTCAATTACATTGTCTCATTCTTACCAGGTACTAAGAATGTAAGGGCTGACGCTTTGTCACAATAATTTTCCTCCACTTCAAAGATGGAGCCGGTTCCGGTTCTTGTGATTCCTCCTGATCATATTGTGGCTATGGTTCGCATCAGTCTCACTTCACCTTTGGGTGACAAAATTCTTGCTGCTCAGGTCCATGCTCCTCCTGAGAAACCTTGTGACCGCTGCTTTGTCCCAGAGAGTCTGCGTATTGCTGTGCTCCAGACTTACCATTCTCCGAAGGCTGCTGGTCACCCTGGGAAGAATGAACTCTTTTGGGCCATTTCCCAACAATTCTGATGGCCTAGTCTACGCGCTGATGTAAACGCCTTCATAGCTGCCTGTTACGTGTGTGCTCAGAGTAAGACTCTGCGACGCTTTCCAGTGGGCCTCCTACAACCCATACGCAGTAGAGAGAGGCCCTGAACTCATCTTTCTATGGATTTCATTGTGGAGTTACCCAACTCCCAGGGCAACACAGTTATCCTTATGGTGGTTGACCGGTTCTCAAAAATGTCCCATTGTATTCCACTTCTAAGGAACTGGCTTTCATTTTTGCTCGGGAGATCTTTTGCTTACATGGGCTACCCAAGGTGATTGTCTCGGACAGGGGTAGTCAGTTTTGTCCTGGTTCTGGCGAGCCTTTTGTGCACAGGTGGGAATTCAGCTTGCTTTCTCCTCTGTGTATCACCCGCAATCTAATGGGGCCACAGAATGAGCCAATCAGTCCTTGGAGCAATTCCTACATTGCTATATTTCTGGTCAGACCTCTTACTGTTGGCAGAGTTTGCTCACAATAGTGCTTTGAATTCTGCCTCCCGATTGTCCCGGTTTATGGCGAACTATGGTTTCCAACCTTCCATGTTGCCTGACTCATTTGTTCCCCAGAGTATTCCTGCATTAGAGGAGCATCTCCCTGGTCTTCGTTCCACTTGGGCACAAGTCCAGGAGGATTTGCGACATGCTAATGATAGGTACAGGCTCCATGCTGACCGCAGACGCCTGCCTGTGACTTCCTACCGGGTTGAGGACAGGGTCACCTCGCAACCTTCGACTTCGAGTTCCCTCTCTGAAGTTCACACCTCGATTTATTGGGCCTTTCCGTATTCTTCGTATGATTAACCCAGTGGCTTACGCATTAGATCTTCCTTCTAATAGGCCTATCTCAAATGTATTTCATGTCTCCTTATTAAAACCCTTGGTCTGCAACTGCTTTACCGCCTCGGTGCCACGTCCTCACCCTGTACAGGTTGAGAACCATGAGGAGTATTGGGCACATGCAGTACCTGGTGTATTGGAAAGGGTACGGTCCAGAGGAACACTCTTGGGCCTCATCCTTGGATGTACATGCCCCTGTTCTCCTCCGTGATTTCCATAGACATTTCCCCCCAAGCCTAGTGGTCTTCCGAGAGGGAGGGGTCGTTGAGGAGGGGGTACTGTCAGGGCTGGGCTCAGCCCTTCCTTCTCTAAGATGGCCGCTCAGCTGTCAGCTAATTGCCAGCTCCTATCTCTCCACAGTGACTCACCTGTTGATGATATCCTGCTCATCAGTCCTGTCTACATAAGCGGACCAGTCCAGATGATCTCTGCCTTTGCCTTGGTCACATCTTTAGAGACTCTCTCCTGTGTTCCTGTTAAAGACTTGCTTGGCTGACATTCCTTCTGGCTCCAGATCCTGCTTGCTGTTCCACTACGCTGTTCCCTGACTCCCTGATTTTCTGGCTTGTCTGACTATCCGTTCCGGTTCCTGAACTCTGGCAATGTTTTGACTATGTTTACTTTGTTTACTTTTTTATTATTATTAAACAAGTGTGATTTAATTGTACTTCTGTCTCAGTCTGATTCATGGTTCCTGAGAGGGTCACCCGAGGACAAAAGAGTTCATTGTCGTTGAAGTGCATATACCATAAGATCTGCTCATATAGTGTCCTGGCCATGGAAGTAGAGAACAGGCGCATATGATGAATTGGGTTAGTGGACCAATATGACCGCAACTCACTCCTTTTAGTTATGACCATGAGGAGGGATAGGCTCAGAAAGGTCTTAAATTCTGGAACCATAATAGGTTACCAATCTCTGGCAAGGATCAAATGGGGATTAGCGTTGATGAATTGACCAGCATACAAATTCTTTTGGTCCACAATAGATCTATAGAGATCTTCCATGAAAAACAGCGAATAAAAACCAAGTGACGTAAAATCAACTGTTTCCACCTGAATTCTGGGTTGGCCAGTGAATGGGGGAAGTACAGGCACTGCAGAAGTGGTAGGCTCCCAATTAGGATTGGCAAATGCAGCAGGAAGGGCACTATGGGCTCAACAGGCCTGTCTTTGTATTCTTGGTGGCTGCGGGACACTACTTGTGCTAGTCACCGCACCAGCTTAAACTATACTTATTGGACTTACCTTGTCACTACGTGTTACTGCAGTGCTGGATTGACTACGACCAGGATGTACTAGGCCGCTGGTGCTTGCCAGTTCACCAGAAGGATGAGCGACACTAATACTGGCTCTCTGCTCCATACGAGAGCCCTGAGGTTCTTGCACCTCAACAACAGAAGAACGGAGTCGGGTACGACTGACTTTAGCGGGGACCACTCCGTGGTCAGAGTTATCTGTCAGGATGCCGCTGCTGTCTACTGGTTCGTATTCTGAGCCTGAATCTGACAGATGGGTGACTTCCTCTTCACTCTCATCTGTCATGCTCGGAAATGTGTAGGCCTCTTCACTAGTGTACCTCCAATTGGACATTGTGGCCTCTAAATTTATAGGTACAACTAGTGCGACTCACAGGAAAAAAGAGCATCTGATTGTCAGAGCCTGCTTCCATCACTACCAAAAAAACTATTAGCATTCACAGGGATCAGGTCTGACTCTGCAAACGCTGCAGTTATGTGTGTTGTGTTTTGTATGTGACAGTGATCAATTGATACTGCACTTGGGTGAGCTTGGATGGGCTGAGCGGAGGGGCTAAACGCAGGTGCTAGCAGGTATCTGGGCTGATCCCGCTAATGCTGCATTTTTGGGAACCCTAAACTACTGGGGACGCTAGTATAGATCTGATCAGATCAAAGATATTGATCCGTTCAGACACTATACTAGTAAGGGAGGTGTATGGTGCGTGCGTGGGTGTTAGTGCTACTGGCACTAATCTGATGCTGCCTGGGGCTGATGCTGACCCTGATGCTAAAACCTGTACTGGGGGGGGCAGTCAGGGGGTTAAACCTTTATTCGGTAATAAATGGCGGGTACCCTGGTGCTATAAAAACCTGACGGTGACCGTAACTAGATAACTGTCTAACTAGTGTCACCTGTGACACTAAATGCAGTAATTAGAAGAGAGATCTGTACACTATATTAGTGACAATCATGACATGGGGTGAAAGGGTTAACTGGGGGGTGATCAAGGGGTTAAACCTTTATTAGGGGGGTTTAGGAGGGTACCTGGGCCTACCACTAACTGCCTTAACACTGATTAGTGTCACAAATGACACCAGTACAGCAACTCACATTTGAAAAATAAATAAGTGCAGCGCTGGGTTGCAAAAAAAGTGAATATAAGTGTACAAAAATTGTGAATACAAATACATGAAAATAATTATATATAACAAAGTGACAAAAACTCATGCATAATGAAATCCAACTGAAATGAGTCCAACTGTAGGAAAGTCCTTGACAATGTGCTAGTGTAATAGCTACTAGACATGTGCATTCGTTTTCGTCCGAATGCATTTTCGTCCGAATTTCGGGTATTTTCGTTATCGTTTTAACAAACAATATCGAACGTGCAGAATCCCAAAACCGAAAGATCCGACATAAACAAATGCTTTATTTTCATTTTTGTTATGACAACACTTCAATATAGATAGGAGATTCGACATGACGCTGACAATAGCGATCTGTGTCCATCGAACCTGTGGTCGAATGTGCCTAACCTTAGCTCTATCAGTCCGAGATTATTCTACATAGAGAGAAAGGAGTTGACATAGAGAGAAAAGATTCAATATTATAGAGACAATAGCAAAAAAGGTCGAATGTGCCTAATCTAATTCTATTAGTCCAAGATTATTCGACATAGAGAGAAAAGATTCGACATAAAGATGCGACGAAGCAGTCACCGCGAGCGGACATTTATGGTCAAATGCTCTGCCCATAGGCTATAGAAGAATTCTAATGTTGGCTGACTAGTAATAATAATTAATAAATATAATTATTACTAGTGTCATACAACATTAGAATTCTACTATAGCTTGTAGGCAGAACATTCGACCGGAAATGTACGATTGTGGCATCGTACAGTTTAACTGCTCCGTCAAATCTTCGTAGAACATTTGACAGAGACCATAAGCCTTCAATGACAGATTCGACCTTAATTATTTTGGTCTGATGTATGGAGGACAGGAATAGTTTTCCCTTAGCACCACATCCCATATAAAGAAAAAACAAAGATAGGGAGAGGGGGCAATAAAGTCCCCGGGACTTTAACGGTGCTTTGGATACTGGGTGTATAAGACTGCACAAACCATTTGCAACTAAATGTATAAAAAAAAAACACTTTTTTATTTAACAATACATAATAACAAAAACAAATTAATTATTTAAAAAAAAACACAATTCCACTTTATTGAAAAGGCAATGGAGGCCCATCAGACTATGAATACCATTCTGTTACTCGACATGTTTCGCTCACATTCTTGAGCTTCATCAGGAGTTATGGTATGTATATAGGTCTCAACTGTGGATAACAGAAATATAAATATGAATCAACAGGGTAAATAGGAACCATGCTGCCAGTGCATGGAGGAGAAATAGTTGCATATAACATTACATAATTCAATCAGATGTATTCGTAGATATTTACACTGCGTTACTAGAAATCACATAATGATAAATCTGTGTTGATGCCTTAATGGTGACAAACAATACCAATAGACGAAGATGTTTATAAAAGTATAGGTATAACCATCTTACCAAGCCAGTTTAAAAGAAAAATCAATATATGTTGATTGTGGATGTGGGAACGCAGAGCATCGCATTTCCACAACTGCGCAGGTCTCCAATACCGGTGTCCTCCCAGCGTAATGGTCACAGAGGGGCTAAATGTTTCTAATGACTAGTCACAAACTGTGAATATAATAATAATAAAAAAGCATAATCAGAGACCCCAATATGGCATTGCAATTGCCATATTGGGGTCTCTGATTATGCTTTTTTTGTTATTATGTATTGTTAAATAAAAAAGTGTTTTTTTTTATACATTTAGTTGCATATGGTTTGTGCAGTCTTATACACCCAGTATCCAAAGCACCGTTAAAGTCCCGGGGACTTTATTGCCCCCTCTCCCTATCTTTGTTTTTTCTTTATATGGGATGTGGTGCTAAGGGAAAACTATTCCTGTCCTCCATACATCAGATTGAATATCTAAGGGCGTTACCCGCCCACCACAGCTTGAGGACAGCAATGGTTCCCCAACCTCTCTTTTTATAAATTAATGCCATGACTATTTTTTTCCTTCCTTTTTTGAAAATGAAAGTCTGCAACTTAGGCAAAATCGTGTAAAAATTTTATTGTGATATTGTGCATACTAACGCAGTATTTACATCTATTTGTTCTTCCTCTTCATTATTATTTTGTGCTTCCCCCTATCTCTGAGGTTATCAGTCAATATGGCAAATTACTGTGGCAGTGCTTTTGGTGGTCTCATGAACCACATCCAGAAGTCTCAGAACGCATCCAGTGGAGGCTTAACGATGGATCGATTTTTCTCTAGGTTACAACGAATGCTTGAGAAAAATCCAGGTTATTCTGGAACAAATGGTTTTTCTCTAAATATATGGAAGATCACATAGTGCCATGGGGCCCCAGAATTAAAATTTTTCCTTCCATTACCCATGTTGACATGGATTTTAGACAGGAATGGGAAGAAAATTTGCAAACCTGTTCCCTCA
The DNA here is from genome assembly GCA_037952925.1 of Lithobates clamitans. Classification (NCBI taxonomy): domain Eukaryota; kingdom Metazoa; phylum Chordata; class Amphibia; order Anura; family Ranidae; genus Lithobates; species Lithobates clamitans. Next base: position 387,290 of record JBBGZY010000152.1, read on the forward strand.
AAATGATGGAACTACTTTGCAAACAATACTCGAATGACCTTGTCTTAATTGACAAGGAAATTGAGAAATTATATGTAGACGATCAATCTATTACTCTGAATGACCTTTTCCCTACACGGAGGGCACCCTTAATACTGGCCTAGAGGGATATGTCACGGAGATCTTGAAAACAAAAGAAAAGAAATTTGTCAGGGATAAGTTGGCATACGACAATAAACAAGCATATCATTGGGGCCAAAAAAACGAGTTTAAAAGATGCAATAACCAAATGCGTAATCCTAAACAGCCTTACAGTGAACCCAACGATTCAGACTCATCTATCTCTTCTGCTTCCTCCTCTCAGGTACAGGACATGAGAAGTACTAGAACTCAGGAAGTAACTAAATACAACAAAGATAACGGAACGACGGGCACTGTAAGACGCACCCCGAGCACAAAAGCCTCTATGATCACTCGTGCAAGTATGGCTAAAAATTCAGCAACCCACGCACCGGGTCACAGTGATGTTCACTTGAGCACTTCTCTTACTAACACTTCCCTCACACCATCTCCAATTTCACAGGTAAGCAATGTCAATCCTGTGCCTTCACAATTGGATTTTCGCCCAGCACCGATCTTCTCCCAACCTGTCATGGATTCCAGAAAGGTGGGGATTGCAGATCAACTGAGTTCGAAAATGCAGAGAACCAATTTGAAGTCATAAATCTTTCCTCCTACCCACTTTCCAGTGAACAAATATCTGTACTTAAGCTCGGTCTAACTTCCTGCCCGGTTCAAAGAATAGATCAGTTTGAATTAATTAAAGATATCAATCTTTTTTCTAGAAAATTAATGTTTAAAGTTTTGTTTGACAAATCCAACACATCTGCCAATGATCCGGCCTTGACCAGTTCTGACTGGAAAGGCATGACCATTGCGGACATTCGAGCCATAGAGGAGTTGATGGAGCTGTGGGAGGAAGGGGGCCTCGAGGAGAGTGACCTGTTGGAGGCCGACTCCCTTGTTTCTGTCCCCGGCCCCTCTCCTCACACACCCCCATCCTCCGTCTCCACTGCTCCCCCTCCCGGGACTGTATGCCAACCTAGGGAATATAAGCCCAAATCCCGTACCTTCCCTACCCTTCAAGGGAATCCAAATATATGGGCATTCACCAACCAGGTGACCAAAGAAATTACTCAAACTAAATGGAAAGACATGTCCCGTTCCAACTTAACAAATTCAGAACTGGAGGCCCTTAAACTGCTACAAAACAACAGAGACATTGTGATTAAGCCCTCTGATAAGGGGGGAAACCTGGTTATTATGGACAGAAACCACTATGAAACCATGGTCCTGGCTATAGTCCAGAATCATCATTGGTATCGAAAAGTCTCTTCCAGTCACCTTACCCTAACCATCACCAGATATAAACATTTGATAGGCACAGCAAACCACAAAGGTCTCATAAGTAAAAACACCTGGGAGTTCCTTAATGTATCGTCACCTCATACTCCTACTCTCTATGCGCTCCCAAAGATACACAAAGATACAAAAAATCCCCCAGGAAGGCCTATAGTATCCGGAAATGGATCACTTACAGAAATGGCCAGCAAACTTGTGGATGACTTTTTGAGGCCCCATGTGGAAGGACTCACATCGTATCTCCAGGATACGGGGGATCTCCTTTGTGTCTTGGATGGTATCTATGTGCCCCCTGATTCTTGGTTGGTGGCATTGGATGTGGAGGCCCTCTACAACTCCATCCCCCATGATCTGGGGCTGGAAGTTGTAGAGGGCTTCATCTCTGAGAATCCCGATTATTCGGCGGAATACAACCAGTTCATTCTGGATCTGCTTCTTTTTTTTTTTGTCTAATAACATTTTTCTTTTTGGTGGCTCCCACTACCTCCAGGTGCAGGGGGTAGCGATGGGGACAAAATGTGCCCCATTGTATGCCAACCTGCACCTGGGGGGTGGGAGCGTGAACTTTTTTACAGGGATGATATACAGGTGTACTTCAAACGCATACCGGTGTGGCGACGCTTCATCGACAATATTTTTTTCATATGGTATGGAAGTAAGAACACCCTCCTTTCATTTTTGGACAGTCTTAAGACTAACAGATTCAATTTGAAGTTTACCTTTGATGTAAGTCAGCATCACTTGACTTTTCTAGATGTCCAAATTCTAGTTAATGAGGATGGGAGCGTTAGGACCACCCTATACCATAAACCATCGGCTGGAAATTCATTACTCCATGCCACTAGTTCCCACCCCGTCCCCCTTATCAACAACCTACCATATGGACAGTATCTCAGAGTCAGACGGAACTGCAGTGACGATGCTGACTTTGAGAAGGAGGCTAAACTGCTTCAGTCCCGTTTACGTGAACAGGGCTACAGCAATAAGTGCCTAAAAAGAGCTTATCTGAAAGCTAAAAAGCAAAATAGATCCGTGCTCATACATCGAGTAAAGCCTAAGGAAAGTGACTCCAATGTTCGAATAATCACTAGATTCTCGGGTCAACAGAAACAAGTTTGAGATATCATTCAGAAATATTGGTATCTTCTCATGGGGGATGATAAAGTCTCGAAACATCTAAAAGTCTACCCAGAAATTACATTCAGGCGCTCTCGCTCTCTTCGAGATGCTTTGGTGCATAGCCACCATGATACTAATATCAACTCATCACCCGAATCCAGAAAGGGCTGCAGGCCCTGTCACAAATGTCAGTTCTGCAGATTTATGTACGCTGCCAGGAGTATCATGCTCCCCAATGGTCGTCTCTTCAAACCAAGCTTCTCTGTCACTTGCCAATCTATTGGAATCGTATACATTATGATAGGCAAATGCCAGAGTTTCTATGTTGGCAAAACAAAACGTCCCTTCTTCTGTAGAATCAGAGACCGTGTGTCCCTGGTCCACAAGAAGACAATGGAAACCCCAATCAGTCAACATATGGGTCTGTATCATAATTTCGACAGCAGTAAAATGCACTTTTTTGCCCTCGAGTATATCCCCCTGGGGAGAGAGGGGGCAACTATGATAAGCTACTCTTACATCGGGAGGTCCGCTGGATTCATGACCTCTCGGCTTTGAAACATCTAGGCCTCAATGACGCCTTTAGCTTCAAACCGTTTTTATAAGTTCATAGTCACCAATGGTGGGTTGGACACGAGAGTTCTCCATACCTCCCGTAGGTTCACATTTCCTTTTTTTTTGTTTTTTTTCTTTACTTCCTTTTTGCTTGTTGTTTTCCCCTACTTTCTCTCTTCCTTTCCTCTTCCATCTTATTTTATTTCATTTCAGTGCATTTGATTCGTGTCTATATCTATATATGATCTGTTTGCAATTGTACTGTGTTAGTGTGCTAAATTTAACCAATGTACTTTTCAATGTCTGTTTTGCTATTTTGCTCCTAAGTGTGCATTAGACCCTCTTTCCAGGCCTGTTTCATGCTCGGTACACAATCATTTGATTTAATAATGGATTTTGCAGCCGGTCTACTCTGCTTGGTCTTTCTCCCTTCTTCTTTGGTTCACACGGACACCAGGGGCACCCAGGGGTTCTGTGAGTAATCAATCACTCACCCCTGATAGCCCTGGATGCAAAAAACTGGTGGTGTAGGAACTATAGATTTTAATTCACAGACTGGTCTTTACCCATCTTACTGCTGTATTTGCCCTCGGTTGGCTTTGTCATCTATGTTAGCAGTTATGTGATTGATTTTGTTCCTTGTCTCAGACCAAACCAATTTTAATTTATTTTGTATTTTTTCTACTTGTTTTTTTCATTACCATCTAATGGCAGATATTGTGTGTTTTTTGCCCAATTAGTATTGGTCACTGTTCAGCCTTTTTCCCTTAACTGAGATGGCGCTGCAGGACTCCTCAGATTGAGTGAGATTCCAATGCCAGTGTTACCGCTGGCTTGCGCATGCGCATTTTAGCCCTCTTCACATGATCGGCATTGCAACTCCAAGCACAGGCGTAGTCAGCCAGTATACGTCACATACGCTCTACCCGCCCCCCACCGTCACTCTGCATCCTGGTATTGGAATGCCTCACTGTTTGTCCGCATTGCGGCGGTGACGTCAGACGCCACCGCGATGGATGGGTCTATTTAGTGCGGCGTGTATTGCCGCTACCCTCTGTCAGAGGCTCCTCGGTTCAAAGGGGAGGCTGTGTCCCTCTCCCCTTCGGTGCCTGCCCGGTTATCTCCTTCAGGTAATGGATTTTCATCACTTATGTGTCTTGTACTGTCATTACCAACGCTGGTAATAATGATTATCATTGATACCTGGTACATTTTTTTTATTTTTGCTTTGCAGCGTATTTGTGCTGCTGGATCGTGGCGTCCTTAGTGTCTAGTCCCTGTGTAGGTGCCTATATCTAGAGACCCTGAAACCAGCGATTCTATACTTCAATAAGGCGTTTAATTGGCCCTGTATTTATATTATATACACCTTTGATTCAACCCAAGGTAATAAATTTGTTTCTTTTAACCCCTGCAACTGTCTTTGGCATTGCAATTGCCATATTGGGGTCTCTTATTATGCTTTTTTATTATTATTATATTCACAGTTTGTGACTAGTCATTAGAAACATTTAGCCCCTCTGTGACCATTACGCTGGGAGGACACCGGTACTGGAGACCTGCGCAGTTGTGGAAATGCGATGCTCTGCGTTCCCACATCCACAATCAACATATATTGATTTTTCTTTTAAACTGGCTTGGTAAGATGGTTATACCTATACATTTATAAACATCTTTGTCTATTGGTATTGTTTGTCACCATTAAGGCATCAACACAGATTTATCATTATGTGATTTCTAGTAACGCAGTGTAAATATCTACGAATACATCTGATTGAATTATGTAATGTTATATGCAACTATTTCTCCTCCATGCACTGGCAGCATGGTTCCTATTTACCCTGTTGATTCATATTTATATTTCTGTTATCCACAGTTGAGACCTATATACATACCATAACTCCTGATGAAGCTCAAGAATGTGAGCGAAACATGTCGAGTAACAGAATGGTATTCATAGTCTGATGGACCTCCATTGCCTTTTCAATAAAGTGGATCTGTTGTTTTTTTTAAATAATTAATTTGTTTTTGTTATTATGTATTGTTAAATAAAACAAGTGGTTTTTTTATACATTTAGTTGCCTATGGTTTGTGCAGTCTTATACACCCAGTATCCAAAGCACCGTTAAAGTCCTGGGGACTTTATTGCCCCCTCTCCCTATCTTTGTTTTTTCTTAATTATTTTGGATTTTCAGACGAATGCATTTTTTAACGAAACAAAATAGATAAAAATGAATTTCAGGAGTAACTAAATACATTTATTTTTTGGACGAAAACAAAATTCCGAAACAAAATACTTCAGTGTGCACATGTCTAATAGCTACAGCACAGACGAAATCCCACGTAAAAACACAAAAATTGAAAACACAAAATGGAGTCCAAATGGATGTGCAATCCAATGTGAAAAATTCCAAACACTGGTAAAAACCTTGAAGTGAAGGAACAGACAGGCGTACCACCACCGTGTATGAAGGGGAGGCTTACCAGATCATTTTGACTTGGCGGGGCGTATACCACCCAAGTCAACAAGGCTTATTAGGTTTAAACCACCTAATAGGGACAGCAGGTCCTGGAAACCCCGTCAGCTGATCAGCATTGGACCGTCACTGGATGTAAACTAAATGCTCCAAATGTCAAGAGGAGGATGACGACTGTGTAGTTGAAATGCGTTGGGTGGACCTTCCGCTAACATCACTCTATGCTTTTCACATGCCTTACTAGGTTCCTCCAAATGTGAGTGTTGAATTTATATTTTACTATTAAACCTTCCTTTTTAAAAGGTATTACGCTATGTCAGCCCCCCTTTTTTATTGCATGACATCATTCCTGTGGTACCAAGTTCCCACCCTCCTCTTGAAGTTTGGAGCCTTTAGTTTATATCCCGTGACAGTCCAATGCTGATCAGCTGATGGGGTTTCCAGGACCTGCTGTCCCTATTAGGTGGTTTAAACCTAATAAGCCTTGTTGACTTGGGTGGTATATGCCCGCGAAGTCAATATGATCTGGTAAGCCTCCCCTTTATAAAAGGTGGTGGTGCTGCTGTCTGTTCCTTCACTTCAAGGTTTTTACCAGTGTTTGGAATTTTTCACATTGGATTGCACATCCATTTGGACTCCATTTTGTGTTTTCAATTTTTGCATTTTACGTGGGATTTTGTCTGTGGTGTAGCTATTACACTAGCACATTGTCAAGGACTTTCCTACAGTTGGACTCACATTTCATTATGCATGAGTTTTTGTCACTTTATCTAATTATTTTCATGTACTTTTATTTACAATTTTTGTATACTTATATTCACATTTTTTTTGCAACCCAGTGCTGCACTTATTTATTTTTCATTCATTTAGCTTTTTGTCTACAGCTGTGCTGGCTGCTAGGTTGTTATGTCCACAGCGCAGTATTTTTCCTTTCTCAGCAACTCACATTTGGATGTCCTCTCTCCTCTCTCTGGAACAGAAAAGAATTCCAGGAGGGAAGGTGACATCACTTCCTCTGCCTCTGTTTACACTTACAGGCATAGGACAGTCTCTCATTCTCCAGAACCAATCACCAGGTCCAGGCCATAAATGATTGGCCTGGGTCTGGAGACTGATCGGTTCTGAAATGATCTTAGATCGCTGTTGGTGCACCCGGCACATGCACGCGCGCGCCCCCTGGGCGGCCGCGCACCAGATGTACCATGGCGGCGATTCGCGCAGGAGAGCCGACTTGCCGCAGTAAAACTGACGCAGGCAGTCAGGAACTAGTTAAACTCACAAGTGATTTTTTTTCCTTTATTCTAGCTTTTTAAACCAACAAATGCAATAATTTAAAGATTGGATGGGAGATTTAGTATAGTATAACAAGTTTGGTGGTTAGTACATTTTCAGTAGTTGTCTATAGATAAGATAAAAAAGAGTTACAACTGAGGAGGAAAAGGGACAGAGGGATTTGGTTCCAAAAGAGTGACAATTCCCCCAAATAGGAGACAGTTGGAAGCTATTAATAAATACTCAATCCATATTTTTCTATTGCTTCCATAGCTCATTATAATCTTGTGATTTCCCTGGCTGATTTCCTGATCCTTATGCTAGCCATTCATTGTAACTGCTCACTTCAACGGATAGATTACAGCCACTGATTGAAGAAAACATTTCCAACTGAATTGATTAAGTTGATTAAACAATCAACTTCTGTTAAGCAGGGGAGTCCACACACTGATCAAAATTTGGTCGGTCCATGCTGAACTGGCTGAACCTTGATCAGTGTGTGGCAAGTGTTAGGCTTAACTTCTTGATCACTGACCTGGAGCAGGAACAGGTAGGAACAGGAAGTTGTTAGCTTATCTTGTCTCATGTTACATAAAAATAACAAGAACAGTTCTGCAGCAACAGGCCACATTTTGACACATGTGCATCCTTGTCTGCTCAACAGCCAGCTGTTATGCCCCGTACACACGCTCGGACTTTGTTCAGACATTCCGACAACAAAATCCTAGGATTTTTTCCGACGGATGTTGGCTCAAACTTGTCTTGCATACACACGGTCACACAAAGTTGTCGGAAAATCCGATCGTTCTGAACGCGGTGACGTAAAACACGTACGTCGGGACTATAAACGGGGCAGTGGCAAATAGCTTTCTTCTTTTTATTTATTCTGAGCATGCGTGGCACTTTGTCCATCGGATTTGTGTACACACGATCGGAATTTCCGACAACGGATTTTGTTGTCGGAAAATTTTATATCCTGCTCTCAAACTTTGTGTGTCGGAAAATCTGATGGAAAATGTGTGATGGAGCCTACACACGGTCGGAATTTCTGACAACAAGGTCCTATCACACATTTTCCGTCGGAAAATCCGACCGTGTGTACGGGGCATTAGACTAGCTTGTGTTGAACAGTGCTGCTGAAAAACCAGCATTTGTTCTATGCTTGCAGCCAGTGACTGAAGTGCTGATCTGTATATTCTGATGGGAAAGTCCCCACTGTCAAAATACAATAGCATGGTGGGAGTTATGCCTGCATTCACAACGCTTGTTTGAAAGCGGGATCTTTTTTTAAATTCAACCCACTCCCAGTGTATAACCTGCTTAAGTTTGCAGCCAACCACTGTAGTTAGAACTAAACTATATGCCTGATTTGGGTCACTGACTCACCAACTGGTGAGGTCTGAGCATCTCAAGGACAGACAAAAAACGATTTAGTTCTGAAGAATGCTGAGAATGGCTTCAAAAGTATTTCCTTTCATTCCAATCTGAAATTGTATCTAGTGTGCAGATGATGATGGGAATTTCATATGGAAAAAAATAGGCTTCATCTGCTAGAAGTCATCTTTGCATGCTACAGGTAAGTGATCTGGTCTGCAAACTAAATGAATAGGACAGATTTGACAAATCTGATCCTCGCTAGCCAGGCAATTTTTTTTTATTTTTATAAACATTTGCATGCTGATTTACCAAATCTACTAACAATTATGTAATTAATGAATCCTGATTGCCGGTATTTCTGAAATTTACCTTATGTTTCTTTTTGTAGATAACAAAAAAATTGCATACACATATCTAGGAAATGTAGATAATTGTCTGAATTGATTCATCCAACCTCTCTGAGGTGTTTGCTTATCTCTATGCCTACATTTTTTTGTTAGCTTATCTTGTGTCATGTTGAATAAAAATGCCAATATACCTAACAGACCATTCTACAGCTCAGACCTGATGAGAGCTCAACTAATTAACTGTATGTGTCACTTCCATGATTAATTCTTTACACTAACTATGCTAAACTAAATACCATTTAGCACATAACGTACAATGAATTTGCCTTAATAAAACATCAGCTTTCAACTGATGAATGGTTTAACTACTGTGTCTTAAAACTTCACATAGTAGTCTCAGCAGAGTTTAATGTAACCTGCAATCATCGAAATTCCACACATACATATATAAAATCCATTATACCCAACATATACTGTTTGATTAGCACACAGTAATGATAGCCTTCACTGTATAATTTGGCTGACAGAAGGAATAAGCATTGTCAGACCATTAAATAGAATTTACTAAATTAAGAGGCACTTCATTGCAATCATTGCACTTTGAAGGCTAAATTGTTTAAAAAATATTGATAAGGTTAAACATGACCGTGATATCATTATAATATTTCTTATGTATCTTTAATAGACATAGAGGTCAATGGAGTGTCTATACTGAGTATATCCATGTAGCTAAAAAGGAGACATTTAGGTTTTGCTCCTTGTTATGTAGTTATATCTATTAAATGCAATCATGTCAACAGACATAGAAAGCAGCTACAGTATCTCAAAAAAGTAAGTACACCCCTCACATTTTTGTAAATATTTTATTATATCTTTCCATGTGACAACACTGAAGAAATGATACTTTGCTACAATGTAAAGTAGTGAGTGTACAGTTTGTATAACAGTGTAAATTTGCTGCCCCCTCAAAATAACTCAACACACAGCCATTAATGTCTAAACCGCTGGCAACAAAAGTGAGTACACCCCTAAGTGAAAATATCCAAATTAGGCCCAATTAGCCATTTCTCCTCCCAGGTGTCATGTGACTCGTTAGTATTACAAGGTCTCAGGTGTGAATAGGGAGCAGGTGTGATAAATTTGGTGTTATCACTCTCACCCTCTCATACTGGTCACTGGAGGTTCAACATGGCACCTCATGGCAAAGAACTCTCTGAGGATCTGAAAAAAAGAATTGTTGCTCTACATAAAGATGGCCTAGGCTATAAAAAGATTGTCAAGACCCTGAAACTGAGCTGCAGCATGGTGGCCAAGACCATACAGCAGTTAAATAATGAAATCAAGCGCATTAAGTCAAACGAACATTTAGAAAGGATGTCATTCCATTCTGTGAGGAAAAGGTCAGAGTAAACTGTGGAGGGAGATTTCCTAATCTCCATAGCTAGAAATAAAAATATAGCGTTTCGGGGGCGTGGCCTTGCATCGTACTCTAATGGACGTCTAATCCCCGTGCTCCTGTGTTTAGAGGTCTTTTCAGAAGCCGAGCGAAGCCAAACACACCCGCAGACATGGGGAAAACGAAAGGGAACACATCCTCATCCCAATCCCGATCCCCAAGGAGGCCCGACTCGCAACCAACACGCAGCATCCCGGAGATCTTCCGGACACAGCCAGGCGAGGCCCCGGCTTCATCTCGGGCCTACTCCTCGACAGCGCGCTCCTCTAGTCTCAGGTAGGCACCAAGCGCAGTCTTCCATGCCACACACAGCGGCACAACAGCCTGTTAACATAGGGGAGCTGAGATCAGTAGCAGAGGACATAAAAGCTGCACTTGCTACAGCAATCACGGACCTCCGAAGGGACATCCAATCTATGGCGGTGCGCATGAAGGATATTGAAGAAACAACAGGCCGCAATGCAAATGACATCCAACAGCTCCAGTTATCATCACAGACACAAAATACCCAGCTCAGAGACCTACACAGATACCTGGAAGACCTGGACAACCGCGGCAGGCGTCACAACTTGCGAGTAAGAGGTATGCCAGAAGCGATCGATCACACTCAAATTGCAAAGGCCACCATAGCCGTATTTAAGGATCTCTTAGGCAGACCCCCAGAGACCCCCATTGATTGCGAACGCCTGCACAGAGCCCTCAGGCCAAGGGGAAGAGACACTGACCCTCCCAGGGATGTAGTATGTAGCTTGGTCAACTTTAAACTAAAAGAAGAGATCCTGCGCAGGGCCAGAGACCGCCGCAATCAATGTTTCAAGGCACAGAGATTAAAATATTTCAAGATTTATCACCTATTATGCTGCAAAATAGAAGAGACTTACGCCCCCTCCTTGATCTACTATGCACAAACGGAATCCAATACCGCTGGAAATTCCCCTTCTGCCTCTCAGCCACATCACAAGGGCGCACGGCAAATCTGAGGGTCCCAGAAGATCTCCCCGTATTCTGCGAAGCATTGAATATACCATGCATTGATATACCTGACTGGTACAGACCTCTCAGAACCCCTCAGATCAGAAGATCTACCTCAATGGATGCCATCCCAGTACGTGACGACTTCCATATCAGAAGGTGCAGATCCAACTCACCCAGAACCAACACTTCCGCGGGACATAGGAACACTGTAAACAACAGCCCTACGGCCTTTCCAGCTCACAGGAGACCCCGCCATGGTGATACAGAGTAAAAGACCAGCTCACCCCCTTTTTGTTCTTCATCAGGAATCCCCAAACCTAACCCCCAACAAATAAACCATAAAGCTGCTCTGCGCCCAAAGATATTGTGAAGAAGGTATCCACATTTGAGCCCTCGACATCAGAGAGGATACATATCCCATCTCAAATGCCCAATCCTCAGCTTCCTTTCATACTGAATATACCTGTGGACACCCACATCGACACCAGGATTCACCGAAAGCCAGCCCTCAAGCCCTCCACATACTCGATACATGAAAGCCAACCAGTCGATGAGATTCTTCACGACGACCGAACACCCTCATCAAAGGTAACAAACAGTAACCTTTACATCGCCGACAGACTTCAGCCAGCCTGCACATTACATTATCACGCAAGTATATCTATTCGACTACAAGGAGAGGAATAATTCCTAAGTCTTGCAAACAGCCCATATTTCAGTTTCCACATCCCCATACCCCTTTTACTTCCACATCCCCACACCCCTTTATCTAACTCCCTATAATTTCCACTCAACCCCCCTGTAAGAAGGTTATTGCTCACCCTGGAACATAAACAAAAGACCCTCAAGACAGGGCTCCTTTCCTTCCCATTACAGCCTGAAACCATCTGTTATAGAACTGAATGCCAGAGATATATACTATGTAATCAGACCTCCCTCCAGAGGGGCGACTTCTCATGGAACTAGAGATTACTTCCCTTTACCACCCTATCCTATATTACTCAATCCCAAATAATCCTGCAACTTCACAATGAGACCTTCACTCTGCTCATCAACTCACTACCACCTCGCCCCCAAATTGACCAACAAAAGTGTACAGACCGTGAGGTTCCTACACCTATATAATATCCCATAAAAAAGCTATTCTCTAATTACAGATACATACGCAAATGTGGGTTCCATGCGGAGTCGCCAAATGTATATATTTACTTAGTTACTGGTTTCCACATGTTACCTACCTAGAATCTCCAGGTGAGACAAAACCCCCGGACTAACCGAACATCCTAGGAGGGGACACCATGATGTAACATTCTCTGCTATTGTTTCCTTTTTTATATTTTTTGGTGTTTTTTGTTGTTTCGTATTGATGGAGAAAGTTTTATCTCCCTCTCCTGCCGTACTCAGCTATCCACTGAATATTCAATCTCACATAAATGATTTACCTGTTTTGTAAAAGGTTTCAACTAATCTGTTTAATAATTTTCTTTTTTGGTTAACGATACTTTTCTAAAGCAAATACACAGCAGAACCTCAGGGGACCTGGGGCAGGTGAGGCCGGTTCCCAAATCCCATTTGCAATGCTTTTCCCAGTTCATCGCCATTTATCCAAAACACATAACTAAGCGATTACTGCTGGTTCATTGTCACGATCAACTCCCTGAAATTCATACAAAAATTCATCCAAAAACCAAATGGGACTCGGCCTCACACGCCAGAGGTACATCTAGGAAATGTTTGGATGCTGCAACAAGGTATACATAATTATAGCCGATTGCCTAGATGGTGTAGCGTAGCAATCCCTATAGTCACAGGATCCCCCATGCTGCCAATAAACTCATGTAAGATGTACAATGTATTTACAGTCAACTGGTACCTATCCCCATGACACCAACTTCAACATTCCACAAAGTAAGCTGAGGTGTCCTCCTCCCTCATACAACCTCATTAGATATTCTACCTTACATTTACCTAACAAGTTACGAATAAGCTCTCCCCTTTCTGACCCATAGTCCTAATGAGCTTAGACTTGAATTACTGGCTTCCTTACTCATCCCTATTATTCCTCCACCTCTGAAGACTAGAGGACTCCACAGTCCATTCCACTCAGGGCACACCGGTGCCTCCCACTTCTCCACGAGACGGGAAATCTTTCTTTCCCGTTGACCCCTACCGGAATACGTAACACCCTGTAAGGAGGGTCCCTGAATCCCTCCTTATCTCCGGAACGTTTCCCCTCCTTTTTCTTAGTTCATCCCCCCCAAAAAGGAAAAAGCTCCCCCTCCCCTTTGACCTCCCTCCATACCCTCTGTACTCTTCCCTGACCACCTTCACTCCTCCCTACTATACTCATTCTTATTGATTCTCCTTCTTTCTTTCCGATTCTCTTTCCTACCCCGCCTCCTCGGTCTACGCCACTCTCATATGGATAGCTCAGACCTCTCCAACAAAGACACCAAAGTTTCACAGCCCACCCTGTATAATACTTAGGGGTACCTACAGACCAAAAGTTAAGACCCCCTCACCTAGCCAAAACCCGGCCCAACCAATTAATATGTCATGTATAAAAAACACCGCTAAACATGCTACGTTGAAAGTGACATCCTTGAATGTGAAAGGGCTCAACATCCCAGAGAAACGCAGCCAAACTCTCTCACAGATGCACAAACTTATAGCCTTCCTACAAGAAACGCACTTCCGCACTGACAAAATTCCAAACTCACTAACCCATGGTTCCCAATTTCTTACCACTCTACAAACACACAGGCTAAAACTAAAGGAGTATCAATTTTGATCTCCAAAAACTTAAATTGGGAACTCACCGACTCACTTATCGACAAGGAAGGCAGATACATCTTCTTAAAAGGTAAAGCTCTCGGTCGACCCATAACCTTGGCCAATATCTATAGCCCCAACTCAGCACAATCCAGCTTCTTCAAACAAATATCCCAACTCTTGGCAGGTTTTTGTACCGGACTAACCATACTCGGAGGTGACTTTAATGTTGCTTTATACCCACTACTGGACACGTCCTCAGGCACCACATCAATACCCTACAGAACCCTACGCCATATCAAACTTCAATTTCAAGAACTACTCTTACATGACACGTGGCGTACTCTTCATCCAAATGAAATAGACTACACGTTCTTTTCCGCCCCACATAATAAATATTCGAGGATAGATTACCTCTTCCTCTCCCAGACTGATCTTCCTTTTCTTTCACACGCAACAATTGAACCGATGCTCCTATCCGACCACCACCCAATCACAATGACATTGACCTTCCCAGATCACATCACCGTCTCGAAGACTTGGCGATTGGACTCCTCTTTATTGACCTTGGAAGAAGACATCACAGACATTAGGCAAACCATACACAACTTTTTTGTAGACAACGATAATGGAGAGACAACCCCACTAATACAATGGGAGGCTCATAAGTGTGTCCTAAGAGCAAATTCATTGCTCTTAAGACGGCGCAGAAAAAGGCCCACCAGGCCAAAATAAAAAATCTGATACACAAGATTAAAACTCTAGAACGAGTACATAAACAAACTCACGCCCGGCAGTCATACCAAGATCTCACGCAAACTAGAGAACTCCTACGCGCAGAATTGTCCCACAAAACAAAACGTAAATTTATCCTACAACAGAAATTATTTTATGAATTTGGAAACAAAAGCGGTAAATACCTAGCCAAAGCCATTCAAAGGAACAAAGTTCACACCAACATTCACACTATCAAAGACTCCCAGGGCAGGTCTAAAGTCAATACCCCAGATATAGCCTCCCAATTCGAAACATACTACGCTAATCTATAGAACCTGAACAGGCAAAAAGAAAACCCCACTACAGACAACACTAGACGCTCCCTTATTCAAAACTTTTTGAAAGATTATTGCCCCAAACCCATCAACACAGAAGATGCCCACCAATTAGAAAATCCCTTTTCCGAAGAGTAACTAAAAACTGCGATCAAACAATTAAAAGCAGGCAAAAGCCACGGTCCAGATGGACTCACAGCCGCCTATTTCAAAACCATCACAGAAGTACTTACCAGTCCCTTCCTCAAAGCCTTCAACTCCCTGTCTTCCGCCACGCATCCTTCCCACAGGCTTCTTGAAGCACACATTACCGTCATACCAAAGGAAGGAAAGGACACGACACTGGTTACCAATTACAGGCCGATCTCCCTCCTAAACGTCGACATAAAATTATTTGCCAAAATCCTTGCG
Organism: Lithobates clamitans; assembly: GCA_037952925.1. Classification (NCBI taxonomy): domain Eukaryota; kingdom Metazoa; phylum Chordata; class Amphibia; order Anura; family Ranidae; genus Lithobates; species Lithobates clamitans. The sequence continues at coordinate 402,504 of JBBGZY010000152.1, forward strand.
AATCGCCTGCTTCCTCTTCTACCCTCCCTAATAGGTTTAGACCAGGTTGGTTTTATTCCGGGTAGAGAGGCAAGGGAACACTATCAAAGCCATAAATCTCCACCATTGGATGACAACCAACGAACATAAAGGGTTCTTCCTGTCGTTGGATGCGGAGAAGGCGTTCGACAGATTGGCCTGGGACTACATGGGAGCAGTACTAAGACACATAGGACTTCAGGATTATATGTTCAACTCGATCATGTCCCTATACACAACACCAACCGCTAGAGTTCGAACGAATGGCCTATTTGTATTAACCCTGGAACCACTACTAAACTGCCTCAGGAATAACGAAAATATTAAGGGCATACCCATAGCAGGTCGTACATATAAATTAACAGCCTTTGCCAACGACATATTGCTTTCCCTTAGCGAACCCCATATCTCAATCCCAAATCTACTGAAAGACTTCGAACTCTTCCAACACCTCTCTAATTTCAAAATCAATTTCGCTAAATCTCATGCCCTCAATGTTACCATCCCACGAGAGACAGTTACACAATGTGAAACTAACTTCCCCTTCCAATGGCGTCATGATGCAATTAAATACTTAGGGATCTATCTCACAGCAAACTTGTCAGACCTCTTCACTAAAAATTACTTACCCATACTCAAAACCATATTTGAAGACCTCAAAAAATGGAACAAACCACAGTTTTCGTGGTTCGGCCGTGCGGCAATTATCAAAATGAATATCCTTCCGCGTATCCTCTACATATTACAAACCGTTCCCATAAAACTTCCCTTGTCATTCTTCCTATCTTACAGAAGGATGTGTTCAGAATTTTTATGGAAACAAAAACGCCCGAGAATTTCATATAACCTTTTAACACGACCAAAATTGAAGGGGGGTATAGGTCTTCCAGATCTCCAAAAATACTATTGGGCATGCCATCTTAATAGAATTGTAGATTGGTCAATACATAGTCATTACAAGGATTGGGTTAAACTGGAAGACTCATTATCCCCCTCACCACTACGAATGACACCTTGGCTGTTACCTAAACACATCCCTCCCGCTCTTAGAAAACACCCTCTCATTGAACCGACACTCCGATGTTTCAGAGAGACATGCCTAAAATTACACATCTCCTCTTTTCCAGGACCCTTAACCCGGTAAGACTCAATCCTGCTTTCCTTCCCGGTATGTCCACACAATTCCTCATATAACAATGGCAACACCCAGACATATTGGCACACCACTTCTTTCGCAACGGGACTCTCCTAGAACGCCTAGCACTAACACCTACCTCCACAAACAGCCCTCTTCCACTCTGGACCTACTTTCAAATTCGCCACTTCTTGCAGGAGATCAATCGCGATGCCTCCGTCGAAAGGTCACTCACTCCATTTGAACACCTCTGCTCCCAAACCAAACCCCAACAACACTCAATCTCCAATATATATACCATGCTATTTGCAGAGATTTTCCCTAAGGACGGTAAAGCTTACAAAACATGGGAAAGAGAAACACAACTAGAAATATCGGAAGACCAATGGGAACGTATATTTACGATTGCTCACAAAGGTTCCTTAAACATATCTATCCAGGAAAACAATTAAAAGACCCTAACACGATGGTACAAAACTTCAGCTATTCTGAACAAAATTAACCCCTCATACCCCAACAAATGCTGGAGGTGTGACGAAGAGCCAGCCACATTGTTACATATTATGTGGTCATGTCCGAAAATTCAACCATTCTGGACCCAAGTCCGAGAACTCACCAAATCAATATCCACCTACACATTAGAGCACTCACCAGCCCAATGCATCTTCCATCACTCAGATGTACCTACCCATCACTATCGCAAAACATTGATCCTACCCCTTCTCATTGCAGCAAAAATTTGCATTCCGAGGCATTGGGGCTCTCCTCTCATACCGACTATACCAGAATGGTTTAAACAGATAAACAAAACAGCTGAAATGGAAGAACTCATCTCCATCTCACGAGACAACCCAGCCAAATTTTCAAAGACCTGGGCATGCTGGATTCACTTTCGAACAACTGACAGATATCTATCACTACTGAATTAATCCTTGAACAAGATGCACACACGTATCTTAAACTCCTACCGATCTCTCCAGATCACCCCCTCATACACCTCCCCCCCCTTTTTTCTTCTTTCTCCCTCCTTCCTTTTATATCACAGATGGCCTGGTCTCCCACCCCTAACCAAGGGACGAGTATGGGAGTCCATAAACCATCATCTTCCTTATGTAGTTTCACGACACGAAATGTCCCACATATTTAACCTACTCCACCATAAAACATCATATCGAAACCACGCTGCAAGTGTCGGAGATCGAGGAGACAACCGCTATACCGCTATCTACCTTCCTCCCTCCTTTGTCTCCATCCCCACCCCACCCCCTTTTTCTCACACTCTGACCCTTCCTCAATTCCCATGTATTTGAAGTCCACTAAGACCCCGTCTTACTATCCGTCATGGCTCGGGGTCTCAAATATGAGTACCCGATCAACAACCGCACACCCTATATGGACTATCTTATCATACAAACTTAACCAACCCAAGAACTGGAACCTCTCTTCACTAGACATACTCCAAAATGTTACAATATGCTCCAATATATGGAAACGTGCTCCCTAAGATTACCCCCAGGGTTTATCTTCTTCCACTAGATATGGTTCTTATCCACTCTATCAGTGTTGAAATGTATGCATTTGAGACTTGTACAACCACCTTATCTTGGACTCATCTGTTCTTAATACCAATATCAATGTTCCATGATACCTTGACGATTGTATGATGACTCTTTCTGCTGGATTTGTTATTGTTCTTTTCTTAAATAAAAATCTTTTTGGTAAAAAAAAAAAAAAAAAATATAGCGTTTCACAGAGATCGGGTAGAGATGATTCAGAATAGTAGTGCAAATAAAAATAAACAGTGCAGTGTTTTCAATAGAAATAAAGTTAATTTTGTCACTACATTTTCTTTAGAATACAACAAAATTGTTGCGATTCTCAAAGAACATCTTCCCATTCTATATGCTGACAAGGATCTGTACAGTGCCATCCAAGGGGGTTGTCATTTTTCTAGTGGAAGGGCCCCCAGTCTGGGTAGCATGCTGTCACCCACTCTGTTTTGATCTCAGAAGCCAAACAAACCACAGACCTGGCTCTCCACTGTAGGTTCCTACATGTGTGGCCTTATACCTGCAGGCAGTGTTATAGACAAAAAAAAAGCACCTCCATTTTTTCCTTTTCTACTAAGAAAACATATACCATCAAACAGTTTATCAACTGTAATTCTAAATCAGTGGTTTATGTTATTCAATGTAGTGCCTGCAGCCTGCAATACGTTGGGTGTACTATACGCCCTTCGAGAGTTAGAATCTCAGAACATGTGAATGACACTACAAATATTAATGCTAAAAATATCTCAAATGTGTCAAAACATTTCCATGAATTTCATCATGGTAATCTCGATACTTTCTCCTTTTTTGGTGCTGAACAGGTTAAAAAAAACCCAAGAGAAGGTGACACTCATCGTATTTTGCTTAAACGTGAAGTGTGGTGGATCCATACTCTCAATATTAGAAAACCGTATGGCTTGAATGATAGGATGGACATAAATCTTTTTCTAACATAATCGCATTGTTTGATATATTTATTGTATCAATCTGAACATGCTTTATTTGTTCATGATATGTCCTTCATATGCCTGCTGTGCTTCTTCCTTTTTTCTCTCCATGTGATTTTAATTGTCTTTGATTGCTTCTGATCAGGATGCACCCATCCCATTTGGAGTGCTTACTTTGTTATAAATATCAGATTTTAAATCAAACATGTATGCTTTGATGAAGGCTTCTTAGCCGAAACGTGTCAGTGTATAGCCTGTACCCATGTAGCCAATAAAGGACTTTTATTCAAGAGCATCCGAGTTGCCAGCCCTTTTTGATGCAAGCATTGTATTTGGGGCCTGAATGCCCTGACTAGAGCACAAGATCACAGCTTGTGGACTTTCATATTGGCATGGAGCTGGGGTAACATTTTGTTTTAGTTACCATTTTGTTGGCCCACAGTTGCTTAAACCTCCAAGTTCTTAAGCGTTCCCTGTTCACAAGCCACCTGAAGGTCACGGTGGAGAGCCATCCTTCACCGTTCACCTATCCATCACATGGCCACTTTGGGTCTTAATGGGTTGTTTTTTCCACAGGGACTCGGAGCATGACCAGATTTGTGCCCCGAGTTGCAGGGGTCCTTCCCTCCTTAATGAACAGTAACCAAGAGCCAGAGAAACCAAGGATCACTCTAACCAAGGGATCCATGGTGAGACCAAGTTCAGGGGTCCTCACCGATCAATTACAGAGCCTCGAACTTGAGCTCACCCCCCTCCTACCGTTGGGATCTCTTTCTTTCCCCCCCTACTTGTGGGGAGAGAGGGAAGCCCAAAGGAGAACCCGGGACTAATCCCTCATAAAAGCTTTTCAGAGTATAGAGTCAGTATTATGGTTCATAGATAGGGATGAGCCGAACAGCCCCCTGTTCGGTTCGCACCAGAACATGCGAACAGGCAAAAAATTCTGCAAAATTCAGGCAAAAAAAATGACGCGGGGGGTCCCCCTAAATTCCATACCAGGCCCTTCAGGTCTGGTATGGATATTAAGGGGAACCCCGGCCAAAATTTAAAAAAAAATGGCATAGGGTCCCCCTCAAAATCAATACCAGACCTTTATCCGAGCACGCAACCTGGCAGGCCACAGGAAAAGAGGGGGGGACGAGAGAGTGTCCCCCCTCCTGAACCGTACCAGGCCACATGCCCTCAACATTGGGAGGGTGCTTTGGGGTAGCCCCCCAAAACACCTTGTCCCCATGTTGATGAGGACAAGGGCCTCATCCCCACAACCCTGGCCGGTGGTTGTGGGGGTCTGCGGGCGGGGGGCTTATTGGAATCTGGAAGCCCCCTTTAACAAGGGGACCCCCAGATCCCGGCCCTCCCCCCTGTGTGAAATAGTAAGGGGGTACAAAAGTACCCCTACCATTTCACTGAAAAACTGTCAAAAATGTTAAAAATGACAAGAGACAGTTTTTGACAATTCCTTTATTTAAATGCTTCTTCCTTCTTCTATCTTCCTTCGGTTTCTTCCTCCATCTTCTTCTTCTTCTGGTTCTTCCTCCGGTGTTCTCGTCCAGCATCTTCCTCCGCGGCGCCGGCGTCTTCTTCCCTTCTTCTCCTCGGGCCGCTCTGCATCCATGATGGCATGGATTGAGGCTCCCGCTCTACTCTTCATCTTCTTCTCTTCATCTTCTTGTCTTCATCTTCTTTTTGGGCCGCTCCGCATCCATGATGGCATGGAGGGAGGCTCCCGCTGTGTGACGCTTCTCCTCTTCTGACGGTTCTTAAATAACGGGGGTGGGGCCACCCGGTGACCCCGCCCCCCTCTGACGCACGGTGACTTGACGGGACTTCCTTGTCGCATCAAGGGGAATGCCACAGGGAAGTCTCGTCATGTCCCTGTGCGTCAGAGAGGGGCAGGGTCACCGGGTGCCCCCCCATTATTTAGGAACCGTCAGAAGAGGAGAAGCGTCACACAGCGGGAGCCTCCCTCCATGCCATCATGGATGCGGAGCAGCCCGAAAAGAAGATGAAGAGAAGAAGATGAAGGGAAGAAGATGAAGAGAAGAAGATGAAGAGAAGAGAGTGAGTCTCCCTCCATGCCATCATGGATGCGGAGCGGCCCGAGGAGAAGAAGGGAAGAAGACACCGACGCCACGGAGGAAGATGCTGGACGAGAACACCGGAGGAAGAACCAGAAGAACCAGAAGAAGAAGAAGATGGAGAAAGAAACTGAAGGAAGATAGAAGAAAGAAGAAGCATTTAAATAAAGGAATTGTCAAAAACGGTCTCTTGTCATTTTTAACATTTTTGACAGTTTTTTAGTGAACTGGTAGGAAGTACCCCCTTACCATTTCACACAGGGGGGAGGGCTGGGATCTGGGGGTCCCCTTGTTAAAGGGGGCTTGCAGATTCCGATAAGCCCCCCACCCGCTGACCCCCACAACCACTGGCCAGGGTTGTGGGGATGAGGCCCTTGTCCTCATCAACATGGCAACAAGGTGTTTTGGGGGGCTACCCCAAAGCACCCTCCCAATGCTGAGGGCATGTGGCCTGGTATAGTTCAGGAGGGGGGGCACTCTCTCGTCCCCCCACTTTTCCTGCGGCCTGCCAGGTTGCGTGCTCGGATAAGGGTCTGGTATGGATTTTTGGGGGGACCCCACGCCTTTTTTTTTAAATTTTGGTGCAGGGTTCCCTTTAAAGTCCATACCAGACCTGAAGGGCCTGGTATGGAATTTAGGGGGACCCCCCACGTCAATTTTTTTAAAATTTTGGCCGGGGTTCCCCTTAATATCCATACCAGACCTGAAGGGCCTGGTATGGAATTTAGGGGGACCCCCCACGTCATTTTTTTTTTTAAATTTTGGTTCGGGGTTCCCCTGTGGGGAATTTCCATGCCGTTTTTATCAATGAACTTTTATGTGTATTGTCGGACCGGCAATTCAAATAATAGCTGCGAGTAGTTTAAATTACTTTTTTCCTTTGAAATGTCATTTTGCTGTCAGACTGTTCTAAACATGGGAAACATGCGCCCCTTTACAGGCATACTATAGACACCCCCCAGGTATGAAATTTAAAGGGATATAACACTTTTATTGTTTCACTTTAAGCATTAATAAAATCACTGCTCCCGAAAAAACGTCCATTTTTAAAACTTTTTTTGCATTGATCCATATCCCCTGGGGCAGGACCCAGGTCCCCAAACACTTTTTATGACAATACCATGAATATAAGCCTTTAAAATTAGCATTTTGAATTTGAATTTGCCGCAAACACCCCAAATTGTTCGCTGTTCAGCGAACTTGCAAACAGCCCATGTTCGAGTCGAACATGAGTTCGACTTGAACTCGAAGCTCATCCCTATTCATAGATAGCGCTGAAGATAAGTTTCTATTAGCTGTGTATATATACTGTTTTAGTTACGTGTAAATGTAAGGGTCCGGGGTGACCCCCTTGCACCTCCACCCATCCCTTAGAAGCAGGTTTTTGTTTCTGCGGAATGGGTTGTTGGCCGGCCTTTAGGGGCAGCTGATGTCCACTGGTAGGTGTCTGGCGGAAGTATCCCCCGCCAGTTACCATTGGTCTTCTAATAAGACGTGTTATTATGTTTTGTTCCCCCCCCTCCGTTCCCTCTTCTAACCCTCTCTTCTTCTCAAGCCAATCAACAGGTGAAGTTCTATCTCAGGCTCCGGACTAGCAACGTTACAACACACCCAACTCGTTCCTAAAAGGTAGAAGATAGCAAAGGCAGTGGATCCAGTAACTTTTTACCCCTCTTTTCTAATGGCTGATACAAAGAAAACACAAGCAGACCTCAGGGTAGCTTCGCACAATGTCCAGGGACTAAACTTCCTCAGGAAATGGAGACTAGCATTTGAACATTACGTATCCCTCAAATTAGACATAGTGTTGCTTCAAGAGACGCACTTTCTGAGTCGATAAAACCCCAAATTCCTCCACTCACACTACCCGACATTTTACCTTGCAAACGCGGCTAACAAGACAAAGGGGGTAGCGATACTTTTTTCAAAGAACAGTAAATTCTCCATCATCTAAGATTACAGAGACCCGGAGGGTAGGTTTATTCTTGCCAAGGGTACAATTGAATGAATACTCTATTCTATAATCTCCTACTACGCCCCTAATAAGGGACAAGTTAATTTTTTCCAATCCATCCTTACAACCCTGAACCCCCTCTTGGAGGGTAGGGTCATTTTTGGTGGGACTCCAATGTTGCTTTCGACCAGGGGCTCGACAAGACAAAACCCCCAAAGGACCAGCTAACACGCCCCACGAAGGTGAGCCATAGCTTAGCAAAAACCCTCCACTCCCATGGCCTAGTAGACATTTGGAGGGAACTGAACCCTAAGAAAAGAGACTACATGCACTACTCCTCCCCCCACCAGTCCTATGGCAGGATCAACCACATTCTGATACCCCCCAACCTCATACCCTCAACAAACAAGTCAACCATTATAGACACTGGTTGGACCACTCGATGGTCCTCCTTTCCCTATGAAACACCCTCACCAGGGCACAGGGAACGCACTGGAGACTTAACAAATCACTCCTTAGTGACCCTATCAAAGCCAAGGAAATAGCCGACTCCCTTAAGGAATATTTCCGTCTAAAAGACGTTGATAATATCTCCCCAAAATACTTTGGACAGCCCACAAGGTTACTATCAGAGGTACAATAATCCATCTAGCAACCCAGGTAAAAAAAGAGCGACAGATTGACATCTATAACTTGGAAAAAACCTTTGCAGCTTTGAAAAAAACAAACACAAGAAACAGCCCTCTAAGGCCTTAGCGGACCAATTAGACGCTACCAGACTGGAACTCAACTTAGCAATAACAGCGAAAGCGGAGAGACACACCCGCTGAAGCGGAGCAAAATTTTATTCTCAGAAAGATAAAATAGACCCTATGTTAGCCTCCAAGCTCACTCCTAAATACCGCATGCACATCCTCCCCAAACTCAGAGTAGCTGGACAACCTCCAACAGGCAACCCAAATAAAATTCTGAATGTCTTTCATCATTTTTACGCCAAGCTTTACAGCACGGCCCACACAGACAAGGGCCCATTGACTTCCACTTTCTTTCCGATACCCTCCCTGTCCCAGGAACATATATAGACTTAATGAAAGCAGCCTTTTTGGTTGAAGAGATAACGGAGGTCATCAAAGACCTTAAGAGGGGTTCAGCCCCGGGGCCTGATGGACTCTCCGTACCTTACTATAAGGCCTATAGGGACATTTTAGCCCCCTACTTGGCAAAATTATTCAATACCAAAACCCTGTGGTCCCCCTTAGATCCTCAACTTAATACTGCCTACATAACAGTGATTCCCAAACCAAACAAAAATCAAGAAGAGGTTGAAAACTATAGACCCATCTCCCTAACAAATAATGACCTAAAGATAATGACAAAAACTCTTGCCAACCAACTCGCCAACTTCATTAACCTCTATGTCCACAAGGATCAAGTAGGATTTATTCTGGGTAGACAGGGGCCAGACTAAATCAGAAGAGCTTTTGACATTGTCTCCCTTTTACAATCCAACTGGGACAAAGGCCCTAAACAAGAGGGAATGCTCCTATCCCTCAACCTACATAAGCCCTTTGACTGGATCGAATGGCCTTACATCTTCACCCTCATGGAACAGTGGGGTTTCGGCAGACGCTTCACTCCCTATACTCCACCCCGAAAGCCATGATTTGCCTACAAGGTCATTGCTCAAAGCCCCTCAGTATAGCTAGAGGCACTAAACAGGGATGCCCTCTCTCCCCCTTAATCTTCGCTGTCGCAATTGAAACACTGGTGATAGCAATACGCTCCAACCCCAATATCAGGGGCATGACCTGTTTGCAGATGATATGCTGCTCTTCCTTACCTCACCAATCACCTCCCACCCAAACCTATGCAGACTCCTGAAAGAGTTTACAGCGGTCTTGGGTCTACAGGTTAACTACACTAAGTCCAACATAGTCATGGCCGAAATTGTTGGCACCCCAAAATTTTTTCCAGAAAATCAAGTATTTCTCACAGAAAAGTATTGCAGTAACACATGTTTTGCTATACACATGTGTATTCCCTTTGTGTGTATTGAAACAAAACAAAAAAAGGGAGGAAAAAAAGCAAATTGGACATAATGTCACACAAAACTCAAAAAAATGGGCTGGTCAAAATTCTTGGCACCCTTAACTTAATATTTGGTTGCACACCCTTGGGAAAAAATAACTGAAATCAGTCACTTCCTATAACCATCAATAAGCTTCTTAAACCTCTCACCCAGAATTTTGGACCACTCTTCCTTTGCAAACTGCTCCAGGTCTTTTATTGGAAGGGTGCCTTTTTCCAACAGCAATTTTAAGATCTCTCCACAGGTGTTCAATGGGATTTAGATCTGGACTCATTGCTGGCCACTTTAGAACTCTCCAGTGCTTTGTTGCCATCCATTTCTTGGTGTTTTTTGACGTATGTTTGGGGTCATTGTCCTGCTGGAAGACCCAAGATCTCGGACACAAACCCTGCTTTCTGATACTGGGCTCTACAGTGCGACCCAAAATCTTTTGGTAATTCTCAGATTTCATGATGCCTTGCACACATTCAAGGCACCAAGTGCCAGAGGCAGCAAAACAACACAAAAACATAATTGAACCTCCACCATATTTCACTGTAGGTACTGTGTTGTTTTCTTTGTAGGCCTCATTCTGTTTTCGGTAAACAGTAGAATGATGTGCTTTACCAAAAAGCTCTATCTTGGTCTCATCTGTCCACAAGATGTTTTCCCAGAAGGATTTTGGCTTACTCAAGTACATTTTGGCAAACTGTAGTCTTGCTTTTTTATGTCTCTGTGTCAGCAGGGGGGTCCTCCTGGGTCTCCTGCCATAGCATTTCATTTCATTTAAATGTCGACGGATAATTCGCGCTGACACTGATGCTCCCTGAGCCTGCAGGACAGCTTGAATTTCTTTGGAACTTGTTTGGGGCTGCTTATCCACCATCCAGACTATCCTGCATTGCAACCTTTCACCAATTTTTCTCTTCCGTCCACGCCCAGGGAGATTAGCTACAGTGCCATGGGTTGCAAACTTCTTTATAATGTTGCGCACTGTGGACAAAAGCAAAGCTAGATTTCTGGAGATGGAATTGTAACCTTGAGATTGTTGATATTTTTCCACAATTTTGGTTCTCAAGTCCTCAAACAGTTCTCTTTTCCTCTTTCTGTTGTCCATGCTTAGTGTGGTACACACAGACACACAATGCGAAGACTAAGTGAACTTCTCTCCTTTTTATCTGCTTTCAGGTGTGATTTTTATATTGTCCACACTTGTTACTTGCCCCAGGTGAGTTTAAAGGAGCATCACATGCTTGAAACAATCTTATTTATCCACAATTTTGAAAGGGTGCCAAGAATTTTGACCAGCCCATTTTTGGAATTTTGTGTGACATTATGTCCAATTTGCTTTTTTTCCCCTCCTTTTTTTGTTTTGTTCCAATACACACAAAGGGAATAAACATGTGTATAGCAAAACATGTGTTACTGCAATACTTTTCTGTGAGAAATACTTGATTGTCTGGAAAAATTTCTGGGGTGCCAACAATTTTGGCCATGACTGTATCCCTCAAGCCGGACTCAGCAGCGACACTACAAAGCGGCTTTGAGTTCAAGTTGAGTGACTCCTCCATAGATTGCTTAGGGATTAAACACACAGCTAAAATAGAACATCTCTACTCAGCAAACTTCCTGCCCACATACTGTACCACAAATTTGTGGCTGACCTGGGAAACTGGGCTGGGGGAACTTTCCTGGCTAGGAAGAACTCATTCTTTAAAAACGACACTCCAAAGAAAAATCAATAGATTCATCTGGGGAGGGACAGGACACAGAATTCCGCCAAAAAACGTATTTCTTACTAGGCCAAAAGGGGGACTGGGGCTACCTCGCTTGGTATGGTACTTCCAAGCAGCAAGACTAGCACAGCTTTCCACAGTGTAGCACAGCTTTCCACAGTGTATTCCAGACTCGAGAAACCTGACTGGATACAAATAGAGAGGCAGGTGGCCCCTACCTTCACCTTAGACTTTCTGCTATGGGTCCCCTCCAAAGACCAACCCCCAGTACTTTCTCCAATCCTCAAAATCACTGACCCTCTGGGATAAGTTGAGATCCAAGCCCTTGCTGACCTCTGGGAGCCGACCCCTGGCTCATGTCTTTAACAACCCAGACTTCATCCCTGGTCAACATATCAAAGCCTTTAAATGGTGGTTGGACAAGGGGTTGTATTGAATCCGACACTTCTTCACTCACACTGGACCAATTTCCTTGAAATTTTGTGCGCAACAGCTGGAGATTCTGAAGACAGAACACTTCAGATTTCACAACATTTTCTCAACAAAATATGGCTGGAGAAACCCACTCCACCCAGATTCACAGCCTACGAAATATGGCATGGGCAGACCACAGAACAGAGGGATGGAATCTCCGTCATCTACCAGTCACTTGCCCATATATGGCCGCATGGGAAAACGACCTATCAATACATTGGGACGTGGAGAGATGGCGGGCATCCCACTCTAGAACCTTTAAGGCTATTAGGAATATATCACTAATTGTATCTAGCCTTAACGTAATGACCAGATGGTACCTTACCCCAGCCAAATTGGCTAATATGTATCCAACAGCAGACCCTCAGTGCTTCCGCGGATGTCAACTTATAGGTTCTATGGCCCACATCTGGTGGGAGTGCCCCAGAATAAGGACGTTTTGGAGCAGGATATTTACCCTGATCTAAAAAGTGACAGATCTCCAAATACCAAGAACTCCTGCCAATGCCCTTCTCAATGCCAATCTCCCCAAGACCTCTAAATCCAACTGCAACTTCATTTTACTAGGCGCTAAGCTGACAATAGCCAAAGCTTGGAAACAACCCAGGGTCTCCTTATCAGCTGCCAAACGTAAAATATAATGAATTATGTCCCAAGAGAAACTGACTAGCATGCTACTAAACATCACAGTCCAATTTGAAGCAACCTGAGAACCCTGGGCTCTACACATGGGCATCTCCCTCATACCTGGGGTATGGACATAATTACTATCCACCCTTGCTGCGCCCTCACATCTTCTCCTGTTGATTGGCTCTCACTCCTCTTCCCTTCTACCCCTCCCCTCTAACCTACCTCTACCCCCTCCACTCCCCTCCACATTATGGCCCTCTACTACAACCGGAGAGACCTTCCGTCTTAAGCACCTTTAGGCCTATTTGCTAAAGGGCCCGTCCATTGGGGCGTTCCAGTTAGGCTCCCGAAACCTTTATCTTTGAGTTAGGCTCTAGGCTAGACTGTAGAGAATGTTACTCTATGGGTGTTTGGGACGACCCTCCAGGCACAATGTGTTCCCTTTAGGGGGGCCGGAGGAGCCTCACCAGGTTCCCGGGTACTAAATCCTTTCAGCCAGAATATGTTACAGAGAAGATGGAGCCGATCCAGAAACTACCGACCCCGCCCTCCCATAACAGTTACTATTTCTGATATGCATTTGGGTTATTTTATTGCCTCAACTGATGTATTGTCAATTTGCATTTTTTTGTGCTGTACAAATAAAATAATTTTTTTTTGAAAGACACCAATAACCATGCGCTGGAAGATGGAATCCGGCCACTCGGGAAGCCGAGCGGGAACATGCCAGCGTGTCCAGATGATGTCACTGCCGGCTGACAGTCAGAAACTCAGGAACAAGATGGAAGCCACAAGGAATCAGTGCTACACAGTTTGTTAGCTTTTTCTATGCTTTCCTACAACAGATTCCATTTGACACATTGGATGCTCTGAGTATTCTGGTTTAAGAAAAAAACGTCAGAGCACATCTGCACAAAAATTTGGTGGGAGTTCACATCTTGAACCCACAGGATTTTCACCCAAACCTCATTTCTAGTAAGGGTCAGAGCATATCACTCAGAATAACATATCTCCTTGTGCCTTCTCATTTAATAGGCAAATGCATTCATCAAAACAAGTGGCTGATAAAAGAGCATGCAAGAGGGAGAATTAGATTGAGTATTGAACTACCCGAATAAATGCCCAGTTTCTGGCAAAGAATAAAAGCAGCTCTTATAGAATGTCCTGTGAAGGAATCACTTACCTAAAAAGTAGCACCACTCCACCATCTCTCATTAATACTGAGGAAGTAAATGGAACAGACTCTGCAAAATGACATATGGATAATATAAAATATGTAACAAAAAGTATAAATATTTGCAAGTATACATGCACTATTTTAATTGCAGATTTAGAATGTTTGTATATAAAAAAAGATATTTTATGTCAAGACTTGTTACCCTCCACTGTTCGGTTAGGTTTTGCTATTATTATGTAATACATTTTATATAATATATATTGCAATACTCTATACTCTAATTCCATAGTGGCCAACTCAGACCATTTTAAATATAACTTTTTCTTTTGTGGCAGGAGTTTTTCATATTTGCTGTAAGTAATATCTGGATTTTGGCCTCACACAAAAAACCATAGAAAAATGTAAATACTAAAAATGTCATTTCTAGACACAGCCTTCACCTCTTTTTTAATACAGCTTATTATTGTATTTTTTTCTCATGAAAACAGAGGCTGCTAATAGAGATAGGAAGGTAAGGAAGCTGACTTATACTGAGTAATAGGTTTATCTTAAATCTACAGGACATACTGCAGTAGCATATTTCTTTGAAGATTCCAATATTTCTTCCATGGCTCTACATGTCAAGGAAGAAAATGTCATTACTTTTTTCTTTCCACACCATAGAGAAGTTAATTTTTATGAGTTTTATGACTTCTGAGAAAAGATTGATATCCATTGTGTATGATTTTGAAGTATTGATTTTAAGGCTGGATATTGCTGTGTGAGCTTCCAGACGTTAGTTGAGAATATATGAGTGCTTGAGGTGAGCTTCCAGCGTTTAAGTCTGAAGGCATTCCTTTAGTTCTCTTTGTTCTTTAACCACTGAACTGAAAATGAACGAGCTTGTAAAATAATTTATAAATCCACATTTCAGATTAACTTAGCTGAAGCCAGGATTTTTTTTAAGTTATTATTTTTTTTTTAATCTCTAATTTAGTTCAACATAATTTAACGTATGCAATAACTATACAAGCCATTTAGCAGTTTACGTTTACGACCATTAAAACTTCAATATAAATATTTAAAAAAAACTTTTCTAACATGGTGATAGTGTTTAGTTTGTGCACAGGTTTTTCAAGATTCCCCCTTCTTCTGCTCATAAATTAAATTGCTGTCAGAAATCTGCGCTGTTCACAAGATTAAACTGTAGACAGCTAGAATAAAGGAGTTGAGAATCTTCACTTAACACCGATGTCCATGAAGGGAAAGGATGAGTGGGGCCCCCGCAAACTTACTGCATTCCTCCTCCAGCTGGAAAATTACAATATTTCCTGGTGCAGAGTATGAGCTGAATTAAAGGGTAAAATAATCCACAATTCAATTCAAAACAAGTCCATGATTAGTCCAATAATCCATAAGGGGTATATACATATATGCATATGAGTCCGTATTGAAAATTAGAAAAGGAGGCGGCAGCTATCCTCAGAGTACAACCAGTTCTGCATAAAAGACATGAAAAGGGAAAGAAAATGAAAGCACCACCTAAGTGTGGAGGTTAAAAATGAATTTACTAGCACACAGATTAAGAATAACTAACGATATATTGTAGTATAAAAGGCTCATCAAAGGGCTCATGAAAAGCAGGGAAGGGAAGGGACCATGCCATAGCATTCTCTTGATTCAGCACCATCCACGGGGTTTGTGGAGGTTGTTACTGAGTCCTCTTATGCCGTGTACACACGATTGGAATTTCCATTTGAAAAAACTTGGATGGTTTTTCCGACGGAATTCCACTGAAGCTTGCCTTGCATACACGCGGTCACACCAAATTCCGACTGTCAAGAACACGGTGACGTACAACACGTATGACAGGACTAGAAAATGGAAGCTCAATACCCAGTGCGCCACCCTTTGGGCTCCTTCTGCTAATCTTGTGTTAGTAGAAGTTTGGTGAGAGACGATTAGCACTTTTCAGCTTTCGTGCTTTTCAGTCCGTTACTGCTCTTCAGTTTGTGCTTGTGGATTTGTATCAGGTTTTCAGTGCGTGTAGTCAGTTTGTATCTGTTTTTCAGTGCGTTCTTGTCCGCTCTTTCTAATTTTCAGCTCCCTCTTCAAAGGCCTTTCTGTTCTTCAGTGCATTCTGTTAGTTCGTTCTGACCAGCCGACTGTTTTGAAGCCATGTTGCAGATACGTGCTCATCGTAGAGTTCATGCTGTGCAGGGGCTTGGTGTTGGGGTTCTTGCTTTGACCCAAGCCCAGTCCAGGGCGGGGAGGAGTTCATGGACCAAGAATTGGTTGCTCCAGCGTGACCAAGACCATGAGATCCAGGAGAATTATCCTGATGATTTCAGGAATTTTCTCCGAATGAGGGACCCCCTTTTTCACCGTCTGCTGGCTTTGCTGTCCCCTTATATTACGAAGCAGGACACCTGAATGTGGCAAGCCATCACTCCGGAGCAAAGGCTAGTTGCCACGTTGTGGTACTTGGTGATGGGGAGAAGTCTACAGGGCCTCGAGTTCTCTACAGGCATCTCCCCCCAGGCTCTGGGGATCATTATTCCATCATTCAGGTCCTGAAGTAGGATTATATTAGGGTAAGTTTTCTCCTTTAACATCACATTCTATGTATTTCATGTATGCTAATGTTTTGTATTTCTTTCATCATACCCTAATTACCATGATTGTAATATGCTGTGAATGTCCCCTTTGTCCTCATGCATGCTGTAAGCTTTTAATGCTCCTTTTTTGTCCTTTATGCATATTTGCCTTCACTAACCTCCCCGGCTTGCTATCCTGGGCCCATATACACCTAGCCTAGTCACTTAACAATGTATTTTTTCAGCTCCATTGTAGTTCTTTACCCTAAACACCCCCTAAAATGTGTCCAAATGTTATTGTTGTCCTTAAATTCAGGCACAGTGCCAGAGGCTTTTTTTTTGGTCTCCAAAACTCATTTATAACCCTCCCCTCTCAAATGTTTCCAATGGGCCATCAGAGGGGGTGAGGAGTCTGATAAGTGGACCTTATATTTTTGTTTTTAAATACTCCTTAAAATAAATGTTATACTGATTTTGGCCAAGAATGTTTCTGTCTAATCGGCTTGAAATGTTATGTGCAAAAGTACTAATAATTATTGTTTTCTTTTTTGACTCCACAGTTTCCTTCAATGCCACAGGAATGGCAGACTGTAGCTTCCCAATTTGCTCATTGTTGGGACTTTCCCAACTGCGGAGGGGCAATTGATGGGAAGCACGTCCACATTGTCCCACCACCCCACTCAGGGTCATACTATTTTAACTATAAGGGGTTTCATAGAATTGTGTTGATGGCGGTGGTGTCGGCGACATACGAGTTTCTCTATGTGCACGTGGGGAAGAATGGCCGGATGTGGGATGGTGGAGTCTTTGCCCAGATCGAGTTCTACCGACGTCTCCAGAGTGGTGGCTTGGGATTACCACCTACAGAAGAGAACGTGGAAGGACTCCCATTTGTTTTTATCGCTGATGAAGCATTTGGTCTGGGTGATCACCTAATGAGGCCATTCCCCCAGAGGACCCTCACCCCAGAGAAGAGGGTTTTTAATTACTGGCTGGCCAGAGCCAAAAGAGTCATGGAGAATGCCTTTGGGATAATGACCAGCCGGTTCCGCCTATTTCCTATGGCTATTAATATGGTGGACTGCAAACTTAACCACATAGTTCTAGCATGCTGCATACTTCACAACTTTTTGAAAAGGAATGCTCCGAATTATGTTGCCTCAGTTGGGCCTGAGGCCGGACTTCCAGAAAATCCACTGACGGCCCTGGAAACTGGTTGTCTTGCCCCCCCCCAGAGCGCCAGTGAAGTGTGTCAAAAATATGTAGATTATTTTACAGGTAGGGGGGCCATTGCTATGCCAGCAAATTTGTAATTATTTTAGATATTTAAAAAAAAATTATCTGATCAAATCTTGATTTTGATTTACTGCTTGTGTTTCTTTGAGCTGTCTCCTAGGTTCTCCTAGTGCACTTGTAGTGCCAAGTGGTTTTTCCATTAGTAAATAACACCCATTGTCACTGTAAACACCAACCTATTACAAAAAATGGTATTGAGCATTGAAAGAAGAAGCCACACTTTTTTGAGTATAAAACCTTTTACTCCGTGCACATTCACATGTGCATTGTAAAATTTTTTGTCAAAAAAAAAAACATATTTTTTTAAGGTTTACCTTGAAAATATTTTTTTAGTACATAAAAAGGCATGTTTTAAAACATTATTATTATTATTATTATACAGGATTTATATAGCGCCAACAGTTTACGCAGCGCTTTACAATATAAAAGGGAGACAATACAGTTGTAATACAATAAAATACAAGAGGATTAAGAAGGCCCTGCTCAGAAGAGCTTAAAATCTAATAGGGTGGGGCAGGTGGTACAAAAGGTTGTAACTGTGGGGAATGAGCTGTTGGAAGTGGTAGGAGATTAGTTGGAGACATGATAGGCTTTCCTGACGAGATGAGTTTTCAGGGATCGCCTGAAGGTAGCAAGAGTAGGGGATAGCCGGATAGATGGAGGTAGCAAGTTCCAGAGGATGGGAGAGGCTCTGGAGAAATCCTGGAGACGAGCATGGGAGGAGGAGATGAGAGAGCTTGAAAGCAGGAGGTCTTGAGAAGAGCGGAGAGGTCAATTTGGGTGATATTTGGAGACAAGATTGGTGATGTAGCTCGGGGCAGAGTTGTGAATGGCTTTGTATGTTGTGGTTAGTATTTTGAATTTACTTCGCTAGGTGATTGGGAGCCAGTGTAGGGATTAGAGTAGAGGGTTGGCAGACACTGAGTGGTTGGTAAGGTGGATAAGTCTGGCAGCAGCATTCATGATAGCCTATGGAGAGGTAGGCCAATGAGAAGGGAGTTGCAATAGTGAAGGCGAGAGATAACAAGGGAGTGAATGAGGAGCTTGGTGGTTTCATTTGTTAAAAAGGGGCAAATTTTAGAGATGTTACGGAGGTGAATTCTACAAACTTTTGACAACGATTGGATTTGAGGCTGAAATGACAAGCCAGAGTCTAGGATTACACCTAGTACCCTAGCGTTAGGGGAGGGCCTGATGGTTACATTGTTGATTTTGATGGAAAAGTCATGGAGACAAAACATAACATACACAACTCAGGAACTTACAAAATTCAACATTGAAAAACTGAAGGCAATATCAGACATTATAGTGTCAAAAATGTGTTGATATTGCCTTCATCAGATGGAGTGATGTCCCCCTGTAAAAGCCAAATTTTGAAGATGCACACAAATTGGGAGTCAAACTGGAGATTTCCCTCCTGATCCCATGCCTAATGTCAACATGTGCTATCTTCCATCATGGGGGATCAATGGACGTGTTTTGGGGGTGCAACCACTTCCTCTCACCTACTTGAGTTACGAGGAAGGGGTTGCACCCACAAAACGTGTACATTGATATTCCCTGATGGCAGATAGCACATGTTGACACACTGTGTGCATCTTCAAAATTTGTCTTTTAAATGCGTAAAAAAATAGAAGAAAATTGGTCCCCACAAATTGAAAATGGTGTCATTTTGTTGTTCTTTAGATTCTTCCTAGCACATCATTCATGTTCTTCAGTTTTTGTTCTATGTCATTTGTTTTTTGCTTGATGAGGTCTAAATCCTGACTATAAAACATTATGTCCTGGATTAGCCTTTGTGCACTGTCAGTTGTAAAATGAGTAGATTGTTCTTCCACAACATGCACATAACCTAAAAGAAAAAATACACACCATGTATTATAAATATGCAGGCATACATCTATTACCTGAATCTGTGGTGTCAGACACTCACCTGTTGTGGTGACAATCTCAACCACCTCTCCTTCCTCCACATCCTGAGGTTGTGGTGTCCTCTGTTCCCCTTCTTCAGGAGGTGGGGGGTTCCTGGTGTCCTCAGATGTCCGGAGTCTTTTCTCCCCTATGAGAATTTGACAAAAGGTATGCTTAGCACACCAATATTTGAGGCCAGAAATAAGAATATGAAACATTGCTTGGAAGTTGGGTACAATTGTCTGTTTTGTCAGAGTTCCAAACTGAAGAGATGATTTTTTCGCTTACCAAAGCTGGAATACTTACCTTTTTTGGACAAGTTTCACACATGGAGACACCCCAAGTATCCACTGGAGTACCTGTGTGGGACACCGTAAAAAGTTTGTTCTTGTGTCCCACACTAGTGCTCCTGAGTCCAGATGTGTAAACAGCTGCTGAGTGTCCTCTCCTTACATTACACTGAATCAAGTTTGCAATTCTTTCTAGTTTCAAATACATCTAGACAACAATGTCCTAAACTTCTTTTAATACAAATTAGCCTTACCAAATGTAGTTAACCCTGTATCTGCCCAAAACATCGTATTTAATTGGCAAACGAACGATGGTTCCTACAACCGATTACTGTGCCCATGAACATGAAAATAGCCATTTTAAACTGTATAACAGTCAAGAAAAGCACATTGAGCAGCATGCAAGTAATAATAACAATTGGAACACACGACAACTACTTACTTTTTATTAGCACTTTCTTCATCCTTCTGTACTGATCCTGCTCCCTCAATTTCAGGTCTGACCAGCATTTCCTCAATTGCTTCTTGAATCGTGGTACCCCAAAATTCCTGTACAGACTCTTCACAACTTTAGTCATAATCTTGGCTTTTCACACATTTGGGTTTAGGTACGGTCCATACTTCCCATCATAGTCGGCCCTCTTCAAGATGTCCACCATCTCACCATCTCTACAAAGGCCATATTTGAGACCTTAAATCTCCTGTGGGACTGGGACGTTTCGGGCTTCGGGCTTTCCTCCTCCTCGTTACTGCTATTATCACGCACCTTCTGTGTCTCCTCCATGTTCCTCTCCCACTGCAACAAAAGAGAAGGGGTGGGAAATATTCGAGAAAGAACGTCAGGGGCGGGCAACGTGGGCGGAGTTTCATGCATGTGCAGTGAATATAAAGCTAACAAGCATGTGTCATACATACGATCTGTGAGTGGAGGAAGCGCCAAACGTTATAACGAAGGTAACATTTTAACTTGGGACATCAGTAGCCTATACTGATTTAAGATTGAGGCCTATATTGGGAAAAGATTAGGAGAGTTTAGCCTATTAGTGTTTTTTGTCTTGTGTTTTGTCTTGCAGCAAATATGAAACAATTCAAAGACCCTGAATTCATGGGCCAAGTCATAGACAGATACAGGGATATGAGAAATTTGTGGGAGGTTAAAAACCCTTTATATTGAAATAAACCAGCTAGGAAGGCATCACTGGAGAAACTGTTGCAATTTGTGAAGACGCAGGTCCCTGACGCAGACATTGAGTTTGTGGATAAGAAAATTGGTAGCTTGAGAAGCATGTATAGGAAGGAGCTTAATAAGGTCCAGGCTTCCATGAGATCAGGAGCAGCAGCAGAGGATGTGTATGTACCCAGTCTATGGTGCTACAACAGGATGCGGTTTCTGGAAGACCAGATTGAAGCCAGGGAATCACTTTCTACACTTCCATCCACCCTTCCCTCCACCCCAGCCGAGGCTTCCGAGGACCAACCTGTTGAGGAGCCCAGCTGGAGCCAGGTATAGTATTTTTGAACATATTCATTGTCCGAAAATTATTGGTGTTAACTAGATGTTATTATTGATAACAAATGAATGATTTAACAAAAAGTGTTTTACGTATCAATAGACAGTAGTGACCAATAGGGATGAGCTTCGTGTTCGAGTCGAACCCATGTTCGACTCGAACATCGGCTGTTCGACCGTCCGTCGAATTGCGAACGATATGGGCCGTTCGCGCCAAATTCGTGTGGCGCGTCACGGCCCATAATTCACTGCGGCATCGCAGTGCATTGCTGGCTGATGATTGGCCAAGCATGCACTATGACCCGCATGCTTGGCCAATCACAGCGCCGTCAGTAGAGAGAGCTGTAATTGGCCAAAGCCAGGGTGGCTTTGGCCAATTATGGCTCAGGGATTTAGTACACACCCCACACTATATAAGGCGGCCTGCATGGCGGCCCTGTGTAGTGTGTGTTCCGGTGTGCTGAGCGATAGAGAGAGAGAGAGACAGTGTCATTTGATTTGAGTTAGATAGATTAGGCAGAACAGTCAGTCAGTTAGCTGCACTTACAGTGTATTGTGTATATATATGCATCCCAGGTGTTGCATATATATATATACACTGTATTCAGTTTAGCTAGATCCGTTCCTGTTATCTTCTATCTAGACTATTTACATTCAGTGCAGTGTGTCCTGCTCACAGTGTTCAGCTAGATCCGTTCCTGCTATTTACATTCAGTACAGTGCTTCCTGCTCACAGTGTTCAGCTAGATCCGTTCCTGCTATTTACATTCAGTGCAGTGCGTGCTGCTCACAGTGTTCAGCTAGATCCGTTCCTGCTATTTACATTCAGTGCAGTGCGTCCTGCTCACAGTGTTCAGCTAGATCCGTTCCTGCTATTTACATTCAGTGCAGTGCGTCCTGCTCACAGTGTTCAGCTAGATCCGTTCCTGGTATTTACATTTAGCGCAGTGCGTCCTGCTCACAGTGTTCAGCTAGATCCGTTCCTGCTATTTACATTCAGTGCAGTGCGTCCTGCTCACAGTGTTCAGCTAGATCCGTTCCTGCTATTTACATTCAGTGCAGTGCGTGCTGCTCACAGTGTTCAGCTAGATCCGTTCCTGCTATTTACATTCAGTGCAGTGCGTCCTGCTCACAGTGTTCAGCTAGATCCGTTCCTGCTATTTACATTCAGTGCAGTGCGTCCTGCTCACAGTGTTTAGCTACATCCGTTCCTGCTGTTTACATTCAGTGCAGTGCGTCCTGCTCACAGTGTTCAGCTAGATCCGTTCCTGCTATTTACATTCAGTGCAGTGCGTCCTGCTCACAGTGTTCAGCTAGATCCGTTCCTGCTATTTACATTCAGTGCAGTGCGTCCTGCTCACAGTGTTCAGCTAGATCCGTTCCTGCTATATACATTTAGTGCAGTACGTCCTGCTCACAGTGTTCAGCTAGATCCGTTCCTGTTATCTTCCTACTGACAGGCAGGCTTGTCTGGTTACAGTATATAAAGCTACCTGAAGAAAATTACAGGTGTTCTTTTTGATCCTATTAGTACCACGGTCAGGCAGCTAGACTATTTACATTTAGTACAGTGTGTCCTGCTCACAGTGTTCAGCTAGATCCGTTCCTGTTATTTACATTCAGTGCAGTGCGTCCTGCTCACAGTGTTCAGCTAGATCCGTTCCTGCTATTTACATTCAGTGCAGTGCGTCCTGCTCACAGTGTTTAGCTACATCCGTTCCTGCTGTTTACATTCAGTGCAGTGCGTCCTGCTCACAGTGTTCAGCTAGATCCGTTCCTGCTATTTACATTCAGTGCAGTGCGTCCTGCTCACAGTGTTCAGCTAGATCCGTTCCTGCTATTTACATTCAGTGCAGTGCGTGCTGCTCACAGTGTTTAGCTACATCCGTTCCTGCTGTTTACATTCAGTGCAGTGCGTCCTGCTCACAGTGTTCAGCTAGATCCGTTCCTGCTATTTACATTCAGTGCAGTGCGTCCTGCTCACAGTGTTCAGCTAGATCCGTTCCTGCTATTTACATTCAGTGCAGTGCGTCCTGCTCACAGTGTTCAGCTAGATCCGTTCCTGCTATATACATTTAGTGCAGTACGTCCTGCTCACAGTGTTCAGCTAGATCCGTTCCTGTTATCTTCCTACTGACAGGCAGGCTTGTCTGGTTACAGTATATAAAGCTACCTGAAGAAAATTACAGGTGTTCTTTTTGATCCTATTAGTACCACGGTCAGGCAGCTAGACTATTTACATTTAGTACAGTGTGTCCTGCTCACAGTGTTCAGCTAGATCCGTTCCTGTTATTTACATTCAGTGCAGTGCGTCCTGCTCACAGTGTTCAGCTAGATCCGTTCCTGCTATTTACATTCAGTGCAGTGCGTCCTGCTCACAGTGTTCAGCTAGATCCGTTCCTGCTATTTACATTCAGTGCAGTGCGTCCTGCTCACAGTGTTCAGCTAGATCCGTTCCTGCTATATACATTTAGTGCAGTACGTCCTGCTCACAGTGTTCAGCTAGATCCGTTCCTGTTATCTTCCTACTGACAGGCAGGCTTGTCTGGTTACAGTATATAAAGCTACCTGAAGAAAATTACAGGTGTTCTTTTTGATCCTATTAGTACCACGGTCAGGCAGCTAGACTATTTACATTTAGTACAGTGTGTCCTGCTCACAGTGTTCAGCTAGATCCGTTCCTGTTATTTACATTCAGTGCAGTGCGTCCTGCTCACAGTGTTCAGCTAGATCCGTTCCTGCTATTTACATTCAGTGCAGTGCGTCCTGCTCACAGTGTTTAGCTACATCCGTTCCTGCTGTTTACATTCAGTGCAGTGCGTCCTGCTCACAGTGTTCAGCTAGATCCGTTCCTGCTATTTACATTCAGTGCAGTGCGTCCTGCTCACAGTGTTCAGCTAGATCCGTTCCTGCTATTTACATTCAGTGCAGTGCGTGCTGCTCACAGTGTTTAGCTACATCCGTTCCTGCTGTTTACATTCAGTGCAGTGCGTCCTGCTCACAGTGTTCAGCTAGATCCGTTCCTGCTATTTACATTCAGTGCAGTGCGTCCTGCTCACAGTGTTCAGCTAGATCCGTTCCTGCTATTTACATTCAGTGCAGTGCGTCCTGCTCACAGTGTTCAGCTAGATCCGTTCCTGCTATATACATTTAGTGCAGTACGTCCTGCTCACAGTGTTCAGCTAGATCCGTTCCTGTTATCTTCCTACTGACAGGCAGGCTTGTCTGGTTACAGTATATAAAGCTACCTGAAGAAAATTACAGGTGTTCTTTTTGATCCTATTAGTACCACGGTCAGGCAGCTAGACTATTTACATTTAGTACAGTGTGTCCTGCTCACAGTGTTCAGCTAGATCCGTTCCTGTTATTTACATTCAGTGCAGTGCGTCCTGCTCACAGTGTTCAGCTAGATCCGTTCCTGTTATCTTCCTACTGACAGGCAGGCTTGTCTGGTTACAGTATATAAAGCTACCTGAAGAAAATTACAGGTGTTCTTTTTGATCCTATTAGTACCACGGTCAGGCAGCTAGACTATTTACATTTAGTACAGTGTGTCCTGCTCACAGTGTTCAGCTAGATCCGTTCCTGTTATTTACATTCAGTGCAGTGCGTCCTGCTCACAGTGTTCAGCTAGATCCGTTCCTGCTATTTACATTCAGTGCAGTGCGTCCTGCTCACAGTGTTCAGCTAGATCCGTTCCTGCTATTTACATTCAGTGCAGTGCGTCCTGCTCACAGTGTTCAGCTAGATCCGTTCCTGCTATTTACATTCAGTGCAGTGCGTGCTGCTCACAGTGTTCAGCTAGATCCGTTCCTGCTATTTACATTCAGTGCAGTGCGTCCTGCTCACAGTGTTCAGCTAGATCCGTTCCTGCTATTTACATTCAGTGCAGTGCGTCCTGCTCACAGTGTTTAGCTACATCCGTTCCTGCTGTTTACATTCAGTGCAGTGCGTCCTGCTCACAGTGTTCAGCTAGATCCGTTCCTGCTATTTACATTCAGTGCAGTGCGTCCTGCTCACAGTGTTCAGCTAGATCCGTTCCTGCTATATACATTTAGTGCAGTACGTCCTGCTCACAGTGTTCAGCTAGATCCGTTCCTGTTATCTTCCTACTGACAGGCAGGCTTGTCTGGTTACAGTATATAAAGCTACCTGAAGAAAATTACAGGTGTTCTATCCCAGCTTAGTGCAGCTACAGGCCATTAGTATGTCTGGAAGGCCAAGAAGGAGAGGCAGACAGTCACAAGCCAATAAGAGAGGGCAAGCAGGCTCTGTGTCTAGTGCTGGTCGTGGAGACGGTGCATCCTCATCAGCACGTGGCCATGGGACACGCTTGGCCTTTTTTTCGGCAGCTGGCCGTGTTGAGCCGCAACATGCGGAAGACTTGGTCGAGTGGATGACCAAGCCGTCCTCATCCTCCTCATCCTCTCTCACCCATGCCCAGGGTGCTTTGTCTGGCAAAGCAGCGGCCTCTTCCCTCAGCTCAATGTCATCAGTGACTCCTTCCCTAGCCCCACCATGTCCTCCTGAGGATTCCCTCGAACTGTTTGACCACAGTGTTGGGTACATGCTCCAGGAGGATGCCCAGCGTTTGGAAGGCTCTGATGATGATACTGAGCTCAATGAAGGCAGTAACATGAGCACGGACAGAGGGGGTGCCCAAGAAGGACAGCAATCTGGCAGTCATGCTCCCCCTGCTGCAGCATACTGCCAGGTTTGCTCCAGTGATGAGGAGGGAGGGGATGATGAGGTCACTGACTCAACGTGGGTGCCTGATAGGAGAGAGGAGGAGGAGGAGGAGGAGGAGGAGGAGGAGGTGGCACATCACCAACTAGGCAGGATGCCCTCCAGGGGCCAGCCTAAGGGCAGCACATTGACTGCATCACACCCCAAAGCTCCACATGTGCAGGGCGCTGCAGTCTCTGCGCGTTATTCAAAAAGTTCTTTGGTGTGGGCCTTTTTTGAGACGAGTGCATCAGATCGCACCGCTGCTATTTGCAATATATGTCTCAAGCGTATCTCGCGTGGCCAAAACATCTCCCGCTTGGGTACCACATGCTTGACCAGACATATGTTGACCTGCCATGCAGTTCGTTGGCAAGCGTATCTAAAAGACCCACACCAAAGAACAAAGACGATCTCTCCTTGCTCCTCATCAGCTGAGATTTCCAACCCCACTAGACCTTCAGTCCTCTCTGCGACCTGCAGTGAGAGGAATGAAGGTGTAGAATTAGGTGTGTCACAGCCAAGTACTTATGGGCAATCTGCTTTTGGTACACCGACGTCAGATTGTACCAGGCAAATTTCCCTGCCCCAGCTGCTGCACCGCCGAAAGAAGTTTGCTCCCAGCCATCCACATGCCCAGCGGTTGAATGCTAGCTTGGCAAAATTGCTAGCACTTCAACTGCTGCCTTTTCAGTTGGTAGACTCTGCCCCCTTCCGTGAGTTTGTGGAATGTGCGGTTCCTCAGTGGCAGGTACCCAAACGCCACTTTTTCTCACGGAAGGCGATTCCGGCTCTCTACCGGCATGTGGAAGGCAATGTCCATGCCTCGCTGGACAGGGCGGTCAGCGGTAAGGTGCATATTACCGCTGACTCATGGTCCAGCAGGCATGGACAGGGACGTTACTTAAGTTTCACGGCGCATTGGGTGACTCTGCTGGCAGCTGGGAAGGATGCAGGACAAGGTGCAGTAGTGTTGGAGGTTGTTCCGCCACCACGCCTCCAAAATGCTGATTGTGACACACCTCTCTCCTCCACCCCCTCCTCTTCTTCTTCCTCCATGGCCTCTTCCTCGGAACCAGCGGTGCTCCGTAGGCGTTCAAGGGGCTACGCAAGTACGCAGGCCAAAAGATGCCATGCGGTGCTTGAGCTGGTGTGCTTGGGGGACAGGAGCCACACTGGGGCAGAGGTTCTGTCAGCTCTGCAGGGGCAGGTTCAGAGGTGGTTGACGCCACGCCAACTTAAGGCAGGAATGGTGGTTTGCGACAATGGCACCAACCTCCTCTCTGCCCTCCGACAGGGACAACTGACCCATGTGCCCTGTTTGGCTCACGTCCTTAACTTGGTGGTGCAGCGGTTCTTGGGCAGGTACCCGGGCTTACAGGATGTCCTGAGGCAGGCCAGGAAAGTCTGTGTGCATTTCCGCCGGTCATATAATGCCAGTGCTCGGCTGACGGACCTCCAAAAGGAGTTTAACCTGCCCAAGAACCGCCTAATCTGTGACATGCCCACCAGGTGGAACTCGACGTTGGCCATGCTGCAGCGGCTGCACACGCAGCAGAGGGCCATCAATGAGTACCTGTGCGACTATGGCACCAGGACAGGGTCAGGGGACCTTGGTTTTTTTTCCCCACGCCAGTGGGCCATGATCAGGGATGCATGCACTGTCCTGTCACCATTCGAGGAGGCCACGAGGATGGTGAGCACTGACAGTGCATGCATCAGTGACACTGTCCCCCTTGTCCACCTGTTGGAGCACACGCTGCGTGGAATAATGGACAGGGCACTTGAGGCAGAACAGAGGCAGGAAGAGGAGGACTTCCTTAGCTCTCAAGGCCCCCTTTATCCAGACAGTGTTCCTGCGTGCCCGCCGATCACACAGGAAGAGGACGAGGAGGAGGAGGAGGAGGAGGAGGAAGATTGTGTCAGTATGGAGGTGGAGCCTGGCACTCAGCATCAGCAGTCTTTAAGGGATCAGTCCCAAGGAACACATGGACTTGTACGTGGCTGGGAGGAGGTGGCTGCGGACGTTGTTGTCCTTAGTGACCCAGAGGACTCCGGACCGAATGCCTCAGCAAACCTACGCTGCATGGCCTCCCTGATCCTGCAAAGCCTGCGTAAGGATCCTCGTATTCGTGGTATCAAGGAGAAGGACCAATACTGGCTGGCAACCCTCCTTGATCCACGTTACAAGGGTAAGGTTGCGGACCTTATCTTGCCATCGCAGAGGGAGCAGAGGATGAAACATCTTCGGGAGGCCTTGCAGAAAGGTCTGTGCAACGCGTTCCCAGAGACTGGGAGGTTACAAACTCCTGTTTCTGGACAACGTGTTGCTGAGGCTTCGGTCAGTCAAAGAAGGAGCGGTGGAGAAGGTGGCCGTCTGACCGATGCGTTCAGACAATTTTTTGGTCCGCAGCCCCAAGGTATGATCGGTTCCAGCAACCATCGCCAGCGTCTGTTTTACATGGTGCAGGAATACCTAGGGGCAAGATCAGACTTGGACACCTTTCCCACCGAAAATCCTCTGGGTTACTGGGTCTTGAGGATGGATCACTGGCCAGAGCTTGCACAGTATGCAATTGAGCTACTGGCCTGTCCTGCATCCAGCGTTCTTTCGGAACGCACATTCAGTGCTGCTGGAGGCGTGGTAACCGATCACAGGGTGCGTCTGTCCACCGACTCGGTCGATCGGCTGACCTTCATAAAAATGAATCAGTCTTGGATCACCACCAGCTACCAAGCACCTGATGCAGATGTAACCGAATAATTTTTTTTGAAATCTCAGATCCCTTCAAAGACTGCCTATGCTGATGCTGAGTGACTATCCCTGAGTAATTATCCTCTTCCTCCTCAATCATCACGCTGATAGCTTGTAAGAACATTTTTGGTTCTGGGCGCCACCACCAGTGCCTAAGGCACAATTTTTCAGCCCCTGTTTAACAGGGGCGTGTAATTACAATTTTTGATGCAATACTTTGCAGCAGGGCTTGTTCCTGCATTCCAACTAGAGTGTCTGTGAGGGGTTGCAGTGTTGTGGCACCAGCACCAGTGCCTAAGACCCAATTTTTCAGCCCCTGTCTAACAGGGGCGTGTAATTACAATTTTTGATGCAATACTTTGCAGCAGGGCTTGTTCCTGCGTTTCAACTAGAGTGTCTGTGAGGGGTTGCAGTGTTGTGGCACCAGCACCAGTGCCTAAGACCCAATTTTTCAGCCCCTGTCTAACAGGGGCGTGTAATTACAATTTTTGATGCAATACTTTGCAGCAGGGCTTGTTCCTGCGTTTCAACTAGAGTGTCTGTGAGGGGTTGCAGTGTTGTGGCACCAGCACCAGTGCCTAAGACCCAATTTTTCTGCCCCTGTCTAACAGGGGCGTGTAATTACAATTTTTGATGCAATACTTTGCAGCAGGGCTCGTTCCTGCGTTCCAACTAGAGTGTCTGTGAGGGGTTGCAGTGTTGTGGCACCAGCACCAGTGCCTAAGGCCTAATTTTTCAGCTCCTGTTCAACAGGGGCATGTAATTACAATTCTTGATCTAATATTTCACAGCAGGGCCCTGTGAGGGCTTACAGTGTTTTGGCCACAGCAACACCTAAGGCCCAAATTTCTGCTGAGTATATAGGGCAGGACCCTACTTTCAAACATCTAACTTACAAACGACTCCTACTTGCAAACGGAAGGAGACAACAGGAAGTGAGATGAAATCTACCCCTAAGGAAGGGAAATTCTCTCCTGTAAGAGTTAATATGGGAAAACAATTTTTCCTTTCCACTGATGCTTTCCAATCCTTGTTCCACAAAAAAACACAAATTTTCAAAAAACATTTTTCGTTGGGACAAAAAAGTGAGGTGAAATCTTCTGAAGAGGAGGAAAGACGCAAAACAAATGTCACAGGGGTGATAACCCTTCCCTATGTTTTCCAAAAAGCTTAGAAAAGATTTTTTGGCTGGAGCTAAACACATTAAAAATGTTCAAAATTACAAACAGATTCTACTTAACAACAAACCTACAGTCCCTGTCTTGTTTGCACCGCCTGTATACTGCTGTTCAGAGTATATAGGGACCTTTCCTTATTTTAATTTGGGTGCGGGGTTCCCCTTAATATCCATACAAGACCCAAAGGGCCTGGTAATGGACTGGGGGGTACCCATGCCGTTTGTCTCACTGATTTTCATCCATATTGCCATGACCCGACATGACATTAAACCCGCAAGCAGTTTTAAATGAGATTTTTTCCTTTAAAAATGACATTTGGTGCAGGGACTGTTCTAAACATGGGAAACACGCGTCACTTTACAGGCATACTATAGACACCCCCCAGGTACGATATTTAAAGGAATATTTCACTTTTTTTTTTTTACTTTAAGCATCATTAAAATCACTGCTCCCGAAAAAACGGCCGTTTTTAAAAGTTTTTTTTGCATTGATACATGTCCCCTGGGGTAGGACCCGGGTCCCCAAACCCTTTTTAGGACAATACCATGCAAATTAGCCTTTAAAATGAGCACTTTTGATTTCGAACGTTCGAGTCCCATAGACGTCAATGGGGTTCTAACGTTCGTGCGAACTTGCGGTCCGTTCGCGGGTTCTGGTGCGAACCGAACCGGGGGGTGTTCGGCTCATCCCTAGTGACCAAAAATGATTAGGACAAGAATGAAAAATACTGGGCTCAGAATGATAGTCTTTTCTATTTATTAACATTCAATTTGCAACAGTCATGAGCTGAAAATTGTGTGTGATTGATGAACCAAAAACTACAATTATGTCCCTTTTTCATACACAGGAAGACCTCAGCCAGGACAAGGCTCTGGAATGTGGCAGCCAGGGGGAGGCAGGGGTAAGTGTCAGCCAGGAAGAGGCAGGGGTAAGTGTCAGCCAGGAGGAGGCAGGGGTAAGTGTCAGCCAGGAGGAGGCAGGGGTAAGTGTCAGCCAGGAGGTGGCCAGGCCCAGTAGCCTCACCCAATCCCAGGTGCCTCCCCTCCACCTTACAACAAAAAGGGTCAGGAAGGGGAGTAACGTGGAGGAGACAGCACTAGGCCTCATTAAGGAGGCTAATGCGGCCCTAAAAACAACCCCCGACGCTGAAGAGGCCTATGGCTGCTATGTAGCTGCAAAATTGCAGCAAATGGAGGAGGGCCAACGCTTCATGTGTGAGAATCTTATTTTTCAGTCCCTTTGGAAGGGGTTGAGGGGCCAAATTAGTGAGAACGTGCACTTATGTGCGCTTGCCCATCCTCCTCTTCCTCCTTCTGCCACAAGTCCACCTCCAGAGCCACAGCCTCCAAGGAAAGCTGCAGGGAAGGCTGCGGGAAGGCTGCAGGGAAGTGTGGAGGGAAGGCTGCAGGGAAGACAAGAAAGTGATGGCCTGGGTTCAGTCTGGTCTGACAGAAGACGCAGGCTGTTGTACTACCACAGCCTGGGGACATATATGTCATCTGCTGCTGTTCATGATCTCTGGGAGACCTGGACCAGATTATGCTCCCTATTATATGGACTTCTCAGGCTACTAATTTTTAGTTACAAAGAGTTGATGTGTGCCCTGGGGTACAAAGGCTTCGCAAATGCAAGCAGTTTCTCCAGCGTTGCCTTCCTCTTTATTTTATTTATTTATTTAAAAATACAATGTCAAATTAACAAGGAACAACAACCAACCTCCTTGAGCTTTAAAAATACAAGATAATAATGTTGTTGTGGAAACTTGACACAAAAAAAATATGAGATCACTAGAAAATATTTTTTCTAAATCTTTTAACTAAGATTTTTATTAAACAAATTGATAACAACAATGGTACCTGAACCCAATGTTATTGATAATAATACCATCATTGGTTAGAGTGTAGTAGTTGTAACACCATTTGTAAAAACATTAACTGGTTAACCAAACCAAATAAACATATAACCAAACATAACGATTCAGTATTGATGATACTTAATTCCCTGCACTGGATTTGATGCAACACCAATAGAAGCAGTCATTTTCCAATTATCAAGGTCATCAATGTAAGATGTTATTGTGCATTGATAGCCAAATATCCCAGAACTTATGGTAGGTATGTGCTCAACCTTATTTGTATGCCAGCATGCTTTCCATGAGGTTTTGTGAGTTCACCCTGTCAATAACTTCCTTTATATCTGGAGGGGTAGTAGATATCCATTTTGCTTCTATGGATATACGAGCCGCATATAGTATATGTACCACTACTTTTCTGTGTTATATGGGAAGGAGTCTATCCCCAGGCATAGTAATGCTAATTCTGGAGAGAGGGTACATTGGAATTTAGTTGTGTCTGAGATTAGAGAGAATACTACTGTCCAAAATGTTTTCAGAACCTTACAGTGCCACATGACGTGTAAGAGGTTACCGTTATTATGACAATTCCTCCAGCATAGTGGGGATAAGGTGGAATTCATAGTGTGTAGACGCATGGGAGTAATGTACCATCTATGAAGGATTTTATGGTAATTGTCCCAGTGGTCTACACACGCTGAAGATGTACTATTGTATTTAATAGCTGTTAGCCATTGTGGCAGTGTAAAGGACTTTTGCAGTTCTATTTCCCCATTTATGCATGGTTGGAAGTTTGGATTGTGTAGTATGGAGGTTGCAGTATCTATAGTACAGCGATATACCCTTAGTAGTAGGTTTGTGCTTGTTCATTAGAAAATCCCATATAGTTAGCGGAATTTTCATGGTAGTGGTTGGGTTTTTCTTATTATATTGCTTGATTTGCTGAATCATAAAGGTGTCCACTGCTGTAGGGTCCACTAAATCTGCAGTGTTGTAGTGGATGCCCTTTTGTTTCCAGTGGTGGGTCGAAAAATTTTGTATGAGATATGCATAGGCTGGGAGAGGTATACCCAGTGTGTGGGATGGTTCGTCCGTAAAATAATTTTTAGTCAGAAGGGACCAAGCCTCGAGTGTTGCTTGTACCATTGGGTAGTCGGGCATTGTGGGTTTATGATGATTGGTGGATGCCATAAGTAGTGCTGTTAGATCATGACCTGGCATGATATTTTGTTCTATGTGGGACAATAGATTGTCCTCTTGACAGGAGAACCAATACTACAGTTGGTCCAATAAGGAAGCTTGATGGTAGGCATAAGCATTTGGTAGTCCCCCTCCTCCTAGTTTTCTCTGTTTATATAGAGTCGCCAGTGCAATTCTGGGTTTTTTATTTTGCCAGATAAATTTGCTCAGGAGCGACGCAAATTCAGAGAAAATTTTTTGTGGAATGGGGATCGGGATGGTCCTGAAGAGGTAGAGTAGTTTGGAAAGTATTTGCATTTTATATGCAGCTATATGTCCAACCCAGGTTAAGTGAAATTTAGAGATTTGGGAGAATTCTGTCTGTATGTGTGCTAAAAGGGGAGGGAAGTTGGTAGTGTATAAGTTAGATATAGGGTGAATGTAAGAGAGGGACATTGAGGCCAAAGTGTGGTCCTCAGGGACTTTTAACGGTGCTTGAATCAAGTAATGTATCCAACATATCATAAAATCATATTTTATTAAACAATTTTGTAAAAGGAGACAGACATGATCAAGGATAATATACAATATACAAAGGAAAAGGGGGGTGGGGGAAAAAAGAAGGTAACCCTTTGGTTTACAAATTAATACCACTTTCTCAACATGTTTCGCTTGCATAAGCTTCTTCAGGAGATATATTTGTGATATTAAGGTCAACTATAAAAAATAGAAAGAATATCCATAAATCATACATATACATATCTGCTTGTACCTCATGCAATCATAATATTAGAGTATAGACAATATACAAAAAAAAAATCTAGTAATTGGGTCTACATCTGTGTAAGGCATTATATAAAGAAGAAAAAAAAAAAAAAAAAAAAAAAATTATAAAATTTTTTGCATTATCATCATTCAGCTCAAAAGAGCTTACCTGTATAAAGAAGTCTACAAATCACATGGACATTGTATATTGGCAAAATACTTCCTCCTTGATTCTCACCTCACTGAGGAGGCATGCAGAGAGAGATAAAAATCTTTGACTATAAACTCTTCTTTGGAAGAGAAAAAAGGAAGAAAATGAAAGAAGGTAAGTCTAAGTGGTTTGAATAATTAGCGATGGTACTTCTATATAAGTAACAATAATTTCAATCCAACAATACCTCAATAGAATCAATTCAGGATGAAAAGAAAATTACATCCAAAAGATGGTAAATCGCAAAATTGCTAACCAAAGTAGAAAAATGGTTCTAAAAACGCAGTGGAATAGCAGACGCAGAGGGGGCGGTATACATCCATCCACAGCTGTTGGCTGAGCTGGACCTGGAGGTATTGCTGCAGACTGACCACAAAAGAACCTAGAGAATACATATTTGAAGAGATATTGGAATGGTGTCTCTAAGTAACATCGATATTTAAAGGTGCATATTGAATGTAGAAAGCAAAAACCTAGACTTACTGATTCGTTGTTAAACTAGAGTGGCCCGTCCGGGAGATATCTCTGCCCCATGTGTCAAACAGGAACTGACAGAAAATGGCGGGGAATAAAACCCCGCTTTTAAAACCCTCCAGCGTGACGACGTCTGACTCGTCGTCACGCTGCGGACACAAAAAAGACGCTCGCGCATGCGCACACCTCCGCCGCCCGTACATAGAGTCGCATAAATGACGTCAAGTACTGGCAAATAAGTACGCGGCCATCTTTAAAAATCCTACGTCCTGAGTCTGGTAGTACGGAGGCTCGCAAGACTCAAAGGAGAGGAAAACAGCCATGAAGTTATATGGTAATCAATAACAATCAAGTGTGGAAATCGCCACATTCATATGGCTACTACGTAACCAAAATTGGGCATATATAAAGATGGTCTGAATTTAAAAAGGCCCTCAAATATACTGTCAAATGATTGAATAAATTAATCAATAACGTATGCACGGATCAATCAGAGGTGTAAAGAAAACCGCCGCGTGAGACGTCTAAAAAAGGGGCAACCGAGCAATCAAGACATCTTGATTGCTCGGTTGCCCCTTTTTTAGACGTCTCACGCGGCGGTTTTCTTTACACCTCTGATTGATCCGTGCATACGTTATTGATTAATTTATTCAATCATTTGACAGTATATTTGAGGGCCTTTTTAAATTCAGACCATCTTTATATATGCCCAATTTTGGTTACGTAGTAGCCATATGAATGTGGCGATTTCCACACTTGATTGTTATTGATTACCATATAACTTCATGGCTGTTTTCCTCTCCTTTGAGTCTTGCGAGCCTCCGTACTACCAGACTCAGGACGTAGGATTTTTAAAGATGGCCGCGTACTTATTTGCCAGTACTTGACGTCATTTATGCGACTCTATGTACGGGCGGCGGAGGTGTGCGCATGCGCGAGCGTCTTTTTTGTGTCCGCAGCATGACGACGAGTCAGACGTCGTCACGCTGGAGGGTTTTAAAAGCGGGGTTTTATTCCCCGCCATTTTCTGTCAGTTCCTGTTTGACACATGGGGCAGAGATATCTCCCGGACGGGCCACTCTAGTTTAACAACGAATCAGTAAGTCTAGGTTTTTGCTTTCTACATTCAATATGCACCTTTAAATATCGATGTTACTTAGAGACACCGTTCCAATATCTCTTCAAATATGTATTCTCTAGGTTCTTTTGTGGTCAGTCTGCAGCAATACCTCCAGGTCCAGCTCAGCCAACAGCTGTGGATGGATGTATACCGCCCCCTCTGCGTCTGCTATTCCACTGCGTTTTTAGAACCATTTTTCTACTTTGGTTAGCAATTTTGCGATTTACCATCTTTTGGATGTAATTTTCTTTTCATCCTGAATTGATTCTATTGAGGTATTGTTGGATTGAAATTATTGTTACTTATATAGAAGTACCATCGCTAATTATTCAAACCACTTAGACTTACCTTCTTTCATTTTCTTCCTTTTTTCTCTTCCAAAGAAGAGTTTATAGTCAAAGATTTTTATCTCTCTCTGCATGCCTCCTCAGTGAGGTGAGAATCAAGGAGGAAGTATTTTGCCAATATACAATGTCCATGTGATTTGTAGACTTCTTTATACAGGTAAGCTCTTTTGAGCTGAATGATGATAATGCAAAAAATTTTATAATTTTTTTTTTTTTTTTTTTTTTCTTCTTTATATAATGCCTTACACAGATGTAGACCCAATTACTAGATTTTTTTTTTTGTATATTGTCTATACTCTAATATTATGATTGCATGAGGTACAAGCAGATATGTATATGTATGATTTATGGATATTCTTTCTATTTTTTATAGTTGACCTTAATATCACAAATATATCTCCTGAAGAAGCTTATGCAAGCGAAACATGTTGAGAAAGTGGTATTAATTTGTAAACCAAAGGGTTACCTTCTTTTTTCCCCCACCCCCCTTTTCCTTTGTATATTGTATATTATCCTTGATCATGTCTGTCTCCTTTTACAAAATTGTTTAATAAAATATGATTTTATGATATGTTGGATACATTACTTGATTCAAGCACCGTTAAAAGTCCCTGAGGACCACACTTTGGCCTCAATGTCCCTCTCTTACATTTAAAATGAATTTTTGGGATGTGGTGCTATTGAATTTTCCTCTCTTTCCGTAACTTTTTTTTAGATATAGGGTGAGTCAATTGGATACCTAGATAGATGTTAGAGGGTGAGTCCCAAATGCAGGGGAATATTTCTTTAAGTTTGGCTTTACTTTTCTCGGTTATATTTAGAGGTAGGACATAGCATTTGGAAGTGTAAATTTTGTAATATGTTATTTCCCCAAAGTTATGTAGAAGTTCCACAGCTCTGGGTAGGGAATTCTCAGGGTTGGTCAGGGTGAGGATTATATCATCTTCAAAGAGCCCTATTTTGTGTTCTTTAAGGCCTACCTGGAGTCCTTTATTTTCAGCAGTATTTCTAATAAGTTCTGCTAAGGGTTCTATGGCTAGGGAGAATACTATATGGGATAGGGGACATCCTTGACGGGTACCATTTGTAAGGTTGAAGGAATCAGAAAGTATTCCTGATTCATATACTCTGGCGGAGGGGTTTGAGTAAAGTGACATGATGGCTGAATGTAAGAATCCATTTAGGTCAAATTTGGTGAGCGTTTGAGATAAGTATTTCTAATGAACTCTATCA
The DNA here is from genome assembly GCA_037952925.1 of Lithobates clamitans. Taxonomy (NCBI): domain Eukaryota; kingdom Metazoa; phylum Chordata; class Amphibia; order Anura; family Ranidae; genus Lithobates; species Lithobates clamitans. The sequence goes on from JBBGZY010000152.1 coordinate 439,693, forward strand.
AACGCCTTTTCTGCATCTAGGATTACGAATATACTGGGTTTATGTGTGATTTCTGCATATCTGATTAAGTTTATCATTCTTCTAGTGCTGTCTGGGGCCTGTCTTCCATTGACAAATCCTAACTGTTCCAGTCCTATAAGGGTGGGGGTTATATTCAATATTCTGTTTGCTAGTACTTTGGCGAAGATTTTTAAATCAGAATTTAGTAATGAGATGGGTCTGTAATTATGTGGTAAGGAGGGGTCTTTTCCTGGTTTTGGTATAGTCACTATAATAGCTTGAAGCATTTCACTTGGAAATGTACCAGTTTTTGCAGCTATGTTGAAGAGGTCTACAAGCATGGGGGTGAGTGTTGATGAGAACGCTTGATAGTATTCAGCCGAAAAGCCATCTGCTCCAGCGGCTTTATGCTTAGGTAATCTTTTAATCACTTCTTGTACTTCAGCTTCAGTAAAAGGTGTGTTTATTAGTTGTAGTGAATTTGTGTCTATTGAGGGGAGGTCAATATTTCTTAGGAACTCATTAATTTCAGTCTCTGAGGGTTGGTGAATATTCTTGTCTAGTTTAAGATTATATAACGATTCATAATAATCTTTAAAGGTATTGGCAATATCTTTTAGATTTGATATGATTGATTATTATTGTGGTGTTTAATCACCGAGATGTTTGTGCGATTGTGCCTCTTCTTTAGTTGAGAGGCTAGTAGTTTCCCTGCCCTATTGTTCCTGGAGTAATATGAAAGTTTGAGCCTTTTAAAGTAGAGGTCATAGTCAGTTTTCAATGCTCGTCTTAGTTCTTCTCGACAGGAGTTTAGTTGCTGTAATAGGGAGTGGTCATTGTTTTGTTTGTGTTTATTTTCTAGGTCAGCGATGCATTTGTGAAGTAGTGATATAAGCTGCCTTTTTATTCTTTTTTTCCCTGGCTGCTATTTGAATTAGCGTGCCTCTAGAGAAGGCTTTGTGAGCACACCAAACTGTAGTTGGGTGAATTCCCGGTTGCTCATTAAATGTAAAATATTCTTCAAGTTTTTTATTGACTTCCTTTTGAATTTGGGGTTGGGAGAGGAGGTAAGTGTTGTTACGCCATAGGGGTGTGAGATTAGTCTTGGTGGTGTCTAGTAAGTCGATCGTAATGGGGGCATGGTCGGACCAGGTTTTATTGTGGATATCTGCCCTTGTCACCTTCTATAAGGTGTATTTGTCTGTGAGGAAGAAATCTATCCTGGAATAACTTCTATGGACCGGTGAGAAATAAGTGTAATCCCGCTCTGTGGTGCGGAGGCAGCGCCAAGGATCGTATAGCTCTTCTTCTAGGCAATAATTGCCCAGAGATGGTCTGCGTCTCCATCCCACAGAGGAGGAGTCTAGTACATCACTTAAAATTAAATTAAAATCTCCACATATCAACAGGTTACCCCTTTTCAGCCTTTTAGCTTTTTGTAGAATTTGACATATAAATTTAATTGTTTTCTTGTTAGGGGCATACAGATTTACTAATGTATAAAGATTGTTATTGATTTCAGCTATTAAGATAATATACCTACTATGGCTATCTAGCTGTTTATCTAGTAATTTAAAAGTAACAGAGTCCTTAATGGCTATGAGGACACCATTTACCATGTTTACCAGAGTCATTTGCTGTGAAGACATGTGGAAATTTGTTGTGGGAGCATCGAGGGGGGTTCTGATCCAAGAAATGTGTTTCTTGCACACAAAGAATGTCACAGTTCTTTTCTAAGGCCATCTTTCATAGCGTTCAACGTTTAAATGGGCTGTTGAGACTGCTTGCGTTGATGGAAATCACTTTAATGGACATTGTTGTCTTCAATGGTGCTTTGGTGACATCTATTGGTGCAGGGAGGTATTTGATGTGATCTAGGAATTGATTCCAATGCAGTGGAGTGGGCTAGTGCATTTATGTGAATGTTCCACAAGAATGGAGGAGTGACCAACAAAAAAAACATGGAGAATCAAAATAAAGAAAAACGAAACAGTCAACTTCAATTGGATGGATTTGGGGATATCCCAAAAACAATAGTGGGGTAATAGTGGGGTAAAATCATTAGGATAATTTCCAGTGCAGCCGAACATCAGGCTACTTGTATGGCGGTGAACCAAGGAGAGATTCTTTTGAAGTACTTCCAGGTAGTTGGCCCCTAGTGGTAATCATGGTGGTGATTAGCCATCACTTTTCCCTTTAATGCTGCGGTATGAATTTGAGCCTGATCTGGAAGTCGCGGGACCCGAGGATTCCGGGTAGGCATCACGGGGAAGAAGTCCCATTTGTGCATTAGTTCCAAGCCCTTTTCCAGGGACGAAATGGTATACCATTTGTTATCCTTTTCCAGCATGAGCTTAGTAGGGAAGCCCCGTCTGTAAAGTATTTACAGATCCTATGACCACCCCCCCTTATGACCTCACAGTCCCAGCATTCCCCGGGACTGTGATGTCATAGGGGGCAGGGTCACCGCCTATATAAGTCCATTGCAGAGCACTCAGAGAGCATTCCAGCTGGAGAGAGAGCGTTGTGTCAACATCTGTGGAAGAGAAGAGGGAAGAAGACGATCCAGAAGTCCGGGCCGCCGCTGGCAAAAGAGCGGCAGAAGATAGCGGTGGAGCCGGCAGAAGATGCGGACCCTGGGAGAAGACACCGGAGAGACCCCCGAAGTCAGAAGAGGACCCCCGAAGTCAGAAGAGGACCCCCGAAGTCAGAAGAAGACCCCCGAAGTCGGAAGAGGACCCCCGAAGTCGGAAGAAGACCCCGGAGCTGCCTAATAAATTACTTTAAAAACCTGTGTACTGTGTTTTTTATTGACACTTTTTTCCCCAGGTGAATGGGTAAGGGTACGATGTACCCCATACTCATTCACATAGGGTGGGGGGCCGGGATCTGGGGGCCCCCTTATTAATGGGGGCTTCCAGATTCCGATAAGCCCCCTACCCGCAGACCCCGACAACCAACGGCCAGGGTTGTCGGGAAGAGGCCCTTGTCCTCATCAACATGGGGACAAGGTGCTTTGGGGTGGGGGGGCCCTCAGGGCACCCCCCTCCCCCAAAGCACCCACCCCCCATGTTGAGGGCATGCGGCCTGGTACGACTCAGAGGGGGGGGGCGCTCGTCCCCACCCCCTTTCCTGACCGGCCAGGCTGCATGCTCGGATAAGAGTCTGGTATGGATTTTAGGGGGACATCCATGCCATTTTTTCGGCGTAGGGGGTTACCCTTAAAATCCATACCAGACCGAAGGGCTTGGTATTCTCCAGAGGGGAATTCCCTCTCGCGCCCGCCACAGTAGGAAAATGTGTTTTTCCTATTGCAGCTAACGCAAGATGTACAGTACCCTGCCGCCGAGAACCAGCGCGATTCAATCGCGCTGGAAACATTCTCGCGGATGCGTACTGTAGTTTGTACAAAAGTCTGATGGCTTTGTGTACACACGATTGGACTTTGCTCCATCGGACTTTTGTTGCCGGAAAGTTTGTCCGTTTGCACAGCCAACAAAAGTCCAATGGAAACTGAAAAAGTTTGTCCGATGGAGCGTACACACGGTCGGATGTTGCTCCAAACCAGCTAATTTGCATGTTTGTTGTCAAAAAGTCCGATCATGTGTACGGCCCTTTATTTTGTCTGGAGAATCTCATGAGTTGGTCTTCGATGTGGAGGAAATGTATTCTAGCAATGACGTCTCTAGGAATCTTCTCAGGGAGATGAGGTGGTTTGTGCAGTCTGTGGGCTCTGTCAATAATGGCATCTGCATGTGTAAGGGGTGGCATAGCTGTTATCATTAATTGTTGGAAGAAGGTGCGCAGTTCAGCAGGTTTTACTGATCCGGGGATCCCCCCAAATTTCACATTATTTCTGCGTGATCTGTCCTCGAGGTCTGTGACTTTTAGGTGGAGAGCTTTGAGTCTTCTAGATCCATGTGAGCATCCACAAGCTCATTGTGAGCTTCATAGAAATCACCCATTTTATTCTCCGCTTTTGTGTGTATATATCAGTTGCTTCATGTCCTGTACCTCTGTTTCATGCTGATTTGTATCTTCAGCGGGAGAGCTGAGTCTTCTTTTTGTTTAATTGGACTGTTTGAGGCTGATGATGGGGGTTGATAGAGGTGTAATGCCTGACTCAGGCGACTCACCAATGTCATTACAGGCAGCGCCGTTGTGAGGATGGCTGTGCTATGGAGAGAGGTCTCCCGCGCCGGTGCCATCTTGAGAGATTCTGACTGGGACTGTAGTGTAGAAGTCCTTCAGTTTCCTGGGGCCCTCTCTCTCCTTGCGTTTGGCCATGTTGTGGATCAAGATCCCCTTGTGTTCCGCCGCCTATGTGGCCATTTTTAGGATGTCACATGCCGCTGTGGGTTGCTAAAAGTCTCCTGATGTGACGGAGATCTTGATTTAAAAAAATAAATAAATAAATAAATAAAAATGACCAAAAAAATAATTCTAAACAATAATTCTAATAATTCTAACTGCATGATTTGCCAGACTCTGCAGGTCCTATTTGCTGTGTCCCTCTGGGTTAATACTCAACGATCCTGGTCAGCTCCTGTTCTATTTTATCAGTCTTTGATCAATGGGATACCCACAGGACAGTTCCTTCGGATTAGGCGGAACTGCACTGAGGAGAAAGACTATCATAAAGAGGCATGTGAAATGTATAAAAGGTTCAGACAAAGAGGCTACTCTCATCGTTCCCATAGGAAGGCACAGAAAAAAGCCTCCTTAAAAAAACACGATGAACTTCTTGTTACATCTAAACCTTTATGCCAGGAAAGCAAAGCGCAGAATTTCCCTAGGATCATCACTAGGTATGGCTCTCAGTGGAAAGCAGTACAAGGGATCCTTGAGAAACACTGGCATATTTTAAAATCTGCCCCACTGATTACCAACCTCGTGAGCCCCAGACCACTCATGACAGGCAGAAGGTTACGGAATCTTGGTGACCTCCTGGTTCACTCTGAGTACACACGGACAACTAGTCAAAACTGGCTTACCAGTTCTAAGCCCCCTTCTGGGATGCACACATGTGGACATTGCAAGATTTGTAAATATGTACACCAGACTAATGTGTTTGCCAATCCACGCGGAGGAAAAGATTTCAAAATAAACAATTTATTAACTGTTCAAAAACTCGGGTTATATACATGTTGACATGCCCATGCAATTAAAATTATATTGGTAAAACTAAACGTGCCTTACGCATAAGGATTGGCAAGCACATTGCTGGTATTAAAAAGAAGGACGATTTTGCAAAGTTCCACAACCGTGATCCAAAGGGTCTGACTGTAAAAGGAATTTACAGACTAAATTTACCCGTTAGACGTGGTGATTATGATACCATCCTCCTCCAGAAGGAGAAAATGTGGACGTATTATCTGGACTCTATGATCCCAAATGGGTTAAATACTGAGTGCAGCCTCCAGTCTTTCCTGGAAAAATAAAAGTCCAGCCCATGTGCAGCAATTTGTAATATAAAATTCAAGAATATGAATTTGCTTTTGACCATTGTGGGATCCCATGACCTTATTTTGTCCGGCTGTTGGCCTATTTAGTTATCTGTTCAGCTCCCAGTTTCCTTCTACTTGTAATACTCATAACGAATTGTGATCGATCATTTACAGCCATTTGTGTTTTTTATTTGAATCTCTCTGCTGTATGTTCATTATGTGAGGTGACCTTGGACGACATTTGGTGGTAAAGGTGTACAATTTCACTCTATTGCCCTGTCTATTTATGCCTGATCAACGGACTCCTCCTTGCTCTGAGGAAACCAGCGGCTATTGGCTGGTGAAACACATCAGCACGTGACATCAGCACGCTATCCGGGAACCACGTGCAACGCTGTGGATGGAAGAACAGCTGGGACCGAACAGCTGATGCCCGGCGTCCTTTGAACTTCATCAGCCCACTCCGTATGATGAGTGCAGCGCAGAGTGGACACTGTTCTTTAAGCAGAAAGGCAGCTCTACACGGACTCACACTCCAAGCCATATCATGGGGCTGAGCACGGCGGTCTGCGGACGTTGGTCACTGATCAGGTGGTGAGAGAAGTACCGTTTCATTGATTGATTCCATGCCTCCCCATACTGCTCAGAACCCCTCCTCCCCCTGCCTGCTGCTGCTATTGATAATACTGCTAATGTGTCTAACTGCATGATTTGCCAGACTCTGCCGGTCTTATTTGCTGTGTCCCTCTGGGTTAATACTCAACGGTCCTGGTCAGCTCCTGTTCTATTTTATCAGGCTCTATTTGACCCTCTATATGGACTTCCATTATCCTTTCCATCCACACATACCCTCACTCCTGTTATACCACGCCCCTGAAGAATGATTCACCAATTTCATCAACAGCTGTTCTGCTACTTTGAATCATTATCATCAGTGTATGAGTGGTGAATAGTATGTGTTTGTGGTATGTATAGCCGTGGCTCCCCTGTTTTTAACGACAACGTTGTCATTTTTTAATTTTTTAGGGTCTGTGTTAGTTACTCACCATAGCCCGTTTGCTATACCTTTTGCAGTAATTAGTTGTGTGGTGTTTATTATTTATTTTGTATTATAAAATTTGGCTTGCTTTTTTCAGACAGTGCCTCTGGGTTTTCTTTGCCCTCTTGAGAGAGATCTATTCGTTTTGTTTTTTCTTAAACATTATTATGGAGATCTGGCTTTAAAAACAAAAAAGATTATTCAGGAGATCAAGAGAAATAATAAAGAAATGCGTTTGTGAGAACTCTGTGTGAATATCAGCAGCAAAACAAATTAATTCTTCTAGCATTATAAAGAAGAAGAGAATGCGCTGCATTAAAAGATCGAAAAATTGACAGCGCGACGAATGTGCTATCTCCATTACGAACGCTTGTTTTACCAGAACGATCGCTTTCGTCTCGTACTTGATTCTGAGCATGCGTGATTTTTTGCGCGTCCAAATTGCATACAGACGATCGCATTTTCGGATAGGAACTTTCCCCGACCAAAAAATAGAGAGCATGCTCTCAATCTTTTGCTGGCTGGAATTCAGTCAGCAAAAGACCAATGGAGCATACACATGGTCGCATTTCCGCCAAAAAGCTCTCATCGGAGTTTTGCTGGCGGCATTTCCGATCGCCTGTATGTGGCATAAGTGTCCTGCAGCCACCAGGGAGCAAACCAGCATGGAGCAAGGGCAGAAATGACTTCACAGACAAGAGACAGACAGGCATGGCTCCTTGGGAGATCAGGCTGGGAGATCAGGCTATGTGTTTGGAGCTCCAACTCCTTCTACAGGCCAGTAACAACAATGCTGAATCCAGAGGATGCTGTAGCATGGCCCCCTCTCTTCCCTGCTTTTGATGAGCCCTTTGATGACCCTTTTATACTACAATATCTTGTAAGTTACTCTTAATTCTTGTGCTATTAAATTAATTTTTAACCTCTACACTTAGGTGGCACTTCCCCTTACCTTCCTTTTCCTGCAGCCGGCCCGAGGCAGCAGACAAAACGGCGCCAGCATCCTGGCCCCTGCTGCCTCACACTGCTCCACTGGCCACTACACAGACCTGCCAGAGGATTCAGAAGGTCCTCTCTCCCCTTCTGGAACACATCCATCCAGCCCACCCTACTGTAGTCCTGATAAGGCCAGAATGAGACAACACAGCACACAACCCTTATTGCTCTCCCCACACAGCCTGCCTGAACAGTCTCCCATAGCCTCATTTCCCACATCAAATCAACCAGTAATGGACACTCTTCTCAAAGAGATGTTGCTCTTACTTCATAACTCCCTGCATACAGACATTCTAACTCCGGCTAAACATATCTCTAATGAAGTGCATGCTCTAGGGGACAGGGTATACTGCGTAGAAGAGTCTATGGGTGAAATGACCACTACCATAAATGATCTGGTTGATGCACATGACGTGCCCCAGACGACGTCAGAAGTGTGACGAAACGTACGTCGGGCGTGCTGACGTGCTGACGTGCCGCATCCACCGTCTGTAGGACGGGTGTTCGTGTTAGCCGGCCGGCTCTCTATGCGTTTATATACTCAACACATTGTAAGTGTACTTTTAATTTCTTTTAAATAAATATCCAACCAGGATTACGCTATGTTGCTCTTCCTTTCTTTTTGGGGCATTGTTTGTGAGAACAACTCCTAGATAGGAGTATAGCATCCCCTGCATCCAGGTTCTGTTTCTATGTGGAGGATAGTGGACCACTCACGGTCTAAAGAGCGGTTTAGTGGTGTCTCCATCTCAAGAAAGGCCCTGACCGGGTTAAGGTCACAAGCTTTCTTAAGCTTGCCAGTTGGTAAGCGCATATTTTATCCATATCACAGTGGTGTGGTGAAGGTTATCCAGTCTTTTTTACCATTTTGCCTCAGTAAGGGACCCATGCTTTTGGCTCTTCACCCGCTTCACCTTTGAAGATCTTCACTGAAGAACTGTTAGTTATTCACTTGATCTGATCATGAACTTTATGTATTAATAATCACTATTGTGGCATTTATTTATCACAGTTTATTTGGTTTACAGCGCTGCTAACTCTGTTTATTTATTTGATGCACCTGACAGGGGGTACAGGAGCGTATGTGGCTTAAAGTCAAATTTGCAGACCTGGAGGATCGCTTTAGGAGAAATAACCTTAAACTTAGAGTCAGTAAAATTTTCAGATCTCCAAAAATTTGCCACAGATATTATTACATCACTACTACGTGAAGCGACAACATTGGAATTCACCATTGATAGCATTCATCATCTTCTTAAACCCTCATATCTCCTGCAAGCAGCTCTGTGTAATGTTTTCCTAAGAGTACACTTTTACCACATAAAAGATCAAATCTTGTCTAAATCATGCACTCTGGGACAACTACTAAGTCCCTACAACACAAACTAAATCTATGCTGATATATCTCATACCCTAGACGTCAGGAGACAGCTATTCACATTTACTAAGGCACTCCGTAATCATAAACTGCTATAATAATGGAAACAACCCTCAAAGTGCCTAGTCTATATGAATGGCACCTCTTATACCATACCTTCGGTAGAAAAAGACATGGCTCTACTACATTACTGGGGCATAATACCAGACCCTGTTCCACCCCCAGGAACTGAGAGAAGACCTGAAAGAATTAACCCTTAATGGCATATAACCAACTAATCTGATCGGCATGGTTCTCATTGGTTTAGGAGGGCAGTTTAAAGCTAAATTCCTCACTGCCTCTTGTGCTGCCCATTGGCCTAAAGACTCAAAACCTCAGTACATAATGCAGAAATATTTCACTGTTCCATTCTGCAATATTACTTTTTGTTTTTTGTTTGTCTTAAAGTTTGGTATCTGTTGTGTTCCAGATTTTCTATCCATCCATACAGCTGCACATTCCATTTACTTCATCCAACTTCCTATCCAGAGAGAAGCTTTGGTCAACAACCTTCCTAATTCAGCAACCTCTTTCACCTCCATTTCTCAATAATGGCAACTGGTCCTGTGAGTATGATCCTGGCTACTTTATTCTTCTTGCTACATGGCTGTTAAACTACTGTGTCTCAATGTCAACAGCCTAAACCATCCGGCCAAAAGCGCTTCCCTATGAAAAACAGCCAAAGACCCATCCTGCCAAATCTTATGTGTACAAGAGACGCACTTCCAACATAACACAGAACCTAGATGTACACATCCTCCCCTTAGATTTTCAAAGCCTCAGTTACCAAGAAAAAGGGAGTTCTTATTGCCATCCATCGCTCTGTGAACTTTCAGGTGCCTGATAACTTTTCTGATTCAGGGAGCAGATACACCATATTGATCTGCACAACTGACAATACTCTCCTGACTCTGGTGACAGTTTATGGCCCCAACAGCCACCAGGCACACTTCCTTAACAAAATAATGAAGAAGATCTGACAAGTAAAAAATGGGTCCCTAATCCTCTGTGGGGACTTCAACACCATTCCAGACCACATATAGGATACAACAAACCCCAGTTTCAGACAAACATCTGCCATGAGTAAGTTCATTACCAATAACGATTTGTATGATGTTTGGCGTTGCCCTCATCCTACTGAACAAGAGTATACCTACCATTCTCCTGTCCACAAAACAAACACATGCATTCCTTACTGGTAAATAGTTGTTACAAAAAATCAGCTGCTCTGACTTTGCACCCATAACCTGGGCAGACCATGTCCCTACCAGCATCCGAATATCAGGTGCATTGTCTCTTCCATCATGTAAAATATAGAGAGCTAATGCCCAACTTTTGAAGACTCCCTCATATACTTATTCCCTATAGCAGGCATGTCCAAAGTCCATCCCGTGGGTCAATCATGGCCCGTGTTCCTGTTTTGAACGGCCCGCCTGGTTATTCGGACATATATATCTTTTGTGGCCCCCAACGATCTCCCAGCGCCGGGGCCACAAAAGATATATATGCTGGCTGCCATGGAGGCAACAGGGAGGAGGTGGGATGAGTGCTGTACACAGAGGGGGACGAGTGAGCACCCCCTCCTTAACCATACAAGGCCACTTGCGCTCAACATGGGAAGGATGTTGATGGGGACAAGGGCCTCTTACCGACAACCCTGGGCTGTGGTTGTTGGGGGGTTTGCGGGTGGGGGGCTTATCGGAATATGGAAGCCCCCTTGAACATGGGCCCCCCCTATGTGAATGGGTATCGGGTACATAGTACCCCTACCCATTCACCAAACAAGTGTCAAAAAGTAATAACCACAGAAAACAGTTTTACACAAGGCCTTTATTAAAAAAGAAAAAAGTGTCCCATCGTCAATCACGTCGCCAGCAAAATAAGAACCCCCCACTGTCATCTCTTGGGAGGCTTCGGGCCATCTGCCTCCTCTCTGCATTGACAGCACTTATATAGGCAAGGAGCGGGGCCACCCAGCTACATCACCCAGTAGCACTGCTCCTTCTGACATCAGGTGATGTAATGTGACGTCATAAGGGGTGGTACTACCGGGTGAGGTAAGCGGATGGCCCCGCTCCTTGCCTATATAAGTACTGTCAAAGAAGGGAGGAGGAAAATGGCCGGTGTTCTCCCAGGAGGCAGAGTGTTTTTTTTCTATCATTCATATTCATTTCCTGCGGGCGACATGTTTGATGATGGATTACATCGCAGGACAGTATATTTTTTTCTTTTTTAATAAAGGACTTGTCAAAAACAGGTTTCTTACTTTTTGACTAATTTTAGGTGAATGGGTAGGGGTACGATGTACCCGATACCCATTCACATAGTAGGGGGCCCTTGTTAAAGGGGGCTTTGAGATTCCAATAATCCCCACCACTCGCAGGCCCTGACAACCACAGCCCAAAGTTGTCGGGAAGAGGCCCTTGTCCCCATCAACAAGGTGTTTTGGGTTGGGGGGGCGCAGAGCCCCCCTGCCCCAAAGCACCCACTCCCCCATATTGAGGGCATGTGGCCTGGTATGGTTCAGGAGGGGGGGTGCTCATTTGTCCCCTCTTTTCCTGATCTGATAGGCTGCATGCTCAGATAAGGGTCTGGTATAGATTTTGGGGGGGACCTCACACCATTTTTTTACCATTTTTTTAAATCTGTATTGCCAGGAGCCAGCAATACATTACAGCCACGAGCAAGTTTAAATTACATTTTTTCCTTTAGAAATGTCATTATTGCTGCAGCATGTTCTATACATTGTACAGATGCACCATTTTACATGCAGGCTAAGGGGACCCCCAGGCATGGAATATTTAATTTTTATTGTTTCACTTTAAGCATCAGCAAAAAAAAAACACTGCGCCTTTAAACTTTTTTTTGCATTGATACATGTCCTCCAGGGCAGTACCAGGTCCCCATACACTTTCTTTTTTATGACAATAACTTGCCTATAAGCCTTTAAAATGAGGACTTTTGGTTTTTCAGGTTCGTGTCCCATATACTTTAATAGAGTTTGCTTGTTCGGTAGAACTTTTTCCCTATTCGAGATCTTCTGCTGCAAACTGAATCAGGCGGTGTTCAGCCCATGCCTAAGGTATCTCCCTCCCACAATTAAAGCCTCCACCTTGACATAGTGGAGACTAATCATTGCCTCCTGGAGGAATACTCCAAACATTAATCTTCTACCACCAATATCTATCTTAAAATACTTTATCCCAGACATTCCCTTGGCTAATTGGTCCAAGGAAGAGTCTACCACAATAGACGCACTATTTGACAAAGGATCGCTTAAAACCTTTTCCCAACTTTCCAGGAAATTAGACCTACAACCCCCTGACTTTTATCAATACCAACAAGTAGCCCATTGCCTTCCTCGCAATTCACAAATTCATGCCTCTATCACTTATTAGGTCTGGGTGTATCTAAAACCATCATCACACATGACTAAAGGAATTTCATTATTATATACTACACTTGGTGAAAAAAACATATTTACCAAATCCCCCTCTTTATCTATATGGGAAAATGCCTTCAATCTAACTAAAACACGTCCCAATGGCAATTAGCTTTTAATTCCATTTACAAGACCACATCTTGTGCACCCTTTGGCAAATGACCCAAAAAATAGTCCAGCATTGGTATCTAACGCGTTCAGGAATAGACAAATATAACAGAGAGACTACCTTCAAATGTTGGAGAGGATGTGAACAAGAAGGCACCCTCATTCTATGGGACTGTCCTTACATTACAAAATTTTGGTCAGCTGTATTCTTAACAATTGCCAATATCACAGGCCTTTCCAATTCCCAAATTCCTGACTTAGCAATACTAACCCTAGCCATTGACCATATACCCTCCGCACTGTGCAAGGCAATGATACACATCCTTCTTGCAGCCACATTGTCATTGACCAGACTGTGGAAATCTAACCAATCACCAACACTGTTAGATATCATCACAACTACGCAAACACACCACACTTTTGAACTGCTAATTACAACAACTAAAAGTTCCCATCTTCAGGAAAAACAATGATGAGCACCATGGCTTAGCTAGTATGATAACTTTGTGAAAGGTAGACCACTTAATTCTTTATTTTGCCCGCCCAATGAATGAAAATGTTGTCTGTATATCTATGTACCATTGTATGTTCTTTCACCGTTACCTGTCTTATGTTTTATCTTTTTCTCCTCCTTTTATGAGGAGCTTTTTTTGAAAACTACGACTTTGCTACATACTCGCTTATGTTGTTTATGTTCAATGTATGTACTAAAATTCAATAAAATTGTATTGGAAAAAAAAATGTATGAATATATACTTCACTTATCCAATCATATAAAAAACATCCGTGAACGGCAATTTGTTTTTCACGTGAATATGTAATTGAAGAACATATTCACAAAATGTCTTGAGATCTCAACTTCTTTAGTAAATCAGGCTCAGTATGTTAAATGTAATGTGGCAGTCCCAGAAAGTAAATGTATAGCCGATTACATTGTCCAGTGAAGCATATCTTGAACCAAACACAATTTTAACAATCCTTTGGGACTTTGTAGGCACTAAAAGTTCTTACAACATCAAAACCTGTCAAAATAAATGTATCTTTATTTTATTTTTTCATGTTAAAATATCAAAACTATATATACAGTATATGCACACAATGCTCTTGCTGTTATATATATATATATAGATATATATATTATATATATCTATATATATATATATATATATTATATATATATATATCTATATATCTATATCTATATCTATATCTATAGATATATCTATAGATATATATATATATATATCTAGATAGATAGATAGATAGATAGATAGATAGATAGATAGATAGATAGATAGATAGATAGATAGATAGATAGATAGATAGATAGATAGATAGATAGATAGATAGATAGATAGAAGGAATCCAAGAGGTTGCTGTACTTAAAAAATCTCTGTTGCTTTATTTCATATAGTCTTGAAGAAAGATTACAAGACAGGCATAATCATTTCAGACAAAGTTGTCAGATATGAGTGGATTACGTTTCGGGCTAGTATGCTTACACCCTTCCTAAGATCCATCAAAGCACTCTGAGGGTTTCCCCACAAACATTTGTTTAAATAAGTACCTACAGATAACATCACACATGGAAGCAATATGGTTAATTAACAATATCCTTAATTCAATTAGTATTTATATATATAAGTTATTCACCATAAACACAAAATATAACAAATAACGGCTAATATATTCATCCCTTCATTCATTTTCTTCAAATATATCCAATAATCTGCAAAAGATATATACATATGGATATAATAATATATAGAAAACACCTGAATCGTGCTAATGGGTAATCATAAAAATTATTAAGTGATCAGTAAAGGATCTAATATGTCCCAAAACAAAGTAAATTGAGTAAAACCAATAAGTGTATAACCTTATTAGTATATATCTCTATGCTCATTAATAATAAACATTAAGTGCACATATGAACAACAAATATTAAAAAGAAGAAAAAAACTCTCTCAATAAGTGATAAATAATCCACCCGTGCAAAACACAGATTGCAAAAATCCATCCAAGAGGGAATCTTCAACTGTTATGCAGCGAAAAAATGTGATCCACCACCAGTATAGAAGGGGTTACTTCTTACTGGACATAAATGATCACCCATTACAGAGGATTATAGCAGGCATATCAGCTGTACAGCTCCCATGCTGGACTGCTGCGGCTGTACCTCAGATCGTCATAGGGACCCGATCCATGCAGTGGTAAATTTTGCATGTAACACAAAGTGGGAAACTCCGATCGTGTAAAACCTTTTAGCTTCAGGATAAGTTACTCCATTGTAAAAACACACACAAGGTGTAGCAGAAGTAGTTGTGCTCTCTGATGTAGTAGTATTTACTGAGGTTATGGTTGTTGAAGTGGTAGTAGGTTCTCGTACTCAGATCACCGATGATATTGTAACACTATCAGTGCCGTGAATATGTGTGCAGCTCTCACATATCTTCATGCATGTTTTCTATTTTTGACTGGGTATATGTGTGTCATATATTTTGAATTGCTGCTTTCACGAATATTGGTTCACGGTACATTGTTTTCACTTTTTTAGCGCAGTTTATTTCTTCTTTTTCCTGCATATAATAATATATGTATATAACAAATACACATACATATGTTATTTACTAAAAAGTAGATATAATAATTTGTCCGAACAGATGGACATACATATCTACATGCTCAAACAAATAAATAAAGATCTAAATCCACATTGAAACCATACGGAACAATAGTCTTTAAAAAATGTATCCAGTATACCTCCTTTTTTCTCAAAGTCATCTCTCGATTTCCTCCTCTCCTATTTTTCTCAATTCCTTCAAGGACCATATATTTTAATTGTGATACACTGTGTCCAAATTCTAGAAAGTGTCTGGCAAGTGGTAACTGTGTAAATTTATCTCTTATGGAGTATTTATGTCTTGCTATTCTGTCTTTCACTTTTTGTGTAGTTTCCCCAATACAGACCAATCCGCATGGACTCATAATGGCATATATCACGTATGAAGATTGACATGTGTAATATCCACGTATAGGGATATTAAAACCCCTATATGGATGTGTAAAATATTTACCCTTAATCATAGAGTTGCATTGTATACATGACAAACAAGAGATTTTTTTAAGTGCAGCAACCTCTTGGGTTTCTTCTTTATATAAGTAAGGTCGGTGGGAACACCTGCTTGCTAGCACTAAACTCAAGGCTGGGTGCGGTTCTCCCATGAAAATCAACATATATATATCCCCTGAGAACGAGCACCGGCAATTTGTGTGGAATCATTGCAGAGATGGCAACGAGCGGCTTTTATTCATTCTGTGAATCTGAAGCTTCAAGGATTTTAACTGATACCACTGGATCGAGGGATTTTTTGACCCAATCATCTTCCATACAGCTAACCAGAAAAATGGGGAAACTTACCCAAAGGGCCATTTCGATGGAACTACACGAGGTAACGTTGGCTGAATATTACAAAATGCAAATGATACCTAGAGGATTAAGGGTACGATTAATCCAAACTTTATTTTCTCAAAATGTGGACTTTAAAACTAAGTTTGCACAAATTTTGAATAAATGTTCTTTTGATATTATGACACTAACTGTACAGTTTCTACAACAAGAGAGAACTCTTGTACAACAGGAGATTGTTGAGTTAGAAAAACAACTGCAACAATGCTCTAATCAGGATGAACTATCAGAATTCAGGAAAACCAACAATAAATTAGAAAAATTTTGCAGCAACATCCAGTTGCGTAAATGTACAAAACTGGAACTGGACCGGGAGGACTACAAAAATGATCATGTTTATAACTGGACAGACCCCACTTATCATCCTACTAAAAACTATAGAAGAGGACAACGTAAACATCTCACTAACTCAACTTCATCTACTGCATCTACTGGGTCATCAACTAATGTATCTACTACTTTTTTACCAACAACCATGACCGAATCTGGACCAGGAGGGGTGGCAGGAGAACAAAGAAAAGATACAACAGGAGGTGTAACTACCAGATGCCAGAACCACCAGAGACAGTAAATGATAATTTGGTAGATAATATTTCTTCAATTGTTTTGTCTAAAGCTGAATTAAATGTATCTGATGTAATAAAAGCTGAATTAAATGTATCTGATATAATAATTTGTCCATATGTTTGTTCGGAAAAAAATATTATATCTACTTTTTAGGAAATAACATATATTTGTTATATATATATATATATATATATATATATTATATCCATATGTATATATCTTTTGCAGATTCCTGGATATATTTGAAGAAAATGAATGAAGGGATGAATATATTAGCCGCTATTTGTTATATTTTGTGTTTATGGTGAATAACTTATATATATAAATACTAATTGAATTAAGGATATAATTAATTAACCATATTGCTTCCATGTGTGATGTTATCTGTAGGTACTTATTTAAACAAATGTTTGTGGGGAAACCCTCTTAGGAAGGGCGTAAGCATACGCAAGCATACTAGCCCAAAATGTAATCCACTCATATCTGAGACAACTTTGTCTGAAATGATTATGCCTGTCTTGTAATCTTTCTTCAAGACTATATGAAAAAAAGCAACAGAGATTTTTTAAGTGCAGCAACCTCTTGGATTTCTTCTTTATATATGTAAGGTCGGGGGGAAGACCTGCTTGCTAGCACTAAACTCAAGGCTCTGAAAATCAACATATATATATATATATATATATATATATATATATATATATATATATATATATATATATATACAATTTTAAACCTACCATGGCATGACCGTCCACCTAAACAGACAGGCCAGGCAAGGAGAACATTAATCAGAGAAGCAGCCAAGAGGCCTAGGGTAACTCTGGAGGAGCTGCAGAGATCCACAGCTCAGGTGGGAGAATCTGTCCACAGAACAACTATTAGTTGTGCACTCCACAAATCTGGCCTTTATGGAAGAGTGGCAAAAAGAAAGCCATTGTTGAAAGAAAGTCATAAGAATTCCTGTTTGCAGTTTGTGAGAAGCCATGTGGGGGACGCAGAAAACATGTGGAAGAAGGTGCTCTGGTCAGATGAGACCAAAATTAAACTTTTTGACCTAAAAGCAAAACGCTATGTGTGGCAGAAAACTTAAGGGCCGTACACACGATCGGACTTTTTGACAACAAACATGCAAATTAGCTGTTTTGGAGCAACATCCGACCGTGTGTACACTCCATCGGACAAACTTTTTCAGTTTCCATCGGACTTTTGTCGGCCGTGCGAACGGACAAACTTTCCGGCAACAAAAGTCCGATGGAGCAAAGTCAGATCATGTGTACACAAAAACCATCGGACTTTACTCCAAAGTACAGATGCATACTCGGAAGCAAGGACCAGCAGGAAGCGGTGGGTCTTGTAAAACTAGCGTTCGTAATGGAGATAGCACATTCTTGACGTGTCAAATTATGAAATTTCTAAATGCAGTGCACCATTCTCTTCTTCTTTTTAATGGCTTAATAATAAATCTGCTTTGCTGGTGATACTGACAGAGTACAGACAAACATATTTTACTTTGGATTTGTGTTCTAGTGATATAAATAAAAAAATGTTGTCTTTTTTTTGGCCATTTTGTTTATTGTACATTCACAACAAATAAAATTACTAAATTATTAGACATATTCTCTGTCATCACAATTAAAAATTATAAATTATAAACAAAAAGAGCAAATGATACACAGAAAATAAAAAATATAGCCTATTAAATCATAATCAAATCAAAAAATACAACATGCTAAATTAGTAGCCCCTAAACTCCCCAGACCACTGGTCTTGTTGTGGATCCTGGGGCTGATTTTGCCACTGACCACCATGCTGCTGAGGTGGGTGGGCTTGCTGGGGTGGGTAGGTTTGCTGAGGTGGGTAGGTTTGCTGAGGTGGGTAGGTTTGCTGAGGTGGGTAGGTTTGCTGGGGTGGGTAGGCTTGTTGTGGAGGAGGTGGAGGTGTGTGGTCCAAATCACACACATGAGATTTACTGGTTAGCTCTTGTTTCCTGGCCTTGCTGAAGAGCTGGATGATTAGCCCCTCACATAGCTCCTTTTGATCTACATCAAGCTCACGGAGCTTATTAGCAGTAAAACACCCAAACCCTTCAGCATTATCGGGTGCTGTGGTGATCACAGAAGTAGCCCTAGTTAAGAACTCAGCTGTGGCCTCATCCAGATTTTGGCTCTTCCTGGCCCTTTTTTTGGGAGGACGCAGGGGAGGGATCCTGCACTCAGTTGTCGTCTGGCTGCTGGGCCCAGGCTCTTCTTGTTCCAAAGTTCCTGTGTGTGTAAAACCAACATCATTTTAATTTTTGAACATCAGTCACAAACACTTTTCAGGTCAATGGATAATATGCAAGCTAATTGCCATTAGGGATGAGCCAAACACCCCCCTGTTTGGTTCGCACCAGAACATACGAACAGCCAAAAAATTTCTTTGAACACGCGAACACCGTTAAAGTCTATGGGACTCGAATGTGAATAATCAAAAGTGCTAATTTTAAAGGCTTATATACATGGTATTGTCCTAAAAAGTGTTTGGTGACCCGGGTCCTGCCCCAGGGGACATGTATCAATGGAAAAAAAAGTTTAAAAAAACTTCCTTTTTTTGGGGGGAGCAGTCATTTTTTCTCTGTCATCACAATTAAAAAATATAAATTATAAACAAAAAGAGCAAATGATACACAGAAAATAAAAAATATAGCCTATTAAATCATACTCAAATCAAAAAATACAACATGCTAAATTAGTAGCCCCTAAACTCCCCTGACCACTGGCCTCAGGTTTGGATCCTGGGGCTGATTTTGCCACTGACCACCATGCTGCTGAGGTGGGTGGGCTTGCTGGGGTGGGTAGGTTTGCTGAGGTGGGTAGGTTTGCTGAGGTGGGTAGGTTTGCTGGGGTGGGTAGGCTTGTTGTGGAGGAGGTGGAGGTGTGTGGTCCAAATCACACACATGAGATTTACTGGTTAGCTCTTGTTTCCTGGCCTTGCTGAAGAGCTGGATGATTAGCCCCTCACATAGCTCCCTTTGATCTATGTCAAGCTCACGGAGCTTATTAGCAGTAAAACATCCAAACCCTTCAGCACTATCAGGTGCTGTGGTGATCACAGAAGTAGCCCTAGTTAAGAACTCAGCTGTGGCCTCATCCAGATTTTGGCTCTTCCTGGCCCTTTTTTTGGGAGGACGCAGGGGAGGGATCCTGCACTCAGTTGTCGTCTGGCTGCTGGGCCCAGGCTCTTCTTGGCTCCAAAGTTCCTGTGTGTGTAAAACCAACATCATTTTAATTTTTGAACATCAGTCACAAACACTTTTCAGGTCATGACTTTTTAATTTGGAATGTGTCCAAATAGTAGACTATCATTCTGACTCCAGCTTTTATCATTCTTGTCCTAATCCTTTTTGGCCACTACTGTCTATTGATATGGAACTCACTTTTTTAAGACAACAAATTACTATGCATTACTACCATCTAATTAAATCATTTATATTTTTTAGGCAAGCTTTTAAACCATGCTATACCTGGGTCAAGCTGAGCTCCTCCTACTCTTCATCCTGTGTAGGATCAGGCTCAGTATCGGTGGCCTCAGCTGATGCAGAGGGTAGTGTAGAGAGAGATCTGCGTGGTACAGTTTGATCCGCAAAAAAATGGAGGCTGCTGAAATACCACAGCTTGGGAACATAGATATCTTCAGCTGCTGCTCCTGATTTTTTGGAATCGTCAATCTTCTTTCGTTCCCTGTTGTACATACTTCTGAGGCCTCCAATTTTGGTCTTTATCAAACTGCAGTTTGCTCTGGGGTACACAGTCTTTGCAAATTCCACCAGTTTATCAATTGCTGCCATCCTCTTGGCTTTATTGCAATAATCTTTATTTTTTACTTGCCACAGACATGGGAGCTCTCTGTATTGTTCAATAAACTGGCTAAGAAATTCATGTGATTTCAAAGCTGACTTCATCATTTTGGTGACAAGTATCAGATGTCTGCAAAACAGAACACAAGACAAACCATAATGGGTGGCGTATAGCTCATAATCTGGTCACAATATAGGCCTTTATTTAAGCAGTAGGGATGGGCTGTATGTTCGGGTCGAACATGAGTTTGACTTGAACATTGGCTGTTCGCCCGTTCGCCAAATAGCAAACCGTTTATGTATTTTTATGCAAATGCTAAAGCCGGGGAACACCCTATAAAAGTCTAGGGGAGAATTCAAAAGTGATAATTTCAATGGATAATATGCAAGCTAATTGCCATTAGGGATGAGCCAAGCACCCCCCTGTTTGGTTCGCACCAGAACATACGAACAGTCAAAAAATTTCCTTGAACACCGTTAAAGTCTATGGGACTCGAATATGAATAATCAAAAGTGCTAATTTTAAAGGTTTATATACATGGTATTGTCCTAAAAAGTGTTTGGTGACCTGGGTCCTGCCCCAGGGGACATGTATCAATGGAAAAAAAAGTTTGAAAAAACGTCCTTTTTTTGGGAGGAGTCATTTTAATAATGCTTAAAGTGAAACAAGAAAAGTGTAATATTCCTTTAAATTTCATACCTGGGGGGTGTCTATAGTATGCCTGTAAAGGGGCGCATGTTTCCTGTGTTTAGAACAGTCTGACAGCAAAATGACATTTCAAAGGAAAAAAAGTCATTTAAAACTACTCGCAGCTATTAATGAAAAAAAAAAAAATTTTCTTTGTTTCTTTTAAAATTTTTAGTAAATAAGTACGTTTTCTTCTTCAATGCCGGGCACTGATATGGCTGCACTGACGGGCACTGATATGGC
Organism: Lithobates clamitans; assembly: GCA_037952925.1. Classification (NCBI taxonomy): domain Eukaryota; kingdom Metazoa; phylum Chordata; class Amphibia; order Anura; family Ranidae; genus Lithobates; species Lithobates clamitans. The sequence continues at coordinate 460,944 of JBBGZY010000152.1, forward strand.
GGCACTGATGGGCACCGATGAGGTGGCACCAATGAGGTGGCACTGATGGGCACTGATGATGGGCACTGATAGGCGGCACTGATAGGTGGCACTGATTGGCACTGATGGGCACAGATGGGCAATGACAGGTGGCACTGAACACACTGATTGGTGGCACTGATAAAATATATTAGGGGCATTGCTGGGCAGATCTGGAACATAATGGTGCCAATCAGTGCCCATTTGTGGGCACTGATTGGCAAAGATTGGGCACATTGGGCACATGTGGATGGCCATGGGGTACATACCTGGCCATCCACATGTTGCCCCTTCCCTGGTGGTCCTAGTGGCGATCCCTGGTGCTCCAGTGTGGTGATCTGAGGGGGGCTGCGCTGATAAACAATCAGCGCAGACCCCCCCTTGTCAGGAGAGCAGCCGATCGGCTCTCCTCTACTCGCGTCTGTTAGACGCGAGTGAGGAAAAGCCAATCAACGGCTCTTCCTATTGACAGCGTGATCAGCCATGATTGGACACGGCTGATCAGGTGGTAAAGCACCTCCGCCGAAGGCTCTTTACCAAGATCGGTGGAGCGGTGTGTCAGGCAGACACACCGCTCCACCGATCGCCGCGATGCACGCCCCCGAGGGCGCGCAGCGGCATGTTATCCTGCTGGACGTCATATGATGCCCAGTCAGGATAACGGAACCACTTCCCGGACGTCAATCCGCTACAGGGAGGGCGGGCAGTGGTTAAAGTCTTCTTTTTTACATCTTCTTTCTTCTATGTTCCTTTGTTTTCTTCCTCCATCTTCTTCTTGCTCCAATCCTCTGCTTCTTAACCACCCAGTGACCCCGCCCCCCTCTGACGCACAGGGACTTGATGGAGAATTCCCTGTGGCCTTCCCGGTGACGTCAGAGGGGGTCAACCGTTACGTAACGGGTGACCCCACCCCCCTCTAACGTCACGCAGAAGTGTCACACAGTGGGAGCCTCCCATCATGTATGCAGAGCAGCCCGAGAAGAAGAAGGGAAGAAGACGCCATGGAGGAAGATGCCGGACGAGAACGCCAGAGCAAGAAGTAGAGGATCGAAGTAAGAACCAGAGGAAGAAGAAACCAAAGGAAGAAAGAAGGAGGAAGACCCAAACAAGATGGAAAGAAGAAGGCTTGAAATAAAGGAATTGTCAAAAACTATCTCTTGTCGTTTTTAACATTTTTTACACTTTTTTGGTGAAATGGTAGGGTTACTTTTGTACACCATTACCATTTCACACAGGGGGGGTGGGATCTGGGGGTCCCCTTGTTAAAGGGGGCTTCCAGATTCAGACAAGCCCACCTGCCCACAGACCCCCACAACCACCGGCCAAGGGCTGTGGGGATGAGGCCCTTGTCCTCTTCAACATGGGTACAAGGTGCTTTGGGGGCTACCCCTAAGCACCCTCCCAATGTTGAGGGCATGTGGCCTGGTACGGTTCAGGAGGGGGGGTCCGCTCTCTCGTCACCCCCTCTTTTCTTTCTATTTTTTTTGGTTTGGGGTTCCCCTGTAGGAAAATCACATACAGTTTTTAGCAATGAACTTTTATGTGTTTTGTTGAACTGGCGAACAGCCGATGTTCGACTCAAATTCTAAGCTCATCCCTAATTGCCCTAAAAAGTTTGGGAACCTGGGTCCATGGACTTTAATAATGTTTAAAAGTTAAACAATAAAAGTGAAATATTCCTTTACATTTCATAACTGGGTGTGGATGTCTATAGTATGCCTGTAAAGTTGTGCATGTTTCCCGTATGTAAAACCAGTTCGAGAGCAAAATTACATTTCCCAAGCAAAAAACTGACAATTAAAAGTACTAACGGTATTGACAGAATTTTTAAACATACCTTATTCTCATGGGTACTCTCGTAACGTTCGTCTCGTGCCTAAACAGGACGTAACATTACATCACACACTCATTCAATTTATATACACTACCTATACGTGACAACTCTGCTATCCGAACGCATTCGTTTGTACCGCGTGTTAACTTGACATAGACGGCGCATGCGTGAAACTCCGCTGGCATCGTCCGCCCCTGACGTTCGTTTTGTATAATATTCCCCGCCCCTTCTCTCTTCGGTGCGCAGTGAGGAGCAACATGGCAGAGACACAGATGTGTGATGTGTCATCATCCAGTGGGGAGGAAAGGCCAGAGGCACAAATTGCACAATCCAGGAGGAGGAGGAGATGTAAGGCCACCAACATGGCCTTTGCTGAAATGGTGGAGATGGTGGACATTTTAATTAGGGAGGATTATGATGGGAAACATGGTCCATACGCCCTTCCCAATTTAGTCAAAAACAAAATCCTGTCTCATGTCGTGAGGACTCTGGTGCGCAAGTTTAATGTAAGGCGAAAGAAGGACCAACTGAGGAAGCGCTGGTCTGACCTCAAAAACAGGGAGCCGGATCAGTATCTAAAAATTAAGAAGGTACTTCGAAAAAGTAAGTACTTGTCGTGTGTCCTATTTATGATTATTCACTTGCATGCTGCTCCATGTGTTTTTCTTTTACTGTTGTACTTAATGTTCGTAGGTGAGAAATAACGTTCGTAGCTATGAAATAACGTTCGCAGGGACAAAAGGGGTCGTTTGCAAATAAATACGATGATTTTAGCAGATATAGGCTTATTACTGATTTGGACATGATAATTTGTCTGATTGAACGAAGTTTAAGACATTGTTGTCTAGATGTCTTTGAAATTTGAATTAATTGCTAAATAGATTCAGTGGAATGTAAGGAGAGGACTCTCAGCAGCTGTTTACACATCTGGACTCAGGAGCACTAGTGTGGGACACCAGAGAAACTTGGCCAAATAAGGTAAGTATTACATTTTGGGTAAAAGGGAATTTTAATCATGTCTTCAACTTCGTTCTCTTCCTAAACAGACAATTGTACACCACTTGAAAGCAATGTTTCATATTCCTATTTGTGGCCACAAATATCTGTGTGCTAAGTATACCTTTTGTTTCTTTCTCATAGGGGATAAAAGACGCAGACAACAGGGTCACCAGGACCCCCAAACTCACTGGGACACCCAACCTCGCCGGGACACCCAACCTCGCCGGGAAACCCAACCTTGCCCGGGACACCCAACCCTGCTGGGACACCCAACCTCGCCGGGACACCCAACCCTGCCGGGACACCCAACCCTGCCGGGACACCCAACCCTTCCAGGACCCGCTACCTCAACTTGAAACAAGCCCAAGCGTCACTGAGGATGTAGAAGAGTGTACCTCACCAGGTGAGTGTCTGACACCCCAGCTTCAGGTAATCTATGTATGCCTGCATATTTCTAAATACATGTTTAACACATTTTTAGGTGATGTTCTGGTTGTGGAAGAAAAATCAGACCGTTTCACGTCAGACAGCGCCCAAAGGCTAATTGGGGAGATCATGGGCTGGAACGCAGAAATCAATGCCATGAGGAATCACCTGGACAGAATGCAGCAGCAAATGAAGAACATGATAGATGTTTTGGGTAGAATATAAACCCTTTTTACGTCACCAAACATTTATCATGTTCTTCATTTGCTGCTGCATGATGATGTCTACATGCAAAATTTTCTAAGTTGAACTTTATAAGTTCCCTAGTTGTGTGGTATTTTTGTAAATATAGTTATTTTTTAAAAATTAAAAAAAATATATATATAATTTATTAAATATATATATATATATATATATATATATATATATATATATATATATATATATATATATATATATATATAAATAAAAAAATTCATCTATATATTTTCTTAAAAAAAAAAAAAAAAATAGAAAACAAAACAAAACAAAAAAAAAAAAAATATATATATATATATGTTTGATTTAAAAAAAAATATATATATTTGCTTTAAAAAAAAAAAGTGTGATATTTGCGGAATTTTGTCAAAGTTGAACTTTGTAAGTTCCAGTTATGCAAGTTCTGTTTTAGAACATGGCTGTTTGTTAAAAAAAAAAAAAAAAAACGCACATGAATGTGCACAGATAAAAAAAAATGTTCTACAAAACAATGTGTGGTTTCTTATTTCAATGCTCAATACCAGTACATTTGTTAAGTTGGTGTAGTTACATTGACAGTGTACTCTATGTGTGTAGCCGAGACACAGCACAATATAATAGTTAGCTCAAAGCGAGATTGTCACCTCATGTTGCACATCAGGTTGGTTTGCACTAGTGGCAAAAATTATAAAGATCAAGGCTATTTGCAAAGCTAGTAAACACAGACAACAATAGTTCAAAGGAAATATTATTTTATTACTAAGTCAAATAATTAATCAGCAAGAAAATTTTGCTGCCAAGGCACTGCCCCTCTCCCGACAAAGTAGTCCATATAGTAGTCCATATTGTTCATGGACAAGACGGGCATTCTGGGAGCCCAAACCAGCACGTGCACTTTCCAGAGCTGGCATCACAGCCTCTTCAGCTGGTCTGGAAAAAGGCTCATCACTTTGCCCTGAGGCAATGTAGCTGGAAGCATTCCTCCATAAAAAATTGTGGAGGATGCAGCAGCATAAAACGACATGATTCATTTTATATTCTGCCAAGTTACTGGCAGTTAAAAAGAACCTAAACCTACTTGAAAGAATGCCAAATGCATTCTCCACGACCCTTCGGGTACGGGAGAGGCAATAATTGAATATTCTTTGTTCAGGGGTGAGGTTCCTCATTGGAAACGGTTTTAGAATATGTTCCCCCAAAGAAAAGGCCTCATCTGCCACAAAGACAAAATGTAGTCCCTCAATATTGTCCTGAGCATTTGGAAAATGTAAGGTCCCTTTTTGTAGAGAGTCATAAAATTCTGTGTGCTTCATCACACCTCCATCAGAGTGGCGTCCATTCATCCCAACATCAACATAAAGAAACTCATATTTGGCTGACACCACAGCAAGCAGAACTATGCTGCAAAAACCTTTATAATTAAAATAATATGAGCCCGAGTTTGGCGGTGGGACTATCCTCACATGTTTTCCATCAATGTCACCTCCACAGTTGGGGAAATCCCATAAATTGTAAAACTGGGCCGCCACATCCTTCCATTGCTGGGTGTTTGAAGGAAACTGTGGAGTCAAACAAATAAAAAAAATTAAGACTTGAGCACATAAAATTGCAACCATATTTGACAGAAACATTGTGGGGCAACATAATATTATAACATTTAAATGTGTGTTTACAAAAAAAAGGATAAGTTATAATTATATGCTCCCTCACCCCCTCTGGTGGCACATTCTAAAAATGTTAGGGGGGGGAATTGAATGGGTAGCTGTTTTTGACAAGTAAACCTCTACACTTCCATGAGAGCTAAATGCATTAAAAATTAAGTTTAATTTTGCCTGACCATCCATCTTTAGAAGATTGTCAGGCCAGTGGACAGGTAAGAAGTGGCATATTACACAAATAAGAATGCACATTGTCCAAATCTATACACATTTTGAGATACATCGGACAAAATAATAACAATGTTCGTGAATTATGATTATTCGTTATAATAAAGTTAAAAACCCAGGAAGTCAGCACAGCACAGGGATGGTGGGAGCCCCTCATAATGAAAACAGCACAGGGATGGTGGGAGCCCCTCATAATGAAAACAGCACAGGGATGGTGGGAGCCCCTCATAAGGAACGCAGCACAGGGATGGTGGGAGCCCCTCATAATGCTAAATAGATCATAACAAATGTAAAATTTGGACCTTTTGAAGGTAATCAGGCAGGCCCTTGCACTACATGCTTTCCAGAATTTAGGCAGCAATCTTAACTCAAAAAATAAGGTATACTGGGCATGCATTTATCAAAATCAGCAGACAGAGTAGTTCTATCGGTTGACTCTGTTTTATTTTGTTTTTTTAGGGGGGGATAAGTGTTTGCACCACCAAAAAGGGACTCTTGCATTCTGCATTAATTTAAAGGACATGAATAAGATTGGGACACATTTTAGGGGGTGTTTGGGGTAAACATAAAAATGAAGCCTAAAAAATACAGTGTTAAGTTACTAGGCTAGGTGTGTATGGGCCCAGGGTAGCATGCTGGGGAGGTTAGTGAAGAAAAATATGCATGTAGGCCACCAAAAACGTTACAGCATGCATGAGGACAAAGAGAACATTCATTTACAGCATATTACAAAAATGGGAAGGATGGAATGCAAAATTTAGAAAATACATTAGAAAACATGAAGGTGATATTAAAGCAAAACACTTACACGAATATAGTCCTTCTGCAGGACTTGGATAATAGCACTACATGTCTCAGGAATAATCACTCCCAGAGCCTGGGGAGAGATACCAGTGGTAAACTTAATATCCTGGAGACTCCTCTCTGTCGCCAAATAGTGTAAGGTGGCTATGAACCTTTGCTCTGCTGGAATAGCAGCCCTCATGCAGGTGTCCTGCTTCATGATATAGGGGGACAGCAAGGACAATAGTTGATGAAAGTAGGAGTCCGTCATCCGGAGATAATTCCGATAATCATTAGGATTATTCTTCTGCAGCTCACGCAGCAAGGGCATATGGCTAAATAAGTCACGATTAAGTAGCCAAGTTTTGGCCCAAATACTCCTCATCCTACTACTCTGATTATACCTGGACCGGGCTGCAGTCACAGCAAGAACTCCAAGCCCATAAACAGCATGCTCTCTCCTAGGATTGAGCAACATGGCTGGTTGCCCTACAAATGAACGGAAATGCAAAGTAACGCACGGAACTGGAAACCGCAAATCTGCACTGACCAAACGTCCAGGAGCCTGGAGGGTGACGCCGGAGAATTGAACGTCTTCTTTTGAAGTGTCGTCAGTGCGTTGTAACGTCACTACGTTCATGTTTGTTGCCTAAAAGTCCGACCGTCTGTATGCAATACAAGTTCAGGGACAACGCCCTTTGTACAAAAATCCACGGGAAAGTTTGTACAAGGTCCGATCGGTCCTTAACACTGCACATCACCCTAAACACCAGTTGGCAGCATCATGTTGCATCATGTTGTGGGGATGCTTTTCTTCAGCAGGGGCAGGGAAGCTGGTCAGAGTTGATGGGAAGATGGATGAAGCCAAATACAGGGCAATCCAAAGGCCCATACACACGATCAGACTTTTTGACAAGAAACATGCAAATTAGCTGTTTTAAGGCAACATCCGACCGTGTGTACGCTCATCAGACAAATGTTGGTGGCAACAAAAGTCCTACGTTGACAAGTCTGATCATGTGTACACAAAACCATCGGACTTTAGTACAAAGTACAATCACGCATGCTCAGAACTAATGCAAAATATCAGACAACAATACAGAAGTTGACCAAAGGGTGGTGTCGGAGAATTGAACGTCCTCTTTTGAAGTGTCGTAAGTATGTTGAAACGTCACTAGGTTTATGTTTGTTGACTAAAAAATACCAAGTTTACGGCCAACGCCCTTTGGACAGAAATCCACGGAAAAGTTTGTTTAAAGTCCAATCGTGTGTACGAGGCTTTAGAAGAAAACCTGTTAGAGTCTGCAAAAGACTTGAGACTGGGGTGGAGGTTTACTTTCCAGCAGGACAACAAACCTAAACTTACAGCCAGAGCTACAATGGAATGGTTTAGATCAAAGCATATTCATGTGTTAGAATGGCCCAGTCAAGGGGCAGACCTAAATCCAATTGGGAATCGGTGGCAAGACTTGAAAATTGCTGTTTACAGATGCTCTCAATCCAATCTCACAGAGCTAGAGCTATTTTGCAAAGAAGAATGGGCAAAAATGTCACTCTCTAGATGTGCAAAGCTGGTAGAGACATACCCAAAAAGACTTGCAGCTGTAATTGCAGCGAAAGGTGGTTCTACAAAGTATTGACTTAGGGAGGCTGAAAATAAATGCACGCCAAACTTTTCAGATATTTATTTGTAAAAAAAAATCAAAACCATTTATCATTTTCCTTCCACTTCACAATTATGTGCCACTTTGTGTTGTTCTATCACATAAAATCCCAATTAAATACATTTATGTTTTTTTGGTGTAACATGACAAAATGTGAAAAATGTCAAGGGGTGTGAATACTTTTTCAAGGCACTGAATATAGAAAGCTTCCCTCATAAACTTTGTGCCCGTTAAAATGTCTCAAATCCCACCATATTTAGATATTAAAGTCTTTGTACAGATGTACCAGTTCTTGTAACACCACACAGAAGTAACTGTCAACACTGATGTGTATGTGTAAAATATTGGATTCCATATATGCCAAATGTGCCAATTTTTAGGAAGACTGTGTTAGCAACACAGATCACCAAGAAAACTGCTTGTTATACTGTAAGCCTGCATATACAATATTATACCAAATCAGAGATAGGTGTCCTTGTAGCATCAATTTATGAGTATAAATAAAGGAAGTCCCTTAAAATGTAAAGAGCTCTGCTCAGACATATGCTGTAGATCAGAGTTAATAGGCCCATAGGTACAGATGGTCAGACACTGTGAGACTCCAAACAAAAGGCTATATACCTTCTTTGCAGCCAGCATCAGGTCAAGACTATTTCCTGGGACCTGCTGACTGCTGGAATATACCTGCTGGTGGACACTGGAACTGCAGCCTTCAGGATTAGGACCACAGTGCCACCAGCAGGTTGTTTTGGTACAGTGTTTCTTAACCTTGGGGCGCCAGGATATTGCAGAGCCACAGTCTTCCTCCTGACAGGCTGCAGTTTGACAGCAGTCATGCTGCATTTCTTGAGCATGCAGAGTTTTTCTTATCTGAACTGGCAGTGACTGCTTTCTCCCTGCCAGGCTGTGGCTTGGCAGCTACTGCTATCACAGTCTTTGCAGCGCAGCTCTATATATTTACAAACTCTATGCCCACCTGGTAGGCAGCAGCTACCTCACAGACTGCTACAGTGTACACAGGCTACTACAGTTTGAGGTAGGCACTACCCACCAGGCAGGAACAGATTTTGCAAACAAACAGCATGGTACTATGACATTATTAGGTGTCAAGCCATGGCTTGGTGGGGGGATAGCAGTCACTGCCAGTACACAGGGCCAGATAAGCAAATGGGCATGAAGTGCAGCATTTTCATGTTGATGGGGCAGTCTGCACTGCACCCTCTGTACCCCACATCTGATGCTTGTTGGAGCCATACGTCATGGCTTTGATGCCACCTCTTGATTATTGATTGTTGCCTCCCCTCTTTGGAAACCTTTGTCCAGAACTCTCTCCTTGGTGAGGGTGTTGCTCCTATGTGTTTTCTCCAGGCAGGAGCTGGCTAACTATGAAGTACCATGCTTCCTCTGGCAAGTACAAAAGGAAGTAGTGCTCTTCACACCTGTCAGTGCAGTTTTTATTAAAGCTAAATAAACTGAACCCTTTTCTTTGCTTTAGGCCCCTTTCACACGATCGGACCGTTCAGATCCGCCTGTCAGTTTTGACGGCGGACCTGAACGGGCGATCCATGTTAGCCTATGGACCGTCGGATGTCAGCGGAGACATGTCCGCTGACATCCGACCCCGTCCGATCCGCCAAAAGCAGACGTATGGGCTCTACGTCCAGATCCGTCGCTGGCGGATCGGATCGTGTGAGATCTGACGAAAATGGACACGCTATCCGTTTTCGTCCGATCCCTCCATAGGCGGCAGCGGCGCCTGACAAGCCCCTCCCCGCTCAGTGAGCAGAGAGGGACCTGTCATCCGCCGGCTCAGCGGAGATCAACGGACTGATCTCCCGCTGAGCCGGCGGACCGAGGCGGGCTCCGTAGAAACAGAGCCCGCCTCGTGTGAAAGGGGCCTTAGTCTAAGTCTAATCAAGGATGGTGTCACTCCAGTATCAGGAAACCTGTGCAGGCTAATTTGTGTGCACATATTTCTGTCCATTGTGCTGTGCTTAAGGTAACTGCAGGATGAGTATTGGCAACACATGGGCATGCACATGGACAAAAATTAGCATGCACGCTCACCAGTTGTATTGGCATGTATTTAGCAGGCTCTATAAACTATAATTTTGTATTGCAATACATTTCTGACTGGTCTTCAGTTTGTTTCTGTTTACCTGAGACCTGATCTGCTGTTTCTGTCATTCTGTGTATGACCCACCTTGGCTTCTGACCTGCCTCTGGACTTTCACATCTTTGTTGTGACCTTGGCCTGCCTTTAGGACATTATGTACTGCCTTCTTATATACTTTGTTTATCCAACTGTTAATGATTTTGACCTGTTTCCTGGAGTCTGCTATTGCATTCTGATCTGGTACTGCCCTGCACGGTTGTTCATGAGCGCAGTCTGTCCTCTGATTCAGCCTCTGATCCCTACAGTCTCTTTGAAAGAATTTACTAGGCCTCGGTCTCACAAAAGCTGAGAAGCATTGTTTTAGTTGCTAACAATATATTAGTTTGGGACAGAGGTTAAAACAAACCAAAATATATACCTCAATAAGTGAATGTTGCTCAATCAAAAAATGTGTGCATTTGGTTTATGCAGTGAGGACACTTGTTAGGATAAAACACACACTTTTTTAAATGCTTTTTACTGCCTTTGCAACTTCATCAGAAGGGTTTGTATATTTATTATAAAAATCTTCCTTTTACTTTATCCTAAAAGCTTCTCTCCATAATTCTTATTCATATTTTTCATATAATTCATAACTTACAGTCAGTAGGATGTGTCCCTTTTGCTGATGCCCCTTCTGTATGATAAAATACTCCTCTGTCCATGTCCCCCCACCCCCACCTTTGTAATCTGTAGGAACTGTCCCAGGCTCTCATCAAGTGTGCCCAGCTATGCCCGCCCTTTTATCCCAGCAAATCATACTAAGCATCTAAGAATTAAAAGTGATCTGTGAAATTCATCTCTCAGTTACCTAAAATCAGCTTAAACCCGATGCTATTTACCCTCTCAATATGGAAAAGCTGCTCCGGTAAATATAAGCTTTCATCCCCATGCTCTCCTTTAACAAATATTACCTTTAATCCGGAAATCCCTGATAGCCTCTCTTATGATGCCATGTTGCCATGGACGAAAGCTGGTATTTTCCAACTACGCCACCTGGTTAACCCAGTGACCCGTAAACTCCTCACTTTTACTGACCTACAATCTAAATATAAAATCCCAAAAAACCTATTTTACTCCTTTCTACAAATCCAACATTTCCTCTCCACCAAAATACCACAACTGACCCTAACTATCCCTACTGAATTTGAAATGGTGTGCTCCAGAGGCCCTCATGATTCTCATCTAATATCCACTATTTACAAAATACTGCATGCTGCCTCTCCTATCACAGAACAGACTCACACATATATGCGCAAATGGTCCCATATTTTAAACAGACCTATCCAATTAAGTGAATGGAAGAATATCTGGGAAAGTGCATCTAAGACATCTAGATGTGTAGAAACAACCTATAAAATACTGATGTTCTGGTATAGAACCCTGGAGTTTCTTTTAAGACAGAAACTGACTACATCCGGACAATGCTGGAGATGTGGCTCATCTCTGGGCACTCATTTTCATATATTTTGGGAATGTCCCTTGATAATGCCATACTGGTCACAGATCCATGCCCTATTGGAAAAAATTCTAAAATTCCCTATACCCCACTAACCTATACATCTCTCGCTAGGCTTGCCCCTCCCTAAGATGCCAAAAACGCTTAGGAAACTGATGGCTTTCATCTTACTAGCAGCTAAACGGGTTATACCCCAATGTTGGTTAGCCAACACCCCCCCTACTTTTGCACAATTTTTGTCAGTTATTACAGATATTCGCAGGATGGAATGTATCACAGCCATAATTGATGACTCCCTTCCCAGATTTGAGGCTATATGGGGACACTGGGACTCCTCTGAATACAACATAGAGAACCCCCAGGTAGTCCAGAGTTAATGAGGTATAAAGACTTCTATATTGAATGAGTGCAGCAGGACCACTGACCATGCCATTGCTTTATTTCACTAACTGACCCTCTTATATCTACTATGATGTGTATGTATTGTCTGAACATCATTTGACACTTAATGTTATTTCTTCTTGATATATAATAAGCTACAAAAAATGTTTTACCTCATTGAAAATATGCTGCTATCAATGTCTTTTTTATGAGAATGAATACTCTGTTTCTGTATACTTGAATATACTTAATAAATAAACAATTAAAAAAAAAAAAGTGATCTGTGAACAGAGGGGGTGGACCTATCAATCATCTGCCCTCCCCCTATTTATTGATCATGTTCCATTCATAGAAGCTGTAGCATGGCTTCCATAAACGAGTCAGCTGTGTGAAAAGGATGGGCATAGGAGGGCACTCTTGATGAGAGGCTGGGAGAGCTCCCACAGTTCCGGTAACCCCCACAGCACTAGAAGATTAAAGAGATTGGGGGCAATGATGAAGAAGGATTCCACCTAAAAGAAGAGGCAACAGCACAGGGGATACATCCTAATGACAATGATTTATGTCCCTTGTGCTGATGTACCTATATTTTTACTAGATCCAAAAGAAACATATTGTGGTCATGTTGCATGATGTCATGCTTATTTTAAAAATTTTAACCATGTTCATAAGGGATACTATTGTAGAGAGACTCCAAATCTAGAGGCTCTAGGATATTATAGCTGTGTCTTTCCAAATCCCTTAAGACTTCAAATAAATTGCTGTATGTGGTAAAATACAAAATATGACCAAGTCTCAACACGTCCCTGAATAAAAGAATTTACTAATTTACTAATGTTCTCTATTAATGATCCAGAACCCAAAATGATGGGTCAGCCCAGTGGATTTGTAGAAGTTTTACGTACTTTTAGAAAGACATAAAAAGTTTAAGTTATTGGATATTTATCTTCCAAAAAACACTTGTTTCCCTTTAAATCATCTTTCATATACAGTATATGCCTATAAATGTTATAGAAAAATTCACCTTGATGTTGCTTTATACAGGTTTCTGGAATCCTCCTAGACCAATCTTTTCTGGTCAAAATTGCATTATGCATTTGCTCATAAATTTGTGTTATGATGACTGTGTTTCCTTGTCAGCTGTTTTAATGTTCTCATAATGCAGCGTACACACAAGCTGAGTTTTCTATGGGACTCCAATCGTGTGTGGGCTTCATCGGACTTTTCGCGGACTTTTCTAGTCAAAAATCTGATGGACTTTAGATTTGAAACATGCTTCAAATCTTTACGACGTAACTCCGCCGGACCCAGTTCCTATCGAGAAATCCGCTCCTCTGTATGCTAGTCCGACGGACAAAAAAACGACACATGCTCTGAAGCAAGTACGAAACGGAAGCGCTCGGTGTTGTAAAACTAGTGTTCGTATTGTAGGTAGCACATTCCTCACGCTGCAAATTCTGTGTTCATTTAATGCAGCGCATTATTGTCTTCTTTATAATGCTAGAAGAACGAAGTTGTTTTGCTGTGCATATTCACACAGAGTTCTCACAAACTTATTTCTGGATTATTTCTCTTGATCTCATGAAAGATATAGTATTTTTTAAAAGCCATATCTCCATACCATTTTGGAGTCATCTTTTATTATTTTTTATTTCATCAAGATCATTTTTTAGGATTGTTACAAAATTATTTTTTATTTATCTCCATATATCTTTTTATTTTTGGTGTAAAGTTACTACCACAAAGAACCCTATTTTTGTACATATATATATATATATATATATATATATATATATATATATATTTTTTTTTTTTTTTTTTTTTTTAAAGTTGCCACAAGAACATTATATAATTTTTTTTTTTTTTGGAGCCTCAAGGAGGTTGTTGTCCCTTGTTAATTTGACATTGTCTCTAAAAAAATGATGTTAATAAAATACATAGACAAGTATTTTCATAAAATAAAATATCCATTTATTATGGTTAACAAAATAAAGTTGAAGTCAACGCTGGAGAATTTTTTTGAATTCGTGAAGGCTTTTGGCCCCAGGGCACACATCAAGTCTGTGTAAAAGAAAATTGGGATCTTGAGGAGTCCATATAATAGGGAGCACAATCTGGTTCAGGAATCCCAGAGATCAAGAGCAGCAGCAGATGACATATATGTCCCCAGGCTGTGGAACTACACGAGCCTGCATCTTCTGTCAGACCAGACTGAAGCCAGGCCATCACTTTCTTCTCTTCATTCCAGCCTTCCCTCCACGCTGGCCTGCACCCTTCCCTGCAGCCTTCCTTGTAGGCTGGGGCTCTGGTGGTTGACTTGTGGCAGGAGGAGGAGGAGAGGCTTGCTCATTTATTTGGGTGTTGAAAGTTAACTCGCCCTTCAGCCCCTTGTGAAGGACATCAGAAAATAGTTTTTCACACAGGAGGCGTTGTCCCTTGTGACAGACCTAGCCGGGAAAGAGACTTTTGGTGGGGACTGTGTGCTAGCCTCTTGCCGATCGATCGGGGGCCCTTGCATTTGGGGGAGCGGTGCTCTTTGTGAGCTGTATGCCTGGAGACCCTTTAGGTGGTGTTACTGTGGATTCGGGTCCTGGTCCCCCAGGACACACAGACTCTGGGGACCCTGGATTTGCCATATTGGAATAGTGGCTGATTCATAATGCTGGGACAGATACTGTTAGGAGATGCTGATGTAAATTCCAACACCTGTCTGTCTATTGTCTGCTAAAATGTGTATTGTAAATAAGTCTACTATGGGATCTAAGAGTCATTAGATCCCCATTGTTATTTGTGTTAATTAACTCTGCTATTGTGTGAAGAAGATTCTATGTTGATTGTGATAATGTTGATTGGATTTTCTGAACTACAAGACGGCCAGTCTGGCCTAACGGTCATGTCTGAGTCATCTAGGCTGTCTAAAGGGATTAGTTAATTAGCTTATGTTAATTAGGTTAATTAGGTTGCAGCTGTATTGTTAGAGTAATATGAGCAGGAGGTCTGCACCTCCACTTTGAGTGTATAAAAGCCTGTATTTTGCAATAAAGGATAGTCCTGTTTGAACTTACATACAGCCTGCCTGGTGTTTGTTCTGAGCTATCACAACTGGACTAGAACGGCACAGAGCTGTAGTTCTAGTCCCGGAGCATCGGATGACCGAACCATCAGACGTTGCAATCTGATTCAATAGCTGCAGAGGAGTGTCGGGAGAGTGGAACCAAAGCGAGCAAAGGGGCTTGTTACAGTGGTTGGCAGCCATGGGATTTGCTCTCCAGTTACTGGGACACTCCAAACCAGCTTGCAGGAGAGCCACGCTGAAAGACTTACTTGAGAGCCGTGGAGGGAATGGTGGGATCGTGCTTCCTTGCCGTGAACACATCCAAACCATCACCTGGATCCAAGGTAGCAGGATAGCAGGAGAGGAGAAATACCAGCCACCATGGATGAGGAATTCAGAAGGAGGTTGCGAGAGTAGATACAGCACAGAGGACCAGTATCAGAGCAGGTCCTGCTAGGATGGTTTGATTCTGTCCGCTGTGAGCTCTGGAAGGAAGCGCTAGCCCATGAGCAGCGACACCAGGGAAAAGTTCTCCCCTCCGTCAGTGTGAGGTACTGGTCGCAGTATGAAGTGCGAATGCTGTTTTTGGGGGAACAGCCGAACCAGGAGTGGACAGCCGTGTTAAGCAGGCTGATCTGGGCAGCAATGCGTTTGGACGAGAGCTACAGAGCCCTCCAGTGGTATGTAGCCCAAGTGTGCCCATGGACAGTGGATGACAGCCCCACGGAACGCTTTGACTACGATGGCCTGGGATTGTTATACTGGAGGCTGTCCAGGGACCCTGACTTTGGAAGTGATCGGGAGTGGCGTTTGGAGGAAATAATGGAGCACAGAGAGCGGAGACTGAATGTTTCAGAAGTGCACTGGGCACTGGAAGATTTGGAGTTTCTGGCCATTCAGGAATGGGAGTTGGAGATCGCCTACAAACAGCTGTTAGACTCTGCTCAGCAGCAGGGTGGTGCTCCCTTTGCCTGGGACTATCAGAAAATACCAGTTGACAACTCTGAAATCCTGGCTGAAGAGTTGACAATGTGGCAGAGTAACAGTGTGCTTTGCCAACCTGCACCTGCAGCTATGGAGGCGGAGGTCTTATGGCAGATGCAGCAAGTGCTGACTGACCTTGATGAACCTGTTTCTGAATTGGATGATTTTGGATGGAGGAATGTGCCTGTCCAGCAGAATGCCAGAGAATCGGCAGTGGAAAATCTGAAGATTGCCGTCCCCAAACCTGAAGTGCTGACAACAGGGCAGAGCTCTGCTAACCTCTGCCCAGCACTGATAGCATCTTCTGGGTTCCACAGAGAGGAGATGGTGAACCTTTATCCCCAGACACCAGTTGCACTGACAGGGGATTTGATAGACTTTTCTGCTGAGGAAGAACAACCTGGTGAGCCTCCAGCAGAAGAAGAGCTGTTATTAGGGCCAAACTTTACTGTGCTCTGCCCAGCACTGATAGCATCTTCTGGGTTCCACGGAGAGGAGATGGTGAACCTTTATCCCCAGACACCAGTTGCAGAGACAGGGAATTTGATAGACTTTTCTGCTGAGGAAGAACAACCTGGTGAGCCTCCAGCAGAAGAGGAGCTGTTATTAGGGCCAAACTTCACTATGCTGTGCCCAGCACCAACAGCAGTATCTGTGAAGTTACAAGGAACTTCCCCAGCTGAAGCGCTGGCAACCGGACAGAGGGTCCAAGATCTCTGCCCTACACCTGCGGCGGTTCTGGAGGCTCAGGGTGAGAAGGAGGTGGTCACTTCCCAGCAGCAGATCAGGATACAGGGGGAGAAGGGAGAGGAGGTGTTCGTCGTCCCTCCCCAACAGTTAGCCGGAGCAGATGGTGTGGGGTTTCCAGCAGAAGGGCTAGCAACAGGGCAGAGTACTGCTGGACTCTGCCCTCAACTAACAGAGGATGGATCTCCTGTGAAGGTGGATGGGACTTCAGTCTCCACCTGTATACCCCAGGCATGCTGGGCAGTCGGCCCAGATCCCCAACAGCATGACGGAGTGAGCCCAGACACCCTGTCTTATCTCCAGTGGCAGAAAGGACTCCAGGGAGAAGGGCCAGTCCAGGCCTCTCCCCAGCAGGAGATATGTTCTCTGAGAGAGGCAGAGGTTGGCTAGGTGAGTAATGCTTTGTTTGGAACAATTTGTTTGGGGTACTGTGTGGGTACAGGCATTAGAGAACTGGAACTACTGACTAACTTCTGAGTCAACCCGTCTGGGGTCTCCTCCTGTGTTAGTCTCCTGCCGAAAGGGGAGAAATGTGACAGACCTAGCTGGGAAAGAGACTTTTGGAGGGGACTGTGTGCTAGCCTCTTGCTGATCGATCGGGGGCCCTTGCATTTGGGGGAGCGGTGCTCTTTGTGAGCTGTATGCCTGGGAACCCTTGAGGTGGTGTTACTGTGGATTCGGGTCCTGGTCCCCCAGGAGACACAGACTCTGGGGACCCTGGATTTGCCATATTGGAATAGTGGCTGATTCATAATGCTGGGACAGATACTGTTAGGAGATGCTGATGTAAATTCCAACACCTGTCTGTCTATTGTCTGCTAAAATGTGTATTGTAAATAAGTCTACTATGGGATCTAAGAGTCATTAGATCCCCATTGTTATTTGTGTTAATTAACTCTGCTATTGTGTGAAGAAGAGTCTATGTTGATTGTGATAATGTTGATTGGATTTTCTGAACTACAATATGGCCAGTCTGGCCTAACGGTCATGTCTGAGTCATCTAGGCTGTCTAAAGAGATTAGTTAATTAGCGCATGTTAATTAGGTTAATTAATTTACAGCTGTATTGTTAGAGTAATAAGAGCAGGGGGTCTGCACCTCCACTTTGAGTGTATAAAAGCCTGTATTTTGCAATAAAGGATAGTCCTTTTTGAACTTACATACAGCCTGCCTGGTGTTTGTTCTGAGCTATCACAACTGGACTAGAACGGCGCAGAGCTGTAGTTCTAGTCCCGGAGCATCGGATGACCGAACCATCAGACGTTGCAATCTGATTCAATAGCTGCAGAGGAGTGTCGGGAGAGTGGAATCGAGCGAGCAAAGGGGCTCGTTACAGTGGTTGGCAGCCGTGGGGTTTGCTCTCCAGTTACTGGGACACTCCAAACCAGCCTGCAGGAGAGCCACGCTGAAAAACTTACTTGAGAGCCGTGGAGGGAATGGTGGGATCGTGCTTCCTTGCCGTGAACACATCCAAACCATCACCTGGATCCAAGGTAGCAGGATAGCAGGAGAGGAGAAATACCAGCCACCATGGATGAGGAATTCAGAAGGAGGTTGCAAGAGTAGATACAGCACAGAGGACCAGTATCAGAGCAGGTCCTGCTAGGATGGTTTGATTCTGTCCGCTGTGAGCTCTGGAAGGAAGCGCTAGCCCATGAGCAGGGACACCAGGGAAAAGTTCTCCCCTCTGTCCATGTGAGGTACTGGTCGCAGTATGAAGTGCGAATGCTGTTTTTGGGGGAACAGCCGAACCAGGAGTGGACAGCCGTGTTAAGCAGGCTGATCCGGGCAGAAATGCGGTTGGACGAGAGCTACAGAGCCCTCCAGTGGTATGTAGCCCATGTGTGCCCATGGACAGCGGATGACAGCCCCACGGAACGCTTTGACTACGATGGCCTGGGATTGTTATACTGGAGGCTGTCCAGGGACCCTGACTTTGGAAGTGATCGGGAGTGGCGTTTGGAGGAAATAATGGAGCACAGAGAGCGGAGACTGAATGTCTCAGAAGTGCACTGGGCACTGGAAGATTTGGAGTTTCTGGCCATTCAGGAATGGGAGTTGGAGATCGCCTACAAACAGCTGTTAGACTCTGCTCAGCAGCAGGGTGGTGCTCCCTTTGCCTGGGACTATCAGAAAATACCAGTTGACAACTCTGAAATCCTGGCTGAAGAGTTGACAATGTGGCAGAGTAACGGTGTGCTTTGTCAACCTGCACCCGCAGCTATGGAGGCGGAGGTCTTATGGCAGATGCAGCAAGTGCTGACTGACCTTGATGAACCTGTTATTAGGGCCAAATTTTACTGTGCTCTGCCCAGCACTGATAGCATCTTCTGGGTTCCACGGAGAGGAGATGGTGAACCTTTATCCCCAGACACCAGTTGCAGAGACAGGGGATTTGATAAACTTTTCTGCTGAGGAAGAACTACAAGACGGCCAGTCTGGCCTAACGGTCATGTCTGAGTCATCTAGGCTGTCTAAAGGGATTAGTTAATTAGCGCATGTTAATTAGGTTAATTAAGTTACAGCTGTATTGTTAGAGTAATAAGAGCAGGGGGTCTGCACCTCCACTTTGAGTGTATAAAAGCCTGTATTTTGCAATAAAGGATAGTCCTGTTTGAACTTACATACAGCCTGCCTGGTGTTTGTTCTGAGCTATCACAACTGGACTAGAATGGCACAGAGCTGTAGTTCTAGTCCCGGAGCATCGGATGACCAAACCATCAGACGTTTCAATCTGATTCTATAGCTGTAGAGGAGTGTCGGGAGAGTGGAACCGAGCGAGCAAGGGGCTCGTTACATCCCTTCTCCATTTCAAGCAACCTGCTGGCTATATAGGAGCCATATGCCTCTTCAGCTTTGGTTGGGCTCTTGAGGAAATTTGTGCCTCCTCTGTCACCGTCCCCTTTCTGGTTCTTTTTGTATGAAGGCAGAGGGGAGGAACCTGCGATTGTGTGAGGCAGCGATTGTGTGAGGCTGCTACTGGGCCCGGCCACCTCCTGGCTGACACTAACCCCTGCATCCTCCTGGATGACACTGGGCCCGGTCTCCTCCTGGATAACACTGGGCCTGGCCTCCTCCTGGATGACACTGTCCACACCTTTCTCCTGGCTGATCTCATCCTGTGTATAAAAAAGGGACATAGTTTGAGTTTTTGGTTCATCGATGACACACAATTTTCAGCTCATGACTTGCAAATTCAATGTTAATACATATAAAAGAGTATCAATCTAACACCAGCATTTTTTAAAGCTGGTGACAAACACTTTTGATCACTACTGTCAATTGATATGTATACATCATTTTTTAACCCAAAATCCTTTAATAGGTAAGCAATTAGAACATGTAGTTAACATCCTTAATATTAGGACACTAAATATGTATAAAAATAATATACCTGGCTCCAGATGGTAACATCCGGTTCTTCCAGGATGGAAGGCGCAGCTTGCTCCTCATCAGCCTCTGCTGGGTGGAGGGAAGGGTGGAGGGAAGGGTTGAAAGTGATGCCCTGGCTTCAGTCTGGTCATCAAGAAAATGTAGTTTATCGTAGTACTACAGCCTGGGTACATACACATCATCTGCTGATGCTCCTGATCTCAGGGAAATCTGGATTTTGTTATGCTCCCTCCTATTCATATTTTGCAAGATCCCAATTTTATTTTCCCCAAACTTAAAGGTTGCTTCTGGGATGAAAGTCTGCACAAATGTGACAAGTTTCTCCAGCGTTGACTTCCTTATTGTTTTAATATAATATGCAGGGTGTTTGACCTCCCATAGATTCCTCATCTCCCTGTACTTCTCAATAAATTGAGTCAGAAATTCAGGGTCCTTAAACTTAGTATTCATGTTTTCTGTCAAAGATAATACACAAGACAAAAATACTAATGTTAGCCTAAACTCTCATAATCTTACTTATCCCAACATAGGCCTCAATCTTTAAGCAGTATAGGCTGATACAAAGTTAATGAAATTTACCTTCGTTTTGGACGCTCACAAATTCAGTTCCTCTATTCTCCGCGCACAGAAGTTACGTACGACACATTTGTGATAGCTTTATACACACTGCACATGCGTGAAACTCCTCCTGCATCGCCCCCTCCTGACGTTCTATTTTAACGAATATTCTCCGCCCTTTTTTTCTATGCACAGAATGTACTACGGCACATGCGTGATAGTTTGTATACACAGTGTGCATGCATAAAACTCTGCAGGCGTTGCCCGCCCCTGATGTTCTTTTTTAATGAATATTCTACGCCCCTTCTCTCTACGGTGCACAGTAAGAGTACTCAGCAGGTGTGTACTAACTCCAGTAACGAGAAAAGCCCAGAGCCCGAAATGTCCCAATCCGGGAAGAGGAGATTTAAGGCCTCTAATATGGTCTTTGAAGAGATGGGGGAGATGGTATAAATTTTGAAAAAAAAAAGATTACGATGGGAAGCATGGACCGTACACCCAGCCTAATTTAAGAAAGGCAAAAATAATGGCAAAAGTGATGAAGAGCCTGCATCATAAATTTGGGGTACGACGCTCCAAAGATCAGCAGAGGAAACGATGGTCCGACCTCAAACTCAGGGATCAGTACAGACGAATCCAGAAAGTGCTGAAAAAAAGTAAGTACTTGTCGTGTGTTCATATTGTAATTATTACCTTGAATGCTGCTCCATGTTGTTATCTTTACTGTACAAGTTTTACCCGTTAAACTCGTTCGTAGGAAACATCGTTCGCAGTAAAGATCATTCTAAAATATATATATATATATATATATATATATATATATATATACGATGTATTTAGTTGATACAGGGTTGTAACAACATTTTGGTCTTGGTAGTTTGTCTTATTAAAAGAAGTTTATGACATTGTTGTCTAGATGTCTTTTGAAACTAGAATGAATAACAAACTTCATTCAGTGGAATGTAAGGAGAGGACACTCAGCAGCTGTTTACACATCTGGACATAGGAGCACTAGTGTGGGACACCAGAATACATTTTTTTTTGGTTAACCCACACAGGTGCTCCAGTGGATACTTGTTGGGGTGTCTCTATATGTGAAACATGGCCAAAAAAGGTAAGTCTTCCAGCTTGTTTGCAAGGGAATTGTAATTATGTCTTCAACTTGGATCTCTTCCCAAACAGACAATTGTACACCACTTCAATGCAATGTTTCATATTCCTATTCCTGGACTCAAATATGTGTGTGCTAAGTATACCTTTTGTTTTATTCTCATAGGGGAGAAAAGACTCAGACAACCTGAACCCAGGGACCCCCGACCTCACCAGCCCGTTTGGGAAATCAGCCCAAGCCCCACGGAGGATGTTGAGGAAGGAGAGGTGGGCGACATGTGCACCCCACTAGGTGAGTGTCTGACACCCCAGCTTATGTTAATGCCTGCATATTTCTATATACATCTTTTTTGCATCAATTTAAGGTGATGTGATTGTGGAAGGGGAAGAAGCGGTGGAAGCAGGTCCAAGTACCAGCGCCCCCCCGAGGATGTGGATGAAGGAGAGGTGGAGAAAGTGGGAGACATTTGCACCCCACCAGGCGAGTGTCTGACACCCCAGCTTATGGTAATCTATGTATGCCTGCATATTTCTAAATACATTTTTTTTTTCATTCATTTTAGGTGATGTGGAAGGGGAACCATTTACCACCTACTGTTAGGTACCTGGTAGTGAGCCTGACTTGTAGGAGAAGACCTCTCATACAACGCTGGTTCAAGAGCCACTGGAGTGGGGACAGTGGTCTCGTGAGCACAGTGGGGTAGGAGTGCCTGCTTGAGATGAAGGCTCTGATGCTGGAGCAGAGTAGAGATCTCTCCAGGGATGGCTGGACTGCAGGTAAGGTGATGACAGGAAGCAGCAGGCTGCAGCACTGAAGATGCAGAAGTCACTGGAGCTGGAGCTGAGGGTGCAACAGCACAGCAGACAAACAGCAGGCACAGGCAAGGTCAACAGTCTGGGTCAGCAGGTAGCAAGGCGGTTAATACATTAGGCAGAGGCAGAGTCGGTAGGCAGGCAGAGGTCGGCAACGGTATTGGTAGATGCAGTAGCAGAATCAGGCAGGCCGGGTCGGATTGGAGAAGGAGGAATGGTCAGACAAGACGAGTCAATAGGTAATCAATCAATCAGGTACGGGTTAAGCAGATCCACAGAGCTGAGACGAAACAGTAGCGCATTCCTGCAACAGGAGAACTTTTATGCACCTCTTGGCGTCAAAACGCGTACACACACGCGCCGCGCACGTACACACATGCGCCGCGCGCCCGAGCGCCACGCCAATGCACGGTAACAGCTGGAGATTGCTGAATTGCCTGAGCAGGAGCGCATCGTCGCATTGGCGTACGCACATGCGCCGGTCTGGTGCTGACAGGTCCCTGACACCTACAGTGCCCAACGATTAATTGGGCAGATCGTGGCCTGGAATGGGGATATTGATGCCATGCACACTAGCCTTGACCTAATGTGTAATCGGCTGGACAATATGCAGCAGGAAATGAAGAACATGATCGATGTTTTGGGGAGAATCTAAATACATTTTTCACAAAAAACATTGATCATGTTCTTCATTTCCTGTTTTGCTGACCCCATTCTGGGCTTTGACTTTTAAAGATTTTATGCCTGTTTATACATTTTTTTTGCAAAAAACAAAATAAATAATATATAGAGGGCTGGTTGTTGTAAAAATAATAAAAAAAAAAATAGAGGCCTTTTTGTTAAAAAAAAAAGAGGCCTGTTTGAAAAAAAAAAAACAAAAAAAAAAAATAGAGGCCTGTTTGTTAAAAAAAACAAAAAACAAAAAACAAAACAAAAAAAGAGGCCTGTTTGTTAAAAAAAAGAGGCTTGTTTGTTAAAAAAAAAACAAAAAAAAAGAGGCCTGTTTGTTAAAAAAAATCTAAAACCAAAAAAAAATAGAGGCCTGGTTGTTATATAAATTTTCTAAATAAAAAAGAATTTTTAGAATAAAATAAATTCGATTGTTTGAACAAAAATTTATATCTATTTTAAATCTTCACATTTTCACAAACGCACACGTGAATGTGCACAGATTAAAACATCTGTTATTAAACAACAAGATGTGTTGCTTCTTTCAATGCTCACTATCATTTTTGGAAGTTATTTGGTGTTTACAGTGACAATGGGGCTTATTTACTACAGGAGAATGCACTTGGCACTACAAGTGCACTAGGATAACCTAGGAGACAGCCAAAAAGAAAGGCAAGCTATAAATACAATTCTAGATTTTATCTTCTCATTATTTTTTATTCCAAAAATTAGAGATTGTCTGGCATTGCAATGGCCCCCCTACCCATAAAATAATCAACATATTGATCCCAAACTTGACGGGCGCTTTGGGGGGCCAAGCCAGTACGGCCAGTATCCAGGCCCATCAGAGGATTCTCTATAAGTCCGGCCTCAGGCCCAAGTGATGCAATATAATTGCTGGAATGTTTGTTTGAATAATTGTGCAGGATACAGCACGCTAGGACAAGGTGATTTAGTTTGTATTCCGCCATGTGGATAGCTGTCTGAAACAGGCGGAACCAGCTGGCCATGATCCCGAAGGCATTCTCCACAACTCTTCTTGCTCTGGCAAACCGGAAGTTAAATACCCTCCTCTCCGGGGTGAGGGTCCTTTGGGGGAATGGCCTCATCATGTGCTCGCCCAGATGGAAGGATTCATCTGGAATGAAGACAAAGGGGAGTCCTTCCACGTTATCCGCATTAGGTGGCAATCCCAGGCCACCACTTTGGAGACACTGGTAGAACTCCATCTGGGCGAAGACTCCTCCGTCTGACATCCATTCTTCCCCACGTCCACATACAGAAATTCATATTATGCCAATACCACCGCCATTAAGACAATACTATGAAACCCCTTATAATTAAAATAGTATGACTCCGAATGGGGTGGTGGCATGATGTGGACGTGTTTCCCATCTATAGCCCCTCCACAGTTGGGAAAGTCCCAAGGGGTGGCAAAATGGGATGCCACAGTCTGACATTCCTGTGGCATTGAAGGAAGCTGGGAAGTCAAACAAGAAAAAAAAAAAAGTACTTTTGCACATAACATTGCAAGCACATTACACAAAAAACATTCTTGCCCAGCATCAGTATAACATTAATTGTAATAAGTATTATTTAAAGACTAAAATATAAGGCCCACTTATCAGATTCCTCACCCCCTCTGATGGCACATTGCAAAATTTTAGGGGGGGTGGGGGGTTGTAAATCAATTTAAGGACACACAGGCCATTTGCAGACATTTTAGGGGGGGGGAATTGTAAATCAATTTAAGGACACACAGACCATTTGCAGACATTTTGGGGGGGATTTTAAATCAATTTAAGGACACACAGACCATTTGCAGACATTTTAGGGGGGTTGTAAATCAATTTAAGGACACACAGATCATTTGCAGACATTTTGGGGGGAGGGGATTGTAAATCAATTTAAGGACACACAAACCATTTGCAGACATTTTTTTGGGGGGGGTTGTAAATCAATTTAAGGACACGCAGACCGTTTGCAGACATTTTAGGGGGGGATTGTAAATCAATTTAAGAACACACAGACCATTTGCAGACATTTTAGGGGGAGATTGTACATCAATATAAGGAAACACAGACCATTTGCAGACATGCAGACATTTTAGGGGGGATTGTAAATCAATTTAAGGACACACAGACCATTTTCAGACATTTTGGGGGGGGGGGGTTGTAAATCAATTTAAGGACACACAGACCATTTGCAGACATTTTAGGGGGGGGGGGATTGTAAATCAATTTAAGGACACACAGACCATTTGCAGACATTTTAGGGTAAAGCAATACAATGGAGCTGACAAAATACATGTTAAGTGATTACACTAGGTGGATATGGGTCCAGCATAGCATGCTAGGTAGGTTAGTTAATGCTAATATGCATGCAGTACAAAAAAGATCATTAAAATATTACAAAGGGGACATTCACACTATATTGCAATTAGTGTTTGAGTAAAGAAATAGATTAAATTATCAAACATTAAATACAATAAAATGTGATGTTAAAGGATAAAAATTCTTACCTTAATATAGTCCTTCTGCAAGACCTGGATGATGGCAGAACAGGTCTCTGGGATAATGATCCCCAGAGCCTGGGAGGAGATGCCTGTCGAGAACTTAAGGTCTTGCAGGCTTCTCCCCGTCGCCAAGTACCACAACATGGTACTAGCCTCTGCTCCACACTGATGGCTTGCCTCATGCAGGTATCCTGCCTGCTGATATAAGGGGTCAGCAAAGCCAACAAACAGTCAAAAACGGGGTCCATAATCCAGAGAAAATTCCTGAAATCCTCAGGGTTATTCTCACGGATCTCACAGAGCAAAGGCATGTGACAGAATTGGTCACGCTGGAGCAACCAATTCTTCGTCCATGAACTCCTTCTCGCCCTGTTCATGGACTGGGCTTGGGCTGAAGAATGAAATACAGCACCAAGCGCATACAATGCACGAGCTCTACGACGAGTACGTACACGCAACATGGCTTCAAAACAGTTGGCTGGTCAGAAAGAACTTAACAGAACGCACTGAAGAACAGCAAGACCTGTGAAGAGCGAGCTGAAAATCAGCAACGAGCAGACAATAACACACTGAATATATCAATGCAAACTGACTACACGCACTGAAAAGCAGATACAAACCTCACAAGTACAAACTGAACAACAGTTAAACAATCTGAAAAATACGAGTCTCACAAGCGCGAATCGTCTCTCACCAAACTTCTACTAACATGAGATAAACACGATATTAGCAGAAGGGGCCCAACGGGTGGCACACAAGCTATTGTACTTCTGTTTTATAGTCTCGTCCGACCTGGTGTACGTCACCTCGTACTAGACGGTTGGACTTTTGTGTGACCGTGTGCACAAGTCCGTTCATTCTAAAGTCCGTTGGAAGTCCGTCAAAATTCCGGAATGGCCGTCGGACTTTTGTTGCCGAAAAGTTTCAGCATAAAGATCTACCTCTTGTTTCCTCCTCCCAGATTGACTATATATCCCTCTCTGACCATGCACCAATTCATGTGACTTTAAGCTTAGACACGGAACATCGCTCTCCTCCGACGTGGAAATTGAACAAATCTCTGTTGCAAATTCCTGAAGTACGTAGTGAGGTCGGAAGGACCCTCACAAACTACTTTTTTAGAAAATGTTGATCCATTGATGAGCCCAATGATTGTGTGGGAAGCGCATAAATGTGTGTTAAGGGGAGAGTTGATTGGGATCGGGGCCTTAAAGAAACGGGAAAGAACTAAGCAGATTGATCTGCTGATTTCTAAGGTGCATTCTCTCGAATTATTACACAAACGTTTAGCAGAAGACCACCTTAAGGTCCTTCTGAAGGTCAGAGGAGAGTTGAAAGACTTGCTTTTTCAAAAGACAGCTCAAAAGCTGGCATGGGCAAGACGCTCGTTATATGAAATCTCAAATAAACCGGGCTGGATGTTAGCTAGAGCCTTACGTGGCCCAAGAAAGCGCACCTTTATCCCGTACATTACAACTAGCCAGGGGACTAAAGTACACACCTCCAAGAGTATAGCAGATGAATTTTATAAGTACTACCGACAATTGTATAATCTACATCCTAAGCACTCTACTGAGGCCATGACGGACAAGACAAAGTCAGATATGGAATACATCAGGGCCTCAGGCATGCCCATATTATCGGATGAAGTAAGGGACTCTTCGGAATCTGAGATTACAGCTGAAGAATTTCATGAGGCCTTGGCCCAAACGAAACCACAGAAGAACTCGGGGCCTGATGGCTTTACACTGACTTACTACCAATCTTTTGTGACTTCCCTGACTCCACACTTCTTGGCGACCTACAATGAGCTGAAAGGAGATAGTTCCATGCCAATAGACTCATTGAGGGCTTATTTATCCCTGATACCTAAAGAAGGGAAAGATCTATCCCAATGTGGGAACTATCGCTCGATCGCACTTCTCAACATAGACTTAAAACTCTTTGCCAAAATACTCTCTAATCGACTTGTACTGCATATTCCAAAATTAATACATGTAGACCAAGTAGGTTTTGTACCGAGGCGAGAAGCAAGAGATAATACCATTAGGGTTCTGAATCTTATCCACAAGGTGCGTCAGACGGGGAAACCATTTCTCTTGCTTTCGACAGACGCGGAAAAGGCCTTTGACAGGGTGTCCTGGCATTTTATGCAGGCCACCCTGGAATACATTGGTCTTGGCCCTAATATGTTTAATTGAATTTCATCCCTTTATTCTAAACCGATGGTGGTGGTTCGGGTGAATGAATGGTGCTTAGAGTTTTTTATGATAGCGAATGGGACGAGACAGGGTTGCCCCCTGTCCCCCCTTATTTTCATATTGACTTTAGAGCTTATGCCGATGACTTGATCTTCTTTGTCTCTAACCCACGAGTCTCGCTCCCCAATATTTTGGCAGTGGTTGGGAGATATGGAGAATTGTCAAACTTTAAGGTCAACTGCGCCAAGTCCTCTGTGCTTAATATTACGATCCCAGATTTGGAGGCTCGTAGTATGTGTACGTCCTTTGCGTTCCATTGGGCGGATAAATCAATAAGATATCTGGGTATTGATGTTACATCAGACTTGGCGCATTTGTACGCTTCTAATTATGAACCTTTGCTCCAGAGACTGAAAGCTGACCTTCGTAAATGGCACACTTTGACCTTGACCTGGTTTGGGCGTTGTAATGCCCTAAAGATGACGGTTTTACCAAGAATATTATATATACTCCAAACCATACCGATTAGAGTACCTTCAACATACTTTAAACAGCTCTGGACAATAATTAGAGAGTTTATTTGGTCACATAAGTCACCGAGGACCAAAATGCAAACGTTGTCTAGACCCAAAGAGAAGGGGGGCATTGGCCTACCCGATCTCCTCCAATATTACAAAGCAGTACACATTTCGAAGATAGTAGACTGGCACTGTAATAAAGAATTCAAACAATGGGTGAGGATGGAGATTGAGGATTTTTCTATTCCGCTGTTGACCTCCCCATGGCTCACCTGCTCTCTTCCAGAAGACATAGGGAACCATCCCTTGGTATGTGCCACCCTTAGGTTGGCTAGATTGACGTTTCCCAGCACGGGCCTTGCGTCACTACCCTCTCCCATGACACCGATGATAGGTAATCCGGATTTCATACCGGGTCTCACAAGTAGAAAGTTTAGACAACTAACACTATCAGGGAGATACAGCCTAATAGATGTCTGGCCTAACGGGGAGCTCCCCTCATTAGCGACCATTTCTAGTCTCATAGATCCACCGTTAGATAGTTCCAGCTCTGCAACACTTTTTACAGTCCCTTCAGAAGACATCATATGTCCCTAGAGACCCTACCCCCTTTAAATTGCTATGTAAAATGGGGGAACCCGTACGACATACTCTCTCTACGATATATAGTTATCTGACTAACCAGACTGAAGAGCCAGCCCCATCAATTGTTACTCAATGGGAAAGGGGTTTAGGGATTCAGTTTTCATCACAGCAAGTAGATAAAATGTTGCCTTTGACACATAAGTCCTCTATTGCAAATCAATACCAAGAAATTGGATACAAAATTGTGTCCCGATGGTATAGAGTCCCCTATATACTTCACAAGATGGATGGAGCCACTTCAGATAGGTGCTGGAGGTGCAACGCAGATATTGGCATGATTATGCATATTTTCTGGACCTGTCCATTACTGAGGCCATTCTGGGAGGAGGTAACAACTACAATTAGAAGCTTGACAACTGCGGATCTGAAAGACAATCCGGCTGCATGCCTTTTACATGTGACAGAGAGACCCATTCGGAAATAACCTTGACGATATAGCTTCTTAATGCAGCAAGGGCATGCATTCCCGCACTTTGGCGGCAATCTCAGCCGCCAACGAGGATTCTGTGGTATTCTAAAGTTCAGTGTATACACCGAATGGAGGAATTGACCGCCACCCTTCATATTACAGAGGAATTAATACGGAACAAATGGAGGCCATAGAGATATATCATGGGAACAAATGCGTACCTACAGGAGGTAGCAGAGTCTGCGAGATCAGGGAATTAAGTAACTACGATAATGAACATGATATTGAGACCCCGCTCAACTTACCTTATTTTCCTTCCCCCCCCTTCCGCCCTCTTTTTTTTTTTTCTTTCTTTTCTCCTCCTCTTCTTTTTTCCTTTTTATCTTTCTCTCTTTTGTTTTTTCTTTTGTTTTCTTTATAATGTAGTGAAATACAGCCGCAATTTTGGCTGTTATAAGTACAGAGAACATAAGATACATTGAGTTTGCAATTTAGGCTGTTGAAATGATGATATGTGTTCAAGTATTTGAAAGACCAGATATATATACTATGGTTAACTTGGCAAATGTGCAGGGGGCTCCATGAGGCCCTTTGGTTTCCTTTATAGGTATGATAGAGATGAAGTAGTTGTTATTATGTTAATGAAATTGAAATGTTTTTTAACATATGGAACATTTTGACTAAGATGCGTATGTCTAAAGAATTGATGTATTTTGTGGTATGCCAACTAACCATGTTTAAAATAAATAAATAAAGAAATTAAAAAAAAAAAACAATCTGAAAAATACAAGTGCGAACCGTCTCTCACCAAACTTCTACTAACACAAGATAAACACGAGATTAGCATAAGGGGCCCAACGGGTGGCACACAAGCTATTGAACTTCCGTTTTATAGTCTTGTTGGACCTGGTGTACGTCACGCATACTAGACGGTCGGACTTTTGTCTGTTGGAAGTCCGTCAAAAGTCCAACGAAAGTCCACCGGAATGGCCGTCAGACCTTTGTTGCCGAAAAGTCCGCTCGTGTGTATGTGCCATAAGAGTATAGTTTATTTAATGTTTCATGTTATTTAAGATTAAAGTATAACTTTTTTTAGTTTTTTTAGTTTTGGATAGAGTAGAGAAGGATTAGAACACCTGTCAGTTTTATTACTGTCCTTGCCCCCTGTTAAAGAGATTCATCCTCTCTAATTGTCCTGATTACCATTATCTTTGAAAGTGAAAATAAAAGAAAATCCCACATTTTGGGTTTCCACAGAAAAGTAAATGGGAAATCTTCCAATGGGGACACTAGCTCAAGCGGCCAGGGGGGTCCCCAAGGAATTCCTTTAATTTACAGGAAAATCCTTTCATGGGACAGAAAGTGAAGGGACATCTCTGCAATGAGACACAGATAGTGAAAATTAAAATATTACAGGGGTTATAACCCTTCCTTGCTCTGTCCACTCAAGTCTGTTATGACGACTAACTGCAGTCAGGTCGAGACCCTGATGAGCATGCAGATAAGCTTCCCTGAGGTGGTTTCTGACAGTTTGCGCAGAAATTCTTTGGTTATGCAAACCGATTGTTGCAGTAGCTGTCCAGGTGGCTGGTCTCAGACGATCTTGGAGGTGAAGATGCTAGATATTGAGGTCCTGGGCTGGTGTGGTCACACGTGGTCTGCGATTGCGAGGCCAGTTGAATGTACTGCCAAATTCTCTGAAACGCCTTTGGAGACAGCCTATGGTAGAGAAATGAACAGTCAGTTCAAGGGCAACAGCTCTGGTGGACATTCCTGCAGTCAGCATGCCAATTGCATGCTCCCTCAAAACTTGTGGCATCTGTGGCATTGTGCTGTGTGATAAAACTGCACATTTTAGAGTGGCCTTTTGTTGTGGCCAGCCTAAGGCACACATGTGCAATAACAATGCTTTCTAATTAGCATCTTGATATGTCACACCTGTGAGGTGGATGGATTATCTCGGCAAAGGAGAAGTGCTCACTAACACAGATTTAGACAGATTTGTGAACAATATTTGAGAGAAATAGGCCTTTTGTGAACATAGAAAAAGTCATAGATGTTTGAGTTCAGCTCATGATAAATAGGGGCAAACACAAAAGTGTTGCATTTATAATTTTGCTCAGCGTAGATTTGTTACACACAAAGTGATACATTTTAAGCATTTCTTTCTTTTCATTTTGATCATTATGGCTTACAGATAGTGAAAACTCAAAATTCAGTATCTCTAAAAATTAGTATATTACATAAGACCAATAAAAAAAAAGTTTTTTTTAAACACTTAAGCCCCGGACCATTTGGCTGGCCAAAGACCAGAGCACTTTTTGCAATTTGGCACTGCGTCGCTTTAACCGACAATTGCGCGGTCGTGCGATGTGGCTCCCAAACAAAATTGACGTCATTTTTTTCCCACAAATACAGCTTTCCTTTGGTGGTATTTAATCACCTCTGCGGTTTTTATTTTTTGCACTATAAACAAAAAAACAGCGACAATTTTGAAAAAAATGCATTATTTTTTACATTTGCTATAATAAATATCCCCAAAAAATATATATAAAAAGTTTTTTTTCCCTCAGTTTAGGCCGATAAAAAATCGCAATAAGCATTTATTGATTGGTTTGCGCAAAAGTTATAGCGTCTACAAAATAGGGGATAGTTTTATGGCATTTTTATTAATATTTTTTTTTTACTAGTAATGGCAGAAATCAGCAATTTTTATCATGACTGCGACATTATGGCGGACAGATCAGACACTTTTAGAGCTAATATGGGACATTCACATTCATACAGCGATCAGTGCGATTAAAAATGCATTGATCACTGTGTAAATGTGACTGGCAGTGAAGGGGTTCACCAGGAGGGGGCGCTGCAGGGGTTAAGTGTGTCCTGGGGAGTGATTCTAACTGTAGGGGGGATGGGCTATGTGTGACACAACACTGATCACCGTTCCCGATCACAGGGAGCTGTGATCAGTGTCAGTGTCATTAGGTAGAACGGGGAAATGCTTGTTTACATCAGAATTTCCCCGTTCTTCCTCTCCGTGAGACGATCGCGGGTATCCCCGCGGACATCGAGTCCACGAGACCCGCAATCACACTCACGGAGATCGCGGCAGGGTTGCGCTCGCGCTGGCACATGCGACCACATGGGGCAAATTTAAAGGGACGTACCTGTACGCCCATTTGCCTGTCTGTGCCATTCTGCCAACGTAAATATTCATGCGGCGGTCGGCAAGCGGTCAATACAGAAATGTTGAATTACTAAAAAAAGTATGTCCATGTACAGTATCGTATGCACTCAATAATTGGTCTGGGCTCCCTTTGCATTAATTACCGCATCAATGCAGCGTGGCATTGGAGGCGATCAGCCTGTGGCACTGCTGAGGTGTTATGGAAGTCCTGGTTTTTAGATAGTTGCTTTCAGCTCATCTGCATTGTTGGGTCTGGTGTCTCTCATCTTCCTCTTGACAATAACCCACAGATTCTCTATGGGTTTAGGTCAGGCGAGTTTGCTGACCAATCAAGCGTGAAACCATGATCATTAAACCAGGTATGGTACTTTTGGCAGTGTGGGCAGGTGCCAAGTCCTGCTGGAAAATGAAATCAGCATCTCCATAAAGTTGGTCAGCAGAGGGAAGCATGAAGTACTCTAGAATTTCCTGGTAGAGGGCTGCGCTGACTTTATACTTGATAACACACAGTGGACCAACACTAGCAGATAGCACATGGCTCCCCAAATCATCACGGACTGTGGAAAAATTCAAGGTCCCAGAGTCTGGAGGAATAGTGAAGAGACACAGAATCCAAGGGCCAGTGTAAAGTTTCCACAGTCAGTGATGATTTGGGAGCCATGTCATCTGCTGGTGTTAGTCCACTGTGTTTTAGTCCAAAGTCAGCGCAGCCCTCTACCAGAAAACTCTAGAGCATTTCATTCTTCTTTCTGCTTCTCTGCTGACCAGCTTTATGGAGATGCTGATTTCATTTTCCAGCAGCACTTGGCACCTGCCCACAATGTCAAAAGTACCAATACCTAGTTTAACCACTTGACGACCGCCTCACACCGATGTACGTCGGCAAGGTGGCACGGACAGGCAAAATCACGTACATGTACGTGATTTGCCTTCTGCGGGTGGGGGGTCCGATCAGACCCCCCCCCGGTGCCCGAGGCGGTCGTCTTTTGTCCCACGGCGATCGGAGGTGAGGGGGAGGCCATCCGTTCGTGGACCCCCTCGCGATCGCCGCCGGCCAATCGAAGCATTCCTTTGTTGCTGTATGCTAAACAGCAGCAAAGGAAATTATGTCATCTCTTCTCGGCTCGGTAATTTCCGTTCCGGCCCGAGGAGAGAAGACGGGTATGTGAGTGCACAACACTACACACACACAGTAGAACATGCCAGGCACACTAAACACCCCGATCCCCCCCCCCGATCGCCCCCCGATCCCCCCCCAATCACCCCCCCCTGTCACAAACTGACACCAGCAGTTTTTTTTTTTCTGATTACTGCACTGGTGTCAGTTTGTGACAGTTACAGTGTTGGGACAGTGAGTATTATCCCCCTGTAGGTCTAGGATACCCCCCTAACCCCCCCTAATAAAGTTTCAACCCCTTGATCACCCCCTGTCACCAGTGTCCCTAAGCGATCATTTTTCTGATCGCTGTATTAGTGTCGCTGGTGACGCTAGTTAGGGACGTAAATATTGAGGTTTGCCGTCAGCGTTTTATAGCGTCAGGGACCCCCATATACTACCTAATAAATGTTTTAACCCCTTGATGTCCCCCTAGTTAACCCTTTCACCACTGATCACCGTATAAGTGTTACGGGTGACACTGGTTAGTTCGTTTATTTTTTATAGTGTCAGGGCACCCGCCGTTAATTACCGAATAAAGGTTTAGCCCCCTGATCGCCCGGCAGTGATATGCGTCGCCCCAGACAGCGTCAGATTAGCGCCAGTACCGCTAACACCCACGCACGCAGCATACGCCTCCCTTAGTGGTATAGTATCTGAACGGATCAATATCTGATCCGATCAGATCTATACTAGCCTCCCCAGCAGTTTAGGGTTCCCAAAAACGCAGTGTTAGCGGGATCAGCCCAGATACCTGCTAGCACCTGCGTTTTGCCCCTCCGCCCAGCCCACCCAAGTGCAGTATCGATCGATCACTGTCACTTACAAAACACTAAACGCATAACTGCAGCGTTCGCAGAGTCAGGCCTGATCCCTGTGATCGCTAACAGTTTTTTTGGTAGTATTTTGGTGAACTGGCAAGCACCAGCCCCAGGCAGCGTCAGGTTAGCGCCAGTACCGCTAACACCCACGCACGCACCGTACACCTCCCTTAGTGGTATAGTATCTGATCGGATCAATATCTGATCTGATCAGATCTATACTAGCGTCTCCAGCAGTTTAGGGTTCCCAAAAACGCAGTGTTAGCGGGATCAGCCCAGATACCTGCTAGCACCTGCGTTTTGCCCCTCCGCCCGGCCCAGCCCAGCCCACCCAAGTGCAGTATCGATCGATCACTGTCACTTACAAAACACTAAATGCATAACTGCAGCGTTCGCAGAGTCAGGCCTGATCCCTGCGATCGCTAACAGTTTTTTTGGTAGTATTTTGGTGAACTGGCAAGCACCAGCCCCAGGCAGCGTCAGGTTAGCGCCAGTACCGCTAACACCCACGCACGCACCGTACACCTCCCTTAGTGGTATAGTATCTGATCGGATCAATATCTGATCTGATCAGATCTATACTAGCGTCCCCAGCAGTTTAGGGTTCCCAAAAACGCAGTGTTAGCGGGATCAGCCCAGATACCTGCTAGCACCTGCGTTTTGCCCCTCCGCCCGGCCCAGCCCACCCAAGTGCAGTATCGATCGATCACTGTCACTTACAAAAGAATAAACGCATAACTGCAGCGTTCGCAGAGTCAGGCCTGATCCCTGCGATCGCTAACAGTTTTTTTGGTAGCGTTTTGGTGAACTGGCAAGCACCACTGGCCTAGTACACCCCGGTCGTAGTCAAACCAGCACTGCAGTAACACGTGGTGACGTGGCGAGTCCCATAAGTGCAGTTCAAGCTGGTGAGGTGGCAAGCACAAGTAGTGTCCCGCTGCCACCAAAAAGACAAACACAGGCCCGTCGTGCCCATAATGCCTTTCCTGCTGCATTCGCCAATCCTAATTGGGAACCCACCACTTCTGCAGCGCCCGTACTTCCCCCATTCACATCCCCAACCAAATGCAGTCGGCTGCATGAGAGGCATTTTCTTTATGTCCTCCCGAGTACCCCTACCCAACAAACCCCCCCAAAAAAGATGTCGTGTCTGCAGCAAGCGCGGATATAGGCATGACACCCGCTATTATTGTCCCTCCTGTCCTGACAATCCTGGTCTTTGCATTGGTGAATGTTTTGAACGCTACCATGCACTAGTTGAGTATTAGCGTAGGGTACAGCATTCCACAGACTAGGCGCACTTTCCCAGGGTCTCCCAAGATGCCATCGCATTTTGAGAGACCCGAACCTGGAACCGGTTACAGTTATAAAAGTTAGTTACAAAAAAAGTGTAAAAAAAAAAAATATATATATAAAATAAAAAAAAATAGTTGTCATTTTATTGTTCTCTCTCTCTCTATTCTCTCTATTGTTCTGCTCTTTTTTACTGTATTCTATTCTGCAATGTTTTATTGTTATTATGTTTTATCATGTTTGCTTTTCAGGTATGCAATTTTTTATACTTTACCGTTTACTGTGCTTTATTGTTAACCATTTTTTTGTCTTCAGGTACGCCATTCACAACTTTGAGTGGTTATACCAGAATGATGCCTGCAGGTTTAGGTATCATCTTGGTATCATTCTTTTCAGCCAGCGATCGGCTTTCATGTAAAAGCAATCCTAGCGGCTAATTAGCCTCTAGACTGCTTTTACAAGCCGTGGGAGGGAATGCCCCCCCCACCGTCTTCCGTGTTTTTCTCTGGCTCTCCTGTCTCAACAGGGAACCTGAAAATGCAGCCGGTGATTCAGCCAGCTGACCATAGAGCTGATCAGAGACCAGAGTGGCTCCAAACATCTCTATGGCCTAAGAAACTGGAAGCTACGAGCATTTTATGACTTGCCGGATGTAAATAGCGCCATTGGGAAATTGGGGAAGCATTTTATCACACCGATCTTGGTGTGGTCAGATGCTTTGAGGGCAGAGGAGAGATCTAGGGTCTAATAGACTCGAATTTTTTCAAAAAAGAGTACCTGTCACTACCTATTGCTATCATAGGGGATATTTACATTCCCCGAGATAACAATAACAATGATTAAAAAAAAAAAAATTAAAGGAACAGTTTAAAAATAAGATAAAAAAGCAAAAAAATAATTAAAAAAAAGCACCCCTGTCGCCCCCTGCTCTCGCGCTAAGGCGGACGCAAGCGGCGGTCTGTCGTCAAACGTAAGCAGCAATTGCACCATGCATGTGAGGTATCACCGCGAAGGTCAGATCGAGGGCAGTAATTTTTGCAGTAGACCTCCTCTGTAAATCTAAAGTGGTAACCTGTAAAGGCTTTTAAAGGCTTTTAAAAATGTATTTATTTTGTTGCCACTGCACGTTTGTGCGCAATTGTAAAGCATGTCATGTTTGGTATCCATGTACTCGGCCTAAGATCATCTTTTTTATTGCATCAAACATTTGGGCAATATAGTGTGTTTTAGTGCATTAAAATTTAAAAAAGTGTGTATTTTCCCCAAAAAATGCGTTTGAAAAATCGCTGCGCAAATACTGTGTGAAAAAAAAAATGAAACACCCACCATTTTAATCTGTAGGGCATTTGCTTTAAAAAAATATATAATGTTTGGGGGTTCAAAGTAATTTTCTTGCAAAAAAAAAAAAACTTTTTCATGTAAACAATATGTGTCAGAAAGGGCTTTGTCTTCAAGTGGTTAGATAAGTAGTGGGTAATGTGTGACATAAGCTTCTAAATGTTGTGCATAAAATGCCAGGACAGTGCAACCCCCCCCCCCCAAATGACCCCATTTTGGAAAGTAGACACCCCAAGCTATTTGCTTAGAGGCATGTCCAGTCCATGGAATATTTTATATTGTGACACAAATTGGGGGAAAGAGACAAATTTTTTTTTTTTGCACAAAATTGTCACTAAATGATATATTGCTCAAACATGCCATGGGAAAATGTGAAATTACACCCCAAAATACATTCTGCTGCTTCTCCTGAGTATGGGGATACCACATGTGTGAGACTTTTTGGGAGCCTAGCCGCGCACGGGACCCCGAAAACCAAGCACCGCCTTCAGGCTTTCTAAGGGCATGAATTTTTGATTTCACTCTTCACTGCCTATCACAGTTTCGGAGACTATGGAATGCCCAGGTGGCACAAAACCCCCCCAAATGACCCCATTTTGGAAAGTAGACACCCCAAGCTATTTGCTGAGCGGTATAGTGAGTATTTTGCAGACCTCACATTTTGTCACGAAGTTTTGAAAATTGAAAAAAGAAAAAAAAAATGTTTTTTCTTGTCTTTCTTCATTTTCAAAAACAAATGAGAGCTGCAAAATACTCACCATGCCTCTCAGCAAATAGCTTGGGGTGTCTACTTTTCAAAATGGGGTCATTTGGGGGGGGGGGATTTTGTGCCACCTGGGCATTCCATGGCCTCCGAAACTGTGATAGGCAGTGAAGAGTGAAATCAAAAATCTTCACCCTTAGAAATCCTGAAGGCGGTGATTGGTTTTCAGGGCCCCGTACGCGACTAGGCTCCCAAAAAGTCCCACATATGTGGTATCCCCATACTCAGGAGAAGCAGCTAAATGTATTTTGGGGTGCAATTCCACATATGCCCATGGCCTGTGTGAGCAATATATCATTTAGTGGCAACTTTGTGCAAAAAAAAAAAAAAAAATGTGTCACTTTCCCGCAACTTGTGTCAAAATATAAAATATTCCATGGACTCAATATGCCTCTCAGCAAATAGCTTGGGGTGTCTACTTTCCAAAATGGGGTCATTTGGGGGGGTTTTGTTCCACCTGGGCATTCCATGGCCTCCGAAACTGTGATAGGCAGTGAAGAGTGAAATCATAAATTTACACCCTTAGAAATCCTGAAGGCGGTGATTGGTTTTCGGGGCCCCGTACGCGGCTAGGCTCCCAAAAAGTCCCACACATGTGGTATCCCCATACTCAGGAGAAGCAGCAGAATGTATTTTGGGGTGCAATTCCACATAGGCCCATGGCCTGTGTGAGCAATATATCATTTAGTGACAACTTTTTGTAAATATTTTTTTTTTTTTGTCATTATTCAATCACTTGGGACAAAAAAAATAAATATTCAATGGGTTCAACATGCCTCTCAGCAATTTCCTTGGGGTGTCTACTTTCCAAAATGGGGTCATTTGGGGGGGGTTGTACTGCCCTGCCATTTTAGCACCTCAAGAAATGACATAGGCAGTCATAAACTAAAAGCTGTATAAATTACAGAAAATGTACCCTAGTTTGTAGACGCTATAACTTTTGCGCAAACCAATAAATATACGCTTATTGACATTTTTTTTACCAAAGACTTGTGGCCGAATACATTTTGGCCTAAATGTATGACTAAAATTGAGTTTATTGGATATTTTTTATAACAAAAAGTAGAAAATATCATTTTTTTTCAAAATTTTCGGTCTTTTTCCATTTATAGCGCAAAAAATAAAAACCGTAGAGGTGATCAAATACCATCAAAAGAAAGCTCTATTTGTGGGAAGAAAAGGACGCAAATTTCGTTTGGGTACAGCATTGCATGACCACGCAATTAGCAGTTAAAGCGACGCAGTGCCAAATTGGAAAAAGACCTCTGGTCCTTAGGCAGCATAATGGTCCGGGGCTCAAGTGGTTAACCACTTCAGCCCTGGAAGGTTTTACTCCCTTAATGACCAGGCCATCTTTTGCGATACGGCACTGCGTTACATTAACTGACAATTGTGCGGTTGTGCAATGCTGTTCCTTTTTTTCCCACAAACAGAGCTTTCTTTTGGTGGTATTTGATCACCTCTGTGGTTTATATTTTTTGTGAAAAAATAAGAGGGAAATTTTTGAAAAAAAAATCAATATTTTTTACTTTCTGTTATAAAACACATCCAATAGAAAAAATATTTTAAAAATCACACTTCTTCATCAATTTAGGCTAATTTGTATTCTGCTACATATTTTTAGTAAAAAAATCCCAATAAGCGTATACTGGTTTGCGCAAAGGGTATCGCGTATACAAACTTTGGGATATTAATGGTGGCGATCAGCGTTTTTTTATCGGGGCTGCAACATTGCGGCGGAAAAATTGGACACCTAAATGACACTTTTGACACTTTTTTGGGGACCAGTGACATTATTGCAGTGATTACTACTAAAAATATGTACTAAAAATATATGTTATGCCCCATACACACGGTCGGATTTTCCGATGGAAAATGTCAGATCGGAGCGTGTTGTCAGAAATTCCGACCGTGTGTGGGCTCCATTGGACATTTTCCATCGGATTTTCCGACACACAAAGTTGGATAGCAGGAGATAAAATTTTCCGACAACAAAATCCGTTGTCGGAAATTCCGATCGTGTGTACACAAATCCGACGGACAAAGTGCCACGCATGCTCAGAATAAATAAAGATATGAAAGCTATTAGCAACTGCCCCGTTTATAGTCCCGACATACATGTTTTACGTCACCGCGTTTAAAACGATCGGATTTTCCGACAACTTTGTGTGACCGTGTGTATGCAAGACAAGTTTGAGCCAACATCCGTCGGAAAAAATTCTAGGTTTTTGTTGTCGGAATGTCCGAACAAAGTCCGACCGTGTGTACGCCCTATAACTCTACTAATGACACTGGCAGGGAAGGGGTTAACATCATTGGCAATCAAAGGGTTAAGTGTGTCCCTAGGGGTTGCTTGCTAACTGTGTGGGTTTTACTCTGACTGGGTGAAGACAGAGATCAATGTTCCTGCTTAGCAGGAACACAAGATCTCTATCTTCCCTCCTGTCAGAACGTCGATCTGCCTGTTTACATAGGCAGACCACTGTTCTGCCTCTCTCGGGAAGGATCACGGGTGGCTGGCAGACATCCGGTCCACTGGACCCGCTGATTGGCTCCCCCTCTGTCTACCCAGTGGCTATTGCACGAAATGATGTACAGGTACATAATTTCATGCAATAGAGTCGACCTGCCGCAGTACATGTACGTTAGGCGGTTGGCAAGTGGTTAATGATCATGGTATCACTGTGCTTGATTGCCGTGCAAACTCGTCTAACCTAAACCCCATAGAGAATCTGTGGGTTTTTGTCAAGAGGAAGATGAGAGACACCAGACCCAACAATGCAGATGAGATGAAAGTCACTATCAAAGAAACCTGGGCTTCCATACCACCTCAGCAGTGCCACAGGCTGATCGCCTCCATGCCATTGATGCAGTAATTCATGCAAAAGGAGCCCTGATCAAGTATTTAGTGTATACTATACTGTATACTGACATACTTTTCAGTAAGCCAACATTTCTGAATTAAAATACTTTTTTTTTATCAGTCTTATGTAATATTCTAATTTTCTGAGATACTGAATTTTGGGTTTTCACTAGCTGTAAGCCATAATCATAATAATTAAAAGAAAGAAATGCTTGCAATTTATCACTCTGTGTGTAATGAATATATATAATATATGAGTTTCACTTTTTGAATTGAATTACTAAAATAAATGAACTATTGATGTTATATAAATTTTATGAGATGCACCTGTATATAGATATATATCCTTTAAGTTAAGTTAAGTTAAGTTACTGAGTAAATTGAATAAACCAGAAAATATAAATTTAATACAGGAGTAAAAAATACCTCTCAGATCTACTCAAAACTAAAGATTCCACAACAAGCCCATTTAAAATAGATTTGTGTCTTTG
Source organism: Lithobates clamitans (assembly GCA_037952925.1). Classification (NCBI taxonomy): domain Eukaryota; kingdom Metazoa; phylum Chordata; class Amphibia; order Anura; family Ranidae; genus Lithobates; species Lithobates clamitans. The sequence continues at coordinate 502,314 of JBBGZY010000152.1, forward strand.
GGGGTCATTTACTAAGATGAATGTGCTGCGCCGGTTCATACCTTAATTGGTACGCTGGATAAATCCTTAATTTAGCGTGTGAACCAGGCACGCACAGCAGTACCTGGCCGCGAGAATGTTTCCAGCGCAATCCCATCGCGCTGGTTCTCGGCGAAGTACATCTCGCTCTCGCTGCAATAGGAAAAACACTTCCTATTAAAGCAGTGTGAGTAAAACCGGCAAGGGTTCCCCCTCCAGGGGTTTACCAGGCCCTTCGGTCTGGTATGGATTGTAAGGGGAACCCCCTATGCCGAAAAAATGGCTTGGGGGGTCGCCCCAAAATCCATACCAGACCCTTATCCGAGCACGCAGCCCGGCCGGTCAGGAAAGGGGGTGGGGATGGGCGAGTACCCCCCCTCCTGAATCGTACCAGGCCGCATGCCCTCAACATGGGGGATGGGTGCTTTGGGGAAGGGGGGCGCGCTGCGGCCCCCCCACCCCAAAGCACCTTGTCCCCATGTTGATGAGGACAAGGGCCTCTTCCCGACAACCCTGGCCGTTGGTTGTTGGGGTCTGCGGGTGGGGGGCTTATCAGAATCCGGGATCCCCTTTAATAAGGGGGCCCCCAGATCCCAGCCCCCCACCCTACGTGAATTAGTATGGGGTACATGGTACCCCTACCCATACACCTGGGGGGAAAAAGTGTCAAAAAAAAAACACACTAGACAGGTTTTTAAAGTAATTTACTAGGCAGCTCCAGGGGTCTTCTTCCGACTTCGGGGGCCTCTTCTCCCTGTGTCCGGTTCTTCTCCGCGCTGTCCGGCCTCTTCTCCCGGTGTCCAGTTCTTCTGCCGGGCTCCTCCGCTATCTTCTGCTCTTTTGCTGCTCTTTTGCTAGCGGGGGCCCAGTCTTCTCCCTCTGTCCGGTTCTTCTGTCGCTGCCCGGTTCTTCCCCAGTATCTTCTGCCAGACTCCCCCGCTATCTTCTTCCAGCTCTTTTGCTAGTGGGGGCCCGGTCTTCTGCCGCTGTCTGGTTCTTCTGTCGCTGACCGGTTCTTCTCCGGTATCTTCTGCCGGACCCCCCCCGCTATCTTCTTCCAGCTCTTTTGCTAGTGGGAGCCTGGTCTTCTTCATCGTCTTCTCCCCTCTTCTCTTCTTTCGTGTTGACACAACGCTCTCTCCCGCTGTAATGCCATCGGCGAGGTGTGCGGCGACTTATATAGGCATGGGGCGTGGTCACCGTGTGATGTCACCGGGTGACCCCGCCTCTTATGATGGCATAGTCCCATCATGCCACGGGACTGTGCCGTCATAAGGGGTGGGGTCACCCGGTGACGTAACACAGTGACCACGCTCCATGTATAAATAAGTCGCTGCACACCTTGCAGACGGCATTACACCGGGAGAGAGAGTCGTATCAACATCAGAAGAAGAGAAGAGGGGAAAAGACAATGAAAAAGACCGGGCCCCCCCTAGAAAAAGAGCTGGAAGAAGATAGCGGGGGAGTCCGGCAGAAGATACCGGAGAAGAACCGGACAGCGGCAGAAGACCGGGCCCCCGCTAGCAAAAGAGCTGGAAGAAGATAGCGGGGAGTCCGGCAGAAGATACCAGAGAGCAGAGAAGAACTGGACAGCGATGTACCCCATACTCAGGGTTGTCGGGAAGAGGCCCTTGTCCTCATCAACATGGGGACAAGGTGCTTTGGGGCGGAAAGCGCCTGAAAGAGCCGCTCAATGCAATCCAATGTGAAAGCCCCGAGGGCTTTTACACTGGAGCGGTGTACTTGCAGGCCGGTCTAAAAAGTCCTGCAAGCCACATCTTTGGAGCGCTGTAGGAGCGGTGTATTTACCGCTCCTAAAGCGCCCCTTCCCATTGAAAACAATGGGGGAGCACTCCAAACCCGCCTGCAAAGCGCCACTGCAGCAGCGCTTTGCAGGCAGTTTTAACCCTGTTTTGGCCACTAGCTGGGGGCTAAAACCGCCCCGTTAGAACTGCTAAAACGGCGGTAAAGTGGCGCTATATTTAGCGCCGCTGTACCGCCAGCGCCCGCATGCCTCAGTGTGAAAGTAGCCTTCCCGATGAGCGAGCCAGCTCGGCGCTGCTATCTGCAGCTGACACTGCACTGCAATTAACTGCGGTTATGTGCGGATAGCTGTGCTAAATCGCTCCTGGACGCAGTCAATTCTATTTTTTATATCCACACCAAACCGCATGTAATCAAAATGCAGTGTGTGAATGGGGCCATAGAAAAGGCCCCTTTCACACTGGGGTGTTTTTCAGGTGCAATAGCGCTAAAAATAGCACCTGAAAACGCCCTAAAGAAGTGGCTCCATTCACTCCAGTGTGAATCAGGCTTTCACACTGGAGCGGTGGGTGCGCTAGCAGGACAGTAAGGCCCCTTTCACACTGGGGCGGTGGGGGCGGTGGGGGCGTCTGCGGTAAAGCGGCACTATTTTTAGCGCCGCTTTACTGACGTTTTAGCGGCGTTATTTGGCTGCTAGTGGGGCGATTTTAACCCCCCTGCTAGTGGCTGAAAAGGGGTTAAATCCACCCGCAAAATGCTGCTGGAGCGGCATTTTGCCCGGTGTTATCGTAGAGCTGCCCCATTGATTTCAATGGGGAGAAGTGGTGAGTTCACTGCTCCAAAGAAGCTGCTGGCAGGACTTTTTGTGACGCCCTGCCAGTGCACCACTCCAGTGTGAAAGCCCCCACTGGAGTGAATGGAGCCCTTCTTTAGGGAGTTTTTCAGACGCTATTTTTATCGCTGTAGCGCCTTAAAACTCCCCAGTGTGAAAAGGGCCTAAAAAAAGTCCTGCTAGCAGCACCTTTGTAGCGGTGTATAAATCGCTCCTGCCCATTGAAATCAATGGGACAGCACTGCTATACCGCTGGCAAAATGCCGCTGCAGCGGCGTTTTGTGGGTGGATTTGTATAAACCCCTTTTCGCCCGATAGAGGGGTTTAAAACCGCTAGCGGCCGAATACCGTCGGTAAAGCAGCACTAAAAATAGTGCCATTTTACCGCTGCCGCCCGCACCGCCCCAGAGACCCCTTTCACATGGACGGACCTGTGGACCTGAACGGACACTCCATAGACCTCTATGGAGGGTCGGATGTCAGTGGTGACATGTCCGCTGACATCCGACCCACTCCAATCTGAAAAAGTGTAATGGAGGAAAAACCTATTTTTACATCTGTGTGCGGATCGGATCGGGTGACAACGGACTCTACGGTCCATCATCATCCGATCCCCCATAGAGGAGAGGGGCACTCTGACAGGTCCGTCCCTGCACATTGTGCAGAGACAGACCTGTCATATGCCTGCTCAGCGGGGATCCACAGAGCGATCCCCCGCTGAGCAGAACGGGCTCCGTACACGGACACGTCCATGTAAAAGAACCCTAAGGCCAACGCTCTTTGTACAAATATCCACGGGAAAGTTTGTACAAAGTCCCATCATGTGTATGAGGCTTAAACACCAGAAATTCAAGTTTTCATATCTTTAAAGGTCACCATACACTGGTCAATCAGTTAGATCTTCCATAAATTAGATTCAGTGCAAGAGCCTGTTTGGTTTTCTACAATTAGAAGTAATTCTTATGCCGCATACACACGAGCGGACTTTACATCAGACTTTGCTCGGCGGACTTTACGCTTTTACGGACTTTGTTGGCTCCTTGCGACGGACTTAAAAAAGGGACGGACTTGGACACACACGATCACTGCAAAAGTCCGCTGTTTGGAACGTGGTGACGTACAGCACGTACGATGGGACTATAAAAAGGAAGTTCAAGCCCCACTACGGCACCCTTTGGGCTCCTTCTGCTAATCTCGTGTTTATCTCGTGTTAGTAGAAGTTTTCAGGTCCTGCAGAAGGACTATATGAAGGTAAGTTTTATCCTTGAACATTACATGATATGTATTAAATGTTTGCTAATGTATAGTCTAAATGTCCTCCTTACCTAATTACCATGCTTTTAATATGCTGTGAATGTCCCCTTTATCTTCATGCATGCCTGTTTTTGGACATTAGTCATTTATTGCCCTACATGCATATTTACCTTGAATAACCTCCCCACCATGCAATCCTGGGTCCATTTAATCTCTAGCGTATAGTCCCTTGAACAATGTATATTGCCTGCTCCATTGTCTTGTTTGACCCTCCCCCACCCCTCAAATGTTTAAAACTGCCAGGTGTGTTTCTTAACCTAATTAGAACCCCTCCCCCACCCATCAAATATTTAAAACTGTCAGGTGTGTTTTTGACCCTAATTAGAACCCCTCCCCCACCCCTCAAATGTTTAAAACTGTCAGGTGTGTATATTAACCTAATTAGAACCCCCACCCCTCAAATGTTTAAAACTGTCAGGTGTGTTTTTGACCCTAATTAGAACCCCTGCCCCACCCATCAAATATTTAAAACTGTCAGGTGTGTTTCTTATCCTAATTAGAACCCCTCCCCCACCCCTCAAATGTTTAAAACTGTCAGGTGTGTTTTTGACCCTAATTAGAACCCCTCCCCCACCCCTCAAATGTTTAAAACTGTCAGGTGTGTTTTTGACCCTAATTAGAACCCCTCCCCCAACCCCTCAAATGTTTAAAACTGCCAGGTGTGTTTCTTAACCTAATTAGAACCCCCTTATGTTTTTTCTAATTTAAATTACAAACACACATATTAATAATGTTTGACTGCTGTTGTTCACTAATGTTTTTGTGTAATCTGATATCCAAGTTATGTTAAAAAGTCCTTATCTTAATTTTTGTTTTGTTTTCACTCCACAGTTTTCTTCCAGTACACAGGAATAGCAGACTGTGGCCTCCCAGTTCGCTGACCGTTGGGACTTTCCCAACTGTGTCGGGGCGATTGACGGGAAGCATGTCCACATTGTGCCACCACCGCATTCGGGTCTTATTTCTATAACTACAAGGGGTTCCATAGTGTAGTTTTGATGGCGGTGGTCTCGGCACATTTGGACTTTCTGTTTGTGGATGTGGGGAAGAACGGCCAGATGTCTGACAGAGGAGTCTTTGCACAGACCGAGCTGTGCCAGCGTCTCCAGACTGGTGGCCTGGGGTTGCCACCTGATGACCAGAATGTTGATGGACTCCCCTCAGTTTTTATCGCTGATGAAGCATTTGCTCTCAGTGAGCACTTGATGAGGCCGTTCCCCCAAAGGACACTCACCCCTGAGAGGAGGGTATTTAATTACCGGCTGGCTAGAGCAAGAAGAGTTGTGGAAAATGCCTTTGGGATTCTGGCCAGCCGGTTCCGTTCGTTCCTTTCAGCAATAAATCTGGCGGACTAAAAAATTAATTACGTCATACTTGCTTGCTGCATACTACATAACTTTTTATGTAGACATTCTGCTACATATATTATCTCTGTTGGGCCTGAGGCCAGACTTGTACAAGATGAAACAATGATAGGCCTAGAAATTGGCCATATTGGCTTGGCCCCCCGAACCGCACGTCAAGTGCGTGAGCGATATGTGAATTATTTTAATGGTCGGGGGGCCATTGCTATTCAACAAGAGCTTTAATTTTTTAAAAGAAAAAAATAAATAAAATTTGGAAAAAATATCTTGTTTTTATTCTTGTTTGCATTTAGTTTAGTCTGTCTCCTAGTGCACTTGTAGTAGTGGAAAGTGCATTTGCCTTTAGTTAATAAGGCCCTTTGTCACTGTAACCACACAAAAATTTCAAAAACATATTATTGAGAAATAATCAGCCACACACATTGTAGTAGTAAAAACATTTTACTGTGTGCACATTGAAAGGTGCATTTTTGGAAACTTTTTTTTATTTTTTTTTGTTATAGTATCTTTTTTTGTTTTGTTTGTTGTTTAACGTTATTAAAGGCATATTTAAACAAAAATAGACCTTGTTTAAAATCTTAAAATTCACAACAGTGTTTAGAAAAATATACAAAAAAATAAAAGAACTTACAAAGTTCAACATTTTAAGAACGGTGCTGGTGATGTCACCCTTGTAAATCGTAATTTTTCAGATGCTCAAAATTGAGCATTACAAAAGGGTCAAGTCAACACGTGCTATCTCGCAATGTACGTGTTTTGTGTGTGCAATCCCTTTGTTCCTCTCACCACTAAATAATTTTGAGGATGAAGGGGTTGCAAACAAAAAACAAGTACATTGATATCCCATGATGGAAGCTAGCACATGATGACACACCGTGTGCATCATAAAAAAAATTTTCTTACCAAAAAACTTTAGAAAAAAATTACAAGAAGAAACAAACTTCACAAGGAAATGAAGAACATGATTGATGTTTTTAGGCAAAACGTTATTATATTCTGCCCAAAACATCAATCATGTTCTTCATTTCCTGTTGCATGAGTCCAGGCAAAGTTTCATGCTGTGAATTTGGTCACGCATTTGATCAATTTGCCCATTCCACAGCATTATCTGGCCAATCAGTCTTTGGGCACTGTCTGTGCTGAATGGCTCTGCTGCTTGGCCTTCCACAACCAGAAGTTCACCTAAAATGTGTGAAAAAAACAAGGGTTAAAATATGCACGCCTAAATACATTAACTTAAGCTGGGGTGTCAGTCACTCACTTGGTGGGCTTGAAACCTCGCACACTTCCTCTACCTCTCCTTCCTCCAGGTCATCAGGTGGGCGTGGTCTTGAGCTGGGGCTTGGGGTATCTTCAGCCTCAGGCTGGTGACTTGGGGGGGTCCTGGAATCTTCGGACTGTTGTCTGAGTCTTTTCTCCCCTATGATAATTGAACAAAAGGTATAGTTAAAACACAGTGATATTTTAGATTTTGAACAATAATATGAAACGTTGGTTATGAGTTGTGGACAATTGCCTTTTTTTGTCCTCAAAAATTTAGAAAACCGGATGAACATTACCTCTGAACAACAATTCTAAACAATAAACATTTTCATGCAAGTTTCACAGATGCAGACACCTCAATTATCTCCTGTGTGTATTACCCCTCTAAAATGTATTTATGGTCACATAGTACACTAGTGCTCGTGAGTCCAGATGTGGAAACAGCTGCTGTGTCCTGTCCTTACATTACACTGAATCATTTTTGAAGAAGCATTATATCTTCCAACACATCTACACCACATCAACAAATTTTTGGAATAAGAAAAATTATCAAGACATAAATGTATGTCCAACCCTGTACCATCGTATTTGGTGAAAAAATAACGTCATTTTCTAAAGGATCATATGTATTTTACAAAGAATGGTGTTTACGAACGATGCTGTATAAAGGAAAAAAATATGGATCAACATGCAAGTTAAGTATCTCAATAGGAACACACAACAAGTACTTACTTTTTTAAGCAACTTCTTTATATATTGTTCTGGCTCCCTACTTTTGATGTCAGACCACCGCTTCCTCAATTGTTTTTTAGAACGTTTAGTGCCAAATTTAGCTTCTAGAGCGGTGACAACTAAGGACATTATTTTGTCTTTACGCATATTCGGGTGTGTGTACGGTCCTTTTTTGCCATCGTAGTCCTCCCTTCTCAATATGGACACCATCTCCACAATCTCTTCAAAAGCCATGTTGGTGGCCTTATATCTCCCCAGGGATGTGGATGGTTGTGGCTGCAGGCTTTCCTCTGTGCAACTTCCAGTTAATCTCTCCGCCATCTTTCTTGATCTACTCCCACTGCGCAACGAAGAGTGAAGGGGTGGGGACAAATCATACTAAAGAACGTCAGGGGCGGGCGACGCAGGCGGAGCATGACACATGCGCAGTGTATATAAAGCTATTATGATGGCCTACGTATGTCCGTGCGGAAGTAGCGAACATCAGAAGGTACGAAGGTAAGATTAAACGTGGGGGTGTGTGTTTGGTGAGTGTGTGTGTGTGTGTGTGTGTATGTATATGTGTCCCCTAGATTCTTCACCAAATAATCCAATAATCCTGAGAGTTCTGACTGACATTACAGTTTTGATCTTGTGTCTTGTCTTTCAGCAACAATGAATCCCTTTAAAGAGGCAGATTTTTGTCGCGATTTATTGACTTATATCAGGAAAAGAAAAACCTGTGGGAGGTCAAACACCCACTATATCACAATAGAGATGTAAGGAAGTCAACACTGGGCACACTTTTAGAATTTGTGAAGACTCGAGTCCCCCAGGCAGACTCAAGTTTGTGGACAAGAAAATTGGTATCTTGCGAAACATGTACAAGCGGGAACACAATAAAATCCAGGAGTCGCTCAGATCCGGTGCAGCAGCTGACCAAGTTTATGTACCCAAGTTGTGGTACTACCACAAAATGCGATTCCTGGATGACCAGACAGAAGCCAGGCAATCACTTTCGACCCTTCCCCCCACCCTTCCCCCCACTCTTCCCTCCAGCCTTCCGTCCACCTCCACCCCAGCTGAGGAGTCCCAGGAAGAACTGGGCCTTTTCATCCCTGATGAAGTGGATGCGCCCAGCTTCAGCCAGGTATCCTTTTTTGTGGAATTTGTTATTGTGTAAAGGTTATTAATGATGTTAACGTGTAAAATTTGTAAGTGCTTCATAAAAAATGACTTCATCACAAATATTAATATGTAGACATATCACTAGACAGTAGTGGCCAAAAATATACTTCTGCATAGGTGTGCGCAGCCTCTTGCATTAGGGTGTGCACCCAAAAGCTCAAATACATATGCATGTGTATATGTACTGATGGTGTCAGTAGGGCAGTGGACAGTGTAATTTTGTTTATTTTCTTTTGTAACTTTTTTTTGGGGATGAAATATCAGTGGTCTAAACAGGGGGGAATATGCACCACACAAGGCGATTAGGGTGTGCCCAGGCACACCTGGCACACCCTGTGGGCACGCCTATGTACTTCTTTTTTTTTTTAAATATCTTTTTATTTGAAAAAGTTATCCAATACAGCATATACAGCAGTCATATCAAGGAAAAGAAAAAGAAAAAGAAAAAAAAAAGACAAAAAAGAAAGAAATGAGGTACATAAATAGGGACTGTCTCTGAAATCATCAGCACACTAAGACCATCAAATATTCCCATAAAATTCTCTACGTCCAATATATACCAATTCAATAATATCTATAAGCTGTAACTTTCAAGAAGGGAAGCGTGGAAACCATTTCTTTATTTTCCCCTGTTCTCCCCCCTCCCCCTTCTCCTCCCCACACCAATCAAACATCCTCACACATACCCTGCATCCCTCTCATCCTATGTCCTCCTCCCTCCGCCACTCATCCATCTCTCTCCCAATCCAACCATGCTTTCCATATTTTCTCAAATTTCTTGTAGTTACCCCTTTTCTTATAAATATACTTTTCCCTACAGACCACTTCCCTTACTGCATTTTCCCATTCTGTCAATGTTGGAGCCTCCTTCCTCTGCCAATGCTGTGCGATAAGCTTTTTTCCCTGGAACAAGCATCTATCTCTTGCCGTCTGTACATCCTTTGAGATTCCTCCCTCCTCCTTCAAGCCCAGCAGGCACTCCCTCGCCTCCACCCTCAGCGATGTCCCAAACACTAAATTTATTTCCCCTACTATCCCTTCCCAATATCTATGCAACTTAGGGCAGCGCCAGAACATGTGGATCAAGTCCCCATGCCCCCTTCTGCATCTCTGACATTTCGCGTCAGGTCTCCTGCCCCACTTGAATAGCTTCAGAGGTGTGTAATATGCTCTGTATAACAGATACAAATGAGACATCACTTGTGAGGGAGAGAGAGTGATCCTGGGACCCAGCGCCAAGACCTGATCCCATTGATCGTCAGCTATTGTGCCCACATCCTTTTCCCATCTAGCCCTGTTTTTATTTTCGGCCCGGCCTTCTTGAACTGCTGCTTTCAAACACCCATACATGTCCGAGATCAGACCCTTTGTGGATCCTGCATCAATCAGCTTTCTCAAAGAGGTCATTTCGCACCATACTGGCATTTCCTTCCCAAATTGTGCCTCCAGGGCATGCCTGAGTTGCAGATATCTATAAAATGACCTGTTGGAGATCGCATCTCCTCTACCAGTTCCTGGAAGGACTTTAACCTCCCTGCCCTATATACCTGTGCAAGGTAGTGGATGCCCATGCGGTCCCATTCCTCTACGCGCCCCATTTTTTTAAGCTCGTTAAGGCTATTGTTGTCCCAAAGTGGCGAAAATTCCGCAAAACCAGCATATCCCAGAGTTTTTTTAGCTTGTACCCAAACTTTACTCATCAACCGGGTAGTCGGGCATTTGGTACAAAATGAGTCTGCCTCCAATCCCTCTGCCACTGTATCATGTCTGGTGTCATTCAATAAGATGCTACCCCCTGCTCCTGCTTCTCTTAGCCTATTACTGCCTCCTATTTGTTGCAATTGGGCTGCCAGGAAGTAGCCTCGTGGATCCTGTACCGCCAGGCCTCCCTTCTCCTCTGGTCGCCGTAGCGTCTCCAGTCCGATCCTGGCCACCCCTTCCTTCCAAATAAGTTCTCTAAATATACTGTCCAATTTTTTGAACCAGTGCTTGGGAATCCAAACAGGAGAGTTCTGCATGACAAATAAAATTTGAGGTAGCCAGACCATTTTAATCAGACTGCAGCGCCCGACGACCGAGAGGGGTAGACGTCTCCATACTTGACACTTCTGTTTCAGTTTTTTCATCAGTGGGACTAAGTTTCCAGATATATACTGGCCTGGGTCTCTGGTAATATTAATCCCCAAATATTTCATTTGCCTGACCACTTGGACCTGGGATGCCTGGTGTGGAAGAGGCTCGCACAGGGTATCGATGGGCAAAATCACTGATTTCTCCCAATTGATTAGTAGCCCAGAAAAATTTCCGAACTCCCTCACTATCCTTATAGCCGTTTCCAGTGACTCCTGCGTATCCGCCAGAAATAATAAAATATCATCGGCATACAAGGCCACTTTGTCCACCCCCTTCCTCCTCTTGAATCCCTGTATGCTCTGTGCCATCCTTAGAGCCACCGCCAAGGGTTCAATTGCCAATGTGAAGAGCAGGGGAGACAGAGGGCACCCCTGTCTTGTGCCCCTGCTCAACTGAAACCACTCCGAGCATTGCCCGTTGATTTTTACCTTGGCTCTTGGCTCGCTATACAGCAGTCTTAGCCACCGAACGAACCCGGGGCCAAGCTGATATTCCGCTAGTACCTTCCATAAATAATGCCATTCCAGAGAATCGAAGGCCTTGGCCGCGTCTAGCGAGAGAATTGCCCTTCTACCACTATTTTCTATGGGGATTTGCATATTGAGGTATACCCGCCTTATATTCGTGCTTGTGGATCTGTTTGGGATAAACCCAGACTGGTCCGGGTGTATTAGTTTAGGGATTATTTTGTTAAGCCTTGCAGCTAATACTTTGGCAAGGATCTTCACATCCGAGCACAAAAGCGATATGGGCCTATATGAGGACATGTCTATTGGGTTCTTCCCTTCTTTTAACAGAAGTATTACTATGGCTTCTGCCATAGAGGGGGGCAAAGCCCCCTCCTCCCTAGCTCCATTGAATACTTTCAGTAATAAGGGTAACAGTACCTCCCCGTATTTTTTATATAGTTCTATAGGTAGGCCGTCCGGGCCTGGGGATTTTTGAGCCGCCATGTCTCCAACCGCCCTCTGCAGTTCCTTAAGGGTCAATGGGGCATCCAGCATCTCCCGATCTTCCTCTGATACCGGAATTATCTCCAGCCCTTCAAAGAAACTCTGCATTTTCCCCTCTACGTTTACCCTGGAGGAACTATATAACTTCTCAAAGTATATTTTAAATTCATCTACTATATCCGGAGTGTTTTTTCTTATTTCTCCTTCCCTCCCTGTGATTGCCGGTACTGCACTCGGGGGGCCGTTTGCCTTAATTATCAGAGACAGAGCTTTCCCAATCTTCTCCCCCTCTCCAAAAAAGCTCCGTCTCTGAAAGGATCTTATCCTTTCTGCCTTCTCCCGAAGTACCCTACTGTACTCTTCTTGCCTCTTCACCCAGCACTCGTGATTAACTTGGGATGGTGTTACTACAAAATGCGCCTCTGACAGTCTTGCGTTCTCTTTAGCTTTCATTTCAACAGCTTGCGACTGTCTTTTAACATACGCTATTCTCTGGATTAAGGCTCCTCGAATATGCGCCTTCAAGGAGTCCCAGACCACCCCAAGTGAAGCCGATCCTAAGTTTATGCTAATAAATTCCGAAAGCCCCTCCATCATTTTCTCCTCCTCTCCTATAAGTTCAAGCCAAAAGGGATTAATCTTCCAGCTCCCCCTGCCATACTATCCCCCCACTCTCACGGAGGCAACAACTGGGGTGTGGTCCGAGATGCCTCTTGGCTCATATACTATCTCCTCCACTACATTTAGGGCCTCCTCGTTCCCAAGTACGAGATCAATTCTAGACAGGGTGGCATGGGTCCTGGAGTGACACGAATACTGCCTCACTCCAGGATGCCTCCTTCTCCAGATATCTACCAGTCCTAGTTCATCACAGTACTGCAGGAGGGGACTCCTGTTGGCCTCTCCCACTCCAGGCTTTGGCGGGAACCTGTCTATACTCCCATTCATCGTCATATTAAAATCTCCCAGTGCTATTACCGGTGTCCCAGGGAAGTCTGCTACAAACCTGGCTAGGTCCTCCATTACCTCTATACAAAATGGGGGGGGGATATACACATTCGCCAGTATATATCTTCTATTTTCTATTAAACAAGAGAGTAAAATATACCTTCCCTTTTCGTCTACCCTGCTCTGTCCGCAGGAGAAGGCCAGCTCTGTGCTTATCAGTACACTCACCCCTCTCGAATATGATGAGTGAGTAGAGTGAAACTGCATCCGGAACTGCTTATTGCTCAGAGTTTCAAGTGTATCCTTCATCAAATGCGTCTCCTAGAGGCAGAGTATCTTGATGTTCCCCCTTTTGGCTATTGAAAAAATGATTTGTTTTTTAAGCTTGTCCCTTACTCCTCTTACATTCCATGAGCATATATTGATTCTTTTACCCGTATCCGGGATTTTACCACTCCCTCCTTTAACGCTCAAGGGCCCTTCTATCTAGTACCGTTATGCTATTTTGATCCCCTGTCAGAACTAACCATCTCCCATTACAAGTGCGATAAGGGGACACATAGTATATCTCCCTATCATTTACCCATCCCCCTAATCTAACAACCTGAATCCACTCATATCCACTCACAACACTCCCTACCTTCCACCTCTGGTTATATACCTGCCTCTTCCCCCCCACCCCCCGCCCCCCATTCCCCCCCACCTTCCCAGCACCCCCCCACCCCCCCTCCCCCATTCTACCCCCATGCCCACTTTGGGGCCTAACCCTTGGGCTTCTATTGTGACCTTCAAAACACTTTTTGAGGTTTAAGAACAAAAAAGAGGAAAAAAACGTGAACCGTGTCCAGTAGGGGGGGACTTTCCCCCTCTTGGAAAAACACAAACAAAAAAAAAAAAAAGCAAACATGTATTTTGTGCTGTTACCTTGTGCGTAAAATTGTGCATTTTTCTCTCTAAATACATTATATTACTATTTACTTAGTCCCCCCCTCCCTCCTCCCCCACTCCGCTCCCCATTTATCACATCAATAAGAAAAAATCCAGTGAAAAAACGACCCAAAAATAGTACAAAAAGTATTAAAAAAAAAAAGAAACAGGAGAAAGTTCCAAACAGCACTCAGCTACCCTCTCCTCTCTTAATTCTTTCCTCAATATTCTCTAGCCAGGATGACACTTCATTGGGGGTGGAAAAAAACCTAACTTCTCCCAGAGCTGAGACACGCAATCGCGCCAGGAACAAAAGCGCATAATTGATTTTAAGTTGTTGAAGCTTACGCTTGCAATCTGCAAATTTGGCTCTTTGCCTCTGCAGCTCAGGGGAGAAGTCTGGGTAAATTGAAATCCTAGCTCCATTATGCTGGATGTTCCTTAACTCTCTTGCCTTCTGTAAAATAGAACACAAAAGCTTAAAAATAAAAGGTCTAGGGTGGCCTCCTGGTGCTAGGGTTTTGGGGCCTATTCTGTGTGCCCGCTCAACAGCAAATGTAGCAGAAAATGAGTCCCTGCCGAACTTCTCCCTCAGCCAGTCCTCCATGAATTGAGTGGGGTTGTTCCCCTCGCAGCCTTCTGGGAGCCCAAGTACCCTCAGGTTCTCTCTGCGTAGCCTGTTCTCCATACTGTCCATTTTCTGTAAGCAATCCCTTAGTTGGATTTTCATGAGTGCCACCTCTTGCTTTAATGGGTACACATCATCCTCCATTTGGCTACATTTCTCCTCAAGTGCTGTTGTACGGGTGCAAACCGTGCGTACTTCCCCTTTGACCACAAGCAGATCATCTCTAATACTTTTAAATTGCTCAGGTAGCTCGGTGATTGATTGCTTGCAGGTATTAACAGCTGTAAGAATATCTTGCAGGGATGGCTCCCTCTCACCTGAGCTGCCCTGGTCTCCCCCTATCGCCCCTTCTAGGCCCAGCTTTTGTTGTTTATCCAGGGTCCCTCTTGAGGCTGAGCCTGCCAGTGGAATAGCTGATGATGGAGCTATCAAAGTCTCATTTTCCTGGGTCTGACTTCTCCTCCCAGGATATCCCACCTGCTGTTGGCCCCCTCCTAGGTTACTGGGCTTATTAGGGGTATGATTTGGGGTGTGCGCGAAGCGCTCTAGTTTGGTGGCTACTTGGTTTCCCTTCTCCTTGGCGCTGCGGGTTCCGAGACCCCCTGTCCCTTGCTGGACTGGCCCATCCTCCATCCCCTTCTTCCTGGACATTCCTGATGGTATCCTGATAATGAGCTGTTTTGCCAGTACACCGCGCTAGCCCCCTGCCCTGTAATCTGGGCCTATATAGCCACAGTCCCCTAACCAGGGTATCGGTAATAATGTCTCTTTGCAGCTGGGCTTTTATACTGTGGGTGCACAGCCAGCGACTCACCCCTCCAGTGCTCCGGACGAGATCCCGTGCCACTTAGTCCTTCCAGGGGTTTCCCGCACCTCACAACGCAGCACGGTCCCAGATGTCAGCGTCCTCCTCTCTCACAGGAACAGGCGCTGCCGGTGTATTTACTGTGTGGATGGGCTCCGTGTGGCTCCGTGCGTGTAGCAATCCCCTCCACAATCGCATCCGCGTTAGCCTTAGTTAAGTGCTCCGGGCAGTCCCCTAGGTCCCACACAGTCAGACGCCGGGTACGGAGCGGGGGGAGAGGGCTGAACTCAGTCACGGCGTCCTCTCTCGCCTCTCACCTCAACATCCGGTCACGCCCCCCATTCCGCCTATGTACTTCAGATATTGTTGATCGACAAAAAAAAGGGGGAGAGAGACTCTATGATCCAAAAGACTTTGCTTAATTCAGTATTGAAAGTAACAGATGAGGGAAGTGCCCTAGCAGCATTTGTTTGGAGATAAAGCTAATTGCAAAACACCCGGAATGTCTAATTAAAGTGGCCGGGTGTGTTCCTCTGAATTGAGGGCATATCACAAAAAGGGGGAACCCAAGGGGGGGGAACGGGATAAGTACCAGTTCCACCCAGGGAAAAAGAATTCATCAACAAGGAACCAGCAAATTAGCAAAAATATGAATAATTTAATATAGAAATTGAAAAATTCCACATGTACACCAAACACAAAATCAAGAAATATGACATTAAGTGAACCAAAGACCACCACTAAGAAAATAAAATAGACAACGTTGTCTAAGAACAGAACAACACACAGATGGCCACCACTAAACACACACAGAGACGCCCAGCTAGATTAATGAATGGAGCATAGCATAAACAAAGTCTCATAAGTGTCTCAACAGAATTATTGGTCAAGGCTGGGAGGTAGGTGTGTGCAGCCGTATGGTTGAGCGGAGTCCGCCTTGCAGGATGCCAGTGACAGGCCTTGGATGAGCCTTGTAGTATATTACATGAGGATAGCTGGTTAGGGCACTTGCAGCTGAATATCGACAGTGGCTAGTAATATGGGTAGATGGTAGTGTAGAGACTGTGCATATATGAAGCTATAGATGTGCCTGCATCGGTGGTGGTCACAGCATATAGACTGAGCAATAGGTGGGAGACAATTGTATAGCTATGGTGACAACAGTCACGATTAAACATGAACAGATACAGTCTCACCAATCAGGGGGTACCGAGGTTCGGCAGGCATGCAGATCATTCCAGTCCTACTTAGACCATCTCAGGTGGTACGGAACAGCTGCATCCAGATCAGGCCAACTGAATAAGGCTTTGTGGATCTGTGTACTCAGTTTCCAGCAGGAATGGAAAGGAGCGGAGGCGTGTAAGGACGTACCGCCTGAATGCGGCGTGAATCAGCATCCGTTTCCTGGTTCCGTACAACAAGGCTTCACACAGAGGTGGACGGGATACCCGGGGCTGATGGGTGGGGCTGTGTGTACGCTAGATGGAGCGTGATGGCGTCATGCTGACGCGTTTCATCCGTCACAGGGATTTCCTCAGAGCATGCGCCGTTGCCAGAGCGGACAACTTATATAGCCCTCCCACTTACAAACGTGGTTACAACAGCTATCTGTTGGCCTGGCAACAGCGCAACGAATAGACTGTCATTCAAACCGGAAGACAACAAAAATTATGTAAATAGATAGAACGGGCCAGTCCGTGGGTGCACCCCCTCTATAAATTACAAAAACTACTATAAAAAAGAAAAAGAGAAAGAAAAAGAAACAAGAATTAGAATAAAGAGGGAAACAGTGCTAGAATAAGGAAATGGAAAGTATGATTAAAGAGAGGGATCAGGCATATATATTTCTTAATGGATGTATTGCCAACAAGGGAATAAGAAAAAGGGGGGGTAATAAATCGTAATGTGGAACTAAGGAGTGAGGAACACTGACAGGTTACACTCATTGTTTAACCCATGGGGGGACATACTGCCAAGGGTATATATCCACATTTTCTCTTTCTGGCAGAGAATTCTGTCGAAGTCACCCCTTCTGAGGGGAAGATTTAACCTGTAGATACCCTTGACAGTAAGCCCAGTGGGGTCCCCCCAATGGTACTTAAGGAAATGTAGGGGGATGGGACGCTCGTCATCTTTGCTGAGAATGCTTTGGACGTGTTCACCGATTCTGACCTTTAATTTTTTTTTGTCTTACCCACATATTTTTTGCCATAGGGGCATGTGAGCATATACACTACTCGTGTGGTATTACAGTTGATAAAATTGTACATTTTAAACTGTCTCTTACCGTCAGAATCGGTGAACACGTCCGTGCATTCAACATACTTGCAAATGACACATTTACCACACTTGAACATGCCCTTTAGAGGGGGAAGTTGGGTAAGCCAGTTTTGGGTGGGAGATCTTTGGTATTCGGAGTGGATCAAATGATCCCTTAGATTCCGAGAGCGTCGGGCGGTGAGGAGGGGACATTCTCCCACTATCTCACCAAGGGTAGGGGAACCAGAAAGAATATGACAATGATTATTGAGAATGGTTCTGACTTGTTTCCATTGGGCACTGTATTTGGTAATAATTCTGGGGGGTTACTGTCTATCTTTGGAAACCGTGGGGTTCCTTCTGGTGAAAAGTTGCTGGCGATCCGTCTGGAGGGCTCTTTTTTTGGCCATTCTGATAGATGAGTGGGAGTAGCCTCTATCCCTGAATCTTCCGTACAGGTCCCTAGCCTCCGTGTCGAAATCTTGTTGTCTAGAGCAATTCCTGCGAATACGGAGGAAAAGGTATACCTTTTATTAGGGATCTTGGATGGTCGCTAGTGGCCAGGAGGAGTGTGTTCGCTGCCGTTGGCTTCCTGTAAGTTTTTGTACTGATCTTCCCATTATCAGCAGACAAAGTCAAATCCAAAAAGGGAAGGGTATGTTGATGGGCAGTGTAGGTAAGCCTAATGTTACGGTCAATTATATTGAGTTCATCGATGAATGACGTTAGTTCCTTCTCAGTGCCCCCCCAGATCATGAGCACGTCATCAATGTACCTCTGCCACAGAAGACTGTGGTGGAGGTACATTGGTGACTGATAGACAGTTTCCTCCTCCCACATGCCCAGATGTAGGCAGGCATATGAGGGAGCCCACGGTGCCCCCATCACGGTACCTCTGATTTGCTGGTAATAAATCCCCATAAATTGGAAACAATTATGTTCCAGCAGGAAGGTAAGTACATCGCCTATGAACTCATTTTGATGTCCTAGGAGTGGGAATTTTTTATCAAGAAAAAATTGAACAGCTTTTAGGCCCCATTGATGGGGAATTGATGTATATAAAGATTCGACATCTATACCTACCATAAAGGATCCTTCCGGCAGAACCATAGCATTTCGTTGGGACAGTACATCACCTGTGTCCTGCACATAGGAGGGCAATTCATAAACCAACTCCCTAATTAATGCATCAATGAATTTGCCCGTTTTTTCAAGAGGGCCATTCACCGCAGAAACGATGGGTCTGCCGGGCGGATTTTGTAAGGATTTATGGAGTTTTGGAATGATATAGAAGGTGGGTATATTAAACTGAGATATACGTAGGAAATTAAACTCCTTTCTGTTAATTAATTTTTCCTCCAATGCTAAACTCAGCAGAAAATTTAGTTCATTGACAATAGCGGGAAATGGATTTGACTCAAGTTTGCGATAAGTGGATTTATCACCCAGAAGTCTAAGTACTTCATTTTCATATTGGTCCTCGGTAAGGAGAACCACGTTACCTCCCTTGTCACTACTCTTGATTACAATACCCGGAGTCTCCTCTAATTCCTTAAGGGCCCTTCCCTCTTCCCTAGTAAGGTTATCTATGCCCCTATACTTCCAATTTACCTTAGACAAATCTCTCTTGACTTGTGTCAAGAAGAATTCAATAGACTTGTGTTTAGATAACGGGGGCATTTTGACTGATTTGATAGGCAGATTGGCCGAGCGTGTGTCTACTGTTTGCTCCAAGGGAGTCTCTGTATCAAGATCAGAATCCTCATTCTCTTGTAGAAGAGAAATGAGTATATCTAGGGCCTCTAATTCTTCTTTATTTTGTGTATCTTGATTGATTTCGGTATGTTTAATTGAATGCCAGTATCTGAAAATTACTTTTCTAAGGTAAAGGGAAATATCCTTGTACACTTCAAACTCATTCATCCCTGATTTAGGAGAAAAAGAGAGGCCCCTACTAAGCAAGGAGAGATGATATTGATTCAAAGGAAATTCGGTGAGGTTAACAACCTTCATATCTGTAGTGGGACTAGGTGAGAGTGTTCCCAGTGGATTGTTACTATTTATGTCCTGTGTGTTCTCTTCCTTAGTTGTCGCTGGCTTTCGTGAGTTTCCCTTTGTCTTCCCTGGTGACTTGGGGGCGAGTCTGGTGGTGTTTTTCCTTTTCCACTGGGTTTGGTTTTCCCTGTGGTAATTATAGGGTGGTCTATTGGTGACTGATCCCTCTCTAAAAAAGTCACTGATAGGTCTCGGCGTTCACTGTCGCTGTCAGTAGATGAATATTGTTTGCGTGTAGTCCTGGTGTTAACTAGACTATTACTCCTTCCTCTATGTTTATGAGATCGACTTCTTCCTTTGTGGATTGTGGGATCAAATAGGTCACCATGTTCAAGATCCAATAAATTTTGTTTAAATTTATCTTGTTTATGAATTTTTAAATTTCGTTGAGTTTTTTCTACTTCCTTTTTAAGGAGCTCGTTATGTTTTTCAAAGAGGGGATCTGTTTTAAAGGGTTCAAGTAAACCAACACTAGTGTCTATCTCAACTTGTAGTTCGTCCAGCTGCCTGTTCCTCATCAACAATCAGCTGCATAATTTCAAGACCTCGTCTGACACAGCTGGCCCTCCAGGCCTCAATAAAACGAGGTGTATGGAGGTGTCAAGCTGGGGTGACCCGTTCTCTCAGACCCCTGGGAATAATCCCATTATCAATATGGGATTTTAGTGAGGAAATATCCCATTTACTATTTAGAAATGTGATAGTTAGTTTCTTATGATTTTTGAATAGGGTCTGGAGAGAGTCTTCAGATTGGTTCGAAGCTGACGAGGAGAAGGCAGACTGAATTTCTCGGTCAATGTCAGCGTCAAAAAGATATGCCATAACAAAGAAAGAGGCTGTGTGAAAAAAAAAAAAAAAAAGGAGGTAAGAGGCACCCACGGGCGGGCCAGTTAGTAAAAAGTGTGTGGTCCAGGTATAAATTGGTGTATGTGGTCGCAAAGTCAGGTTCATAAAAGGAGGGAAGTATGATCCCGCATAAATTACATAGACAAAAAAAGGGGGAGAGAGACTCTATGATCCAAAAGACTTTGCTTAATTCAGTATTGAAAGTAACAGATGAGGGAAGTGCCCTAGCAGCATTTGTTTGGAGATAAAGCTAATTGCAAAACACCCGGAATGTCTAATTAAAGTGGCCGGGTGTGTTCCTCTGAATTGAGGGCATATCACAAAAAGGGGGAACCCAAGGGGGGGGAACGGGATAAGTACCAGTTCCACCCAGGGAAAAAGAATTCATCAACAAGGAACCAGCAAATTAGCAAAAATATGAATAATTTAATATAGAAATTGAAAAATTCCACATGTACACCAAACACAAAATCAAGAAATATGACATTAAGTGAACCAAAGACCACCACTAAGAAAATAAAATAGACAACGTTGTCTAAGAACAGAACAACACACAGATGGCCACCACTAAACACACACAGAGACGCCCAGCTAGATTAATGAATGGAGCATAGCATAAACAAAGTCTCATAAGTGTCTCAACAGAATTATTGGTCAAGGCTGGGAGGTAGGTGTGTGCAGCCGTATGGTTGAGCGGAGTCCGCCTTGCAGGATGCCAGTGACAGGCCTTGGATGAGCCTTGTAGTATATTACATGAGGATAGCTGGTTAGGGCACTTGCAGCTGAATATCGACAGTGGCTAGTAATATGGGTAGATGGTAGTGTAGAGACTGTGCATATATGAAGCTATAGATGTGCCTGCATTGGTGGTGGTCACAGCATATAGACTGAGCAATAGGTGGGAGACAATTGTATAGCTATGGTGACAACAGTCACGATTAAACATGAACAGATACAGTCTCACCAATCAGGGGGTACCGAGGTTCGGCAGGCATGCAGATCATTCCAGTCCTACTTAGACCATCTCAGGTGGTACGGAACAGCTGCATAGCTTCCCATAGCTTCCCATTATCAGCAGACAAAGTCAAATCCAAAAAGGGAAGGGTATGTTGATGGGCAGTGTAGGTAAGCCTAATGTTACGGTCAATTATATTGAGTTCATCGATGAATGACGTTAGTTCCTTCTCAGTGCCCCCCCAGATCATGAGCACGTCATCAATGTACCTCTGCCACAGAAGACTGTGGTGGAGGTACATTGGTGACTGATAGACAGTTTCCTCCTCCCACATGCCCAGATGTAGGCAGGCATATGAGGGAGCCCACGGTGCCCCCATCACGGTACCTCTGATTTGCTGGTAATAAATCCCCATAAATTGGAAACAATTATGTTCCAGCAGGAAGGTAAGTACATCGCCTATGAACTCATTTTGATGTCCTAGGAGTGGGAATTTTTTATCAAGAAAAAATTGAACAGCTTTTAGGCCCCATTGATGGGGAATTGATGTATATAAAGATTCGACATCTATACCTACCATAAAGGATCCTTCCGGCAGAACCATAGCATTTCGTTGGGACAGTACATCACCTGTGTCCTGCACATAGGAGGGCAATTCATAAACCAACTCCCTAATTAATGCATCAATGAATTTGCCCGTTTTTTCAAGAGGGCCATTCACCGCAGAAACGATGGGTCTGCCGGGCGGATTTTGTAAGGATTTATGGAGTTTTGGAATGATATAGAAGGTGGGTATATTAAACTGAGATATACGTAGGAAATTAAACTCCTTTCTGTTAATTAATTTTTCCTCCAATGCTAAACTCAGCAGAAAATTTAGTTCATTGACAATAGCGGGAAATGGATTTGACTCAAGTTTGCGATAAGTGGATTTATCACCCAGAAGTCTAAGTACTTCATTTTCATATTGGTCCTCGGTAAGGAGAACCACGTTACCTCCCTTGTCACTACTCTTGATTACAATACCCGGAGTCTCCTCTAATTCCTTAAGGGCCCTTCCCTCTTCCCTAGTAAGGTTATCTATGCCCCTATACTTCCAATTTACCTTAGACAAATCTCTCTTGACTTGTGTCAAGAAGAATTCAATAGACTTGTGTTTAGATAACGGGGGCATTTTGACTGATTTGATAGGCAGATTGGCCGAGCGTGTGTCTACTGTTTGCTCCAAGGGAGTCTCTGTATCAAGATCAGAATCCTCATTCTCTTGTAGAAGAGAAATGAGTATATCTAGGGCCTCTAATTCTTCTTTATTTTGTGTATCTTGATTGATTTCGGTATGTTTAATTGAATGCCAGTATCTGAAAATTACTTTTCTAAGGTAAAGGGAAATATCCTTGTACACTTCAAACTCATTCATCCCTGATTTAGGAGAAAAAGAGAGGCCCCTACTAAGCAAGGAGAGATGATATTGATTCAAAGGAAATTCGGTGAGGTTAACAACCTTCATATCTGTAGTGGGACTAGGTGAGAGTGTTCCCAGTGGATTGTTACTATTTATGTCCTGTGTGTTCTCTTCCTTAGTTGTCGCTGGCTTTCGTGAGTTTCCCTTTGTCTTCCCTGGTGACTTGGGGGCGAGTCTGGTGGTGTTTTTCCTTTTCCACTGGGTTTGGTTTTCCCTGTGGTAATTATAGGGTGGTCTATTGGTGACTGATCCCTCTCTAAAAAAGTCACTGATAGGTCTCGGCGTTCACTGTCGCTGTCAGTAGATGAATATTGTTTGCGTGTAGTCCTGGTGTTAACTAGACTATTACTCCTTCCTCTATGTTTATGAGATCGACTTCTTCCTTTGTGGATTGTGGGATCAAATAGGTCACCATGTTCAAGATCCAATAAATTTTGTTTAAATTTATCTTGTTTATGAATTTTTAAATTTCGTTGAGTTTTTTCTACTTCCTTTTTAAGGAGCTCGTTATGTTTTTCAAAGAGGGGATCTGTTTTAAAGGGTTCAAGTAAACCAACACTAGTGTCTATCTCAACTTGTAGTTCGTCCAGCTGCCTGTTCCTCATCAACAATCAGCTGCATAATTTCAAGACCTCGTCTGACACAGCTGGCCCTCCAGGCCTCAATAAAACGAGGTGTATGGAGGTGTCAAGCTGGGGTGACCCGTTCTCTCAGACCCCTGGGAATAATCCCATTATCAATATGGGATTTTAGTGAGGAAATATCCCATTTACTATTTAGAAATGTGATAGTTAGTTTCTTATGATTTTTGAATAGGGTCTGGAGAGAGTCTTCAGATTGGTTCGAAGCTGACGAGGAGAAGGCAGACTGAATTTCTCGGTCAATGTCAGCGTCAAAAAGATATGCCATAACAAAGAAAGAGGCTGTGTGAAAAAAAAAAAAAAAAGGAGGTAAGAGGCACCCACGGGCGGGCCAGTTAGTAAAAAGTGTGTGGTCCAGGTATAAATTGGTGTATGTGGTCGCAAAGTCAGGTTCATAAAAGGAGGGAAGTATGATCCCGCATAAATTACATAGACAAAAAAAGGGGGAGAGAGACTCTATGATCCAAAAGACTTTGCTTAATTCAGTATTGAAAGTAACAGATGAGGGAAGTGCCCTAGCAGCATTTGTTTGGAGATAAAGCTAATTGCAAAACACCCGGAATGTCTAATTAAAGTGGCCGGGTGTGTTCCTCTGAATTGAGGGCATATCACAAAAAGGGGGAACCCAAGGGGGGGAACGGGATAAGTACCAGTTCCACCCAGGGAAAAAGAATTCATCAACAAGGAACCAGCAAATTAGCAAAAATATGAATAATTTAATATAGAAATTGAAAAATTCCACATGTACACCAAACACAAAATCAAGAAATATGACATTAAGTGAACCAAAGACCACCACTAAGAAAATAAAATAGACAACGTTGTCTAAGAACAGAACAACACACAGATGGCCACCACTAAACACACACAGAGACGCCCAGCTAGATTAATGAATGGAGCATAGCATAAACAAAGTCTCATAAGTGTCTCAACAGAATTATTGGTCAAGGCTGGGAGGTAGGTGTGTGCAGCCGTATGGTTGAGGGGTGTCCGCCTTGCAGGATGCCAGTGACAGGCCTTGGATGAGCCTTGTAGTATATTACATGAGGATAGCTGGTTAGGGCACTTGCAGCTAAATATCGACAGTGGCTATTAATATGGGTAGATGGTAGTGTAGAGACTGTGCATATATGAAGCTATAGATGTGCCTGCATCGGTGGTGGCCACAGCATATAGACTGAGCAATAGGTGGGAGACAATTGTATAGCTATGGTGACAACAGTCACGATTAAACATGAACAGATGCAGTCTCACCAATCAGGGGGTACCGAGGTTCGGCAGGCATGCAGATCATTCCAGTCCTACTTAGACCATCTCAGGTGGTACGGAACAGCTGCATCCAGATCAGGCCAACTGAATAAGGCTTCGTGGATCTGTGTACTCAGTTTACAGCAGGAATGGTAAGGAGCGAAGGCGTGTAAGGACGTACCTCCTGAATGCGGCGTGAATCAGCATCCGCTTCCTGGTTCCGTACAACAAGGCTTCACACAGAGGCGGACGGGATACCCGGGGCTGATGGGTGGGGCTGTGTGTACGCTAGATGGAGCGTGATGGCGTCGTGCTGACGCGTTTCATCCATCACAGGGATTTCCTCAGGGCATGCGCCGTCGCCAGAGCGGACAACTTATATAGCCCTCCCACTTACAAACGTGGTTACAACAGCTATCTGTTGGCCTGGCAACAGCGCAACGAATAGACTGCCATTCAAACCGGAAGACAACAAAAATTATGTAAATAGATAGTGTGTGATAGTGTGTGAAGCCTTGTTGTACGGAACCAGGAAGCGGATGCTGATTCACGCCGCATTCAGGCGGTACGTCCTTACACGCCTCCGCTCCTTACCATTCCTGCTGGAAACTGAGTACACAGATCCACGAAGCCTTATTCAGTTGGCCTGATCTGCATGCAGCTGTTCCGTACCACCTGAGATGGTCTAAGTAGGACTGGAATGATCTGCATGCCTGCCGAACCTCGGTACCCCCTGATTGGTGAGACTGTATCTGTTCATGTTTAATCGTGACTGTTGTCACCATAGCTATACAATTGTCTCCCACCTATTGCTCAGTCTATATGCTGTGACCACCACCGATGCAGGCACATCTATAGCTTCATATATGCACAGTCTCTACACTACCATCTACCCATATTACTAGCCACTGTCGATATTCAGCTGCAAGTGCCCTAACCAGCTATCCTCATGTAATATACTACAAGGCTCATCCAAGGCCTGTCACTGGCATCCTGCAAGGCGGACTCCCCTCAACCATACGGCTGCACACACCTACCTCCCAGCCTTGACCAATAATTCTGTTGAGACACTTATGAGACTTTGTTTATGCTATGCTCCATTCATTAATCTAGCTGGGCGTCTCTGTGTGTGTTTAGTGGTGGCCATCTGTGTGTTGTTCTGTTCTTAGACAACGTTGTCTATTTTATTTTCTTAGTGGTGGTCTTTGGTTCACTTAATGTCATATTTCTTGATTTTGTGTTTGGTGTACATGTGGAATTTTTCAATTTCTATATTAAATTATTCATATTTTTGCTAATTTGCTGGTTCCTTGTTGATGAATTCTTTTTCCCTGGGTGGAACTGGTACTTATCCCGTTCCCCACCTTGGGTTCCCCCTTTTTGAGATATTGTTGATAACCTGAAATAATGGTGGTGTCAAATAGATAGCCTTTACTATTTGTTGAGCATTATATTTGCAAGTCATGAGCTGAAAATTGTGTGTGATTGGGTAACACAAAATTACAACTATGTCCCTTTTTTGACACAGGATGACCTCAGCCAGGAGGAGGCCTTGACCAGTGGGAGAGAGGAGAAGGCCTTGCCCAGTGCGAGAGAGGAGGAGGCTGTGGCTGGGCCGAGTAGAAGCCACACGGAGTGTCAGGTGCCTCCCCTCCACATTCTCACCAAAAGGCCCAGGAGAATGACCCAAACTGAGGAGGAATTCCTAGCCCTCATACGTGAAGCAAGCCAAATCCTGAGTCCACCACCCAATGGAGAGGAGGCCTATGGCACCTATATAGCCAGCAGATTGCTGGAGTTGGAAAAGGGGCAACGCCTCCTCTGTGAGGGTTTGATTTTTCAGGCCTATCAGAAGGGCTTGAGAGGGGAGCTTACTGCTACCACGTATCTGGCAGATGAAGCCACTCCTCCTCCTCCTCCTCCTGCACCAAGTACACCACTAGAGGCCCAGCCTCCGAGGAAGGCTGCAGAGAAGCGTGGAGGGAAGGCTGCAGAGAAGCATGCAGGGAAGGCTCCACGGAAGACTCGAAAGTGATTGCCTGGTTTCTGTCTGGTCTGACTGTGCTCCCTAGTCGCAAGATATCAATTTTCTTGTCCTAAAACTCGATGTGTGTCCTGGGGGACGACAGGCTTCACAGATTCTAAAAGTGTCTCCAGTGTTGCCTTCCTAATTTTTTTTCACCAAAATAAATAGATTTTTTTGTTACCTTACATTATTGACTATGTGTTTTGATTCCAAAACGACATTTTGTTTGGGAGTAGGTAGGTACAGGTCAAAAAGACTATGGGGTTGATTTACTAAAAGCAAATAGACTGTGCACTTTGCAGAGGGCAGTTGCCCTCTGCAGGTGCAATTGCTCCAGAGCTTAGGAAATGAGGTAAGGCTTGACTTTGCAAAGAGTACCCAATCCTGTGCAAGGAAAATTCCAAAAACAGCATTTTTGCTTGCACATGATTGGATGATGGAAGTCAGCAGAGCTTCTGCTCATTTACTAAGCTCTGGAGCAACTGCTCTTGCAGAGGGCAAACAGTCTTTTTCCCTTTAGTAAATAAACCCCTATGTGTGTTTTTGCCAAAAGGCTAAATCATTTCTAAAATCAAGTGAAAAGTACTAGTGAAAAGTTCACTTTAGAAATTGTACAGCAAGTGCACTTGTTGCAAGTGCAGTCGCTGTAAATCTGAGGGGAAGAGCTAAAATGAGGGGAAGCTCTGCTGATTTTATCATACAATCATGTACAAGAAAAATTTTTTTTTTTGGGGGGGGGGTTCCTTGCATGTGCCCCTCGGATCCACAGTGAAGGCACTTCAAAATGCTCTTTCTGTGCAATTCCAAGTAGAATTTGCACTTGTAGTGAAAAATGAATTTGCCTTTGGAAAATAAACCCCCCTATGTCTAATTAACAAGGGACTCCAACCTCATTAAGGTTCATTAAAAGAACACAAAATATTAAGGTTATTGTGGTAACTTAAAACTACTAAAATAAAAAAAATAAAAAAATGTTTGTATAATTTAGCACACATTGTAAAATAGATAGTGTTGAAATCAATAAAAAAAAAAGATGAGTCCAAAATCTAATTTAATACTTTATTTATGGAGATCTGGCTTTTTAAAAATATCATATTAGTCATGGCATGAGGATAAATCATGAAGAAAGTAGTTTGTGAGAACTCTGTGTGAATATAAAGCAGAAAAACAACTTCATTCCTCTCACATTATAAAAAAAAAAAAAGCGCTGTATTAAAAGATCACAGAAGAGGAATGTGCTAGCTTCAATACGAAGGCTAGTTTTACCAGATTGAGCGCTTCCGTCTTGTAATTGCTTCAGGGCATGCGTCAGTTTGAGTTCGTCGGACTAGCACACAGACGACCGGTTTGTCCGCTAGAAAGAAGAGTCAGTCGGATAGATTTAAAACATGTTACAAATCTAAGTCCATCCAACTTTGGAGCAAACAAAGTCAGCTGGAGCCCACACATGATCGAATTGTCGGACGAAATCCAGTACGCCGAACCAAGTCTGCCGTTAAGTCCGCTCGTGTGTACGCGGATTTACAGTGCATCTTCCTATTACCGCTTTAGCCTAATGCTCTCTTTCCACTATTTCAACCCCAAAGTTGCGTGATTTACAATGTGCTTTTTCGGCTTGTTTTTCACTATTGCAACTTGTCATGCCACTAGGGATTGAAAAGTAGCATCACAAGTTCTACCCCATGATTTACAATGAATACCATTCATATGTGTGCGACTTGCTTACGCCCATGCGCACATGCCGTATACACAGCGGGCACACATCTTTATTACAGAAATCCATATTTGGCATGGAAATTAACCACTTGCTTACTGGGCACTTAAACCCCCCTGCTGTCCAGACCAATTTTCAGCGCTATAATATAAAAACCCACAAGCAATAACGAGCGAGTAAAGAAGGAGGGAGTGGGACTTTAAATGAAGCCAATGGTTTGCAAGCCGACACATAACGGTGGGTCAATAAGCTTTATTGGGTCATAGGGATGGAAATGTGCGACCTTACCCGACGCAATTTCAATTAAAGTCCCATTTTTCCCCCTCCCCCTTTTCTGTTCATATTAATAGGGATGGAAGCCCATGGTTTGCTCTACTGTTTATTCTTGATATTATCAACAATCGTTATTATTCTGCCCCTATCGATTTCTTGGTAGCCATACCTGTGTTTACCCTTGTTTAACTTATACCAGTTTCATTATGACCTGTCATGTCTCCGATCTTGTGGTCTATGCTTTTATTTTAATTTGTTAACCTCCTTCCGATTTACAAGCAATGCTCTATCCTGGGTTGATGGCCTTGGCTGGCCGGTGGGCTGTCTGGCCTCTGCCTTGCCCGGGAGCTGCGATGGGCACTGTCGGCTCTTTCCCCCCCTTCCCCCCCGCCCGCCCGTTGTGGTGGGCGTGTGTGGGGGCGGGGCTTGCCGCCACTGCCCATCGTAGTCACGCCACACGCGGCGGACGTGCGCCATGCCTCATGGCGCCGCCGCGCCCGTTGCGTTGTTGTTTCCATGCTCGCGGGCTTTAATGGGACTGCCCTGGCTGCTGCCGATCATTGGTCGGCATCCCACTGGAGCTCCTCCAATTCCTCGCCCTGCGCGCGTGATGTTGGGGGGCTTCCCCGCGGCGGCACCTATATATAGGCGCTCTTGGTCATCTGGGGCGGTGCGGCGCTCAAGGTACACTATTGTGTGGTCGGTGGTTCTCTCTCTACACCACTTAACCTTATGTCACACAGGTAATACCCTCCTCACCCTACTCACCACCCTTCTTTTCCCCTCCCTATGATGTGCTGTTTCCTCACTAGCTGGCTTTCTCCCCAGCCTCACTCACTTCTCTCCCCTTCACCTTTTTACCCAATTTCACTTCCCTCATCACAGATCTTCACCCCCCTTCCCCCCACTTTCACCTCCCTTACCTCCCCTTCTTGCACTTCAATTCCCTCTTTCACCATGACTCATCTGCCACTTTTATCTCTAGGGTACCTCGTGGCTTTGTATCTCCTCGGGGGGTGCCTGTTTTGGTCGCCACGGCGGGGATGCCCGCCTCAGCTCCCGGTTGCAGTATTTCCGGACGGCTTGCCGCAGCTGGCCATTCACCGTCAACCTATGCCTATTGTGAGTACTTTTACTTTTAAGGGATTACCTGCCCTCATGTACCCTCTTCAATTCTTTTGACCCATGTTATTATTTTAATTTCCAGAAACATGACATGTCTTCTCCTGATGAGTGGTCGTGAACCGCGAAACGCGTCAAGATACCAGTCCCCTTCCACTTTTCCAACCCACGCTACACAGGCTATTACCTTTTAACAGGATTTTGAAGCCAGATATTAGGCAGGCATTACTTTGTTTTAACCATCTACTTATTCTGACACCTGGTGATCCCTTGTTTTTACTTAGTAATATTGCTCATACCCATGTTATTACTCATTTTATCTTTTATACCCTTGATAACAATGCTAATGATCCCTATGTTGATCTTTGGTTATCAATGCTAACATTTTACCAAGTGTTAACTTTGACATTGTTTGATACCATTGTTTGTATGAATATGCAATAAAGCTTATTGACCCACCGTTATGTGTCGGCTTGCAAACCATTGGCTTCATTTAAAGTCCCACTCCCTCCTTCTTTACTCGCTCGCTATTGCTTGTGGATTTTTATATTATATTGTAGTCATAGGGATGGAAACGTGCGACCTTACCCGGCGCAATTTCAATTAAAGTCCCATTTTTCCCCCTCCCCCTTTTCTGTTCAATTTTCAGCGCTGATGCACTTTGAATGACAATTGCGCAATCATACTTAGCCAAAAGTTTTTCTTTGTTTTTTTTTAAAGTTCCCACAAATAGAGTATTCTTTTGGTGGTATTTGATCACCTCTGTGGTTTTTTTCTTTTGTTCATAAAAAAGAAAAGACAGATTTTTATAAATAATTTTGTATATTTTTGGATATTTTGATATTAAATTTTGCAAACAGGTAATTTTTCTCCTTCATTGATGTACGCTGATGAGGCCGCACTGATGGGCACTGATTAGTTACACTGATAGGCAGCACTGCTTGGGACCACTGGTGGGCATTGATAGGTGGCACTGGCAGGTGGTACTGGTGGGCACAGATGAGGCAGAATTGCCTCTTCGGGACCAATGTCCCTTGAACCTAAGGCGGTGATCAGCTTTTATTTTTATCCTCATGCTGTCAGCGTGAGGAGAAAAAATAAACAATTACTGAGCTTTAGTTTACATCATGTGATCAGCTGTCATTGGCTGACAGCTAATCGCGTGGTAAGAGGCCGGGATCGGCCCTTACTTCGATCTGTGATCACCCGGGTCTCAGTGCGCACTGCGCGCCCTGCAGGGAGCACGCGTGGAGCCCGTCCTATGACAGCCTCCCAGAAATTCAGGTCCACGCTGTGGCTGTCGTTTGGCTATAGCACAGACAGCAATTGGTTAATAGAAAAACAGATGCAGATTTCTAGGACTGGCCAAAAAACGGAAAATTGTATACTCACCTTTCCGTAATTTTCCTTTCCTGTCGTATCTTCATGGCAGCATACACTTTGGGTTGTGACTCCGCCCCCACAACCTGATAGGACTACATAGCTATAAGTTGTAGA
This sequence comes from Lithobates clamitans, assembly GCA_037952925.1. Lineage (NCBI taxonomy): Eukaryota > Metazoa > Chordata > Amphibia > Anura > Ranidae > Lithobates > Lithobates clamitans. The sequence continues at coordinate 533,260 of JBBGZY010000152.1, forward strand.
GATGGCCCCTGCCCAGTATTCTCCGTATATATATATCTCACCTTAGACGGGTGGGAGATTGTATGCTGCCATGAAGATACGACAGGAAAGGAAAATTACGGAAAGGTGAGTATACAATTTTCCGTTTTCCTGTCGCATCATGGCAGCATACACTTTGGGGAGTAACTCGCAAAGACTGGGTGGGAATTCAAACTAAGTTTATTAATCAAATAATAGAGGAATTGGCCTGGATAACAGATCTTCCGAAATCCACCGTGGATAAGCAGGCGGAATCCACCTTGTAATGAGACATGAAGGTGTTCCTGGAGGACCAGGTAGCCGCTCTGCAAATCGTCTCCGCCAAGACTCTACAATATGCCGCCCAGGAGGTTGCCACTGCCCTGGTGGAGTGTGCCCTTAAGCCCTCAGGTACTTGATGGTTACTCAGTGAGTAAGATCTCTTGATGGTCTTTACTAGCCATGAAGCAATGGTGCGTGAGGATGCCGCTTGACCTCTCCTGAAACCATGTGGGATAATTAGGAGGTTTTCCGACTTTCTGATGGATTTTGTTGCTGAGAGGTATTCTATAACGGTACCCTTAACATCTAGTGGATGAGGGTCTCCCTGATCCGTGCTGAGTGCTGGAAGATTAATCTCCTGGTTAAAATGGAAGGATGAGGACACCTTGGGGATGAATCGATCCGAAGGCCTTAGGACTAGCCTGTCTGGAAGAACAACCAAGTATGGTTCGCTAACCATTAGAGCTTGCATTTCTGACACTCGCTTCGCCGATGTTATGGCTATTAAAAATGAAACCTTCAGCGTTAGATCCCAGAGGGATATGCTCTGCATTGGAAAAAAGGGTTCCTTGGATAATGACTCTAGAACAATTGAGAGATCCCAGACCGGGAATGACGGTTTTCTGGGGGGCCTCAGCTTTAGACAGGCCCTCTGAAACTGAACCACCAGAGGCTCTTGCGCCCATTTAACTCCTGTCAAGGCGGACAGGGCCGATACCTGGACCTTCAGGGTGCTTGACCTAAGGCCTTTCTCTAGGCCTGATTGAAGGAACTCCAAGATGTGAGACACCGGCGGGGAGGACGAGTCCCAACCTTGCTGGTGGGAGAAGGAGACAAATTTTTCCCAAACTCTTCTGTACGTGATGTTGGTAGTAGGCTTTCTGGCCTGGAGTAAGGTATCCACCACCTTCTGGGAACAGCCCTGCTCTAGGTACCTAGCCCTTTCAGTCTCCAGGCCATCAAGTGTAGCTTCCCCGGGTTCGGGTGAAGAAGATGTCCCTGGGAGAGTAGGTCTGTCGTCAATGGGAGAGGCAGAGGCTCTGCCGTGTTCAGCTGCATGAGGGTAGTAAACCATGGCCTCCTCGGCCAGAAAGGGATCACTGCTACCACCAATGCTGTTGACTTCTTGAGCCTCAGGAGGAATCTCGCTATGAGAGGCGTCGGGGGGAAAATGTACCCCAGGTGAAAGTTCCAGGGGTGTTGGAGGCAGTCCGTCCCCTCTGCCGAAGGAAACGGTGTCCTTGATAGGAATCTCTGACACTTTGTGTTCTCCGGAGTTGCTGCTAGGTCTATCTCTGGAGGGCCCCAGGTTCGGGATATGAGAGCATAGGCTTGTGGACTCAGAGACCATTCGTTGTTGGAGTGGAAATTTCTGCTTAGTGAGTCGGCTAAGGTGTTCTGGACTCCCGGGACATAAACCGCCCTTAGGTCCAGTAGATTCAGCTGCGCCCATTCCAGAACAGGACGGACCTCCTGTAACATGGACCTGCTTCTGGTGCCCCCCTGCCTGTTGATGTAGGCAACGGCCACCTTGTTGTCCATCCTCAGGAGGACGTGCTTCCTCCTCAAGTGAGAACTGAAGGCCAGGAGAGCCTGGAACGCTGCTCTCATCTCCAGAACGTTCGACACTGTATCCTGTGCCCTGAAAGGCCAACGACCCTGAGCCGCAAGGTCCTGATAGTGGGCTCCCCATCCCTGTAGACTGGCATCTGAGGTCACGGTTTCTTGATAGGGAGTGACTATATGCCTGCATCTTCTTAAGTTGTGAGGACGTACCCACCACATCAACGATTGCTTTACCTCCTGAGAGATGAGGATTGTTTGGGACATTGATGTGCCCTTCCACTGACGTAGGAAGGAGATCTGGAGAGGCCTCAAATTCCATTGCGCCCATTGGACCATTGGAATGGTGGAAGCTAGGGAGCCCAGGATACTGAGACAGGTCCTGGCCGGGAGCATTGTAGCGGAGATTGCCCTTTTCACCTTTTGAATTAGAGGAGGGATTTTTTCCCCCGGAAGTTCCACCGTATTCTCCCTTGTGTCCAATTCGGCCCCCAGAAAGACCATTCTCTGTGTGGGATGGATGTTGCTCTTCTTCCAATTTATCAGCCACCCTAGGGACTGTAATGTGGAGACCAGGATTTCCCTGTGAAGGACAAGAGAGTCCTGGCTGTCTGAGAGAAGTAGGATGTCGTCCAGGTAATGGTGGACCCTCAGCCCGTTTTCTCTCAGGTGGGCTATTACAGGTAATAGGACTTTTGTAAACGTCCTGGGTGCGGTAGAGATCCCGAACGGAAGGCTTCGGAATTGGAAGTGCCGATGATTTAGGGTAAACCGGAGAAATTTTTGGAACTCGGAATGGATAGGGATATGCAAATACGCGTCCTGGAGGTCGATTGACAGCATCCAATCTCCCAAGTTTATTGCTTGGAGGATTGATTGAAGGCTTTCCATCTTGAATGTTTCTAACCGTATCGACCGGTTGAGGTTTTTTAGGTCCAAGACTGGACGAAGGTCCCCTGATTTCTTTTTCACTAAGAAAAGTGGGGAGTAGAAACCTTTGCCTCTTTGGGATGGCGGTACCTCCACTATTGCTTGTTTCTGGAGCAACTCTTGGATATACTGGACTAGGGATAGTCTTTTCTCTTGAGAAGGAGGAAGTCTGGTTGAGCAGAATTGGTCTCTTGGAGGACGACCTCTGAATGCCCACCTGTGTCCGAAATGAATGGTGGACACCGTCCATGGGTCTTTTATCATTCCCGCCCAGACCAACTTGAACTTTGTAAATCTGGCCCCCACTACCGCTGGTTGGGCGGGCGAACCTTCAAAAGGACTTCTGGTCATTGGAGGCAGGGGTCTTGGGTTTCTGGAACTTAAGGAAGGACGTCTGGGGGTTCTTCCAGCTCCTTCTGTATTCCTTCCCGGGTCTATAGGATTTCGCATCCCTATATCTTTCCGGAAGGTTACGTTTAAAGGGAGGTGGCCTTTGTTGTTTCGGCCTTCTGTCCGATGGTATGAGACCCGATTTCCCGCCTGTTACTTTAGAGATTGCGGTATCCAGCTTTGCTCCAAAGAGGTTCACCCCATCATACGGAATCCTGCACCAGTTTGACTTCGAGGCGGGGTCAGCTGACCAAGGTTTAAGCCATAGCGCCCTTCTGGCCATTACAGAGGCTAACATAGACCTTGAGGTGGATCTGATAGTATCTACGGAAGCCTCCGCCACGAAATCTCCCGCAAGGCTAAGTTCTTGTAAGGCCTTAGTGATCTGTTCTTGATCTGCGCCCTCAGTGACGAGCCTCGCTGTAGCTGAGGACCAGCTGGAGATAGCTTTCCCAACCGCCGCTAATGCCACCGCTGGCCTGCAGGCGCCTCCTGCGAACAGGTAAGCTCTCTTAAGGTCTGTATCCACCTTCCTGTCAAGCACGTCTCTGAACGTTACTGCATCTTCAATGGGGAGCGTCACGTGCCTGGCTAGACGCATCAAAGATGCATCCACTACTGGAGGAGAAAGTAAAGGAGATACTTTGGGTTCCTTGAGAGGGTACAGTTTGGTAAGTCTGTTGGACAGACTGAACTTCTTTTCCGGATTCTGCCACTCCTCCTTAATGAGCTCCTCTAACTCGTCGATGAATGGGAAAGCCTCCGGAACCTTCTTGAGGTTTGGGAAATATTTTCTCTGTTTAGGCTGTGTCTCCTCAAGCTCCTCCCAGTTAATCGCTTCCTTAACCGATCTGATGAACGGTTCTATGAGCGCAAAATCAAAGCCAGCTGAAGCTTCCGGCTCTTCATCATCCGACGGTAGTTCTTGCTCTCTTGATGCACTGGGAATGGTGGGTGAGGTGCTATAGGCCGTAAACTCCACATCAGGAGTTGAGACCTGGGGAGTAGAGACTCCAGTGGGTTCTATGGAATCCGGCTCTTTCTCCCTGGTGGCTTCATCTATGCACTTGCGGCAGGCTAGTTTGTCTGGGAGGGCCGTGGCCCCACATACCCAGCAAGCGTTCCCGGCTGGGCGGGAAGGGTGCGTAGAGGATTGGTGTCCTCGTGCAGGGGATCTTCTGCGGTAGGAACGGCTATGCCTTGAGTGGGATCGACTCCGTCTGCGACTCCCCTTGCGGCCTGAGCGGCTTCTTCCGCGTGAGCGGCTGCGTCTATGGCCGGAGCGGCTTCTCCTGTGCGAAGATTCTCTTCGTCCTGATTTAGATGATCTTGCGGACCTGACAGGGCTGACCAATTAGGTAGCATTAGTACGGTCCTGCTCTCTTTTTCAATCTTCTCTACTTACCGCTGGAATCCCCCCCCCCTTACCTATTAGGCTGGTGGTGATCTGCTGGGGCAGCGGCCTCCATAGGAGAGGAAGGTGAATACCTGAGAAAGGTATAGGAAGGTAAGAACATGCAACCAGGTCCCACAAAACAGTGCATAAGTATTAGACACTTACCCAGAGAGAGAGGGTAGCTTTAGGAATGCAGAAGTTCAAAACACAGCAGTCAGAAGTCTTCCAGGAAGCAAGGAGAGCTCAGAATGACAAACAGGGCTTTTAAATTTGCCGCCATGGCCGCCGAGGTCACGACCCGCTCGCGCATGCGCAGTAGCGGCGCGAGGCGCCCGGCGCCATCTTGGAAACTGGCAAAATCGAAAGGACGCCCTGACGGCGCGCACCACGCATGCGCGGAAGCGCCGAGACGCCCGGGAAGCCTGTAGGGAGGCACAGAGGGACCACAGAGCCCAGCAAAGAGGGAGAAAGACACAAAGTGAAAAAAGGAGGCATGGCGACCGCTGCACAACAACTAAGCCTGTTTAAGGCTTATACTAGACCGCAACATACCCCCGAGATCACCAGAGCGGGGCTCCTTCCATCTAGCTGTACAGGTAAGGACTTCCACCCAGGAGAGGCTAGAACCTGGCTGGGGCGAATTCGGTAAGGGGGTGCTTCTGATATGTTCAGTCCTTCAGGTGAGGAAAAATAAGAGAATACTGGGCAGGGGCCATCTCTACAACTTATAGCTATGTAGTCCTATCAGGTTGTGGGGGTGGAGTCACAACCCAAAGTGTATGCTGCCATGATGCGACAGGAAATAATGTTTAGAGTCAAAGGCAACTGATGACTTTCTAAAGGTCTAAAAGGGCCATTAACATGCATCACAATTGAACTTAGGAATGTGTCTTTGCAAAGTTAAACTCATTAAAATCCTTTCTTATTTTTGCTTGGGGATAGACTGCAGAGGGATTAGAAGTTTTGGGTTATGTCTACACCCCTGATAAGGTGAAGACACCTCCCAAATTTTGCCAATTTCTCATACTAAATTATTCACTTCCTGTCACATAGCCAAACAGGAAGTGAGGGTAAAACCCTACCAATGTATGTCCTTGGGGACACACAGGTCAATCTAAATAGTTTCCCCATTCAGGAAATTGCACTCTAGCATTTTGCCATGTACATCCCAAATTATTATGTATCTTGGGGTTTATTTACCAAAAGGTAAATCCACTTTGCACTACAAGTGCACTTAGAAGTGCAGTTGCTGGAGATCCGAGGGGGACCTGCAAAGAAAAAAAAAAGAAAAAGCAAAAGCATCTTTGCCACTACATGATTGGATAATAAAATCACCAGTGCTTCCCCTCTGATTTTCATCAACTATACTTGTATTGCAGAAAGGATTTGCCTTTAATAAACCCAAAAATACCTAATAATTTGGGGTGTACACAACAAAGTGCTAGAATGCAATTTGCATAATGGGGACACAAGTTAGATTGACCTGTGTGTCCCCAAGGAAAAATATTGTTAGGGCTTTACTCTCACTTCCTGTTTGGCTATGTGACAGGAAGCGAAGCCAATTTTAGGAAAAAGGGACACAAAGCCCAGAAAAAAAAATTATCTTGATTTCCCTCAAATGTCCACAATTAGAATAGGATTGTCTTCAGCTTGATTTTAGTTCAGTGCTCTAAATCAGTGCTTCTCAACCCAGTCCTCAAGTACCCCCCCCAATAGGCCTTGTTTGCAGGTTTTCCTTCATCTTGCACAGGTGCTTGAAATCAGTCAATGACTTTGTATTTTTCCTAAACACGTCCTGTCGGGGGGGGGGTACTGGAGGACTGAGGCTGAAAACGACTGCTCAAAAAGAAAATTGAATACTTACCACTCTGAAATGTTCCTATCCTGGTCACTATCCATGGCAGCATACGCACAATCCATGCATGTGCTACCATGAAGACACCAGGAAAGTAACTTAAAAAAAAAAAAAAAAAAGGGATTTGTCTAAGACATGCCAATCAGCCTAGTTAAGCTGCAGCTGTGAAATCCGTTGCATGAAAAGAACACACATAAAACATAAAAAAATTGAAACAATTTTTATTGGTCCAAAAAAAAAAAAAAAAAAAACCAGGACTTGGAAAAGAAGCAAGAAACGCAAAATACACACATGTATGTTAATTTGAGACACTAACAGAATATGTTTGAGGTTTGACCCTTTTGCAGTGTAAATTAACAGGAGTTAAAAGGAGTGCACAAATGGACATCTATTAAGGATTAAAACAAAATTAGGCACAACATCTTGAGAAATAATTTTAAAAAAATGCAGGCACAGACAGTTAAATCAAAGTGAACAATGTAAAAACAACAAAAATGGCCAACATAAAAAAGATTTCATGGTAAAATAACCACCACCCCAAAAAATACAACATACCAAATTAACAAATAAATTGCATAAAAACACATCTGTTTTGCAACAACATAACAAACAAAATACAAATAGAAAATACATGTATTAGAAACTCGATAAGGACACCCAAATGTACTCTCTTGCCGGCCCCCCCACACAATCTTGGCTCTTTTCAGGGCAAAGTAAAGAATTTTATCTGCAAGCTTTATATAACATAGGTTTGTGTGCTAATAAGGCAATTGCAAACACATGGACAGTCCATGAAACACACAAAATGCAAGTTCACCCAATGTAGAGAGAACTTCAAAGTGAGTACACCTGTTAAGGATGTCCTTAAATTACTAACCCAAAAAACACACTCTGAGCATGCCCAGAAACATCCAAGTGCTGTTCACACACAAAAATCACCCCCCCAAAAAAAACCAAAGTCCCTGAGCATGCCCAGACCAACCCAAAGGCATTTAACACACCAAAAGGCACAGGAAAAAAACAAAGTCCCAGAGCATGCCCAGAACAACCCAAATGCAGCACAAAATAAGCCACCCCCTGTCCAAAATTAAGCACATCATTCAGCATGCACCAAAATTACAGATGGGACAAAACAGTCCAGGGGGGCAACTTAAGAGCCTAACATGCAAAAGTTATACAACAAATACCATTGCAGTCTAAGGTAACAGATTTGGCAATTTTACTAGTCCCCACTTGGCTGACTTATCTTCTAGTTATTGGCCTTAAAATGGGTATGGGGGCCCAGATCCCTCCCTAAGGGACATATATCAATGTCACTAATTGGACAACCCCAAAAACGAAACAAGAAGAAATGCCTTTAACCACTTGACCACTGGGCACTTAAACCCCCTTAATAACCAGACCAATTTTCAGCTTTTGGTGCTCTCACATTTTGAATGACAATTACTCAGTCATGCAACACTGTATCTATATGAAATTTTTGTCCTTTTTTTCACACAAATAGAGCTTTCTTTTGTTGGTATTTAATCACCGCTGGGTTCTTTATTTTTTGCGCTATAAAAGAAAAAAGACCGAAAAATCTGTAAAAAAATAAAATTTTCTTTGTTTCTGTTATAAAATTTTGAAAATTAATAATTTTTCTTCATATATTTTGGCCAAAATTTATACCGCTACATATCTTTGGTAAAAATAACCCCAATTAGTGTATATTATTTGGTCTTTGTGAAAGTTATAGCGTCCACAAGCTATGGTGCCAATATCTGAAAATTGATCACACTTGAAGTGCTGATGGCCTATCTCATTTCTTGAGACCCTAACATGCCAGAAAAGTACAAAACCCCCCCAAATGACCCCTTTTTGGAAAGAAGACATTCCAAGGTATTTAGAAAGATGCATGGTGAGTTTTTTGAAGTTGTCATTTTTTTCCCACAATTCTTTGCAAAATCAAGTTTTTTTTTTTCTTTTTTTTTTTTTCACAAAATTGTCATATTAGCAGGTTATTTCTCACACACAGCATGTGCATACCACAAATTACACCCCAAAACACATTCTGCTATTACTCCCGAGTGTGGCGATACCACATGTGTGAGACTTTTACACAGCGTTGCCACATACAGAGGACCAACATGCAGGGGAGCACCTTCAGGCGTTCTGGAGCACCCAGGCCAATTCTGACATTTCTCTCCTACATGTAAAGACCATCATTTATTTGCTAGAAAATTACATAGAAGCCCAAAACATTATATATGTTTTTTTAGCAAAGACCCTAGAGAATACAATAGCGGTCATTGCAACTTTTTATCTCGCACGATATTTGCACAGCAATTTTTCGAACGCGTTTTTTTGAGAAAAAAAACTGTTTTTTGCTTTAAAAAAAAAAAAACAGTAAGGTTAGCCCAATGTTTTTGCATAATATGAAATATGAAGTTATGCCGAGTAAATAGATACCTAACATGTCACCTTTCAAAATTGCACACGCTTGTGGAATGGCGCCAAACTTCGCCACTTAAAAATCCTGATAGGCGACGCTTTAAAATTTTTTACTGGTTACAAATTTTGATTTACAGAGGAGGTCTAGGGCCAAAATTATTGCTCTCGCTCTACCAATCGCAGCGATACCTCACATGTGTGGTTTGAACACCGTTTTCATATGTGGGCGGGACTTACGTATGCGTTCGCTTCTGCATGCGAGCACACGGACAGAGGCCCTTTAAAAAAATATATTTTTTTTTATTGTTCATTTTACTTTCTTATTTTAGTTTGACGCTTTTTTCCAAAAAAAAAAAAATTTTTGATCACTTTTATTCCTATTACAAGGAATGTAAGCATCCCTTGTTAAAGGAATATGGCATAACAGGTCCTCTTTACAGTGAGATATGGGGTCAATAAGACCCCACATCTCACCTCTAGGCTGTGCCTGAAATAAAAAAAAAAAATAAAAAAAGATCCTGGCTTCGATCGTAGCGGTGAGTCGGTAGAAGCACCGGAGGGCGGCGGGAGGGGGGACGTCAAGCATTGTAACAGCCGCTATGATCATTCTTATGGTGTAGGGAATCGCCAGCTGAACAAGCTGATATCTGAATGATGCCTGTAGCTGCACCCATCATTCAGATATCCCCGCACAAAGTCAAGGACGTCGTATGACGGAAGGCGGGAAGTGGTTAAAACGCTTTTTTTTTAACACAAAGTTGTCCATTTATACAATATTTCTAACACATAGCATGTATATACCAAAAATGACACCCCAAAATAGATTCTCCTACTCCTCCTGAGTACGGCGATACCACATGTGTGAGACTTCCACAGCCTGGCCACATACAGAGGCTTGGGTATGGCTGAGCATGGCTGGGTATGGCTGAGCATGGCTGAGCATGGCTGGGTATTGCAGGGTATCGCCGAGTATGACTGGGTATGGCAGAGTATGGCTGGGTATGGCAGAGTATTGCGGGTTATGGCAGAGTATTGCAGATTTTTGCGGGGTATTGCAGAGCATGGCTGGGTATGGCAGAGTATGGCTGGGTATCACAGAGTATGGCTGGGTATTGCAGAGTATTGCGGGATATTTCGGGGTATGGCAGAGTATTGCGGGGTATTTCAGGGTATTGCAGGGTATGGCAGAGTATTGCGGGGGTATTGCAGGGTATGGCAGAGTATTGTGGGGTATTGCAGGGTATGGCAGATTATTGCGGGGTATTCCAAGGTATGGCAGAGTATTGCAGGGTATGGCAGAGTATTGTGGGGTATTGCAGGGTATGGCAGAGTATTGCGGGGTATTGCAGAGTATGGCAGAGTATTGCGGGGTATTCCAAGGTATGGCAGAGTATTGCGGGGTATTCCAGGGTATGGCAGAGTATTGCGGGGTATTGCAGGGTATGGCAGAGTATTGCAGGGTATTCCAGGGTATGGCAGAGTATTGCGGGGTATGGCAGAGTATTGCGGGGTATTGCAGGGTATGGCAGAGTATTGCGGGGTATTGCAGGGTATGGCAGAGTATTGCGGGGTATTGCAGGGTATGGCAGAGTATTGCGGGGTATTTCAGGGTATTGCAAGGTATGGCAGAGTATTGCGGGGTATTGCAGGGTATGGCAGAGTATTGCGGGGTATTCCAGGGTATGGCAGAGTATTACGGGGTATTGCAGGGTATGGAAGAGTATTGCGGGGTATTGGAGGGTATGGCAGAGTATTGCGGGGTATTGCAGGGTATGGCAGAGTATTGCGGGTATTGCAGGGTATAGCAGAGTATTGCAGGGTATTGCAGGGTATGGCAGAGTATTGCCGGGTATTGCAGGGTATGGCAGAGTATTGCGGGGTATTCCAGGTATGGCAGAGTATTGCAGGGGTATTGTGGGCATAGCAGAGTATTGTGGGGCATTGCAGAGGGAATTGCAGAGTATTGCACAGCATTGCAGGGCCTGCAGAGCAGTGAGGGATGGCTGAGCATGGATGGATGGATGGCTGGATGTCTCTGTGCAGCGGTGTTGGCACTACAGATGCAGCCCACAATGCTGCTACCATCCATCCATCCCCCTCTCCGCTCACAGTGTACCGATCGGTACACAGGAGGGGAGGAGAGGAACCGGCGTCATCAGATGACGCCGGTTTGTTTACATGTGATCGCGCCATCATTTATCGGAATCTGGAATCCCCTTTAACAAGGGGACCCCCAGATCCCGCCCCCCCCTGTGTGAAATGGTAAGGGCCTACCATTTCACAAAAAAAGTGTCAAAAATGTTAAAAATGACAAGAGATAGTTTTTGACAATTCCTTTATTTAAAGCCTTCTTCTTTCCATCTTCTTCGGGTCTTCTTCCTTCCTTCATCCTTCGGTTTCTTCCTCCATCTTCTTCTTCCTCTGCTTCTTCCTCCGATCCTCGGCTTCTTGCTCCGGTTTTCTCGTCCGGCATCTTCTTCGGCGGCGTCTTCTTCCCAGCTTCGTTCTTGGGCTGCTCCACATCTATGATGGGAGGCTCCCACTGTGTGACGCTTCTCGTCTTCTGACACTTCTATAATGGAACTGTGCTTCAGAGGGGGCGGGGTCACCGGGTGGCCCCACCGTCATTTAAGAAGTGTCAGAAGACGAGAAGCGTCACACAGCGGGAGCCTCCCATCATGGATGCGGAGCGGCCCGAGAACAAAGCGGGGAAGAAGACGCCGCGGAGGAAGATGCCGGACAAGAAAACTGGAGCAAGAAGCCGAGGATCGGAGGAAGAAGAAGAGGAAGAAGAAGATGGAGGAAGAAACTGAAGGATGAAGGAAGGAAGAAGGAAGAAAACCAGAAGAAGATGCAAAGAAGAATGCTTTAAATAAAGGAATTGTCAAAAACTGTCTCTTGTCATTTTTAACATTTTTGACACTTTTTTTGTGAAATGGCAGGGGTACTTTTGTACCCCCTTACTATTTCACACAGGGGGGGGCCGGGATCTGGGGGTCCCCTTGTTAAATTCCAGATTCCGATAAGCCCCCCGCCCTCAGACCCCCACTGCCACCGGGCAAAGGTTGTGGGGATGAGGCCCTTGTCCTCATCAACATGGGGACAAGGTGCTTTGGGGGGCTACCCCAAAGCACCCTCCCAATGTTGAGGGCATGTGGCCTGGTATGGTTCAGAAGGGGGGGCTCTCTCATCCCCCCTCTTTTCCTGCGGCCTGCCAGGTTGCGTGCTCAGATAAGGGTCTGGTATGGATTTTTAGGGGGACCCCACACCATTTTAAAAAAAAAATTTGGCGCGGGGTTCCCCTTAAAATCCATACCAGACCTGAAAGGCCTGGTATGGATTTTGAGGGGCACCCCCACGCCATTTTTTTAACAATTTGTGGCGTGGGGTTCCCCTTAATATCCATACCAGACCTGAAGGGCCTGGTATTGAATTTCGGGGGAATCCCACGCATTTTGTGTATTGCTGGACCGTCATTTCATTATAACCGTGAAGTGAACCAGCGTTAGAAAAAAAAAGTTTAGAGGTGCGCCGTTCAACCTATGCAAATGCATTTACATTGCCTGACATTTACTAAGATTTTGCCGGCGCACTACACCAATGCATTTGAACAAGCGCAAATGCCGTTTGAGCATGCGCAGTGCATAAATTCACCTCCCGCAGTCCTAAATGTACTTGTTCAGAAAAAGTTACTTTCTCATTCTATTTTAGGCATTTGTGACTTTGGCAGTTAGTACTACACTTCCTCACATCACCCCACATCACCCCAACAATATTGGCACTTCCAGCTTGTTTAAATTTTAAGTTAAAGATGCCGTGCGCCATGTCTATAGTGGCTTACCAATCGCCTCTTCCCGTGCGCCGGGAAGAGAATAGTAAATGGGGGATCGCGCTGTGTTACCGGCGCAAATGTTTTGGAAATACGAAAATGTAATTTACGCATCGGCGTGCGCCACAACTCATGGCGCAAACGCTTCGTAAATCAGCCCATTTGTGTCCCAATGGTATAACACAGTTGTTGGGAGTTGAAATCACAGTTACTTACCTTCCCCATTCCAGTGCCAGTGCCCAGTCTTTCTCTCCAGCTGCGGTCACTTCTGGGTATTGCCCACAGTGTCGTAACTGCATCATATGACATATCTCATGATGACTGAAATAAGTTGTTTTTTTCTGCGCTATGGTAAAACATGTGTGGCTGCAGCCTACCCCCAAAGCTCCACAGAGTGGAGTTGGTAAGAAAGATTTAAGTAAAGGGGAGGTAAAATGGCGCTGCCTAAATCTAATAAGTGGTTATGTTAAAAAAGTCGGAAAAATAAAATACACTGTCTAATAACGTGTCCTATCTCTTCAATTCGTACAAACATTATTAGTGTTAAAACCTATGAGTGCTGAATATAACATTTGCAATCCTGGATGGCTAATAAAAAGTTACATAAACCGAAAAATACACATATAAAGTGCTCAGTGTGCTTATTGTGCAAAAAGTGTCCATACAAAATACTTGTCCATAAAAACGGGATTATACTCCATATAAAAATATTTATATGTAAGAATCCACTGGTGTAAAAAAAAAAAACACAGTTAAAAAATATATAATAACTTTCAAATTGACTTGTGCCTGGATAAACAATATCTCTTGGTGAAAAATTACCGTAGGTGAATTTCACACGTGCTCCCCTCTCGGTTCCACACTCACCAGAAAGATGTACCCCTGCAGGGGTGAAGTGCATTCAAGCAGGGTCATCTCTGGTTTCTTATCTGGTGGTATCTCCTCCTCCACAGTGGGTCTGGTTATTGGGTAAACTCACATATGGGTGGATGGAAAGAAATGCTCTTCATAGCGTGAATCCACAAAAAAGGAATTTTATTCAAATCAAAGTTTTCAAAGTTTTAAAATTACACTTTCAATAGTGCCACAGGGTCAGTACAAATACCACAGCAATAGATCAGGGACCCCTTGCGTTCCACGAACTGGAAATAACGTGATGGCACTCCTTATGCATTTTCATCATCAGATGACATCTGTATGATGAAACGTGAAACGTTACTTCCAGACTGGGGGATGCAAGGGGTCACAGATCTATTGCTATGGTAATTGTACTGATCACTATTGAATGTACAATTTCAAAACATTGAAAACTTTGATTTGAATAAAATTAATTTTTATGGATTCACGCTATTAAGAGCATTTCTTTCCAACCACCAGACAAGAGACCAGAGACAACCCTGCTTAGATGCGCTTTACCCCTGCAGGGATACATCTTTCTGGTGAGTGTGGAACCGAGATGGGAGCACGTGTGGAATTCACTTAATTTTTCACCAAGAGATATTGTTTATCAAGGCACAAGTCGCTTTGGAAGTTATTATATATTTTTTGAACTGTGATTTTTTGGGTTTAAACCAGTGGATTCTTACATATTTCTTATATATATATATATATATATATATATATATATATATATATTAGGGATGAGCTTCGTGTTCGAGTCGAACCCATGTTCGACTCGAACATCGGCTGTTCGCCCGTTCGCCGAATTGCGAACGATATGGGCCGTTCGCGCCAAATTCGTGTGGCGCGTCACGGCCCATAATTCACTGCGGCATCGCAGTGCATTGCTGGCTGATGATTGGCCAAGCATGCACTATGACCCGCATGCTTGGCCAATCACAGCGCCGTCAGTAGAGAGAGCTGTAATTGGCCAAAGCCAGGGTGGCTTTGGCCAATTATGGCTCAGGGGATTTAGTACACGCCCCACACTATATAAGGCCGCCTGCACGGCGGCCCTGTGTAGTGTGTGTTCCGGTGTGCTAAGAGATAGAGAGAGAGAGAGACAGTGTCATTTGATTTGAGTTAGATAGATTAGGCAGAACAGTCAGTCAGTTAGCTGCACTTACAGTGTATTGTGTATATATATGCATCCCAGGTGTTGCATATATATATATACACTGTATTCAGTTTAGCTAGATCCGTTCCTGTTATCTTCTATCTAGACTATTTACATTTAGTGCAGTGCGTCCTGCTCACAGTGTTCAGCTAGATCCGTTCCTGTTATTTACATTTAGTGCAGTGCGTCCTGCTCACAGTGTTCAGCTAGATCCATTCCTGCTATTTACATTTAGTGCAGTGCGTCCTGCTCACAGTGTTCAGCTAGATCCGTTCCTGCTATTTACATTTAGTGCAGGGCGTCCTGCTCACAGTGTTCAGCTAGATCCGTTCCTGCTATTTACATTTAGTGCAGTGCGTCCTGCTCACAGTGTTCAGCTAGATCCGTTCCTGCAATTTACATTTAGTGCAGTGCGTCCTGCTCACAGTGTTCAGCTAGATCCGTTCCTGCTATTTACATTTAGTGCAGTGCGTCCTGCTCACAGTGTTCAGCTAGATCCGTTCCTGCCATTTACATTTAGTGCAGTGCGTCCTGCTCACAGTGTTCAGCTAGATCCGTTCCTGCCATTTACATTTAGTGCAGTGCGTCCTGCTCACAGTGTTCAGCTAGATCCGTTCCTGCTATTTACATTTAGTGCAGTGCGTCCTGCTCACAGTGTTCAGCTAGATCCGTTCCTGTTATTTACATTTAGTGCAGTGCGTCCTGCTCACAGTGTTCAGCTAGATCCGTTCCTGCTATTTACATTTAGTGCAGTGCGTCCTGCTCACAGTGTTCAGCTAGATCCGTTCCTGCTATTTACATTTAGTGCAGTGCGTCCTGCTCACAGTGTTCAGCTAGATCCGTTCCTGCTATTTACATTTAGTGCAGTGCGTCCTGCTCACAGTGTTCAGCTAGATCCGTTCCTGCAATTTACATTTAGTGCAGTGCGTCCTGCTCACAGTGTTCAGCTAGATCCGTTCCTGCTATTTACATTTAGTGCAGTGCGTCCTGCTCACAGTGTTCAGCTAGATCCGTTCCTGCAATTTACATTTAGTGCAGTGCGTCCTGCTCACAGTGTTCAGCTAGATCCGTTCCTGCTATTTACATTTAGTGCAGTGCGTCCTGCTCACAGTGTTCAGCTAGATCCGTTCCTGCTATTTACATTTAGTGCAGTGCGTCCTGCTCACAGTGTTCAGCTAGATCCGTTCCTGCTATTTACATTTAGTGCAGTGCGTCCTGCTCACAGTGTTCAGCTAGATCCGTTCCTGCAATTTACATTTAGTGCAGTGCGTCCTGCTCACAGTGTTCAGCTAGATCCGTTCCTGCTATTTACATTTAGTGCAGTGCGTCCTGCTCACAGTGTTCAGCTAGATCCGTTCCTGCAATTTACATTTAGTGCAGTGCGTCCTGCTCACAGTGTTCAGCTAGATCCGTTCCTGCTATTTACATTTAGTGCAGTGCGTCCTGCTCACAGTGTTCAGCTAGATCCGTTCCTGCTATTTACATTTAGTGCAGTGCGTCCTGCTCACAGTGTTCAGCTAGATCCGTTCCTGTTATCTTCTAGACTATTTACATTTAGTGCAGTGCGTCCTGCTTACAGTGTTCAGCTAGATCCGTTCCTGCTATTTACATTTAGTGCAGTGCGTCCTGCTCACAGTGTTCAGCTAGATCCGTTCCTGCTATTTACATTTAGTGCAGTGCGTCCTGCTCACAGTGTTCAGCTAGATCCGTTCCTGCTATTTACATTTAGTGCAGTGCGTCCTGCTCACAGTGTTCAGCTAGATCCGTTCCTGCTATTTACATTTAGTGCAGTGCGTCCTGCTCACAGTGTTCAGCTAGATCCGTTCCTGTTATCTTCTAGACTATTTACATTTAGTGCAGTGCGTCCTGCTCACAGTGTTCAGCTATATCCGTTCCTGTTATTTACATTTAGTGCAGTGCGTCCTGCTCACAGTGTTCAGCTAGATCCGTTCCTGCCATTTACATTTAGTGCAGTGCGTCCTGCTCACAGTGTTCAGCTAGATCCGTTCCTGCTATTTACATTTAGTGCAGTGCGTCCTGCTCACAGTGTTCAGCTAGATCCGTTCCTGCTATTTACATTTAGTGCAGTGCGTCCTGCTCACAGTGTTCAGCTAGATCTGTTCCTGCCATTTACATTTAGTGCAGTGCGTCCTGCTCACAGTGTTCAGCTAGATCCGTTCCTGTTATCTTCTAGACTATTTACATTTAGTGCAGTGTGTCCTGCTCACAGTGTTCAGCTAGATCCGTTCCTGCTATTTACATTTAGTGCAGTGCGTCCTGCTCACAGTGTTCAGCTAGATCCGTTCCTGTTATCTTCCTACTGACAGGCAGGCTTGTCTGGTTACAGTATATAAAGCTACCTGAAGAAAATTACAGGTGTTCTATCCCAGCTTAGTGCAGCTACAGGCCATTAGTATGTCTGGAAGGCCAAGAAGGAGAGGCAGACAGTCACAAGCCAATAAGAGAGGGCAAGCAGGCTCTGTGTCTAGTGCTGGTCGTGGAGACGGTGCATCCTCATCAGCACGTGGCCATGGGACACGCTTGGCCTTTTTTTCGGCAGCTGGCCGTGTTGAGCCGCAACATGCGGAAGACTTGGTCGAGTGGATGACCAAGCCGTCCTCATCCTCCTCATCCTCTCTCACCCATGCCCAGGGTGCTTTGTCTGGCAAAGCAGCGGCCTCTTCCCTCAGCTCAATGTCATCAGTGACTCCTTCCCTAGCTCCACCATGTCCTCATGAGGATTCCCTCGAACTGTTTGACCACAGTGTTGGGTACATGCTCCAGGAGGATGCCCAGCGTTTGGAAGGCTCTGATGATGATACTGAGCTCGATGAAGGCAGTAACATGAGCACGGACAGAGGGGGTGCCCAAGAAGGACAGCAATCTGGCAGTCATGCTCCCCCTGCTGCAGCATACTGCCAGGTTTGCTCCAGTGATGAGGAGGGAGGGGATGATGAGGTCACTGACTCAACGTGGGTGCCTGATAGGAGAGAGGAGGAGGAGGAGGAGGAGGCGGCACATCACCAACGAGGCAGGATGCCCTCCAGGGGCCAGCCTAAGGGCAGCACATTGACTGCATCACACCCCAAAGCTCCACATGTGCAGGGCGCTGCAGTCTCTGCGCATTATTCAAAAAGTTCTTTGGTGTGGGCCTTTTTTGAGACGAGTGCATCAGATCGCACCGCTGCTATTTGCAATATATGTCTCAAGTGTATCTCGCGTGGCCAAAACATCTCCCGCTTGGGTACCACATGCTTGACCAGACATATGTTGACCTGCCATGCAGTTCGTTGGCAAGCGTATCTAAAAGACCCACACCAAAGAACAAAGAGGATCTCTCCTTGCTCCTCATCAGCTGAGATTTCCAACCCCACTAGACCTTCAGTCCTCTCTGAGACCTGCAGTGAGAGGAATGAAGGTGTAGAATTAGGTGTGTCACAGCCAAGTACTTGTGGGCAATCTGCTTTTGGTACACCGACGTCAGATTGTACCAGGCAAATTTCCCTGCCCCAGCTGCTGCACCGCCGATAGAAGTTTGCTCCCAACCATCCACATGCCCAGCGGTTGAATGCTAGCTTGGCAAAATTGCTAGCACTTCAACTGCTGCCTTTTCAGTTGGTAGACTCTGCCCCCTTCCGTGAGTTTGTGGAATGTGCGGTTCCTCAGTGGCAGGTACCCAAACGCCACTTTTTCTCACGGAAGGCGATTCCGGCTCTCTACCGGCATGTGGAAGGCAATGTCCATGCCTCGCTGGACAGGGCGGTCAGCGGTAAGGTGCATATTACCGCTGACTCATGGTCCAGCAGGCATGGACAGGGACGTTACCTAAGTTTCACGGCGCATTGGGTGACTCTGCTGGCAGCTGGGAAGGATGCAGGACAAGGTGCGGTAGTGTTGGAGGTTGTTCCGCCACCACGCCTCCAAAATGCTGATTGTGACACACCTCTCTCCTCCACCCCCTCCTCTTCTTCTTCCTCCATGGCCTCTTCCTCGGAACCAGCGGTGCTCCGTAGGCGTTCAAGGGGCTACGCAAGTACGCAGGCCAAAAGATGCCATGCGGTGCTTGAGCTGGTGTGCTTGGGGGACAGGAGCCACACTGGGGCAGAGGTTCTGTCAGCTCTGCAGGGGCAGGTTCAGAGGTGGTTGACGCCACGCCAACTTAAGGCAGGAATGGTGGTTTGCGACAATGGCACCAACCTCCTCTCTGCCCTCCGACAGGGACAAATGACCCATGTGCCCTGTTTGGCTCACGTCCTTAACTTGGTGGTGCAGCGGTTCTTGGGCAGGTACCCGGGCTTACAGGATGTCCTGAGGCAGGCCAGGAAAGTCTGTGTGCATTTCCGCCGGTCATATAATGCCAGTGCTCGGCTGACGGACCTCCAAAAGGAGTTTAACCTGCCCAAGAACCGCCTAATCTGTGACATGCCCACCAGGTGGAACTCAACATTGGCCATGCTGCAGCGGCTGCACACGCAGCAGAGGGCCATCAATGAGTACCTGTGCGACTATGGCACCAGGACAGGGTCAGGGGAGCTTGGTTTTTTTTCCCCACGCCAGTGGGCCATGATCAGGGATGCATGCACTGTCCTGTCACCATTCGAGGAGGCCACGAGGATGGTGAGCACTGACAGTGCATGCATCAGTGACACTGTCCCCCTTGTCCACCTGTTGGAGCACACGCTGCGTGGAATAATGGACAGGGCACTTGAGGCAGAACAGAGGCAGGAAGAGGAGGAATTCCTTAGCTCTCAAGGCCCCCTTTATCCAGATAGTGTTCCTGCGTGCCCGCCGATCACACAGGAAGAGGACGAGGAGGAGGAGGAGGAGGAGGAAGATTGTGTCAGTAGGGAGGTGGAGCCTGGCACTCAGCATCAGCAGCAGTCTTTAAGGGATCAGTCCCAAGGAACACATGGACTTGTACGTGGCTGGGAGGAGGTGGCTGCGGGCGTTGTTGTCCTTAGTGACCCAGAGGACTCCGGACCGAATGCCTCAGCAAACCTACGCTGCATGGCCTCCCTGATCCTGCAAAGCCTGCGTAAGGATCCTCGTATTCGTGGTATCAAGGAGAAGGACCAATACTGGCTGGCAACCCTCCTTGATCCACGTTACAAGGGTAAGGTTGCGGACCTTATCTTGCCATCGCAGAGGGAGCAGAGGATGAAACATCTTCGGGAGGCCTTGCAGAAAGGTCTGTGCAACGCGTTCCCAGAGACTGGGAGGTTACAAACTCCTGTTTCTGGACAACGTGTTGCTGAGGCTTCGGTCAGTCAAAGAAGGAGCGGTGGAGAAGGTGGCCGTCTGACCGATGCGTTCAGACAATTTTTTGGTCTGCAGCCCCAAGGTATGATCGGTTCCAGCAACCATCGCCAGCGTCTGTTTTACATGGTGCAGGAATACCTAGGGGCAAGATCAGACTTGGACACCTTTCCCACCGAAAATCCTCTGGGTTACTGGGTCTTGAGGATGGATCACTGGCCAGAGCTTGCACAGTATGCAATTGAGCTACTGGCCTGTCCTGCATCCAGCGTTCTTTCGGAACGCACATTCAGTGCTGCTGGAGGCGTGGTAACCGATCACAGGGTGCGTCTGTCCACCGACTCGGTCGATCGGCTGACCTTCATAAAAATGAATCAGTCTTGGATCACCACCAGCTACCAAGCACCTGATGCTGATGTAACCGAATAATTTTTTTTGAAATCTCATATCCCTTCAAAGACTGCCTATGCTGATGCTGAGTGACTATCCCTGAGTAATTATCCTCTTCCTCCTCAATCATCACGCTGATAGCTTGTAAGAACATTTTTGGTTCTGGGCGCCACCACCAGTGCCTAAGGCACAATTTTTCAGCCCCTGTTTAACAGGGGCGTGTAATTACAATTTTTGATGTAATACTTTGCAGCAGGGCTCGTTCCTGCATTCCAACTAGAGTGTCTGTGAGGGGTTGCAGTGTTGTGGCACCAGCACCAGTGCCTAAGGCCCAATTTTTCTGCCCCTGTCTAACAGGGGTTAGTAATTACAATTTTTGATGCAATACTTTGCAGCAGGGCTCGTTCCTGTGTTCCAACTAGAGTGTCTGTGAGGGGTTGCAGTGTTGTGGCACCAGCACAGTGCCTAAGGCCCAATTTTTCTGCCCCTGTCTAACAGGGGCGTGTAATTACAATTTTTGAAGCAATACTTTGCAGCAGGGCTCGTTCCTGCGTTCCAACTAGAGTGTCTGTGAGGGGTTGCAGTGTTGTGGAACCAGCACCAGTGCCTAAGGCCTAATTTTTCAGCTCCTGTTCAACAGGGGCATGTAATTACAATTCTTGATCTAATATTTCACAGCAGGGCCCTGTGAGGGCTTACAGTGTTGTGGCCACAGCAACACCTAAGGCCCAAATTTCTGCTGAGTATATAGGGCAGGACCCTACTTTCAAACATCTAACTTACAAACGACTCCTACTTGCAAACGGAAGGAGACAACAGGAAGTGAGATGAAATCTACCCCTAGGAAGGGAAATTCTCTCCTGTAAGAGTTAATATGGGAAAACAATTTCTCCTTTTCCACTGATGCTTTCCAATCCTTGTTCCACAAAAAAACCCAAATTTTCAAAAAACATTTTTCATTGGGACAAAAAAGTGAGGTGAAATCTTCTGAAGAGGAGGAAAGACAGCAAAACAAATGTCACAGGGGTGATAACCCTTCCCTATGTTTTCCAAAAAGCTTAAAAAAGATTTTTTGGCTGGAGCTAAACACGTTAAAAATGTACCCGTTCAAAATTACAAACAGATTCTACTTAACAACAAACCTACAGTCCCTGTCTTGTTTGCACCGCCTGTATACTGCTGTTCAGAGTATATAGGGCCTGGTGGCCCCACACCTTTCCTTATTTTAATTTGGGTGCGGGGTTCCCCTTAATATCCATACAAGACCCAAAGGGCCTGGTAATGGACTGGGGGGTACCCATGCCGTTTGTCTCACTGATTTTCATCCATATTGCCATGACCCGACATGACATTAAACCCGCAAGCAGTTTTAAATGAGATTTTTTCCTTTAAAAATGACATTTGGTGCAGGGACTGTTCTAAACATGGGAAACACGCGTCACTTTACAGGCATCCTATAGAAACCCCCCAGGTACGATATTTAAAGGAATATTTCACTTTTTTTTTTTTACTTTAAGCATCATTAAAATCACTGCTCCCGAAAAAACGGCCGTTTTTAAAAGTTTTTTTTGCATTGATACATGTCCCCTGGGGTAGGACCCGGGTCCCCAAACCCTTTTTAGGACAATACCATGCAAATTAGCCTTTAAAATGAGCACTTTTGATTTCGAACGTTCGAGTCCCATAGACGTCAATGGGGTTCTAACGTTCGTGCGAACTTTCGGTCCGTTCGCGGGTTCTGGTGCGAACCGAACCGGGGGTATTCGGCTCATCCCTAATATATATATATATATATATATATATATATATATATATATATATATATATATACATATATATATATATGTATATATATATATATATATATATATATATTCATATATGGAGTATAATCCAGTTTTTATGGACAAATATTTTGTATGGACACTGTTTTCCCAATAAGCATATTGAGCACTTTATATGTGTATTATTTGGTTTATGGAACTTTTTATTAGCCATCCAGGATTTCAAATGTTATATTGAGCACTTATACGATTTAACACTAATAATTTTTGTGTGATTTGAAGAGATAGGACACGTTATTAGACGGTTTATTTTATTTTTCCAACTTTTTTTAACACAACCACTTATTAGATTTAGGCAGCATCATTTTACGTTTGTCTCATGATGACTCAGGGGAATGGAAAACCCATTTAAGTTTGAGCAGGACACACTGGGGCAGATTTACGAAGCATTTGCGCCATGACTTGCGGTGCACGCCGATTCGCAAATGACATTTTTGTATTTACAAAGCATTTGCGCCGGGAACACAGCATGATCCCCCATTTACTATTCTCTTCCCAGCACACGGGAAGAGGTGATCTGTACGCCACTATAGACCTGGTGCATGGCATCTTTAACTTCAAATGTAAACAAGCCGGAAGTGCCAATAATATGGGGGTGATGTGGGGTGCTGTGGGGAAGTGTAGTACTAACTGTCCAAGTCACAAATATGGCCAAAATAGAATGAGAAAGTGACTTTCTCTGAACAAGCCGGCAGCGCCGGCAAATACATTTTAACTGCGGGAGGTGAATTTATACACTGCGCATGCTCAAACGGCATTTGCGCTTGTTCAAATACTCTGGTTCACTGTGCCGGCAAAATATTAGTAAATGTCAGGCAATGTAAAAGCATTTGCATATTTTGAATGGGCGCACCTCTAGACTTTTTTTTTTTACGCTGGTTCACTTCGTGCGGCTCTAATGAAATGTCAGTCCAGCAATACACATAAAAGTTCATTGATTAAAACAGCATTAAGAAAACAAACAAAATTCAGAAAAAAAATGTGTGGGGTTCCCCCGAAATTCAATACCAGGCCCTTCAGGTCTGGTATGGATTTTAAGGGGAACCGCGCGCCAAAATTTAAAAAAAATTGGCGTGGGGCCCCCCTAAAAATTCATACCAGACCCTTATCCGAGCACGCAACCTGGCAGGCTGCAGGAAAAGAGGGGGGGAAGAGAGAGCGCCCCCCCTCCTGAACTGTACCAGGCCATTTACCCTCAACATTGGGAGGGTTCTTTGGGGTAGCCCCCAAAAACACCTTGTCCCCATGTTGATGAGGACAAGGGCCTCATCCCCACAACCCTTGGCCGGTGGTTGTGGGGGTCTGCGGGCGGGGGGCTTATCGGAATCTGGAAGCCCCCTTTAACAAGGGGACACCAAGATCTGGGCCCTCCCCCTGTGTGAAATTGTAAGGGGGTACAAAAGTACCCCTACCATTTCACAAAAAAACTGTCAAAAATGTTAATGACAAGAGACAGTTTTTGACAATTCCTTTATTTAAATGCTTCTTCTTTCTTCTATCTTCTTTCTTCTATCTTCTATCTTCCTTTGGTTTCTTCCTCCATCTTCTTCTTCTTCTGGTTCTTCTGGTTCTTCTGGTTTTTCCTCCGGTGTTCTCGTCTGGCATCTTCCTCCGCGGCGTCGGCGTCTTCTTCCCTTCTTCTCCTTGGGCCGTTCCGCATCCATGAAGGCATGGAGGGAGGCTCCCGCTGTGTGACGCTTCTCTCTTCATCTTTTTCTCTTCATCTTTTTCTCTTCATCTTCTTCTCTTCATCTTCTTGTCTTCATCTTCTTTTCGGGCCGCTCCGCATCCATGATGGCATGAAGGGAGGCTCCCACTGTGTGACGCTTCTCCTCTTCTGACGGTTCTTAAATAACTGGGGGCGGGGCCACCCGGTGACCCCGCCCCCCTCTGACGCACGGGGACTTGACAGGGACTTCCCTGTGGCATTCCCCATGATGTCAGAGAGGGGCAGGGTCACCCGTTACGTAACCCCGCCCCCTTCTGACTTTACAGGGAATGTCACAGGGAAGTCCCCGTCAAGTCCCCGTGCGTCAGAGGGGGACGGGGTCATCGGGTGGCTCTGCCCCCCATTATTTAAGAACCATCAGAAGAGGAGAAGCATCACACAGCGGGAGCCTCCCTCCATGCCATCATGGATGCGGAGCAGCCCAAGGAGAAAAAGATAAGAAGACGCCTCGGAGGAAGATGCCGGACAAGAACACCGGTGGAAGAAACAGAAGAACCAGAAGAAGAAGAAGATGGAGGAAGAAACCGAAGGAAGATAGAAGATAGAAGAAAGAAGATAGAATATAGAAGAAAGAAGAAGCATTTAAGTAAAGGAATTGTCAAAAACTGTCTCTTGTCATTTTTAACATTTTTGACAGATTTTTTGTGAAATAGTAGGGGTACTTTTGTACCCCCTTACCATTTCACACAGGGGGGAGGGCCGGGATCTGGGGGTCCCCTTGTTAAAGGTGGCTTCCAGATTCTGATAAGCCCCTCGCCTGCAGACCCCCACAACCACAGGGAAAGGGTTGTGGGGATGAGGCACTTGTCCCCATCAACATGGGGACAAGGTGTTTTGGGAGGCTACCCCAAAGCACCCTCCCAATGTTGAGGGCATGTAGCCTGGTACGGTTCAGGAGGGGGCCACTCTCTCTCCCCCCCTCTTTTCCTGTGGCCTGCCAGGTTGCGTGCTCGGATAAGGGTCTGGTATGGATTTTTGGGGGGACCCTACGCCATTTTTTAAAAAATTTTGGCATGGGGTTCCCCTTAAAATCCATACCAGACCTGAAGGGTCTGGTATAGATTTTGAGGGGGAACCCACGCCATTTCTTTTTTAAATTTTGGCCGGGGTTCCCCTTAATATCCATACCAGACATGAAGGGCCTGGTATGGAATTTAGGGGGACCCCCACGTCATTTTTTTTTTCATTTTGGTTCGGGGGTTCCCCTGTGGAGAATTCCCATGCCGTGTTTATCAATTAACTTTTATGTGTATTGTCGGACCGGCAATTCATTAATAGCTGCAAGTAGTTTTAAATGACTTTTTTTCCTTTGAAATATCATTTTGCTGCCAGACCGTTCTAAACACAGGAAACATAAGCCCCTTTACAGGCATACTATAGACACTCCCCAGGTACAAAATTTAAAGAGATATTACACTTTTATTGTTTCACTTTAAGCATTATTAAAATCACTGCTCCCGAAAAAATGGCCATTTTTAAAACTTTTTTTGCATTGATCCATGTCCCCTGGGGCAGGACCCGGGTCCCCAAACACTTTTTATGACAATAACTTGCATATAAGCCTTTAAAATTAGCACTTTTGATTATTCATGTTCGTGTCCCATAGACTTTAACGGTGTTCGCGTGTTCAAACATATTTTTTGCCTGTTCGCATGTTCTGGTGCGAACCGAACAGGGGGGTGTTCGGCTCATACCTAATTGCCGGACCGACATTTCATTATAGCCGCGAGTAGTTTTAAATAACTTTTATTCCTTAAGGGCCCGTTCACACCACATGCAGTCAAGTGCGTTTTTTTTTCTGCATCAAAAACGCACGGAAAGTAGGTTATATGGTTTTCAATGGCATAGTTCACACCAGTGCTTGCAGTTCCAGTGCGTTTCCAGTTCCCAAAAAAAAAGTAGAACATGCTGCATTTTTTATGCACTGGACTGTACTGGAACGCTGTAAAATGCATCAAAAACGCACTGGAAAGCACCAAATGCACCAAAAATGCACTGCAACACACTGGTCCTTATTTAAGGTTAAGAAAAAAGAGGGGGGGAAAGCACTGGACTGCATCAAAAATGCAGCAAAAATTCACTGGAACGCATAAAAAAGGTGCATGCAGAAAAGCACCTGGAATGCATCCAGACTGCGTTTCTATGGTGTGATCTGGCCCTTAGGCCCTTATGGCTAGTTCACACCATAGAAACGCAGTCCGGACACGTTCCGGATGCTTTTTTCCCCCCTCTTTTTTCTTAACCTTAAATAAGGACAAGTGCATTCCAGTGCGTTTTTGATGCGTTTTACAGCTTTCCAGTACAGTCCAGTGCAGAAAAAATACAGCATGTTCTACTTTTTTTCTGGAACTGGAACACACTGGAACGGCAAGCACTAGCTATGCCATTGCACACCATATAACCGAATTGCCATGCATTTTTGATGCATAAAATATGCACTGGACTGCATTGGTGTGAACTGGCCCTTAAGCAATTTGGCGTATTTAAAGGCATTTCTCCTTGTTTTCTTTTTGGGGTTGTCCAATTGGTGACATTGATATATGTCCCTTAGGGTGGGACCTGGGCCTCATACTCATTTTGAGGTCAATAACTAGAAGATAAGCCAGCCAAGTGGGGACTAGTAAAATTGCCAAATCAGTTCCCTTAGACTGCAATGGTATTTGTTGTATAACTTTTGCACATTGGGCTCTTTAGTTGCCCCCCTGGACTGGGGGGTGTTTTGTCCCATCTGTAATTTTGGTGCATGCTGGATGATGTGCTTAATTTTGGGCAGTGGGGTGGCTTATTTTGTGCTAGCTGCATTTGGGTTGTTCTGGGCATGCTCGGGGACTTTGTTTTTTTTTTTGGTTGTACTTTTTGTGTGTGACCATTACTTGGATATTTCTGGGCATGCTCAGAGTCTGTTTTTTGGGTTAGTAATTTAAGGACATCCTTAACAGGTGTACCCACTTTGAAGTTCAGTCTCTACATTGGGTGAACTTGTATTTTGTGTGTTTAATGGACTGTCCATGTGTTTGCAATTGCCTCATTAGCACACAAACCTATGTTATATAAAGCTTGCAGATAGCAATCTTTACTTTGCCCTGAAAAGAGCCAAGATTGTGTGATGGTCTGAATTTTTCTTTGCTGAGCTCAATGGAGCGAAAGGGGATTCAGAACACCTTGCGGTTTCAGGTTATGCCTGGTCATCTGCATAAAGTGAGTTTGGAGTTCCTTGTTCAGGATTTGCTGGAGAAATCAGTTGCAGTGGAACCACGTCACATCAATTGTATCCAGGACCATGCAGCACCAAGGTACTATGATGTTTATTTTGTGCATAGCAATTTTTGCATGGGAGTTATTGAGAAGTGTAAGGAATTGGAGAACGCTAACCATTAGTCTATAAGGCCTTTCATAGTGGAACCCTTGTATGCTATGGAGGAGAAACCATTGGTTGTTCACCTGTTTAACTCCTTCACGGACATTGCTTTGGTAGTGGCCTTTTTGAAGAGATACTTCTCTGCAGTGAAGGGAGGCTTCAGACTGACTAATCGTCTGGGGATCTTTAATGGCAAATTAAAGTTTTTTTTTGTCAAGCTAAAGGTGGATTCTGAAGGGATTGGTGCAGTGCGGCATCCACTAGCTAATTTTTCAATAGCAGGAAATAGAGGGTTTCTCTACTACCCTGGTCAACCGATATACTGGAGAAGATGTTATAAGTTTGGGCATACCAGAGATGAATGTAATGTGGAGATGCACTGCCGGAACTGTGGGGAGGAGGGACATGATGCTGGGGCTTGCTTGATTAAAGGGGTTGTAAAGGTAAAAATTTTTTCACCTTAATGCATTCTATGCATTAAGGTGAAAAAACTTTTGACAATACCGCCGCCCCCAGCCCCCCGTTTTACTTACCTGACGCCTCGAATCTTCGCTGCTCGTTCTCGTCATCTCCATTGCAGCTCAGCCTGGTCACTGATTGGCTGCAGTGGATGGATTGGAAGCAGCGCAGCCATTGGCTCGCGCTGCTGTCAATCACATCTGATGACGCGGCGCGCCGGGGGGCGGGGCCGAGTGATACAGCGAGCGGCTATAGCCGCCGGCTGTATCACAGGAGCGCGCCCGCAAGCACTCACCACCATGCGAGGGAGCTCGCATTAAGGTGGTTAATGCTTGGGGGGAGGAGCTGAAACAGCCGCCGAGGGACCCCAGAAGACCAGGTTTAGGGCCACTCTGTGCAGAACGAGCTGCACAGTGAAGATAAGTATAACATGTTTGTTATTTAAAAAAAAAAAAAAATTTACCTTTACAACCCCTTTAAGCGGACCTGTGATATGTGGACAGCGTGATCATACAGTGAAGAATTGTCCAAAAGTAAAAAGTCTCTTATGCTGAAGCTGTCAGGTGCACCGCTGACAGTGGATGACCAGAGGAGGAGGAGGAGACTCTGGGTGCCAAGACCAAGGTGGACGCTTTGGGGAGCCCTAAGAGAAGGGCTAAGAAATTGAAGGTAGAGACAGCTGGGATTGAAACACCTAACCCCTTTGGGGTCCTAGGGGATGTTGGAGTGGAGGTAGAATTACCAGCACTAAGTCCAGGGACTCCAGAAAATTTTCAGCCGGCCACATTGTTTTTGGATGATGAAAGCGTTATGGCCCTGAGGAATGTATGTCAGTTTTCTGGCTTAAGTGTTTGGTCTGGGGGCGAATAATGCACATCTTCATGTGAATGAGCATCAAGCTGGTGTCCCTCAATGTGAGGGGTTTTGGGTCTCCTGCTAGACAGTGTGCTGTTTTTGAGGACTTGAAGGTCAATGGAGGAGAAATCATCTGTTTACAGGAGTGCTTATTTAATCGAAAGCCCAAGCCTCCGGAGTGGGTGGTGGATTACATATGGTTGGTAGTTGGGGAAAATAGGAATGCTGGGGTAGGCATTATCACAAATAGAAATATTTGCAATATGTCTCATGATGTGTTAGTGCCAGGAAGATTAATTATGGCAGATTTAATTTTGTTTAACCAGAAGTTTAGGCTTTTTAATTTATATGCTCCTGTGAATAGCCAGAAACGTCTTGAGTTTTTTGAAGTTACATGCAGTGGGAAGGAGACCTAGTGTGATCATGGGTGATTTTAATACGATCCGATTTGTGAAAGATCGGATAGGAGTAGCGGAGACTAAGTTAGATGTAGGTAGCACTATGCTGAATGGGGTAATTCAGGACTTGCATCTCAATGATGCTCATATTGTTCTGGGTTTGGTGGATCCATATTTCACTTTTTTTTCGGGGTGTGGGCACACCAAATCCAGGATTGATTTGTTTGTTTTCTGATGCGTTCAAATGTGCTAATGTTAAACACAGGCCAGTAATTTTTTCAGACCATGTGGCAGTGTATGTTGATTTGAGTATGGGCGATAGTATTAAGTTTGGTTTAGGGGTATGGAGGTTAAATAGTTTTATTGTTGCAGGACAAGCATGTCAAAGCCCATTTTAGTAAGGTATATAGTAGATGGGTTAATAGGAAAAAAGATTTTAGTAATATTTTGTGGTGGTGGGATTGGGTCAAAAGGAAAATTAAATTCTTTTTTTTTTTTTAAAGAGTAGGGATAAAAGTAGCAGTGAGAAAAGGAGATATTCTTGGTTACAAGTCAGGTTGGCTACATTATATATATTTAGAAATATGGGCTATGACATGGCTGATGAAATAGACCATGTTAGGAAGAGGATTAAAGAGGTATTTTTTTCAAGAGGGTTTGTAAGGAAAAAGGAGTGTTTGAGGGTGTGTATGATGAAGAAGATAGGGAATGTAAGCGAAAGAATGTGCTGGAATGCGTGACTAAATTTTATGAACGATTGTATGAGGGAGTATGTGTTGATGAGTCAGATACTAGAATGTTTGATATGGTAGAGGATAATTTAGATGAGGATGATAAGGTTTTTTTGCAGAAAGCAGTGAATGAGGAGGAGGTGTGGGAAGCTGTGGCAAGCATGAGGGCGAATAAAACCCCGGGAGGGGATGGCTTACCAAGTGAGTTTTTAAATTGTTTTGGGATATTATTAAGCGGGATGTGGTTGAGGTATTTAGTTACATGATGAGGGAAGGCATTATATCAGAATCTGAGAGAGGGGGTAGTGGTATTAATTTATAAGAAGGGGGATAAGATGGATATTCGAAATTTGAGGCCTATCTCCTTACTAAATTCAGACTACAAGGTCTTTGCAAAGATGGTGGTGAGATTATCTAAGGTCATTAGTAGGATGGTTAGTGAGATGCAGGCCTGTGCAGTGCCGTGTCGAATGATCTTGGAGAATTTAATTTTAGTTAGGGATATAATTAATTTTTGTAAAGATAGGAATAGTTCAAATATCCTGACATCATTGTACCTTGAGAAGGCATACGATAAAGCAAATCATGGGTTTTTGTGGGAGGTGTTGAAGCAGATGGGTATACCGCAGCTGCTCATTAATGTAATAAAAGGGTTGTATTGGGGGATCAGTAGTTGAGTTCTGGTTAATGGGAGTTTGGGGCGGGCTTTTTTGGTTAAATCTGGGGTGAGACGGGGGTGCCCCCTGTCCCCTATTCTCTTTATTTGTTTTATTGATCCACTGTTAAGGATGATACAGAGGGTTACGGTTGTGAGGGGCTTTTTGGTGCCTGGGAGTGGGGGGGAAAATTGAGGAATGTTTAGGTTATATGGATGACATGGTGGCCGTGTGTCAGTCGGTGGTGGGCGCAAGAAGGGTGAAGTTACTTTTGTCAATTTTTTGTGTATGTGCGGGAATGAGTGTGAATTGGAATAAGTGTAGTTTGGGTGTGTATGGAAGACAAGTGGAATGTGTGGATGATCAGATTGGGAAGGTTGAGGATGGAGTGAGGATTTTGGGTATTGTGTTTGACTATGGAATGAAAGGGGAAGTGTGCTGGAATGAAGTGGGAGAAAAGATAGCCAAGAAGTTGAGATTTTGGTGTCTAAGAAAATTGTCGATTTATGGGAAAGTTTTAGTAGTCAAGGCAGTAATCTTACCTTTAATTTTGTATACAAGTATTATCTTCCCTCCTGGGGAGATGAGTTTGAGGAAAATTAATAAGTTACTGTTTACTTTTTTATGGGGTTCAAAAATGGAGAGAGTTGAGAGAATATGTGTGTAGACGTGAATGTAATGGTGGGTTGAGTTTTCTGAATGTGAGAGTGTTTTTGTTAATGCATTATTGGTTCTGTGTGGTGAAAGTTTTGAGGAATGGTGGCGTGTGTGCTAGGATGATAGCTTTTTCAGGTGGGTGGTTGTTTAGGAGATGGGGGTCGTTGGAAAGGGAATTGGGTATTGGAAAAGTTTAGGGTAGAGTTTAAGTTGGCAGATTTAGGAGAAGGGGAGAGGGATAAAGTGAAGGTGAGAAAGTGGTTGATAGAGAAGGAGTATGTGTGTAACCTTAGGGGAGTTAATGCGTCAGTGGCTGGGGAAGTATGGAAGAAAATTAGTATATATGGGGTGACAAATGTGCAGAGACAGATAGTATGGATGAGTTTGCATGACTGTCTAGCTATGAGGCTATTTATGAAAAGGAGGGATTCGCGTGTGTCTGATATTTGTCCGAGAATTAATTGTGGGGGTGTAGAAGACAGTGAGCATGGGTTCTGGGGGTGTGGTGTAGCGAAAGATGTGATCAATAAGAGTCAAGATCTGGTGAAAGATATAACAGGAGTGAAGGTGAGTGAGTGAAAAATGAAGATGTATGGCTTGGGGAAACTGGAAAAAGATAAACAGAGTATTGTGGTTAGTGCTATGTGCATTAAAGGAAGTGTGGGATGCACGTAACTTGTATGTATATAAAAATGTTTCGTTATACAGTAAACAATGTATAGGATTATGGCTAAGCTAGCTATACTTTTTTTTCGTGTTGGATAAAAAGAAGGGTGTGGATGCCGAAGGCATCTAGAAATTTAAAAAATGGAGAATGTTGATTAAAAATTAAGTCTTTTCCACGATGATGCAAGACTTTGTTGGAGACAGTGAATGAGCGTCAAGCTGAATATTCTCTCGAGAGTTTTCTGAAGTGGAATTAAAATTATGCAATTTATTTATTACTTTGGTTTGCTGTTTTTTTTTTTTTTGGGTAGTGGTTATTTTACCATGAAATCTTTTTTATGTTGGCAATTTTTGTTGTTTTTATGTTCACTTTGATTTAACTGTCTGTGCTGCCTTATTTTTAAAAAATTTTCTCAAGATGTTGTGCCTAATGTTTTAATCCTTAATAGATGTCCATTTGTGGGTGCACTCCTTTTAACTCCTGTTAATTTACACTGCAAAAGGGTCAAACTTCAAACCTATTCTGTTAGTGTCTCAAATTAACATACATGTGTGTATTTTGCTTTCCTTGCTTCTTTTTTTTTTTTGGATCAATAAAATTGTTTCAAATTATTTGTTTTATGTGTGTTCTTTTCATGCAACAGATTTCCCAGCTGCAGCTTAACTAGGCTGATTGGCATGTCTTGGACAAATCCCTTTTTTATTTTTTTTATTATTTTTATTTTTAAGTTACTTTCCTGGTGCCTTCATGGTAGCACATGCATGGATTGTGCGTATGCTTCCATGGATAGTGACCAGGAAAGTAACATTTCAGAGTGGTAAGTATTCAAATTTCTTTTTGAGCAGTGGTTTTCAGCCTCAGTCCTCAAGTACCCCCCTGACAGGACATGTTTAGGAAATTTTATCTTCTCTAAAATAGCTGTCCAAAATACAAAGCCATTGACATTGATTTAAAGCACCTGTGCAAGATGAAGGAAAACCTGCAAACATGGCCTGTCGGGGGTACTTGAGGACAGGGCTGAGAAGCACTGATTTAGAGCACTGAACTAAAATCAAGCTGAAGACAATCCTATTCTAATTGTGGACATTTGAGGGAAATCAAGATTTTTATTTTTTTTAAAGGTTGGGCTTTGTGTCCCTTTTCTTAAAATTGGCTTTACTTCCTGTCACATAGCCAAACAGGAAGTGAGAGTAAAACCCTAATATTTTTCCTTGGGGACACACAGGTCAATCTAATTAGTGCCCCCATTATGCAAATTGCACTCTAGCACCTTGTTGTGTACACCTCAAATTATTAGATATTTTGGGGTTTATTAAAGGCAAATTCTTTCTGCAATCCAAGTGTAGTTGATGAAAATCAGAGGGGTAGCATTGGTGATTTTATCATCCAATCATGTAGAGGCAAAGATGCTGTCTTTTTCTTTTTCTTGCATGTCCCCCTCGGATCTCCAGCAACTGCACTTCTAAGTGCACTTGTAGTGCAAAGTGGATTTACCTTTTAGTAAATAAACCCTAAGATACATAATAATTTGGGATGTACATGGCAAAATGCTAGAGTGCAATTTCCCGAATGGGGAAACTATTTAGATTGACCTGTGTGTCCCCAAGGACATACATTGGTAGGGTTTTACCCTCACTTCCTGTTTGGCTACGTGACAGGAAGTGAATCATTTTGAATTTGAAATTGGCAAAATTTGGGAGGTGTCTTCACCCTATTAGGGGTGTAGACATCCCCCAAAACTTATAATCCCTCTGCAGTCTATCTCCAAGCAAAAATAAGAAAAGATTTTAATGAGTTTAACTTTGCAAAGACACATTCCTAAGTTCAATAGTGATGTATGTTAATGGCCCATTTAGACCTTTAATAGAAAGTCATCAGTTGCCTTTGACTCTAAACATTATTTTTGGCCAGTCCTAAAAATCTGCATCTGTTTTTCTATTAACCACTTGGTGTCTGTGCTATAGCCAAACGACGGCCACAGCGTGGACCTGAATTTCTGGGAGGCTGTCATAGGACGGGCTCCCCGTATGCTCCCTGCCGCACGCACTGAGACTCGGGTGATCACAGATCAAAGTAAGGGCCGATCTGTTTATTTTTTCTACTCACGCTGACAGCATGAGGATAGGGATAAAAGCTGATCACCGGCTTAGGTGCAAGGGACATTGGTCCTGAAGAGGCAATTCTGCCTCATCTGTGCCCACCAGTACCACCTTCCAGTGCCACCTATAAGTGCCCACCAGTGATCCCAAGCAGTTCTGCCTATCAGTGTAACCAATCAGTGCCGCCTCATCAGCGTACATCAATGAAGGAGAAAAATTACCTGTTTGCAAAATTTAATACCAAAATATCCAAAAATATACAAAATTATTTTTCAAAATCTGTCTTTTCTTTTGTTTGAACAAAAGAAAAAACCACACAGGTGACCAAATACCACCAAAAGAATGCTCTATTTGTGGGAAATTAAAAAAAAACCAAACATTTGGCTAAGTATGACCGCGCAAATGTTATTCAAAATGGATCAGCGCTGAAAATTGGTCAGGACAGCAGGGGGGTTTAAGTGCCCAGTAAGCAAGTAGTTAATTTCCATGCCAAATATGGATTTCTGTAATAAAGATGTGTGCCCGCTGTGTATACGGCATGTGCGTAAGCAAGTCGCACACATATGTTTCTAAAGAAAAAATTTGCGCTAGGTGTACAAACAGTAACTTGGTGAATATCACCCGTGAAGGAAAATCCTGCAGCTATGCACTATACCTTGATAAGGGCACTACTAAATAGATATAACAAAAAGCACAGCGCTGGATATAAATGCAAAAATACAACAAAAATTGATATTACTATTAAAGCACCAACAACTTTCATATGTGGTAAAATAAAAAAATAAAAATAAACAATAACATGAATGCTTCACTATAGTGATATATATGCGTGAACAATAACATGGATGCTTTACTATAGTGATATATATGCGTGACTATTCCCAGTTTTTTATCCACACATTTAGAAAAAGTCCAAAGATGCAAAAATTATGTCAAAACAAAAGTCCAAAAAAGCAATTAAATGTGACTTTCTATGAATAATAAATCCGTGACTGTCACCGTGTTGAAATCCCGTCACCTGGTAAAGATTGAAGGCTTACCGGATAGCCTCTGATCAGAGGCATAGAGCTAACAGCTTGGGGTTTGCCCTCCACAACGGCTGGAACTTTAGCTGGGATGATGGATGTAGATCCACAAACGATCGCCACAGGCTTCCAGACAGCGGTACAATCAGGGAAGAGAGCTCTCACCGTTTTTAAAAGAAAAGAGAAAACTCCAATGGTGTAGAACGTTTTATCTCTTGTTTATTAAAAGTCGCCTCACTGGCATCCATAAAAACACTTTTCCTTGCAAGGAACCAATACAGCTTTAAAACGAAACTTCTCGCATGCGCCGTCGGTACGAGCGTGTCAATCCTACGGCCCTTTCGTCAGAAATGACATCATCAGGGGCACCTGTCCCTGATGATGTCATTTCTGACGAAACGGCCGTAGGATTGACACGCTCGTACCGACGGCGCATGCGAGAAGTTTCGTTTTAAAGCTGTATTGGTTCCTTGCAAGGAAAAGTGTTTTTATGGATGCCAGTGAGGCGACTTTTAATAAACAAGAGATAAAACGTTCTACACCATTGGAGTTTTCTCTTTTCTTTTAAAAACGGTGAGAGCTCTCTTCCCTGATTGTACCGCTGTCTGGAAGCCTGTGGCGATCGTTTGTGGATCTACATCCATCATCCCAGCTAAAGTTCCAGCTGCTGTGGAGGGCAAACCCCAAGCTGTTAGCTCTATGCCTCTGATCAGAGGCTATCCGGTAAGCCTTCAATCTTTACCAGGTGACGGGATTTCAACACGGTGACAGTCACGGATTTATTATTGATAGAAAGTCACATTTAATTGCTTTTTTGGACATTTGTTTTGACATAATTTTTGCATCTTTGGACTTTTTCTAAATGTGTGGATAAAAAACTGGGAATAGTCACGCATATATATCACTATAGTAAAGCATCCATGTTATTGTTCACGCAAATATATCACTATAGTGAAGCATTCATGTTATTGTTTATTTTTATTTTTTTATTTTACCACATATGAAAGTTGTTGGTGCTTTAATAGTAATATCAATTTTTGTTGTATTTTTGCATTTATATCCAGCGCTGTGCTTTTTGTTATATCTAAGTCGCACACATATGAACGGTACTCATCGTAAATCATGGGGTACAACTTGTGATGCAACTTTTCAGTCCCAAGTGACCTTAGGCTTTCTTTCCACTACTGCGAGTTGTTGTGCGACTTTACACATGTGAAGTCGCAGGACAAGTCAAAACACATGTATTTCAATGTTCCCCCGTTCTAATTGGTGCAACTCCAAAAAAAGTTCTTGCACTACTTTGTTCCAACTTCAGTGCGACTTTTTCTCAGATGTTTTGAATTAGTCGCATGACACGGCATTAAGGCTCGGTTTCCACTATTGCAAGCCCAAGGTTGCGTGTTTTTTGCTGCGAGTTTCCCGCAACTTTTTGCCAAAACTTGAAGCAATGCCTGTGTATTTTTGAGGTCTATGAACCTCAAGTCGCATCAAAGTGGGACCAAAGTAGTGCAGGGACTACTTTGAAATTGCTGCGACTTGAAGTCGCACACATAAACGGTACTCATTGTAAATCATGGGGTAGAACTTGTGATGCAACTTTTCAGTCCCTAGTGGCATGACAAGTTGCAATAGTGGAAAACAAGCTGAAAAAGCAGATTGTAAATCACGCAACTTTGGGGTTAAAATAGTGGAAAGAGAGCATAAGGCTAAAGCGGTAATAGGAAGATGCACTGTAAGAATTACTTCTAATTGTAGAAAATCAAACAGGCTCTTGCACTGAATCTAATTTATGGAATATCTAACTGATTGGCCGGTGTATGGTGACCTTTAAAGATATGAAAACTTGAATTTCTGGTGTTTAAGCCTCATACACAAGATGGGACTTTGTACCCCGTGTACAGAGCCCGCTCTGCTCAGCGGGGGATCGCTCCGTTGATCCCCGCTGGGCAGGCAGATGACAGGCCTGTCTCTTTACACTGTGCAGGGACAGACCTGTCAGAGTGCCACTCTCCTCTATGGGGGATCGGATGATGATGGACCGTAGAGTCCGTCGTCATCCGATCCGCAGATGGATGGAAAAATAGGTTTTTCCTCCGTTACACTTTTTAGGATTGGAGTGGGTCGGATGTCAGCGGACATGTCACCACTGACATCCGACCCTCCCTAGAGGTCTATGGAGTGTCCATTCAGGTCCGAGGTGGACCTGAAAGGTCCGTCCGTGTGAGGGGAGCCTTAGGCCCCTTTCACACTGGGGCGGTGCGGGTGGCAGCGTTAAAACTGTGCTATTTTTTGCGCTGCTTTACCGGTGGTATTCGGCCGCTAGCGGTTTTAACCCCTGCTAGGGGCCGAAAAGGGGTTAAATCCTGTGGAGAGGGATGAGGACGTGACGTGACATCAGAACGGGGGGAGGGGCCTGATGGCGATGCTGGGGTGAGGGTCGGGACGGGCTGGACCGACCAGATGGTGTTTGCAAGGAGCGGGGTGAGAGTCCGCGGCTGCACCCGGGAAAGGATCCCCTAAAGGACTGTACGAGCCTCCCCGCCCTGCAAGCGCCAGAAGCGTTGTGAACCCGGTGCTAACACCCCCTGCAGGCAGGAGCGGCCAGGAGAAAGACAGGTTCACAGCAGTCCCAGACCGTCAGCGGAGGAAAGCAAGGGAGGAAGTGGAGGTACGCCAGGTGAATAGCCACGTTCATGGAGCGGAAGCGGGAGCAGAGTGCAGCCTTCTCTGGGCCTGGCCTGGATGTATCTCAGGCCGGATTTCTCTTCCCCCATCCCCCACCTCCAAGAGTCTAATAGATTCCGTCCTGTAGCTGAGCCAAAGCAATCGGATTGGGCCTTATAGCTTGCAATGTGCCTGGAAAACTGGAGATAAAAGGTATGAAAGTTTTTTTCTACTTATAAAATGAAGGCTGACAATGAAGAGTGATTTGGTCAGAGTCCCTAGAAAGGCTCTCAGAGACCGGTGTATATTGGTCACCACAGCACCAGACTTTCCTTTGTTTTTTCTTTCTGCGTGCAATGCGTGGATGCCCATGAGTAGGGCGTGATAGGACCCCAGGAACAAGGGAGTAGCGTTGCACCCCAGGTGTATGCCAGTTTAGTCAGGCACAAGGGGGGTGAAAAAGTGGGGCTTGGTCGCGTCAGCGTATAAGCGGCACCAGCTGGCCTAGGCGGGAAAAAGCATGGAATATAACGGCGTAACAAGGCAGCGGGTGGTATACGAAAGTCTGGGAGACCATAAATATAATACCTATACCAACCACCATTGGAAAAAGATCTGTTAGGAAGGTCAAACATGGGAGGTCGGCCCCAAAGAACAACAGAACCCAAGATCCCAAGGGAGAGTCTAAACTCCAGCTCAATACAAAAATATCTTAAAGAAGAAAGCTCAAAGAGCCCCGGAATTGACACGAAACAAGCAGGAACAAAGGATAAAAAGAAAGACCAACAGAAACAAAAAGGGGGACAGGGGGAGAGGTCCAGGGAAGAGCCGGAGCTTGAAGGAGCATATGCCAGCAGCGACACTGAAGAGCAAAGGAGCATGGCGTTTGTTCCTAATAAAACAGAAATGATGGAAATGTTTGCCAAACTTGAAAATGTTATGGCAAATGACATGGGACATCTGTTGCGCAGAGTGGAAGAGGCAGAAGAGGTGTCAGGAAAGCAGGCAAAAGAAATCTTAGACCTAAAAGCGCAAGTGAGGAAAATGCAGAACGAAAATTGCATGTTGGCATATAAAATGGAAGAACAGGAGAACCAGAGTCGCCGCCAAAATCTGCGCATTAGATCTATCCCGGAGAAACATAATGGGGACTTAGGGGAGAAGATGAGAAAAATATTCAACCCTATCCTAGGAAGGCGTGAAGATGAGGTCCTGAGGATTGACAGGGTACACAGGGTTAGAAAACCCCCAAATTTAAAACAAGACATTCCTAGAGATGTAATTGTGAAGTTCCATGCCTACGAGGACAAAGAAAAGATCTGAAATAAACTTAGGAGTGAGCCTCCGATATGCTTCGAGAATAAAAATCTTCAGGTGTTTACAGATCTTTCTTCGGGAACTTTGGCTCGAAGAAGGCAGTTTATACCACTGCTGGAACAATTGAGGAGGGCCAATTTGAAATATAGCTGGGGGTTTCGAACATCCCTGATCGTTATTAAAGAAGGTAGATCCTATAAGATGAGATTCCAGGAAGAGATGCAGGACTTTTGCGACAGTTTGGGTATGCAAGTCCCGGATGCGGCAAAGATAGAGGGTCGCTGAGTAGAGTGTACATTAACACATCATTCAATAGATGAACTGGGGGAAAACCGGGGGGGGGAGGGGGGTGTTTTTTTTTGTTTTTTTTCTCTCTCTCTCCTTCCCCTCCCCTCTGCTTAGGGGAGCCCACAGGAAACGACTTTGGACTTGAATCATAGGATTGCCTGGACTGGGGAATAAGGGGGAGGGGAAAGTAACTGGGGGTCGCTGCTGGGGGGTTTGGGGAGGTTGATATACCTGGTCGGGTTGTTTGTCTCCGCCCTCCTGTCCCCCCCTCCGCCCTGTAAAAAGGGCGGGGGGGTACCCGAGGCTGTTGGCGGAGCTCCACCCTTGGAGATGAGGCACGCAGTATGGGATCAAGTGTATCCCCTACGTGCGGGCCATGGGCTGTTGTATGGCTGGGGGGTAGGGGGGAGGGATGGGGTGGGGCAGTGGGGGGGAGGGTGGGGGTGGGATGAGGGAGGGAGGGGGGTATTTCCTGCAGGGTTGGCTATAGATGAGCAGCTGATAGGGGAGCGGGGACAATGGTTATTGAGTTAAATGACAGATCTTAAATTCTTGACGTACAATGTGAAGGGATTGAACTCACCTGCGAAAAGACACAAAATACTTAAGGAACTTCAACACTATAAAGCAGATATTGTATTTTTACAGGAGACCCATCTGGCCATTGAATCTGGAATTAAGCGGTTCTCCCCAGGCTTGCCTCTGTGGTTCTATGGAGACACGCCTATTAGGAGATCATAGGGAGTGGCAATAGGGTTTTCAAAGGCCTCTAAATTTTCGCCAGTGGATAGGGTGACGGATCCAGATTGCCGATCTATTCTCCTGAAGGGTAACCTGGGAAATAAAATGTTTACCTTAGCGAATGTTTACTGCCCCAATAAAAACCCAACGGTGTTCCTAAACCAGGTGCTGGCCAAACTAATGGAGTTTAGGGAGGGGGAGGTGGTGCTGGCGGGGGACTTTAATTTTTGCCTTGACCCTGTTTTAGATAGTACGTCCCGGGCACAGGTAACAAGGAAGGCCCAACTCAGCACGATAGGGCATCGGTTGCATTGCTGTCATCTGATGGATGTCTGGAGGGTGCAGCATGCAAGGTTAAGGATTATTCCTTCTTCTCCCCTGTGCATGGGACGTATTCAAGATTAGATTATATACTTACGGACCACAGTTTACTGGATTGGGTGGAGGAGACTCGAATAGAAATTATCTCTATATCTGATCATTCACTGGTCACGATGAGGTTGAGGACCCCGGAGTTGCAAAGGCAACCCTTCTCGTGGAAGTTAAATGAAAATCTATTTAAAAATCAAAGTATTAGAAAGGGTCCAGGAAGAAATCTACTTTTTTTTTTTTAAATCCAATGATACAGGAGAAGTCTTATGGAAAGCACACAAAGCGTACATTAGAGGGGTCCTCATCTCCATTGGGGCGGGGGTGAAAAAAGAGAAAAGAAGAAAGGGAAAGGTTGATCGAGGAAACCTTCTTACTGGAACAGAACCATAAAAAACTGAAGGGTCAGAGTCAGGAAGTCTTCCGCCAGTTAGCCGCCAAAAGGGAGGAGCTAAGGAACTGCATGGAGCTAGATTCCAAAAGGGCCCTTAATAAGATAACAAGAGAATCATTTCTGGGCGAACAAGTCGAGCAAGCACCTGGCAAGGATAGTGAGAAAGAAAAGGGACCGGAATTTTATTGAGAAAATACAGAATAGAAAAGGGGAGATAATAGCCACCAGTAGAGGGATTGCAGAGGAGTTCAGAAAGTTCAATGAAGCCCTATACTCCATTGGACAAAAAGGACCAGGAGATCAAACTGCTATGGGGAGGGTAGAGGAATTCCTGAGGGGGGCGGGGGTGGCTGAGCTATCAGAGGAAGATAGAGGTATCCTCGATAGGCCTATAGCGGAAGAGGAAATCTTGTCAGCTTTGAAAAATTCCCCGATGGGTTCACTACCCTGTACCTAGAAAAAATGAAACATATTCTCGTACCTAGGCTTTGTCAATTTTGGAATGCGTTGGGGTCTAACTGTGCAATGGAGAGAGAAGCTCTAGCTGCCTCTATCACATTGATATTGAAAGAAGGTAAAAATAATAGGCTCTGTTTGAGTTATAGACCTATTTCATTGTTAAACCCAGACGTCAAACTTTATGCCAAAGTTCTGGCTAGCAGACTGAAGGATAGAATGACCACTCTGGTACATGCAGACCAGGTGGGTTTTGTGCCGGGGAGACAGAGTAGGGACAATGGGGTGCGAGCAGTGTTACTGCTGGAGTCCAGTAAACTTGGGGGGCCCCCAGTTCTATTCCTGTCAGTGGACGTGGAAAAAGCGTTTGACAGGGTAGACTGGGGGGTTCATGATTAAAACCCTGGAAGTAATGGGGGTTGGCCCCGGATTTATTTCATGGGTCAAGATACTCTACAATAATCCTTTGGCATCCGTGAGGGTGAACGGGGTTCTCTCCAGACTCTTTCGGATGAAAAATGGCACTAGGCAGGGGTGCCCTCTGTCCCCCCTCCTATTTGTCTTGTCCCTAGAGCCTTTATTGGCCACCATTCGAAACAACCCAGACTGTAGTGGGGTGAAGATAGAAGCAGAGGAACATAAGCTTGCGGCCTTCGCCGACGATGTTATGTTCTTTATTTCGAACCCCAGGATTACCATACCGAATGTGTTACAGATTTTAAAAAGATATGGCGAGATCTCAAATTTTAAAATAAATCTGAAGAAGTCCGAGATCCTAAATTATTAATGTGGGCAAACAAGAGGAGGCGAGTCTGTCAGAGGTGTTTCCCTTTCCCTGGAGAAAGGAAATTAAGTATTTGGGGATTAACCTATCCAACTCATTCAAAAAATTGTATGTAAATAACTACATTCCGCTGCTGGACGAGATCAGGCAGGAAGTTAGAAGTCTATCAATGAGGCCCCTTTCATGGTTTGGCCACGTGAATGCGGTTAAAATAATGTTAACACCTAAAATATTGTATACATTTCAGATGCTGCCAATTCCACTCCCCCAGTCATATCTAAGAGCTCTACGAGGTTTGATAGCAAGATTTGTCTGGGGTGGCAAAGCCATGAATTTCCTACGCAGTTCTGAGCAGAGAAAAAAAAAAGGTGGACTAGCTTTGCCAGACTTTATTAAGTACTATTTATCAGTAATACTGTAACGAGTCATGGAGTGGTCAAAAAAGGTTTCGGAGAAGAGATGGGTCAACATAGAACACTATTTGAGCAACACTGATTTAGGTCACATTATTTGGAACCCCCCAAAATACAGAGCACTGGGCACTAACACAGCGGTACTGACACATAACACTCTTAAATATTGGGATCAGATCCACACACAGAATAAATGGACACCCAACTCACCTTTGATTTATATGAAAGACAATACATTTTTTGAGCCTGGGATGAGGGAGGTGGGGGGGAATTGGATAAAAGAGGATTATATTCAACTAAAAAATTTCATTAGTCAGGGGGAAATACGCACGTATGCCAATTTGAAGGCTGAATCGGAATTTTGGGTGATACATGGGTGGAGGTATGCCCAGCTCTCGCACTCGAACTGGGAAAGGGAGTTAGGGTCACAATGTAGTAAATTCACATTGGAGAAGATTTTGAGGATTCGGCACTAGATACTAGGACTGAAATAAATTTTAAATGTCTTGCAAGATGGTATGCCACCCCAGACAAATTAAGTAGGTTTGACCGTACTAAATCGGAGACATGCTGGAGAGGGTGTGCTTGCTTGGGAACAATGGCCAATATTTGGTGGGAGTGCCCCATTAAAACATTTTGGAAAAAAATCATAACATTGATTAAGGAAATTACAGACAATGCAATTCTAGAAGATCCATGGGTATGTCTATTTCACGGTATGGAGGAGACGGTGAAGCGATACCAATCTTCTATTGTCCCTATATTGTTGGAGTCAGCCAAGAAGCAGATTGCAATGAAGTGGTTAGATGCGTCAAGCCCAAACACCCGAGATTGGCTCTATTGTATAAATGAAATCTACAATGTGGAGTGTATGGACAGTAGGGGATTGGTGAAAAAAAGTGTGGCGCTAAGAAATAGTGTTGTTAGAGTAACAGTGGTACCTAAAAATGTAGGTATATAACCCTAAGGTGTGTACCAAAATGGTGATGATTCTATACAGTGTGTAGAAAGACAATCAAGTCTCTTCGTATGGCAACATAAAACAAAATGAACAAAGAAATATGGAAAAAAAGGTATAACCTAAATAAACAAGTGTGTAAACACATACAAACAGTGAAAAAGACATGTCAGTATTAAGTGGGTCAGTTTTTGGGGTGGAGTAACCTATCCCAAAAAACGGCTCAGGAATGAATCACAATAAGTGGTGAAAGATTACAACAATGTAATGTGCATTGTCCCAAAAATTACCTGCTCTTCAAAACGAGGCCTGCGTGCAAAAACATGGGTCCATAAAAATATGGGTCCATAAAAAAATAAGTAAGTGTAAATATTAGAAGTCCATCGCTATGTAATGGGGTGATCCCAGGTAGTTCCCCGAC
This sequence comes from Lithobates clamitans, assembly GCA_037952925.1. NCBI lineage: Eukaryota > Metazoa > Chordata > Amphibia > Anura > Ranidae > Lithobates > Lithobates clamitans. Next base: position 576,917 of record JBBGZY010000152.1, read on the forward strand.
AGCTTGAGTATAAGCAGTCCTCATACAAAATCAATGGGAACCATTAGGAGTGTTCTTGCATGCAAATAAGTTCTTATCTTGATATGGAGACTTTCACCAGAAAGATATAAGTGTGAAATGCCCTTACCAGACAAGGTGAACTCACAGGCCCTTGGCGGTGAGTCAAACGAGCATGTACCGCCAAGCGGTATAGTGTGGCGAACCGTATAAGAATCCTGGACAGGGTCTCCTCAGGTGTCACCGGATGGCATGTCTCTGGGAAGGCTGGACTGGAAACAGATGTCTTCAGAATTTAACTTCGGTCATCAGTTTAGAAGATAGTTTCCTCAGCGACCAACCATATGAGTAGGCAAAAATAAAAAGAAAAAACTTCCACATAGTGTAAATCCTTATTAAAAACGTAATAATGTTTATTGGTATCAAGAGAAATAGTATCCGAAAGAATGTACAAATATGGGCAGTAAAAACTCGCCTCACACAAGTACAAAAACTATAAAAAATTTTAAAAATTAGCGCAGTAGGTGATGGGGATAAAAACACAGAGAACCGATGCGTTTCATCCTCAAAGACTTCTGCTGAGGTATGAATTTGCCCCCCATCCCCTGTGCTTTATATAATATAAATGGTAATCAGAAATAGTTCAACAGCTGCAATGTATGGCGCGACTTCCGGGTCTGACGGCGTCACTGCTGACCGAGCGGTTATGTGGTATGCCCAAGGCCAATCCTGTTTCCCCATGGCTGGTCGGGAGCCAGACCTCACTTCTGTCCTCCAATCAACAATTGCTGCATCACCCCTGCTAGCACAGTGATCACGTGATGATCGCGTGATCTGTTATGTGTGGAATGACGCAAAGCCGCTCAAAGCCTGCGTATCACGGGAGGGAGGAAGTAGGAGCTCACACGTCCACGACCTGGAACACAAACATTGCGACGGTCAAGGAGGGAGTCATTTAAATCTAAATCTGTGTAGCCCAGTCAGAATAACAGAAGTCGGATCACCAAATAATAGCATACTGATTTAGGAAAACATGTAGCAAAGACAGTTCACAATCGGTATACCCACAAAAGTGGTATATATAGATGGATTTTACATATGACCTTCATATACAACACCATACAATCGTGGGGAGCAAATGAAGAAACTTGAGAGAAAAATATTAAAAATGAGACAGTAAGAGGTTTGTATACCAAACCATAATTAGCAGCATCAATAAAATCATATTTGTTAAACATGTATAGATTTAGATTTTCACTTTCATACATTTACAACAGTCAGGTTGTTGGATGCTTCACGTTATTCTTTTTAGGAGTTTGGCGCAATCTTTTTAATTTTTCCAGTAGGGGATTGGTACCTGATGATGGGGATGAACGGGTGGATAAATGGGCAGTTTGACAAAAATTTAAAAATACTTGGAGATACCTAGAGGAGATTTTAAGTGTAGTTTGAAGGATTGGGAATCCGGGAGTGCCTGGTAGGAGTGACTGCGAAGGCTAATCTCTCTGTAGCCATTTGCAGGAGGGGGGGAGAGGGAGGGTTGGGTGGATAAGGGGGGTGGGACCCAGGGAGGATTGTATTACTATGATGTAATTTTGTAAATGTGAATGTATATTTGTAGGGCTTGGGTTTTGTATTGATAAAATATTAAATAAAGAACTAAAAAAAAGGGGGGGTTAAAACCGCCTGCAAAATGCCACTGCAGCGGTATTTTGCCGGCGGTATAGCCTCGATGTCCCATTGATTTCAATGGGCAGGAGCGGTTTATACACCGCTCCAAAGATGCTGCTAGAGGACTTTTTTAAGGCCCATTTCACACTGGGGCGTTTTTAGGTGCTACCGCACTAAAAATAGCGCCTGAAAAACACCCTAAAGAAGCGACTCCATTCACTTCAGTCTGGGCTTTCACACTGGAGCGGTGCGCTGGCAGGGCATCACAAAAAGTCCTGCCAGCAGCTTCTTTGGAGCAATGAACTCACTGCTCCTCCCCATTAAAATCAATGAGGCAGCGCTGTGATACCGCCGGCAAAATGCCGATCCAGCGGCGTTTTTCGGGCAGATTTAACCGGTTTTCGGCCGCTAGCAGAGGGGTTAAAACCACCCCGTGGGGGGTTAAAACCGCCCTGCTAGCTGAATGCCACTAAAACGACAGTAAAGCGGCGCTAAAAATAGCGCCGCTTTACCGCAGATGCCACCCGCCCCAGTGTGAAAAGGGCCTTAGGCTCTATTCACACTAATGCGTTTTTTGATGCATTTTGCAGAAATGCAAGGGAATTTTTTTAACATGGGTTCCTATAGAACATGTTCACATAAATGCATTTTTGTCCCTTTGGAAAGGGTTGGGGACTTTTTTCCCCACAAATGCAGCGTTTGGCTTGTAATAGATTTCAATGGACCTGCATCCAAAACGCAAGTACCGCATTTTTACCGCGATTTGCTTTTTTTTTATTTCTTTTTTTTTTACATTGTCTATAGCTGGTTGCTAAGAAGGGGGCCAGGAAACTGGCCGCCGCATCCTTGACAACCTATGAGTCATCAGCTGTCAGCTGACTTCCTGCTCAATGTAAAAAAAAAATGCTGGTTAAAAAAAAAAATCGTGGAAATTAACAGCGTGGGGTCCCCCCAGGTCCATACCAGGCCCTTAGGTCTAGTATGGATTTGGAGGGGACCCCCATGCCAAAATAAAAAAAAAATGGCATGGGGGTCCCCTCAAAATCCATACCAGACCATAATCCGTGCACGCAGCCCGGCAGGTCAGGAAAGGGAGGGGATGAGCAAGCGCCCCCCCTCCTGAACCATACCAGGCCGCATGCCCTCAACATGGGGGGATGGGTGCTTTGGGGCAGGGGGGGCTCTGTGCCCCCACCCCAAAACACCTTGCCCCCATGTTGATGGGGACAAGGGCCTCTTCCCGACAACCCTTGCCCGGTGGTTGTCAGGGTCTGCGGGCGGGGGAATTATCAGAATCTGGAAGCCCCCTTTAACAAGGGGGCCCCCAGATCCCGGCCCCCCCTACATTGTACCCCTACCCATTCACCTGTAAAAAAAGTAGTGTAGTGTTAAAAAATACAAGGGCCTGGTATGGACCTAGGGGGGACCCTACGCTTTTTTTTTTCTCAATTTTTTTTTTTTTTAGCCGCCATTTTTTTTTTACATTGAGCAGGAAGTCAGCTGATGACTCGTCAATTGTTAAGGACGCGGCAATGGCTTCCTGGCCCCCCTCCAACTGGCTATATACAGTGTAAAAAAATGCCAATAGCAGAAAAATCACGGTAAAAACGCTGGTCCAAAAACGCGGCAAGCACCGCAAAAAGAACTGCAGAAACACTCAAAAGCAACATGCATAGATGTGAATCGAGCCTTACTGTCCTGCTAGCGCACCGCTGCAGTGTGAAAGCCCGTTTCACACTGAAGTGAATAGAGCCACTTCTGTGTATTTCAGGCGCTATTTTTAGCACTATAGCGCCTGAAAAATGCCCCAGTGTGAAAGGGGCCTAAGGCCCCTTTCACACGGATGGCTATTCTGCCACAGTTAAAAGCATGTTTTTTTTCTGTGAAATTTAAGACTCCAGGCACTGCAATCAGCTGCATTGGTACAGTGCGATTAGCTGCGGTTGCGTTTAGCTGCGGTTTGCCATTTCCAAGGCAACCCGATAGGGTACCGACTGTATTGAACGGGGATATGACTTGGATCCCCACCTGTGCCCGGCACTGTTTGGTATGAATCTTGAGGGGGAACTCCATGCCAAACTTTAAATAAAAAACCGGCATGGGTTCCCCCCAAGGGCATACCAGGCCCTTCGGTCTGGTATGGATTTTAAGGGGAACCTCCTATGCCGAAAAACGGCGTGGGGTCCCCCCTCAAAATCCATACCAGACCCTTATCCGAGCACGCAGCCTGGCCAGTCAGGAAAGGGGGTGGGGACGAGTGAGTGCCCCCCCTCCTGAACTGTGCCAGGCCGCATGCCCTCAACATGGGGGATGGGTGCTTTGGGGAAGGGGGGCGCACTGCGGCCCCCCCCCCAAAGCACCTTGTCCTCATGTTGATGAGGACAAGGGCCTCTTCCTGACAACCCTGGCCATTGGTTGTCAGGGTCTGCGGGCGGGGGGCTTATCAGAATCCAGGAGCCCCCTTTAATAAGGGCTGACTAAATACTTTTTTGCCCCACTATATATATATATATATTGCCCTAAATTAAAAAGAACAGCTAAGTTTAGATGCAGAACAAACCTTCCTATTACCCATCAGATCCTTGCGTTCTCCGGGCCAGCATGAATTAGCAGGAAACTTTGAGATAACCTTTTTGATGTACCTGTTTCACCTCCCTCTGACTCAACCAATCATACTAGGTGTGTAATGTAGCTGCACCCTCTTCTCATACTGCCAAATTTGACTCCATCAAGAGTCCCACCAAGGAGCAGAGACGGGTACCCAGTGCAGCTTCTCAGCTACAAAGGAATTGGGAGACTCAGGACACAAGGGCTCAGAACAGTGACAACCCAGGAATAGCATGATGCATACAGCACTTGAGGTCCATTGACACCTATGCAGGCAGATTGGTGCACATGCTTTTTTGCATGTTTTATTGCGTCACATCTAAAGCAGGATATTCATTTCAATGGGGTGCCCTATGTGTAATAAATCACACCAAAGTGCAAGTACCTTTTCTAAAATCATGCTACATCAAAATGCATGTTAGTTGTGCTTTGTGTGTTGTGGGAACATGTGCAGTTTTGCATGTATTCTCACATTACACAAAACTGAACCCAGCCTAAAAGTGCCAGCAGGGTTGAGGGTAGGGGTAATTTTTGGCTGCAGAAGAAACCAAGCCATCGTCTCAAATTACACGGTCACAGTGCCCCATGCCATACTCCAACTTGTAAGCTTCTAAAACAGGACTAAATACATAATTGCAGTGGAATGATAAATACTTTGTTACATATGACAGTGCCAACAGGGAAAAGCAAGTCCACAGTCCAAAGAGCCTTTCCAGAACCTTTGCTTGGCACTGGCAGCCTTTACAAAGTATTTGCCTTTCCACATCACATATTATTTATTTAGTCCTATTTTCATATGCTTAGAAACTTTCAGGCTGATCTACGGGAAAGGGGGAGGCTTGCTGTTTCCCACTGAAGAATACAGCACAACTTTCCACTTATACTTCGGTATGCAGTATACTTTGTTATTAAAACACCTTTAGGTTGTCAGTATGGCACTGATCGTGTCATTGGACATGTCATGATATGTCATTGGACTTCTTACTTCAGTACAGTACTTAAAGTGTCTCTGCAGACATTTTTCCAGTTATGTCATTATGGTCTTAATTGTGTTGGTGGACATTGCAATGTTTGTGTCAGTGTGGTACTGATTATGTTTTTGTGGATGATTCAGTACATCACTGATTGTGTCTCTGTGGAAATGTTTCTGCTTGTGATTGTGTTTATTTGGTTATAATATTGTAAATAGGTTTTTGGTTCTGTATGCTGTGTGTGGATGATGGTAAAGGAGTACAATGTAGCTGGCCTAAAAAGAAAAAGGTATAAATCTGGACCTGGTAGACATAGACAGAATGCCAGTTTTAGGCGCAGAGAGGAATCTAAGGTTCTAAGTAAGGATGGGCTATTTGTTTGAGTCAAACATGAGTTCGACTCGAACATTGGCTGTTCGCCCGTTCACCGAACAGCGAACAATTTGGGGTGTTCACGGCAAATTCGAAAAGCCGCGGAACACCCTTTAAAATTCTATGGGAGAAATCTAAAATGCTAATTTTAAAGGTTAATATGCAAGTTATTGTCATAAAAAGTGTTTGGGGACCTGGGTCCTGCCCCAGGGGACATGTATCAATGCAAAAAAAGTTTTAAAAACTGACTTTTTTTGGAAGTAGTAATTTTAATAATGCTTAAAGTGAAACAATAAAAGTGAAATACTCTTTTAAATTTCGTACCTGGGGGGGCGTCTATAGTATGCCTGTAAAGTAGCACATGTTTCCCATGTTTATAACAGTCCGAGAGCAAAATGACATTTCTAAAGGAAAAAAAGTCATTTAAAAGTGCTAGCGCTAGTGCCCGCTATTAATGAATTGTCGGCCCAGACAATACACATAAAAGTCATTGAAAGTCATTGAACAATAAAAAAAAAAAAAGCGTGGGGGTCCCCAAATTCTATTACCAGGCCCTTTTGTCATGAGAGGGTTTACCCCTTGGTGGCGCTATCGGTCTCTTGGATCGCAGTACCAGTGTCCACCAGCGGGTGTCTTCCAACACCTGGGACCTGTAGTAAGAGGTCTCTCCTGCTGGTGGCACTGTTGCATCCTTGGGCCGTAGTACCGGTGTCCACCAGCGGGTGCACTCCGGCAGTGTGGAGCAAACAGCACACTCTGCGCTCAGCTGTAACATGAGGTCAATTACCACAGCCTTATAAATACCCGGCAAGCCCCCATAGGCTTGCCTTGGTATCTTTCTTCCTTGTGCCCTGACCTGTTATCCCATATCCTGTAAACCTGTATCTGAACCTGAGCCTGTATCTGATCCCATCCTGATCCTGTCCCTCCTGTGTTCCTATTCCCTTGTATCCATATCCCATCCATTATCTCCCTCTCCTATCCTGCCCTTGTTCAGTTGCTGATCCCCCTGTGTATGACCCTGGCCTGGCTTGCGTGTTTAATTTTGGTACTTCCCTTTGGCTTCATATATTATCTGTTGTATGTGGGTTTCTGTTGGTTGGTTGAGCACTATTTGTATTCGGGGTGTTTGTTTATTTATCACTTATCTTAAACATTATTCTTATTTCACTTTACATGCATTTTGGTTTCCTCTTTGCAGTCCACACAATCTGGTCACACCTGTTCATGACAGTATACCAAGGCCATCTCTGACCAGAAGTGGCTGCACAGGGGAACCATCTCGGTTCTGTTGCACATTACTGGGATGAATTCAGATATAATTGCTTATTTTGCTCTGCTGGCAACAGAGTTCTGAATATCTCCGCCAGACATTGAAAGGGTGGTCCAGTGATCAGCTGCTGGAGATTATCCGTTTAGCTCACTCTGTGGTTGACCAGGGCAGTATATGGTTTGAGGATGTTCAGCCTTTGATTGGAATGTGTACAGAGATGGCTCTGCCTTGTATCCCAAAGGGCCATTATGACTTTTCTCCCCCCTTCAGCATTAACTAGGTTGCGTCCTTAGTATGGCTGTTGGAGGATGACTCTGCATCCTTTTTTGAGCATTATTCGGTTTGTCCCAAACAGTTGTTGAAAGATTGTATAGATGAAGTGCAGTCGCTGGTCAGACAGAGGGAATGTGAGACCACTTTTGTGCTACCTGTCTGATGTCTTGATGCCTGCCTTCCAGCCTGATGTGCCTACCTTCCAGTCAGATGTGTCCACTTTCCAGTCTGATGTCTTGATGCCTGCCTTCCAGCCTGAAGGCTCAGTGCCTGCCTTCCAGCCTGATATATCTACCTTCTAGTCTGATGTGCCCACTTTCCAGCCTGATGTCTCGATGCCTGCCTTTCAGTCTGATGTGCCCACTTGCCAGTTGGTGCCCGCTTTCCAGTCTGATGTGCCTGCCTTCCAGCCTGGTATTTTGGTGCCTGCCTTCCAGCTTGATGTCTCTGCCTTACAGTCTGATATGCCCGCTTCTCAGTCTGATTTCTCAATGCCTGCCTTCCAGTCTGATGTGCCCACCTTCCAGTCTGATGTGCCCACCTTCCAGTCTGATGTGCCCACCTTCCAGTCTGATGTGCCCACCTTCCAGTCTGATGTGCCCACCTTCCAGTCTGATGTACCCGCCCTCCAGTCTAATGTGCCTGCTTTCCAGTCTGATGTCCTGATGCCTGCCTTCCAGCCTGATGTCTCGGCGTCTGCCTCCCAGCTTGATGTCTTTGCCTCACAGTCTGATGTGCCCACTGTCCAGTCTGTCCTGATGTCTGCCTTCCAGCCCGAAGTCTCGGTGCCCGCTTTCCAGTCTGATGCGCCTGCTATTCAGTCTGATGTGCCTGCCTTCTAGCCGGATGTCTCGATGCCTGCCTTCCAGCTAGATGTCTCGATGCCTGCCTTCCAGCCGGATGTCTCAGCCTTCCAGTCTGATGTACCCGCTCTCCAGTCTAATGTGCCTGCTTTACAGTCTGATGGCTGCCTTCCAGCCTGAAGTCTCGCCTGATGTCTCGGTGTCCGCATTTCCACCTGATGTCTCGATGCCTGGCTTCCCAGTCTGATGTGCCAGCTTCCCAGTCTGATGTGCCAGCTTCCCAGTCTGATGTGCCAGCTTCCCAGACTAATGTGCCAGCTTCCCAGACTGATGTGCCAGTGCCCGCTGCCCAGCTCGAAGTGCCCGCTGCCCAGCTCGAAGTGCCCGCTGCCCAGCTTGGTATATTCCTGCCCGCTGTCTGCCCGGATGTAACCGCTGTCTGCCCGGATGTAACCGCTGTCTGCCCGGATGTAACCGCTGTCTGCCCGGATGTAACCGCTGTCTGCCCGGATGTAACCGCTGTCCAGTTTGATGTACCCGATGCCCAGCCTGATGTGCCCTCATCTGTTCGGTTTGAGGCCATGAACTTTGGACAATTTCACCTTGTTGGAGCGTCCGGAGGCCGCTCCTTTGGGGGGGTACTGTCATGAGAGGGTTTACCCGTTGGTGGCGCTATCGGTCTCTTGGATCGCAGTACCAGTGTCCACCAGCGGGTGTCTTCCAACACCTGGGACCTGTAGTAAGAGGTCTCTCCTGCTGGTGGCACTGTTGCATCCTTGGGCCATAGTACCAGTGTACACCAGCGGGTGCACTCCGGCAGTGTGGAGCAAACAGCACACTCTGCGCTCAGCTGTAACATGAGGTCAATTACCACAGCCTTATAAATACCCGGCAAGCCCTCATAGGCTTGCCTTGGTATCATTCTTCCTTGTGCCCTGACCTGTTTTCCCGTGTCCTGTAAACCTGTATCTGAACCTGAGCCTGCTCCTGAGCCTGTATCTGATCCCATCCTGATCCTGTCCCTCCTGTGTTCCTATTCCCTTGTATCCATATCCCGTCCATTATCTCCCTCTCCTATCCTGCCCTTGTTCAGTTGCTGATCCCCCTGTGTATGACCCTGGCCTGGCTTACGTGTTTTATTGTGGTACTTCCCTTTGGCTGTATATATTATCTGTTGTCTGTCGGTTTCTGTTGGTTGGTTGAGCACTATTTGTATTTGGGGTGTTTGTTTATTTATATCACTTATCTTAAATAAACATTATTCTTATTTCACTTTACATGCGTTTTGGTTTCCTCTTTGCAGTCCACACAATCTGGTCACACCTGTTAATGACACCTGCAGGTCTGGTATGGATTTTAAGGGGAACTCTGCGCCAAAATGAAAAAAAAATGGCGTGGGATTCCCCCAAAATTCCACACCAGACCCTTATATGAGCACGCAACCTGGCAGGCCACAGAAGAAGAGGGGGGACAAGAGAGCTCCTGAACTGTACCAGGCCACATGCCCTCAACATGGGGAGGATGTCCCCATGTTGATGGGGACAAGGGCCTCATCCCCACAACCCTTGCCCGGTGGTTGTGGGGGTCTGCAGGGGGGGCTTATCGGATCTGGAAGCAAAACAAAGGTGACACCCAGATCCCAGCCCTCCCCCTATGTGAATTGGAAAGGGGTACATTGTACCCCTACCATTTCACAAAAAGAGTGTCAAAATGATAAAAAACCACAGGAGAGGGCTTGGGACAAGTCCTTTATTAAAAATAAAAAAATTAAAAAGAGATTCCAGCGATGTAATCCATGCTCCTACTCCAGCGATGTAATCCAATTCTCAATCTCCAGCGATGGATGATCTCCAGTGAGGAACACGCACAGGATCCTGACTCCACCGGAGGCACCCAGCCAATGACGCGGCGCTAACTTGACAGCTCTTATGTAGCTGAGGGCGGGGCCACCCGTCATGTGACCCCATCCCCCTCTGCAAAGGGGAAAATCCGGGGTTTCCCAGTGACATGTATGGGTGACCCGCCCCCCTCTGATGCAATGGGAACCCTGCATTTGTTCAAAAGTTCATTTGTTATCTTATCAATAATAACATCTAGTTAACAACACTAATTTTCTGACAATAAATATGTTAAAATATACTATACCTGGCTCCAGTTAGGCTCCTCCACTTTTTCCAGGATGGAAGGCCCAGGTTGGTCCTCGGAAACTTCAGCTTGAGTTGAAACAAGGGTTGAGGGAAGTGTAGAAAGTGATTTCCTGGCTTCAATCTGGACTTCCAAAAATGGCATCCTGTTGTAGTACCACAGACTGGGTACATACACATCCTCTGCTGCTGCTCCTGATCTCATGGAAGCCTGGACCTTATTAAGCTCCTTCCTATACGTGCTTCTCAAGCTACCAATTTTCTTCTCCACAAACTCAATATCTGCATCGGGGACCTGCGTCTTCACAAATTGCAGCAGTTTCTCCAGCGATGCCTTTCTAGCTGGTTTATTTTGATATAAGGGGTTTTTAACCTCCCACAAATTTCTCATATCCCTGTATCTGTCTATGAACTGGCCCATGAATTCAGGGTCTTTGAATTATTTCATATTTGCTGAAAGACAAAACACAAGACCAAAGCACTAATATCAGGCTAAACTCTCCTAATCTTTTCCCAATATAGGCCTCAATCTAGAATCAGTATAGGCCACTGATGTCCCAAGTTAAAATGTTACCATGCTTATAACTTTTGGCGCTTCTGGTCCTCCTTCCTCTGCACGCGTGTTAGCTTTATATACACTACGCATGCGTGAAACTCCGCCCGTGTCGCCCGCCCCTGACGTTCTTTCTAGAATATTCCCCCGGTGCAGTGGGAGAGCACATGGTGGAGACACAGCAGGTGCGTGATAATAGCAGTAACGAGGAGGAAAGCCCGGAGCCAGAAACGTCCCGATCCCGGAGGAGAAGATATAAGGCCTCAAATATGTCCTTTGTAGAGATGGTGGAAATGGTGGACATCTTGAAGAGGACCAACTATGATGAAGTATGGACCTTGCCTAAACCCAAATGTGAGAAAGGCCAAGATCATGTTGTGAAGAGTCTGCACAGAAATTTTGGGGTACGACGATCCAAGGAGCAATTAAGGAAACGTTGGTCAGACCTAAAATTGAGGGAGCAGGATCAGTACAGAAGGATCAAGAGATTGTTTCTAAAAAGTAAGTATTTGTCATGTGTTTATTATTATTATTATTATTATTATTATTATTATTATTATTATTATTGCTTGCATGTTGCTCCATATGCTTTTCTTTACTGTTGTACAGTTAAAAATGGTTGCGTTCATGTTCGTGGGCACAGTAATCGGCCGCAGTACACATAGTTTGTTTGCCAACTAAATACAATGTTTTTGGCAGATACAGGGTTAACTACATTTGGTCATGCTAATTTGTATTACTGGAACTTTAGGACATTGTTGTCTAGATGTGTTTGTAACTAGAATGAATTGCAAACTTGATTCAGTGTAATGTAAGGAGAAGACACTCAGCAGCTGTTTACACATCTGGACTCAGGAGCACTAGTGTGGGACACCAGAAGATACTTTTTAGGGTGTCCCACACAGGTGCTCCAGTGGATACTTGGGGTGTCTACATGTGTGAAAGTTGTCCAAAAAGGTAAGTATTCCAGCTTTGTTAAGGGAATAAATCATGTTTTCAACTTGGAACTCTGCCCAAGCAGACAATTGTACCCCACTTCCAAGCAATGTTTCACATTCATATTTCTAGCCACAAATATCTGTGTGCTAAGTATACCTTTTGTTTCATTCTCATAGGGGAGAAAAGATTCAGGACATCTGAGGATACCAGGCACCCCCCACCTCAGGAAGAACGGGAGCAGAGGACACCACAACCTCAGGATGTGGAGGGAGGAGAGGTGGAAGAAGTGGTTGAAATTGTCACCACAACAGGTCAGTGTCTGACACCACAGATTCAGGTAAAAGATGTATGCCTGCACATTTATAATACATGGTGTGTTTTTTTATTTTAGGTGATGTGCATGTTGTGGAAGAACAATCTACTCATTTCACCAGTGACAGTGCACAAAGGCTAATCCAGGACATAATGTATTGTAGTCGGGATTTAGACTTCATAAAGGAAAAAACCAAGGAGATAGAATAAAGAACATGATTGATGTATTAGGGAGAATCTAAATGCAAAAGAAAATTATACTTTTTTTTTTGTTTGTTTAAAGAAAATGCAACTAAAGTTTTAATACAGTTTAAAAGCCAAATTTGGAAGATGCACACAGTGTGTCAACATGTGCTATCTGCCATCAGAGGATATCAAGGAATGCATTTTGTGGGTGCAACCCCTGCCTTGCAACTCTAGTAGGTGAGAGGAAGGGGTTGCACCCCCAAAGCATGTCCATTGATCCCCCATGATGGGAGATGGCACATGTTGACATCAGGAATGGGATCAGAGATAAAATCCCCATTTTAACTCACAATTTGTGTGCATCTTCTAAATTTGGCTTTTACAGGGGTGACATCACCCCATCTGATGAAGGCAATATCAACACAGTTTTGACACTAATGTCTGATATTGCCTTCATTTTTTCAATGTTGAACTTTGTAAGTTCCAGAGTTGTGTATGTTATGTTTGGAAACATGCCTGTTTATGTACTTTTTATATAAATTTCAAGGTAAAACTTTAAAAAAACAAGATTTTTATTTAAAAAAAAAAAAGTTTTACAACGCACATGTGAATGTGCACGGAGTAAAAGGTTTTATACTCAACAATGTGTGGCTTCTTCTTTCAATGCTCAATACCAGTTTTTGTATTAAGTTGGTGTTTACAGTGACAATGGGTGTTATTTAAATAATGGAAAAACCACTTGGCAATACAAGTGCACTAGTAGAACCCAGGAGACAGCTAAAAGACACAAGTAGTAAATCAAATTCAAGATTTTATCAGATACATTTTTTTTTTTTAATTTCGAAAATATTTACAAATTTGCTGGCATAGCAATGGCCCCCCTACCTGTAAAATAATTCACATATTTTTGATGCACTTCACGGGTGCTTTGGGGGGGGGACAAGCCAGGACGGCCAGCTTCCAGGGCCGTCATTGTCGTTTCATGAGGTCCAGCCTCAAGCCCAACTGAAGCAACATAATTTGGAGCATTTTGCTTTAAAAAGTTGTGCAGTATGCAGCATGATAAAACGATCTAGTTAAGTTTGTACTCCACCATATTTATTGCCATTAGAAATAGGCGGAACCGGCTGGCTTTTATCCCAAAGGTATTCTCCACGACTCTTCTGGCTCTGGCCAGCTGGTAATTAAAAACCCTCTTCTCCGGGGTGAGGGTCCTCTGGGGGAATGGCCTCATCAGGTGATCACCCAGACCAAATGCTTCATCAGCGCTAAAAACAAATAGGAGTCCTTCGACGTTCTCTTCTGCAGGTCGCAATCCCAAGCCACCACTCTGGAGATGTTGCTAGAACTCGTTCTGGGCAAAGACTCCACTATCCGACATCTGGCCATTCTTCTCCACGTCCACATATAAAAACTCATATGTCGCTGACACCACCGCCATTAACACAATACTATGAAACCCCTTATAATTAAAATAGTATGACCCCGGGTGGGGTGGTGGGACGATATGGACGTGATTCCCATCAATTGCCCCTCCGCAGTTTGGAAAGTTCCACCACTCGGCAAACTGGGATGCCACAGTCTGTCATTCCTGTGGCATTGAAGAAAACATAAAAATAAAATTAGTACTTTTGCACATAATATTGCAAGCAGATTAGACACAAACATTCTTGGCCAACATCAGTATAACATTTATTTTAAGGAGTATTTAAAGACAAAAGTATAAGGTCCACTTATCAGATTCCTCACCCCCTCTGATGGCCCATCGTAAAAATTTTAGGGGGGAGGGTTCTAAATGAGTTTGGGAGCCAAAAAAAAAGCCTCTGGCACTCTGCCTGAATTTAAGGACAACAATAATATTTGGACACATTTTAGGGGGTGTTTAGGGTAAAGCACTACAATAGGGGTGACAAAATACATTAAGTGGGGGGCACATGCACGGCGCGAACCGAGGAGGAAGCAATTGCTGATTGCTCCGTGAGCCGCGGAGTCGAACGGCACTTCCCCGGGGCCATCCACACTGAGTTTCGATCCGATTCTTCCTAACACCCCCGGCGGAACATCCAGCATATGCCGGGACACAAAAATCACCACAGTAAACCGGCTCAAAGATCTCTAACTACATACTTGTTAAGAGTGAGAGAGAGGAACATGCAGGCCCAAGATGGCGCCCGGAGGACACAGTCACAGGCACACCTTCCCGCTGCAGCTACCTCGCCGCCACACTCCCTGGGAGACTGTGAGTACTCATTACAACTAACTAAGGCAGATCTGGATGAAAGTCTAACCCTAATGTATGAAAAGATCGCCCAGAAGTTTCAATCTGAGCTGCATAAGTCTACCAATACGCTGTCTCTGGAGATTGCAGCTCTGGGAAGCAGAACAGACTTACTGGAGACCAAACATGATGAACTGTCCCTAGTGTACTCAGATCTCAGAAAAGAGCATGAATCCTTGTCAGAAATAGTCCTACAACTCCAAGCTCACATTGAGGACCTAGACAACAGGAATCGACACAATAATCTTAGGGTGCGTGGAGTACCGGAATCGGTAACAGATTTACTACACGCCATTCAGAAGCTATTTCAATCTCTCCTGCCTGACTCCCCTTTGACGGCCTTTTCCTGTGATAGGATTCATAGGGCCTTGCGCCCTCCACCTCCAGAGAAGCCTCCTAGAGACATAGTGCTTTGCCTCAAGGACTTCTTGATTAAAGAAGATATCCTCAGGGCCTCAAGAAACACACCCAACATTCGCCTAGATGGTACTCCTGTTCAAATTTACCCGGATATCTCCCCCACTAGCCTTGACAAGCACAGGAAGATGAAAGAGGTTACATCAGTGCTTCAGTCTGCAAGTATTTGCTACTGCTGGGGCTTCCCTTTCAAGCTTCAGGTGCCTCATAATGGCACGACATACACCGTGACCACGTTGGCGGAAGGCAAGGAGTTGCTGGTGAAACTGGGCCTCCTAGATGCGGTTTCCCTGCCCAGACTACCATCCACTCCAAGCCACTCAGCTATTTGGGCTACCCCACCACCCAGGATAGATCGCCGAGATCAACGCCGTGACTAACAGAAACAGCAACTCTCTTTTATTTTTTTTGTCTCTTCTCTTTTTGTTTTTCTTCCTCAAGGTTGAGAACTATGAACCTCTCCTGCCATGCTTTGATGCACCTGGACTCTCCCGGCTCCATGCGGAATCTTGGTTGCGTCCACTTGAGTGACCCCACACTCTTCAATATTGGGGGCTTGCTGGCTCTTCATCTGTTTAGTGATGTTTGAGCTGGCGGACCCCTCACAGGTAAACTCTCCTTACACATCTGCATCCATGCAGATTACACTGACACTAAAATTTAGAGTGTTGGACCTCCTGGTCCGAATGGACACCTCTTTTTGGGTCTATGGGACGTCTTTCCCCAAGACCCCCCTAGACTATGGTTGTCCATTTTTTTGGCCTGGTTCTCAGGTTCCTAGTTTTTCATTTTTGTTCCTGGTTTTATTTTTTTGCTTTTTTTTGTGCTACCCAATCCAGAAGGTTCTGTCATTGTGATACATGTGTTGCTATCTCTGATTGAACATACAACCATCTTAATGGGGTTGTACTCCTTAGCTGTGTCTCGCCCTGAGATAGATTGTACTGTTATTATGGTGCTCCCTCTCAGCCTGGACCCCTTTCTGACCCTAACGGTCTCACCATTGATACAACATGGGTATTAAGGTAATTTCTCATAATGTAAAAGGGTTTAATACCCCTCAAAAATGGAGAAAAGCATTTAAAGCTTATAAATCCCTTGGAGCGGATATTATTCTGCTTCAGGAGACTCATTTCTCCAGTGATAACCACCCATCCTATTTTGATAAAACTTTTAAACAATGCTACTTCACTACCTATGGGTCCAGGTCTAGAGGGGCCACTATCTTTATTAAGAATTCGGTGTTATTTCAGGTTCAACAGATATATAAAGATCCAGGAAGTCGTTTAGTGATAGTTCAAGGTTTCATCCAGAATAAACAACTAACCTTGGCCTCAGTGTATGCGCCTAATGCCTCACAGGCTACATTTTTTAAAGAAGTTTTCCAGATCCTGGAAAAGTTCCACTCCCCCCGTCTGTTAATTGGAGGGGATTTTAATTTGGTAGCCCACTCAGGGCTGGATAGAAGCAGAACATGCCCAACCTCTAAGGCCTTTCCCAAATCCCTTCAACATTCCTTGAGGTCCTCTCAACTAATAGATGTATGGAGGGCCCACAACATAGGCTCTAAAGAATACACTTTTTATTCCCACCCCCACGATATTTACTCTCGCCTAGATTATATTTTCTGCACTCCTTCTCTGACAGTGAACTCTACCTCGGCCAATATACATATTTGCCCCTGGTCGGACCATCATATAGTCTCCACCCATATTTTTTGTTTAGGCCTCCCACATACAGCCAGGTCCTGGCGCCTTAACGACGCACTGCTTACAGACCCTGTGATCCTGGCCCAGCTGTTGGAGTGCCTCAAGGAATATTTTAGGCTCAACAATGTTGAGGATATCTCTCCCATCACCCTTTGGGCAGCCCATAAGGCTGTGATGAGGGGACACCTGATAGAAATCTCCACAACTCAAAAACGCCAAAAACAACATGAGACCCATAAACTTACTTCAGAACTGGAACGATTGTACCGTAGACACACTCAGACTCCTTCAACAGAGTTGCTCCTCCAGATCACTGAAAAGAGAAGGGCCCTAGACTACATACTTTCAGGACACATAGAAAAATCTCTTAGATGGTCCAAAGCTTGTTTCCTCCTTCATAGCAACTCAGCCTCCACGATGTTTGCGCGTAAGCTCAAACAGTCCACCCAGCCGACACACCTTTATAAATTGAAGGATCATAACGGCAACCTTACCTCCCATCCCAAACGGGTTCTAAATATCTTTTCCTCCTTCTATTAGAAACTATTTTCGGGCCCAGATCCCTCTCTTCCCCCTCCCACACAGACCTGGTTAGACACCCTCACGCTTCCCCAGTTGTCAGAGGAGGAGTTGGGAATCCTCAATGCCCGGTTCTTCAGAAGAAGTGGCTTCTATCATCTCCTCCCTTAAAAGCTCCAAAGCCCCAAGCCCGGACGGGTTCTCTGCAGTCTACTATAAAAAATTTGCAGAATCCTTACTTCCTACAATGACTAACATGTATAATCATGTCCTCAAAGGGAAACAATTCCCAGAGGAAATGCTGCTAGCAAACATGTCCCTCATACCCAAACCAGGCAAAGACCATACTCTCCCTCAAAATTTTCACCCCATTTCTGTTATTAATAACGACCTAAAGATATTTGGAAGGATCTTGGCAGACAGACTGGCTAAAGTAATAAAGACCTTGATATCCCCCGACCAAACCGGCTTTATCCCATTGAGGCAGATTACAGACAACATCCGTCTAGCTACCAACATTCTTCAAGACGCTCATATGCACTCAAACCAAGTCCTTCTTTTGAGTTTGGACATAAACAAAGCATTTGACAGTGTTCTTTGATCGTATTTAGACACAGTGTTATCAAAATTTGGATTTAGTGGGGCATTTATACATGGCTTTAAAGCCCTTTACCATCACCCCAAGACCCGCATAAAGCTTCCGGGATGTAACTCAGACTATTATTCTTTGCAGTGTGGCACTAGACAGGGGTGTCCCCTCTCCCCTCTTTTGTTTGCACTTGCCATGGAGCCCCTGTCTAGGTCCATCTCCAATGACCCGAACATTAAGGGATACACAAAAGGGGGCCTAGAATTTAAACTTGGCCTTTATGCGGACAATGTACTTTTATTTATTTCGGACCCTTTAATCTCCCTCCCCAAACTTATGTCCTCTCGAGACTCCTTCCATAAGCTAACGGGCCTGGGTGTTAACCCTACCAAGTGTTCGGCATTACCCATTCACCTCCCACAACTTTTATTGACTACACTTAAAGTAAAATTCAAATTTACGTGGAATCACATCTCCTTACAATATCTGGGTATTAAACTAGCCCCCTCTCTCAAACAGATATACTCTTTAAATTACCCTCCGGCTTTCTCTAACGTTAAACATCTTCTAAAACAATGGTCCTCATATCGTATATCATTTTTAGGTAGAATGCAAGCAATCAAAATGAACATGCTCCCTAAGCTTTTGTTCCTCTTTAGGTCTCCTCCTCTATATGTTTCTCGCTCAGCTCTGTTGATGATACAGAAGGATCTGCTCAGATTTATATGGCAAAACAAAAAACCCCGAATGGGACGTTTGTTGATGTATAGAACTCAGGTGAGGGGGGGCTTGGGATGCCCGGATCTATGGAAATATTTCTTGGCATCCCGTCTTATTCAATTAGCGCAGTGGCATACCTCCCCCGCCTCTATACCGTGGCTACAGTTTGAGCAGATCTTGGTGGCTCCTTATTACCTCACGGGTCTTTTATGGTCCCGCTCCATATCTCCAAAAGATATCACCCCACTTAATAATATAGTAGGCCAATCACTTTATCTATGGTCCCTTTACTCTAAGAAGTTTAGGCTGCAATCGGGTAGGCCCCTTCTGTCTTCCTTTTTAGGAGAACCTTCCTTCCCCCCGGCCTTTTATTCTGTATCGTCATTTCCTAGGTGAATCGCAAGGGGTTTGGTGAACCTTGAAACTTTGTTACAGGATGCCTCCTTTTGTTATGCTTACCTGCAACAAACCTGCAACAATTGGGTCGATCAGAGTTTCACCAATACTTGCTAATACGACACTTTTACTCAGCACTTATTACAGGTGGAGTTGAGCTGTCAAAGACTCAGTTTGAGTTGCTTTGTGGAGAGGCTTCGAGAGATAAGGGGACCATATCCATTCTTTATAGATACCTTAATGACTTCAACTCCCCTCAAAAATCTAAGGCAATGGAGGCATGGAAAGTTGAGATTGCCCAAGAGTTCACTGCAGAGGACTGGCAGGACATGATAGATAATATGCACAAATGTACGCGATCTATATCCATCAAAGAGACAGTTATCAAACTTCACACTAGGTGGTATTACACTCCAGGTCGTCTCCACAGAATATATCCCCTGGTACCGCCAAGACGGGGGAACGCTGTTGCACACTTTCTGGAGTTGTAAGGCCCTAGAAGCCATTTGGCATAAGACAAAGTCTCTTATAACACTTCTCTCTGGAGTCTCGATTACTCTGACCTCTCAAATGTGTTTGCTATTTGCAGAGCTCCCAGCTGTTCCCCTCCCACTACAAAAATTTTTTCACACTCTTTTCAGTGCTATTTAATGGGCAATAGCTATGAACTGGAAACGTTCCCATGTATCTTGGTCGCAGGTGATTTCGCGTATGGAGTCCATTAGGACTATGGAAAGAATACACCATACTCTCCTGGACTCCATGCACATTTTTGACCCTAAATGGAATGTTTGGACAGCTCACCTGCTTAGTGATAGACTAGAGGATCCCTCGGCCCCAGTGAATGAATCACATAGGCCTGATTATAGTCCCAATTGATAGAATCTGTTTGAAGAGTGCCTCTAAAGCTTCATAGCCTCTTGGCTTCAAGTATTGTTGCACATAGCATCCTTGTTGATTAATGGCTATTTCGATATGCTTGGTTTATGCTTCGTTTTTCTTTATATAATTCTTTGTTTCGATTCAATGGGTGCACTATGTATTGTAATGAGAAAAGTTATCTGCATTGTATGAGATATAATATTAAGCTGTCAATGGCTATTTTGTCACTGTACTTCTTGTACTCACAATGCTTGTACACCCTGATGTTATACCATTTCGCAATAAAAACGTTTGTAAACAAAAAATACATTAAGTGACTAGGCTAGGTGTGTATGGGCCCAGGAGAGCATGCTGGGGAGGTTAGTGAAGGCAAATATGCATGAAGGACAAAAAAGGAGCTTACAGCCTGCATGGGCACAAAGGGGACATTCGCAGCATATTAAAATCATGGTAATTAGGAAATTTCCTGAAATCGTCAGGGTTATTCTCCTGGATCTCACGCAGGCATGGCATGTGAGAGAATTGGTCACGCTGAAGTAACCAATTCTTGGTCCATGAACTCCTCCCCACCCTGTTCATGGACTGGGCTTGGGTCAAAGCAAGAACCCCAACACCAAGCCCCCACATAGCACAAACTCTACAATGAGTACATACCTGCAACATGGCTTCTAAACGGTCGGCTGGTCAGAACGAACTAACAGAAAGCACTGATGAACAGCAAGGCCTGTGAAGAGCGAGCTGAAAATCAGAAACGATTGGACAAGAATGCATTGCAAAACAGATACATACTCACAAGCACAAACTGAACAGCAGTAAAATGATCAGAAAAGCACGAGTCTGAAAAGCGCGAATCGTCTCTCACCAAACTTCCACTAACACAAGATAAACATGAGATTAGCAGAAGGAGCCCAAAGGGTGGCACAGTGGCTATTGAACTTCCTTTTTTCTAGTGCCATCGTACGTGTTGTATGTCACCGCGTTCTTGATGGTCTGAATTTGGTGTGACCGTGTGTATGCAAGAGAAGCTTGAGCGGAATCCCGTTGGAAAAACCATCATAGCTTTTTCGGACCAAAATTCCCATCGTGTGTACGTGGCATTAGAAAGCTATGTTATAGGCAGAAAGTAAAAACTGCAATGTTAATACTAGTGAAAGGCTACATGTTGTTTTTTTTATATTTTCCATAATTATGTAGCAAAAAAAAAAGTTACAGCACCACAATCAAAGAACTGCTTTCCAGCTTGTTAATTTATCTAGACACACTGTGCATTGTTTTGTAAATTTTTAACACCTGTAAAATTTGACATTGAAGCACTTTACAGGTAAAAATAAAACTCCTTTAACCAGTTCCATACTGGCATATGGACAAATGACACTGGCAAGGACACGCTGCCATCCTGGGTGGGCGTCATATGACATCCTCCGCCTCTCACCACTACTGCGGGCCCCCAGGGGCCCCGCAACTTGGCGATCGGGCATGTCCCTGGCGTGCAGACCATTAGTCCCTGACATGCAGCCCATCACTACCTATCGTGCAGCCCATCAGTGTCACCCGTCATACAGCCACCATGTCCAGAAAAGTATACACTCCAGAAGAGGCATATCAAATACTAAGCCTGGCCAATGAGAGCTCTTACCACCCAGTTTCAGTTCTGATTCCAATTCTGGTTTGGAATACAAGCCCGTCGAAGGCAGTGCATCGGCATCCGAATCAGAGGAGGAAGTAGTCTGTCCTAAAAGAAGACCAGGCAGCTACTAGAAGCGCCAGGCACCCCAATGGCCAATCGGCAAATGCCAACAGCGCTAGACCCCAGGAGGAAATGCCCAGTACAAGCGCTGGAATTTCATGCCAAAGAATTAAGACCCAAACCCAGCTTCTGGATGCCTTGGCAAACCTATTGTGGCTGCCTTCTAGCATAGGGTCAGCCGCAATTCCCCTTTCACAGCACAGCCAGGTGTGCAGGTCAACTCCAAAGGTTTCTCTGAAATCGATATTTTAATGCATTTTTCCCTGATGAGTTAGTTCAAAGCCTTGTGGGCCAAACAAATCTTTTTGCTCATCAATTTAAAGAAAACAACCCCAGCTCAAGCTATGCCCGCCTTTTTTGAATGGAGACCCCTAACAGTGGAGGAGCTTAAATTGTTTTTAGTCCTTACAATCAACATGGGGCTTTCAAAAAAAAAAAATGAAGTGCATGCATATTGCTCTACCAACTCCACCCACCACATGCAAATTTTTTTAGCTGTCATGTCCAGGTCCCGTTATGACATGATAATGCGCTTCCTGCATTTCAGTGATAACTCACAGTGCCCCCGAAATCATCCTGACTTTGATAAATTATATAAAATTTGCCACCTTCTTTTTCTCTAATGCCCTGTACACGAAAATGTGCGATCGGAGCTTGTTGTCAGAAATTCCGACCGTGTGTGGGCTACATCGGACTTTTTCCATAGGATTTTCCGCCACACAAAGTTTGAGAGCATGCTATAACATTTTCCGACGACAAAATCCGATCGCGTCAGTTCCGACCGTGTGTGGACAATTCCGATGCACAAAGTGCCACGCATGCATGCTCAGAATAAATTCCAAGATGGAACTTCTCGGTCTGGTAAAATTAGCATTCGGAACGGATATAGCACTTTCGTCAGGCTGCAATGTTTTAAATTGTTTAATGCAGCGCACTGTTCTTCTTTATAATGCTAGAAGAATGAAGTTGTTTTGCTGCTCATATTCACACAGACTTCTCACAAACTTCTTTCTTTATTATTTATCGTGATTTCAACAATATAATATTTTTATTTGTCACATCTACCGAAAACATATTATTTTTTTGATGTTTTTAGATTAAATAATTTTTTTTTTTTAAAAGCCTGATCTTGTGTTTTATTTTTATTTTTTTGAACTCCAGAATAGTTTGGGGTGTGTTTTGTGTGTCAACTTACCACAACACCATTTTTATCTTGTATTATTTAATCTCAGGGACGTTGCTTGGTGTTGGTGTCGCTTGTTAATTTCACATTTGTATTTTTGAAATGTACCTGCCTCCTCACAAACAAACTGTCCTTTTTGAAGGAAAACACACATAGGCGAGTATGATAAATCAAACCAAAAGTTTATAAAGGGGTCATAACCAAAGAGATGGAGGCAACGCTGAAGAAACAGCAGAAATTGGCGAAGCCTTTGGCCCCCAGGGCACGCATCAACAATTTTAATGCAAAATTGGTGGCCTGAGGAGTCCATATATAAGGGAGTACAATCTGGTCCAGAAGTCCAAGAGATCATGAACAGCTGCAGATGACATACATGTCCCCAGGCTGTGGTCATACAAGAGCCTGCATCTTTTGTCAGACCAGACTGAACCCAGGTCATCACTCTCTGGTCTTCCTTCCACGCTTCCTTCCATGCTGTGACTGTGGTGGTGGAGTTGTGGCAGGAGGAGGATGGTCCAACTCGCACAGGTGGGTTTTGGGTGTGATTTCACCCTTCACCCCCTTAGTTAATGTTTTAGAAAGGATTTCCTCACACATGAGGCTTTGGCCCTCCTGCATGTCCTGCAGTTTTGTGGCAGCCATGCAGGCAAAGGCCTCTTCATGAGTGGGGGTGGCTCTGAGGGACGCAGAAGCCTCCTGAATCAGCCTGAGTGCTGAATCCTCCACGTTACTCCCCTTCCTGGGTCTTTTGTTTGGAAGGCAGGGGGGAGGAACCTGGGATTCTGTGAGGCTCCTACTGGGCCCGGCCTCCTCCTGGCTGCCACTAACCCCTGCCCCCTCCTGGCTGGCCCATTCCACAGCCTCCTCCTGGCTGAGGTCTTCCTGTGTATGAAAAAGACAGTTTCAGTTTTTTCTTCATCAATCACACACTCAAATTTCATCTCATGACTGTTGCAAATTATATGTGAACAAATATAGACTATCATTCTGAGCCCAGCATTTTTCATTCTTGTCCCAATCATTTTTGCCCACTACTGTCTATTGATATGTAAAACACTTTATTAAATCAGCAATTAGTGATCAATAATAACATCTAGTAAACATCATTTATTTATTGACAAGAAATCTGTAGAAGAATGCTATACCTGACTCCAGCTGGGCTCCTCCACTTCTTCCTGGCTGGAAGTTCCAGGTTGGACATCGGAAGCCTCAGCTGGGGTGGAGTATAGGGTGGAGGGATTCCCTGACTTCAGTCTGGTCTGACAGAAATTGCAGTCACTCATAGTACCAGAGCCTGGGGACATAAATGTCATCTGCTGCAGCTCTGGATCTCTGGGAATCCTGGACCTTCTTGCGCTTCCTAAGATAAGTGCTCCTCAGGCCACCAATTTTGGCTTTTAAATAGGGAATGGTTGCCATGGGGACCACCGGCTTCACCAACTCCAGCAGTTTCTCCAGCGCTGCCTGCTTCTTTTGTTTATGATTATAATGCAGGTGTTTGACCTGCCACAGACAGGGCAGCTCCCTGTATTTGTCTATGAACAGGGGGAGGAAGTTGTGGTCATTGAAGCCATCCATTTTATCTGCAATACACAAGACAAAACCCTAATGTCAGGTAAAGTCTCCTAATCTTGTCCCAATATAGGCCTCAATCTCTACGCAGTATAGGCCCAAGTTTAAATGTTACCTTTGTTATCACGATCGGCGCTTCCGATACTCCTTCCTCCGCTCACAGATCGTACGTACTATGCATGCGTATTACGCTTTATATACACTGCGCATGCGTGAAAGTCCGCCCTTCCCTGACATTCTTTCTAGTCTATTCCCCGCCCCTTCTCATTCGGCGCAGTGGGGGAAGGGCAGACGGCGGAGACAGAGCAGGTGCGTGATAATTACTGCAACGAGGAGGAGGAAAGCCCGGAGCCAGAAACGTCACGATCCCAGAGGAGACAATTTAAGGCATCAAATATGTCCTTTTTTGAGATGGTGGAGATGGTCGACATACTGAAGAGGACCGACTATGATGGGAAGTATGGACCTTACCCCAACATCAATGTCAGAAAGGCCAAGATCATGGCGAAAGTTGTGAATAGTCTGTAAAAGAATTTTGGGGTACGTCGATCCAAGGATCAACTGAGGAAGCAGTGGTCGGACCTCAAAATCAGGGAGCACGATCAGTATAGAAGGATCAGGTGTGCTGCTCTATGTGCTTTTCTTTACTGTTGTACAGTTTAAAATGGCAACTTTCATCTTCATGGACACATTATTCGTTTGTAGGAAACATTGTTCGGCCAATAAAACACCATATTTTGTCCAGATGCATTTCAATACATTTTTTCCGGCCTACTTCTTTTAAAATAATTTGGTGTCTAGATGGGTTTGTAACTAGAATGAAATGCAAACTAGATTCTGTGTAAGGAGAGGACACTCAGCAGCTGTTTACACTTCTGGACACTGGAGCACTAGTGTGGGACACCAGAACATCCTTTTTATTAGGGGGCCCACACAGGTGCTCCAGTGTATACTATAGGGGTGACTCCATCTGTGAAGCTTGTACAAAACAGGTAAGTATTTAAGCTAGACAAAGTGAAAAAATATTTCTTTATCTTGGAACTCTGCCAAAACAGACAATTGTACCCCACTTCCAAGCAATGTTTCATATTCCTATTTCTGCCATGAAATATCTGTGTGCTAAGTATACCTATTTTTTTTGACATAGGGGAGAAAAGACTCAGAGGACACCACTCATCAGAGGAGACAACAGACCCCCCACCTCATGAAGAAGTGGAAATACCACAAACACAAGAGGAGGAGGAGGAGGAGGAGGAGGAGGAGGAGGGGGACGTGGTGGAAATTGTCACCACAACAGGTGAGTGTCTGCAACCACAGGCTCAGGTAAGAGATGGATGATGGCATATTTATAATACATGGTGATTTTTTTTTATATATATTTTTAGGTGATCGTGATGTTGTGGAAGAAGGTCATTTCACAAGTGAAATTGCCTAGATCCTGATCGGGTTGATCATGGGGTGTAATAGCGAGCTGGAAAACATCAAGCAAAACATCAATGATGTTCAAAACAAAATGAAGAACATCATTGATGTTTTAGGGAGAGTTTTAAACCCCTAGAAATCCCTAATTATTTCTGCTGTTTTTTCCAGAAAATTTTTTACACATTTTTTGACATATTCTCGAAAAGCCAAATTTTGAAGATGCACACAGTGTGTCAACATGTGCTATCTGCCATCACGGGAGATCAATGTATGCATTTTGGAGGTACAACCCCTTTCTCAATAATAAAGTAGCTAAGAGGAAGGGGTTGCACCCAAAAAACATGTCCATTGATCCCTCATGATGGCAGCTAGCACATGTTGACATTCAGCAATTTGTGTGCATCTTCAAAATTTGGCTTTTCCAGGGGTGACTTCACTCCATCTGCTGAACGCAATATCAAACACAGTTTATAAATACTCATGTCTGATATTGCCTTAAATTTCTACAACAGTCAAACTTTGTAAGTTCCAGAGTTGTGTATTTCTTGTTGGTTTTAAACATGCCTGTTTTACCTTAAAAGGAACTTTTAATGTGACCTAAAAATTTGTTATACAACAAACATGTTGGTTTTTTTGAAAAACCTTTTATAAATGCACATGTGATTGTGCTTGGATTAAAAAGATTGATAATCAACAATGTGTGGCTTCTTCTTTCATTGTTCAAAAGCATTTTTTGTTGGTGTTTTCAGTGACAATGGGGGTTATTTACTAAAGGCAAATCCACTTTGCACTACAAGTGCAGTTTCTATGCAGTCTCAAGTACACTTGTAATGCAAAGTGTATTTTCCTTTAGTAAATAACACAAACAGTGCTTTCTAATTTTACACAATCGCCATTTTCAGGACTCCCCAAATTTCAGTCAGGGTCAGCTAAAAGAAAGACAAGCAGTAAATCTAAGCAAATATTTTTTCATTAAAAAAAATTATTTAAAAAATGTCTCAGACATTGTCTGGCATATTGATGGACCCCCTACCCACAAAGTATTCCATGTATCTTAGACGGACCTCGTGGGCACTCTGGGAGGGCAAGCCAGGATGGCCAGCTTCAAGCGCTGTCAGGGTTGGTTCATTGAGATTAATTCCAGCTTCAGGCCCAACTGAGCCAGCATAGTTCACAGAATTTCTCCTTAAAAAGTTGTGGAGAACACAGCAAGTAAGGATGATGTGATTGATCACATCCATGGATTTTGTTGTCGGAATGTCCGATCAATGTCTGACCATGTGTACGGGGCATAAGAGGTTTGCTGAAATTTTTATCCCTGACCAGAACAATTCTGTGGATGAATCCCTGCTCCATTTCACAGGCTGTCTGGCATTCAGGCAGTATATCCCCGTAAGAGAGCCAGGTACGGATTGAAGCTCAACAAGCTCTGTGAAAGCTCCACCAGATACGTGCATACCTTTCATGTGTACGAAGGCAAAGACTCCCAGCTCCAGCCACCTGAATGTCCAACAAACATGGGAATAAGCGGGAAAATTGTCTGGAAGTTGGCATTCCTACTCTTCCAAAAGGGGTATCACATTTATATGGACAATTATTATACTAGTTTGCCCCTTTTCTACCACCTATACCTAAAGAAAACTTTGGCCTGCGTCACAGCAAGAAAAAACAGGAATGGCTTCCCACAGCATCTAGTCACCACAAGGCTACAAAGGGGGAATCTGACACCTCGGTGGAACTTGGTAGACATGTGCTCACTGAAATATTTTGTTTCGGAATTTCGTTTTCGACCGAAAAATAAATTTATTTAGTTACTCCCGAAATTTATTTTTATCTATTTAGTTTTTCATTAATTGCATTAGTCCAAAAATCAATAAAAATAAATAAATGAAAATAATTAAAATTAAGGTCGAATCTGTCTTTGAAGGTTTATGGTGTCTGTCGAATGTTCAAAGAATATTCGACGGAGCAGCTAAACTGTACAACGCCGTATATTTTACCTGCTCCGTCGAATCTTCTTAGAACTTTCAACAGACACCATAAGCCAAAGTACGTGTGTACTTAGTTCTAGCTCTTTTACTGCTCCTCCTCTTTGGTTACAATCAGCCAATAACATTCATCATCATCATTATTTTTATATATCTTTTCTCCCCTACGTCGAATCTTTTCTCCCCTACGTCGAATCTTTTCTCCCCTACGTCGAATCTTTTCTCCCCTACGTCGAATCTTTTCTCCCCTACGTCGAATCTTTTCTCCCCTACGTCGAATCTTTTCTCCCCTACGTCGATTCTTTTCTCCCCTACGTCGAATCTTTTCTCTCTGTCGAATCTTTTCTTTCTATGTAGAATAATCTTGGGCTAATAGGTAAGGTTAGGCACATTCAACCACAGGTTTGATGGACACAGATTGTTATTGTCATCATCATGTCGAATCTCCTATCTATATTGAACTGTTGTAGCAACGAAAACGAAAATAAAGCATTTGTTTATGTTGGATCTTTCGTTTTTCAGATTCTGCACTTTCGTTATCGTTTGTTAAAATGATAACGAAAATACCTGAAATTAGGACGAAAATGCATTCGGACGAAAGCGAATGCACATGTCTAGAACTTGGCAGAAGACGCAATCCCTTTTGAAAGCCTTGCTGTATCCATATGTTACAATCCTATCTTGAAACAAGAAAGTCCCTCTTCTGGCATAAAACATTTACGATTTACTTCATTTGACCATTTACAACGCATTCATCACCTATCAAACATTAACGGAAATATCCAACACCTTCCTAAAATGTATTGAAGACGTTGTCACTGCCCTGGTCTATCAACAAGGATCCCCCCAGAAAGCATTCACTCCGATTGTGTCAGCAGACTGCAAAAGCGTCATTTTCCTGACAATATTCCACCATCAGCAAATGGAAGAAGACAGCAAAAAAAATGTCGGGTATGCAGCAAAAGACGAGTTAGGGAAGAAACCAGTTTTCATTAAGAGTAAAAATTATATCCGCGCTTAGAAACTAAAATAAAACAGCAGCTGTGCACTATAACCCAGATACCAGGCACAAACAATATGGAAATAAGAAGTGCATCACTAAAAATATACTTGCAATATATAGCACAATACATATAACAATATAACAGGTGCAAAGATTACGTTCAGTGCAATCAATAGTGTATGAACAATATAGAAAATCATACTCAGGAGGAGTAGCAGTAGTTTTCCCATGAATTGTGGGAAAAAATTACAACTTCAAAAAAGTCACCATGCCTCTTGCTAAATACCTTGGAATGTCTACTTTTCAAAAAGGGATCATTTGGGGGGTATTTGTACTTTCCTGGCTTGTTAGTTTCTCATAAAATGAGGCCATATCAGGTGTGATCAATATTCAATGATTTGCACCATAGCTTGTAGACTCTATAACTTTCACAGAGACTAAATAATATCCACGAATTTGGGTTATTTATACCAAAGATATGTAGCAGTATACATTTTGGCCCAAATTTATGAATAAAAATGTTTTTTTTCCAAAATGTTCGCTCTTTTTTTCGCTTATATTGCAAAAAAAAACAGCGGTGATTAAATACCACCAAAAGAAAGCTCTATTTGTGAGAACAAAATTATAAAAATGTTGTTTGGGTACAGTGTAGCATGACTGAGTAATTGGCATTCAAAATGTGAGAGCACTGAAAGCTGAAAATTGGTCTGGGCAGGAAGGGTGTATAAGTGCCCTGTATTGAAGTGGTTAAATAAGGAAACAACTTACCTTTGTGTCTTTCTATTTACACAACTGGTTTTGCAGCCTGAAAAAAACTTTTGTTCAAATGTTAGATCCTTAAATAGATCATTCCATAGATGTTTATTGTTGGGTCTTTCCTGGTTAATAGATACCAAATTTACAGTGACACCGTTAATAAGAGACATAATAAATACACATTTAAGGAACTGTAAGTTTGCTTGGAGCTCAGATTAGAACTCTGGGTTACTGTATGGGATGATATATAAGTATGGTACTTCTGCTGAGATTCAAGCTACAAACTCTATTAGCTCTCTCTGATTTATGGGTCTGGCTTGCAGTGCATAGATCGAATATCTGGTTTAATAAGACATTATTTATTCTTATTTGATTTAATCTACAGTTGTTTAGAAAAGGTCCAGTACTATATCACTCATATAGCAGATGAACCCACTTCTCAGCTGATATATTGGAGGACTTATACACAGTTCTGGGAACTGTGATGTCGTCTAATTTGTTTTGACAAAATGTTTGAAATCCTTTGACGTCTAATCACACATACTGTTGACTTTTCAAAGTAATTAAAAGAAGAGTTTCCTGGTAAAAGTTTGTTTGGTATACATATCAGTCCATCAATATAACACATTTGACTTTACATGTAAAATAAAAACTAAACAACAGTAAGCAAAATCAGTCTTATAGGCATTGCTGCCAATTGTTCTCCATTCTCCTTAAACCTATTTCAACCTATAAGATCCACTGACTGATCAAGCCCATCAGTGATAATAATACACATATGTCGTGTGTTGCAGATGCAAATCACTGTTTGATTTCTTGTGCTTATATGAGGTCTAATATTCCAGTAAGCTGCTTTCCACTTTAAGTTAGAGGTGAGTCCCATTTGGACATTCCAATGTAATACTGTCAAATGCTTTGTATACATATTTTCAAGTACCTTAATGCATTTCTTGCATTAACCACTTGCTTACTAGGCACTTAAACCCCCCTCCTGCCCAGACCAATTTTCAGCTTTCAGTGCTCTCACATTTTGAATGACAATTACTCAGTCATGCAACACTGTACCTAAATTAATATTTTGTCCTTTTTCTCATACAAATAGAGCTTTCTTTTGGTCATATTTGATCACCTCTGGGTTTTTTATTGTTTGCGCTATAAATGACCGAAAACTTTGAAAAAAAAAATTTCCTTTGTTTCTGTGATAAAATTTTGCAAATTAGTAATTTTTCTTCATAAATTTTGTCAACAATTTATACTGCTACATATCTTTGGTAAAAATAACCCAAATTAGTGGATATTATTTGGTCTGTGTTAAAGTGATAGTCTACAAGCTAGTGTGCAAATCATAAAAAAGTGATCACATCTGATGTACTGGTGGCCTGTCTCATTACTTGAGACCCTAACAAGCCAGGAAAGTACAAATGCCCCCCAAATGACCCCTTTTTGGAAAGTAGACATTCCAAGGAATTTAGTAAGAAGCATGGTGAGATTTTGAAGTTGTAATTTTTTCCCACAATTCTTTGCAAAATGAAGATTTTTTTTACACAATTGTCATTGTAACAGGTTATTTCTCTCACATGGCATGTGCATACCACAAATGACACCTCAAAATAAATTCTGCTACTCCTCCTGAGTATGGGGATACCACATGTGTAGGACTTTTTTACATACAGAGGCCCAACATGCAGGGAGCACCATCAGGTGTTCTAGGAGCATAAATTACACATCTAACTTGTTGACTACCTATTACACGTTTGAAGGCCCTGGAGCACCAGGACAATGGAAACGCCCACAAAATGACCCCATTTTGGAAAGCCAAGACCCAAACGTATAATCTATGAGGCATAATGAATCTTTTGAAAGGTTCATTTTTTTTCCCTGACGTTTTTGGAAAATGTGAGAAAAAAATGAAACCGCTTTTTTTTACACAAAGTTGTCCATTTATAAGATATTTCCGACACATAGCATGTACATAGCAGAAATCACACCCAAAAATACATTCTGCTACTTCTTCTAAGTATGGCAATATCACATATACGGGACTTTTTCACAGTCTGACCACATACAAAGGCCCAACATTGAAGTAGCACCTTCAGGCATTCTAGGAGCATAAATTACACATCTCATTTCTCAACCACCTATTACACTTTTGAACGCCCTGGAGCCCTGTAGCAGCTCCGGGACCCCCCCTCCCCGCTCTCTACGGTCCTCCATTCGGACCCCCGCCCCGTCCAGTCAACCGGCCGGCCGCCAGGCAACTCCGCGGTCCGGCTCAGCCCCCCTCACACTTACCACCGGACCCCTCACCCACCTCATCCCCCCTAACGCCGCCTCAGCCAGCCGGCCGGCCGCACAGGATACTCCGCAGCTCCGGCCT
Organism: Lithobates clamitans; assembly: GCA_037952925.1. Taxonomy (NCBI): domain Eukaryota; kingdom Metazoa; phylum Chordata; class Amphibia; order Anura; family Ranidae; genus Lithobates; species Lithobates clamitans. The sequence continues at coordinate 608,576 of JBBGZY010000152.1, forward strand.
AGCTCGGCTGCCTAGCTCGGCTGCCAGCAGGCAGCAATTCACCGCCCCCCCCGACCGGTCTGCCGACCGGCGGGCTCCCCCCCTCATCCTTGCTTACCACACCGGTTTCTCCCGCACACCTCTGCTGGACCTCCGGATACACCGCAGGAAAGTCCGGCGGCCATCTTGGTACTCCCCCGCCGTCCAGCTGCGGCTCAGGCCTAGCCGGCGGCCATATTGGCACACCCAGGCAGTCGGTGCAGCAATTTGAAGACCCCCGGTGCAGCTTCTGAGGCCACCAGCCCCAGCCGGGTTCCCCCCCCCCGGTTGGACCCACCATCCCTGATCCCTCCGTCTGGCACCCCCCCCCCCCGGGACGCCACCGCAGCCGCAGTCTAATCACTATAGACTAGCTGCTAGACTCTGTGGGACAGACTACGGCTGCGGCTTGGTTCCTGCAGCCAGCCACTCATCCCCCCTCCCATTTTTTTTTCCTACAGAGCCCGCACCCCCCGACTCCTGAATCACCCCACCAGGAGGCTACTCCAACTCAATCATCCTAGTCGCAGCCACCGCACCACCTACCAGTAAGTAGTGTCTGATCCCCCCGTCGTCCGCCGGACCATCCTACAGGTAAGCCACCAGGGCTACTCCAACTGTTGATCCAGGGGCCACCCCGATCGCCCCTCGGGGGGTCAGGAAGGAATTTTTTTCCTCTGCTGCATTATTGGCCCTTGCAGCTAGGGATTTTTCGCCTTCCTCTGGATCAACGACAGGGGGGTAGGCATACGTACCCTCCTTAAGTACCTTGCACCCTCACCAGCCCATCGCCACACCACTTCAGAAGCAGCGGGTAGCCAGTAGACCCCTCCGTCCCCCCCGCAAGTGGATCACCATCACATCAATTCTACCATCAGAACACCCTTCCTACCAGCAACACCATCCTCCTCATCATGTGCAACTTTAAATACACAGCAGACACCATCCACAGGCTAAGAAACACCGCCGCAACTTTACCGATCGCCACTCAAAAAAGACTAAAAAAAGAACAAATACTAAGAACCAACCCACAATCAACCAGGAAATGCAAGGAGACACCGATCCAACCACAACAACTAGCATGCGCCCTGATCAACACCAGATCTGCAGTCAAGCACAGGCTGGAAATCCGCGATTTCATCATCGAAAACAACATAGATTGCCTCTTCATTACAGAAAGCTGGCTAACACCTGACTGCAACACCATCCTAACGGAACTGGTGCCCGAGAACTACAGTATCCTAACCGAGCATAGAATCGGGAAAAAAGGTGGAGGCCTAGCAGTGATCTTCAAATCTCATCTTGGGTTCACCAAACCTAACGTACAGAACTCAGTGCCTTTCATGGAAACACTCTCACTGCACCTCCAAACAACACCTCAAGACACCATTCACATACTACTATGCTACAGACCACCAAGACCAAAGACCAATCTCCTCACGCCGCTCACTGAATTTTTCTCGATACACACCTTGAAAACCAAAAACCTGCTGGTACTTGGGGATTTTAACCTGTGGGCAAACTCTGCCCAAGACCCCACCGCAACCGCCTGCGTCAACCAAATGGAAGAACTTGGCCTTCAACAACTGATAAACTCTCCCACGCATGGTTCAGGACACACCCTAGATCTCATCTTCAAACAGAATATGGACATCAACGTATCTGACAACACTCCGTTACCATGGATGGACCATCATGCTATCAAATTTAAAATCACCACTAACATCATCCTCCAAAAACAGAAACTCGTAACAGCAACACACTGGAATAGATCTCAGAAGAAACTTCACTCTGATCTCTTCAAAACCACATTGTCGAGCAAAATTCTTTTGCTAAACTCAAACCTCTCAACAGAACAAACGCTCAACTCCCTAAACAATGTACTACTACAAACAGCAGACTCCGTGGCGCCAAAACGCAGAACACTCATCCGCACAAAAAACTCAAGTTGGTTCAATGGTACTCTCACCCTACTCAAGCAAGAACGTAGAAGAGCGGAAAGAGCATGGAGAAGAAATCCTACCAAGGAAAACCTTGCTAACTACAAAGCACTCACGAGGAAATACCACAAGGCAATCTTCAAAGCCAAAAAAGAACATTTCTCAGACACCATCTCATCCGCATTAAACCGTCCGCGGGAACTTTTCAAAATAGTGGCTCAGTCTATGAACCCGACCTGCTTGGAGCCCCCAGGAAACGATACTCAAGAATTCTGCAATGAGTTATCAGATTTCTTCGACAAAATCGACAACATTCGGAAATCAATCCATCAGAAAACAACTATCACCCTCACTGAACCAAAGCAAAAAGAGGATATCGACACAAACATCACTCAACCACCGAAATTCTTTTTGTCCCCAATCACCATAGACACAACTAAAAACATCATCAGAAGCCTTCGAGACAGCACATCACCGAACGACATCATCCCCACTAAACTGCTTAAAGAATGTTCCGACATCTTGGCCCCTATCCTAACACAGCTGATAAAACAATCATTCAAAGAAGGGACTGTCCCAACCCCCCTCAAGCAAGGCATCATCAAACCTCTGCTAAAGAAAGCCAAACTCGACCCTAAGGACCCTAACTGCCGTAGACCAATAACTAGCCTCAACGCCATCTCCAAGATCATGGAAAAGGCAGTAGTACAGCAGCTACAACACCACCTGGACACACACCTCCTCCTGGACCCTCTGCAATCAGGCTTCCGCCCAGGCCATGGCACAGAAACGGCACTTCTCAAAATATGGGACGACGCCCTTGAAGCAGCAGACGACGGAGAACAGAGTCTCCTGGTACTGTTAGACCTCAGCGCAGCATTCGATACAGTGGACCACAATACTTTACTTGTCCGCCTCGCTGAAGTAGCAGGAGCTACAGATTCTGCTCTAAAATGGTTCACATCCTTCTTAGAGAATCGCTCCCAGACAGTGAAACTAGGAACATTCACCTCGGAAACCCGGGCAATCTCCTGCGGAGTCCCTCAAGGATCACCCTTGTCACCAGTACTATTCAACATATACATGCGCCCACTTCTCAATATCATCAGGAAAACCGACCTCTGCTTCCATTCATACGATGACGACACCCAACTCTACCTTCGCATCAACGGACAAAAAGACCTTCATCAGCAATTACAGAAATGTCTCACCTTAATAGATGACTGGATGACCACCAGCTCCCTCAAACTTAACGGATCAAAAACAGAGCTTCTTCTCCTACATGCCAACAAAAATTCCAAAATAAAGACTCCGTGGACACCTCCCACCATCCTTGGACAGACCATCTCCCCAAACACCAAAGCCAAGAGTCTCGGAGTCATTTTTGACTCAGGAATGACAATGGACGCACAAATAGGATCAGTGGTGAGCGGATCCCACCATCTCCTCCGTCAACTACGCAGACTCATCCCCTTCATCCCAGAAGAGGACAAAGCGGCAGTTGTGGGAACAATCATCAATTCCCGACTCGACTACGCAAATTCGCTCTACGTAGGACTACCCCAATATCAGCTTGCGCGCTTACAACTCATCCAAAACACGGCGGCAAGACTGTTAACAGGAAAAAAACCCTGGGAATCCATCTCACCCTCCCTAAAGAGCCTTCACTGGCTAACCGTGAAGAATCGGATCACATTCAAGACCCTCTGCCTCATCCACAAATGCGTACAAGGAAACGCCCCACCATATCTCCGCGAGAAAATAAAACATTACACACCGAATCGCAGTCTTCGATCGGCTAACCAAAACCTCCTTACCGTTCCCAAATACCGCTACAAAGCAAAGGGAGAACGAAGATTCGCAGTCCAAGGACCTCGACTATGGAATGCTCTTCCAACTAACATCCGCATGGAAGAAAACCACCAGGCATTCAGGAAAAAACTAAAGACCTTCCTCTTCTGAGAAAGCTGACATCAGAGAATACATCCAGCGCCCTGAGGTGATTCAGTTCGCATTTGCAGCGCTTTACAAATCATTCATTCATTCATTCATTCATTCATTCAAGGACAATGGAAATGCCCACAAAATGACTCAATTTTGGAAAGCAAACACCCCAACGTATAATCTATGAGACATAGTGAGTCTTTTGAACGGTTCATTTTTTTCCAGGAGTTTTTTGAAAATGTGGAAAAAAAATGAAAGCACATTTTTTTTACACAAAGTTGTCCATTTATAAAATATTTCTAACACATAGCATGTACGTAGCAAAAATGACACCCCAAAATACATTCTGCTACTCCTTTTGAGTATGACAATACCACATGTGTGAGACTTTTACACAGCCTGGCCACATACAGAGGCCCAACATGCAAGGAACACTGTCTGTTGTTCTAGGGCAACATAGCACGCACATACCAAGAATTACACTCAAAATACATTATGCTGAGCAAAGGGTAAACAAAAGATTACCTGTGGTTTTAGTAGCGCAGTTGTCCACAGGAGGATAGCACTTGTCCATGCAGCAGACAGGGACTTGGTCAGCAACAGCGAACTCAATTGTCCAGGCAACAGGCAGGAATACTGTCTGTAGTCAGTACAGGCAGGGATACTGTCCATATACAGTCCAGGGAGAGATATTGTCAGCAGTGCCAAAATATTGGTCCTGGTAGTAGGCAGGAACATGGTCAATGTGGTGTGGTCAGTGCGACAGGCAGAGGCATGATGGCAGTAAGTCCTATAGACAGCAGGAGGAAGTAGGGCCTTGTTCAGGACCGAAAGGGGACAGGGGTAGAGGCTTCTCCCACCCAAATCTCTTTGAAGTCTCTAAGTCTCCAGACCCTAATCTAGGGAAAAAAAAATTTCTCATCCAGAAAAAAACTGTTCTGGAGCCCCTTACATATGTAAGACCACTGTGTTATGAATCCCATTAGTCCAGTAGCAAGGTACAAGATCAGTCCAAGAGGCAGGCAAAAAACATGGTCAAACAGTCCAGGGTCAGTTCCAGATCAGGCAGAGGTATGTACAGAAGCGTTAGGCAGAAGCATGGTCGAATAACAGTTCAGGGTCAGTTCCAGATCAGGCAGAGGTATGTACAGAATCGGCAGGCAAAAGCATGGTCGAATACCATTTTTATTGGCAAATTAGTGTTCGGAGAGTCTACTAAGAACATTGGATCAAATGTTTTCTGGTGGCCGTTCGGGAAAATAAGGGCAGTGAAAATTTCCTGATATACCAAATGTGCGGTGCTAAAAGTAAATAAAATTGAAAAATGAGCAATTAACTAATAACTTAATATAATTAAAGTGCACATGCTCCATGATGCACACAAATCCTCAGTAATGTAAAAAGTCCATTATACAAACATAAACGTAGAACAAGATAGTAAAATCTGCATGCAATGTCCAAAAACTATATATAAGGAAAGTGCACGTGCTCTGTGTATTACACAGAAACTCCTTAATATTTCACAGTCAAAACATAATAAACCGTGATGGTGATTTCTTCATGGGGTGTGCACACACCCCCACCAGGTGTACCCTCACCTTTAGAGGCTTTTTTAAAAAAAGCCCTTGATAAATAATATTATCAGCTTGGGAAGATCCTCCTATGGTTCCTTTTTCTTGTAGTGGTAAATTATGGCTTAAAGGCTGCTTCAAAGATCACTCCTTCCTCCTGATCACAAACCAATTTCCTCCTGGCTACCAGCAATCTCTTCATATATCACACACGTGAAAGAAAATAGAAACTTGTAATGGTGGGATAATGTTTTAAAACAGGTTTATTAACCACTTCAATACCAGGCACTTAGACACCTTCCCGCCCAGCCCAATTTTCAGCTTTCAGCGCTGTCGCAATTTGAATGACAATTGCGCGGTCATGCTACACTGTACCCAAACAAATTTTTTATCATTTTGTTCCCACAAATAGAGCTTTCTTTTGGTGGTATTTGATCACCCTTGCGGTTTTTATTTTTTGCGCAACAAATAAAAAAAGACCGAAAATTTTGAAAAAAAACAAGTTTTTCTTTGTTTCTGTTAAAACTTTTTGTAAATAAGTACGTTTTTTTCTTCAATGACGGGCACTGATATGGCTGCACTGACAGGCACTGATATGGCGGCACTGATGGGCACCGATGAGGTGGCACCGATGAGGTGGCACTGATGAGGTGGCACTGACGGGCACTGATGATGGGCACTGATAGGCGGCACTGATGGGCACTGATGGGCACTGATAGGTGGCACTGATAGGTGGCACTGGTATGCGGCACTGATGGGCACTCATAGGTGGCACGGATGGGCACTAATAGGCGGCACTGATGGGCACTCATAGGTGGCATTGATGGGCACTTGTAGGTGGCATTGATGGTTACTTATGGGTGGCACTGATAGTTGGCACAGATGGGCACGGATGGGCACTGATAGATGGGCACTGATGGGCATGGATGGGCACTGACAGGTGGCATGAATGGACACTGATGGGTGGCACTGGTGGCATTACTTGTTTGCAGTGATGCCCCTAAGGGTGGCATTGCTGGGCATCACTGCAACATAATTGTGCCAATCAGTGCCCATTTGTGGGCACTGATTGGCACAGATTTGGCATACTGGGCACATGTGGATGGCCATGGGGTACATACCTGGCCATCCACATGTTGCCCCTTCCCTGGTGGTCCTAGTGGTGATCCCTGGTGGTCCAGTGTGGTGATCAGGATAACACACTGGACCACCAGGGATCACCACTAGGACCACCAGGGAAGGGGCAACATGTGGATGGCCAGGTATGTACCCCATGGCCATCCACATGTGCCCAGTATGCCAAACAATCAGCGCAGACCCCCCCTGCCAGGAGAGCCGCCGATCGGCTCTCCTCTACTTGCGTCTGTCAGACGCGAGTGAGGAAGAGCCGATCAACGGCTCTTCCTATTGACAGCGTGATCAGCCGTGATTGGACACGGCTGATCACGTGGTAAAGAGCCTCCGCCGGAGGCTTTTTACCAAGATCAGTGTAGCGGTGTGTCAGACTGACACACCGCTCCACCGATCGCCGCGATGCGCGCCCCCGGGGGCGCGCTGCGGCATGTTATCCTGCTGGACGTCATATGACGCCCAGTCAGGATAACACAACCACTTCCCGGATGTCAATCCGCCATAGGGCGGGCGGGAAGTGGTTAAACTTAAAATCCTGCATAGATGTACACTCACATTTAGCACAATAAAAAAAAGCCTTGATATGCTTATGGACAAAACAAGGGGGTGATAATGTCACCTGGAGACCAAATTTGCAGCTACGGCTCCCAGCGTTCTCCCCGTCCTTAGCCTGTAGTACAAAAGGCACCTCACTTCCTCCCTCATCAGCCGATCAAGCTCCTCCTACCAGTTTCATCACAGTCTCGTGACTTCCTCTGGGACAATCACATGATTGTCCCAGAGGGTTGTCCTCTGGGATAATCACGGAGTCGCGTGACATCCCTCCTGCGCGGGAACCAACGATCACGGCACTGGCCCTATAGAAACATCACGATCGTGACCTTTCTTTAGTGCACATGCACTGATGACTTCGGCTTAAGCGTATATGGTAAATATCTCCTAAATCCTGCAGGTTTAGGAGATATTTCCAGTACCTACAGGTAAGCCTTATTATAGGCTTACCTGTAGGAAAAATGGTGTGTAAGGATTTACAACCACTTTAAACCTCTTGTACATATTGCGATTGTAACGAGCCCCTTGCTCGCTCGGTTCCACTCTCCCGACACTCCTTTGCAGCTATTGAATCAGATTGCAACGTCTGATGGTTCGGTCATCCGATGCTCCGGGACTAGAACTACAGCTCTGTGCCATTCTAGTCCAGTTGTGATAGCTCAGAACAAACACCAGGCAGGCTGTATGTAAGTTCAAACAGGAATCTCTTTTATTGCAAAATACAGGCTTTTATACACTCAAAGTGGAGGTGCAGACCTCCTGCTCATATTACTCTAACAATACAGTTGTAACCTAATTAACCTAATTAACATGAGCTAATTAACTAATCCCTTTAGACAGCCCAGATGACTCATCCATGACCGTTAGGCCAGACTGGCCGTCTTGTAGTTCAGAAAATTCAATCAACATTATCACAATCAACATAGACTCTTCTTTACACAATAGCAGAGTTAATTAACACAAATAACAATGGGGATCTAATGACTCTTAGATCCCATAGTAGACTTATTTACAATACACATTTTAGCAGACAATAGACAGACAGGTGTTGGAATTTACATCAGCATCTCCTAACAGTCCCAGCATTATGAATCAGCCACTATTCCAATATGGCAAATCCAGGGTCCCCAGAGTCTGTGTGTGCTGGGGGACCAGGACCCAAATCCACAGTAATACCACCTCAAGGGTCCCCAGGCATACAGCTCACAAATAGCACCGTTCCCCCAAATGCAAGGGCCCCCGATCGATCGGCAAGAGGCTAGCATACAGTCCCCTCCAAAAGTCCCTATCCCGGCTAGGTCTGTCACAGCGATCATGCATGAAAGGAGGATAGAAGAAAGGAGGCTTCCATATCATAACCCTATCGACTACGAACGGTATTCTGGACCGCGAGTGCAATACCAGTATGCTTGATGACATCAGCGTCCTTGCCCCTCCCTACGTGTTTTGTCATATCACTGCCTCTCTACTCGGACGCTGATGTCATCACGCACGCTGGTATCGCCAGTGTCAATAGGTTAAGATTAAAATTAAGCACTGGAAATGTGAGTAGTTTGCTGAAGTCAAATGATACATTCCTGTAAATAGCTAGATTTTGGACATAACACTTATAGCAGGTATTTGCTGGTCAGACAGAAAAAGAAATGGAGGTATATTAGGAACTTGTAGTTTACTGAAGTTTACTAAGAAAACACAGTTCAGTTTTTGGATCAAGAGGGTTTTGTTTGGTATTCTGCTAGGTCTTTACAGTTGTATTGGTTGGGAAAGCTGCCCCAAATCTCTAACATACCGATCTTAATTTATTAGCAAGTTTTTGTTCTCTTACACCAAACTGCATTCCTAATTTATCACACTATAGAAACAGAGGTCAGACTATACAGCCTTTCTTTGTACTGCATTTTCTAGTAGATGCTTCACAGAAATAGATATAAAAGAATGTGTATATGGGTGCCCACACCACCAAGCGCTTGAGGGCACAGTTAAAATAAGCACTTATTAAACCAAGTCAATAAAATAATTATTTAAATAAAAATGTAACCAGTCTGTGGGCAGTTGTTTTAAAAACCTTCAAAGATCCCCAAGCAACATCTGTGACAAAGGAATGGTGCTCTGCTGTGCAATAGATTCTCTGGCACCCACTCTCACTCTGTATACGAATCCCACTCTGAGGTTGAAGATGAAGACAGTTTGACGAAACATGTCAGGGATTGAGCACACAGCATTTAATTAGGGTCAGCTAGGCTGCTGGAGAGACAAGAGGGGGTTCTAATCAGCTATTATCCAGAAATAAGAGAGTACATAGTTAATATCCTATCATCTGGGGTTTGTGCTGACAGTTTTTGTAACTATCCAAGTTTTTGAACCTATGCACATAGTATATGTGATTTTAAACGTTTTGCATCAATAAATCACTTTTCGGAATCACGCATGAGGCTGCAATTTGTTTCATGAGATCACAGCATCATTTTTGGGATCTCTATGTGATGACGATCGGGCAGTGAACACTATAGATGGAGCAATTAGCGGGACGAGCCAATAATTCCCTGATGTCCGGATACACCTAACCCAGAATTATCCAGCAGCATTACTAACAGCTCAAGAGGAGGATTGATGAGACTACTCATTCAGGCTCTACACTTGCCGAGGTCTGATAAGTTTTCACTTACAGGGAGTGGGATTTGTATACACAGTGAGAGCGGGTGCCAGAGAGTCTATTGCACAGTGGAGCACAAATCCTTTGATCCCCCTTGTGGAACTATTTTTATTTATTCATTAGTAGCACTGCATTTTTTTGCATGTTACATCAATTAAGGGAAGATGTAGGAGCACTGTTTCTGTTTGTCACATATACGATAGCAGCCTGGGCTTTCATCCAGGCTTCTCCTATCATAGTTGTGCTTTAGGTGGTGGAGGGATGGACTAAAGCATGCCTTTAAGCTGGGTACACACGGGCTATAAATCTGACAAAAACAGTTGGTTCGACGGGAACCAGACAACTTTCTGCCCATGTGTACAGCTGTCTGTTCTATAGAAACCAGTCTCATGACAGGCTTCTGATGAACCGACTTGCAGAAGAAGCAGCATCTGACCAGCACCCAGTCAGGACTGGCAGCCAATGGCTGCGAGGGCTGATCAGTATTTTCTGGTGGGGTGGGGTGGGGGGGGGCAGTCCCCTTGTTAGATTACAAAGGCACAGCTGGGGAAATCGGTGAATTAATATTGCTTGTGTTAGTACAGTGATCTCTCTATTTTTTTCTGTGTACCCAGCCATACTCCTCAGTGAATACATTTGTTTATTTTGAGTACATTTGCTCTTTAGTACCTTTTATTTCATGGCACATTCTGTGGTGCTATTTCACCTTTGAGGGATGAAAAAAAATGATCTCCACTTTATTAATTTGTACACTGTAAAGAATAAGGGCACATGCTAGTAATTCATGTGTTTATGTCTGCTTATGTACATGTTTTAAACAACTTGTGTATTCCAGTCCATCAAATGAATGTATTACTGTTATCATAGCCTAGATTGCATTGTATACTATGGCAGGGCAATTGTAGAGAAATACAATTACCAGAGGAATAGGGAGCAATTTTCCTGGATCAATTTCATTTCAGGAACTTTCACTGACAGTTTTTGCTAAATCAAACAAAGCGCCCAGAGTCAGTGGCATGCCTTGTAGACTGCCTTAACTAACAGCTCACTAATGTATTGGGCATGCTACAGTAGCTGCCCTTGGAAAGTCTTTCTGCTTTTAGCTGTATATAAAACAGAGAAACCTTTTCAGACACAGGTCAGATCAAAGCAGCTTAGGATTACAAAAAAAAAATCTTCATTGGCTACAGAATATCAGGGAAGTCACCTATTGCCGTCATAGATCAGTTCTCTACAAATGTGCTATTATTTCCTGTAATAAAGGAGAGTGCACTTTGCTTGACATGAGTTGAGACAAGTTATAACACCCTTTATGCTAGATGCAATGATCCAAAACTTCTTCTATGACATTCAGAGATTTTTTAAATGTTGGTAGAATATGTCATGGAAAAGCTTAAAATAAAAATGTTATTTCAGGAAAAACAAACTCAAACACACAGATCATTCCATTTAATTAGTATTAAATGGAAGGGTACAATTATTTGTTATTTATATTATTATACTTTATATCCAGTCTGAACCTCTTTATTTTTCCATTTTACAGAAGAGAGGGTTTATTTAAAGAAACACACCATCTAAAATAAATGCTTTTAATTTGTGCAGAGTTAGACTTTTTTTCTAGGGGCTTCACAGCTTTTCATGACCAGATAACAGTTCTCCCATCAACTTTAAAAGGTTGACCTCAGCTTCTCAGTTGAGCTTCCTGTGTTACCTGCTTATTGTAAAACCAGCTTTTCTGTATCCTTTCACTTTGAAGTGGAGTTTCCATAAGAATGGAAAGTTCACTTCTACTTTGTCAGACTGCACAGAAATCTTGGTTAAAATACCATGTTCAGCCCTTGAAAGCAGTAATGATTGGGCAGGATCTCAGACTTTTTGGATAGAGTGCCCTTTAAATAGAGGAAACAGAGTTTGCTTTGCATACCCAGGGTCTGTGTCAACAAGCCTTTTTTAATAACAATAAGTTTTGTATTACCATACCATGGGCTTACAAATAAGGTTGCCACCTCATCCCTTTAAACCCGAACACATATGAATTACACAGGTTCTGAGGCTGATTTAAAGCATATAATGCAGATAAGGCATCAAGTGAGTTTAATTACCACCTTAATCGACCACAGAACTGTAATTAATATGTGTTCAGTTTTAAAGGGATGCGGTGGCAACCCTACATACAAACCTACTTGATGCAGATTATATGCAGACCAAAGGAGGTAACCAGGTGCAGCCCTTATTTTGGAGAGTTATAAGAAATAGCCAATCCCCAAACAAGATATTGCACTGAAGCTTTGCTGCTGCCCCAGGACATGACCTCTTCCTGGAAAATTAACTACTTGCTTACTGGGCACATAAACCCCCTTTCTGCCCAGGACAATTTTCAGCTTTCAACACTGTCACACTTTTAATGACAATTGCGCGGTCAACACTGTACCCAAATAGAATTTTTATGATTTTTTTTCACACACATAGAACTTTCTTTTGGTGGTATTTAATCACTGCTGGACTTAAAAAAAATGAAATAGACCGAAAAATTTAAGAAAAAAATAGTTTATTAGTTTGTTATAAAATTTTGCAAACAGGTAATTTTTCTCCTTCATTGATGTGCGCTGATGAGGCTGCACTGATGGGCACTGAGAGGTTGCACTAATGGGCACTGATAGGCTCCACTGATAGGCACTGATAACACGGCACTGATGGGCACTGATAAGGCTGCACTGATGGGTACTGATAGGTGGCACTGAGAGGTGGCACTGATGAGCACTGATGGGCGGCACTGAAGGGCACTGTGATGTTGCACTAAAAGGCACTTTTAGGCAGCACAGAAAGGTGGCACTGATGATGGAGCACTAATGGGCCCAGATTGGCAGCACTTATGGGCCAACTCACTAAAGAGAGGAAATGATACCCTGCCTGAGGACTGACCATCACGTCCACCTTTGCCTGTGTACACATTTGTTGCTGGCCCCGTTACAGTCCCAAGGGAACGTCTGCCTCTCCTTGTTGTCCTCCCAAACATTATTGGGAGGGAGGGGGCAGTGCTTATAAGCAAATGTAAAGAAGTTGAAATCTGTACGTAGATGCACTTTAATCAATGTAAAGAGGTTTTTGGTGCACTTAAATTTGAGTACTCACACTGCACAGACACACTTCACAGATACACTAAAATATATTGCAATATAATGCGCCAAACATACAGTGACACACAGAACTATATGGCATTAAACTGGCAGTAACGCACACAAAAGTAAATGGCGTTAAACTGGCAGTAACGCACAAAACTATACGGTGTTAAACTGGCAGTAATGCACAAAACTATATAGCGTTAAACTGGCAGTAACACACACAGAACTATATGGCGTTAAACTGGCAGTAACGTACAAAAAACGATATGGTGTTAAACTGGTAGTAACACACACAAAAGTAAATGGCATTAAACTGCCAGTAACACACAAAACTATATGGCGTTAAACTGGCAGTAACACACACAGAACTATGTGGCATTAAACTGGCAGTAAGGCACACAGCACTATATGGTGTTAAACTGGCAGTAAAGCACACACAACTATATGGCATTAAACTGGCAGTAACGCACACAAAACTATATGGTGTTAAACTGGCAGTAACGCACACAGAAGTAAATGGCATTAAACTGGCAGTAACTCAATCAAATAGACGGTTCTCAACTGTCACTATACTATACTCTGATCTGTCCCTACTCTAGCTATACATTAATGTAAAGATTACTGACACAGTCTCACTACAGTACACTGAAACTATATGAGCTGTTCCTACTCTACACTAATGTATGTATGAATGACACGGTCTCACTACACTACAGTGAGACTATCTGAGCTGTCCCCACTCTAACTGCACACTATGCAAAGCTGAATGATGGTCCTCCTCACTACACTCACACTATCCCTAGACTGACACTAAACTAATATTCTACACTGACAATTGAAGCAAAATAGCACAGTGTAGCACACTAACTAACTGATAGCACTGAACAGAGCCCTGTTCTATCTCTCTCCACACCAAAGTCACACTGAAAATGGCTGCCATTGAAAGAATACTTTTATACTGTGGGGCGGGAATGAGCCATGATTGGATAAAGTCATGATGACAGGGTCCAATCATGACTCTGACAGTGCTCTGTTCCCTGATTGGCTGAAGCTTTCACTGCTTCAGTCAATCAGGGCTTACAATGCACCCTTCAGAACTGCAACGCATTGTGGTTGGTTTGGGGGGGAGAACAAGAGGTCGAACGACCCGTTTGTTCGGCTGTTCATCAAACGTCCGAACAGGGAAAGTTCAGCCCGAACTTATGCTCGGTGCCGAACCTTTGGCCCATCCTTAACCACCAGAAGTTTAGTAGAAACTGTACACACTGTATTAGATACTTTGTACACCACCAGAAAAGTAGTAGAAACTGTACCTACTGTATTAGATACTGTGTATGCCATCTGAAGTGTATTAGAAACTGTACACACTGTATTAGATACTGTGTACATTACCTGCACTGTATTATAACCTATACAACAGCTGCACTGTAATATATACTGTGTACACCACCAGAAGTGTAGTAGAAACTGTACACACTGTATTAGATACTGTGTACTCTGCCTGAAGTGTAGTAGAAACTGTACACACTGAATTAGATACTGTGTACACCACCTGAAGTGTACACACTGTATTAGATACTGTGTACACCACCAGAAACAAGAACCTGCACTGTATTGGAAACTGTACAACGGCTGCACTGTATTGTATACTGTGTACACCACCAGAAGTGTAGTAGAAACTGTACACACTGTATTAGATACTGTGTACACCGCCTGAAGTGTACACACTGTATTAGATACTGTGTACACCACCAGAAAAGTAGTAGAAACTGTACTCACTGTATTAGATACTGTGTACACAGCCTGAAGTGTTTTAGAAACTGTACACACTATTAGATACTGTGTACATCACCTGCACTGTATTATAAACTATACAACAGCTGCACTGTTTTATATACTGTGTACACCACCAGAAGTGTAGTAGAAACTGTACACACTGAATTAGATACTGTGTACACCACCTGAAGTGTATTAGAAAATGTACACACTGTATTAGATCCTGCGTACACCACCTGAAAAGTAGTAGAAACTGTACACACTGTATTAGATACTGTCTAAATTAGAAAATGGAATCGCGCTGGGGAGGTAACTGGTTAACTCATAAGAGGGCTTCAGGGGAAGGTAAAAGAGGCACTAAAAGATCACTACCTACTTCTAGGGGTTCTTGGCATGCCTGCAGGATTTCATCCCCCCCTGAAAGACTGGAGGCAGCCTCACAGGATGAGTCTGTGCCCCTGTCAGGTTTTGCAGCCTCTCCCAATGTTACAGTCCCTGTATATGTCACTGAAGACAATATGAAGGCTGCATTGGATTGTTTGGAAGGAAGGATTACTACTGAAGAAAAAGGGGTAAATCCCCTCCCACTGCTTTAGGTTCCCTATCGGATGAGCATTCTGATGATGAAATATCCCTATCTGGGGATGGGGATCATGAGCAGTCGGATGATTCAGGGGAAGAGCAGAAGCTCTCTTCTGCCTCCCAGGCCCTCAAAGTACAGGTGCAATACTTTACTGAGTTGGTGCGTATCACATATAGATTGCCCTCTGCTGAGGCTGCCAAATCCTCTGTTTCCTCCCTGGGATCCCGGAAATCCCCACAGGCTGCATATACCTTCCCAATTCATCCCTTATTGGAGAAGTTGTATGATGACTGGGGTCACCCAGATAAATTATTTTCTCCTCCTAAGAGGTTTTCTATGCTTTATCAGGTGGAGGAAAAAATCACCAAAAAATGGGAGGTGCCTGCAATAGATGCTGCTATTTCTCGTGAATAAAAGCCTGACCTGTCCTGTGGACAATGCTCAGGGGTTCAAGGATCCAACTGATAAGAAGCTGGAAACTTTATTTGAAGCCTCCTTTTCTATGGCTGGTGCTGTGGTCCAGCCTGCGGTTGCAGCAATCGGCATGTGCCAGTTCCTCAAGGAACAAATGAAGCAGGTACTTAACCTCCTCCCCACTGAGGAGGGTGAGGTTTATGCAGACCTTCCTAAGGCCTTATGTTTTGCGATTGATGCCATTATGGATTCTGTTCAGCAAGCATCCCGCCTTTCCCTCCTGCTCCTACAGGAACGCCTGTTTGGAGATGACCTGGACAAATACATCCAGAAGATTACTGGGGGGTAAAACTACGTTGTTACCGGTCAAAAGAAAGAGTAAACGTCCCACATTTAGACGTTCTCTGTCCCCAGCCCCTGGAGCCTCATCCTCCAGGCGGTGGCGACGGCCTCCCCAATCCAATACTGGGGAAAGGTCCAAGGCCAAGCCCAAGGGCAAAGGAAGTCTTGGTGTTCAAGATCTGTTAGGCAGAACCTCAAAACCTCCCTTTGAAGGGGTGCCCCCACTCGGCCGAGTGGGGGGAAGGCTGCTGCAGTTTGCAGGCGCCAGGCAGGAAGACATTCAGGACAGATGGGTAACCTCCATGGTGTCTCTGGGCTACAAGCTGGAGTTTTGGGAGATCCCGCCTTCTCGTTTCCTAAGGTCAAGAGTCTTCAAGGATCCAGAAAAAAGAAGACCCTTGTTTCTGGCCTTAGAACATCTACTATCCCAAGGGGTAATTATAGAGGTGACCCCAGATGAGCAAGGCTCAGTGTTCTACTCAACCCTCTTTATGGTTCCAAAACCAAATGGGGATGTCAGACCTATTCTAGATCTAAAAGACCTGAATCAGTTTTTAGACATTCGTTCTTTCCGCATGGAATCTATCCGCTCAGTAGTTTCCACCCTTCAGGGGGGAGAATTCTTGGCATCAATAGACATCAAAGATGCATATTCACATGTGCCAATATTTCCCGCTCACCAAAGATTCCTGAGGTTTGCGGTGGATTAGCGCCACTTCCAAGTTGTGGCCGTACCTTTCGATCTTGCTACAGCACCTCGAGTGTTCACAAAAAATTCTACTCTCGCCCTTGGCAAAACTAAGGGCTCGGGCATAACAGTGACAGCTTATCTGGGCAATTTGCTTCAGAACAGTCCATAGCACGTTTAGACCGCAGTGTGCTCAGCACAGTAGAGTACTTACAGTACCTAGACTGGGTCCTCAATCTAGAAAAGTCTTCCTTAAAGCCCCTAAAAAGGCTGGAGTATTTGGGCATGGTCATAGACACAGTCCAAAGCAGAGTATTTTTAACTGGGTCAAAGGCCAAATCCATAAAAGATTTGGTCCGGGTAGTCATGGCAAGGAAGAATCCCTCCATTCGGCTATGTGTGAAACTATTACGGAAAATGGTGGCCTCTTTCGAGGCTGTCCCTTACGCTCAGTTTCACTCAAGGCCTTTGCAGAGCAGCATCCTCTCTGCCTGGAGCAAAAGGGTACAAGCCTTGGATCTCCCAATGTGCCTGTCTCCTTGGGTACACCAGAGCCTCAATTTGTGGCTGCTGACCAAGAATCTGTTAGAAGGAAAATCTTTTGTTCCAGTTACTTGGAAAAAGGTAACCACAGATGCCAGCCTAATAGGCTGGGGAGCGGTTCTGGAAAAAGCTTCCACCCAGGGAAGATTTTCCAGAGCTGAAAGGCTCTTGCCTATCAACAATCTGGAGATTCGGGAAATTCGGCTAGCCCTCAAGGTCTGGACTTGCAGGTTGCAGGGTTGTCCTGTCCGGATACAGTCCAACAATGCTACGACTGTGGCATATGTCAATCACCAAGGGGGCACCAAGAGTCTCTATGCCCAAAAAGAGGTGGATCACATTTTTTCATGGGCAGAGAGACATGTTCCTTGCATGTCTGCAGTCTTCATCCCAGGGGTAGAAAATTGGCAGGCGGGTTTCCTAAGTTGCTAGCAGCTGTGCCCAGGAGAATGGTCTCTACACCCCAAAATATTTTAGACCATATGTCGAAAATGGGGTACCCCGGATGTGGAACTGTTGGCCTCCAGGTTCGACAAGAAACTGGACAACTTTTTTGTCAAGAACAAAGGATCCGCTAGCACAAGGGTCAGAGGCCTTAACGATTCCATGGGATCAATACTCTCTGATCTATGCGTTCCCTCCAGTTCCGCTTCTCCCACGATTCCTTCAGAGGGTCAAAAGGGAAGGAAAGCCGGTAATTCTGGTGGCTCCGGCTTGGCCCAAGCGACCTTGCTATGCAGAGATCATAAAGATGGCAGAGGGAAGACCTTGAGTTCTTCCGCTCCGCCCAGATCTACTCTCACAGGGTCCAATATTCTATCCTGACTTACAAAGTCTAAATTGGATGGTTTGGTGGTTGAGACCCACATTTTAAAGAGTCGTGGCCTCTCGGGGCCAAGTCCTGTCCACCCTGGTTAATGCTAGGAAGCCGGATTCCAGGCCCATCTACTACAGAATCTGGAAGGCATATGTTTCCTGGTGTGAATCCAGAGGTTGGCATCCTAGAAAGTATGCCATTAGAAGAATTCTTACCTTTCTCCAATTAGGCGTAGAAATGCAGCTGGCCTTGAGTACTATCAAGGGCCAGATCTCAGCCTTGTCAGTATTCTTTCAAAGACCGCTTGCCTCTCATTCCCTCGTATGGACCTTTGTTCAGGGAGCACTACGCTTTCGCCAATCATCATACAGTAATGCACTGCAATCTTGCAGTGCATTATGGGGCATTCTGCGGCACTCAAATTTCCCACGAACGCCCCATTATGTTCGCTGTTCTGCAAGGGGCGAACACCTGATGTTCAAGTCAAACTTATGTTCTACCCGAACATCGAGCTCATCCCTAATGATGAGCTTGATTTTACAGTGCCTTGAAAAAGTATTCATACCCCTTGACATTTTCCATATTTTGTCATGTTACAACCACAAACGTAAATGTATTTTATTGGGATTTTATGTGATAGACCAACAACAAGTGACACATAATTGTGAAGTGGAAGGAAAATGATAAATGGTTTTCAAATTTTTTTACACATAAATATCTGAAAAGTGTGGTGTACATTTGTATTCAGCCCCCCTAAGTCAGTACTTTGTAGAACCACCTTTCGCTGCATTTACAGCAGCAAATCTTCTTTTGTATGTCTCTACCAGCTTTGCACATCTTGAAAGTGACATATTTGCCCATTCTTTGCAAAATAGCTGAAGCTCTGTCAGATTGGATGGAGAGCGTCTGTGAACAGCAATTTTCAAGTCTTGCCATAGATTCTCAATTGGATTTAGGTCTGGACTTTTACTGGGCCATTCTAACACATGAATATGCTCTATTCTAAACCATTTTATTGTAGCTCTGGCTGCATCTTTAGGGTCATTGTCCTGCTGGAAGGTGAACCTCTGTCTCAAGTCTATTGCAGACTCTAATAGGTTTTCTTCTAAGATTGCCCTGTATTTGGTTCCATCCATCTTCCCATAAACTCTGACCAGCTTCCCTGTCCTTGCTGAAAAAAAGCATCCCCACAAAATGATGCTGCCACCACCATCCCCACCATATTTCATGGTGGGGATGGTGTGTTCAGGGTGATGTGCAGTGTTAGTTTTCCAGCACACATAGCGTTTTGCTTTTAGGCCAAAAAGTTCAACTTTGGTCTCATCTGACCAGAGAACATTCTTACACGTTTGCTGTGTTCCCTGCATGGCTTCTCTCAAACTGCAAATGGCATGACTAATAGCTGTCCTGTGGACAGATTCTCCCACCTGAGCGGTGGAGCTCTGCAGCTCCTCCAAAGTTACCATGGGCCTCTTGGCTGCTTCTCTGATTAATGCTCTCCTTGCCCGGCCTGTCAGTTTAGATGGACAGCCATGTCTTGATTAGGGATGAGCTGAACACCCCCTGGTTCGGTTCACACCAGAACCTGCGAACGGATCGAAAATTTGCACGAACGTTATAACCCCATTGACGTCTATGGGACTCGAATGTTTGAAATCAAAAGTGCTCATTTTAAAGGCTAATTTTCATGGTATTGTCCTAAAAAGGGTTTGGGAACCCAGGTCCTGCCCCAAGGGACATGTATCAATGCAAAAAAAAGTTGTAAAAACAGCCATTTTTTCAGGAGCAGTGATTTTAATGATGCTTAAAGTAAAAAAAAAAAGTAAAATATTCCTTTAAATATCGTACCTGGGGAACATCTATAGTATGCCTGTAAAGTAGCGTGTGTTTCCCGTGCTTAGAACAGTCCCTGCACAAAATGTCTTTTTTAAAGGAAAAAAAGTCATTTAAAACTGCTTGAAAATCAGTGAGACAAACGGCATGGGTACCCCCCAGTCCATTACCAGGCCCTTTGGGTCTTGTATGGATATCAAGGAGAACCCCGCACCCAAATTAAAAAAAGGAAAGGTGTGGGGCCACCAGGCCCTATATACTCTGAACAGCAGTATACAGGCAGTGCAAACAAGACAGGGACTGTAGGTTTCTTGTTAAGTAGAATCTGTTTGTCATTTTGAACGGGTACATTTTTAACGTGTTTAGCTCCAGCCAAAAAAATCTTTTTTTAAGCTTTTTGGAAAACATCACCCCTGTGACATTTGTTTTGCTGTCTGTGCTCCTCTTCAGAAGATTAAACCTCACCTTTTGTCCCAATGACAAATGTTTTTTGAAAATTTGGGGTTTTTTGTGAAACAAGGATTGGTGATAAAGCATCAGTGGAAAGGAGAAATGTTTTTCCCATATTAACTCTTACAGGAGAGAATTTCCCTTCCTAGGGGTAGATTTCATCTCACTTCCTGTTATCTCCTTCCGTTTGCAAGTAGGAGTCGTTTGTAAGTTGGATGTTTGAAAGTAGGGGCCTGCCCTATATACTCAGCAGAAATTTGGGCCTTAGGTGTTGTTGTGGCCACAACACTGTAAGCCCTCACAGGGCCCTGCTGTGAAATATTAGATCAAGAATTGTAATTACGTGCCCCTGTTGAACAGGGGCTGAAAAATTGGGCCTTTGGTGGTGGTGGTGGTGGTGCTGGTGCCACAACACTGTAAGTCTTCACTCGCTCTTGGTGGGCACAGAAACGGCCCCTGCTGTGAAATATTCAATCAAGAATTGTAATTACATGCCCCTGTTGAACAGGGGCTGAAAAATTGGGCCTTAGGCACTGGTGCTGGTGCCACAACACTGCAACCCCTCACAGATACTCTAGTTGAAACGCAGGAACGAGCTCTGCTGCAAAGTATTGCATCAAAAATTGTAATTACATGCCCCTGTTTAACAGGGGCTGAAAAATTGGGCCTTTTGGTGGTGGTGCTTGTGCCACAACACTGTAATGCCCCGTACACGCAGTCGGACTTTGTTCGGACATCCTGACAACAAAATCCTAGGATTTTTTCCAATGGATGTTGGCTCAAACTTGTTTTGCATACACATGGTCACACAAAGTTGTCAGAATTTCCGATCGCCAACCACGCTGTCACTTACACCACGTACGACGAGACTAGAAAAGTTCAGAACCAAGCGCGGCACCCTCTGGGCTCCTTTTGCTAATCTCGTGTTAGTAAAAGTTTGGTGAGAGACGATTCGCGCTTTTCAGACTCGTGGCTTTCAGATCGTTTTCTGCCGTTCAGTTTGTGCTTGTGGGTTTGTATCTGCTCTTCAGTGCGTGCAAGCAAGTTCCACGTGACTTTAATTAGTCATTGTATTCTTGTTCGTTCTTACTGTTTTTCAGGTCGCTCTTCACAGGCCTTGCTGTTCTTCAGTGCGTTCTGTTACTTCGTTCTGAGCAGCCGACCATTTTCTAGCCATGTTGCGTATGCGTACACCTCGTAGAGTTCGTGCTGTGCGGGGGCTTGGTGTTGGGGTCCTGACCTTGACACAAGTCCAGTCCATGAACAGGGTGGGGAGGAGTTCATGGACCAAGAATTGGTTGCTTCAGCGTGACCAGTTCTCTCATATGCCTTTGCTCCGTGAGATCCATGAGAATAATCCTGATGATTTCAGGAACTTTCTCAGGATGACGGACCCCGTGTTTCACCGTCTGTTGGCTTCACTGACCCCTTATATTAGCAGGCAGGATACCTGCATGAGGCAAGCCATCACTCCGGAGCAGAGGTTGGTCGCTACCCTGCGGTATTTGGCGACAGTAAGAAGTCTGCAGGACTTGAAGTTCTCGACAGGCATCTCCCCCCAGGCTGTGGGTATCATCATCCCAGAGACCTGTTCTGCCATCATCCAGGTCCTGCAGAAGGAGTATATGAAGGTAAGATTTTTATCCTTTAATATCACATTTTATTGTATTGAATGTTTGCTAATATATTGTATTTCTTTCCTCATTCCCTAATTACCATGATTGAAATATGCTGTGAATGTCCCCTTTGTTCTCATGCATGCTGGATATTTATGTAATTATTATTTTAGGTCCTTCATACATATTTACCCTTCAATAACCTACCCAACATGGTGTCTCCTGGCCCTATATTCACCTCATGTAGTCACTTAACAATGTATTTTTTCTGCTCCATAGTAGTGCTTTACCCCAAACACCCCATAAAATGTTTGGAAATGTTATTTTAGCTTTAACTTCAGGCAGAGTGGCAGAGGCTTTTTTTTTGGTGGTGTCCCCAAAAATTTTTTAGTAACTCTCCCTCCCCCAACTGCTAAGTCAGCTGATCCCATTTCACTATCCTCAATCATCTATTTGCTGACTTTGCCAAACCCATACACACTATACCCATCTCTTTTGTGGTCATATTTATGGATGAATTCCCCAAAGCATGTAGTGCAAGGGCCTGCCTGTATACTTTCAAATGGTACTGTTTAAAGTTTTTGGATCCTATTATTATCTTGATAGGTAACAGCAGAATGTCCAAATGTCCTCAAATGTGTACAGTGTGTATTTATATCTTTGTATTATGACACTTCTTACCTGTCCAGTGGGCTGCCAATAGTGTAACTAAGGAGGGGCTGTTCCAAGTAATAGCCATTATTTAGGCATTCATCTCTCAATGAAGTGAAGAGGGTTACCTGTCCAAGATTTCCACACCCCCCCCTATAATGTTAGAAATGGCCCATGAGAGGGGGGGAGGAATATGATAGGTGTACCTTATACTTTGCCGTTGTTAAATTCCCCTTAATAAATGCTATCTGGAGGTTGACCCAGAATGTTTGTGTCTAATCTGCTTGCCATGTTTCTGATCAAAAATAGTAATGTTTATTGTTTTTTCCTCAACAGTTTCCTTCCATGCCACAGGAATGGCCTTCCACTTTGCCGAGCAGTGGGACTTTCCTAACTGCAGAGGGGCAATTGATGGGAAACACGTCCACATCGTTCCACCACCCAACTCGGGGTCATACTATTTCAACTATAAGGGGTTCAATAGTATAGTGATGTTGGCGGTGGTGTCGGCTACTTACGACTTCCTGTAAGTGGACGTGGGGAAGAATGGCCGGATGTCCGATGGTGGAGTCATCGCCCAGACGGAGTTTTACAGGCGTCTCCAGAATGGCAGCTTGGACTTGCCAGCTCCAGAGGACAATGTGGAAGGACTCCCATTCGTGTTCATTGCTGATGAAGCATTTGCGCTGGGGGACCACCTGATGCGGCCATTCCCGATGAGGACCCTCACCCCGGAACAGAGGGTTTTTAATTACCGGCTGGCCAGAGCCTGAAGAGTGGTGGAGAACACATTTGGAATCCTGGCCAGCCGGTTCCGCCTATTTCTGACACCCATCCATATGGCGGAGTATAAACTGAACCAATTTATACTTGCGTGCTGTGTTCTCCATAACTTTTTAAGGAAACATTCGGCCAACTATGCTGGCTCAGTTGGGCCTGAGGCCGGAATGATACATCAAACCACACTGACGGCGCTTAAAAGCTGCCGTCCTGGCTTGCCCTTCCTGAGTGCCCGTGATGTCCGGTTACGCTACCTGGAGTTCTTTGTGGGTAGGGGGGCCATCAATATGCCAGCAAATATGTGAAGCTTTTTTATAATAAAAAACAAAAATAAATTCTTTGTGGACATTTACTGCTTGTGTTTGTTTTAGCTGACCCTGACAGAAATGTTTTGAGTGCAGAAAATGGCGTGATTGTGTAACCTTATACAAAGCACTGTTGGCTGTTATTTACTAAATGCAAAAAAACATTTCACTACAAGTGCACTTGCAACTGCACTGAACCTGCACTTATAGTGCAAAGTAGTTTTGCCCTTGGGAAATAACCTCCATTTTTGCTGAAAACAGCAATTACATCACCCCAAAAGTGTTGTAGTGTTGAGACAATAATCCACACATTCTTGGACTTTTTTTATACCTGCACAATCACATGTGCATTTACCAAAGGTTTTTAAAACAAACCAACATGTTTGTTGTATAACAATTTTTGGGGTGGCATTATCAAAAATAGAAATGTCCATTTACGATAAAACAGGCCTGTGTAAAACCAACAAGAAAGACAAAAAACTTGAACTTACAAAGTTCACATTAGGTAAAACCTGAAGGAAATATCAGACATCAGTATTTAGGAACTGTGTTTTGATATTGCGTTCAGGTGGGGGGAAATCCCCCCTGGAAAAGCCAAATTTGGAAGATGCACACCAATTTACGAAATGTCAACATGTGCTATCTGCCATCATGGGGGATCAAGGGATGTGTTTTGGGGGAGCAAGCTCTTCCTCACCGCTACTTTATAATTGAGGAAGGGGTTGCACCGCCAAAACGCGTCCATTGATCTCCCGTGATGGCAGATAGCACATGTTGGCACACTGTGTGCATCCTCCAAATTTGGCTTTTCAAAACATTGCAAAAACATTTAAAACATTGGACCACAATAAAACAAGTGATTTTGTGGGGTTTTAAATTCGCCCCAAAACATCATTGATGTTATTATTTTTTTGAATCACATCATTTATTTTTTCTGGATGTTTTGCAATTTGACATTACACCCCATGATCTCCCCGATCAGGATCTGGGCACTTTCAGATGTGAAAGGATCTCGATTCCTCACATCACAATCACCTAAAAAGAGAGAAACCAAACAAAAACAGGTATCAAAAATCTGCCACCATCCATCTCTTTTACCTGAGTCTGTGGTCGCAGACACTCAGCTGTTGTGGTGCCAATTTCCACCACATCTTCTTCTTCCTCCTGCTCTTCTTGGGTTGGGGGTATTTCATCTTCTTCCATAGGTGGGGGGTCTGTGGTCTCCTCGGATGAGGGGTGTCCTCCGAGTCTTTTCTCCCCTATGTAAAACAAAAATGGTATAATTAGCACACAGATATTTGATGGCAGAACTAGAAATAGGAAACATTGCTTGGAAGTGGGGTACAATTGTCTATTTTTTTTTATTGGCCTTTGTCAAGCTGCAATACTTTACCTGTTTAGTACAAGTTTCACAGATGGAGACCCCCCCTATAGTATACACTGGAGCAACTGTGTGGCCCCCTAATAAAAATTGTGTTCTTGTGTCCCACACTAGTGCTCCAGTGTCCAGATGTGAAAACAGCTGCTCAGTGTCCTCTCCTTACACAGAATCTAGTTTGCAT
Organism: Lithobates clamitans; assembly: GCA_037952925.1. Taxonomy (NCBI): domain Eukaryota; kingdom Metazoa; phylum Chordata; class Amphibia; order Anura; family Ranidae; genus Lithobates; species Lithobates clamitans. The sequence goes on from JBBGZY010000152.1 coordinate 633,867, forward strand.
TTCATTCTAGTAACAAACCCATCTAGACAAACAAATATTTGGCATCCAAGTAGGCCCTAAAAAATGTGGGAAAATGCATATGGCCTAAACAATGGTGTTTTAGAGGCCGAAAGAAAAATGTTTGATACGAACAAATAATGGGCCCATGAACATTAAAGTTGCCCTTTTAAACTGTACAATTAAGAAAAGCATATGGGGCAGCACGAACGGAATAAAGACAGAAAGAATAGGAACACAGCACAACTACTTACTTTTTTGCAGCACTCTCTGGATCTTTCGGTACTGCTCTGGCTCTCTTAATTTCAGGTCCGACCACCGCTTCCTGAGCTCATCTTTCGATCGTCGTACCCCGAAATTCCTGTGCAGACTTTTGACCACTTTCGCCATGATCTTGGCCTTTCTGATATTGGGGTTGGGGTAAGGCCCATACTTTCTGTCATAGTCAGCCTTCTTCATGATGTCGACCATCTCCAACATCTCCCCAAAGGACATATTTGTGGCCTTAAAATGTCTCTTTCTGAATCGGGACGTGTCCGGATCCGGGCTTTCCTCCTCCTCCTCGTTCCTGTAATTATCACGCACCTGCTGTGACTCCGCCATGTGCTCTTCCCCCACTGCGCCGAACGAAATGGGGCGGGGAATAGAATAGAAAGAACGTCAGGGGCGGGCGGAGTTAAACGCATGCGCAGTGTATATAAAGCGTAACACGCGTGTGTATTACGTACGATCTGTGAGCGGAGGAAGGAGCATTGGACGCGCTGATCGTAAGAACGAAGGTAAGAGACAAACTTGTGCCTATACTGCTTCTACATTGAGGCCTATATTGTAACAAGATTAGGAGAGTTTTATCTGACATTAGGCTTTGTCTTGTGTTGTGTCTTGCAGTGAACATGGATATGCTACTAAAAGACAATGACTTCATGTCAGTATTCCTAGATATGTTAAGGGAGCTGCCATGTCTGTGGGAGATTAAACACCCCCATTACAAGAACCAAGCAAAGAGGAAGGCAGCACTGGAGCAATTGTGTGAAATTGTGAAGCAGGTGATCCCCACGGCAGACATCACCTATTTAAAGATCTTAATTGGTGGCCTGAGGAGTACATATCTAAGGGAGCGCAAGAAAGTCCTGGATTCACAGAGATCCGGAGCAGCAGATGACATCTATGTCCCCAGGATGTTGTACTACGACAGGCTGCATTTTCTGGCAGGCCAGACTGAACCCAGGCCATCCCTCTCCAGTCTTCCTTCCACGCTTCCTTCTCCCCCGGCTGAGGCTTCTGACGCCCAACCTGGGCCTTCCAGGCCGCATGTGGAGGAGCAGAGGCGTTGCTAGGGGGGTGCGGTCCGCACCCAGGTACCACCCTGCAGAGGGTGGCACCAGGCTCAGGCAAGTACCGGTACCGCGCGGCTCCCTCCCTCTCTTCTGGAACCTCTTCAACTGCACGCGATGTGCAGTTAGAGTGGGGGAGGAGGGAGTGAGGCAGAGAGACAAGGTGCCCGGGATCCCACTGTCCCGCACACTACAGTCATCTCTCTCCGCGCCGGCTCCATAACATTCACTGCAGACTGGACTATAGCCGCCGCCTCCTCCTCCTCCTCCTTACAAGTACACAGACCGGGAGGAGGAGGGACACTGCTCTACAGCATCTGCCCGGCGCTAAGGTACTGTAAGTAAAGTAACAGGAATATTGCAGGGGAGGGGAACATGGCGATTGGGAGGTGGGGAATTGACAGGTAACATCTATGCTGCTAGGAGTGATTTTAGGGAGGAGGTGGGGGTTAGAGGATATGTGCTAGGGGGCTTTGATTTGGGTTAGAACTCATGCTAGAAGTAGAAGGAGGGGGCAGATTTGAAGTTTGACCCCCCAGCACAATTCCTCTTCCTTCCCAAAGCACCCCCTAGTACATATCCTCTAATCCCATCCCAGCTCCATCCACCTCCTCCGATCCCATCCTGGCCTCATCCATCCCCTCTGATCCCATCCCGGCTCCATCCATCCCCTCTGATCCCATCCTGGCTCCATCCATCCCCTCCGATCCTATTCTGGCTCCATCCACCCCCTTTGATCCCATCCCGGCTCCATCCACGTCCTCCGATCTCATCCCGGCTCCATCAATCCCCTCCAATCCCATCCCGGCTCCATCCACCTCCTCCGATCTCATCCCAGCTCCATCCATCCCCTCCAATCCCATCCTGGCTGCATCCATCTCCTCCGATCCTATCCTGGCTCCATCCATCTCCTCCGATCCTATCCTGGCTCCATCCACCCCTCCGATCCTATCCCAGCTCCATCCACCCCCTCCGATCCCTTCCCGGCTCCATCCACCCCCACCGATCCCATCCTGGCTCCATCCATCCCCTCCGATCCTATCCCGGCTCCATCCATCCCCTCCGATCCCATCCCAGCTCCATCTATCCCCTCCGATCCCAACCCAGCTCCATCCATCCCCTCTGATCCTATCCCGGCTCCATCCACCCCTCCGATCCTATCCCAGCTCCATCCACCCCCTCCGATCCCTTCCCGGCTCCATCCATTCTCCTCCGATCCCATCCCAGCTCCATCCATCCCCTCCGATCCTATCCTGGCTCCATCCACCCCTCCGATCCCATCCCAGCTCCATTCACCCCCTCCAATCCCATCCCGGCTCCATCCATTCCCCTCTAATCCCATCCCGACTCCATCCATCCCCTCTGATCCTATTGTGGCTCCATCAACCCCTCCGATCCCATCCCTGCTCCATCCACCCCTTCTGATTCCATCCATCCCAGCTCCATCCACCCCCTCTGATTCCATCCCGGCTCCATCTATCCCGGCTCCATCCATCCCCTCAGATCCCATCCCGGCTCCATTCATTCCCCTCCGATCCCATCCTGGCTCCAATTATCCCCTGATCTCACACATCCCGGTTCCAACCACTGTGGCAGGTTAAGGGGGGAGAGCCACATCAATGCACTAGCCTGGCTTAATGCTGGAGGGGGGTGACACCATTTTTTACCGCACCGGGTGACACCAACCCTAGTGACGCCACTGTGGAGGAGCCCAGATTAAGCCAGGTATAGCATTCCTCTAAATATTTCTGCTTGTCCAATCAATGATGTTCACTAGATGTTAGTTGGGAGTACTAATTTAGGATTGTGATTGATGAAGCAAAAACTAAAACCATGTCCCTTTTTCATACACATGGAAGTCTCAGCCAGGAGGTGGCCGGGCCGAGCCGGCTGGCTGATCTGCAGGTCCCTCCACCCCCCCTGGAAAGAGAAAGTGGCAGGAGGAGAAGTGCCCTAGAGGAGGCTGCCAGAGGACTCTTTTGGAGGGCTACAGAGGTCCTGGGAGCACCACACACCATGGAGGAGGACATTGCTGCCACCATTGCCTATAAAATGCAGAGGATGGAGGAGGGACAACAAGTCATGTGTGAGTCGCTCATATTGGAGGCTCTTAACAAAGGTATGAGGGGCCAAATTACAGCCCAGACACACCTTTGCGATGGTCCTCCTCCTTCTTCTCCAGGTCCTCCCAGTCCCCCTCCTCCTCCAGGTCCTACTCCTCCTCCTGCCACATCTCCAACAGCACAGCCCGGAAGGAAGCGTGGAAGGAAGACCAGAAAGTGAGGACCCTGGATCCAGTCTGGTCGGCCAAAAAATGCAGCCTCTTGTGATATCACAGCCTGGGGACACAGATGTCATCTGCTGTTATCTGGATCTCTGCGAATTCTGGACCAGACTGCCCTCCCTTACATATGGACTCCTCAGGCCACTAATTTTGGTGTTCAAGATTTGATGTCTGCCGTGGGGGTCCCAGGCTTAACTAATTTCTCATGTTGATCCAGTGTTGCCTTCCTCTTTGTTTGGTTCTGATCCCTTAATAAAGGATTTTTGTTTTGAATTATACTCTCCTATGTGTTTTACTTCAAAAAGGACAGTTGGTTTGTGAGGGTTCAGGTACATTTCAAATATACAATGTGAAATGAACAAGGGACACCAACAACAAACAATCTCCTTGAGATTAAATAATACAAGATATGAATGGTGTTGGGGTAACTTGACACACAAAACACACGCAAAAATATTGTGGAGTAAAAATAAAAATAATATTGAACAAAGATCAGCCTTGGAAAAAATACAAACATTAAATCTAAAAAAAAAAGGCTTAAAATCCCCAAAAAAATAAAATAAAAAAAACATTCTGTCAGATGTGACAACTAATAACAATATATTCAGGGAATCCCAATAAAAAAACAAAAATAAAACTTTGTGAGAAGTGTGTGTGAATATGAGCAGCAAAACTACTTAGTTCTTGTCACATTATAAAGAAGAAGAGAGTGCGCTGTATTAAACCATTTTTGACATTGCAGCGTGACGAAAGTGCTGTATCCATTGCGAACACTAAGTTTACCAGAACGAGCTGTTCCGTGCCAAAATTTCTTCTGAGCATGCGTGGCACTTTGTGCGTCGGAACAGGCCACACACGGTCGGAATTGACGCGATCGGATTTTGTTGTCAGAAAATTTTATCTCCTGCTTTCCAACTTTGTGTGTCAGAAAATCTGATGGAAAATGTCCGATGGAGCCCACACACGGTCGGAATTTCCGACAACACGCTCCGATCGGACATTTTCCATCGAAAAATCCGACCGTGTGTATGGGGCATAAGTCCTCACTCGCTTTTGGTGGGCACAGAAATGGGCCCTGCTGTGAAATATTAGATAAAGAATTGTAATTACATGCCCCTGTTGAACAAGGGCTGAAAAATTGGGCCTTAGGCACTGGTGCTGGTGCCACAACACTGCAACTTCTCACAGAAACTCTAGTCAGAACGCAGGAACGAGCCCTGCTGCAAAGTATTGCATCAAAAATTGTAATTACACACCTCTGTTAAACAGGGGCTTAAAAATTGGGCCTTAGGCACTGGTGACGGCACCCAGAACCAAAAATGTTCTTACAAGCTATCAGCGTGATCATTGAGGAGGAAGAGGATAATTACTCAGGATAGTCACTCAGCATCAGCATAGGCAGTCTTTGAAGGGATCTGAGATTTAAAAAAAAAAGTATTTGGTTACATCAGCATCAGGTGCTTGGTAGCTGGTGGTGATCCAAGACTGATTAATTTTTATGTAGGTCAGTCGAACGACCGAGTCGGTGGACAGATGCACCCTGTGATCGGTTTCAAAGCCTCCAGCAGCACTGAATGTGTGTTCCGAAAGAACGCTGGACGCAGGACAGGCCAGTAGCTCAATTGCATACTGTGCAAGCTCTGGCCAGTGATCCATACTCAAGACCCAGTAACCCAGAGGATTTTCGGTGGGAAAGGTGTCCAAGTCAGATCTTGCCCCTAGGTATTCCTGCACCATATAAAACAGACGCTGGCGATGGTTGCTGGAACCGATCATACCTTGGGGCTGCGGACTAAAAAATTGTCTGAACGCATCGGTCAGACGGCCACCTTCTCCACAGCTCCTTCTTTGACTGACCGAAGCCTCAGCAACACGTTGTCCAGAAACAGGAGTTTGTAACCTCCCAGTCTCAGGGAACGCGTTGCACAGACCTTTCTGCAAGGCCTCCCGAAGATGTTTCATCCTCTGCTCCCTCTGCGATGGCAAGATAAGGTCCGCAACCTTACCCTTGTAACAAGGATCAAGGAGGGTTGCCAGCCAGTATTGGTCCTTCTCCTTGATACCACGAATACGAGGATCCTTACGTAGGCTTTGCAGGATCAGGGAGGCCATGCAGCGTAGGTTTGCTGAGGCATTTGGTCCGGAGTCCTCTGGGTCACTTAGGACTACATGGTCCGCAGCCACCTCCTCCCAGCCACGTACAAGTCCATGTGTTTCTTGGGACTGATCCCTTAAAGACTGCTGCTGATGCTGAGTGCCAGGCTCCACCTCCATACTGACACAATCCTCCTCCTCCCCCTCTTCCTGTGTGATAGGCGGGCACGCAGGAACACTGTCTGGATAAAGGGGGCCTTGAGAGCTAAGGAATTCCTCCTCTTCCTGCCTCTGTTCTGCCTCAAGTGCCCTGTCCATTATTCCACGCAGCGTGTGCTCCAACAGGTGAACAAGGGGGACAGTGTCACTGATGCATGCACTGTCACTGCTCACCATCCTCGTGGCCTCCTCAAATGGTGACAGGACAGTGCATGCGTCCCTGCTCATGGCCCACTGGCGTGGGGAAAAAACCAAGCTCCCCTGACCCTGTCCTGGTGCCATAGTCACACAGGTACTCATTGATGGCCCTCTGCTGCATGTGCAGCCGCTGCAGCATGGCCAACGTTGAGTTCCACCTGGTGGGCATGTCACAGATTAGGCAGTTTTTGGGCAGGTTAAACTCCTTTTGGAGGTCCGCCAGCCGAGCACTGGCATTATATGACCGGCGGAAATGCACACAGACTTTCCTGGCCTGCCTCAGGACATCCTGTAAGCCCGGGTACCTGCCCAAGAACCGCTGCACCACCAAGTTAAGGACGTGAGCCAAACAGGGCACATGGGTCATTTGTCCCTGTCAGAGGGCAGGGAGGAGGTTGGTGCCATTGTTGCAAACCACCATTCCTGCCTTAAATTGGCGTGACGTAAACCACCTCTGAACCTGCCCCTGCAGAGCTGACAGAACCTCTATCCCAGTGTGGCTCCTGTCCCCCAAGCACACCAGCTCAAGCACCGCATGGCATCTCTTGGCCTGCGTACTTGCGTAGCCCCTTGAACGCCTACTGAGCACTGCTGGTTCTGAGGACAAAGCACAGGAAGAGGCCATGGAGAAAGAAGAAGAGGAGGGGGTGGAGGAGAGAGGTGTGTCACAATCATTAGTAGTGGCATTTTGGAGGCGTGGTGGCGGAACAACCTCCAACACTACTGCACCTTGTCCTGCATCCTTCCCAGCTGCCAGCAGAGTCACCCAATGCGCCGTGAAACTTGGGTAACGTCCCTGTCCATGCCTGCTGGACCATGAGTCAGCGGTAATATGCACCTTACGGTGCAGCAGCTGGGGCAGGGAAATTTGCCTGGTACAATCTGACATCGGTGTACCGAAAGCAGATTGCCCACAAGTACTTGGCTGTGACACACCTAATTCTACACCTTCATTCCTCTCAGTGCAGGTCTCAGAGAGGACTGAAGGTATAGTGGGGTTGGAGATCTCAGCTGATGAGGAGCAAGGAGAGGTCCTCTTTGTTCTTTGGTGTGGGTCTTTTAGATACGCTTGCCAACGAACTGCATGGTATGTCAACATATGTCTGGTCAAGCATGTGGTGCCCAAGCAGGAGATGTTTTGGCCACGCGAGATACGCTTGAGACATATGTTGCAAATAGCAGCCGTGCGATCTGATGCACTCGTCTCAAAAAAGGCCCACACCAACGAACTTTTTGAATAACGCGCAGAGACTGCAGCGCCCTGCACATGCGGAGCTTTGGGGTGTGATGCAGTCAGTGTGCTCCCCTTAGGCTGGCCCCTGGAGGGCATCCTGCCTCGTTGGTGATGTGCCTGCTCCTCCTCCTCTCTCCTATCAGGCACCCACATTGAGTCAGTGACCTCATCATCCCCTCCCTCCTCATCACTGGAGCAAACCTGGCAGTATGCTGCAGCAGGGGGAGCATGACTGCCAGACTGCTGTCCTTCTTTGGCACCCCCTCTGTCCTTGCTCACGTTACTGCCTTCATCCAGCTCAGTATCATCATCAGAGCCTTCCAAACGCTGGGCATCCTCATGGAGCATGTACCCAACACTGTGGTCAAACAGTTCGAGGGACTCCTCAGGAGGACATGGTGGGGCTAGGGAAGGATTCACTGATGACATTGAGCCGAGGGAAGAGGCCGCTGCTTTTCCAGACAAAGTACCCTGAGTATGGGTGAGAGAGGATGAGGAGGATGAGGATAGCTTGGTCATCCACTCGACCAAGTCTTCCGCATGTTGCGGCTCAACATGGCCAGCTGCCGAAAAAAAGGCCAAGCGTGTCCCACGGCCACGTGCTGATGAGGATGCACCGTCTCCACGACCAGCACTGTTGCTTCTAGACACAGAGCCGGATTGGCCTCTTTTATTGGCTTGTGACTGTCTGCCTCTCCTTGTTGGCCTTCCAGACATACTAATGGCCTGTAGCTGCACTAAGCTGGGATATACACACATATATATATATATATATATATATATATATATATATATATATATATATATATATATATATAATGTACTGATACTGCAGCTAGCAAAATCAACTGCCTGCCTGTAGTATGAGAACACCACCAACCTTCTACAGGTAGCTTTGGCTGAACACTGCAGAGCTCGCAAAAAACTAACTTGTAGCTTATTTAGCTGCCTGCGGTAGTGATAGGATCAGGAAAACACCACCAACCTTCTACAGGTAGCTTTAGGTGAACACTGTGCAGAGCTCGCCAAAAACTAACTTGTAGCTTATTTAGCTGCCTGCGGTAGTGATAGGATCAGGAAAACGCCACCAACCTTCTACAGGTAGCTTTAGGTTAACACTGTGCAGAGCTCACCAAAAAATAACTTGTAGCTTATTTAGCTGCCTGCGGTAGTGATAGGATCAGGAAAACACCACCAACCTTCTACAGGTAGCTTTAGCTGAACACTGTGCAGAGCTCGCACTACACTAACTTGTAGTTTTAGCTGAACACTGTGCAGAGCTCGCAAAAAAGTAACTTGTAGCTTATTTAGCTGCCTGCGGTAGTGATAGGATCAGGAAAACACCACCAACCTTCTACAGGTAGCTTTAGGTGAACACTGTGCAGAGCTCACCAAAAAATAACTTGTAGCTTATTTAGCTGCCTGCGGTAGTGGTAGGATCAGGAAAACACCACCAACCTTCTACAGGTAGCTTTACCTGAACACTGTGCAGAGCTCGCACTACACTAAATTGTAGCTTATTTAGCTGCCTGCGGTAGTAATAGGATCAGGAAAACACCACCAACCTTCTACAGGTAGCTTTAGGTGAACACTGTGCAGAGCTCACCAAAAAATAACTTGTAGCTTATTTAGCTGCTTGCGGTAGTGATAGGATCAGGAAAACACCACCAACCTTCTACAGGTAGCTTTAGCTGAACACTGTGCAGAGCTCGCACTACACTAACTTGTAGTTTTAGCTGAACACTGTGCAGAGCTCGCAAAAAAGTAACTTGTAGCTTATTTAGCTGCCTGCGGTAGTGATAGGATCAGGAAAACACCACCAACCTTCTACAGGTAGCTTTAGGTGAACACTGTGCAGAGCTCACCAAAAAATAACTTGTAGCTTATTTAGCTGCCTGCGGTAGTGGTAGGATCAGGAAAACACCACCAACCTTCTACAGGTAGCTTTACCTGAACACTATGCAGAGCTCGCACTACACTAACTTGTAGCTTATTTAGCTGACTGCGGTAGTAATAGGATCAGGAAAACACCACCAACTTTCTACAGGTAGCTTTAGGTGAACACTGTGCAGAGCTCACCAAAAAATAACTTGTAGCTTATTTAGCTGCTTGCGGTAGTGATAGGATCAGGAAAACACCACCAACCTTCTACAGGTAGCTTTAAGTGAACACTGTGCAGAGCTTGCACTACACTAACTTGTAGCTTATTTAGCTGCCTGCGGTAGTGATAGGATCAGGAAAACACCACCAACCTTCTACAGGTAGCTTTAGGTGAACACTGTGCAGAGGTCGCACTACACTAACTTGTAGTTTTAGCTGAACACTGTCAGGAGGACGCACTACACTAACTTGTAGCTTTAGCTGAACACTGTGAGGAGGACGCACTACACTAACTTGTAGCTTTAGCTGAACACTGTGCAGAGGTCACACTAATCTAACTTGTAGCTTTTGATGAACACTGTGAGGAGGACACACTACACTAACTTGTAGCTTTAGCTGAGCACTGTGCAGAGGTCTCACTACACTAACTTGTAGTTTTAGCTGAACACTGTGAGGAGGACGCACTACACGAACTTGTAGCTTTAGCTGAACTCTGTGCAGAGGTCTCACTACAATAACGTGTAGTTTTAGCCGAACACTGTGAGGAGGATGCACTACCCTAACTTGTAGCTTTAGCTGAACACTGTGCAGAGGTCACACTAAACTAACTTGTAGCTTTAGCTGAACACTGAGGAGGACGCACTACCCTAACTTGTAGCTTTAGCTGAACACTGTGAGGAAGATGCACTACCTTAACTTGTAGCTTTAGCTGAACACTGTGCAGAGGTCACACTAATCTAACTTGTAGCTTTTGATAAACACTGTGCACTACACTAACTTGTAGTTTTACCTGAACACGGTGCAGAGGTTACTAACTTGTAGCTTTAACTGAACACTGTGAGGAGGATAGGATCAAAATAACACCAGCAATTTTCTTCAGGTAGCTGTAAATACTGTAACAAGACAAGCCTGCCTGTCAGTAGGAAGATAACTGGAACGGATCTAGCTAAACTGAATACAGTGTATATATATTTATACAACACCTTGGACGCATATATATACACAATACACTGTAAGTGCAGCTAACTCACTGACTGTCCTGCCTAATCTAGCTAACTCAAATGAAATCACACTGTCTCTCCCTCTCTCTCTCTAAGCACGCCGGAACACACTACACAGGGCCGCAGGCGGCCTTATATAGTGTGGGGCGTGTTCTAAACCCCCTGAGCCATAATTGGCCAAAGCCACCCTGGCTTTGGCCAATTACAGCTCTCTCTACCGACGGCGCTGTGATTGGCCAAGCATGCGGGTCATAGTGCATGCTTGACCAATCATCAGCCAGCAATGCACTGCGATGCCGCAGTGAATTATGGGCCGTGACGCACCACACGAATTTGGCGCGAACGGCCCATATCATTCGCAATTCGAAGAATGATCGAACAGCCGATGTTTGAGTCGAACATGGGTTCGACTCGAACACGAAGCTCATCCCTACTCACAAGCCACTCTGGACAGATGCAGGAAAATGAAGGAAATCACTACAATTCTTTCTACTGCCAGAATCAGATACAGATGGGGTTTTCCATTTAAATTGATCATCCCACATAATGGCACAACATACGTCGCCACCTCTATTCCGGAAGGTCAAACTAGGTCTTTGGAACCCCAATAGTCTTCCACGCACCCCATCTACTCCCAGGCAAGCCCCGATTTGGAACACCCCCTCTCACAGAGGAGACAGACGCAGGCCCAGACATGAAGCGGGCCAATGGAGTCCTAATTAACTCTATTCTCTCAAGATGATCCTTTGGTAAAGGACACTTACCCTTGATATATGAGTCCCTCTTGGTTCTCTTATTGCCTTTTCATTATTTTTTTTTTAATAGTTAATATTCTTGTTTTCTTGTTCCATATGTTATTTTTATTTTATTATTTCAGGCGGAATCTAACTGTTCTTATATGCAGATTTACCTCTTCCTCCTTTAGCAACTAAAACTGTTATCATTATCCCGAAGGATTTCAACGCTGACACCTTCAGCCTTAAATTGGAACTGTGAGTATATTTCACTCACCTCTTTCTTGCTTTCACAACAGCACCTATAGAATCAGCAACACTGTCATCTTGTGTCCATGTATGGTATTATGGGTATTCCTCAAATCAACAATATAATATAATCTTCCCTGAATATGTACATATACTGGATATTAAGACTCATAGATTAACAGCTATTAGTCTAAATATGGTCATTTCTCCAGGTGCGAACTATTGTTTCTCTCTAAAAATTATACCTGTTAAGTTGTATAAGATATAACAGTTCTTTAAGACAAGTTTTTTGTCTTTTGTGTCTTTTCTAATTTTTTGCACAATTATTATTATAACATCTATTAATCGTGGCTGTTTGCCCACATGTCGACATGAATCACCCCCTCTCAGTCGTTACCCATTCTACACCACAATGGAGAAACTACAAGTTTTTCAGTTGTACTAAATTACATCTTTTCCACCAACTTTCTACATGTTATTTTTTTTTTATTATGTTTATTTTTTTCATTACCAATTTTTTGATTCAAGATGTGATTAGACTGAGTTTGAGACAGGGCGGTCTCACACGTTTTCTCAGTCGGTTGGAAACTTTTGTTCTTTCCAACCCAACTTTCTATTCCTATAATATTTATAAGGCACAATTTACACTGTTTTGCAGAGATATATTTATTTATACATTTAAAAAGACATATGGTACAGCTCTTAGATTCTTTGTTTTCATCAACGGTGTAGTGCATTTTGCCTGTGGGTTGGGAATGCACACAATTTTTCAAGCATTCCAGAGTGGCACAAGTGTGAACCTAGCAATTTTATTGATAATGTAACAGCTTTGAAGTTGGATTATGTTACAAGAAAGAGAGACACAGAATGGAGGGTAGGGACTGAGCAGGAATCAAATGCTGTCACATTTTCAGATCCATTTGATTATTATCCCATAAAGGCACAGTTTTCATTAGTAATTTTATTGTGTTTTTTTTTTATCCTGTTTTCTTTACATTGGCTTAGTTTTCAGAATGTACATATTCCGTAGTAATGAATGATACTGTGTATAGTACACACCTCTAGAAATTAAGAGTGAATGGGACTTAAAAATGATTTTTTTTTTTGTTAAAATGGACTTTATCATGAATATATATATTTTGTAGGGTAATAGTGGCCTAATAAACTAAAGGAAATTCAGCCTGTGGTAAAAAAGAATTGAGTTTTTATTTTTTTATTAATTGTTGTTGCCCTTTTGATAATCATATGTCAGTGACTGGCAACTAAGTCATCAGCCAAATGAGCTGGAAGAGTTAGAGAGCCCAATTATACAGCCCAATGAACAACTACGTGCCTCACAAGAGGAAGCACTAAGAGTATATTACTTATTTAAAAACATCCTCATCATTCTAGGCACTCAAACCACACTGTTATCATAGCAACCTTTGTGTAGAAATTAAGAATGTGTGTTCGGTGCTTCTTTTGGTTTTAGGCATAATAATTCCATCCTTCCTTTGCCAACCCAATTGCTTTAATAAAATTAAGCAACGTGTGAAAAGTAATCTGTTCTGCCATGGGTATGATGCCAAGGAAAAGAAAAATAACAGGATAAGGATAACAAATTACATTTTTCAAGTATTAAACTTGTTTTAAAAAATGACTACAGTAGATGCTTCAAATCAATATTAGGATTTCTGATCTAACTTAAACATTTTGGATTCTTCCTCACTGAACATAATTACCTGGACAAATAGAAAGTATTAAAGGCAGTAAAAAAACCCCACATACTAGCATACTAGCACATTATGAAAGACTTACCTTAACCACTTGACGTCCGCGCTATAGCCGAATTTCCAGGAGGCCATCATATGACGGCCTCCCCTGTGCGCGCGCTGAGCATGCTGTGATCACCGAGTCACTGAGACTTGGGTGATCACCGATCTGAGTAAGGGGCCGGTCCCGGCCCCTTACCATGTGATCAGCTGTCAGCCAATGACAGCTGATCACATGATCAAAACAAGAGCTCTGTGATCGTTTTTTTTTTCTCCTCATGCTGACAGCACGAGGAGAAAGAACAGCCGATCACCGGCTTATCAGCAAGGGACATTAGTCCCAAAGAGGAAGAGGCAATTCTTCCTCATATGTGCCACCAGTACCCCCTGCCAGTGCCACCTGACAGTGCCCACATTGCCCACCAGTGCCACCTATCAATGCCTACAAGTGCCACCTATCAATACCTACAAGTGCCACCTATCAATGCCCACCAGTGGTGCCAATCAGTGCCACCTAGCAGTGCTGCCTATCAGTGTAACCGATCAGTGCCCAATATTGCCACCCATCAGTGCCCATCACTGCCACCCATCAGTGCCCATCACTGCCACCTATCAGTGCTAATCAGTGCCGCCTCATCAGCGTACATCAATGAAGGAGAAAAATTACCTTTTTTAAAATTTTATAACAAAATATAAAAATAATTTTTTTTTTTAAACTCAGTCTTTTTTACATTTTTTTTTAACAAAAAATAAAAACCGCAAAGGTGATCAAATACCACCAAAAGAAAGCTCTATTTGTGAGGGAAAAAAAGACAAAACTTTCATTTGAATACAGTGTTGTATGTCCGCGCAATTGTCATTCAAAGTGCGTCAGCGCTGAAAGCTGAAAATTGGTCTGGATAGGAGGGAGGTTTAAGTGCCCAGTAAGCAAGTGGTTAAAGCCTTCCAGCTGTGCACTCTCACTTCCATCTTTACCCGGTCTTGCACTATCACTGTCACTTCCATCTTCACTCGGTCTTCCTTCTGGGTTTACAGGCTCCGGCCGTTTGAATGGCCGAGCCATGATGACATCACTCTCACACATGCGCACGATTGTGACATAGCGCTCTGAATGGATGGCATACTCAGTATGCCATCTATTCAGGTCACACTTTTTGGTTGCCATGGACAAGGCAGGAAGAACATTATATATAATATAAAAGTGCATGCAGGGCACTGGACAAAGCACTATGGACAAAAGGAAGGTGAAAAGATTTGATACAGTAATGTAATCTGTAAGATTACAGTGTACTGTATGTGTGATGTTTTTTGTACTTTTTGAATTTGACACTCGCAGGGAACTGAGCCCGGCACACATCGGGCGGAGGATCCGGCGGGGGACAAAGCAGGGGGGACATTGCAGGATCCTGGTGACAAGGTAATTAACCTGGACCAAGATTCTGCAATGCAATTATGAGTGTGGCTCGGGGTTACCGCTAATGGTACTGAAATTTAACCCCAAGCCACACTCGGGAATACCGCCAGGAGGGTTAAATTGCCGTTTTTTTTAAACATTTTCATCTAGCTCATCAGTGCTTCACTCAGGTGCTCACAACCCCCTAACCCCAGATTCACACTTATGTGTCTCTGCGAGCCACGTTTTGCACGGGCACGGCAGCCCATTTATTTGACTAGCTGCTGTGCCTCCTGAAATGCAGGAAAAAGGTCCCTGCAGCAAATCAGAAATCTCAGCCTGCACAGGAACCACAAGCACAGTGCGGTTCCCAGTGCGGGTGCGATTTTCAGTGTGTGTTTCATGCCATTATTTTTTTTTATGTGCCAGTGGTTTTGGCTGCGGGAACAGGTGCAGATCCTCAGCAGGAACCACCCACATAGAGGTGAACCTAGAGTAGTAGTTCATATTTTTCAGCTCTCCTTATAGACTCACAGGGACATTAAAGTTGACCCCTTAATAATGGTAAAAGTCTATATGAATACATTTTTAAAATGTCACTACATACAGTAGCATATCATATATTTGAAAAAAATAAAAAAACATTTTATGTTTAAAAAGTGGTCTTTGGGTTTCAGGCTGGGGATCTTTGCTTAGACTGAGATAGTGACATCAGTCTGCTGCAGACAGAATGAAGAATTTCTTTAGTCTCCTCTCCCCCCTGATCAAACTGTAACAGTGGGGGGGGGGGGACTGTACCAGTCATTTAAAAAAATAATATATTTTCATTTTCATTCTACTTTTTCAAAAAATTTATGGCAAAAAATGAAGTCTTTAAAAGAAAACAGTAGAAGTCCCTGT
This sequence comes from Lithobates clamitans, assembly GCA_037952925.1. Lineage (NCBI taxonomy): Eukaryota > Metazoa > Chordata > Amphibia > Anura > Ranidae > Lithobates > Lithobates clamitans. The sequence continues at coordinate 649,355 of JBBGZY010000152.1, forward strand.
GTCATTTTTGATCCACCATCTCTGTTCTAGGAAGTAAATGCTGACTGTGGAAAACTCTGAAAACAAATGGAGCCAACCTTCTGGAGAGATAAGCAGATGTCTTTTCTTAGATGGTGTATGCTAAGTATTAATGACCTCTTCCAGCTCATAAAACTCACCTTGACAGTGCCTTCATGTGCTTTTATTTCCAGAGGGATAGAGCCATATTTGTTCAGGCATTATTCAGTGTCAAATCTACTCATTGGACTAAAATGACTCAGAAATGCCACAACCATGTAAATCCTGGTGCTTTTGCAATTCTTGGTCAAGTTAGCAAAAGTAGTTTTGGTCCTAAATATCTAGCGTTATATGCAAGTATCCTATTGCATCCCCAGAGTATATTGTACAATTAAAGAACTATGATGCAGTACTATTTATGTTAAAGTATTTGTTATCTCCACATTTCATATTCCTGATATGTGCCCTATGTACCATGTGCTTGTGTTAGAAAGTATCCTGTTCTCTTTGCATTGCTTCCTTTGTGTGAAATACCTGGTGATCCTGTCATTCCCCTCACTTTCCCATTTCAAACTGACCAGGCTTGACATGAGAGCACATTCACCCCAGCATGGTCAGTTTTCTGGTTGTGCTGGGAGAACAGCCTGCCTGTCCTCCAATGGCCAATACTTCTGCTGACACTTTCTCATCTGCACAGCCAGTCAAGGCAACCGAGTAGCTTGTGGGTCACCACAGCCAACGAGGTAGTAAAGTCTTTACAACCTCCTGCAACACTGATCGTCCTCTATGTCAGCCATCCCAGTGCTGGTTGTTATCCCTTTGGTTATCACATAACCTTAGGATACTCCCATACAGCGGTGAGCAACAACCCAAGCATCTAGCTATACTAGGAGAGAGCAACGTGAATCTATCTGCAGCATCGTGGTATTTCCTCCTCTTCCTGTCAGCACTCCAGCTAGTCTGGCGTTTCTAACATGTGACACACGGAGCTCGTGCTTCCATCTCCCCTCTGATTGCTGCCTCCTCCTCCTTCTTCCTCGCCAGCATGTCCAGCCATCTCTCATACGCTGGTGAGTGGTTTATACTCTTGGCTACAGTGCAGCAGGGGTATTGGTGCTTCCCCTGCAGGGAGGATTGTCTCCCAGATCTGGATGCGTTAGCCCCTCATTACTCTGTGCACTCCTGGTGACACCATAAGCCTGCTCTATTTTTTTTCATTTCCTACTCCTCCTTGTTTAACAACAGGATCAGATTTTATGGTTATCATTGAGTAAACTAGGTGTACTCATGTTCAACTGCCTGTTGTGAGACTGCTTCTTCCACTAAACCATTGAGCGCTGGATTGTTTTGTTCTGTTTCATCCATATCCTCCATGTAAATGAGAACAATCAGCGCAAACTGTTAACACTTATATGCAAGCTTATAGGCAATCACAAATCATACGAAACTAATCAAAAAACAATGTTAGTGCAGCGCATGTAGATATGAAAAGTCCATGACTTGTAGAGACATAAAACAGAAGCGAATATTCCTCATGTGCAGAAAGGGGAACACAGACTTCTTTAAAAAGTGACGAAATCCTCCACCATAGGCACGCAAATGTGCTTACCAGATTGGATGGACTTCTTATTATAGGAGGTCATGCACGCATATATCAGCTCAGAAATGGGTCGGTACTCATCAGCCACTCTGGACATCCAGTTCCACACCATCAGGCGAGACAACGAAAGAAAGATATGGATAATGGCTCCAGGGGATATATGGTCAGGGGAATGCAGCAGCCACAAAAAAAGAGCAAAAATCTAAGTGTAGACCGTAAGGTGGTGGGTTTATTAAGTAAAAAACACACAAGCGCCTGCAACAGCGCAAGATAAAAACAACGGCACAATGGCACTGGTACATCAGCTGAGAAAACAGCCTGTTCGGAGCGAACAGCTGATGAGATGGCAGCGGGTGACATGTGTAGTGAAGCTCCACCCCCGTACGCGGCGTTACGTCCAATGGGACTTCGTCAGCAAGGGTGGAGCCCAAGAGTCACCCAGGAGCCTTAAATAGAAGCCTACCGTCAGCAAAGTAGGTAAAATGAGACCGGAAGCGGAAATCCGTCTAAATACCGGTACAATACATCTGAGGTTACACCAAACGGTACCACAACAGGAATGTTTTGTCGTAACAAAATACCATGATCTAAAACCGCTACCCTGATCAAATGATATTTAAAACGCATATACAATTATAATACGTACCCGCGGCCATCTCCTCACAATACAATAAAATACACATAAAAAACAGATCATAAAAACAAAAATAACAGGTCATAAAATAAGCATATCCAAAAGTGTCCCTATTTATCAGAAATAAAACAGTTGAGATCAAGGGATCTAGGGACGGCTACCCTGGTTTTAATGAATCCATAGGGATTCCCGCTGGCTCAGCTGCCTTATATAATTACCCCCTCTCCAGTGTTTAGTGACTTTTTATAAGCCCCAAAATTGTAATTTACGTGGATCTCTGTTATGAAAAATTCTAAAATGTTTTGACACGTTGTGTGTCTTAACGCCTCTTTTGATATTACTAACATGTTCTGCTATGTGGACTCCCATGGGTCTTGAAGTCCTCCCCATGTATTGAAGTCCGCAGTCGCATTGTAACATGTATACCACCCCTACAGTATTGCATGTAATCAGATTCTTTATTTGATAAGCTCTATTGGTGGCGGCAGCAACAAATTCCTTCCTTTTCTTGATATTATGTCTGCATTGCCTGTACGCTGGGCATTTACCGCATGCGTAAAACCCAGACATAAAATTAAAGAGTCTATTTTCTTTAACCACAGAAGGGTCCACCACACTGGGGGCTAGGATATCTCTCAAGGTTGGTGGTCTTCTGTAGATAAACCTGGGACGAGCTGGAAGGGTTGGGCCTAAGATATTGTCCTTTTTCAAAATATCCCAATATCTCAGGATAATTTTTTCAAATTTCTTGTCTTGAATGTTGTAATCCAAAATGATCCGATACTCAGAGCCTTCCTTCTTTTTGTTCTTAACTGAATCAGCAACTAAAGTAGATCGATCCATATTGCCCACTTTCTCGATCTCTTCGGCTAAGAGTTCTTTAGTGTATCCCTTTTGCAAGAACCTTTCTGCCAACACATTAACTTGTGAAAAATAATCATTGTCCAGAGTGCAATTCCAGCGGAGGTGGATAAATTGCCCTTTGGGGATATTTTGTAACTAAGACCTGTGATGGCAGCTATCCAAAGGGATATAGCCATTTCTGTCAGTTGGCTTGAAATAGTTCCTGGTTCTAAAGAGTTTATTCTGTTTGAAGATTTCCAAGTCAAGGAAGGCAATACTAGAGGCATCCACATTCCATGACAAGCAAATGTTTTTGGTGTTACCGTTGAGACGGGACATGAACAGTTGGAGGCTGATGAGGTCTCCCTTCCAAATCATAAAGACGTCATCAATGTATCTTTTGGTAGCAGGCCAGCTGTGTCGGCCTGCCACCAAAGATAAAATCCTCTTCCCAAAGTGCCATAAAAATATTTGCGACACTCGGTGCAAAACGAGCTATGGCTGCCATCCAGCTGCACTGGGCCTAGACACCACGCCACTGACTGTGACCCTTTCCTATCCACACATGACCATGTTTTAGCACTGTTGATACTTGTTTTTTATCACCCGCACAGCCATTCACTGGAAAGATCAGTCTATGGCTGCTTCTCCACCAACACTTCCCCAAACCCCTTATGCAGCTATTGTTACGCCGCGTACACACAAGCGGAATGTCCGACAGAACTAGTCTGATGGGAGCTTTTCATCGTATATTCCGACTGTGTGTATGCCTCATCAGACTTTTTCTGTCGAAAATTCAGACGGACTTAGATAGAGAACATGTTTTATATTTTTCCGACTGAACAAATTACTAAAATTGTAAAAAACGCTCGTCTGTATGCTGTTCCGACGCACCAAAAATGACGCATGTTCTGAAGCAAGTACGAGACGGAAGCTATTGGCTACTGGCTATTGAACTTTCGCTTTCTAGTCCATCACCACATTCTGGACGGTCGGAATTTGATGTGACTGTGTGTATGCAAGACAGCTTGAGCGGAATTCGGTCGGAACTCCGGAAAAACCTTCAGAGTTTATTCTGACGGCAAAACCGGTCGTGTGTACAGGACATTAGAACTAAGATTATATGATCACTTATATAAAAACAAAAATAGATGTTTTTTTTAATGTATACAGTATATACACACACATGTTTTACCTTTCATTTCTATTTTAAACTGAAATGGATGTTTTGCAAGGTTTTTACATATACTTTAACATAGGAATGGATACCAACAACATACATTCCCATAGCTCTATTTGTTTTATTTATTTAAATAATGATTCAGTAATATATTTGTCACTCAAACAAAAGCCAATGCATATTAATATGACTTAGTGGTTCCCATCATCATTTATTAAAAAGAGAAGGATAAAAACACTCAGAAAACACTAGCCAGAGGTAGCAAAGCAATATTATCCTCCATGTATTGTAGATTCTTCAATATCTGCCTGTAACAGACACTGATATTAACATTGATGCATAGTGCTCAGGACTTCAAACATGCTTGGATGCTGCTGGGTATACCAGCGCCACCCCTTCATCCCCAATACTTGCTTATACAGTTTGCAGTCCTAGCCCCTTCATCAGAGCTTGTGACATTGATATACTAGAGAAAATTGTACAATTAAAAATTGGGTGTGCTTGGCCAATATAGTGAAAGACTGCAGCACTGGAAAAATCCCTGGATTGGTGGGATGTGGTAAATGTGGTATTAAAAAATTGAAGTGGGAAGCTTGGGAATTTAAATGAGGCCATGGACAGAGTGGAGGTCACTGGGATGAAAGTAAAATTTTATTGATCAAATGAAGTGCATAAAATATATCAGAACAGAAACCACATGAAGAAAGACATTGTAATAAATATCATTTTATACGTAATCACGAACACATGTGTATGTGCATATGCAATATAAGCATCAAGGGTACATCAAACTTGGTGCCACGTAGTGGTCTCATATGATACATTATACATTCAAAGATTTCATATATGTACATGTGACAATTCCACAGCACAGCTGAGGGAATGAAATTATGTATGACAAACAGTAAAACCATACTAAAAAGATAAGAGATGTTCTAGATTGATAATGTACTTTAAACATATGTCTATATCCCAAATACTGATGCGTTTCATGCAGAAAACACTCATCAGGGGCCAGATGATCAGGGATATCTGGAACATATGATAAAGTATATGGTAAATCTGCTGGTAACTGATCATGACAAGGAGAGGAGGGGGGCCTCCCTAAGTACTTACATGCAGTCAGTACAATAAGGTGTGGCAGGTACAGAGCCAAGACCAACAGGTATCTGTCCCGGGAGCTGAGGTATTCTGGGGTGCGTGCTGGTGGGTCAGGCACACAGAAACCCCCTGAGACGTAGGGTACCACGTAGCTGGTATAGATGGTAAAAATACAAACAAAAAGGAGTGCCAATGTAGACTACCTGAGAGGAAGTACATGAAACAATGTATCAGAATAGTGCTGATACGATAGTCATAAAAAAATGGGTAATGTCTATATGATGGGACTGGTGAAACACGGGAGTCGGTGCAAAAGAATGAAAATAATTAAATTAAATGAGTATAACCACATCCAGAGCACAGTGGAGTGTGGTGTAAAAGAAAGTAAAGCAAACAGCAGAGACTAAACCAATTTCACCAGACCGGTCATAATAGATAAATCTAGCTACCAAATGGGTGTGTAAAAAGACCTTGTAATGACTTACATATGTCCCGAAGAGGGAGAGGAGGCTCTGTGATGAAGTGTGGCGTCTCTAGTCAGGGGCACCCTAGATGTGTCATAGGGGGCAAGATATACCCGACCCGCACACGTGCACGCTAACCCCTAACCAGCATCACCCGAGCACGGCAAAGGTGGGGAGGGTCTCTGACGCAGACGGTGAACTCAGTCTGTGAAGAACGCCCATGATCCCCACCTGACTGGCTCGATGGAGAGGACTCATGCTCCACGTCATGATGTCAAACCTGGCATCCCACGTGGGTCAGGAAGATTGACGCCGATGCACTGTGGGCGCCCGCACCCCCTTAGCACTCCCCCCACCCCAGCCATGGTATTAAGTGTAAAAACTAAATGTATAAGTTCATAGACTTATATGCAAATACCAAATGTGTATAAACAATTGATAAAAAATGACAAAAAACTTGAAAAAATCAGTGAAACAAAGTCTGAAAAACCAAAGTCCTGAAATTAAATAAAATGATGATTGCAAAGAAACTCTAATAGGCAAGTTCAAAATGATGGTTATGTTAAGAACAACCTTAACCACTTGAGCCCCGGACCATTATGCTGCCTAAGGACCAGAGGTCTTTTTCCAATTTGGCACTGCGTCACTTTAACTTTTAATTGCGCGGTCATGCAATGCTGTACCCAAACAAAATTTGCGTCCTTTTCTTCTCACAAATAGAGCTTTCTTTTGATGGCATTTGATCACCTCTGCCGTTTTTATTTTTTGCGCTATAAACGGAAAAAGACCGAAAATTTTGAAAAAAAATGATATTTTTTTGTTATAAAAAAAATCCAATAAACTCAATTTTAGTCATACATTTAGGCCAAAATTTATTCGGCCACATGTCTTTGGTAAAAAAAATGTCAATAAGCGTATATTTATTGGTTTGCGCAAAAGTTATAGCGTCTACAAACTAGGGTACATTTTCTGGAATTTACACAGCTTTTAGTTTATGACTGCCTATGTCATTTCATGAGGTGCTAAAATGGCAGGGCAGTACAAAACCCCCCCAAATGACCCCATTTTGGAAAGTAGACACCCCAAGGAAATTGCTGAGAGGCATGTTGAACCCATTGAATATTTATTTTTTTTGTCCCAAGTGATTGAATAATGACAAAAACCAATCACCGCCTTCAGGATTTCTAAGGGCCTAAATTTTTGATTTCATTCCTCACTACCTATCACAGTTTTGAAGGCCATAAAATGCCCAGATGGCACAAAACCCCCCCAAATGACCCCATTTTGGAAAGTAGACACCCCAAGCTATTTGCTGAAAGGCATGTTGAGTCCATGGAATACTTTCTTTTTTGACACAAGTTGCGGGAAAGTGACAATTTTTTTTTTTTTTGCACAAAGTTGTCACTAAATGATATATTTCTCACACAGGCCATGGGCATATGTGGAATTGCACCCCAAAATACATTTAGCTGCTTCTCCTGAGTATGGGGATACCACATGTGTGGGACTTTTTGGGAGCCTAGCCGCATACGGGGCCCCGAAAACCAAGCACCGTCTTCAGGATTTCTAAGGGCGTAATGTTGTGATTTCACTCCTCACTACCTATCACAGTTTTGAAGGCCATAAAATGCCAAGATGGCACAAAACCCCCCCAAATGACCCCATTTTGGAAAGTAGACACCCCAAACTATTTGCTGAGAGGCATGTTGAGTCCATGGAATATTTTATATTTTGACACAAGTTGCGGGAAAGTAACACTTTTTTTTTTGCACAAAGTTGTCACTAAATAATATATTGCTCAAACATGCCATGGGCATATGTGGAATTACACCCCAAAATACATTCTGCTGCTTCTCCTGAGTATGGGGATACCACATGTTTAGGACTTTTTGGGAGCCTAGCCACGTACGGGGCCCCGAAAACCAAGCACCGCCTTCAGGATTTCTAAGGGCATACATTTTTGATTTCACTCCTCACTTCCTATCACAGTTTTGAAGGCCATAAAATGCCAAGATGGCACAAAACCCCCCCAAATGACCCCATTTTGGAAAGTAGACACCCCAAGCTATTTGCTGAGAGGCATGTTGAGTCCATGGAATATTTTATTTTTTGACACAAGTTGCGGGAAAGTGACAATTTTTTTATTTTTTTTGTACAAAGTTGTCACTAAATGATATATTACTCACACAGGCCATGGGCATATGTGGAATTGCACCCCAAAATACATTTAGCTGCTTCTCCTGAGTATGGGGATACCACATGTGTGGGACTTTTTGGGAGCCTAGCCGCATACGGGGCCCCGAAAACCAAGCACCGCCTTCAGGATTTCTAAGGGCGTAAAGTTGTGATTTCACTCCTCACTGCCTATCACAGTTTTGAAGGCCATAAAAAGCCCAGATGGCACAAACCCCCCCAAATGACCCCATTTTGGAAAGTAGACACCCCAAGCTATTTGCTGAGAGGCATGGTGAGTATTTTGCAGCTCTCATTTGTTTTTGAAAATGAAGAAAGACAAGAAATTTTTTTTTTTCTTTTTTCAATTTTCGAAAGTTTGTGACAAAAAGTGAGGTCTGCAAAATACTCACTATACTCACTGTCGTATCCCCATACTCAGGAGAAGCAACAGAATGTATTTTGGGGTGTAATTTCACATATTCCCATGGCATGTTTGAGCAATATATCATTTAGTGACATCTTTGTGCAAAAAAAAAAAAAAAAAAAAAAGATTTGTCTCTTTCCCACAACTTGTGTCACAATATAAAATATCCCATGGACTCGACATGCCTCTCAGCAAATAGCTTGGGGTGTCTACTTTCCAAAATGGGGTCATTTGGGGGGGGGTTTGAACTGTCCTGGCATTTTATGCACAACATTTAGAAGCTTATGTCACTTTTTGGGGAAAAAACACACTTTTTTAAATTTTAATGCACTAAAACACACTATATTGCCCAAATGTTTGATGAAATATAAAAGATGATCTTAGGCCGAGTACATGGATACCAAACATGACATGCTTTAAAATTGCGCATAAACGCGCAGCGGCGACAAAATAAATACATTTTTAAAAGCCTTTACAGGTTACCACTTTAGATTTACAGAGGAGGTCTACTGCTAAAATTACTGCCCTCGTTCTGTCCTTCGCGGTGATACCTCACATGCATGGTGCAATTGCTGTTTACATTTGACGCCAGACCGACGCTTGCGTTCGCCTTTGCGCGAGAGCAGGGGGGGACAGGGGTGCTTTTTTTTTTTTTTTTTTTCTTTATTATTTTTTTGCTTTTTTATCTTATTTTTAAACTGTTCCTTTCATTTTTATTTTTTTTTAATTATTTTTATTGTTATCTCAGGGAATGTAAATATCCCCTATGATAGCAATAGGTAGTGACAGGTACTCTTTTTTTTTAAAAATTGGGCTCTGTTAGACCCTAGATCTCTCCTCTGCCCTCAAAGCATCTGACCACACCAAGATCGGTGTGATAAAATGCTTTCCCAATTTCCCAATGGCGCTGTTTACATTCGGCGAAATCTAAGTCATGAAATGCTCGTAGCTTCCAGTTTCTTAGGCCATAGAGATGTTTGGAGCCATTCTGGTCTCTGATCAGCTCTATGGTCAGCTGGCTGAATCACCGGCTGCATTTTCAGGTTCCCTGTTGGGACAGGAAAGCCAGAGAAAAACATGGAAGACGGTGGGGGAGGGGGGGGCATTGCATTCCCTCCCACTGCTTGCAAAAGCAGTCTAGAGGCTAATTAGCCGCTAGGATTGCTTTTACAAGAAAGCCGACCGCTGGCTGAAAAGAATGATACCAAGATGATACCTAAACCTGCAGGCATCATTCTGGTATAACCACTCAAATCCAGCAACATACCAGTACGTTGCTGGTCCTTGTTAGGTATATATTGTAAACTTTTTTTTCATGCAGCCTGTGGGCTGAACGAAAAAAAGATATTGATCGGTGGGTATGCCCACCATTAGAATACCTCCCTTCATCCACCCACTTCTAATGATGGGCATACATGCACCATTTATATATGCCGAAGCATGGGGGCATCCTCCCGCAAAAGGCAGGAGCAAATTGCTCCTCCACCCACTGCTGCCCCCATGCTTCGGCATATATGCTGAAGTATGTAACTGTGGTGGTGAAATCACCTCGGACAGTGCTGGAGTCACGGCTTTATATATCGTGGGAGCAAACGCTGTTGCTGTCAAGATAAATAAATCCGCGCTGCAACTGAATGGCGTACCTGCTAAGCAAATGATGGTTAACAATAAAACAAAGTAACATTACAGTATAACAGTAAGACTTACCACACCTGCAAAGCAAATACAAAAAAAAAACATAGTAAAAAATAAAACATTTAACGCAACCTGTGCCTAAAATATATATATGCCGAAGCATGGGGGCATCCTCCCGCAAAAGGCAGGAGCAAATTGCTCCTCCACCCACTGCTGCCCCCACGCTTCGGCATATATGCTGAAGTATGTAACTGTGGTGGTGAAATCACCTCCGACATCGCTGGAGTCACGGCTTTATATATCGTGGGAGCAAACGCTGTTGCTGTCAAGATAAATAAATCCGTGCTGCAACTGAATGGCGTACCTGCTAAGCAAATGATGGTTAACAATAAAACAAAGTAACATTACAGTATAACAGTAAGACTTACCACACCTGCAAAGCAAATACAAAAAAAAAACATAGTAAAAAATAAAACATTTAACGCAACCTGTGCCTAAAATATATATATGCCGAAGCATGGGGGCATCCTCCCGCAAAAGGGAGGAGCAAATTGCTCCTCCACCCACTGCTGCCCCCACGCTTCGGCATATATGCTGAAGTATGTAACTGTGGTGGTGAAATCACCTCCGACATCGCTGGAGTCACGGCTTTATATATCGTGGGAGCAAACGCTGTTGCTGTCAAGATAAATAAATCCGCGCTGCAACTGAATAGCGTACCTGAAAACAATAAAATGGTTACCAACAAAACACAGTAAACGGTAAAGTATAAAAAATCTGAAAAGGAAACATGGTAAAACATAATAACAATAAAACATTGCAGAATAGAATAGAGTAAAAAAGAGAAGAACAATAGAGAGAGAATAGAGAGAGAGAGAACAATAAAACAACAACTATTTTTGTTTTTTTTATTTTATATTTTTTTTTTGTGTTTTTATTTTTTTTAATTTTTTTTAAATTTTTTTTTACACTTTTTTTTAGTAACTTTTAACTTTTGTAACTCGTTCCAGGTTTGGGTCTCTCAAAATGCAATGGCATCTTGGGAGACCCTGTGTTAGTGTGCCTAGTCTGTGCAGTGCTGAACCCTACGCTAATACTCAACTAATGTATGGTAGCGTTCAAAGCATTCACCCATGCAAAGACCAGGATTGCCAGGACAGGAGGGACAATAAGACCGGGTGTCACGCCTAAATCCGTGCTTGCTGCAGACACAACATCTTTTTTGGGGGGCTCGTTGGGTAGGGGTACTCGGGATGGCATAAAGAAAATGCCGCTCATGCAGCCGGCTTACTGCATTTGGTTGGGGAAGGTGAGGTAGAGCACCGTCTGGAAACAGAAGGGCTCTGACGATCTCTTCCTGGAATTTAAGGAAGGATCCAGTCTGTCCTGAAGCTCTGTATAGCACATGAGCATTCAGCAAAGCCAATTGAAATAAGTATACAGACACTTTTTTGTAGCAGCGTCTGGCCTTACGGGCAACTAGGTACGGCGCCAACAACTGGTCGTTGAGGTCCACCCCTCCCATATTAAGGTTGTATTCGTGGACACAGAGGGGTTTCTCCACAACACCAGTCGCCGTAGGAATTTGGGTCGTCGTGTCTGCATGAAGGGAGGTGAGAACGAAAACATTCTTCTTATCCCTCCACTTCATAGCGAGCAAATTATTATACTTCAAGCAGGCTCTCTCCCCCAGCCTAAGACGGGAATCTACAAGCCGCTGGGGAAAGCCCCGGCGATTAGGTCGCACGGTGCCACATGCTCCAATCTGCTGATCAAACAAGTGACTAAAAAGTGGCACGCTCGTATAATAATTGTCCACGTACAAGTGGTACCCCTTTCCGAATAAGGGTGACACCAAGTCCCACACTATCTTGCCAGCGCTTCCTATGTAGTCAGGGCAGTTTGTCGGCTCTATCTTTTCCCTCGTAAACCATAAATCTACATGTATAGCCTGTGGCCCTGTCACAGAGCTTATACATCTTGACCCCGTATCTGGCACGCTTGCTGGGAAGGTACTGTTTGAATGACAAGCGGCCAGAAAACTTAATCAGGGACTCATCAACACAGACAACTTGATGGGGGGTAAACAAGTCTGCAAAACGTTGGTTGAAGTGGTTTACGAGGGGCCAAATTTTGTAGAGCCGATCGTATGCAGGGTCTCCACGAGGACGACAGAGTTCATTGTCGTTGAAGTGCATGAACCGCAAAATCTGCTCGTATCGTGCCCTGGCCATGGAAGCAGAGAACAAGGGTGAATGGTAAATTGGGTCAGTGGACCAATATGACCGCAACTTACTCTTTTTATTCAACCCCATGAGGAGGGAAAAGCCCAGAAAGGTCTTAAATTCGGAGACCGTAATTGGTCTCCAATCTCTGGCAAGGGAGGACTGGGGATTAGCGGCGATGTGTTGACCAGCGTATAAATTGCTTTGGTCCACAATAGATCTATAGAGATCTTTGGTGAAAAACAGTGAATAAAAATCCAGTGGCGTAAAGTCAACTGTTTCCACCTGAATTCTGGGTTGGCCAGTGAAAGGGGGAACTACAGGTGCTGCAGAAGTGGTGGGTTCCCAATTCGGATTGGCCAATGCAGCAGGAAGGGCACTATGGGCACGACGGTCCTGTCTTTGTCTTCTTGGTGACAGCGGGACACTACTAGTGCTTGCCACCTCGTCAGCTTGAACTGCACTTATGGGACTCGCCACGTCACCACGTGATACTGCAGTGCTGGATGTACGACCAGGGTGTACTAGGCCACTGGTGCTTGCCAGTTCACCAGAAGGAGTAGCGGCGCTAGTACTGCTCTGCTCCATACGAGAGCCCTGCGGTTCTTGCACTTCAAGGACAGAAGAAGATTGGGGTCTGGTACGCCTGACCTTAGCAGGGACCACAACTCTGTCGTCAGAGCTATCTGTCATGGAGCCGCTGTCCTCTACAGGTTCGTATTCTGAGCCTGAACTTGACAGATGAGTGACTTCCTCTTCACTATCTGTCATACTCAGAAACGTGTAGGCCTCTTCACTAGTGTACCTCCTATTTGCCATTTTGGGCTCTAAATTTAGGGGTACACTAGTGAGACTCACAGGCAAAAAAGCTCCTGACTGTCAGCGACTGTATCAAAACGCTACCAAAAAACTGTTAGCGATCGCAGGGATCAGGCCTGACTCTGCGAACGCTGCAGTTATGTGTGCTTAGTGTTTTGTAAGTGACAGTTATCGATCGATACTGCACTTGGGTGGGCTGGGCAGGGCTGGGCCGAGGAGCAAAACGCAGGTGCTAGCAGGTATCTGGGCTGATCCCGCTAAGACTGCGTTTCAGGGAACCCTAAACTGCTGGGGAGTATAGATCTGATCGGATCAGATATCGATCCGCTCAGATACTATAGCACTAAGGGAGGTGTATGCTGCGTGCGTGGGTTTTAGCGGTACTGGCGCTAACTTGACGCTGCCTGGGGCGACGCAGACCTTATCTGATCCTAAAAACTTAACTTCTATCACCGCCGGGCAATTAGGGGGTTAAACCTTTATAGGGTAATAAACGGCGGGTGCCCTAAAACTATAATAAACTGTAATAAACTGTAATAAACTACAAAAAACAAACTAGCTAACCAGCGTCACCCGTAACACTTATACGGTGATCGCTGGTGAAAGGGTTAACTAGGGGGCAATCAGGGGGTGAAAACCTTTAGCAGGTAGTATATGGGGGTCCCTGTCGCTATAAAACACTGACAGCGAACCTATATACTTACCTCCCTAACTAGCGTCACCTGTGTCACTAATACAGCGATCAGAAAAACGATCGCTTAGCGACACTGGTGATGGGGGGTAATCAAGGGGTTAACTTTTATTAGGGGGGGTTAGGGGGGTACCCTGGACCTAAGGGGGGGTACCCTAGACCTAAAGGGGGCTAACCTAACTGCCCTAAAACTTTTAACTGACACAAACTGACACCAATGCAAAAAAAAAGTGACAGGGGGTACAGGGGGGTGATCAGGGGGTGATTGGGGGGTGATGGGGGGTGACAAGTGTGCCTGGCGTGTTCTACTGGATGTGTAGTGTTGTGCAGACTTACTTGATGTCTTCTCTCCTCGGCACGGCGACGAAAAGACCGGCTCGAGGAGAGATGACATCACTTCCTTTCCCTCTGTTTACATTACAGAGGGAAAGGAAGCATTCTCATTCGCCGGGAGCGATCGGGAGGGGGTGGCCAACAATGGATGGCCACCCCCTCACCTCTCATTGCCCGGGAGGAAATGGCGACCGCCTCGGGCACCGGGGGGGACCGATCGCACCCCCCACCCGCGGAAGGCAAATCACGTACATGTACGTGATTTTGCCTGTCCGTGCCACCTTGCCAACGTACATCGGCGTGAGGCGGTCGTCAAGTGGTTAATGACAAAAAAATTGTGCGTATAAAAATTAGTCCATCTGTGAATCAACTGCTAGATCCAATGAAATATCAATGACAATACAAAAGTAAAGTATCAGTGAAATCATATCCAAAAATGCTTCATCACCATGCTAAAGAATAATTATTTTAGAATCTTTGGATTTGGTAAGCTGCTATCTATTTATTCCTATTTATCTTTCTATCTATCTATTTATCTATTTATTCCTTAGCATGGTTTTTTGCACTCATCTTTTTATTTCATTTCAGGACTTTTGTTTTTCAGACTTTGTTTCACTGGTTTGTTTCAAGCCATTTATCATTTGTTATCAATTGTTTATACACATTTGGTATTTGCATATAAGTTTATGAACTTATACATTTAGTTTTGACAGCGCACTTTACACTTAATACCACACATGTGAGTAAGTCACATATGTGCAAGTCACAAGCAAGTCTCAAGTCTTAACCTTCAAGTCACAAGCAAGTCCCAAGTTACTGTGGCGAAAAGCAAGCAAGTCAAGTCGAGTGCCTGCTAGAAGTCAAGCAAGTCAAGTCAAGTCATTTATTTTGGTCAAGTCACAAATTAAGTCAAAATACTGATCTACCCCATCTCCACCTTTAAATGAGTTAAAAGTCAGTTTTCAGGAAATGTTTTGTTTTATTTTCAACATTAACAAAACTGCTTAGTGCTTTTTTCTTGGCATATTAAAGAAACACTTTGAATGCCCAAACAGCAGACAAGGAGCAGAACACTCAGAAATTAAATGGCCAACAAGTCTGAAAAAATGTAGTCCTTGCTGAGGGGGAAAATAACTAAGCTCAAAGTTTGAACTTGACACAATGCCAATATCTGGACACTTGAATGGTGATGAGAATAGCCACTTAAAATGCATTGCATTTGCAAAAAATTAAATTGTAAAGTACTTTCTTGCTCAGTTGTGAGCGATGGGGTCGCATTATCACCCCGCCATGGCTGAACACACATTCAACAGGTGCGCTTGATGCAGGGACTGACATAACTCTTATGCCCCGTACACACGGTCGGATTTTCCGATGGAAAATGTCCGATCGGAGCGTGTTGTCAGAAATTCCAACCGTGTGTTGGCTCCATCGGACATTTTCCATCGGATTTTCCGACACACAAAGTTGGACAGCAGGAGATAAAATTTTCCGACAACAAAATCCGTTGTCGGAAATTCCGATCGTGTGTACACAAATCCGACAGACAAAGTGCCACGCATGCTCAGAATAAATAAAGAGATGAAAGCTATTGGCCACTGCCCCGTTTATAGTCCCGACGTACGTGTTTTACGTCACCGCGTTTAGAACGATCGGATTTTCCGACAACTTTGTGTGACCGTGTGTATGCAAGACAAGTTTGAGCCAACATCCAACTGAAAAAATCCTAGGATTTTGTTGTCGGAATGTCCGAACAAAGTCCGACCGTGTGTACGGGGCATAATGCCCCGTACACACGGTCGGATTTTCCGACAGAAAATGTGTGATAGGACCTTGTTGTCGGAAATTCCGACCGTGTGTGGGCTCCATCACACATTTTCCATCGGATTTTCCGACACACAAAGTTGGACAGCAGAAGATAAAATTTTCCGACAACAAAATCCGTTGTCAGAAATTCCGATCGTGTGTACACAAATCCGATGGACAAAATGCCACGCATGCTCAGAATAAATAAAGAGATGAAAGCTATTGGCCACTGCCCCGTTTATAGTCCTGACGTACGTGTTTTACGTCACCGCGTTTAGAACGATCGGATTTTCCGACAACTTTGTGTGACCGTGTGTATGCAAGACAAGTTTGAGCCAACATCCGACGGAAAAAATCCTAGGATTTTGTTGTCTGAATGTCCGAACAAAGTCCGACCGTGTGTACGGGGCATATCCGCTACCCTGAACAGCTCCAATGGCATTTGGCAAATGCTGATTGGCTCAGAGGCGGTGGTGGGCGGAGTGTGTGGGTAATATTTTCGGGGGGTGGTGCCAAGTCATTGCAAGTCAAATAGCCCAAGTCAAAGTCAAGTCGCAAGTCATTAGTGACAAGTCAAAGTCACGTCGAGTCATTTATTTAATTTTGTCAAGCAAGTGGCAAGTCCTCAAACAGGTGACTTAAGTCTGACTTAAGTCAAGTCATGTGACTCAAGTCCCCCACCTCTGCTTAATACCACATTGATACCATATGCTAGAGCCAGATTGAAAGACAAATCAAAGAATGACTTCCTACAGCAACAGTGCAACAGCCTTTCCAATACATCTTTTTTGCTCCCAAAATAGTCACATTTTATAAATACTAATTAAAAGGGTTAATAGCTATATCAAAGCACATAATAAGAGCCCTATAAATTCAGAGACATTGATTAAAATAGGACATACAGTACCAATAGAAACATTTTATGTAAGGAAAACAAACTGCATATAAAAAAAGTAAAAATGATAATAAAGATAAATTAAGGAAAATAAAGATTTAAATATGTTTTGTTTTGTTGATTGTTGGAGTTTCATGCGCTAACGGTTTCAACTGGCTATGGGTGGCTGCTGTAATTTTTTTTGTAATTCTGTAAGGGTGGGAGAGGGTTAGAACCTCTATCTGCTTTTTATTGTTGTTTGCATTTCCATTGTGGGACATTTACTCTCATTTGCTGCCCTAGGAATGCAAACAGAGAAAACATAGAAAGACCATTAAAAAATGTATTGTAATATTGTATTTTATGTGTTTTTTATTGCTGTGTTGGACCTCGTTATAGAGGTCTGTTTTCTATGTATCCATTGTTCCTGGGATGACGGGTTAAATAAATACTACCAATTGGGAACACAGATAGCAATAAAAAGCTGGAGGATTCTGACCATTGGTAAAGAATGTAAACCGCGCTAGTGGTGTAAATATATCAAATAAAAAAAATGAGAACGCAGCACACATACCATGCAATATTAACATAGTAAACAGATAATAATACAAATGTATTACACTAACCCTGCAATGAAAAATGAAAGATAAATAAAAAATATCAGTGACTCTTGACTCTGACCCTTTCCAACTATATCCAAAACTTGAGCTCATGTCCAGTTGCAAAAGTGCAATCTGAGGATTCCTGGGATGTCATAAAATGTACCCTTAAGTAATTCATTCTATTTACCTTAAAACCTAGGGAAAACATCAGCAGTGTGAGTTAAATGTTGTACCCAATTACAATTCAATTTCCATTTCATTTGTTAAATTTCTAAAATCTGGATTCTGATTAGTTGTATAGGAGCCCATACCATCACTGAATTGTTTTAGTATCATATCACTAAAAAAAATCTTTATGCTGCAGTATGCCTGCCTGTTACATTTTGTGTTATTGTAGCATGCCTACCCATTCAGAGTGGTTTACTGTATTCAAGGTGCATTATGATAAGAGTTATGTAATGCTATATTTTGGCAGATCACTGTGTTTAAATCTAAATAGTTTAGACTATTTTTACTTTCTAACAAGAATCATAATACACTATTTGCTTATATTACCTTTACTCCATCTGTAGAACTTTTAGCGTGCTGCCAAAATTCAGCAACAGCTGGAGAAATGCAAGTCGCCTTTTTGCCTGCTGTATGCTGAATAGCAATTGTATTTCTAATCCTCTTCAGCATTTGATATTCAGACATCAAGACACAGAGATGTGTCCTCGAAGTACCCGACACTTGGGAAAACAATTATTTTAGCCAATTTACTGTAAGGACAACATAAGTACTAGTGACAGGTATATTGGAACCTGAAGTATGAATTACATATAATGCTTCTGGCTCACAGCATTTTCCAGACATCATTCAATTTTAATTAACAGTTGATCCATTTGACATGGTTTGTTGTTATTTTCCAATAACAGTGCATGATAAACACACTCTGTATTACTTTGCCTAGCATCTTGTCTCCATGATAATGTCCTTCACATGAGTTTTACCAACACATATGCTAGCTGAGTGATTCACTCTGCTTTGTTCTTCAGTCATAAGTTACCACTTTGTATTTCAAAAACAGTTTTTATGTTATGCTATTAGAACTTTTTATAGCTATGCTAGACAAACTTTGAAAAGCACACATGCTACATAACTCATTTCACACTAAAATCTTTAATTTTAAGTTTTGGATAGCCTAGTAAAGGGTTAGAAACACCAATCAGTTTTTTTTTATTGTCTCCACTAGGGAGATGTTGTCTTGCCACCAAGACAGGAAGTGAGTCAGATATCTCCAACAAATAAACATACCGTATTTATCGGCATATAACACGCGCCGGCAGATAACATGCACCCCAAGTTTAGGAGGGAATTATAAGGAAAAAAATGTTTTAAGGAAAAAAACTTACATTTAAATGCCCATCAATGCAGCCTTGCACAGCGTCCATCTGCATGCTTGTCCAGTGTCATTTGCAGCCTTGCAGTCATTTGCAGCCTTGCAGTCAGCAGCCTTGGTGTCATTTGGTATTTCAAGTTGAACTGTTTAATTTCTAATGCCCTGTACACACGGTCGGACATTGATCGGACATTCTGACAACAAAATCCTAGGATTTTTTCCAATGGATGTTGGCTCAAACTTGTTTTGTCTACACACGGTCGCACAAAGTTGACGGAATTTCCGATCGCCAAGAACGCGGTGACGTCAAGCACGTACGACGAGACTAGAAAAGGCCAGTTCAGAACCAAGCGCGGCACCCTTTGGGCTTCTTTTGCTAATCTCGTGTTAGTAAAAGTTTGGTGAGAGACGATTCGCGCTTTTTCAGACTCGTGGCTTTCAGATCGTTTTCTGCTGTTCAGTTTGTGCTTGTGGATTTGTATCTGCATTCAGTGCGTGCAAGCAAGTTCCGCGTGACTTAGTCATTGTGTTCTTGTGTGTTCGTTACTGTTTTTCAGGTCGCTCTTCACAGGCCTTGCTGTTCTTCAGTTCGTTCTGTTACTTCGTTCTGAGCAGCCGACCGTTTTCTAGCCATGTTGCGTATGCGTACTCCTCGCAGAGTTCATGCTGTGCGGGGGCTTGGTGTTGGGGTCCTGACCTTGACACAAGTCCAGTCCATGAACAGGGTGGGGAGGAGTTCATAGACCAAGAATTGGTTGCTTCAGCGTGACCAGTTCTCTCATATGCCTTTGCTCCGTGAGATCCGTGAGAATAATCCTGATGATTTCAGGAACTTTCTCCGGATGACGGACCCCGTATTTCACCGTTTGTTGGCTTCGCTGACCCCTTATATTAGCAGGCAGGATACCTGCATGAGGCAAGTCATCACTCCTGAGCAGAGGCTCGTCGCTACCCTGCAGTACTTGGCGACAGGGAGACGTCTGCAGGACTTGAAGTTCTCGACAGGCATCTCCCCCCAGGCTCTGGGGATCATTATCCCAGAGACCTGTTCTGCCATCATCCAGGTCCTGCAGAAGGAGTATATGAAGGTAAGATTTTTATCCTTTAATATCACATTTTATTGTATTTAATGTTTGCTAATATATTGTATTTCTTTCCTCATTCCCTAATTACCATGATTGCAAATATGCTGTGAATGTCCCCTTTGTCCTCATGCATGCTGGATTTTTATGTAATTAATTTTTTAGGTCCTTCATACAGATTGTCCTTCACTAACCTCCCCAGCATGCTCTACGGGCCCTATATTCACCGCATGTAGTCACTTAAAACAATGTATTTTATCAGCTCCATAGTAGTGCTTTACCCCAAACACCCCCTAAACTGTTTTGAAATGTTATTTTAGCTTTAAATTCAGGCAGAGTGGCAGAGGCTTATTTTTTGTGGTGTCCCCAAATCATTTTTAGTAACCCTCCCTCCCCCAACTGCTAAGTCAGCTGATCCCAATTCTCTATCCTCAATCATCTATCTGCTGACTTTGCCAAACCCATACACACTATACCCATCTCTTTTGTGCTCAGATTTATGGATGAATTCCCCAAAGCATGTAGTGCAAGAGCCTGCCTGTATACTTTCAAATGGTATTGTTTCAAGTTTTTGTATCCTATTATTATCTTGACAGGTAATAGCAGAATGTCCAAATGTCCTCAAATGTGTACAGTGTGTATTTATATCTTTGTATTATGACACTTCTTACCTGTCCAGTGGGCTGCCAATAGTGTAACTAAGGAGGGGGTGTTCCAAGTAATACACATACCATATTTATTGGCGTATAACACGCACCGGCGTATAACACGCACCCCAGTTAAGGAGGGAATTTTAAGGAAAAAAACTTTTAGGAGTAAAGTTTAAGGAAGAAAAACTTACATTAAAATGCCCATCAATGCAGCGTTATCGGTGTCCATCTGCAGCCTTGTCAGTGTCAGTGCAGCCTTGCCCCAGTGTCCATTGCAGCCTTGTCAGTGCAGCTTTGCCCCAGTGCAGCCTTGTCAGTGCAGCCTTGTCAGTGCAGCAATGTCAGTGCAGCCATGTCAGTGCAGCCTTTCTCCAGTGCAGCCTTGCCCCAGTGCAGCTTTGCCCCCATGCAGCCTTGCCCCCGTGCAGCCTTGCCCCAGTGCAGCCTTGCCTCAGTGCAGCCTTGCCCCAGTGCAGCTTTGCCCCCATGCAGCCTTGCCCCAGTGCAGCCTTGCCCCCCGTGCAGCCTTGCCCCCGTGCAGCTTTGTGGGATCGCCGCGATCCCTGCCGTCATACACAGCCCTGTGTAAATTTTAAATATGGCGCCGAGACTGCAGGGACTCGGCGGAGCGCTGATACACATAGCCGAGAGTCTTCGGGTTTTCTCGGCGCCGCTTACAGTCCCGCCCAGTTCCGCCCTATGGGCGGGACTGTAAGCGGCGCCGAGAAAACCCGAAGACTCTCGGCTATGTGTAGCTCCGCTCCGCCGAGTCCCTGCAGTCTCGGCGCAGTATTTGAATTTCCACACGGCTGTGTATGTCGGCGGCGATCGCGGCAATTGCCGCGATCGCTCTGATCACACACAATTGGGGGGGGGATCGGCCTATAACACGCACCCACGATTTTCCCCTGATTTTCCAGGGGAAAAAAGTGCGCGTTATATGCCGATAAATACGGTAATTTAGGCATTCATCTCTCAATGAAGTGAAGAGGGTTACCTGTCCAAGATTTCCACACCCCCCCATAATGTTAGAAATGGCCCATGAGAGGTGGGGAGGGGGAATATGTTAGGTGTACCTTATACTTTGGCGTTGTTAAATTCCCCTTACTAAATGCTATCTGGAGTTTGGCCAAGAATGTTTGTGTCTAATCAGCTTGCCATGTTTATGTGCAAAAATACTAATTATTTTTTTTTTTCATCAACAGTTTCCTTCCACGCCACAGGAATGGCAGACTGTGGCCTCCCACTTTGCCCAGCGGTGGGACTTTCCTAACTGCGGAGGGGCAATTGATGGGAAACATGTCCACATCGTCCCACCACCCAACTCGGGGTCATACTATTTCAACTATAAGGGGTTCCATAGTATAGTGATGTTGGCGGTGGTGTCGGCTAATTATGACTTCTTGTATGTGGACGTGGGGAAGAATGGCCGGATGTCCGATGGTGGAGTCATCGCCCAGACGGAGTTCTACAGGCGTCTCCAGAATGGCAGCTTGGACTTGCCAGCTCCAGAGGACAATGTGGAAGGACTCCCATTTGTGTCCGTTGCTGATGAAGCGTTTGCGCTGGGGGACCATCTTATGTGGCCATTCCCTATGAGGACCCTCACCCCGGAACAGAGAATTTTTAATTACCAGCTGGCCAGAGCCACACCCAGGCCCGGATTTACTCCCTTTGCCGCCCCAAGGCCGGGTCTTCAATGCCGCCCCCCACACCTCACAACTAAACATATCTCATGAAATTACACTATTAAATGTTTTATGCAGAATTAAGTTCCAAAAATAAATATCAGCAACAACTTCAACAATATCAACATAAAGCATATCAATACCCATGAGTGCAGCCTATCAGTGCCCATCAGTGCCACCTACCAGTGCTCATTAGTTCAGCCTATCAGTGCAGCCTACCAGTGCTCATCAGTGCAGCCTACCAGTGCCACCTATTAGTGCCCATCAGTGCCGCCTATCAGTGCTCATTAGTTCAGCCTATCAGTGCAGCCTACCAGTGCTGCCTATCAGTGCTCATCAGTGCAGCCTACCAGTGCCGCCTATTAGTGCCCATCAGTGCCACCTATCAGTGCAGCCCATCTGTGCAGCCTACCAGTGCCCATCTGTGCAGCCTACCAGTGCCCATCTGTGCAGCCTACCAGTGCCCATCAGTGCAGCCTACCAGTGCCCATCAGTGCAGCCTGCCAGTGCCCATCAGTGCAGCCTACCAGTGTCACCTATCAGTGCCGCGTATCAGTGCTCATCAGTGCTGCCTATCAGTGCTCATTAGTTCAGCCTATCAGTGCAGCCTACCAGTGCCGCCTATTAGTGCCCATCAGTGCTGCCTATCACTGCAGCCTATCAGTGCAGCCTACCAGTGCCCATCAGTGCAGCCTACCAGTGTCGCCTATCAGTGCCGCGTATCAGTGCTCATCAGTGTAGCCTACCAGTGCCGCCTATCAGTGCTCATCAGTGCAGCCTATTAGTGCCCATCAGTGCTGCCTATCAGTGCAGCCCATCAGTGCCGCCTACCAGTGCCCATCAGTGCAGCCTACCAGTTCTCATCAGTGCAGCCTTCCAGTGCCGCCTATTAGTGCCCATCAGTGCTGCCTATCAGTGCTCATTAGTTCAGCCTATCAGTGCAGCCTACCAGTGCCCATCAATGCAGCCTACCAGTGCCGCCTATCAGTGCTCATCAGTGCAGCCTACCAGTGCTGCCTATCAGTGCAGCCCATCAGTGCTGCCTACCAGTGCCGCCTATTAGTGCCCATCAGTGCCGCCTATCAGAGCTCATTAGTTCAGCCTATCAGTGCCCATCAGTGCAGCCTACCAGTGCCGCCTATCAGTGCTCATCAGTGTAGCCCACCAGTGCCGCCTATTAGTGCCCATCAGTGCCGCCTATCAGTGCAGCCTACCAGTGCCCATCTGTGCAGCCTACCAGTGCCCATCAGAGCAGCCTACCAGTGTCGCCTATCAGTGCCGCGTATGAGTGCCCATCAGTGCAGCCTACCAGTGCCCATCAGTGCAGCTCACCAGTGCCGCCTATCAGTGCCCATCAATGCCGCCTATCATAAATCTATGGGACTCTACAGGAATCTATGCAAACTTATTAGACAGTCCACCACATTCAGTGAAAAATTATGTACTGCAAAGTGCTCCATGCATGCTGGAACCTATGCAAACTTATTAAACTGTCCACATTCAGTAAAAGTTCATGTACTGCAAAGTTTGCAGTACATGAACTTTCACTGAATGTGGACAGTTTAATGGGTTTGAGCATGCATGGATCACTTTATTTCAATATGCTCAGAAAAATTGCATTTAATCCAAGCTGAGCAGTGAGCACTGCCACTTACAAAAATAAATTCGACTTACCTGCTGTCCTGGCCACCACTTGCGGGGGTTCCAATCCCATCATCCTCCTCTTTTGTTTCCTCCTACAGTGAGTGACAGAGAGAGACCCCGAGACCCCGCCCTCTGGGACAAGAAGAACATGGATAGGGATGTGTCAGTCAGGCAGAGGAGGGTAGGCGGAGCATTAGGCTCTGCCTCCGCCTCAGTCAGTGGAATAACATACACCCGGTCTGGCCAGTCACCGCCGGGCATTTAATGAGGGCGTCATTTGCTACCTCCCCCTGGCCAAGTCCGCCCCTACTAGCAAGTCAGTGCACGCTATTGTCTGTATTTACAGAACGCCGCGCCGCCGCGCCGGGGGCTATGTTTGTGCAGGGAAGCAGTCGTGGGAGCCGGGACTCGTGGGGACAGATTGCGGGGGTTTCATGCGGCGGGGGGGCGGCTTTGGCGCCGCCCCTGCTCTACTGCCGCCCCGAGGCCTGGCCTCAGTGGCCTTGTCAGAAATCCGGCCCTGCACACACCAAAGTGAAAATGTCCAAATTGGGCCCAAAGTGTCAATATTTTGTGTGACCACTAGGGATGAGCCGCAGACCGCCCGGTTCGGTTTGCACCAGAACCTGCGAACGGACTGAAAATTTGCACAAACGTTAGAACCCCATTGATGTCTATGGTACTCAAACGTTCGACATCAAAAGTGCTAATTTTAAAGCCTAATTTGCATGATTTTGTCCTAAAAAGGGTTTGAGGACCCGGGTCCTGCCCCAGGGGACATAAATGCAATTTTTTTTTTTAAAAACGGCCATTTTTTCGGGAGCAGTGACTTTAATGATGCTTAAAGTAAATTAAAAAAGGGAAATATTCCTTTAAATATCGTACCTGGGGGGTGTCTATAGTATGCCTGTAAAGTGGCGCATGTTTTCAGTGCTTAGAACAGTCCCTGCACAAAATGACATTTTTAAAGGAATAAAAGTCATTTAAAACTGCTTGCGGCTTTAATGCAATGTCGGGTCCTGGCAATATGGATGAAAATCAGTGAGACAAATGGCATGGGTAACCCCCAGTCCATTACCAGGCCCTTTGGGTCTTGTATGGTTATTAAGGGGAACCCCACACCCAAATTAAAAAAAGGAAAGGTGTGGGGCCACCAGGCCCTATATACTCTGAACAGCAGTATACAGGTGGTGCAAACAAGACAGGTACAGTAGGTTTGTTGTTAAGTAGAATCAGTTTGTAATTTTGAACTGGTACATTTTTAACGTGTTTAGCTCCAGCAAAAAAATCTATTTTAAGCTTTTTGGAAAACATAGGGAAGGGTTATCACCCCTGTGACATTTGTTTTGCTGTCTGTGCTCCTCTTCAGAAGATTTCACCTCACTTTTTGCCCAATGACAAATGTTTTTTGAAAATTTGGGGTTTTTAATGAAACAAGGATTGGTGATAAAGCATTAGTGGAAAGGAGAAACGTTTTTCCCATATTAACTCTTACAGGAGAGAATTTCCCTTCCTAGGGGTAGATTTCATCTCACTTCCTGTTGTCTCCTTCCGTTTGCAAGTAGGAGTCGTTTGTAAGTTGGATATTTGAAAGTAGGGGCCTGCCCTATATACTCAGCAGAAATTTGGGCCTTAGGTGTTGGTGTTGCCACCACACTGTAAGCACTCACAGGGCCCTTCTGTGAAATATTAGATCAAGAATTGTAATTACATGCCCCTGTTGAACAGGGGCAGAAAAATGGAACCTTTGGTGGTGGTGGTGCTGGTGCCACAACACTGTAAGTCCTCACAGTTACTCTTGGTGTGCGCAGAAACGGGCCCTGCTGTGAAACGTTTCTCCTTTCTACTAATGCTTTATCACCAATCCTTGTTTCACTAAAAACCCCAAATTTTCAAAAAACATTTTCAAGAATTCTAATTACATGTCCCTGTTAAACAGGGGCTGAAAAATTGGGCCTTAGGCACTGGTGCTGGTGCCACAACACTGCAACCCCTCACAGATACTCTAGTTGGAGTGTAGGAACTAGCCCTACTGCAAAGAATTGCATCAAAAATTGTAATTGCACTCCCCTGTTAAACAGGGGCTGAAAAATTGGGCCTCAGGCACTGGTGCTGGTGCCACAACACTGCAACCCCTCACAGATACTCTAGTTGGAGCACAGGAACTAGCCCTGCTGCAAAGCATTGCATCAAAAATTGTAATTACATGCCCCTGTTAAACAGGGGCTGAAAAATTGGGCCTTAGGCAGTGGTGCTGGTGCCACAACACTGCAACCCCTCACAGATACTCTAGCTGAAGCGCAGGAACTAGCCCTGCTACAAAGAATTGCATCAAAAAATTGTAATTACATGCCCCTGTTACTCAGGGGCTGAAAAATTGGGCCTTAGGCACTGGTGCTGGTGCCACAACACTGCAAGCCCTCACAGATACTCTAGCTGAAGCGCAGGAACTAACCCTGCTGCAAAATGCATCAAAAACTGTAATTACACGCCCCTGTTAAACGGGCTGAAAAATTGGGACTTAGGCACTGGTGGCAGCACCCAGAACCAAAAATGTTCCTACAAGCTATCAGCATGATCATAGAGGAGGAAGAGGATAATTACTCAGCATAACAGGATAGTCACTCAGCATCAGCATAGGCAGTCTTTGAAGGGATCTGACATTTCCAAAAAAACTTATTCGGTTACATCAGCATCAGGTGCTTGGTAGCTGGTGGTGATCCAAGACTGATTCATTTTTATGAAGGTCAGTAGATTGACCGAGTTGGTGGACAGACGCAACCTGTGATTAGTTACAAAGCCTCCAGCAGCACTGAATGTGCGTTCCGAAAGAACGCTGGATGCAGGACAGGCCAGTAGCTCAATTGCATAGTGATCAATCCTCAAGACCCAGTAACCCAAAGGATTTTCGGTGGGAAAGGTGTCCAAGTCAGATCTTGCCCCTAGGTATTCCTTCACCATGTAAAACAGACGCTGGCGATGGTTGCTGGAACCGATCATACCTTGGGGCTGCAGACTAAAAAATTGTCTGAACGCATCAGTCAGACGGCCACCTTCTCCAACGCTATTTCTTTGACTGACCGAAGCCTCAGCAACACGTTGTCCAGGAACAGGAGTTTGTAACCTCCCAGTCTCTGGGAACGCATTGCACAGACCTTTCTGCAAGGCTCCCAAAGATGTTTCATCCTCTGCTCCCTCTGCGACAGCAAGATAAGTTCCGCAACCTTACCCTTGTAACGTGGATCAAGGAGGGTTGCCACCAGTATTGATCCCTCTCCTTGATACCACGAATACGAGGATCCTTCCACAGGCTTTGCAGGATCAGGGAGGCCATGCAGCGTAGGTTTGCTGAGGCATTCAGTCCGGAGTCCTCTGGGTCACTAAGGACGACATGATCTGCAGCCACCTCCTCCCAGCCACGCACAAGTCCATGGATTTCTTGGGACTGTAAATGATCCCTTAAAGACTGCTGCTGATGCTGAGTGCCAGGCTCCACCTCCATGCTGACACAATCCTCCTCCTCCTCCTCCTCCTCTTCCTGTGTGATCGGTGGGAACGCAGGAACACTGTCTGGATAAAGGGGGCCTTGAGAGCTAAAGAAGTCCACCTCTTCCTGCCTCTGTTCTGCCTCAAGTGCCTTGTCCATTACAGGTACTCATTGATGGCCCTCTGCTGCGTGTGCAGCCGCTGCAGCATGGCCAATGTTGAGTTCCTCCTGGTGGGCATGTCACAGATTAGGCGGTTCTTGGGCAGGTTAAATTCATTTTGGAGGTCTGCCAGCCAAGCACTGGCATTATATGACCGGCGGAAATGCATACAGACTTTCCTGGCCTGCCTCAGGACATCCTGTAAGCCCGGGAACCTGCCCAAGAACCGCTGCACCACCAAGTTAAGGACGTGAGCCAAACAGGGCACATGGGTCATTTGTCCCTGTCGGAGGGCGGAGAGGAGGTTGGTGCCATTGTCGCAAACCACCATTCCTGCCTTAAGTTGGTGTGGCATCAACCACCTCTGAACCTGCCCCTGCAGAGCTGACAGAACCTCTGCCCCAGTGTGGCTCCTGTCCCCCAAGCACACCAGCTCAAGCACCGCATGGCATCTTTTGGCCTGCGTACTTGTGCAGCCCCTTGAACGCCTATGGAGCACCGCTGGTTTCCGAGGACAAAGCACAGGAAGAGGCCATGGAGGAAGAAGAAGAGGAGGGGGTGGAGGAGAGAGGTGTGTCAGAATTACCAGTAGTGGCATTTTGGAGGCGTGGTGGCGGAACAACCTCCAACACTACTGCACCTTGTCCTGCATCCTTCCCAGCTGCCAGCAGAGTCACCCAATGCGCCGTGAAACTAAGGTAACGTCCCTGTCCATGCCTGCTGGACCATGAGTCAGCAGTAATATGCACCTTACCACTGACCGTCCTGTCCAGCGAGGCCAAGACATTGCCTTCCACATGCCGGTAGAGAGCCGGAATCACCTTCCGTGAGAAAAAGTGGCATTTTGGAACCTGCCACTGAGGAACCGCACATTCCACAAACTCACAGAAGGGTGCAGAGTCTACCAACTAAAAAAGGTAGCAGTTGAAGTGCTAGCAATTTTGCCAAGCTAGCATTCAACCGCTGGGCATGTGGATGACTGGGAGCAAACTTCTTTCTGCGGTGCAGCAGCTGGGGCAGGGAAATTTGCCTGGTACAATATGACTTTGGTGTACCGATAGCAGATTGCTCGCAAGTACTTGGCTGTGACACACCTAATTCTACACCTTCATTCCTCTCAGTACAGGTCTCAGAGAGGACTGAACGTATAGTGGGGTTGGAGATCCCAGCTGATGAGGAGCAAGGAGAGGTCCTCTTTGTTCTTTGGTGTGGGTCCTTTAGGTATGCTTGCCAACGAACTGCATGGCAGGTCAACATATGTCTGGTCAAGCATGTGGTGCCCAAGCGGGAGATGTTTTGGCCACGCGAGATACGCTTGATACGCTTGAGACAAATAGCAGCAGTGCGATCTGATGCACTAGTCTCAAAAAAGGCCCACACCAAAGAACTTTTGGAATAACGTGCAGAGACAGCAGTGCCCTGCACATGCGGAGCTCTGCGGTGTTATTCAGTCAGTGTGCTGCCCTTAGGCTGGCCTCTGGAGGGCATCCTGCCTCATTGGTGATGTGCCTCCACCTCCTCCTCCTCCTCTCTCCTATCAGGCACCCACGTGCAGTCAGTGACCTCATAATCCCCTCCCTCCTCATCACTGGAGCAAACCTGGCAGTATGCTGCAGCAGGGGGAACAAGACTGCCATATTGCTGTCCTTCTTGGGCACCCCCTCTGTCCGTGCTCACTGCCTTCATCTAGCTCAGTATCATCATCAGAGACTTCAAAACGCTGGGCATCCTCCTGGAGCATGTACCCAACACTGTGGTCAAACAGTTCGAGAGACTCCTCAGGAGGACATGGTGGGGCTAGGGAAGGAGTCACTGATGCCATTGAGCCAAAGGGAAGAGGCCACGTTGGCAGCTGCTTTGCCAAACAAAGTACCCTGAGCCTGGGTGAGAGAGGATGAGGAGGATGAGGATGGCTTGGTCATCTAGTCAACCAAGTCTTCCGCATGTTGCGGCTCAACATGGCCAGCTGCCTAAAAAAAGGCCAAGCGTGTCCCATGGCCACGTTGATGAGGATGCACCATGTCCACGACCAGCACTGTTGCCTCTAGACACAGAGCCTGCTTGCCCTCTTTTATTGGCTAGTGACTGTCTGCCTCTTCTTGTTGGCCTTCCAGACATACTATTGGCCTGCAGTGAGCTGCACAAAACTGGGATATATATATATATATATATATATATATATATATATATATATATATATATATATATGTATATATACCAATTATACTGCAGCTAGCAGAATCAACTGCCTGCCTGTAGTATTATTAGTATGATAACACCTGCACTTGTCTTAAGTTAGCCATACTGCAGGTTGCTATACTGTAGTTGAGACTGTGCAGGGTCCACAGTACAGTAGCTGGAAATACTTCAGTGAGCCTACACAAGCACCTGGCTGCAGGTTGCTATACTGTAGATGAGACTGTGCAGGGTACACAGTACAGTAGCTGGAAATACTTCAATGAGCCTACACAAGCACCTGGCTGCAGGTTGTTAAACTGTAGGTGAGACTGTGCAGGGTACACAGTACAGTAGCTGGAAATACTTCAATGAGCCTACACAAGCACCTGGCTGCAGGTTGCTATACTGTAGATGAGACTGTGCAGGGTACACAGTACAGTAGCTGGAAATACTTTAATGAGCCTACACAAGCACCTGGCTGCAGGTAGCTATACTGGAGGTGAGACTGTGCGGGGTACACAGTACAGTAACTGGAAATACTGCAATGAGCCTACACAAGCACCTGGCTGCAGGTTGCTATACTGTAGGCGAGACTGTGCAGGGTACACAGTACAGTAGCTGAAAATACTTCAGTGAGCCTACACAAGCACCTGGCTGCAGGTAACTATACTGTAGGTGAGACTGTGCAGGGTACACAGTACAGTAGCTGGAAATACTTCAATGAGCTTACACAAGCACCTGGCTGCAGGTTGCTATACTGTAGGTGAGACTGTGCAGGGTACACAGTACAGTAGCTGGAAATACTGTAAAAACCTGAATACAGTGTGTATATATATATATATATATATATATATATATATATATATATATATATATATATATATATATATACACACACACACACACAAAACACCTGGGATGACTCGACCTGCCTACTCTATATAACTTAAATCAAATGACACTGTCTGTCTCTCTTTCTCTCTCTATCTCTCTGAGCACCGGAACACACTACACAGGGCCACCGTGCAGGCAGCCTTATATAGTGTGGGGCGTGTACTAAACCCCCTGAGCCATAATTGGCTTTGGCCAATTATGGCTCTCTGTTCAGACAGCGCTGTGATTGGCCAAGCACGCAGGTCATAGTGCATGTTTGGCCAATCATCAGCCAGCAATGCACTGCGATGCCGCCACCATTATTTTCCAGCACTGCCTTAACTCTCTTGGGCATTGAGTCTACCAGAGCATCACAGGTTGCCACGGAGTCCTTTTCCACTCCTCCATAATGACTTCACAGAGCTGGTGGATGTTAGAGACCTTGCTCTCATCAACCTTCCGTTTGCGGATACCCCACAGATGCTCAATAGGGTTTAGGTCTGGAGACATGCTTGGCCAGTCCATCACCTTTACCCTCAGCTTCTTTAGCAAGGCATTGGTCAACTTGGAGTTGTGTTTGGGGTCGTTATCATGTTGGAATACTGCCCTGTTGCCTAGTCTACGAGGAGATCATGCTCTGCTTCAGTATGTCACAGTACATGTTGGCATTCATGGTTCCTTCAATGAACTGTAGCTCCCCAGTGTCAGCAGTACTCATGCAGCCCCAGACCATGACATTCCTACCACTATGCTTAACTGTAGGCAAGACACACTTGTCGTTGTACTCCTCACCTGGTTGTCGCCACACACGCTTGACACCATCTGAACCAAATACGTTTATCTTGGTCTCTTCAAACCACAGGACATGGTTCCAGGAGTCCATGTCCTTAGTCTGCTTGTCTTCAGCAAACTGTTTACGGGTTTTCTTGTGCATCATCTTTAGAAGAGTCTTCCTTCTGGGATGACAGTCATGCAGACCAATGTGATGCAGTGTGTGGCGTATGGTCTGAGCACTGACAGGCTGACCCCCCACCCCTTCAACCTCTGCAGCAATGCTGGCAGCACTCATACGTCTATTTCCCAATGACAACCTTTTGGATATGATGCTGAGCATGTGCACTCAACTTCTTTGGTCGACCATGGTGAGGCCTGTTCTGAGTGGAACCTGTCCTGTTAAACAGCTTTATGGTCTAGGCCACCATTCTGCAGCTCAGCTTCAGGGTCTTGGCAATCCTCTTATAGCCTAAGCCATCTTTATGTAGAGCAACAATTCTAATTTTCAGATTCTCAGAGAGTTCTTTGTCATGAGGTGCCATGTTGAACTTCCAATGACCAGTATGAGAGAGTAAGAGCAATAACACCAAATTTAACACACCTGCTCCACATTCACACCTGATACCTTGTAACACTAACGAGTCACATATCACCAGGGAGGGCTAATTGTGCCCAATTTGGACATTTTCACTTATACTCACTTTTGTTGCCAGGGGTTTAGACATTAATGGCTGTGCGTTGAGTTATTTTGAGGGGACAGCAAATTTGCATTGTTATACAAGCTGTACACTCACTACTTTACATTGTAGCAAAGTGTAATTTCTTCAGTGTTGTCACATGAAAAGATATATTAAAATATTTACAAAAATGTGAGAGGTATACTCACTTTTGTGAGATACTGTATATTGCAGTTTATCAATTCTTAGATATGATGGCTGCATTAGGTTTCTTTTTTAGTCTTTCTTTCCTTATTTTATTTTCACCTGGTGATCTAGCTAATAGTAAAATGGAATTTAAATCTGTACTGAGTGATAAATAATAATCACCTCCTGTGACAAATTAAATTGTGGCGCTATTCCCAACGCATCTAATTCACCCCCTACAGTGAAACATAAAAATAAATAAAAACCTAACCACCTTTTTAATGGTGTATATCTACATATGGTGTAATCCACCTTACACCCAAATGATTGATTATTGTGAGAATATGTGCAAAAAATAACTTAATAATATCCCCACATCTTAATCAACGAACGTATTGAATTATATACACCATAATACATAACGTGACTCAGTGTTAATATTGCTCAAAAATTGCTATACATAATTCCCTTGTGGTGAAATAAAAATAAATATACAGTCCAAAAATGAGAGTGCAACAAATAGTGTCTGTGATAGTGATCAAAAAACAGCATATAATGTGCCACAGCAAGTCCTTCTGTTGTAGAAATGTAAGTTCTTTTATTATACTCTTCCACCACACCTCAGTGTTCAGTGACCACTCTCCCTATGGGCAGCCACTCACCAGCTCCTCATGCCTCCACTTTCGTGTGTGGCTAAAAGGCATAGATGACTGTTGCAACTGGCAAGGGTTAAAGCATGTAAATCCAGGAGACTCGTTCCATATAGAAATAGAAAAAACTCCCAATAGTGTAATAACGTCAAACACTTTAATGAAACACACTGCAAAATACACTTCAACAGTTCCACTCACATTGTGTAAAAAAATTTTCAGCACAGTAAACTCCACAGCAATCCGTCCAATATAATATCACACAGCATCTGAGATCAACCTCCTAGGGGGTATGCGGTCACGGCGGACCCTCTAATGCAGAGCGTACAAATTGTCTCTCACCCTCTCACCGCCTGCTATATAGATGGGTAAAGCTGTCCCCCCTCTCGGTTAACCGTACAGCTCGCTTCTTCCTGTCACTAGTACGTGGTGATATCCTTCTTATGGCCACGCCCCCAACGTGTTTCGATACGCCTGTACCTTATTCATGGGATAGTATAGTATATATAGTGACCTAGTATAGGGTGGATTTTATCTAGGAATAACCGCACACTTTATTGATCTAGCTAGTAGGTCAGTTGTTTTTTTACAGAACAAGCTATCCTGAAGAAGTAGCAGTTAGAGGGTGGAGACAAATCATTTAACAATGACAGGGGTGCTTAGAAAGGTCAGTTTTTATTTATTTATGTAAAACCATTGTCCTAAAAGAAACAGAATTGCTGCTGTAACTACTTAAATATTGTTAGCTGGAGTGTGGCTTAAATCTGCTAATACATCTAACACTCCCATGCGCCCAAATTGACAATACTGTGTCCAAAGGTAGATAGATACCTGTTACTCCTTCATTCAGAGTATAGGCACTCTAATGCCCCGTACACACGGTCAGATTTTCCGACGAAAAATGTGCGATCGGAGCGCGTTGTCAGAAATTCTGACCATGTGTGGGCTCCATCAGACATTTTCCATCGGATTCTCTGACACACAAAGTTTGAGAGCAGGCTATAAAATTTTCCGACAACAAAATCCGATTGCGTCAATTCCGACCGTGTGTGGACAATTCTGACGCACAAAGTGCCATGCATGCTCAGAAGAAATTCCAAGATGGAACAGCTGGGTCTGGTAAAATTAGCGTTCGGAATGGATATAGCACTTTCGTCAGGCTGCAATGTTTAAAATTGTTTAATGCAGCGCACTCTCTTCTTCTTTATAATGTGAGAAGAATGAAGTTTTGCTGCTCATATTCACATAGAGTTCTCACAAACTTCTTTCTTTATTATTTATCATGATTTCATCAATATATTTTGATTTGTCACATCTGTCAAAAAATATATATGTTTGTTTTTTTGGGTTTGTATTTTTTTCAAGCCTGATCATATTTTATTTTTATTTATTTCTTTTTTTTACTCGAGAATATTTTTGGGTGTGTTTTGTGTGTGAAGTTACCACAACCCGATTATTATCTTGTATTATTTAATCTCAAGGAGATTGTTTGGTGTTGGTGTCTCTTATTAATTTCACATTGTATTTTTGAAATGTACCTGCCTCCTCACAAACAAACTATCCTTTTTGAATGAAAACACACATAGGCGAGTATAATTGAAACCAAAATTCCTTTATTAAGGGATCAGAACCAAACAAAGAGGGAGGCAACGCTGGATAAACATCATACATTGGTGAAGCCTTTGGCCCCCAGGGCGGACATCAATTATTTGACTGCAAAATTGGTGGCCTGAGGAGTCCATATATAAGGGAGTGCAGTCTGGTCCAGAAGTCCAAGAGATCCTGAACAGCAGCAGATGACATACATGTCCCCAGGCTGTGGTCATACAAGAGGCTGCATCTTTTGCCAGACCAGACTGAACCCAGGTCATCACTCTCTGGTCTTCCTTCCACGCTTCCTTCCAGGCTGTGGCTGTGGTGTTGGAGGGGTGGCAGGAGGAGGAGTAGGACTTGGAGGAGGAGGACTTGGAGGAGGAGGACCATGGGTGAGCTGCCAAATGTGGGTTTCACATGTGCGTTGGCCCCTCAACCCCTTATTTAGAGCTTCCAAAATTAAAAACTCACATAAGAGGCATTGGCCCTCCTCCATCTGCATCATTTTGCATGCAGTTAGCTCTGCAAAATCATCTTCCACACTGTGGGGTGTTCTGAGAGCCTCAGTAGCCTTCCAAAATAGGGCTATTGCAGCCTCCTCCAGGTTACTCCTCTTCCTGACACTTTTTCTTTGAAGGCGGAGGTTAGGGACCTGGATATCAGGCAGCCTGCTTGGCCTGGCCACCTCCTGGCTGAGACTTCCCTGTGTATGAAAAAGGGACATGGTTTTAGTTTTTGGTTCATCAATCACAATCAGAAATTAGTCCTCCAAACTAACATCTATTTAACATCATTGATTGGACAACCAGAAATATTTAGAAGAATGCTATACCTGGCTCAAGCTGGGCTCCTCCACATGTTGCTGCCTGGAAGGCCCAGGTTGGACATCAGTAGCCTCAGGTGAGGGGGAAGGAAGCGTGGAAGGAAGAGTGGAGAGTGCTGACCTGGGATCAGTCTGACCTGACAGAAAATGCAGCCTGTCATAGTACCACAGCCTGGGGACATAAATGTCATCTGCAGCTCCTGATCTCTGTGAATCCTGGACCTTCTTGTGCTCTCTTAGATATGTACTCCTCATGCCATCAATTAGGATCTTCAAATAGGTGATGTCTGCCGTGGGGATCACCGGCTTCACAATTTCCAGCAAATTTTCCAGCGCTGCCTTCCTCTTTGTTTGGTTCTTATATTCGGGGTGGTTTATCCACAGACAGGGAGCTCCCTGAACATATCAATGAAGATTGGCATAAAGTCCTGATCATTGACTAGATCCATTTTCACTGCAAGACACAACACAAGACAAACCCTAATGTCAGCCTAAAGTCTTCTACCTTTTTACCTTCGTTATCACGATCGGCGCCTCTGATACTCCTTCCTCCGCTCACAGATCGTACGTACTACGCACGCGTGTTACGCTTTATATACACTGCGCATGCATGAAACTCCACCCGCCCCTGATGTTCTTTCTAGTCTATTTCCCGCCCCTTCTCGTTCGGCGCAGTGGGGAAGAGCACATGGCGGAGACACAGCAGGTGTCTGATAATTACACCAACGAGGAGGAGGAGGAGGAAAGCCCGGAGCCTGAAACGTCACGATCCTGGAGGAGATGATTTAAGGCCTCAAATATGTCCTTTGGGGAGATGTTGGAGATAGTCGACATAATGAAGAGGGCCGACTATGACGGGAAGTATGGACCTTACCAGGGTTGTCCCAATACCGAGCATTTGCCCAAATACTTGTACTTGGGCAAATGCCCCCCGATGCTTCCGCCGATACCTATACAGTCAGCGGTGATCTGCGCATGAGGGAGTTACAAGCTTCTCCCCCAGCGGCTTTCAGCTGCTTTAGTGACATACAGCGGTGATCGGTGCTTGTAACTCCCCCACACGCGATCACCGCTGACTGTCACCGCATCCTCCTTCATACCCCCTCCGTTCCGCTGTCCCCCTCCGCTGTCCCCCTCCGTTCCCCTGTCCCTCTTCGTTCCGCTCTCCCCCTCCGTTCCTTTGTCCCTCTTCGTTCCACTGTCCCCCTCTGTTCCTCTGTCCCTCTTCGTTCCGCTGTCCCCCTCCGCTGTCCACCCCATTCCTCTGTCCCTCTTCGTTCCGCTGTCCCCCTCCGTTCCTCTGTCCCGCTGTTCCGCTGCCCCCCTCTCTTCCTCTGTCCCCCTCCGTTCTGCTGTCCCTCTCTCTTCCTCTGTCCCTCTCCGCTCTGCTGTCACTCTCTCTTCCTCTGTCCCTCTCCCTTCTGCTGTCCCTCTCCGTTCTGCTGTCCCTCTCTCTTCCTCTGTCCCTCTCCGTTCTGCTGTCCCTCTCTCTTCCTCTGTCCCTTTCCGTTCTGCTGTCCCTCTCCGTTCTGCTGTCCCTCTCTCTTCCTCTGTCCCTCTCCGTTGTACTGTCTCTCTCCATGTCCTCCTTTGCGAATGGATAGAGTCAGCTGACTCTGCCCATTTACATAACTGAAACATTGTAATCTCCTGTGATTACGATGTCTCAGTTTATGAATGCAGAGGAGCCGCTGTCTTCTCTCCATTCATTTTCAGTGCAGCTGAGGCTGCAGAGAAAGGGACTGGGGAATCTCTATCCTCGGTCTTTTTCTCTGTCTCAAGGGGGAGATTTCAGGGGTCTGTTAAGACCCCTGATATCTCACCAAAGCCCCCCAACAGGGCTAATTAAAAAAAAACACACACATATTGCAATAAATAATAAAAAAAATATTATTGTAAAAAATAATAAAAATGTAAATAAAAAAGACACACAGAAACCGTTCACCCCCTCCCCCCCCTAAAAAAAAAGAAAAAAAAGAAAGCATTGTAAAAAAAAAAAAAAAAAGACACTGTCACGTGACATTAAAAGAAAAGTATCGGTAATCGGTATCGGAGAGTACTTGAAAAAAAGTATCGGTACTTTTACTCGGTCCTAAAAAAGTATTGGGACAACCCTAGACCTTACCCCAACCCCAATGTCAGAAAGGCCAAGATCATGGCGAAAGTAGTCAAAAGTCTGCAGAAGAATTTCGGGGTACGATGATCGAAGGATCAGCTCAGGAAGCGGTGGTCAGACCTCAAATTAAGGGAGCACGATCAGTATAGAAGGATCTGGAGAGTGCTGCAAAAAAGTAAATAGTTGTCCTGTGTTCCTATTCTTTATGTTTATTACGTTCGTCCACACAGGTGCTCCAGTATATACTATAGGGGTTTCTCCATCTGTGAAGCTTGTACAAAACATGTAAGTATTCAAACTTGACAAAGTGACCCAAATATTTCTTCATCTTGCAACTCTGCCATAACAGACAATTGTACCCCACTTCCAAGCAATGTTTCATGTTCCTATTTCTGCCATCAAATATCTGTGTGCTAAGTATACCAATTTTTTTTTACATAGGGGAGAAAAGACTCGGAGGACACCATTTATCCGAGGAGACCACAGACCCCCCACCTCTGGAAGAAGTGGAAATCCACCAAAGCCAAGCAGAGCAGGAGGAGGAAGACGTGGTGGAAATTGTCAGCACAACAGGTGAGTGTCTGCGACCACAGGCTCAGGTAAGAGATGGATGCCGGCATATTTATAATACATGTTTTTTTTTTTTTTTTTTTTGTAGGTGATCGTGATGTTGTGGGAGATCATGGTGTATAATAGGAACTTGGAAAACATCCAGAAAAACATCAATGAGGTTAAAAACAAAATGAAGAACATCATTGATGTTTTAGGGAGAGTTTAAAAGACCTCCGAATCCCTTCCTTTTTGGTGGTATTTGTAATTGAAGAATTTGTTACATTTTTTTACATTTTATAGAAAAGCAAAATTTTGAAGATGCACACAGTGTGTCAACATGTGCTCTCTGCCATCACGGGAGATCAATGTAGGCATTTTGGGGGTGCAACCCTTTCCTCAATAATAAAGTAGCTGTGAGGAAGGGGTTGAAACCCCCAAAACACGTCCATTGATCCCCTGTGATGGCAGCTAGCACATGTTGACATTCTGCAATTTGTGTGCATCTTCAAAATTTGGCTTTTCCAGGGGTGACTTCACCCCATCTGAACGCAATATCAAACACAGTTTCTAAATACTCATGTCTGATATTGCCTTCAATTTCTACAAAAGTTGAACTTTGTAAGTTCCAGATTTGTGTATTTCTTGTAGGTTTGAAACATGCCTGTTTTACCTTAAATGGATATTTCTACTTTTATTAATGTGACCCAAAAAATTGTTATACAACAAACATGTTGGTTTGTTTTAAAAACCTTTTATAAATGCACATGTAATTGTGCTTGTATTAAAAAGATTGATACTCAAGAATGTGTGGATTATTGTTTCAATGCTCCTTAAATTATGTTGTGGTAAAATTGGTGTTTTCTGTGACTAAGGGCAAATCTACTTTGCACTACAAGTGTAGTTTCAGTGCAGTCTCAAGTGCACTTGTAGTGCAAAGTGGATTTTACTTTAGTAAATAAAACCCAACAGTGCTTTTTTATGCTACACAATCACGCCATTTTCAGGACTCCCCACATTTCTGTCAGGGTCAGCTAAAAGAAACACAAGCAGTAAATGTCACCAAAGATTTTAGTAGTTAAAATGCTTTTTTAATTTGAAAAATGTATCATACATTGTCTTGCATATTGATGGCCCTCCTACCCGCAAAGTAATCAAGGTATCTAAGACGGACCTCGCGGGCACTCAGGGGGGGCAAGCCAGGACAGCCAGCCTCAAGCGCCGTCAGGGTTGTTTCATTTCCAGGAATTCCGGCCTTCAGGCCCAACTGAGGCAGCATAGTTGGCAGAATTTTGCCTTCAAAAAGTTGTGGAGAACACAGCACGCCAGGATGATATGATTCAGTTTATACTCCACCATGTGTATGGGTGTAAGAAATAGGTGGAACGGGCTGGCCATGATTCCAAATGTGTTCCCCACCACTCTTCTGGCTCTGGCCAGCCGGTAATTAAAAACCCTCTGGTCCGGGGTGAGGGTCCTCATAGGGAATGGCCGCATAGGATGGCCCCCCAGCGCAAACGCTTCATCTGCAACAAAGACAAATGGGAGTTCTTCCACATTGTCTTCTGGAGGTGGCAAGTCCAAGCTGCCATTCTGGAGACGCCTGTAGAACTTCGTCTGGGCGATGACGCCACCATCGGACATCCGGCCATTCTTCCCCACGTCCACATACAGGAACTCATAAGTAGCCAACACCACTGCCAACATCACAATACTATTGAACCCCTTGTAGTTGTAATAGTATAACCCTGAGTTGGGTGGTGGGACGATGTGGACGTGTTTCCCATCAATTGCCCCTCCGCAGTTAGGAAAGTCCCACCACTGGGCAAAGTGGGAGGCCACAGTCTGCCATTCCCGTGGCGTGGAAGGAAACTGTAGAGTCAAACAAGAAAAGAAAATTAACATGGAAAGCAGATTAGACACAAACATTCTTGGCCAACATCAGTATAACATTTATTTAGGGAGTATTTAAAGACAAAAGTATAAGGTCCACCTATCAGATCCCCCCCCCCCCTCTCATGGGCCATTTGCTAAATTTTATGGGGGTGGGGGGATATGTTTGGGACAGGTAACCCTCTCCACTTCATTGAGAGATGAATACCTAAATAATGTGTATTACTTTGGCCAGCCCCTCCTTACTTTACACTATTGGCAGCCAACTGGACAGGTAAGAAGTGTCATAATACAAAGATAAAAATACACACTGTACAAATGGAAGCACATTTTTACATTCTGTTATTACCTGCCAAGATAATAATAGGATACAAAAACTTTAAACAGTACCATTTGTAAGTATTCAAGCAGGCCCTTGCACTACATGCTTTGGGGAATTCATCCATAAATATGACCACTAAAGAGGTGGGTTTAGTGTGTATTGGGTTTGCCAAAGTTAGCAGATAGAGGATTGGTATCAGCTGAGTTAGCAGTTGGGGGGGGGGAGGGTTCCAAATGATTTTGGGACACAAAAAAAGCCTCTGGCACTACTATGGAACTGACAAAATACATTGTAAAGGGACTATATTGTTGGATCCCTAGTCTGTGGTTGGGGGTGGTGGGATTATAAGTAACCATCTCACACATACATACATTGGTGTGTATCTACATTTGTGTGGCCATACAGTATACAATAATACATATCTCTTTCAAGCATACATTGGTGCATATCTGCATATGTGTGGTCATGCAGTATACAAAGATAAAAAAATAAATTTTATGATGTCTTTTTAACAAATATATGGATTCTGTTCATAATGTCATTCTTACATATTAAATTTCACACATGTTTTTAATATGTGTGTATGTGTATGTATATATATATATATATATTATATTATATATATATATATATATATATATATATATATATATATATATATATATATATATATATGTGTGTGTGTGTGTATACAGTACACCCCCCACATTTTTGTAAATATTTTATTATATCTTTTCATGTGGCAACCCTGAAGAAATGACACTTTGCTACAATGTAAAGTAGTGAGTGTACAGCTTGTATAACAGTGTAAATTTGCTGTCCCCTGAAAAT
Source organism: Lithobates clamitans (assembly GCA_037952925.1). Taxonomy (NCBI): domain Eukaryota; kingdom Metazoa; phylum Chordata; class Amphibia; order Anura; family Ranidae; genus Lithobates; species Lithobates clamitans. The sequence continues at coordinate 690,312 of JBBGZY010000152.1, forward strand.
AACTCAACACACAGCGATTAATGTCTAAACTGCTGGCAACAAAAGTGAGTACACCCCTAAGTGAAAATGTCCAAATTGGGCCCAATTATCCATTTTCCCTTCCTGGTGTCATGTGACTCGTTAGTGTTACAAAGTCTCAGGTGTGAATGGGGAGCAGGTATGTTAAATTTGGTGTTATCACTCCCACTCTCCCATACTGGTCACTGGAAGTAAAACATGGCACCTCGTGGCAAAGAGCTCTGAGGATCTGAAAAAAAGAATTGTTCCTCTTCATAAAGATGGCCTAGGCTATAAGAAGATTGCCAAGACCTTAAAACTTAGCTGCAGCATGGTGGCCAGGACCATACAGTGGTTTAACAGGACAGGTTCCATTTAGAACAGGCCTCGCCATAGTCAACCAAAGAGGTTGAGTGCACATGCTCAGCATCATATCCAAAGGTTGTCTTTGGGAAATAGACGTATGAGTGCTGCCAGCATTGCTGCAGAGGTTGAAGGGGTGGGGGGGTCAGCCTGTCAGTGCTCAGACCATACGCCGCACACTGCATCACATTGGTCTGCATGGCTGTTGCCATAGAAGGAAGCCTCTTTTAAAGATGATGCACAAGAAAGCCCACAAACAGTTTGCTGAAGACAAGCAGACTAAGGATATGGACTACTGGAACCACGTCCTGTGGTCTGATGAGACCAAGATAAACTTATTTGGTTCAGATGGTGTCAAGCGTGTGTGGCGACAACCAGGTGAGGGGTACAAAGACAAGTGTGTCTTGCCTACAGTTAAGCATGGTGGTGGGAGTGTCATGGTCTGGTGCTGCATGAGTGCTGCTGGCACTGGGGAGCTAAAGTTTATTGAGGGAACCATAAGTGCCAACATGTACTGTGACATACTGAAGCAGAGCATGATCCCCTCCCTTCGGAGATTGGCCTGCAGGGCAGTATTCCAACATGATAACGACCCCAAACACACCTCCAAGATGACCACTGCTTTGCTAAAGAAGCTAAGAGTAAAGATGATGGACTGGCCAAGCATGTCTCCAGACCTAAACCCGATTAAGCATCTGTGGGGCATCCTCAAATTGAAGGTGGAGGAGCGCAATGTCTCTAACATCTACCAGCTCCGTGATGTCATCATTGAGGGGTGAAAGAGGATTCCAGTGGCAACCTGTGAAGCTCTGGTGAATTCCATTCCCAAGAGGGTTAAGGCAGTACTGGTGGCCACAAAAATTATTGCCACTTTGGGCCCAATTTGGACATTCTCACTTAGGGGTGTACCCCCTTTTGTTGCCAGCAGTTTAGACATTAATGGCTGTGTGTTGAGTTATTTTGAGGGGACAACAAATTTACACTTATACAAGCTGTACACTCACTACTTTACATTGTAGCAAAGTGTCATTTCTTCAGTGTTGTCAGATGAAAAGATAGAATAAAATATTTCCAAAAATGTGAGGGGTGTGCTTACTTTTGTGAGATACTGTATATGTATATATTTTTAATTTATTCCTTCCCTTTATATATATAATTAAAACATTTTAATAGATTTTTTAATATTGATATTCAGATTGTGCAACCTTGGGCTGGGTTTCCACTGTTGCGACCTGAAAGTCGGGTGATTTTGCCGAGATTTTTTATTCGATTTCGATGCGCATCAAAGTGGGACCAGAATAGTGCAGGGACTGCTTTGAAGTCGCTGCAACTTGAAGTCGAAGAGATGTGATCAGTGCTCATTGGAAGTCATGAGGAACGACTTGTCGTGCAACTTTGCAGTCCCAAGTTGCATGATAGGTCACACTAGTTGAAGCCGAGCCTTAGTTTGATTTTTGGCCTTTTTTAGCTCAATATGTGCTCTGTTTTGCATCAGTTGTCAACCTTTGTAAGCCCAACTATTAATAATCTACTATTTTTCCGAAATGCCTTCATCCCATTGCCTTTGGTCCACTGACCGTTGTAGTTCTACGACTGCGGATGTCATGCCCAGGAGGGTGTATTTAATGATGCTCTCCTCCAGAGAACAACAGGCCAGTAGAAGGAGCTGTTAGCTCTGAGCGCGTAGCCTTTCATTCCACAGAGACAGTCCTGACCCCTTCCTCCCGCCCCCTGCTGGTGACATCATTTCCTCTTCCAGTTCAAGCTGGACAGTATGGAGCTGACTACTTCCTGGTTTTCCTGAATGTACAGCTATTCAGCAATCAGCACAACATCACACTAGAACCTTTCCTAGCTACCCGGATCATGTGAGGAGCCTGTGAGATGGAGTAGAACTGCCAGGACTACATACTTATTATGAGCATGACTCCCACTTATATCTAAGTATAAGATATATATTATTATTATTATTATTATTATTATAAGTAAGTATTTTTAATCTTGTGCAATAAATGATACTGTTTTAATACCACACTTAGAGAGGCACCTCCCCCCTTGTTTCCTTTATATGTTTTGCAGAGTTGCTGGACACACTCTGAGGATGGCTGCCTCTTTTTAAATTACCCCCTTACCGTGGTTCAACTTTGTTTTTACCTAAAGACTGACTAATCAAATGTACATTACTACAAACTAAGCGCCAGATATCAAATTTACCTTAACTTGAACATTGTGCCCATTATCTGTGCTGCATCACTTGGAATCCCCTGATTAACTGTCCACCTCCATGTTGTTATAATGGAGCTTATTGTAAGCATTGAAATGGCAAAATATAATATATTAGACTAATGTTTTTCTTTGTTTCCAACCCATTTCTTCAGCAACTGTGCTCTCCCTTCGAGTCATCTATTTAAATCCCTGTGCACCACATTTCGTAAATTAGAGGACGTAATTGTTTCTGCCAACCAGCAATGGTGGGATGGCTTTTTTCTAGAGCAAAAGCTCCTCCACAAAATTACTCAGAGAGGACTTCAAGTCCTCAAGCATTGCTCCTTTTTAGACCCAGATTTACTGAAGGATTGGGAATATATTTCCGAATTTTGTTCAGAAAAATGGATGAATGTTATGATTTCACAAAGAAGAAGGAAATATGAGACCCTCATTCAAAAGATTAAGGATATGTTAGATGACACAATGTTATTATTCCACAATTACCACATACTTGATTTAGGACACTTAGGAGAAACAGTATCAAGCAAGAGGATGAACTCATTGCTAATAAACGTAGTACATTTAGGAGAGATATAGATGATTGCACTACTAAAAAGGTTTTTTGCTGGAAAAATCTAGAAATCCCCCAAATTTTCCTCCCCTCCATTCTCAATTACTGTTAGGCAGGCTGAGACCTTAACCTTTTTTGAAAAAGCACAACCAGACATCAGCCCCACCAACTAAGGCCGGACCCTTATCCACCACTAGAGTTTGTCCCCCAACAGCCACCCCCAAACCCAAACGACCAGCTAAAATACATAAAATTCTCCATCCGACCAGCCAGGATGTGGTTAATCCCACATCATCGCTTCAGGCCAAGGACACCAATTTAACATCCCTTTCCACAACAGATCCACTCATTACACCCAGTATGAATGTAGGTTCCAACATCAGGTCAGCTTTAACCACAAATCTCAATCCTGATACTGCATCCAATATACAGCTGGACACATCCCATAATCTCAACCTACATTTGGATCCTAAGACCATCGATCCACCAACCCCCACTCTTGATGATGATTTTTTACACAACCGCCCCCTACCCAGCATCATAAAAAGAAAACACGGAGGAGAGGAAGAAGAGGGGGCAGGGGAAGAAACAAAAAGAGGAAAAATGCGGAGACTGTTAAAATCTTCAACCTCTTCTCCCATAATCTAGCCCCCAAGAGATATCTTTATTAAGCAAAGGCTTAACTTTTGCACCTACCCCCAATCACAATCCTTTCACACTTTTTAAAGATCTGAATAAGTTTACTAGAGACCTCACAGTCAAAAGATTTTTTAACATATTATCCTCCAAAAACCCATCCCTCCCAGATGCACCTAGTGAGGTCACCAAGGTCTCTAACATCCACCAGCTCCACGATGTCCCCATGGAGGAGTGGAAGAGGACTCCAATGGCAACCTGTGAAGCTCTGGTGAACTCCATGCCCAAGAGGGTTAAGGCAGTACTGGAAATTATGGTGGCCACACAAAATATTGACACTTTGGGCCCAATTTGGACATTTTCACTAATGCCCTGTACACACGGTCGGATTTTCCGATGGAAAATGTGTGATAGGACCTTGTTGTCAGAAATTCCATCACACATTTTCCATCGGAATTTCCAACACACAAAGTTTGAGAGCAGGCTGTAAAATTTTCCGACAACAAAATCCGTTGTCGGAAATTCCGATCGTGTGTACACAAATCCGACGCACAAAGTGCCACGCATGCTCAGAATAAATAAGGAGATGAAAGCTATTGGCTACTGCCCCGTTTATAGTCCCGACGTACATGTTTTACGTCACCGCGTTCAGAACGATCGGATTTTCCGACAACTTTGTGTGACCGTGTGTATGCAAGACAAGTTTGAGCCAACATCCGTCGGAAAAAATCCATGGATTTTGTTGTCGGAATGTCCGATCAATGTCCGATCGTGTGTACAGGGCATTAGGGGTGTATTCACTTATGTTGCCAGCAGTTTAGACATTAATGGATGTGTGTTGAGTTATTTTGAGGGGACAGCACATTTACACAATGTTATACAAGCTGTACACTCTCTACTTTATATGGTAGCAAAGTGTCATTTCTTCGTTGTTGTCACATGAAAAGATATAATAAAATATTTACAAAAATGTGAGGGGTGTACGCACTTTTGTGAGATACTGTATCTTTTTGTTTTGCATTAGCATTACATTTTATTATTTCTCAGTCTTGAAGTACAACTTGATTTTGCAACTTTTTATGTATTGGACTTGGTGATACAATTTCCCTACCATCTAGTTTGAGCCCCTCCCCCTCTTCTGTCCCACCAACCTTGATATTCCTTTCCCATGTTGACCTAAACCTTTTCTCCCACAGGAAAGCTGTGCCCTCCGCAATTAGATGCAGTCAGTTCCTGCAGTGGAGCCTGTAGCTAACCAAAAATAAGTGCAGTTCTCCAGGAACCCAAAACCATCTTTAGAACACCAGTTTCCTAGCCACTTATTCAGTTCCTTTAGCTCCAGCTGCCTCTCTGGTGGGGATCATGGCACAGTGAGTATTTTTGAAAAAAATCCTAACTTGGGGGTTTTCTTTAGGTTGATACCTAAGTTCCTGTTTTTTGTTTTTGTTTGAGAATACTCCACCTTCCTCTAACTTTGTCATTTAAAACTGGCCTGCTGTCACCACCAGCCACTGTTTTCACAAATATATTTCATAAACTGGCCTGCTGTCACCACCAGCCACTGTTTTCACAAATATATTTCATAAACTGGCCTGCTGTCACCACCAGCCACTGTTTTCACAAATATATTTCATATACATGTTTTAGCCTTTGACCTTGCCTCCTACAGTGGTGGTGTTTTGTGGCCTTTGTTTCCTTTGCTGTCTCCTCTGGTGGTTGGCGGTTTTTGTTTGGCATGGGAGCTGCGATATGCTAAGGGAGATTCTTGTCTCCTGCTGTCCCCCCTCTTGTCTAACGGATTTGGGGGGGGGGCACCGGCTTATCGGCACAATGCTCCTATGCCCATTGGGTGGCTTCTGCATTTGCGCTGTCACCCAGTGGCAGTGCAGTTTGTCATCTTGGATGGACGGGAGTCTACTGCGCATGCATACTCTCATTGGTAGTTGACACCCTGGGCGTCGGCACACCAATCCATCCTTGCATGGCGTTGGGGGCGGGGCGGACCGGCCCCCCTTTGGTGATATAAGTCAGGGGTGAGACATGGCTGATTTTACTTCCTTCGCTCACCAATACAATGCACACTACAGAGATTTTTCATTGCTGTTCAGCTGTTTCCATATTAAGGTAAATACACTCTCCCCACCCCCCAGCACTCACCTGGTGCTTTATCTGCATTCCCTGCACTTTTTTGTTTCTTTTAAAACACTGCTTTTCACACAACCCTTTCCTTTTTTCTTTCCCAGACAAACACATTTTTTCAGGATTTGCTTTTTTACCCATGGTTTCTATGTCTGCTCCATTATTGGATCAGGTTAGTCCATTTATGATTCTATACAAATAACTGTACAACTTTTGTCTACTCTGCTTTTTTAGTAAAGCTTGACACATATACTTATGCTAGAGCATACATGCTCTCATACAAAAATATTATTACATTATATAACTTGATGTTCATTTTACTAAATTTTGGCAAATCATTGAGACATATACATCTATGTTTACAGCTGATATCTATCAAGCTACAAACTGAGACAATAGGACCATTCACGTTCACTTATGCCATGCCTGCCTCCTGGCGTCCCCCCTAGGGGTATCTGTGTCTATCTTCTCTGCCTCAGCTCCCGTGCCATACTCTGGCTGCTGCCGTCCATTTGGGGGTTCAGCGATGGAAACTCTGGTTTCATTCATTGGTAAGTATTGGGCCATTTTGCTCTGGCCCATTCTGCCATTGTTCTTACATTTACCACTGGGACACATCTTTTTGTTTCTTTAGATACATCTCATCTGCATCCACCCCTGATGAGCGAGCAATGATCTCGCGAAACGTGCATCGGGTTTTCTGATGCGTGCATTTGTATATACTGCATTTTATAACGTTTGTATCAACTTTAATTATTCTCTTTATTATGTGCAAATCCATTGGCTGAGCTAATATGCTATATTATCTATGTATGTACATTAACTTTAATAAACATTTATACTGCTATTACTCTTGTTACTCAGTGGCTAACTGTGACCACCTCATTTAAAGTCCCAGGGCGACTCTCTCTTTTTTTGTATATGTATATAGGGATGGAGGTGCGTCACTGGTGACTGCAGACCTTTTTATTTTATTTTGCTTCTTGTCATTTATACCAATGTGTACCATGTCACCTGGGTCATCCCTAGTCCCACCCAACAATCAGCCTGATCCACAATATAATAAATCTGAGCACCCTGTAAACAGTTATCTTTTCAATGATCATGGCCCTTATGACTTATTACCCTGTCAGCCTTTCTAATAATTGAGCCCCTATCACCAGTATCAGTCTCTTCTTGCCGACACAACCATTTTCATCCTCACTGGAGCAGTTATTCCCCTGGTTGCTAGAGGAGTTATTATACTCTTGAATTTACAGTGGGGAGGAAAAGTATTCAGACCCCCTTCACTCTTTGTTATATTGCAGCTATTTGCTAATATCATTTAGGTTCATTTTTTCCCGCATTAATGTAATAGCACCCCATATTGACAGAAAAACACTGAATTGTTGACATTTTTGCAGATTTATTAAAAAAGAAAAACTGAAATATCACATGGTCTTAAGTATTCAGACCCTTTGCTGTGACACTCATATATTTAACTCTGGTGCTGTCCATTTCTTCTGATCATCCTTGAGATGGTTCTACACTTTCATTTGAGTCCAGCTGTGTTTGATTATACTGATTGGACTTGATTAGGAAAGCCACACACCTGTCTATATAAGACCTTACAGCTCTTTTTAGCTGCCTGCGGTAGTGATAGGATCAGGAAAACACCACCAACCTTCTACAGGTAGCTTTAGCTGAACACTGTGCAGAGCTCGCAAAAAAATAACTTGTAGGTTTAGCTGAACACTGTGAGGAGGACGCACCACACTAACTTGTAGTTTAGCTGAACACTGTGTTCATCTAAAGCTACAAGTTAGTGCAGTGCGTCCTGCTCACAGTGTTCAGCTAAAGCTACAAGTTAGTGCAGTGTGTCCTGCTCACAGTGTTCAGCTAAAACTTCAAGTTAGTGTAGTGAGACCTCTGCACAGTGTTCATCTAAAGCTACAAGTTAGTGCAGTGCGTCCTGCTCACAGTGTTCAGCTAAAACTACAAGTTAGTGTGGTGCGTCCTCCTCACAGTGTTCAGCTAAAACTACAAGTTAGTGCAGTGCGTCCTGCTCACAGTGTTCAGCTAAAACTACAAGTTAGTGTAGTGAGACCTCTGCACAGTGTTCATCTAAAGCTACAAGTTAGTGTAGTGCGTCCTGCTCACAGTGTTCAGCTAAACTACAATTTAGTGTGGTGCGTCCTCCTCACAGTGTTCAGCTAAACCTACAAGTTATTTTTTTGCGAGCTCTGCACAGTGTTCAGCTAAAGCTACCTGTAGAAGGTTGGTGGTGTTTTCCTGATCCTATCACTACCGCAGGCAGCTAAAAAAGCTACAAGTTATTTTTTTGCGAGCTCTGCACAGTGTTCAGCTAAAGCTACCTGTAGAAGGTTGGTGGTGTTCTCAAACTACAGGCAGGCAGTTGATTTTGCTAGCTGCAGTATCAGTACATATATATATATATATATATATATATATATATATATATATATATATATATATATATATATCCCAGCTTAGTGCAGCTACAGGCCACCATTAGTATGTCTGGAAGGCCAAGAAGGAGAGGCAGACAGTCACAAGCCAATAAGAGAGGGCAAGCAGGCTCTGTGTCTAGTGCTGGTAGTGGAGATGGTGCATCCTCATCAGCACGTGGCTGTGGGACACACTTGGCCTTTTTTTCGGCAGCTGGCCATGTTGAGCCGCAACATGCGGAAGACTTGGTCGAGTGGATGACCAAGCCGTCCTCATCCTCCTCATCCTCTCTCACCCATGCTCAGGGTACTTTGTCTGGCAAAGCAGTGGCCTCTTCCCTTGGCTCAATGTCATCAGTGACTCCTTCCCTAGCCCCACCATGTCCTCCTGAGGAGTCCCTCAAACTGTTTGACCACAGTGTTGGGTACATGCTCCAGGAGGATGCCCAGCGTTTGGAAGGCTCTGATGATGATACTGAGCTCGATGAAGGCAGTAACATGAGCACGGACAGAGGGGGTGCCCAAGAAGGACAGCAATCTGGCAGTCATGCTCCCCCTGCTGCAGCATACTGCCAGGTTTGCTCCAGTGATGAGGAGGGAGGGGATGATGAAGTCACTGACTCAACGTGGGTGCCTGATAGGAGAGAGGAGGAGGAGGAGGCGGCACATCACCAACGAGGCAGGATGCCCTCCAGGGGCCAGCCTAAGGGCAGCACATAAACTGCATCACACCCTAAAGCTCCACATGTGCAGGGCGCTGCAGTCTCTGCGCGTTATTCAAAAAGTTCTTTGGTGTGGGCCTTTTTTGAGACGAGTGCATCAGATCGCACCGCTGCTATTTGCAACATATGTCTCAAGCGTATCTCGCGTGGCCAAAACATCTCCCGCTTGGGTACTGCATGCTTGACCAGACATATGTTGACCTGCCATGCAGTTCGTTGGCAAGCATACCTAAAAGACCCACACCAAAGAACAAAGAGGACCTCTCCTTGCTCCTCATCAGCTGGGATCTCCAACCCTACTATACGTTCAGTCCCCTCTGAGACCTGCACTGAGAGGAATGAAGGTGTAGAATTAGGTGTGTCACAGCCAAGTACTTGCGGGCAATCTGCTTTTGGTACACCGATGTCAGATTGTACCAGGCAAATTTCCCTGCCCCAGCTGCTGCACCGCCAAAAGAACTTTGCTCCCAGCCATCCACATGCCCAGCAATTGAATGCTAGCTTGGCAAAATTGCTAGCACTTCAACTGCTGCCTTTTCAGTTGGGAGACTCTGCCCCCTTCCGTGAGTTTTTGGAATGTGCGGTTCCTCAGTGGCAGGTACCCAAATGCCACTTTTTCTCACGGAAGGCGATTCTGGCTCTCTACCGGCATGTGGAAGGCAATGTCCATGACTCGCTGGACAGGGCGGTCAGCGGTAAGGTGCATATTACCGCTGACTCATGGTGCAGCAGGCATGGACAGGGATGTTACCTAAGTTTTACAGTGCATTGGGTAACTCTGCTGGCAGCTGGGAAGGATGCAGGACAAGGTGCAGTAGTGTTGGAGGTTGTTCCGCCACCACACCTCCAAAATGCCACTACTAATGATTGTGACACACCTCTCTCCTCCACCCTCTCCTCTTCCTCTTCCTCCATGGCCTCTTCCTGTGCTTTTTCCTCGGAACCAGCGGTGCTCCGTAGCCGTTCAAGGGGCTACGCAAGTATGCAGGCCAAAAGATGCCATGCGGTGCTTGAGCTGGTGTGCTTGGAGGACAGGAGCCACACTGGGGCAGAGGTTCTGTCAGCTCTGCAGGGGCAGGTTCAGAGGTGGTTGACGCCACGCCAACTTAAGGCAGGAATGGTGGTTTGCGACAATGGCACCAACCTCCTCTCTGCCCTCCGACAGGGACAAATGACCCATGTGCCCTGTTTGGCTCACGTCCTTAACTGGTGGTGCAGCGGTTCTTGGGCAGGTACCTGGGCTTACAGGATGTCCTGAGGCAGGCCAGGAAAGTCTGTGTGCATTTCTGCCGGTCATATAATGCCAGTGCTCGGCTGGCGGACCTCCAAAAAGGAGTTTAACCTGCCCAAGAACCGCCTAATCTGTGACATGCCCACCAGGTGGAACTCAACGTTGGCCATGCTGCAGCAGCTGCACACGCAGCAGAGGGCCATCAATGAGTACCTATGCGACTATGGCAGCAGGACAGGGTCAGGGGAGCTTGTTTTTTTTTCCCCACGCCAGTGGGCCATGATCAGGGATGCATGCACTGTCCTGTCACCATTTGAGGAGGCCACGAGGATGGTGAGCAGTGACAGTGCATGCATCAGTGACACTGTCCCCCTTGTCCACCTGTTGGAGCACACGCTGCGTGGAATAATGGACAGGGCACTTGAGGCATGACAGAGGCAGGAAGAGGAGGACTTCCTTAGCTCCCAAGGCCCCCTTTATCCAGACAGTGTTCCTGCGTGCCCGCCGATCACACAGGAAGAGGAGGAGGAGGAGGAGGAGGAAGATTGTGTCAGTATGGAGGTGGAGCCTGGCACTCAGCATCAGCAGCAGTCTTTAAGGGATCAGTCCCAAGAAACACATGGACTTGTACGTGGCTGGGAGGAGGTGGCTGCAGACCATGTCGTCCTTAGTGACCCAGAGGACTCCGGACCGAATGCCTCAGCAAACCTACGCTGCATGGCCTCCCTGATCCTGCAAAGCCTGCGTAAGGATCCTCGTATTCGTGGTATTAAGGAGAAGGACCAATACTGGCTGGCAACCCTCCTTGATCCACGTTACAAGGGTAAGGTTGCGGACCTTATCTTGCATCGCAGAGGGAGCAGACGATGAAACATCTTTGGGAGGCCTTGCAGAAAGGTCTGTGCAACGCGTTCCCTGAGACTGGGAGGTTACAAACTCCTGTTTCTGGACAACGTGTTGCTGAGGCTTCGGTCAGTCAAAGAAGGAGCGGTGGAGAAGGGGGCCGTCTGACCGATGCGTTCAGACAATTTTTTGGTCCGCAGCCCCAAGGTATGATCGGTTCCAGCAACCATCGCCAGCGTCTGTTTTACATGGTGCAGGAATACCTAGGGGCAAGATCTGACTTGGACACCTTTCCCACCGAAAATCCTCTGGGTTACTGGGTCTTGAGGATGGATCACTGGCCAGAGCTTGCACAGTATGCAATTGAGCTAATGGCCTGTCCTGAATCCAGCGTTCTTTCGGAACGCACATTCAGTGCTGCTGGAGGCTTTGTAACCAATCACAGGGTGCGTCTGTCCACCGACTCGGTCGATCGACTGACCTTCATAAAAATGAATCAGTCTTGGATCACCACCAGCTACCAAGCACCTGATGCTGATGGCATCAGCACCACCACCACCACCAAAGGCCCAATTTTTCTGCCCTTGTTCAACATGGACATGTATTTACCATTCTTGATCTAATATTTCACAGCAGGGCCCATTTCTGCGCCCATCAAGAGCGAGTGAGGACTTACAGTGTTGTGGCACCAGCACCAAAGGCCCAATTTTTCAGCCCCCGTTCAACAGGGGCATGTAATTACAATTCTTGATCTAATATTTCACAGCAGGGCCCTGTGAGGGCTTACAGTGTTGTGGCCACAACAACACCTAAGGCCCAAATTTCTGCTGAGTATATAGGGCAGGCCCCTACTTTCAAACATCTAACTTACAAATGACTCCTACTTGCAAACGGACGGAGAGAACAGGAAGTGAGATGAAATCTACCCCTAGGAAGGGAAATTCTCTCCTGTAAGAGTTAATATGGGAAAAACATTTCTCCTTTTCACTGATGCTTTCCAATCCTTGTTCCACAAAAAAACCCCAAATTTTCAAAAAACATTTGTCATTGGGACAAAAAGTGAGGTGAAATCTTCTGAAGAGGAGGATAGACAGCAAAACAAATGTCACAGGGGTGATAACCCTTCCCTATGTTTTCCAAAAAGCTTATAAAAGATTTTTTGGCTGGAGCTAAACACGTTAAAAATGTACCCGTTCAAAATTACAAACAGATTCTACTTAACAACAAACCTAAAGTCCCTGTCTTGTTTGCACCGCCTGTATACTGCTGTTCATCAATTAATCCTGACTAGCATCAGGATTAATTGCATGCAATGGGTTGTTGTTTTATTTTTAAGTGATTCACCAGAAGATAGCAGACAGCAACCCTCTTTTTTCAGCAGATATTCACCTTCTTACAGCAGCCCTCTTACAGCTGTTTTTCCCACAAGCCCTCCTACTTCAGAACAAGCCCCCTCAATGCAAACACCAAACCTCCCACAGCTTTCCAACATCTACTTCCTCGACAAGTTTGTCACAACTTCTTGAGTCCTCTCCCCATAGACACCAGGTCTCTCACATCACACAGCTGATAGCAGACACACCCTACAGCTACATGACTCAGGGAGAGCTTCAATGTAGGTACCTATTCCTGTTTTAACTGCTTTTTCAGCATAGACCGCTAGACTGCCAGTCAAACCTACAGCCTTCTACATACCCTCAGACAGCAGTGATCAGTAGTACACATGCATACAAACAGCTGCAGACAGGTGGGTATCCTCACAGAAGCCCTACTATGCTTTCCCAGAGGTACCCTTACTTCCAGTCTCCTCCTCCACCTTCTCCTCCATCAGCCCTGTGGTCCACTCAGCTTCCCCTCTTTTTCATTCTCTCTTCCTCCCCTGCTCTTTACCTCTAGCCTTTTCCTGTGACTGGTATGAACTATCTGCCTCCTCTGTGTAGCGTAATCAATTAGAATATTGACTTTTCTGATGTCCAAAATGTTGGGTTCTGACTCCATTTTCTTTAAGCTGAATTCCAAACCATTTTTTTTTGTTGACAAAAGGGGTACAGGGTTAGATCCTTTGTAAATTTGCATTGCTACCATTGTGAGATTTTTCCTCACTTCCTGTCCTGGTGACACCTGAAACACAATTGAAAGTGAGTTGAATTATCCCCAAAGTGAGGAGAACACCTTTGGAAACCATCACCAGAACATGTGTCAGAGTGTCATGACAGAGCCTCAAACCTTTTGTCACTCTATCTAAAACTAGAAGAAAAAATTGTCTGTGGTTTGATCTTTCAGTAGCAAAGTTGCATTCTTACAGGGGCAATCTCTATAAGATGCTGGTAGGTGACTGAGCCTTTTGATAAACACCCAAAGCAAATATTCATTTTGAGTATACTGACCCTTTAATTTTAATTGATTTTTAGATTTAGTCTAATACAAGTACTCAAGTCCAAAATAAAGTATCTAATTTATGTGGCTAAGTACACTTGTACTTGGGAATCAGTCGCATGGCAATATATACAACATAAAGTGGAATCAACTTGATAACGACCTAATTTGAGCATGTAATACCTAATTATCTTCAACAAATCTGTTTATTTGCAATTAGCATCAATTATCTGTTTGTAGCTTCATTAGGAATTATCTGCTTAATAATTTCCCAAGAGTCAAAGAGTCAAGAATTACATTTTATTGTTTAGTACAGAACTGTTAATTATGTGCAGGATCGCATTTCTGCCTAGTCAACATATACCATGTCCTAGAGTAGCATGGCACACAACCACTCACACATCGTGTTGAGGACTGTGTGTAACACACCATCCAGGTTCCACCCTGCTTGCCAAGACAATCTAAGCGAGTTCTCATTGTTACTCTTCCTAATCAATTTATGTATTTTAGTTGGTGTAATAGTGTACTGTATACTTATTTTACCCCACTCTGAGTCTATACCCCTAAAACTGAACTGCTAGCAGAGCAGAGTGGCAGTTTTGTCTGCTGTTCTAGTCTACTAGGAGTACTGACTTTGGCTTACTGTTTCAAACTCTCTCTCTATCTCTCTCTGCAGCCTTTGCCAGTATAGAGGAACAAGAAAAAGGTCTAGCTATGATTATAAATAATAAAGTGATATTTCTGTGTTTTTTTGCATTCAATAATTTAGAGGGTAAAACAAAGCGAAGCAAAGAATTGTATACGGAGAACCAACAATGTTTTTTCTTGTGATAAAATTACTTTATTGAAGCAATTGTACAAAATAAATTGTATTAAAGGCCAAAATTGCCCACCCTACCAGACACCAGTAAAAAAATGGTTTAAAACAGACAATTGTCATACAAATTGGCACAGTAGGATCTCATTCACATCTGAAAAATGAATAGGATTGCACATTTCCTAGTGTTTCTAGCACAAGAAATCTCGGCAGGGTTACTTTGTTGCTAAAGCACTACTTTTCCCAATTGGGCTAATGGTAGGCTAATTGCAACACTGACACCTCCTGTGTTTCTGACTATACCGTATGACATGGCTCTTGGCTTTATAACACATATAATGGAAGATTTGTGCATTACATTGAACAACCATCAGCTGCAGTCTGACACATAGGACTAGTAGTACTGATGGCAGATGATGGTAGAATACCAACGGATGTCTCCTGATTCCCAACAAACAGAGTAGTCACTAGCCTGCTTACTTCAAAATGGATCTGATGATCTGAGTAGGATAAGAGCAAGAATTTTGGGGAATTCAGAATGATAAGATACATGAAAGATCTTTAAGCGCTTGTACAGGGAGAGCAGATTAATTCATGAAGTGATCACTCATCTGTTGAAATCTCAGTCCTTCTCCAAGCTAAAGATAGCTAGTTGGAATCAACACACAGACTGCTTTGTTTCTATAGATCACTTGCATCGCTGATCGTAACATGACAGTCATGTAAAGATCATCAGATGGAGCTGAGGCAGCGTAGAAATCTTCATTGGCGCAAAATCCACACCAATGAAGACTGTAGGGGAAAATAAAAACCGTGGCCATCGGGCTCTCACCATTCTCTGATGGGGGTATGGACAGCTGTTCCCTCCTCCATTCAAGGCGGTCGTCAATGTCGTGGTTTCAAGCACTAACTCCAGACTCTGTCTCCATTTAAATTCTCCAGCTACTTCACAGTGGCACAGTGTGTGATTGAAGTGAAGCTTTGGCAGTTCTCCAAGGCTCTTCAGAGCCACGTGTCAGGTAGAGACCAGATGGGTAACATGCAGAGTCTGATCAGAGATCCCACTGCCCCTGTTACGTCAATGCATTTTACATACTTGCCATAATGATGCTATTTGGACATGCTATTTAAAGCAAAGGAGAGTCCCCTTCAGATTCCAATATCCAAATGCGTCCCTCAGATGCCACCTAGTGGCCATTCATGAAAACCTAAAAATGCTATTGAAACTGCATGGGTTCCCCTCTAACTTTATGCCCCCACCAGTGTCTACTAGGCCTACTCTCCATCCCTAAAGAGGAAAAATATCTAAATATATTTTTGCAAGAGTCCTTGTTCTTGGCCAGAATGAAAATAGCCCAGTCCTGGATCAAGGAGTCGCCCCCTACTATTTAGCAATGGATTAGGGCCATTAATGCTATTCTCCCCTATAAAAAAAGTACTGTATTCACACAGAGGTTGCCCGGCTAAATACAAGAAAATATGGGACAGGTGACTGGAGGATTCCTCTACCTGCACTGACGAGATGTAACCTTTACCTAATGTGCTGAACTTGATGTATACCATGTTATATACTCTCACCCTTATCTTCACCGTTTGTCTGTTGCCCCACAGTGGGGTGTACCAAAGCTCTTGCTGTAATGTGAGGGGCTGTTTATTGACCCCCCCAATCAGTCATTTTGGGTATGGGTTT
The DNA here is from genome assembly GCA_037952925.1 of Lithobates clamitans. Taxonomy (NCBI): domain Eukaryota; kingdom Metazoa; phylum Chordata; class Amphibia; order Anura; family Ranidae; genus Lithobates; species Lithobates clamitans. Next base: position 706,352 of record JBBGZY010000152.1, read on the forward strand.
TGGCTATCTTTGGTACCTAGACCTTTCACATTTTATACTCAGTACAGTTATGTCAATGCTTTATCCTTTTGTATAGTGCCTGTTGCACTTTGTATTTGTTTGTATATTCGTTTAGTATGCTCAATAAACTTTATTTTTGATCAAAAAAGAGAGGCTGATTTATCAAAGGATTAGAAAATCACTACTTAGCTTAGTGAATATGGTAAAGCAAAAAATAAATATATATTTTCTTTTTACTTTGCTTGCACATGATAAGTTATTCAAAGTAAAACAGTTTTAACTACGGTAATTATTTTAGTTTAGTGAACATTTACAATAACTCCTGTCAGTAATATTGAACACAATACTCAGTGGGCTCTTTCACACAGATGTGGAATTCTACAGCTGCCTTAACACGCATTAATTCACCATAGCATTAATGAGAGTTTAGGTTGCTTTGCACAGGCATTCATGTTGCTTCAGGCAACGCTCCTCAAATGCCCTGTGAGATGTGTTTTTTTTTTTTTTTTTTTTTGTATGAGGCCATTTTAAATGCACTGTAGGTGCGCTTAAAGTGTGTTTATGACATGCTTGGGGTGTGTTTTAATAGAAGTAAATGGAGGCATAGTTGTACTATAAGCCTGATTAGACCAAAACATGGATTTTTTGGGATGTGGCACACCCTCTGCTTAGTACTACTCCCTGTCAGAGACCTCTTTTTCTATAAGCCTGATTAGTCACTTCACAGTGATCAAGTTATCCTTCTTTATCCTGGTTGTTCTTTCCTCTAGTTCAGGGATATGCAATTAGCGGACCTCCAGCTGTTGAAGAACTACAAGTCCCATGAGGCATAGCAGGACGCTGACAGTCACATGCATGACACCCAGAGGCAGAGGCATGATAGGACTTGTAGTTTTGCAACAGCTGAAGGTCTGGTAATTGCATATCACTGCTCTAGTTGCAATAATATGTCCCTGAAACCGATCAAGCCCTAATGACTTTTTAATCCTTCACTGAGAATTTTGCAGCAGACTGGCAACCACTCCACTTGGACCTCTCACACCCTGTCCTCTACAAACCCTCCTTGACCCCAAGCATTCCCTTATCTCCAATCCCCTTTCTTACTACTTTTTCTACATCTTTCTTCTACACCTACATTTGGCATACAGTGAATAATAACTTCTTTTCATTAATCATCATTATAAGATGACTGAATCTGGCCAAAGAAAGGTCCAATTACAACATTTTACTAAATAACTGTTACTAATGATAAGAATGTTGTAATATTGTGGTCAATAATATCATATAATTTGTTTACGATAATTGGCAACTACTGATTATTTTTGTGTGTAGATAATTAATATTTACTGAATTTCTGGTCAATATGGTACTTTAATACAATATCCTACATAAATCGGCCAATATATTACAACACTGATGTATGCACTATAATTTGATCTTGACCACACAATTTTTTTGTGGTTTATACAGTATCTCACAAAAGTGAGTACACCCCTCAGATTTATGTAAATATTTTATTATATCTTTTCATGTGACAACACTGAAGAAATGACACTTTGCTACAATGTAAAGTAGTGAGTGTACAGCTTGTATTACAATGTACATTTTCTGTCCCCTCAAAATAACTCACACAGTCATTAATGTCTAATTCGCTGGCAACAAAAGTGAGTACACCCCTAAGGGTCGGTTCACACTAGGATGACTTGTCAGGCGACCTAGCTGCCTGACAAGTAGGGTCCCGTTCTGTACAATGGAACCGTTCTAATCGAAGCGACGCAAGTCGCTCTGACTTAGAAAAAGGTTCCTGTACTACTTTGGGGGCGACGTGAGGCGACTTGCATAGACTTCTATATAGAAGTCGATTTGCAAGTCGCCGCCCCTGTCGTGTCCAGGTCGCCTGAGGCAGTCGCGCTGCAAGTTGCGCTGCCTCAGTGTGAACCAGGGCTAACTGAAAATGTCCAAATTGGGCCCAATTAGCCATTTTCCGTCCCTGGTGTCATGTGACCCATTAGTGTTACAGGGTCTCAGGTGTGAATGGGGAGCAGGTGTGTTACATTTGGTGTTATTGCTCTCACTCTCTCATACTGGTCACTGGAAGTTCAACATGGCACCTCTTGGCAAAGAACTCTCTGAGGACCTGAAAAAAAGAATTGTTGCTCTACATAAAGCTGGCCTAGGCTATAAGAACATTGCCAAGACCCATAAACTGAGCTGCAGCACAGTGGCCAAGACCATACAGTGGTCTGACAGGTTCCACTCAGAACAGGCCTTGCTGTGGTCGACCAAAGAAGTTGCACATGCTCAGCGTTGTATGCAGAGGTTGTCTTTGGGAAATAGACGTATGAGTGCTGCCAGCATTGCTGCAGAGGTTGAAGGGGTGGGGCCTGTCAGTGCTCAGACCTTATGCCACACACTGTATCAAATTGGTCTGCATGGCTGTCGTCCCAGAAGGAATTCTCTTCTAAAGATGATGCACAAGAAAGCCCGTGGTTTGCTGAAGACAAGCAGACTAAGGACGTGGATTACTGGAACCATCTCCTGTGGTCAGATGAGACCAAGATAAACCTTTTTGGTTCAGATGGTGTCAAGCGTGTGTGGCGGCAACCAGGTGAGTACAAAGACGAGTGTGTCTTGCCTACAATCAAGCATGATGGTGGAAGTGTCATGGGCTGGGGCTGTATAAGTGCTGGGACTGGGGAGCTACAGTTTATTAAGGGAACCATGAATACCAACATGTACTGTGACATACTGAAGCAGAGCATGATCCCTTCCATTTGGAAACTGGGCCGCAGGGCTGTATTCCTTCATAACAACCCCAAACACACCTCCAAGATGACCACTGCCTTGCTAAAGAAGCTGAGGGTAAAGGTGATGGACTGGCCAAGCATGTCTCCAGACCTAAACCCAATTGAGCATTTGTGGGGCATCCGCAAATGGAAGGTGGAGGAGCGCAAGGTCTCTAACATCCACCAGCTCCATGATGTCGTTATGGAGGAGTGGAAGAGGACTCCAGTGGCAACCTGTGAAGCTCTGGTGAACTCCATGCCCAAGAGGGTTAAGGCAGTGCTGGGAAAATAGTGGTGGCCACAAAAATATTGACACTTTGGGCCCAATTTGGACACTTTCACTTAGGGGCGAACTCACTTTTGTTGCCAGCGGTTTAGACATTAATGGCTGTGTGTTGGGTTATTTTGAGGGGACAGCAAATTTACACTGTTATACAAGCTGTACATTCAATACTTTACATTGTAGCAAAGTGAAATTTCCTGAGTGGTCTCACATGAAAAGAGATAATAAAATATTTACAAAATCGTGAGGGTTGTACTCACTTTTGTGAGATACTGTATATGTTATAAAATCTCATAAAGTCTTCTAAAATAATTATTAATACCCCCCCCCCCCCCTTTCATATCAAAAGATTGTACAGCAACAAAAAAGTATTAACAGACTAAATATATAAAAAACATTTATAAGACTGACAGTTGGTTCAAATCAAACATGTTTGTTGCTATATTGATCTTTGAAAATGTATCTTCACATTGTACCTTGAACTGAATTCCCATTCAAATGGTATCCATGCAAAGATTGTTTACATAGATTGGATTATTGAGGCTAACATTTAAATAAAAAAGTATTACTTGTCTCACTTGTTTCTGTCTCCTTTATTAGCACAGCCAAAGTCACACACGTGTATTCATTCATCTTCATCCAAAGACTGCAGCTATTGCAGAATGCCGCAGACAGACTGCTGACTTGCAGCAGTCAGCATTAATTACCCAGACATATGTTGCTCACTATACTGATTGACAGTATACTGAGCAACTGTTTTCTTTTTCAATGTAAACAACCAGTAGCTTAGCCTGCTGTAATACAAGGAAGTCTGAGTATACCAATTTGCAAATAACTAATCCTATTTTAAATGGTCAGTTTATTTTGCAGTTAAAATCAACAGTTGTATGATAATGTAATGCAAGTAAATATGACTTACAACACGTTCTCTTACTCCAGAGGTTTAATTTAAATAATGATGGTGGTAAGTAAATTTTCTTCCATTTGTGCCTGTTGTGTTGCATTTATTGCACTAAAATATTGTGCAAAGCTGTGGCTAATGAAATATTACTTATATAGGATTCATTAAACATGCTAGCTCTTTCCTGGCTTATGGGTCAGGTGATATTGTTATTTAATAATTGATTAGGAAATAATTATTGAATTATTGAATGTTTGCATTCATACACCTAAATCACAGTCATAACTATGTGAATGAATGAATAACTTATAGTATAGTATAGCGATACATATGCGAACTAAATCGCCTCAATGTACCATAGGACCCATAGCAAAACAAATAAAAATATATGTAAACCCTAAGAATAAAATGCTTTTATTTTCTTCCTTTTGTTCTGATAAAGCTCAGTTATAGCATTTTAATATGGGCCTCAAGTCAAACAAAAAAAAAACAGCAGCTCTGGCTGCAATTCTCACTCCTGGTTACATAGTTAATCTGGTTGAAAAAATGCACAATTTCATCCAGTTCAACCAACAGAGAAAAAAAAATGCATGCACACACACATCGAAAACCTCCAGATACGCAATCCTATACCCACATTTGATCCAGAGGAGGGTATAAAACCCTCAATAAAGCATGATCCAATTTACTCCAATGGGGGTGGGGAGGTGTTGTGGGGGGGAATTCATTCCTGATCCCCCAAGAGGCAAGCTGATGTTCCCTGGATCAACTTTACCTAATACAATTATTATCCAGTTATTTTATATGCATTTATGAAAGAATCCAGACCTTTTTTAAAACAATCTATGGAGCTTGCCAGAACCAACTCTTGAGGGAGTCTATTCCACATCTTCACAGCTCTGCCTGTGAAGAAGCTTTTCCGTATTTGAAAGTTAAAATTAATACTATATCCATGGTCACTCCTTAGGTCCCTTTCACACTGGGGTGGTTTGCAAGCGCTATTGCACTAAAAATAGCGCCTGCAAACCGACCTAAAACTGCCACTGCTGTGTCTCCAGTGTGAAAGCCCGAGGGCTTTTACACTGGAGCAGTGTGCTGGCAGGAGGGAAAAAAAACTCCTGCAAACAGCATCTTTGGAGCGGTGAAGGAGTGGTGTATACACCGCTCCTGCCCATTGAAATCAATGGGGCAGCGTGGCTATACCGCCGGCATAGCGCCGCTATAGCGGCACTTTGCGGGTGGTTTTAATCCTTTTTTGGCCACTAGCGGTGGGTAAAACCCCCCGCTAGCGGCCGAATACTGCCACTAAAACGACAGTAAAACACCGCTAATAAAAGTGGCGGAATACTGCCACTAAAATGACAGTAAAACGCCGCTAATAAAAGCAGCGCTTTACCACCAACGCACCTCCCGCCCCAGTGTGAAAGGGGCCTTAGTCTAAGGTTTTGCTTACCTCCACATAAAAAAAAATCAGATTTGTTTGACAACTTCTGTCTTTCATGAATCCATGCTGTCTATTGCTTAAAAAAAAATTTCTAGCAAAAACTCAATTAACTTTTGTTAAATTTGTCAGTATCGTCCCAAATATAGAAGTTAAACTAACAGGTCTATAGTTACTTGGTAAAGACTTTGACCCCTTTTTAAATATAGGAACCACATTGGCTTTCCACCAATCCAGCAGTACTATGCCAGTCATTAAAGAGTCCCTAAAAATTAGAAACAATGGCTTTGAAATGACAGAGCTCAATTCTTTTCTGACACGTAGGTGTAGGCTGGGTGGGTGGTTTTATTTGCCTTTATTCTGTCTAAATATTTCTGGATCATATTCATTTTGAGCCATAATAATTCAAAGCTGAATTCCAGGAATTTAGATACTTTGTAAAAATTGCAGGCATACTGTGAGTTAAGTCCAATGAGGTGCATGCCATATACTGAACTTGTCTCTATTATTTACATCGTACAGGTTTACTGCACTCACTGACTGAGTTCACATAATACAAAGGCTTCTGTGATTATGCTGGAGGAAGGGAGGGGTGGGCCTAGCCTCTGCATCAACTCTACTGTTGATGATGTCAAGACCAGAAGGTCGCTGGCCAGGCTCCTACAAATCTGCCAGATGTAAATAATAGGGATAAGTGCGTGAGGTGTCATGCACCTCATTGGACTTAAGTCAAAGTATGCTCTTATTTTTTACAAAGAAGCTAAATTCCCCGAGTTCAGTTTTTTTTTTTAAATCAGAAAATTCTTTTATTGAGCCACAAGAGACAAATTACATAACAGATATCCGAGCATTAAAGATGACATCGTATAGATTGTAATCTCAGAACATTAAATGCCCTCTCGGCTATGTGCATTTAAGGTAAATAAAGCTTATTACAGCAGTGGAATCAACTAGATTTTACATCTATATAACAACAAACCGTGTTGTGTAAGAGAGTAAAAAACTCTCCCACCCAACACAGCTACCAGACGACCAACTGGTCATCTAACCATAAACCTTGTTCCTGGTCTGCACAAATAGGTACAATCACATGGAAATAAAATATAAATACACCAAATATTACCCCTGTCAAACAAGTAGTACTCTCCTAGACTTGAAATATCATGTTCATAATTAGTTGTGGGGGTGCCAATCCCGGGGAATCCAGCCAGGGTTGCCATATAAAATTAAATTTCCGAGATGCATTTCTATGCTGATATGTTAGGTGTTCTCTGATAAGGATATCATTTACCTGTTCTATCCATTGTTTTTTGGTTGGAACATTTACTGACAACCAGAATCTGGCCACCAGCTTAGGAGCCAGATATAATAATCTGATTATTGCTATGTTACTGGGAGGGGGATATATTTCTTCATCGATCGCTCCTAGAATACATATCAGGGGATCCATGGGGACTCTAATTTGGAATACTGATGAAATTATCTCGGTAACATCTCCCCAGTAACGATGTAATTTGGGGCAGTGCCACATCAAATGAATCAGTGACCCCTCTTCTCCACAACGTTTAGGACACAAGGAAGAGTCTCTGCTACCCCATCTATGTAATTGTATTGGCGTACGATAAGCTCTATGTAGCAAAAATAAATGTGAAAGTCTATGTGTTTGTGATACAGAAGTTAATGGCCCTGTCTGGAGGCACATGTCCCATGTGTCTTCACTCACCTCCCCCAGATCCTCTATCCATCTATGTCTACATGGCAAAGTTGTAGTGTCTTGTGTAGCTGAAAGCAAATATGAGTAAATGTGAGATATCAGGCCCTTTTTTTCCTGACCAAAGAAAATGTCATTTATTAGGGGATGAGTAACAAGTGAGAGATCAATTGACCGGCCTTGAATCTGAAGGGCATGGCGTAACTAAAGGTATCGGTAAAATTGATGTCTAAGAAGCCCAAATTCCGATTGCAACTCCATAAAAGATTTTAAAATATTTTGGTGAAATAATTGAGAAATATTATGAATTCCGGCGTTCCTCCACAATTGGAAACCACTCAAGTGTTGCAGTTGAGAGGCATAAAAATATAGTTTAGGGTTGGGAACCGCAGCTCCTCCCCGATCTTTACCATACTGCACGGTGGAAAGACTTATTCTAGCAACTTTTTTCCTCCAGATTAGGGATCTAAACAGTGTCTCAATACGATTAAACCACCCACGGGGTATCCATTGTGGAGAATTGTGCATAATGTACAAAAGTTGAGGCCCCCAAACCATTTTGATTAAATTTATTCTACCAATTACTGATAAGGGGAGTTTACACCAAGTTTTGCATGTCATTTGAAGTCTTTTAAAAAGGGGTAGTAAATTATCTTCTAAGTATTTTTTTGGATTGACCGACACTTGTATTCCTAGATATTTAAATGAGGAGACCACTTTAGGTGGCCTTGCGCTATCCGGCAAAGTAACCATTGGTTCATCCACTGGGAGAATGATGGATTTACTCCAGTTAATGGAGAATCCCGACAATGAGCCAAAGTGCTGTATTAGCGGCATCACATTTGTAAGTGATGCCTCCACATCCCCTAGGTAAAGTAAAGTATCGTCCGCATAAAGAGAGATCTTATCAGATACTGGTCTTCTGATAAAACCCACAATAGACTGTGAGGATCTTACCACCTCTGCTAGTGGCTCAAGGGCCAGTGCGAATAACAGGGGTGAAAGTGGACACCCCTGTCTCGTACCCCTAAAAAGGGGAAACGAATCTGACAGATCACCATTTACGCGGATTCTAGCCGTAGGGGCCGAATACAGCAGTCTAACCCATTGAATAAAATTGTCTCCTAAGCCAAAATGCTTCAAAGTTTCCCATAAGTACGGCCATTCAACATTGTCGAAAGCCTTGGCAGCATCTAATGATAGTATTGCTCTTCTGCCAGGATTGTCAACAGGGATCTGGAGATTGAGAAAAAGTCTTATGTTAAGAGCTGTGGATCTCGATGGAATAAACCCGGATTGGTCCCTATGGATCACTTTATGGATAACTTTAGCTAGTCTTGTGGCCAACACCCTTGCCAATAGTTTAACATCTGTTGTCAACAACGATATGGGCTTATAAGAGTCTGGTAGATGGGCCTCTTTACCAGGTTTAAGAAGGAGGACAATAATAGCTTCATTCATGGATTGAGGTAAACTTCCTATTTTTTTGGCATCTTCAAATACTTCCTTTAAGTGTGATAATAGAGTTTCAGAGTAGCGCTTATATACCTCCGCTGGCAAGCCATCCGAACCCGGAGACTTACCAGGAGAGGAGAGTGCCAACGCCTCCAAGAACTCCTCAGCCCTAAGGGGAGCGTTCAACTGAACTACATCCTGAGTCGGGAGTTGCGGTAATTGGCATTGATCTAGAAAAGAGTTAATTTCTGTCAGGGTGGGATTGACTTTAGAGGAGTACACATCAGCATAGAAATCTCTAAACGTGGACAATATCTTATGCATGGGAAGAAACCAGAGTGCCTGATGAGCCAGTGATTGCTTCTATGTGGGATGAGCCTTTTTGTGAATGCATCATCATGGCAAGCATATGCCCTGTGGTTTCTCCCTCTTCAAAATATTTTTGTTGAAGAAAAAACCTTTTCTTTTCTGCAGTAGTTAACACCAGATGGTTGGCCATGTGTTGAGCCTCAAGAAAAGATTTCTCGGAACTCTCTGAGGGGGATTCGATAAAAGCAGATTCAGCCCTCTTGGCCTCTTTTAAGACAGATTGCTCCCAGTTCTTGGTCTCGGTCTTAATGGTATTAATAGATTTAATGAATTGTCCTCTCAGAAATGCTTTTAATGTGTCCCAAAAAATGCCAGGACGAGAAGAAGGTTTATTAAACCTAATGAAAGAATCTAAGTTATCAAAAATTGGGTCAGCCGTAGGAAACAATGACAACCAAAACGGGTTAAGTTTCCAGTAGTTCCTCTTTAAGACACCCGACGTAAAAATCTCTATACATAGGGGGGAATGATCAGAGACAGTTCTTGCTTCATAATTTGTAGAGGTTACTAATGATAGCATCAAGTAATTACCCAGACTGAGATCAATCCTGGAGAGGCCCTTGTGTGTAGCAGAAAAACATGAGTATCATTTTACTTGCGTATGACTCATCCTCCATACATCCCTCAATCCCAGTTCCGCATCAATGCGAGCAAAGGGAGTCTGTCCCCCTCTCATCCCACCCGAAGGGATTTTTGCGGACATCTTATCTAGCTCGGCATCCAAATAATTGATGAAATCTCCAACAATAAGTGCTGGTATCCCCGGGTGTTGTGAGAGGAAGGAGGCTAGCGTCTTAATGACCTCTATCGAAAAGGGGGTGGTATATATATATTTCAGATAATGCATTGTAACCCATCTAATGAGCATATTAGAAAGACATAACGACCATAATGGTCAATAACCGATAATGTATGAGTAAAGCTAGAATGCTGACACCTCTGGCATAGGAAGAGAAGACAGAGTGAAACTGAACGCCAAACAATTTAGTAGAGAATGGAGATTCCTGAGCAGGTAACATATGTGTCTCCTGAAGACACACTACTGAAGATCCCATGCGTTGAAGCATGTGTAGTACAGCTAGGCGTTTCACCCTGTCTCCCAGACCTCTAACATTCCAACTAGTAAGCACTATCTGCTTAGCCATAAAACATTAAAACATAAATAAGTGAGGCTAAGTTGTACAAGGCATATAAAGAATGCTTCAGAGATACACCATTGTTGTGTCTAGCAAGACCGTAAGAATTAGGCAGTCTTTGGTGTAGATTTCTTGAGCCAGATGAGAGTAGGTAAGGCAGTATCAGGACCAATGAATTAACTGAGTCCCTGGGAACAAAAAACAAAAAGAAAGCAACAGAAAAAAAACAAAAACTGTAGTGTCCACGAAGGACCCGCAACTGGGGGGCTAAATTCAGTAGCCGGCTTTGAAGAACCAGAAGGCAACAGGCCTTGTTTTACTTGCATGAACGTAGATACCATTAACAAACTGTTCGTGCGGTATTCTCCGCCTTGAAAAGAATATTGCCATCTTGTGACCAGAACTATTATGAGCGGATAATAGTTGCACCATTATTGCTTAAGTAAAAGAAAGTTTCTCTCAGGATATGGGGAAAAGCGTTGATCTTCAGGTATTTCAGGTATTTCTGCGCCGTCTGCCCAAATCTTCTCGTAAGGATTTTTCCTCTCTATCCAGCCACTGCACCACCATCGCAGGTCTCTCAAAAAAGTGAACCTCATCCCTGGCTACCACACGAAGACGAGCCGGATAGAGCATAGAATATTGTAGTTCCAAAGAACGGAGTCTCTTTTTAATATCATTGAACTGGGCCCTCTGCTTTTGTACATCAGCTATGAAGTCTGGAAACAGTGATATTTTGGAATTTTCGATCACCAGGGCATCTCCCAGAGTGCGGGCTTTTGATAGAATTATGTCTCTGTCTCTATAATGGAGCATTTTAAAAAGAAAATCTCTAGGGGGATTGCCTGGGGGCAAGGGCCTAGACGGAACCCGATGCGCCCGCTCCACTGCAAACATGGGGGAGAATGAGTCCCAAATTTATCCAGTAGCCATTTTTCAATAAAATCGACTGGATTCCTGCCCTCCAATTTTTCAGGGATGCCAATAGCTCTGACGTTATTTCTGCGAAGCCTGTTTTCTAAATCATCGAGTTTCACAGCATGTTTAGCCACCATTATTTGTTGAGCATGTGTGTCCCTTTGCATGGGGGCCCATTCATCTTCTATGATACTAATACGTCCCTCAATAGCAGAGGTTCGATCCCTTAATTTCTGCATATCCTGACGCAGGAAAGACACCTCTGCCTTCATCCCCTTAACCTCTGATGCAAGTGCAGCAATAGAGAGATTACAAGAGGTAACAGCGGAAAAGATATCCCTCAGTGTGGGTTCCTGCTCAGGCGAGCTCGTGGTTTGGGCCTTGTGTGATCTTTGGGGCATAGGTAAATTACTCACAGTGTCCCAGGGTAGCAGAGCAGCGTGCGGATCCTCCAGGGGAACAGTGTCATCTGTCTCCGATTGCGAGCCGCTTCGGCTCTCCGCTCCATTGCCGTTCGTTTCTGGTGAGTCCCATATGTCAGACTGAGGGAAAAGCTTCTGCACAGCCTCCCTGTGTTTCGCTGCAGCCGACTTAGTTGCTGCGCTGCCATCTTGGGCCTCGTGGTCCGGAGCGGAGCGGGCTGTGGAGCCACGTCTGGGATGTTTTGTAGCCATATTGGTATATCGCTGAGAGCGGGCGATCGTTGCTGGTATACCGGGGGGTAATCTGGTGCTGGGTTCGGTCTGTCAGCAAAGATTTGCAGGATTTCAATGCGGATTTTCAGAGCTCACAAGATGTGCGACTGACTACATCCGCTGCCAAGCCACGCCCCCCGAGTTCAGTTTTAAGCTGGAGATGCCCCCTACAGTCAGGGCCAAAGCTAAGGGGTCAGGGGGGTGACAGCCCTGGGTGACACATCTAGGGGGCGCCACCAGGGGTTCCGCCCTCACCAGCAGGGAACCGTTGCTCTCAGGATGTCACTGCTGCCCTATCAAGTGTAATGGGCAGGCAGGTCTCCCTCCTAGACCTGCCCAGTGCCCAAACAGCCTATATCTTTTCTGCGTGAATGTAACGAACCCCTGTCCTCAACAGGTCTATGTCTGCCGTAAATACTTCCTTTGTCCAGAAACAGCACTATCCAAGACCCTTTAGCCCACCCAGTCTCCAGCCGTAACACAGTGTAGGGTGAACAACATCAAAACTCCTTTATTCAAGCACATGTTTGCACAGATATACAACTCAGAGATATTCCTTCCCACCCTTGGATTCAGGGAGGGATAAACTGTCCAATCACAATAGACACACAAGTCAGGTGTATTCAAATTTCTCATCAGTAAACAGTCTTATCAGCAGGGAGAGCTGTTGGAGGAATTCGCTCCCACCAATCTCACAACTAATCTACATTCACATCCCATAATATCCAAGGCAGACAGACACAATAGAACATTGGAATACAACCCCACCCAAACGATTACAGCAAAGAGTCCACAACAGTATTAGACAACACACAATATATACAACATTCCAGTGTGGCTGTACAGTGTGTCTAAATAGGACAGATCATAGTGGGGTTTTCAGTCACCCTGTGCCCCTAATGGACACAGGGTGATTTACACATAAGAGGGGCCAGGGGAGCTGGAGTCTCCAGAGCTCTCAAAGGTAAGCTGAGTTCCAAAAACCACCCACCTAAAGTGACTCCTGTCACAGTGAGGCATCCCAGAGAAGGGGAGGCTTCAAAGAAGGCCCTGGACTGGACGGTGGGGTGCAGAGGAGGCCCTGGACTGGGGGGTGCAGAAGAGACCCTGGGCTGGGAGGGGGGCTGCAGAGGAGGCCCTGGGTTGAGGGGGGGTACAGAGGAGGCCCTGGACTGGGGGGGTGCAGAGGAGGCCCTGAATTGGAGGGTTCAGTGGAGGTCCTTGCTGATGGGGGTCCGAAGGAGGCCTTGAGCTGGGGAGTGCAGAGGAGGCCCTGGGCTGGGGGGTGCGGAGGAGGTCTTGAGCTGGGAAGTGCAGAGGAGGCCCTGGGCTGGGGGGGTGCAGAGGAGGCCCTAACCTGGAAGGGGTCGCAGAGGAGACCCTGGACTTGGGGGATGCACAGGAGGTCGTGGGCTGGGAGGGGGGTGCAGAAGAGGCCCTGACCTGGGGGGAGGCACAGAGGAGACCCTGGATTTGGCAGGTCTCTTGGCAGGTTTGCTCTTGTGCCATGTTCTTTCCATTTGGCTATGATAGATTTGATGGTGCTCCTAGGGATCATCAAAGATTTGAATATATTTTTATAACCTAACCCTGACTTGTACTTCTCAACAATATTGTCCCTTACTTGTTTGGAGAGTTCCTTAGTCTTCATGGCAGTGTTTGGTTAGTGGTGCCTCTTTCTTAGGTGTTGCAGCCTCTGAGGCCTTTCAAAAAAGTGTGTATATGTAATGACAGATCATGTGACACTTAGATTGCACACAGGTGGACATAATTTCACTAATTATGTGACCTCTGAAGGTAATTGGTTGCACCAGAGCTTTTTATGGGCTTCATAACAAAGGGGGTGAATACATACGCACATGCCAATTATCAGTTTTTATTTCTGAAAAATAGTTTTATGAATTACATTTCTAATTTTACTTCCCCAACGTAGACTATTGTGTTCTGATCCATCACATATAATTAATATTAAAAAAAATTGAACTAAAGGCTGTAATGTAACAAAATAGGTAAAAGGCCAAGGGGGTGAATACTTTTGTAAGGCACTGTACCTAGGTAAGTATTATTCATTAATACAATTCAGTCCACATGATGACAATTTGGCCTCATTCACATGGAACATATGCGTCCATGCCCAGTTTGATGGCCGTGTGCTGCGTGGGGATTAGGGATGAGCCGAAAACCCCCCTGTTCGGATCGCACCAGAACATGCGAACAGGCAAAACATTTGTTTGAACATGCGAACACCATTAAAGTCTATGGGACTTGAACATGAATAATCAAAAGTGCTAATTTTAAAGGCTTATATGCAAGTGATTGTCATAAAAAGTGTTTGGGGACCCGAGTCCTGCCCCAGGGGACATGTATCAATGCAAAAAAAAGTTTTAAAAATGGCCGTTTTTTCGGGAGCAGTGATTTTAATAATGCTTAAAGCGAAACAATAAAAGTGTAATATTCCTTTAAATTTCATACCTGGGGGGTGTCTATAGTATGCCTGTAAAGTGGCCCATGTTTCCCGTGTTTAGAACAGTCTGACAGCAAAATGACATTTCTAAAGGAAAAAAAAGTCATTTAAAACTACTTGCGGCTATTAATGAATTGTGGGTCCGACAATACACATAAAAGTTTATTGATAAAAACGGCATGGGTTTTCCCCACAGGGGAACCCCGAACCAAAGTTTAAAAAAAAATGGTGTGGGGGTCCCCCTAAATTCCATACCAGGCCCTTCAGGTCTGGTATGGATATTAAGGGGAACCCCATGCCAAAATTTAAAAAAAAATGGCGTGGGGGTCCCCTTCAAAATTCATACCAGACCCTTAAGGTCTGGTATGCATTTGAAGGGGAACCCCGCGCCAAAATAAAAAAATGGTGTGGGGTCCCCCCAAAAATCCATACCAGACCTTTATTCGAGCACGCAACCTGGCAGGCTGCAGGAAAAGAGGGGGGACGAGAGAGCGCCCCCCCCTCCTGAACGTACCAGGCCACATGCCCTCAACATTGGGAGGGTGCTTTGGGGTAGCGGTCCCCCAAAGCACCTTGTCCCCATGTTGATGGAGACAAGGGCCTCATCCCCACAACCCTTGGCAGGTGGTTGTGGGGGTCTGCAGGCGGGGGGCTTATCGGAATCTGGAAGCCCCCTTTAACAAGGGGACTCCCAGATCCTGTCCCCCTGTGTGAAATGGTAATGGGGTACAAAAATACCCCTACCATTTCACAAAAAAAGTGTCAAAAATGTTAAAAATGACAAGAGACAGTTTTTGACTGTTCCTTTATTTAAAGTCTTCTTCTTTCCATCTTCTTCGGGTCTTCTTCCTTCGGTTTCTTCCTCCATCTTCTTCTTCCTCTGGTTCTTCCTCTGGTTCTTCCTCTGATCCTCTGCTTATTGCTCCGGTGTTCTTGTCCAGCATCTTCCTCTGCGGCGTCTTCTTCCCTGCTTCATTCTTGGGCCGCTCCGCATCTATGGGAGGCTCCCACTGTGTGACGCTTCTCTTCTTCTGACACTTCTTAAATAATGGAGGGTGGGGCCACCCAGTGACCCTGCCCCCCTCTGACACATGGGGACTTGACGGGGATTTCCCTATGGCTTTCTCCGTGATTTCACAGGGGGCGGGGTCACCCGTTACGTAACCGGGTGTATTGTCAGACCGACAATTCATTAATAGCTGCGAGTAGTTTTTTTCCTTTGAAATTTAATTTTGCTGTCAGACTGTTCTAAACACGGGAAACATGCGCCCCTTTACAGGTAGGGATGAGCCTCGTGTTCGAGTTGAACTCATGTTCGACTCGAACATTGGCTGTTCGCCCGTTCGCCAAACAGCGAACAATTGGGGGTGTTCGCGGCAAATTCGAAAGTCGCAGAACACCCTTTAAAACTCTATGGGAAAAATCAAAAGTGCTAATTTTAAAGGCTTATATGCAAGTTATTGTCATAAAAAGTGTTTGGGGACCTGGGTCCTGCCCCAGGGGACAAGGATCAATGCAAAAAAAAGTTTTAAAATAGGCCATTTTTTTGGGAGAAGTGATTTTAATAATGCTTAAAGTGAAACAATAAAAGTGTAATATTCCTTTAAATTTCGTACCTGGGGGGTGTCTATAGTATGCCTGTAAAGGGGCACATGTTTCCCATGTTTAGAACAGTCTGACAGCAAAATGACATTTCAAAGGAAAAAAAGTCATTTAAAGCTACTTGCGACTATTATTGAATTGCTGGTCCGACAATACACATAAAAGTTCATTGATAAAAACGGCATGGGAATTCCCCACAGGGGAACCCCGAACCAAAATTTAAAAAAAAAATGACGTAGGGGGTCCCCCTAAATTCCATACCAGGCCCTTCAGGTCTGGTATGAATATTAAGGGGAACCCCTTAAAATCTATACCAGACCCTTCATGTCTGGAATGGATTTTAAAGGGAACCCCGCGCCAAAAAAAAAAAAAAATGTGTGGGGTCCCCCCAAAAATCCATACCAGACCTTTATCCGAGCACGCAACCTGGCAGGCCAAAGAAAAGAGGGGGGGACGAGAGAGCGCCCCTCCTCCTAAACCGTACCAGGCCACATGCCCTCAACATTGGGAGGATGCTTTGGGGTAGCCGCCCCCCAAAACAGCTTGTCCCCATCTTGATGGGGACAAGGGGCTCATCCCCACATCCCTTGCCTGGTGGTTGTGGGGGTCTGTGGGCGGGGGGCTTATCAGAATCTGAAAGCCCCCTTTAACGAGGGGACCCCCAGATCCCAGCCCTCCCCCCTGTGTGAAATGCTAAGGGGGTACCCCTACCATTTCACAAAAAAACTGTCAAAAATGTGACAAGAGACAGTTTTTGACAATTAATTTATTTAAATGCTTCTTTTTCTATTTTCTTTCTTCTATCTTGTATCTTCTATCTTCTATCTTCCTTTGGTTTCTTCCTCCATCTTCTTCTGGTTCTTCTGGTTCTTCTTCCGGTGTTCTCGGCCTGCATCTTCATCCGCGGCGTCTTCTTCCCTTCTTCTCCTCGGGCCGCTCCACGTCCATGATGGCATGGAGGGAGGCTCCCGCTGTGTGACGCTTCTCCTCTTCTGATGGTTCTTAAATAAGGGGGGGCACCCGGTGACCCCGCCCCCCTCTGACGCACGGGGACTTGACGGGGACTTCCCTGTGGCATGTGACTTTCTTATAGCTTTCTTTCAACAATGGCTTTTTCTTGCCACTCTTCCATAAAGGCCAGATTTGTGGAGTGCACAACTAATAGTTGTCCTGTGGAAAGATTCTCCCACCTGCTTCTCTGATGAATGCTCCCCTTGCCCGGCCTGTCAGTTTAGGTGGACAGCCATGTCTTGGTAGGTTTGCAGTTGTGCCATACTCTTTCCATTTTCGAATGATGGATTGAACAGTGCTCTGTGAAATGTTAAAAACTTGGGATATTTTTTTATAACCCAACCTTGCTTTAAACTTCTCCACAACTTTATCCCTGACCTATCTGGTGCTGTCAGGGACTAACCCGCAGGAGAACTAACATCTATGGCCAGCAGAATCCTGTATCAATGAACACAAATTCTCCAGCGCTAATGCACATGCGCTCGCGTGCACGAGCGCGGGCAAGAGCTGTTAGGACAGTGTACTCTTCAGTGTGCATGTGCGCGCCAACACGCACGCTAATGCGAACACGTGCGTGCCAAAGCACACGCACTACGTGAGAGACTCCAGGCGCCAAGCATACTATTTAAAGCATGTTGCAGCAGTCACCAACTGCTGCATGATCTTCAGCTTCTTGTGTATTCCTGAGTTCCTGTTCCTGTTGTCTTGGATTATCTGCTAACGATCGGCTTGTCTTGACCTATCTGATCTGTACTTACCCCGGCTTGACCCTTGGCTCATTCCTGTTACTCCGCTCTGATCTGCTGCGCCATGTATGACCCCTGGCTTGTTTTATGGACTTTGCTACTGTTTGATCTGCTGCACTGTGTATGACCCCTGGGTTGTTTTATGGACTTTGCTACTGTTTGCTGTCCTGTGTATGAACCCCGGCCTGGCTCCTGACACTGCTTCTGTTATTTCCCTGCTGTCCAATGAACCCCAGTCCTGGGCTCATCAGTTACTAGAGCAAAAGGATCCCGCTATTAATTCAGTGAACTTGTTCTTTGAAGCTATGTCCAGATTATATGATGATCCACAAAGTATGGCTACAGCTGAGGCCGCCCATCATGCCTTGCGGCAAGGGCAGTGCCCTGTAGAGGATTATATTGTGGACTTTCGCACCTGGGCTGCCGACATGGGGAGGAATGAGGCCGCTCTCAGATTCAAATTCCGGCTCGGCTTATCTGAATTTGTCAAAGATGAACTTGCACGAGTAGAGTCCCCATTAACTTTAGAAGGACTCACCCAGCTAGTCATTCAAATTGATAGGCGCCTGCGGGAGCGACAGTCTGAACAACGTGCACGATCCTTACGGCCTTCTTGGATGACACCTACAGTTCCGGCCATTCCTGCACCTATCACTCTGGTCACGTCCAACAAAGGGCCTATGCAAATTGGCGCAGTTCACTCTGCTCTGACCCCTAATGAGAAACTTCATCGCCGGCAAGTAGGGATGAGCTTGGTGTTTGAGTCAAACCCATGTTCGACTCGAACATCGTCTGTTCGATCGTTCGCCAAATTGCGAACGATATGGGCCGTTCACGTCAAATTCGTGTGGCGCGTCACGGCCCATAATTTACTGTGGCATCGCAGTGCATTGCTGGCTGATGATTGGCCAAGCATGCACTATGACCATGCTTGGCCAATCACAGCACCGTCGGTAGAGAGAGCTGTAATAGGCCAAAGCCAGGGTGGCTTTGGCCAATTATGGCTCAGGGGGTTTAGAACACGCCCCACACTATATAAGGCCGCCTGCACGACGGCCCTGTGTAGTGTGTTCCGGTGTGCTTAGATAGAGAGAGAGAGAGACAGTGTCATTTCATTTGAGTTAGCTAGATTAGGCAGGACAGTCAGTGAGTTAGCTGCACTTATAGTGTATTGTGTATATATATATGCATACCAGGTGTTGCATATATATATATATATATATATATATATATATATATATACACTGTATTCAGTTTAGCTAGATCCATTCCTATTATCTTCCTACTCACAGGCAGGCTTGTCTTGTTACAGTATTTACAGCTACCTGAAGAAAATTGCTGGTGTTCTTTTGATCCTATTAGTACCACAGTCAAGCAGCTAAACTATTTACAGTTAGTGTAGTGCGTCCTCCTCACAGTGTTCAGTTAAAGCTACAAGTTAGTTTAGTGTGACCTCTGCACAGTGTTCAGCTAAAACTACAAGTTAGTGTAGTGCACAGTGTTCAGCTAAAGCTACAAGTTAGGGTAGTGCGTCCTCCTCACAGTGTTCAGCTAAAGCTACAAGTTAGTGTAGTGAGACTTCTGCACAGTGTTCAGCTAAAACTACAAGTTAGTTTAGTGAGACCTCAGCACAGTGTTCAACTAAAGCTACAAGTTAGTGTAGTGTGTCCTGCTCACAGTGTTCAGCTAAAACTACAAGTTAGTGTAGTGCGACCTCTGCACAGTGTTTAACAGGGGGGTGTAATTACAATTTTTGATGCAATACTCAGGGCTCGTTTCTGCGTTCCAATTAGAATATCTGTGAGGGGTTGCAGTGTTGTGGCACCAGCACCAGTGCCTAAGGCCCAAATTTTCAGCCCCTGTTCAACAGGGGCATGTAATTACAATTCTTGATCTAATATTTCACAGCAGGGCCCGTTTCTGCGCCCACCAAGAGCGAGTGAGGACTTACAGTGTTGTGGCACTAGCACCACCACCACCAAAGGCCCAATTTTTCTGCCCCTGTTCAACAGGGGCATGTAATTACAATTCTTGATCTAATATTTCACAGCAGGGCCCTGTGAGGGCTTACAGTGTTGTGGCCATAACAACACCTAAGGCCCAAATTTCTGCTGAGTATATAGGGCAGGCCCCTACTTTCAAACATCCAACTTACAAATGACTCCTACTTGCAAACGGAAGGAGACAACAGGAAGTGAGATGAAATCTACCCCTAGGAAGGGAAATTCTCTCCTGTAAGAGTTAATATGGGAAAAACGTTTCTCCTTTCCACTGATGCTTTATCACCAATCCTTGTTTCACAAAAAACCCCAAATTTTCAAAAAACATTTGTCATTGGGACAAAAAATGAGGTGAAATCTTCTGAAGAGGAGCACAGACGGCAAAACAAATGTCACAGGGGTGATAACCCTTCCCTATGTTTTCCAAAAAGCTTAAAATAGATTTTTTGGCTGGAGCTAAACATGTTAAAAATGTACCAGTTCAAAATTACAAACAGATTCTACTTAACAACAAACCTACAGTCCCTGTCTTGTTTGCACCGCCTGTATACTGCTGTTTAGAGTATATAGGGCCTGGTGGCCCCACGCCTTTCCTTTTTTTAAATTAGGTGCAGGGTTCCCCTTAATATCCATACAAGACCCAAAGGGCCTGGTAATGGACTGGGGGGTACCCATGCTGTTTGTCTCACTGATTTTCATCCATATTGCCAGGACCCAACATTACATTAAAGCCGCAAGCAATTTTAACCACTTGCCGACCGGGCCATTGCTGAAAGACGGCAACAGCGCGGTCGGCTAGTTCTGAGTGGACGTCCATGGACGTCATTCCAGAATGATGCTCCCGCGCGCCCCCTGGGGCACGCACTCGGGAACATCCGTGACCGCCGGGTCCGGAGGACCCGGCGCATCGCGGATTACGGTAAATAGCTGCTGCTCGCGGCCGTTTACCACGTGATCGTTCCGTCAAATGACGGAGCGATCACATGTAAACAAACCAGCGTCACGTCATGACGCTGGTTCCTCCCTCCCCTCTCTGTACCGATCGGTACAGTGCGGAGGGAGAGGGGAAGAGATGGCAGCGCTGTGGGCTGGATGTTTAGTGCCCACAGCGCTGTTCAATATACATAATGGCAACACTGTGCAATACTCTGCATCACTGTACAATACTCTGCATCACTGTGCAATACTCTGCATCACTGTGCTATACTCTGCATCACTGTGCAATACTCTGCATCACTGTACAACATTCTGCATCACTGTACAATACTCTGCATCACTGTACAATACTCTGCAACACTGTGCTATACTCTGCAACACTGTACAATACTCTGCATCACTGTACAATACTCTGCAACACTGTGCTATACTCTGCAACACTGTAAAACTCTGCCAATACTCGCCAATACTCTGCCAATACTCTGCCAATACTCGCCAATACTCGCCAATACTCGCCAATACTCTGCCAATACTCGCCAATACTCTGCCAATACTCGCCAATACTCGCCAATACTCTGCCAATACTCGCCAATACTCGCCAATACTCTGCCAATACTCGCCAATACTCTGCCAATACTCTGCCAATACTTGCCAATACTCTGCATCACTGCGCTATACTCTGCAAAACTCTGCCAATACTCGCCAATACTCGCCAATACTCGCCAATACTCTGCCAATACTCACCAATACTCACCAATACTCACCAATACTCTGCCAATACTCTGCCAATACTCTGCCAATACTCGCCAATACTCTGCCAATACTAGCCAATACTAGCCAATACTAGCCAATACTCTGCATCACTGCGCTATACTCTGCAACACTGTGCAATACTCTGCAACACTGCAAAACTCTGCCAATACTCGCCAATACTCTGCCAATACTCTGCCAATACTCTGCCAATACTCTGCCAATACTCACCAATACTCTGCCAATACTCTGCCAATACTCTGCCAATACTCTACTAATACTCGCCAATACTCTGCAATAAATTTTAACAGAAACAAGGATTTTTTTTTTTTTTTTTATCGAATTTTCAGTCTTTTTTGATTTATAGCGCAAAAAATAAAAAACCCAGCAGTGATTAAATACCACCAAAAGAAAGCTCTATTTGTGGGAAAAAAAGGACATAAATTTCATAGGGGTACAGTGTTGCATGACTGAGTAATTGTCATTCAAAGTGTGAGAGCACCGAAAGCTGAAAATTGGTCTGGTTAGGAAGGGGGTTTAAGTGCCCAGTGGTCAAGTGGTTAAATGACTTTTTTTCCTTTAAAAATGACATTTTGTGCAGGGACTGTTCTAAGCACGGGAAACATGCGCTACTTTACAGGTATACTATAGACACCCCCCAGGTACGATATTTAAAGGAATATTTCACTTTTTTTTTTAACTTTAAGCATCATAAAATCACTGCTCCTGAAAAAACGGCTGTTTTTAAAAGTTTTATTTGTATTGATACATGTCTCCTGGGGCTGGACCCGGGTCCCCAAACCCTTTTTAGGACAATACCATGTAAATTAGCCTTTAAAATGAGCACTTTTGATTTCGAACTTCGAGTCCCATAGACGTCAATGGGGTTCTAACGTTCATGCGAATTTTCGATCCATTCGCAGGTTCTGGTGCGAACCGAACCGGGGGGTGTTCAGCTCATCCCTACAGGCAAGCTAACCTATGTTTCTATTGCGGAGAACCCGGACATATCCGTCTCAACTGCCCAATAAGGCCCAGTAGATTTTCTTTCCGCAACTCTACTAGCCTCCAAGTCCCGAAACCTTCTCCAACTCATCTTGTTCTCCATATCGCATTACAGTTGGCAAGAGGAGAGGTCAGACTTCCAGCAATAATCGACTCCGGGGCTTGCAGTTGCTTTTTGGACATTTACCTGGCTAAAGACTTTCAGATTCCACTTCGGAGGAAGGAACATAAACTTAAAATTCACTTGGCCAACGGTTCAACACCGCAGTTTGGGCCTGTTACTCAAGAGACTTTGCCTTTTCTCACCATGATTGACCCAGGCCATCAAGAATTTCTTTGTTTTGATGTTCTTTGTTCTCCTATGTTCCCTGTAATTTTGGGACTCCCTTGACTACGGGCACACAACCCTCAGATAGACTGGAACACAGGGAATATCGCTTTCAAGTCAACTTATTGCCACCAGCATTGTATTATACCTGAACCTGTAGCACCTTCCAGTTGCCTTACCGTCCATCCAGTTTCCAATTCTAGCCAAGACGTTCCTCCAGTTTATCATGACTTTTTAGATGTCTTCAATAAGAAAAAAGCCGACACTTTGCCACCTCATCGTTCTTACGATTGTCCAATCGAGTTGCTGCCTGGTGCAGAGATCCCCTTTGGTCGAATATTTCCACTTTCAGAGACTGAGCTTGAGACTTTACGTCAATATATTGACGAGAACTTAGAAAAAGGATTCATCCACCCATCATCATCCCCAGCTGGTGCCGGGATATTCTTCGTGGAGAAGAAAGACCATTCCCTCAGGCCTTGTGTGGACTACAGTGAACTTAACAAAATCACGGTTAAAAATCGTTATCCTCTCCCCCTGGTTCCCGAGCTTTTTCAGAGATTCCGTTCTGCCTAAGTCTTTACTAAGTTGGACTTACGAGGCGCCTACAACCTTGTGCGCATCAGAAAGGGGGATGAGTGGAAGACTGCTTTCAGAACTGGTTTTGGGCATTTTGAATACCGTGTTATGCCTTTTGGACTATGTAATGACCCAGCGACCTTTCAACATTTTGTAAATAACATCTTCAGAGAATTCCTGGATCATTTCCTGATCATATATTTGGATGACATCCTCATCTTCTCTGACACTCTGGAGTTACATAGAACCCATGTCCGGAAGGTACTATCTACATTGAGAGGACACGAGCTCTATGCAAAAGCAGAAAAGTGTCAATTTGAACAGGCATCCATACAGTTCCTGGGCTTAATTATTTCTACATCTGGGATAGCTATGGACCCTTAGAAAGTATCCGCTATTCTGGAGTGGTCAGCCCCTACCAACAAGAAAGGTATCCAAAGATTTGTGGGGTTTGCTAACTTTTATCGGATTTGTTAAAGACTTTTCTGGTATTATTGCCCCCATTACCCAGCTCACTCGCCAGCATACCCGTTTCCAGTGGTCCCAGGAAGCCCAAGAAGCTTTTGATAAACTAAAGGCTCTATTCACCTCGGCCCTCATTCTGCAACATCCAGATCCAGCCCTGCCCTATGTTTTGGAGGTCGATGCATCGGAAGTCGCCATAGGGGCTATCCTGTCACAACGCCAAGGCCCTAAAGCTTTACTATATCCTGTAGCCTTTTTCTCCCAAAAACTAAGCCAACCGGAAAGGAATTATGATGTGGGGGATCGGGAATTACTGGCAATAAAAGCTGCTCTCGAAGAATGGCGATACCTACTGGAAGGCGCAGCTCATCCCATCATTATATTCACCGACCATAAAAACCTCACATATCTCAGATCCGCCAAACGACTAAGACCACGGCAGGCCAGATGGGCCTTGTTCTTTTTGAGGTTTAACTTTCACCTTACCTACCCACCGGAAAGATTTTTGTGGCACAGGGACAAGATCTTCGTTCCCATGGGTGCCAGGCTTCAGGTCCTCAAGACCTTTCACAAACACTAACTTGCCGGCCATTTCGGGATTCATAAGACTACTGAGCTGATTCAGCGATCCTACTGGTGGCCTAACCTGAGGCAAGATTGTAAGGATTTCATAGGTTCCTGCACAACCTGTGCCAGAAGTAAGGGAAGCTGCACCCAAGCCTGGGGTTTGCTAAGACCACTACCTATCCCGGACGGCCCCTAGAAAATGTTCTCCATGGATTTTATTGTGAAGCTGCCCCCATCTGAAGGCTTTACCACTATCCTGGTGGTGGTCGATCGTTTATCAAGGATGGCCCACTTCCTGTCTCTACTAGGCACACCTTCTGCCATTGATACAGCACATTTTTTTTTAAAGAGATCGTAAGATTACACGGCTTGCCAGACAGTATTGTATCCGACAGAGGAGTACAATTTACTTCAAGGTTCTGGAGGGCTCTCTGTAAAGCTTTGAACATTGAAATCTGTTTGTCTTCTGCCTATCACCCACAGAGTAAAGGCCAGACGGAGAGGACGAATCAGACACTAGAGCAGTGCCTCCGCAGTTTTCTACCTTCTCTCAAGATAACTGGGTAACCTTGCTGCCATGTGCCGAATTCACCTATAATAATTCGGTACACGCCTCCACCAATCAGTCTCCATTGTGGGCGAACTATGGATTCCACCCATCCTTCTTGCCTTATGTCACTCCAGAAGCAGAGGTACCTGCTGTACAGGACAGATTAACTTTCATTCAAGAAAATTTACAGGTTCTTCAAGAAATTATGAAAAAAGCACAGGAGGACTATAAAAAGCATTATGACAGGAAGAGGAAGGGTAATCCAGTTCTGAAAGTAAGGGACAAAGTTTGGCTCTCCGCTTTGAATCTCAAATTGTCTTGCCCCTCCCGAAAGCTGGGCCCAAGATTCATCGGTCCCTTTGCGATTAAGAGAGAGATTAATCCTGTGGCTTTTGAATTGTCTCTGCCAAGCTCTTACAAGATTCACCCAGTCTTCCACGTCTCGCTGCTCAAGCCAATCAGTACTGGCCCCTTCTCTGGAAGAGAAGATCCTCCTCCACCTCCAATCACAGTGGGTGAAGAAATGGAGTTCGAGGTGGAAATCATCCTGGATTGTCAAAAGAGAGGTAGAAAAATTCAATATTTAGTGAAGTGGAATGGTTACCCATCAGAGGAGAGCTCTTGGGAACCGGCAAGTAATGTTCATGCCCCTAGACTGCTACGTGAATTATTCAGAAGATATCTGGAGAAGCAAGCCCGCCTGGGCATCCGGAGGCTGCCCCTTGGGGGGAGCACTGTCAGGGACTAACCCGCAGGAGAATTAACATCTATGGCCAGCAGAATCCTGTATCAATGAACACAAATTCTCCAGCTCTAATGCGCATGTGCACGCATGCACGAGCGCGGGCGAGAGCTGTTAGGACAGTGTACTCTTCAGTGTGCACGCACGCGCCAACGCGTGCACTAATGCGAACACGTGCACACCAAAGCACACGCACCACGTGAGAGACTCCAGGCGCCAAGCATACTATTTAAAGCATGTTGCAGCAGTCACCAACTGCTGCATGATCTTCAGCTTCTTGTGTATTCCTGAGTTCCTGTTGTCTTGGATTATCTGCTAATGACCCGGCTTGTCTTGACCTATCTGATCTGTACTTACCCCGGCTTGACCCTTGGCTCGTTCCTGTTACTCCGCTCTGATCTGCTGCACCGTGTATGACTCCTGGCTTGTTTTATGGACTTTGCTACTGTTTGCTGTCCTGTGTATGAACCCCGGCCTGGCTCCTGACACTGCTTCTGGTACTTCCTGCTGTACGATCTCATCTGGTACTTCCGAGGTACCCTGTACCACCTCCAGGGGGCGCTCTGCACTTAGTCGCAAGGGAAGCCCTCCCAGCACTTCAGCCTCCGATCAGGTACGTGATAGGTGCATTCCTTGGCCTTCATGATGCTGTTTGTTCACTAGTGTTCTCTAACAAGCATCTGAAGGCTTCACAGAACATCTGTATTTATATTGAGATTAAATTACACACAGGTGGACTCTATTTACCAATTAGGTGACTTCTGAAGGCAATTGGTTCCACTAGATTTTAGTTAGGAGTATCAGAGTAAAGGGGTCTGAATACAAATGCACTCCACACTTTTCAGATATTTATTTGTAAAGAAAATTTGAAAACCATTTATTATTTTCCTCCCACTTAACAATTATGTGCCACTTTGTGTTGGTTTATCACATAAAATCCCCCAAAAATACATTTACGTTTTTGGTTGTAACATGACAAAATTTCAAGGGGTATGAAAACCTCTTCAAGGCACTTTAAAGCCTCGTACACTTTTGTCCGAAGGGCATGTGTCTGGATTTTGTCTTGCATACAAATGGTGCACAATTGTCAGCCAACAAACACGAACGTAGTGACGTACTAGACATACTACGAGCCGATAAAGAGGAAGTTCAATTGTCAGGCGCCACCCTTTGGGCTCCTTCTGCTAATTGCGTGCTAGTAGAAGTTTGGTGAGTGTTGATTCGTGCTTTTCATTTCATGCTTTTATTTTGTGCTTTTCAGTTCGTTTCTGAACGGCCGTTCGTCAACCAGCCATGTTGCAGAATCAGAGAAGATAACGTGTTATTTATTATTGGCCTTGGAGTTACCTCTTTGACCCAAGTCCAGTCAAGGAACAGGAGGAGGAGGATTTCTTGGACCAAAAATTGGTTGCTTTATTAATCATGATCAATTATGTCATATGCCTTTGCTGCGGGAGCTCCAGGAGAATAATCCAGATGATTTTCGCAATTATCTCCGGATGACAGACCCCTGCTTTCACCAATTCTTGGCATTGTTGACCCCCTATATTAAGAAGCAGGGCACATGCATGAGGCTTTTATTTTTTGGTAGAAAAATGATTTAATTTGTTATATTTTCTATATATACCGTATTTATCGGCGTATAACACGCACGGCGTATAACATGCACCACAATTTAGGAGGGAATTTTAAGGAAAAAAAAACTTTTAGGAGGGAAGTTGAAGGGAAAAAAAACTTACATTTAAACGCCCATCATTGCAGCCTTCTCAGTGCAGCCATGTCAGTGCAGCCTTGTCAGTGCAGCCTTGTCAGTGCAGCCTTGTCAGTGCAGCCTTGTCAGTGCAGCCATGTCAGTGCAGCCTTTCCCAGTGCAGCCTTCCCCAGTGCAGCCTTCCCCAGTGCAGCCTTGTCAGTGCAGACTTCCCCAGTGCAGCCTTGTCAGTGCAGACTTCCCCAGTGCAGCCTTCCGCAGTGCAGCCTTCCCCAGTGCAGCCTTCCCCAGTGCAGCCTTCCCCAGTGCAGCCTTCCCCAGTGCAGCCTTGCCCAGTGCAGCCTTGCCCAGTGCAGCCTTGCCCCAGTGATCCCAGCCATTCTGGGCTTCAAAATCGCCGATCGCGATTTGAAAATGGCGCCGCCGGCGCCAAAATACACAGTGCCGGTCCTCGGCTCTTTCCGGCGGCTGTCGTTCACTTTCGGCTCCACTCGTAGTCCCGAGCGGAGCTATCCGAACCTAGCCGAGTAGGTTCGGCGCCGGCGGCGCCATTTTCAAATCGCGATCGGCGATTTTGAAAATGTGACAGGTTGGGATCGCAGGGGATCGGCGTATAACACGCACCTGCGATTTTCCCCTGGTTTTAAGGGGAAAAAAGTGCGTGTTATACGCCGATAAATACGGTATATATTTTCTATATTTTTTTGGATGCATAGAAGGCACTTTTGGGTTAAGTTCTATTGGCAGAGAGCATGTCTAATTTTATTTGTTTTTTATTTTTTTAATGCACAACAAAAATGTGGAGAATAATACTTGGCTATGTGTTTTACTTCAAATGACAGTTTGGAAGTAGGCAGATACATTTTAAAAAATACAATGTAAAATTAACACGGGACACCAACATACCCTGTTTCCCCGAAAATAAGACCTAGTGTGATTGTCAGTGATGGCTGCAATATAAGCCCTACCCCCCAAATAAGCCCTAGTTAAAGTCCTTGTAGGTCTTATTTTCAGGGTAGGGCTTATTTTCGGGAAAACATGTTAGGGCTTATTTGGGGGGTAGGGCTTATATTGCAGCCATCACTGACAATCACGTTAGGTCTTATTTTCAGGGAAACAGGGTCGTTGTATCTTTGATCTTAAAAACTACGGGATATTAGTGTTGTGGTAACTTGCAACAAAAATAAATAACAAGCATAATAATATTATTCTTGATATCACCAGAAAAAAAAGCCTTTGAAAATTTGTTTGCCATAACTCCATCAGTATCACCAGCAAAGCAGCTTCATTATTATCCTATTAAAGAAGAAGAGAATGTGTGCTGTAATTCGAGATTTCATAATTTGCCACGTCACGAATGTCAATTCTCCATTATGAACGCTGGTTTACAAGACTGACCACTTCCGGCTCGTCTTTGCTTCCAAAAATGCCTGTTTATACTTTGGACTTTTGTATGACGGACTTGTGTACACACGATAGGAAAATCTGACAACAGACCGTTGTCCGCAGAAAATTTATAATCCTGCCATCCAACATTTGTCCACGAAAAAAACGACAATTGTCCGATGGAGCGTACAAACGGTTGGGTTTTGGGCCAACAGTCTGTCAACACACAATTCCCATTGGAAAATCCGTTAATGTGTACGAGGCTTTAGTCAACAAAACAAAGCTATGTGTTCACCATATTAGCATTGACTTGGTAATCACAGGTGTAAGGAATTAGCCCAGCAGCGGACTGTGCTTGACTCCCTAGATGAGTCCACAGAACATAAACAGGCGCAGTAAACAGCAGATCTTGGTGAAACTAATGTGCAATTCATTTACAAAGTGTATTTACACTATGTACAGGCATCAAAACCATAAAATAAAAATAAAACAGGAATATACTTACCTTTGGCAACTTTCTAGCACACAAGATCCCTGGCTAACAGTCCTGGAGCAACCAGCTCTTTCCCAGACAAGTGTCAGCAAAAAAAATAGTCCTTGCCACACAGGCTTTGTCATCTGTCATTCACCACACAGATAGTGTCATGCTTCCAGGGGCAGACTAACCATTGAGCCACTCGTGCACTGCCCGAGGGCCCTGGGCCACTAGTTGGCCCCATCAGGGTTGCCAGCCTCAGTAAAACCAGGGACAGTATGTATAAATCTGTGTTTTTTTTTACATCTGTCTGTGTATACTCTGTGTACATGTATTTGTATACTGTGTGATTGTATACTGTGTGTGTGTATACTGTGTGGCCCCATAATCTCTGATTGCCTGGGGGCCCCATGAGTTATCAGTCCGCCCCTGCATGCTTCCCAGACTGACATACACAGGAAACTGAATCCAGGATTGGGGAAATTCCCTAAGTGGGTTGGGAGTTTTATAGAGCCCAGAACAACCAAATCTCCTTCAGCTGGGCTCATTACCTAATTATGCAACCTAACAACCTCAGCTCTTCACTTTAACAAAAGAAAAAAAGCAGCTCTACAGACTGCCAGAATTTTGGAGGAATACCTCCCCCATTCTGAATACAACCAGTGGCCTTATCTGGCCTTCTGTCACACATAGTTTTGTTATTAGCCACTTGCTTACGGGGCACTTAAACCCCCCTCCTGTCCAGACCAATTTTCAGCTTTTAGCGCTGTCGCACTTTGAATGACAATTGCGCGGTCATACAACACTGTAATAGAGCTTTCTTTTGGTGGTATTTGATCACCTCTGCGGTTTTTAATTTTTGTTAAAAAAATTGAAAAAGACAGAATTAAAAAAAAAAATTATATTTTTTTTATATTTTGTTATAAAATTTTGCAAACAGGTAATTTTTCTCCTTCGTTGATGTACGCTGATGAGGCGGCACTGATGGGCACTGCTAGGTGGCACTGATTGGCACCACTGGTGGGCATTGATAGGTTGCACTTGTGGGCATTGATAGGTGGCACTTGTGGGCACTGTGGGCACTGGCAGGTGGCAATGACAGATGGTACTTGTTGGCACAGATGAGGCATATGTGCCTCCTTCCTCTTCGGGACCGATGTCCCTTTGACATAAGCCGGTGATCTGCTTTTTTTCCCTCCTCCGATCACCGAGGTTTTGTTTTGATCGTGTGATCAGCTGTCATTGGCTGACAGCTAATCACATGGTAAGGGGCTGGGACCGGTCCCTTACTCGGATCTGTGATCATCCGAGTCTCCGTGACTCGATGATCACAGCGCGCACACCGTGCACCCTGCAGGGTGCACGCGATGCGCGTGCACAGGGGAGGATGTCCCATGACGGCCTCCCAGAAATTAAGGTCCGCGCTGTAGCCGTCATTCGGCTATGGCCCGGACCTCAAGTGGTTAAACATAGCAATTGTGATTGCAATTGGTATCACATTGCTTTGTTTATATACAAAGCCATATGAACTTTTTTTTTACCGTTGCATTTTTTAATATTTACTGTACACTGTTGTATATAAACAGTTGTATTTGAAAAAATACACACATGGTATAAAACTAAGAAAATGTAATAGAACCAGGTAGGCAAATAGTCAGAATATAATAGGTCATAGGGCTGAGATGAGCAGAAGATATTCAACAGAAGTTTTAATCTATGTTCAACACAACCATATTTCTCATAGTGATCTACCTCAGAGGAGCATACAGGACAGCCCAGCAACGCAGTGAAGCCGTAGGAGTACCTTCGTCAGCCACCCTCGGCATCCTGCGGCCTCCCACTCAGTCGCGGCCTGCGGGCTTGGTTGCGGACGCTCCCCTGGGACACAGTGAGTAGCTTATACTACACCCTGTCCTGGAGGAGATCTGGGGATCAGAGGCGGCTGTGTCCATTCACCCGGCGGCTGTCCATTAAGATACACCACGGCTTCGGCCTACTCCTGGAAGCCGGCGGCCATCTTGGGACTCCACAAGACACCCTGCAGTTATCCCCTCTTCTCCTTTGGCTGCCTGAGCTCCTCATAAGGCCGTTAGATTACCCGGTCCCCCACCACTGCCTGTCCTAGAGGAGACCTGGAGACCAGAGGCGTCTATGTTCATTCGCCCGGCGGCCATCTATTAGGATACACCGCGGCTTCGGCCTACTGCTGGAAGCCAGGGGCCATCTTGGGACTCCACAAGACACCCTGCAGTTATCCCCTCTTCTCCTTCGGCTTCCCGTACTACTCATAAGGCATCTAGACTTGCAGAGACTGTCTCCCTCTTGTCTTGCTGATGGTGAGGGGAGGTTGAGCTGTGGACTGGTGTTTGTGTTAATCCAATTAAGGCACAATCTTACCATTATAAGATGAAAACTGTCTAAATAAACCCAGGGTCCCAAGAGGCCATACGTGAGGTGAGCAGGATGGCGGACGCATAAGAGGATAGCTCCAGTCCCCGTCTCTTTTATTAGCGGCTCCTACAAAGCTTACAGACCATCTTTAACTCCAGGAACGACACGACAACCTATCAGATAATCAAAAAATAGAGGGTATTCCTGCGCTATCATATATGGGGGAAGGGGAATAAGGAATGAATAAATATAAAGAAGTATCTAAAATATGGAAAAGCTGCCTACACCGGGTGGGGTACAGCCTGCCCCTAGATATAAGGTAAATAGGTAAGAGTGTGGTGCTGCGCTAGTCCTTACAATGTGTGTGAAAAAAACTAAATGGAATAGCTGTGTATGTAGTGACACAGTAACTATTAGTGACTCTGGAGTACAAGTGTATATAAATATAACATGGCGTGAATATCTATATGTGACTCTGAAATAAAAATACTTTGACCTATATAAAAAATATAAAATAAATAATAAATAATAAAGTGACAGTATTTGGCTAAAGATGATAGCCAGGCATATACCAAATGAGTGTATACAAAAAGTGACTAGTGCTCATAGACACATAATATAAGTGACAGTTACACCCTTATGCACGAACATATGGTAACATCAAAGGAATCTAAGAGTAATATATATAGCATAACAGTCTCTGACTGGACTTATATGCACCTGATACACCTCGGCACACAACAAACGGGTGTATATACACAATGTGAATGGTGCTCATACATACATAACAAAAGTGACGGTTTAAATGGAACCGTGTGGTATTAAAGCAAATGGAGTCCACTAATGAGCATGCATAAAACAGTGATCCACTTAAAAATAATAGTCAGCTTAAAGTCCAAAAAATTATATATGCAAGTGATCCACTTGGTGCCAGTAAACGTGACAGTAGTGATTATTCTCTCTTCATGCAACACGGCACACAATAGTGGGCAGTGGCCCCTTACCTGAGGGTAATGGGGTACTCGCGTTAAGCCACTTTTAGGCATGGCAGCCTTTAGTTGGTAAAACCATGGAATCAACCAGCAGTGGGGGCAGTAGTGATACAATCCTATCCTGGCTTGTCTCCTTTAAGGACATACATCTCCTCAAGTAGTGTCCCGGGGTCACCAAAATAGAAACCAAAAGGGAGATCCCACAATGGTGTAATATTGTTTGGCAAAAGTTAAAATTTTATTAAAACACACACATACTCACATTAAAAACAAAGATACTGGGCGGAGATCCGACGAGCGGCGAGCTCGTAATACAAGTCAAACATAGAGTGCCTGTCCCGTCCCTACGCCTGACGTCACGACCCACGTGACTTCTTCAGGGGATCCCCTTCAGCGGATCTCCGCCCAGTATCTTTGTTTTTAATGTGAGTATGTGTGTGCCACTGGCATGCCACTGGCGTCTTAATAAATTTCTGCTTAAAGACCCAATATCCCAAAACCAACTACAACAGAAACTAACTGAATTCTTCCAAATTAACGATGGCTCGGTCTCAGAGATTTCCACCTTGTGGGAGGCCCACAAGGCTTTCTTTAGAGGTGAATGTATATCTGCAGGCTCCCGCTTAAAGAGAGACTCTGCAAAACTTAAAAACAACTTACTTACTCAATTGTGGAATGCAGAAGGGCGCCTGTTGGCGTTCCACACGGTGGAAAAATTGAGGATTGTTACTGATATCCGAGACCGAATCAAGTCATTTGACTTGAACAAAATTTCTAAATCTATGCTATGGGCCAAACAGAGATTCTATGACTTTGCAAACAAACAACATAAAATGCTAGTTAACAAATTGAAGCCACGGCCCTTTCTAACAATCCCTGATCATTTGACGCAGCCTGATGGTATTCCCACATATTGTCCCAAAACTATGTCAAAAGTCTTTGGAGATTTTTATACTCGATTGTACAACTGCTTAGGCCCTGACTCACATCCTCAATTCTCCCAATCTCATTTTGACGATTTCTTGTCCTCTCTAAAGTTACCCAAACTCTCCGCCGAACATATCACATCTCTCAACTCCCCGATCACCGTAGAAGAGATAGGAGAAGTGATTAAAAACCTGCCAGCTCACAAATCCCCAGGCCCTGACGGCCTTCCATATACCTACTTTAAGACATTTTCACAGACCTTAACACCTTATCTCCAATCTTTATACCCCTCTCTTCTTAAAGGTACCATCCCACATTCGCAGTTCCTGCATGCTAACATAACAGTTATTCCTAAACCAGGTAAAGATCCCGCATTACCAGATAACTATCGCCCCATTGCTTTATTAAATTCGGACTATAAAATTTGTACTAAAATATTAGCTAACAGACTATCCCCCCTATTACCAGCCCTGATTCATAGAGACCAGGTGGGATTCGTACCCACAAGACATGCTGGAGACAAACGAGAAGAACCATAGATTTGATTGATTTAATAACTAAAACTAAAAGTCCCACTATAGTATTAAGCCTAGATGCACAAAAAGCATTTGATCGTTTGAGCTGGCCATTTATGTTTGCAGTCCTGGCCAAATTTGGAGTTTCAGGCCCCTTTATACAAGCCCTACGAACCTTTTATTCTCATACCACATCTCAAGTTCAGTTGTCTTCCCACACATCACAAAGATTTGCCCTTAGCAATGGCACTAGACAAGGGTGCCCTTTATCACCCTTACTGTTTATATTGAGTCTCAAACCATTAGCAGCAGCCATCAGATCCCACACTGAAGTCCGGGGAGTTTCCTTACGCCAACAAGACTACAAATTATCCCTTTTTGCGGACGATATCTTACTGACCATCACCCGCCCCGACACCTCCCTGCCCTTTTTACATGATATACTATCCACTTTTGGAGCCTTGTCCGGTTTTAAGATTAACCAGACTAAAACAGAAGCCCTCCCTATCAATATACCCCCAGACATGCTTAGCTCTTTGCAAAACAGATTTAAATACAGGTGGTGTCAGACCTCTTTGAAATACTTAGGGATTCACCTTACCCCCTCATATAATTCACTCTACCAGGCCAACTTCCCTCCTATGTTTGCAGAAATCTCAAGACTTTTAAACCTCTGGACCCCCATCCCACTCTCTCTCCTGGGCAGAATCAACGTCCTCAAAATGTTGATATTTCCCAAACTGCTGTACTTATTTGAAACATTACCAATTCCAGTCCAAATCTCGCAGCTGAAAAATCTCCAGAGAAAGTGCCTTAATTTTATTTGGAATAATGCATCCCATAGAATTGCTCAATCAGTAGTCTTTTCCCCCAAAACTAAAGGAGGGCTGGCCGCCCCTGACCTCATCAAGTACTACTACGCTTCCCACCTCAGGGTTTTGACTACCTGGACCTCAAGGAAAGCTCCAAGTAGGTGGGCTGAAATTGAAATGGGGATCACAGCTCCAGTACATTACTGTTAAATGTTATGGCCTTTCTCATACAAATTCATGACCCAATTGAGATCTCTTTGTTTGTCCCCGATGCTTTTTACTTTATCTATATGGAAGAGATGTGCAGATAAGTTCTCTCTTTCCTTACCGTGTTCCCCGCTCCAGACTGTCCTTTTTAACCCAGATATTCCAGGTGGATTGTCTTTTGTACGAACAACCCCATGGACTCAAGCGGGTATATTTCAGCTGCAACATTTGGTACATCCGGTTACACGCATAATCCTATCATTCCCAGATCTAAAAAAAAACACGATCTCCCCGCCTCTATGGAGTATTTTTATATACAAATTAAACATTATTTCCACACCATCTCACCTTCATTGTCCTTAGAAAAACCTACAGACTTCGAAATGCTATGTGCAAATGGCCCATATGAAACTAAACTAATTTCATCTATCTATAAAATGCTCCACGCAGTACCCCCTCTAACTGATACCACACATAATTACATGGTAAAATGGTCTAAGATGTTAAATCGTCCAATCTCACTGTT
Source organism: Lithobates clamitans (assembly GCA_037952925.1). Taxonomy (NCBI): domain Eukaryota; kingdom Metazoa; phylum Chordata; class Amphibia; order Anura; family Ranidae; genus Lithobates; species Lithobates clamitans. The sequence goes on from JBBGZY010000152.1 coordinate 741,734, forward strand.
AGACTGGGGGAAAATTTGGGAATCATCTTCAAAAGTCTCAAGATGTGTAGCACAAAAAGAAACCGCCATCAAGATAATATTCTTTTGGTACAGAACTCCTGATTTGCTACATGCCCAGAATCCTACCCTTTCTAACCTGTGTTGGAGATGCGTTCAGTCCGTTGGAACTCTCCTCCACATCTTTTGGGAATGCCACATTCTAGGCCCATATTGGAGTGAGGTCCAAAGATTATTACAAACACTCCTTTCTGCAACCATTCCATTAAATCCCATACATTTTCTTTTGGGTCTTCCTTTCCCGGATATCCCTAAATCATCACAGAAACTTGCGTCATTCATATTAGCAGCAAAAAGAGCCATCCCTAGGCTCTGGTTCTCTAACCCCACCCCCACTTTGCATCACAACCTCTCCATAATAGCAGATATACGCAGGATGGAGCAAATGTCTGCTAAGATTGAAGGTAACTTCCTCCTATTTGACAAAATATGGAAGGCTTGGGATGTTTCAATATTTTCTTCCAAACCTGTTGTTGTCACACCTTTTTAAAGTCCGCTAGCAAAACCCTTTGACCATCCTTTACACCTGATTGTGTAGTTGACACATTTTACTTTATTTTTGACCTAAATTCAGATACGGTATGGACACTTTTTATTGAAATGATCCAATGATGGAAGCCGCCGACATTTGACTATACTAGTATCCCCACCAAGATATATTACCCTATTTTGTCTATTGTTTTGATATATATAACTTCTTCTTTGATGCTGATTTGGCTTGATCTTTGTACCTTATGATACAATGTTTTATAATTGTTAAAACTGTTGAAAAATAAACAATTAAAAAAAAAAAAGTGCAGAGCAGGGGGGTGTGGCTAGCCACGGACAGTAATGGCTGCTTGAGAGCGGAGCTCCTCGACATCGGGACCTACAGCGGCACAGAACGGCTCTCCAGGAGACACACAAACACCCCAACCTGGCGACAGACATCCCACACAATCGGATGACCATGACTAGGAAACGTAAAGAGAACAGAAAGCCACAGAAAATGACAGAGTTCTATCCGTATCGGTAGGTAGGAGGTAAGCAAAATGGCGCTGGCGCCTACTCAACCCCAGCACATAACGCTCACTCCCCACCATCTTCATCCACCTCCAGCAGCAAGCACGGAGGCTCCACCAAGAGCCCACAATCCTGCCCTAATACACCGCAATCAGCAAGTCCAGCTAAGGCTAGATTTAGGCTGGATGATCCTGGCTGCAGCCCAGTAACAGGGCCGGAGGTTGACTCAGAGGAGGACACAAGAGAACTGCCAGCAAGAATTGAGAAATTCCCCACCACTAATCAGCCTGTTTTGGACACAGTACTAAAAGATATGCTGCTTTCATTGTGCAGCACTATACAGGCAGACATGGTGAATTGTATGCAGAAGTTTCACACAGACATTCAGGAGGTGGAGACCAGAGTGGATCACATTGAATGTAAAATGGGGGAATTTGCCTCCACTATAAATTACTTAGTGGATGCACAGGAGGAGAATGAGGATGAGATGGAGGGTATCAGGGCGAAAATGGCAGACATGGAGGACAAGAGCAGGAGGAACAATATGAAAGTTAGAGGCATCCCTGAGTCTGTCCAACAGGGTAACCTGAGAGCCTATGTCACTACGCTTTTTACAGAGCTCCTTCCTGATCTGATCACGCTGGATGTCACTATAGATAGGATCCATCGCCTCCCCAAACCCTCATATCTCTCTGATCAAGTCCCAAGAGATGTGATCCTGAGATTACACTTTTACCACACTAAAGAGCAGCTCATGGTGGCCATGCGTACCAAAGAACGCATAGCACCCCAATATCAACATTTGCAATTTTATGCGGATCTGTCGCAGTATACATTGAAAAAAGGAGAAGCCTGGTCACCATCACCAAGGCACCCAGGAATCATCAGATATCCTAAAGGTGGGGGTACCCGACCAATATCACTATCACTAAAGATGGGACCACACATGTTGTGACATCACTGGAAAAAGGCCTATCCTTGCTCAAGGAATGGCAATAACTCCAATCAGCCGAAAAAAGCTCAACCGGTAAAGTCAGAATGGAGAATGGTCGCTGCAAAAAACTCTAAGAAACACGCCTGAACCTGGGGGGTGTGTCCAGGAATTTCAAGTCCCAGGCTGGAGGGAAAGCCTCTTACCACGGACTTAACCCCTTAATTACTATTGAGCAGCAACCTGCTGTATACGAGTATACAGATAAACTGTTTTGACCCGGGTAGTTAATCCTGGGTCCAACATGTTCCTTTTTTCTCAGGAAACTAGTTGTGTTCTATGTTTTTTTTGTTTTGTTTTTTCTTATCATTTTTCTTCCTATTCATCACAGTCCGCTCCAACTAACAAATGGCACCATCTTAAGCGCCGCATTCAGGAATCTTCACATGATCGTAACACGCGCTGGGAGAGCAGCAGTAGAGACATCACAACCCTCCACCTAAGCACCGCAAGTCTCTCGATAGGACCACCTATGGGGCATCCTCAAAAAGTGAGTACCTTGGCCAAACATCTACACACCCTTTTCATTACAATAGACATCCTCTCGTTGGCCACTGGTAGGAACACTCGCCTCAGGATTCTCCTCTTGAAGCCTCTACAACATTGCATCTTTAGACCGTTCTCATGGGGGTGATTTTTCTTTCTTTTAACTCGAAAGGCCTTAACCACCCAGCTAAGCGTAAGTCATTGTGGTCTGAAGCCTTGCAATTCAATAGTGACATCTTGTGCGCAGGAGACACATTTCTGCGCTACTGCACAGCCCAAATGCTCACACAAGAGCTTCCCCTATGTTTTCACTGCAAATGCCGAGACAAAGAAAAGGGGGGTCCTTACGGCTAGCAGAGATACGGTTTTATTTCAATTACATGAAGAGATTAAAGACCGGTGGCAGATATCTCATCTTAATTTGTGAAATAAATTCTACTATGTATACAATTGCAAACGTATACACCCCCAACTCTCGTCAACTCAAATTCCTTAACAAACTGTTGAAAAAAATAGACTTGCTCAGAAGGGGAGCCCTGGTAATATGCAGAGACTTTAATCTTGCTCCAGATAAAACAATAGACACCTCCTCTATATCTACTCCTAGGAGCCCTGCTTTTCTTAGCACAATTCATCAACACAGCTTGTTTGACGCATGGCGATGCTACCATGCGGGAGAAAGGGACTATACTTTTTTCTCTTCACCCCACCGTTCTTACTTCCACATTGATCTCTTTCTAGTGGACCAACACCTCTTATCCCGGACTACCAATAGAACTATAAACACTATTACGTGGTCGGACCACGCGTCTGTGACTCTCACTATTGCTGACTCCCTCTCATCTGGGGCCACCCCGATCTGGAGAGCAAACTCACTCCTCCTACAAAGGGAGGATACTAGAAAAATCCTAGAAACCCATCTGAAGAACCATGTGGAACACCCATAAAGCGTTCATACGCGCCATTTTTATAAAGTTGGGAGCAGGAGTAAAGAGGCAGAGGCAAAGGCGCATTAAAAAACTTACTGACGGCATCCGTGTTCTAGAAACCCAGAACAAGCAGAATCCCTCACCCTCACTATCACACGAATTATCACAAATTAGATATGATCTCAGACTTTGTCTCATGGAGGACTTTGAGAAGTCTACCAGGAGACTAAAAATGACTTATTATATAAATGGCAATAAAGCCGGGAAGATTCTCGCCAACCGCCTGCATGGATACAGGTACAAAGCTAAAATTCCTTATATAGTCCACCCTACCACTAATAAAAAACATTACCATCCTAAGGATATTGCAGATGCCTTTAGTAACTACTATAGAACCCTCTACCCTCTAGCTCATTGCAGGCTTCTTAGCCAAATTGTCCCTTCCCCAACTAACAGCAAGCCAACTTCAACAGCTAAATCTGCCCTTCAGCCCTATGGAAATCAACGTAACAGTTGAATCGCTTCCGCCCAATAAGTACCCTGGTCCGGACGGATTCATAGGGGAATATTACAAAACGTTCAAGCAGATCCTGTCTCCCCATTTGGTTCGCTTATTTAATGATGCTGTTGCCTCTTCCTCTTTCCCCTCAGAGATGCTCAAGGCGCTGATAACAACACTACCCAAGCCAGGGAAAGAACCAACCACTCTGCAGAATTTCCGGCCTATTTCCCTCCTTAATACCGATTTGAAATTGTATGCAAAGCTCATCGCACAACAGTTGGTGGATTGTCAGGTTCTAGGTGCAAGGCCGGATTGCTGAGAGGGCACCCCTTGCAACTAAGTGCAGCGTAACCCTGGGAGTGAGACAGGGAATACGGTGCCCAAGGGTGCACGGATTGCCGGATGCTGATGGCTGGAGAGCAGAGAGTTACTAGGGTGCATTGGGCAACCGTGCGTGGAAGTATTCCAGTGGAGAAACCAGGAACAAGGTAAAGGCAGGCCAGGGATCGTGTACCATAGGAGCAGTCCGAGAGAGGCACAACAGGGTTAATCAGGAACAGGGTCAGTAGCCAGGCCGGAGGTTTAAGACCGATCAGACAAGCGAAGGTACAGGGTACAGACAGGAGTGTATTCAAGTCCAAGCCAGAGGTCGATGCAGGCGGAGATCAGGGTGAGTCAGTGTGAGTCAGGCAAGCCGAGTAGTAACAGGATTCAGGTAATCAGATACAGGTAGCAGGTACTGGGAACACAGGGAGCGGATGACAATCCAGGAACTTGCATACAACTGCAGCAGGTTTAAATAGGCCAGAGGGCGCCAAACACTGTCACTGCGCGTGCGCCCGTGCTCACTCTGTGGGCATCTGCCGTAATGCATCTGCATGTCACCGTTGTCATGCATCTGTGTGCGAGCATGCACCTGGGGATGCACCTGGGGATGCGCCTGGCACGACCATGATGGTTACTGGCAGGATCGCCAGTCCTAAGACTACTTCCTTGACACGGATGTTCTCCCTGATCTTATTCACCCTGATCAGTCTGGGTTCACTAAGGGACGCCAGACTTCAGATGCCACTAGGCGACTAATTAATATCATTCACAACGCAAACTTAACAGGAACGCCTTCACCCCATCCAAGGTCAGGAGCAGAGAAGGCGTTCCCGTTAGGGTTTGACCGTATACATTGGGGGTATCAGGCCAAGGTTCTAACAGCTTTTGGTTTCACAGGCCCTATTTTCTCTGCTATCATGGCCCTATACGACAGCCCGATGACTCAGGTGTATACATCTGGAGTCCTTTCAACCCCGTTTACTATTTACTAATATTTACTAATAGGACGTGCCAGGGCTGCCCGCTTTCGCCATTGATATTTAACCTGTTGATGGAGCCGTTGGCGTGCCACATTCATAGCCATCCCCACATCTCAGGTATTAAAACGCATAACTCCTCACACATAATCGCAATATTTGCTGATGATGTTATCTTAATGCTCACATATGTGGAAAAATCCCTGGCTTTGGTATACCATAGGTTACAAATCTTTAGCCGCTTATCCTATTATAAAGTGAACTAATCCATGTCTTATATACTGAGTTTGAAAGTTCCTACTGCAGTACAAAAGAAATTGGCCAAAGAGTATCCATATTCACGGGAAAGTGTAGGAATTACTGTAAATTTCTTGGTGTCACCCTTACTCCCACAACGGAAGATCTATATAAAGTTAACTATACCCCATTCCTAGACAAACTAAAGACGAAACTCCAAGATCTTGCTAAAGTAGAACTCTCATGGTCGGGTAGGTTAGTGGCCTTTAAAATGACTATCTTACCCCAATTAATTTATCTATTTATAACCCTCCGGATTCCAGTACCTAATTCCTTCTTTAATATTGCCCAGTCAGTAATCAAAAACTACCTATTGCAAGGTAAAAAAGCAAGGTGTGCCTTCTCCAGACTGATTACGACCAGAAGAGTAGGAGGGGTGGGAATGGTTAATCTGAAAAACTACTACACAGCCACTATACTAGCTCAACTCAAGGCATGGTTTCCCTCATCTAAAATAAATAGATGGACAGAAATAGAAAATAGAAATACAAATCTATGACCATAGCCTATATCACCTTCTGCTTACAAGCAGATACAGCAGTATACAATACAGATCATTATCTCCCACAGTTTCCGCATCCCTACAAGCTTGGGACACACTTATATCTTTCTCTTTTCAACATACTATGAACTCTATATTGCCACTACCACTACAAAGTTTAACTGCTGTTATACCGAACTTAAACATAGGGAGTTGGGTTACCAAAGGAATAAACATAATGATAGGGCCTGCCCCAAAAACCTTTAGAGCCCTTCAAATAGAGTTTAACTTCACTCCCCGTGAGTACTATACTTACTTACAAATCAACCACTTCCTCAGCTCACATACACTCATGGCCATATCTCTACCATGGAACATAACCCAATTTTACTCTAGTCCTTCTACTAAAACTAAAGGCATATCCATGTTCTATATGATGCTTAATTACAAAGATGTGTTCACTAAAACGATCGCAATGTCTGCCTGGGAAAGAGAAATAGGGGCCGCTTATACCCTTGACCAATGACAAAAAGCTTTCAGAGTATCATATGCGGCTACTAAAAGTGTGAACCTATGGGAACTAACACAAATAATATCACTTTGATGGTACTTAACTCCATATAAGATTGCTAAATTCGCCCTACACTCTTCCGCCCTGTGCTGGAGGAACTGTGGGGAGGTAGGAACACTTTATCATATTTTATGGTCCTACCCAACCTTAACTAATTATTGGAAGGCAGTGTTTCAGCTGCTCACACAAATCTTAAAAATCAAAATCTCTTTGTATCCAGGCCTGGCTCTCTTATTATTATCCATTGAGTCAATCCCTGTAGAAGCAAGACCAGTAGCCACTCATATTTTATTGCGTGCAAGACAAGTACTAACCCGCCATTGGAAAGACCATGTGACTCCTACCATACAAGAAGTAATAACGACCACTCACACTCACGCCGTATATGAGCTAATGTTTGCTTCCACGCAGGGTCAGCTCCATAGAGCTGGCTTGCGATGGAAACTATGATCAAACTGGTATGATGCCCCGTACACACAAATTTTCAGACGGAAAATGTGAGTTCGGAGCATGTTGTCGGACATTCCGACCGTGTGTGGGCTCCATCTGACTTTTTCCATCGTATTTTCTGACACACAAAGTTTGAGAGCAGGCTATACAATTTTCCGACAACAAAATTTTACAATTTTTTCACGCCAATTCCGACCGTGTGTGGCCAGTTCCGAGGCACAAAGTGCCACGCATGCTCAGAAGAAATTCTGAGACGGAACAGCTCGGTCTGGTAAAATTAGCGTTCGGAATGGATACAGCACTTTCGTCACGCTGCAATGTTTTAAATTGTTTAACACAGCGCACTCTCTTCTTCTTTATAATATGAGAAGAATGAAGTAGTTTTGCTGCTCATATTCACACAGACTTCTCACAAACGTATTTCTTTATTATTTATCGGGATTCCCTCAATATATTTTGATTTGTCACATCTGACCAAATTTCTATTTTGTTGTTTTATTTTTGTTTTGTATTTTTTTCAAGGCTGTTTTTATTTTTTTGGGGGTTTGTATTTTTTTCAAGGCTGTTTTTATTTTGTGTTTTTTTGTGTTTTACTCCAGAATATTTCTGTGTGTGTTTTGTGTGTCAAGTTACCACAACACCATTATTATCTTGTATTATTTAATCTCAAGGAGATTGTTTGGCGTTGGTGTCTCATGTTAATTTCACATTGTATATTCGAAATGTACCTGCCTCCTCACAAACAAACTGTCCTTTTTGAAGGAAAACACACATAGGCAAGTATAATTGAAACAAAAAATTCCTTTATTAAGGGCTCACAACCAAACAAAGAGGGAGGCAACGCTGGAGAAACAGCAGAAATTGGCGAAGCCTTTGACCCCCAGGGCAGACATCAATTATTTCCAGGCAAAATTGGTGGCCTGAGGATTCCATATCTAAAGGAGTGCAGTCTGTCCAGAAGTCCCAGAGATCCGGAAAGCAGCAGATGACATCTGTGTCCCCAGGCTGTGGTCATACAAGAGACTGCATCTTTGGCCAGACCAGACTGAACCCAGGCCATCTCTCTCTGGTCTTCCTTCCACGCTGTGGCTCTGGTGTTGCAGATGTGGCAGCAGGAGGAGGAGGAGGAGGAGGGGGATGGGCCAACTCACTCAGGTGGGTATTGGGTGTGATTTCGCCACTCACCCCCTTAGTTAGGACTTTATACAGAAGGTCCTCACACAGCTTGCGTTGACCCTCCTGCATGCCCTGCTGTTTGGGGGCAGCCATGCAGGCAAAGGCCTCTTCAGGAGTGGGGGTGGCTCTGAGGGATGCAGAAGCCTCCTGAATGAGCCTGAGTGCTGAATCCTGAACGTGACTGCCCTTCCTCGGTCTTTTGTATGGAAGGCGGAGAAGAGGAACCTGCAATTCAGTCAGGCTCAGACTGGGCCCAGGCTTCTCCTGGTTGCCACTTAGCCCCACCTCCTCCTGGCTGCCACATTCTACAGCCTCCTCCTGGCTGCCACATTCCACAGCCTCCTCCTGGCTGAGGTCTTCCTGTGTATAAAAAACGGACATCGTTTTAGTTTTTTATTCATCAATCACACACAATTTTCACCTCATAATTGATGCAAATTGAATGTTAACAAATATAAAAGACTGTCATTCTGAGCCCAGCATTTTTCAGTCTTGTCCCAAATATTTTCAAAACTACTGTATTGATATGTAAAACACTTTCTTAAATCAGCATTTAGTGATCAATAATAACATCTAGTAAACATCATTTCTTTATTGACCAGAAATCTGCAGAACAATGCTATACCTGACTCCATCTGGGCTCCTCCACTTCTTCCTGACTGGAAGTCCCAGGTTGGACATCGGAAGCCTCAGCTGGGGTGGAAGGAAGAGTGGAAGGAAGGGTTGAGAGGTTTTCCTTGACTCCAGTCTGGTCTGACAGAAATTGCAGTCTCTCATAGTACCACAGCCTTGGGACATAAATGTCATCTGCTGCAGCTCCAGATCTCTGGGAATCTGTGACCTTCTTGCGCTCCCTTAGATAAGTGCTCCTCAGACCACCAATTTTGGCTTTAAATAGGGGATGGTTGCTGTGGGGACCACTGGCATCACCAACTCCAGCAGTTTCTCCAGCGCTGCCTGCCTCTTTTGTTTATGATTATAATGTGGGTGTTTGACCTGCCACAGACAGGGCAGCTCCCTGTATTTGTCTATGAACAGGGGGTGGAAGTTGTGGTCATTGAAGCCATCCATTTTATCTGCAAGACACAACATGAGACAAACCCTAATGTCAGGCAAAACTCTCCTAATCTTGTTACAATATAGGCCTCAATGTAGAAGCAGTATAGGACCAAGTTTAGATCTTACCTTCGTTATCACAATCGGTGCCTCTGATACTCCTTCCTCCGCTCACAGATCGTACGTACTACGCATGCGTGTTACGCTTTATACACACTGCGCATGCGTGTAACTACGCCCGCCCCTGACGTTCTTTCTAGTCTATTCCCTGCACCTTTTCGTTTGGCGCAGTGGGGGAAGAGCACATGGCGGAGACACAGCAGGTGTGTGCTAATTACAGCAACGAGGAGGAGGAAAGCCCGGAGCCAGAAACGTCTGGATCCAGAAGGAGACAATTTAAGGCCTCAAATATGTCCTTTGGGGAGATGTTGGAGATGGTCGACATCCTGAAGAAGGCCAACTATGATGGGAAGTATGGACCTTACCCCAACCCCAATGTCAGAAAGGCCAAGATCATGGCGAAAGTGGTCAAGAGTCTGCACTGGAATTTCGGGGTACGACAATCGAAAGATCAGCTCAGGAAGCAGTGGTCGGACCTCAAATTAAGAGAGCATGAGCAGTACAGAAAGATCCAGAGAGTGCTGCAAAAAAGTAAGTAGTTGTGCTGTGTTCCTATTCTTTATTTTTATTACGTTCGTGCTGCTCCATGTGCTTTTCTTAACTGTTGTCCAGTTTAAAATGGCAACTTTCATGTTCATGGGCACAATATTCGTTCGTATCAAACATTGTTCATTCGGCCTAGAAAACACCATGGTTTTGGCCATATGCATTTGGCCACATTTTTTAGGGCCTACTTGTCTGAAACTAATTTGGTTGGGTAGATGGGTTTGTAACTAGAATGAAATGCAAACTAGATTCTGTGTAAGGAGAGGACACTCAGCAGCAGTTTTCACATCTGGACACTGGAGCACTAGTGTGGGACACAAGAACACCCTTTTTATTAGGGAGCCCACACAGGTGCTCCAGTGTATACTATAGGGGTGTCTCTATCTGTGAAGCTTGTACAAGACAGGTAAAGTATTCAAGCTTGACAAAGGACAAGAAAAATGCTACATCTTGGAACTCTGCCCACAAAAAAAATTGTACGCCATCAAATATCTGTTTGCTAAGTATACCATTTTTTTTTTTTTAGGGGAGAAAAGACTCGGAGGACACCCCTCATCCGACGAGACCAGAGACCCCCCACCTCTGGAAGAAGGGGAAATCCACCCAAGACAAACAGAGCAGGAGGGGGAAGATGTGGTAGAAATTGGCACCACAACAGGTAAGTGTCTGCGACCACAGGCTCAGGTAAGAGATGGATGCCGGCATATTTATAATACATGTTTTTTTTTTGTTTCTATCTTTTTAGGTGATCGTGATGTCATGGATCCTGATCCTTTCACCTCGGAAAGTGCACAGATCCTGATCGGGGAGATCATGGGGTGTAATAGGGACTTGGAAAACATCAAGAAAAACATCAATGATGTTCTTCAAAAAAATAAGAACATCATTGATGTTTTAGGGAGAGTTTAAAACCCCTCCAAATCCCTTTGTTTTTTGATGTGCTACAATTTTTTTACATTTTTTGACAAATTGGAGAAAAGCCAAATTTTAAAGATGCACACAGTGTGTCAACATGTGCTATCTGCCATCACGGGAGATCAATGGATGCGTTTTGGGGGTGCAACCCCTTCCTCAATAATAAAGTAGCTGAGAGGAAGGGGTTGCAACCCCAAAACACGTCCCTTGATCCCCCGTGATGGCAGCTAGCACATGTTGACATTCGGCTATTTGTGTGCATCTTCAAAATTTGGCTTTTCCTGGGGTGACTTTACCCCACCTGAACGCAATATCAAACACAGTTTGTAAATACTCATGTCTGATATTGCCTTCAAGTTCTACCAAATGTGAACTTTGTAAGTTCAAGTTTTGTGTCTTTCTTGTTGGTTTTAACCACTTGCCGACCGCCTACCGCATATATACTGCGGCAGAGCGGCACGGGCAGGCAAAATCACGTACCCGTACGTGATCTGCCTCCCGCGGGCGGGGGGTCCGATCGGACCCCCCCCGGTGCCATCGGCGGTCGGCATCTGACTGGGAGCGTCGGGAGGCGAGGGGGAGACCATCCGATCGTGGCCCCCCCCTCGCGATCGCTCCCAGCCAATGGGAATCCTCCTCTGCCTGTGTGTCGTTTCACACAGGCAGAGGATGTGATGTCATCTCTCCTCGGTCTGGCAGTTTCCGTTCCAGCGCCGAGGAGAGAAGACAAGTGAGTGCACAACACACACACACACACAGTAGAACATGCCAGGCATACTTTACACCCCCGATCCCCCCCCCGATCGCCCCCCGATCCCCCCCCAATCACCCCCCCCCCTGTCACAAACTGACATTAGCAGTATTTTTTTTTTTTTTTTTTTCTCTGATTACTGCATAGTGTCAGTTTGTGACAGTTAGTGTTAGGGCAGTGAGTATTACCCCCCTTTAGGTCTAGGATACCCCCCTAACCCCCCCTAATAAAGTTTTAACCCCTTGATCACCCCCTGTCACCAGTGTCGCTAAGCGATCATTTTTCTGATCGCTGTATTAGTGTCGCTGGTGACGCTAGTTAGGAACGTAAATATTTAGGTTCGCCGTCAGTGTTTTATAGCGACAGGGACCCCCATATACTACCTAATAAATGTTTTAACCCCTTGATTGCCCCCTAGTTAACCCTTTCACCACTGATCACTGTATAACTGTTACGGGTGACGCTGGTTAGTTCGTTTATTTTTTATAGTGTCAGGGCACCCGCCGTTTATTACCGAATAAAGGTTTAGCCCCCTGATCGCCCGGCGGTGATATGCGTCGCCCCAGGCAGCGTCAGATTAGCGCCAGTACCGCGAACACCCACGCACGCAGCATATGCCTCCCTTAGTGGTATAGTATCTGATCGGATCAATATCTGATCCGATCAAATCTATACTAGCGTCCCCAGCAGTTTAGGGTTCCCAAAAACGCAGTGTTAGCGGGATCAGCCCAGATACCTGCTAGCACCTGCGTTTTGCCCCTCCGCCCGGCCCAGCCCAGCCCACCCAAGTGCAGTATCGATCGATCACTGTCACTTACAAAACACTAAACGCATAACTGCAGCGTTCGCAGAGTCAGGCCTGATCCCTGCGATCGCTAACAGTTTTTTTGGTAGCGTTTTGGTGAACTGGCAAGCACCAGCCCCAGGCAGCGTCAGGTTAGCGCCAGTACCGCTAACACCCACGCACGCACCGTATACCTCCCTTAGTGGTATAGTATCTGATCGGATCAATATCTGATCCGATCAAATCTATACTAGCGTCCCCAGCAGTTTAGGGTTCCCAAAAACGCAGTGTTAGCGGGATCAGCCCAGATACCTGCTAGCACCTGCGTTTTGCCCCTCCGCCCGGCCCAGCCCAGCCCACCCAAGTGCAGTATCGATCGATCACTGTCACTTACAAAACACTAAACGCATAACTGCAGCGTTCGCAGAGTCAGGCCTGATCCCTGCGATCGCTAACAGTTTTTTTGGTAGCGTTTTGGTGAACTGGCAAGCACCAGCCCCAGGCAGCGTCAGATTAGCGCCAGTACCGCTAACACCCACGCACGCAGCATACGCCTCCCTTAGTGGTATAGTATCTGATCGGATCAATATCTGATCCGATCTGATCTATACTAGCGTCCCCAGCAGTTTAGGGTTCCCAAAAATGCAGTGTTAGCGGGATCAGCCCAGATACCTGCTAGCACCTGCGTTTTGCCCCTCCGCCCGGCCCGGCCCAGTCCACCCAAGTGCAGTATCGATCGATCACTGTCACTTACAAAACACTAAACGCATAACTGCAGCGTTCGCAGAGTCAGGCCGGATCCCTGCGATCGCTAACAGTTTTTTTTGTAGCGTTTTGGTGAACTGGCAAGCGCCAGCGGCCTAGTACACCCCGGTCGTAGTCAAACCAGCACTGCAGTAACACTTGGTGACGTGGCGAGTCCCATAAGTGCAGTTCAAGCTGGTGAGGTGGCAAGCACAAGTAGTGTCCCGCTGCCACCAAAAAGACAAACACAGGCCCGTCGTGCCCATAATGCCCTTCCTGCTGCATTCGCCAATCCTAATTGGGAACCCACCGCTTCTGCAGCGCCCGTACTTCCCCCATTCACATCCCCAACCAAATGCAGTCGGCTGCATGAGAGGCATTTTTATGTCCTCCCGAGTACCCCTACCCAACGAACCCCCCCAAAAAAGATGTCGTGTCTGCAGAAAGCGCGGATATAGGCGTGACACCCGCTATTATTGTCCCTCCTGTCCTGACAATCCTGGTCTTTGCATTGGTGAATGTTTTGAACGCTACCATGCACTAGTTGAGTATTAGCGTAGGGTACAGCATTGCACAGACTAGGCACACTTTCACAGGGTCTCCCGAGATGCCATCGCATTTTGAGAGACCCGAACCTGGAACCGGTTACAGTTATAAAAGTTAGTTACAAAAAAAAGTGTAAAAAAAAAAAAAAACACAAACAAAAATATAAAATAAAAATAGTTGTCGTTTTATTGTTCTCTCTCTCTATTCTCTCTCTATTGTTCTGCTCTTTTTTACTGTATTCTATTCTGCAATGTTTTATTGTTATTATGTTTTATCATGTTTGCTTTTCAGGTATGTAATTATTTATACTTTACCGTTTACTGTGCTTTATTGTTAACCATTTTTTTGTCTTCAGGTATGCCATTCACGACTTTGAGTGGTTATACCAGAATGATGCCTGCAGGTTTAGGTATCATCTTGGTATCATTCTTTTCAGCCAGCGGTCGGCTTTCATGTAAAAGCAATCCTAGTGGCTAATTAGCCTCTAGACTGCTTTTACAAGCAGTGGGAGGGAATGCCCCCCCCCCAACATCTTCCGTGTTTTTCTCTGGCTCTCCTGTCTCAACAGGGAACCTGAGAATGCAGCCGGTGATTCAGCCAGCTGACCATAGAGCTGATCAGAGACCAGAGTGGCTCCAAACATCTCTATGACCTAAGAAACCGGAAGCTACGAGCATTTTATGACGTAGATTTCGCCGGATGTAAACAGCGCCATTGGGAAATTGGGAAAGCATTTTATCACACCGATCTTGGTGTGATCAGATGCTTTGAGGGCAGAGGAGAAATCTAGGGTCTAATAGACCCCAATTTTTGCAAAAAAGAGTACCTGTCACTACCTATTGCTATCATAGGGGATATTTACATTCCCTGAGATAACAATAAAAATGATTTAAAAAAAAAAAAATGAAAGGAACAGTTTAAAAATAAGATAAAAAAATAATAATAATAAAGAGAAAAAAAAAAAAAAAAAAAAAAAGCACCCCTGTCCCCCCTGCTCTCGCGCTAAGGTGAATGCAAGCGTTGGTCTGGCGTCAAATGTAAACAGCAATTGCACCATGCATGTGAGGTATCGCCGCGAAGGTCAGATCGAGGGCAGTAAGTTTAGCAGTAGACCTCCTCTGTAAATCTAAAGTGGTAACCTGTAAAGGCTTTTAAAGGCTTTTAAAAATGTATTTAGTTTGTCGCCACTGCACGTTTGTGCGCAATTTTAAAGCATGTCATGTTTGGTATCCATGTACTCGGCCTAAGATCATCTTTTTTATTTCATCAAACATTTGGGCAATATAGTGTGTTTTAGTGCATTAAAATGTAAAAAAGTGTGTTTTTTCCCCAAAAAATGCGTTTGAAAAATCGCTGCGCAAATACTGTGTGAAAAAAAAAAATGAAACACCCACCATTTTAATCTGTAGGGCATTTGCTTTAAAAAAAATATATAATGTTTGGGGGTTCAAAGTAATTTTCTTGCAAAAAAAAAATATTTTTTTATGTAAACAATAAGTGTCAGAAAGGGCTATGTCTTCAAGTGCTTAGAAGAGTGGGTGATGTGTGACATAAGCTTCTAGATGTTGTGCATAAAATGCCAGGACAGTTCAAAACCCCCCCAAATGACCCCATTTTGGAAAGTAGACACCCCAAGCTATTTGCTGAGAGTCATGTTGAGTCCATGGAATAATTTATATTGTGACACAAGTTGCGGGAAAGAGACAATTTTTTATTTTTTTTATTTTTTTTTGCGCAAAGTTGTCACTAAATGATATATTGCTCAAACATGCCATGGGAATATGTGAAATTACACCCCAAAATACATTCTGTTGCTTCTCCTGAGTACGGGGATACCACATGTGTGGGACTTTTTGGGAGCCTAGCCGCGTACGGGACCCCGAAAACCAAGCACCGCCTTCAGGCTTTCTAAGGCCGTAAATTTTTGATTTCACTCTTCACTGCCTATCACAGTTTCGGAGGCCATGGAATGCCCAGGTGGCACAAAACCCCCCCAAATGACCCCATTTTGGAAAGTAGACACCCCAAGCTATTTGCTGAGAGGTATAGTGAGTATTTTGCAGACCTCACTTTTTGTCACAAAGTTTTGAAAATTGAAAAAAGAAAAAAAAAAATTTTTTTTCTCGTCTTTCTTTATTTTCAAAAACAAATGAGAGCTGCAAAATACTCACCATGCCTCTCAGCAAATAGCTTGGGGTGTCTACTTTCCAAAATGGGGTCATTTGGGGGGGGTTTGTGCCACCTGGGCATTCCATGGCCTCCGAAACTGTGATAGGCAGTGAGGAGTAAAATCAAAAATGTACGCCCTTAGAAATCCTGAAGGCGGTGCTTGGTTTTCGGGGTCCCGTACGCGGCTAGGCTCCTAAAAAGTCCCACACATGTGGTATCCCCGTACTCAGGAGAAGCAGCTAAATGTATTTTGGGGTGCAATTCCACATATGCCCATGGCCTGTGTGAGCAATATATCATTTAGTGACAACTTTGTGCAAAAAAAAATAAAAAATTTGTCACTTTCCCGCAACTTGTGTCAAAATATAAAACATTCCATGGACTCAACATGCCTCAAAGCAAATAGCTTGGGGTGTCTACTTTCCAAAATGGGGTCATTTGGGGGGGTTTTATGTCATCTGGGCATTTTATGGCCTTCAAAACTGTGATAGGTAGTGAGGAGTAAAATCAAAAATGTACGCCCTTAGAAATCCTGAAGGCGTTGCTTGGTTTTCGGGGCCCCGTACGCGGCTAGGCTCCCAAAAAGTCCCACACATGTGGTATCCCCGTACTCAGGAGAAGCAGCTAAATGTATTTTGGGGTGCAATTCCACATATGCCCATGGCCTGTGTGAGCAATATATCATTTAGTGACAACTTTTTGTAATTTTTTTTTTTTTTTTTGTCATTATTCAATCACTTGGGACAAAAAAAATGAATATTCAATGGGCTCAACATGCCTCTCAGCAAATTCCTTGGGGTGTCTACTTTCCAAAATGGGGTCATTTGTGGGGGTTTTGTACTGCCCTGCCATTTTAGCACCTCAAGAAACGACATAGGCAGTCATAAATTAAAGGCTGTGTAAATTCCAGAAAATGTACCCTAGTTTGTAGACGCTATAACTTTTGCGCAAACCAATAAATATACACTTATTGACATTTTTTTTACCAAAGACATGTGGCCGAATACATTTTGGCCTAAATGTATGACTAAAATTGAGTTTATTGGATTTTTTTTAGAACAAAAAGTAGAAAATATCATTTTTTTTCAAAATTTTCGGTCTTTTTCCGTGTATAGCGCAAAAAATAAAAACGGCAGAGGTGATCAAATACCATCAAAAGAAAGCTCTATTTGTGGGAAGAAAAGGACGCAAATTTCGTTTGGGTACAGCATTGCATGACCGCGCAATTAGCAGTTAAAGCGACGCAGTGCCGAATTGTAAAAAGTGCTCTGGTCAGGAAGGGGGTAAAACCTTCCGGGGCTGAAGTGGTTAAACATGCCTGTTTTATCTTAAATGGACATTTCTACTTTTTCTAATGTGACCCCAAAAATTGTTATACAACAAACATGTTGGTTTGTTTTACAAACCTTTTCTAAATGCACATGTGATTGTGCTGGTATTAAAAAGATTGTTACTCAAGAATGTGTGGATTATTGTCTCAACGCTACAACACTTTTGTGGTGCTCTAATTGCTGTTTTCTGTGACAATGGGTGTTATTTCCTAAGGGCAAATCCACTTTGCACTACAAGTGCAGTTTCAAGTGCACTTGTAGTGCAAAGTGTCTTTGCCTTTAGTAAATAACACCCAACAGTGCTTTGTAATGTTACACAATCATGCCATTTTCAGGACTCACAACATTTCTCTCAGGGTCAGCTAAAACAAACACAAGCAGTAAATGTCACCAAAGATTTGATTTTTTTTTTAATTTGAAAAAGGTTTTAGACATTGTCTGGCATATTGATAGCCCCCCTACCCGCAAAGAACTCAAGGTATCTTAGCCAGACATCATGGGCACTCAGGGGGAGCAAGCCAGGACAGCCACTTTCAAGCGCCCTCAGGGTTGGTTCATTTTGAATTCCAGCCTCAGGCCCAACTGAGCCAGCATAGTTGGCAGAATGTTGCCATAAAAAGTTGTGTAGAACACAGCACGCCAGGATAATGTTATTCAGTTTGTACTCCGCCATATGTATGGGTGTAAGAAATAGATGGAACCGGCTGGCCATGATTCCAAACATGTTCTCCACCACTCTTCTGGCTCTGGCCAGTAATTAAAAACCCTCTGGTCTGGGGTGAGGGTCCTCATCGGGAATGGCAGCATAAGATGGTCCCCCAGCGCAAATGCTTCATCCACAACGAAGACGAATGGGAGTCCTTCCACATTGTCTTCTGGAGGTGACAAGTCCAACCTGCCATTCTGGAGACGCCTGTAGAACTCGGTCTGGGCGATGACTCCACCATTGGACATCCGGCCATTCTTCCCCACGTTCACATACAGGAACTCATAAGTAGCCGACACCACCGCCAACATCACAATACTATTGAACCCCTTGTAGTTTTAATAGTATGACCCCGAGTTGGGTGGTGGGATGATGTGGACGTGTTTCCCATCAATTGTCCCTCCGCAGTTAGGAAAGTCCCACCGCTGGGCAAAGTGGGAGGCCACAGTCTGCCATTCCGGTGGCGTGGAAGGAAACTGTGGAGTCAAAACCAAAAAAAATAGTCATTTTGCACATAAACAGGGAAAGCAGATTACACACAAACATTTTTGGCCAACATCAGGATAACATTTTTTGGAGGGAGTTTTTAAAGACCAAAGTATAAGGTACACCTATCATATTCCCCCCCCCTCTCATGGGCCATTTCTAACATTATGGGGGGGGAGCTCTTGGACAGGTAACCCTCTCCACTTCATTGAGAGCTGAATGCCTAAATAATGGGTATTACTATGACCAGCCCCTCCTTAGTTACACTATTGACAGCCCACTGGACAGGTAAGAAGTGTCAAAAGACAAAGATATAAATACACACTGTACACATTTGAGCACATTTGGAAATTCTGCTATTACATATCAAAATAATAATAGTATACAAAAACTTTAAACAGTACCATTTGAAAGTATTCAGGCAGGCCCTTGCACTACATGCTTTGGGGAATTCATCCATAAATCTGACCACTAAAGAGATGGGTATAGTGTGTAAGGGTTTGGCAAAGTCAGCAGATAGATGACTGAGGATAGATAGAGAATTGTTATCAGCTGACTTAGCAGTTGGGGAGGGAGGGTT
Organism: Lithobates clamitans; assembly: GCA_037952925.1. Lineage (NCBI taxonomy): Eukaryota > Metazoa > Chordata > Amphibia > Anura > Ranidae > Lithobates > Lithobates clamitans. The sequence continues at coordinate 760,714 of JBBGZY010000152.1, forward strand.
CCAAATGATTTGGGGAACCCCAAAAAAAGGCCTCTGGCACTCTGTCTGAATGTAAAGCACAAATCACATTTTTACACATTTTAGGGGGTATTTAGGGTAAAGCACTACTATGGAGCTGATAAAATACATTGTTAAGTGAATACATGAGGAGAATATAGGGCCAGGAGACCATGCTGGGGAGGTAAGTGAAGGCAAATATGTATGAAGGACAAAAAAAATAATTGCATGAGGACAAAGGGGACATTCACAGCATATTACAATCATGGTAATTAGGGAATTTGGAAAGAAATACAATATATTATCAAACATTATATACAATGAAATGTGATGTTAAAGGATAAAATTCTTACCCCTAATATACTCCTTCTGCAGAACCTGTATGATGGCAGAACAGGTCTCTGGGATAATGATCCCCAGAGCCTGGGGGGAGATGCCTGTCATGAACTTCAAGTCCTGCAGGCTTCTCTTGGACAGGTGTATTTATATCTTTGTATTATGACACTTCTTACCTGTCCAGTGGGCTGCCAATAGTGTAACTAAGGAGGGGCTGATCAAAGCAATACACATTATTTAGGCATTTATCTCTCAATGAAGTAGAGAGGGTTACCTGTCCAAGATCCCCCCCTATAATGTTAGAAATGGCCCATGAGTGGGGGAGGGGGAATCTGATAGGTGTACCTTATACTTTGGTCTTTTTTTTTTTCAAAAAGATTTTATTTAGATATTCAAAGCGTACAAACAATATACAGCCGTTTTTGTAAAATATTTTACATAGTTAGTTGAACTTAGGTACATGTTCGTGTTTACCTGAGGGATATACACTTATATACCAGGAAGGGAGGGCTGGATAACAGATAACAAACAGATCATAACATTCCAATGTCAAATTAGTAATAGTAGATACCTGGATGGATCTGTTTGTGGAAACCCTAACATTTGCTAGGTAATAACAGAAACGAAAGGGAAGTGTAACACAAAAATAGGGGGAGGGGGTAGGGTAATAGGTAAAGCATAATGAGGGGGGGTTGGGGACTGCAAGGTTGAAAAATAGAAAATTGTCCAGGTACATATTGCTAAAGTGGATAGCTAGTGATAATCTAATGTTGAAGATAATCTATAGATAATTTAATGAGGGCAGAGTCAGTGTTCTGTGTTTAGCACTTTAGGTGGAGGGTGCCCTTTGGGAGGTGGAGGTCGCCTCTTTTGGGATTGGGGGATGAGAGTCAAAATATGAGAACAAGGATTGGCTGAAGTTGGCTATTTCCTCCTGGGAGAGCGAGGAGAGCATGAAGGAGTGCCATTTGGAGTAGAAGTTGGCTTTCGATTTTTCTTGTTTGAAATCCGTGTTTAGACAGTCTTTGATTAGGAGATGTAGAAGCTCTCGTTTGATGTGGGTGATGTTGGGGCTGAGAGGGGAGATCCAAAGTTTCAAGATGGTTCTTCTTGCAATTAGAAGACAAATCAGAGTCCATTCTTTGTGGGAGAAGGTGGCATTTGATATTCCCATGTGACCTGTATTTGTAGTGGTATGGGACCAAGGTAGCAGTTTGGGATCCCAGTGGCCAAAGATGAGGAGTAGCGGGTCCTTCGGTAATTTTAACAGGGTTACTTCAAATATGTAGGCTAATACTTGGTCCCAGAAGGTAGAGATGTAGGAGCAATTCCAGAAGCGATGAGTCAGAGATGGCTTCGGTAGATTACATAGAGGGCAAAAGGCTTTGCTCTGATCTGATTTGGAAGATAAGAAAGGCATGTAAGCTCTATGAGCTATTTTCAGTTGGGTTTCTCTCCAGATTTCGTTTGGTGTTAACTTATGCACGGTGTTGAGGCCTTGTAGAATTTTTTCCACTAGGTTCGGGTCCGGGAAGTCTTTGCGCCAATTTTCGACAGATGAGGATTAGAGGGGAAGAGAGGACTTGTGTAAGAGAGGTTTGTATATGTCCGAGATTTTGTAGGAGTCATCCAGGATCATTTGGTCTATGATGTTAGGTCGAAACCTTTAGCTATCTTCTTTACAGGCGTTCTTTAAAAAGCTGATACATTGGCTAAAGTGGAGAGCATGTGTTATAGGTAGAGAGAAGGTTTCCGCTATGTTTGCAAAGGGTAATGGCCGTCCCGTCGTAGTATTGCAGAGGGTAGAAAATTTTGTGAGGCCTTTTTGTTTCCAGATGGTGAAGGGTTTGTATTCCAAACCTGGAGGGAAAACCGGATTCCCCTGAATTGGAAGGTGGCTTGACATGAAAGGAGAAACCTTGAGCAGCTTCCTGGCTTCTCTCTATGCTATTGCAGTATCTCTTAGTAAGAGGTTATGTTGAAAAGGATGGGGAACTAACTTCCACCTGCAGTGTAGAAGTGCCACTAATGAATACGGATGAGCCATGTCAGATTCTAAAGAAAAGTTGGAGTATCAGGAGGGCTGTGTAATCCAATCTAGACTGGTTCTAAGCAGACATGCTAAATTATAGATTCTGATATGAGGGAGACTGATGCCCCCTTCGCGCCTGGGAAGATATCGTTTTTTAAAAGCTATACGTGGTCTTTTGCTTTGCCCTAGAAATTTTGATATCACTGAATTGAGAGATTTCACATCTTTGTGATGGAGAAGTAACGGTAAAGTTTGCAATGGGTATAATAGCCTAGCAAAACAGACAATTTTTATCAAATGACATCTTCCCAAGTGCGAGAGGGGCAGATCCATCCAGGTAGTTAATTCTTGAGTTATTTTTAAAAACAGAGGAGGGTAGTTGAGGTGGTAGAGTGAGGAGGGGAGTTTCCCTATTTTTATACCCAAATATGTAATATATGAATTTGCGACAGGAAAGATAGAGTTCTGGGCCCAAGATGGTTTAGAGAGAGTGCCTATGGGAAGGATTTTGCTTTTGTTGTAGTTGATGCGGAGGCCTGAGCATAAACGGAATTCGTCGAAGACCTTTTTTATGGTAATCATATCTGATAGGGTGTTGGCTGAGAATATGAGAACGTCGTCCGCAAAAAGTGAAGTGCGTAAGTTGTGTGAACCAACTTTTATACCGTGTAGGGGAGCTGTCAATGTTAGGTATCTGGAAAGTGGTTCTAGGGCGATATTGAAGAGGAGTGGGGATAGGGGGCAACCTTGGCGTGTGCCCTTGTGAAGGCGGAATTTATCCGAGAGAAGGCCAGCTGCCACCAATCTTGCTGCCGGAGCATAGTACATGGCGTTCATGAGATGGCGGAAGGGACCATTGAAGCCCATAGCAGACATGGTCATGGATAACCAGTCAAAGCTGATGTTATCAAAAGCTTTCTCCGCGTCTAATGTGATAATGGCATGGTCTATGTTTGGGTAGTGGTTAGCGTGCTCCAAGGCCAGCATGACTTGCGGATGTTGAGGGTGGCTTTTCTGCCTTTTACAAAGCCGGATTGGGCAGGGTGTATCAAAGAAGGGATGATATCTGCTAGTCTAGTGGCTACAATCTTGGATAGAATTTTTACATCGAGATTAAGAAGTGATATGGGTCTGTAGGAACCCGGGTCCTGGGGGTCTTTACCCTTCTTGGATAATAGTTTAATAATGGCCTGATTCCCCGATTGTAGATATGTACCCCCTGACCAAATACCATTGTATACTTGGTGAAGAGTAGGTTCTAATAGGGTTTGTAAGGTTTTGTAGAATTCACTAGTGAATCCGTCAGGGCCAGGGGCCTTGGAGAGGGTTAGGTTACGGATGGTGGTTGATATTTCAGAAAGGGAGATAGGGGCATTGAGTGCCTCTAGTTGTTGAGGAGAAATTTTGGGCAGATTTATTTTCTCGAGGAAGGAGCAAGCTGTCTGTTTATCTATGGGGTCTGGGGCGTAGAGCGTGGAATAGAATTTAAGCATTACCTTATTAATTTGTTGTGGAGAGGAGTGAAGGTTACCCATGGCATCTTTGAGCGATGTGATATGTGTCGGCGGAATTGACCTTTGCATAGTCTGGCTAGGAGTTTGCCTGCTTTATTCCCAAACTTGTGGTAGGTGGCGTCTAGATGGGCCTTTTTGGTGAGTTCAAGGGTGTTTGCCCAGGTTTCGAAGTCTCTTTTTGCTGCCTGCCATTCATTTCTGGTGGCTGGGGAATTTTTAGTGTGTAGGGAGCGTTGTGCTTGGTGTAGGCGTGCACTGGCTGCCTTATATTTAGTTAAGGTGTTAGTTTAAAAGAAGTGGCATAAGAAATGATTCGGCCCCTAAGGTAAGCTTTGCCGGCGTCCCAGAAAAGGTTGGGGTCGTTCCGGTGAGGGGCGTTGGTCGAGGAGTATTCAGACCATGACTCAGACATGAACTGCTGGAAGTCTGTATTGTTGTGTAGGTAGGAGGGGAAACGCCATATGTTAGGGTGTGGGGGTAGATCTAGATTGTCGAGTGTTACCTCAATGGGGGCATGGTCAGAAATGATTATGTCGTGGATGTCAGCGCTGTGGAGCATGGGGAGAAGGTTGTCAGAGCCAAAGAAGTAGTCTATCCTTGTGAAGACATTGTGTGGATTGGAGTAGAAGGTAAATTCTCTGTCGGCTGGGTGAGAGAGGTGCCAAAGATCCTGGAGGTGGATGGCATCCATAGTGGTTGCAAAGTACGAAGGGGTGGGGGGGTCGGAGCTAGTTTTGGAGCGCTTAGTAGATGACCTGTCATCCGTCTGATGGAGAATATCATTAAAATCTCCGCCAACTAAATGGGGGAGATGGGTGTTGCTAAGTAACCAAGTAGACAGTTCCGTGTAGAACTGTCTGCCTGGGCTGTTTGGAGCATAGACATTTGTTATCACAAGTTCCTTGGAACCTAGTTGAACATGTGCCGTGATAAAGCGTCCTTGCTTGTCAGATTTCACAGACAGAACTGTGCAGGGGAGGTTTTTGTGTATTAGCAGGAGTACACCAGCTTTGCGACCCACTGCGTCAGAGCCTAAGACAGTGCCTACTCAAAGCTTCTTCATGCGGTGAAAATCTGGGGTTAGTAAATGGGATTCTTGAATTAGGGCTATGTCAGTTTTGATTCGTTTGAGATGTCGGAGAATTTTCATTCTCTTGTGAGGGGATCTAAGACCTTTAACATTCCAGGAGACTACTTTCATATTGGGGGGGTCTTGAGAGGGATATGGGCCGCTGTATGATATTTGTCACTGTGTAGGTGGTGAGAGAGAATCATAGCTATATTAGGAGGTATGGTGTTGGTGAGCGGACTGTGCAGTCAAGTAGCGAGGTACTGAGAATTACTTGAGCCCCGGGGTAAAGGGGGAGGGGGGTAAAACAGGGGGGGGATCAGAGAAAGTAACAAAACAAGCACATGTAAGAACTTCTCTTTTTTCCGCATGGAGTCACTGTGTAGGACAACTCCCATGACCGGACACCAGGGGTTGCTTCCCAAAAGAGCCCATGATAGGATGGCTGGTTCTTACGTGGGCTCCTCCTCCAGACCGAGCATGTGGGGGAGGGTGAATTGAGCCATACACAGTGAGGCCAATAAGGAACGTAAAATGTACTAAAAGACATTTGTAACAGTAAGGTATTTGATAACTGAACCATAAAGCTTAGCAATAAATATAACAGAGCCCTTGACAGAATACCTTCCAAAACCTCTCTTGAATTGTGTTTTTTTGTGTTAATAGCTGCTAGGTGAGAGGATGAAGATGTGGCATCAATACATTGAGTAGTAAAATATTTAAAAGTAAAATATTGAAAAATATTGAAAAGCGTGGGGGTGTAGGTATATGAGTAAAGTCAAAGATCGAACCTGAAGTGGTGTTATAAGAGCTGCCTCAATGGTTTTCGGATAATCATAGCTGCGAGTCCTTGGTCAGCGAAGGGTGTTGCGGTGTTGGTCCGGGTATGATGATCTGAAGCGCTTGGGAGAGTCTTTGCGCAGGCTCCTTTGGTCCAGGGAGCGATTGATAGGGGCAGCTTTTGATGGGGTATGAGGGTGAGGGTTTGGATGTAGAGATCGCAGGTAGGCCTCCGCTTCAGAGGGATCTTGGAAGGATAGTTGATCGCCGTTCGGTGTCTTGAGGCGGAGGGTAGCCGGCAAGGCCAGCGTGAATTTTATTTGTTGTTTAAAGAGATCAGTGCAAACCTGCTGGAAGGCTTTGCGTTTTTTTGAGACCTCAATGGAGTAGTCGGCAAAGATCAGGACCCTTACGCCATCTACTTGGAGTGAGCGTGATTGTCTGAACTTTTGAAGGATGAGGGCCTTGTCTGAATAGTTCAGGTATTTAGCAATTATAGGTCGAGGGTTTTTGCGTTCTTCATTGTAAGAACCCATACGGTGCGCACATTCCACTGTGCAAGATCCTGTAAGGCCCAGTGCTTCCGTAACGCGGTGTGAGCAGAATTCTGATAGGGCAGAAGCTTGTAGGGATTCGGGTATCCCCACAAATCACAGGTTGCTCCTTCTAGATCTGTTTTCCAAATCATCGAGTTTTTGGATAATGTATTGGTTTGTCTTGTCTTGTGTTTGTTCTGTGGCCTGGGCTTGATACATCTCCTCTTCCACATTGGACATGCGGTGTTCTATCTCTTCAGCCTGGTGGAGTGTTCTCCCAGTTGGGCCTTTATTTGTTTCATCCCCGCAATTACAGCCTTTTCCACTGATGCTGAGATCATAGGGGACAGAAGGGCTGCAACAGCCTGAGCTATGCGCTCTGTATGCTCTTCCTCAGCATGTTATGGGGTGGATGCTGGTAAGGAGAAGTCTTGGGAGAGGGATACTTGAGGGAAGGAGACATGGTGAGGCTGTGGCTGCGTAGATGAGTCTTGTGGAGGGATGTGAGTGGCTGTGTTGCCGCTTACCTCCATTTCCACCGCCTGTGTATCAGAGCGCGGCTGCGTGTAGGCCGAGACCGGTGCCTCGATTTGCGGCTGGGCCGGCGGCGCCGTTGGAGCGGTTTGTGTGCGGGAGCTGTTTTTTTCTACGAACCAGTCCATGGGCTGGTGGAGTGTGTCCGGAGGTAGCCGAAGGTGGATGGGGGCTCCTGGGCTGGTTTTATATGCTGTTTTTTTCGTCTGGTGTGCGGGAGCTGAGGAGCGGAGCAGCTACTCCATGCGGTGCCAGAACCGGAAGTCTCTTTGGTCTTTAAAAACTCCCTCAAATAAATGTTATCTTGATGTTGGCCAAGAATGTTTGTGTCTAATCTGCTTTCCCTGTTTATGTGCAAAATGAATAATTGTTTTTTTTTGGGTTTGACTCCCACTTTGCCCAGCGCTGGGACTTTCCTAACTGCGGAGGGGCAATTGATGGGAAACACGTCCACATCGTCCCACCGCCCAACTCGGGGTCGTACTATTACAACTACAAGGGGTTCAATATTATTGTGATGTTGGCGGTGGTGTCGGCTACTTATGAGTTCCTGTATGTGGACGTGGGGAAGAATGGCAGGATGTCCGATGGTGGAGTTATCGCCCAGACGGAGTTCTACAGGCGTCTCCAGAAAAGCAGCTTGGACTTGCCACCTCCAGAAGACAATGTGGAAGGACTCCCATTTGTCTTTGTTGCGGATGAAGCGTTTGCGCTGGGGGACCATCTTATGCATCCATTCCTGATGAGGACCCTCACCCCGGACCAGAGGGTTTTTAATTACCGGCTGGCCAGAGCCAGAAGAGTGGTGGAGAACATGTTTGGAATCATGGCCAGCCGGTTACGCCTATTTCTTACACCCATACACATGGCGGAGTACAAAATTAATCATATAATCCTGGCGTGGTGTGTTCTACACAACTTTTTATGGCAACATTCTGCCAACTATGCTGGCTCAGTTGGGCCTGAGGCTGGACTTCAAAATGAAACAACCCTGACGGCGCTTGAAAGTGGCCGTCCTGGTTTGCCCCCCCTGAGTGCCCGTGATGTCCGTCTAAGATACCTTGAATACTTTGCGGATAGGCGGGCCATCAATATGCCAGACAATGTCTGAAACCTTTTTCAAATAAAAAAAGCAAATAACTACTCAAATCTTTGGTGACATTTACTGCTTGTGTTTGTTTTAGCTGACCCTGACAGAAATGTGATGAGTCCTGAAAATGGCGTGATTGTATAACCTTACAAAGCACTGTTGGTTGTTATTTACTAAAGGCAAGGACACTTTGCACTACAAGTGCACTTGAAACTGCACTTGTAGTGCAAAGTGGATTTGCCCTTAGGATATAACACCCATTGTAAAAGAAAACACCAATTAGAGCACCACAAAAGTGTTGGAGCGTTGAAACAATAATCCACACATTCTTGATTAACAATCTTTTTAATACCAGCACAATCACATGTACATTTAGAAAAGGTTTTTAAAACAAACCAACATGTTTGTTGTATAACAATTTTTGGGGTCACATTAGAAAAAGTAGAAATGTCCATTTAAGATAAAACAGGCACGTTTAAAACCAACAAGAAAGACACAAATCTTGAACTTACAAAGTTCACATTTGGTAGAACTTAAAGGCAATATCAGACATGAGTATTTACAAACTGTGTTTGATATTGCGTTCAGAGGGGGTGAAGTCACCCCAGGAAAAGCCAAATTTTGAAGAAGCACACCAATTTCTGAATGTCAACATGTGCTACCTGCCATCATGGTGGATCAAGGGACATGTTTTGGGGGTGCAACCCCTTCCTCTCAGCTACTTTATTATTGAGGAAGGGGTTGCACCCTCAAAACGCGTCCATTGATCTCCCGTGATGGCAGATAGCACATGTTGACACACCGTGTGCATCTTCAAAGTTTGGCTTTTCTCCAATTTGTCAAAAAATGTCAAAAATTTGTAGCGCACAAAAAACAAAGGGATTTTGAGGGGTTTTAAACTCTCCCTAAAACATCAATGATGTTCTTCATTTTTGAAGAACATCATTGATGTTTTTCTTGATGTTTTCCAAGTCCCTATTACACCCCATGATCTCCCTGATCAGGATCTGTGCACTTTCTGAGGTGAAAGGATCTGGATCCACAACATCACGATCACCTAAAAAGATAGAAACCAAAAAACACCATGTATTATAAATATGCCGGCATCCATCTCTTACCTGAGCCTGTGGTCGCAGACACTCACCTCTTTTGGTGCCAATTTCCACAACATCTTCCTCCTCCTGCTCTGCTTGTTCTGGGTGGATTTCCCCTTCTTCCAGAGGTAGGGGGTCCTAGGTCTCCTCGGATGAGGGTTGTCCTCCGAGTCTTTTCTCCCCTATATAAAAAAAATAGGTCTACTTAGCACACAGATATTTGATGGCAGAACTATAAATATGAAACATTGCTTGGAAGTGGGGTACAATTGTCTGTTTTGGCAAAGTTCCAAGATGTTGCATTTTCTTGTCCTTTGTGAAGCTTCAATACTTACCTGTTTTGTACAAGCTTCACAGATGGAGACACCCCTATAGTATACACTGGAGCACCTGTGTGGGCCCACCAATAAAAAGGGTGTTCTGGGGTCCCACACTAGTGCTCCAGCGTCCAGATGTGTAAACAGCTGCTGAGTGTCCTCTCCTTACACAGAATCTAGTTTGCATTTCATTCTAGTTACAAACCCATCTACACAACCAAATTAGTTTCACACAAGTAGGCCCTAAAAAATGTGGGCAAATGCATATGTCCAAAACAATAGTGTTTTATAGACCGAAAGAAAAATGTTTGATATGAACGAATAATGCCCATGAACATGACATTTTAAACTGGATAACAGTTAAGAAAAGCACATGGAGCAGCACGAACGTAATAAACATAAAAAGAATACGAACACGGCACAACTACTTACTTTTTTGCAGCACTCTCCGGATCTTTCCGTACTGCTCTCTTAATTTTAGGTCCGACCACCGCTTCCTGAGCTGATCTTTCGATCATCGTACCCGGAAATTCCGGTGCAGACTTTTGACCACTTTCGCCATGATCTTGGCCTTTCGGACATTGGGGTTGGGGTAAGGTCCATACTTTCCGTCATAGGCGGCCCTATTCAGGATGTCCACCATCTCCAACATCTCCCCAATGGACATATTTGATGCCTTAAATCGTCTCCTTCTGGATCGGGACGTTTCTGCCTCTGGGCTTTCCTCCTTCTCCTCCTCGTTGGTGTAATTATCAGACACCTGCTCTGACTCCGCCATGTGCTCTTCCCCAATGTGAAGAATGGGAAGGGGCGGGGAATAGACTAGAAAGAACGTCAGGAGCGGGCGGAGTTTCATGCATGCGCAGTGTCTATAAAGCGTAACATGCGTGCGTAGTACGTACGATCTGTGAGCGGAAGAAGGAGTAACAGAGGCGCCTATCGTGATTGCGAAGGTAAGATTTAACATTGGGCCTAAACTGCTTCCAGATTGAGGCCTGTATTTGCACAAGTTTAGAAGACTTTAGGCTGACATTAGGGTTTGTTTTGTCTTGTGTCTTGCAGTGAAAATGGATATCTTAAAAGATTAGGACTTTATGCCAATCTTCATTGATATGTTTAAGGAGCTGCCCTGTCTGTGGCAGATAAAAAACCCTGAATATAAAAACCAAACAAAGAGGAAGGCAGCGCTGGATAATTTGTTGGAATTTGTGAAGACGGTGATCCCCACGGCAGACATCACCTATTTGAAGATCCTAATTTGTGGCCTGAGGAGCACTTATCTAAGGGAGCACAAGAAGGTCCAGGATTCCCTGAGATCAGGGGCTGCAGATGACATTTATGTCCCCAGGCTGTGGTACTATGACAGACTGCATTTTCTGGCAGGTCAGACTAAACCCAGGCCAGCACTCTCCAATCTTCCTTGCACGCTTCCTTCCCCCCCAGCTGAGGCTTCAGACGCCAACCTGGGCCTTCCAGGCAGCAGCATGTGGAGGAGCCCAGCTTGAGCCAGGTATAGCATTCCTTTAAATCTTCATGGTTGTCCAATCAAAGATGTTAACTAGATGTTAGTTTGGAGTACTAATTTATGATTGTGATTGATGATGCAAAAACTAAAACCATGTCCCTTTTTCATACACAGGGAAGTCTCAGCCAGGAGGTGGCCAGGCCAAGCAGGCTGCCTGATATCCAGGTCCCTCCCCTACACCTTCAAAGACAAAGTGGCAGGAAGAGGAGTAACCTGGAGGAGGCTGCCATAGGCCTCTTTTGGAAGGCTACAGAGGCCATGAGAAGCCCCCACAGTGTGGAGGAGGACTTTGCTGGCATAACTGCCTGCAAAATGATGCAGATGGACGAGGGCCAATGACTCCTGTGTGAGTTCTTAATTTTGGAAGCTCTCAATAAGGGGTTGAGGGGCCAAATAACATGTGCTACTCACATTTGTAACCTCACACATAGTCCTCTTCCTCCTCCTCCAGGTCCTACTACTTCTCCTCCTCCTCCTCCAGGTCCTACTCCTTCTCCTGCCACATCTCCAACACCAGAGCCACAGCCGGGAAGGAAGCGTGGAAAGAAGACCAGAGAGTGATGACCCTGGGTTTAGTCTGCTCTGGCAAAAGATGCAGCCTCTTGTAGTACCACAGCCTGGGGACATAGATTTTATCTGCTGCTTTCATGATCTCTGGGACTTCTGGACCAGACTGCACTCCCTTAGATATGGACTTCTCAGGCCACCAATTTTGCAGTAAAAGAATTGATGTCTGCCCTGGGGGTCCAAGGCTTCGCCAATTTATGATGTTTTTCCAGCGTTGCCTCCCTCTTTGTTTGGTTCTGAGCCCTTAATAAAGGAATTTTTGTTTCAGTTATACTCGCCTATGTGTGTTTTCCTTCAAAAAGGACAGTTTGTGAGGATTCAGGTACATTTCAAGAATACAATGTGAAATTAACAAGGGACACCAACACCAAACAATCTCCTTGAGATTAAATAATACAATATATCAATGGTGTTGTGGTAACTTGACACACAAAACACACACAAAAATATTGTGGAGTAAAACTAAAAATAAAATAAAATAAAGATCAGCCTTGAAAAAAAAGAAAGTAGTTTGTGAGAAGTCTGTGTGAATATGAGCAGCAAAACTACTTCATTCTTCTCACATTATATATATATATAAAGAAGAAGAGAGTGCGCTGTATTAAACCATTGTTTACATTGCAGCGTGACAAAAGTGCTCTATCCATTCCGAACGCTAATTTTACCAGACCGAGCTGTTCCGTCTTGGAATTTCTTCTGAGCATGCGTGGCACTTTGTGCGTCGGAATTGACGCGATCGGATTTGTTGTCGGAAAATTTTATAGCCTGCTCTCAAACTTTGTGTGGCAGAAAATCCGATGGAAAATGTCCGATGGAGCCCACACACAGTCGGAATTTCCGACAACACGCTCCGATCTAACATTTTGCGTCGAAAAATCCAACCGTGTGTACGGGGTATTAGTCACTGATTTATCAGACTATTCATTGAACTGCAGGACAACCAATTGTCTCTGTGTGCTGCTTCTACCTCTTACAGTCAACAGACTGATACCACTTCAAATTTAGGTACCTATACTGCTTGCCTGCTGGAAAAAAAAATCAGTATATTTATAAATACAAAGCTGCATTATTTGTGTCTTTTATATCTGCCAGGAGTTCAGCTTTAATAGAGCTTTAGGAAATAGGCATGGAAATGTGCAGCTTATTGCATAAACTGGTAGTTTTGAGAATATTATTCTTGTCTTATTTCTGATGATTAGACCGAGGGAAATGTTTACTCACAATAAGTCTGCTAAGCACATTAAAATTCTCTAAATCAGCTGTTTTGTAGCAGTGATGATAAAGTAGTTGCCTTTGAAGGAACAAGTTAAGTGTCATTTCTGACTTTTAATAACAAAATAATTACTTTTTAAAAGAAGGATTTCAAGAGCGCGAGCAGTACGCCTCTGTGGGTAAGGCTGTGATAACAATTGGATTTTTAATCCCTTTCAGAACTTCTTAATGGTAATAGAGTGTACTGCACCATGATCTCTGCACAGGCTAAAAGGACACCAGACTTTCTACATGCAAAGGGTTTAAAATGCTATGATTTAAATGTACCCTCAGGGCACACTCAGTAAGCAGTTTATTACACTCTGCTATTCCTGAACAGAAGGCATAAATCATCCCCCAACAAATTCATAGAACTGTCATTTTAAATATAAAACACATTATTCATCTGTAATAAAATAAAGTGGATGTATATGTTGATGGTGATTGAGTCACATAAAGGGAATGTATTGTGGTTTGTATATATTTTCTTTATTATAGTTTGGACTAAAAAAAAAAAAAATAACCAGATTAATAAGACATCTTGCATAATAATATGATGAAGCATATGGGGCTCTAGTTTCGCATATTCATCTATTTCAGTATTCTGAGCAAAAATAAGATCATTGCTTACAGCATTCAAATGAGTAATTTCAGTGGAGACTCATCTCTTATTAGATGACTTTAAAGGAGCTTTGTTTACTGTGATAACCCTTATGCCCTGTACACGTGGTCAGATTTTCCGACGGAAAATGTGCGATCGGAGCTTGTTGTCGGAAATTCCAAATGTGTGTGGGCTCCATCTGACTTTTTCCATCGGATTTTCCGACACACAAAGTTTGAGAGCAGACTATAAAATTTTCCGACAACAAAATCCGATTGCGTCAATTCCGACCGTGTGTGGACAATTCCGACTCACAAAGTGCCACTCATGCTCAGAATAAATTCCGAGATGGAACTGCTCGGTCTGGTAAAATTAGCATTCGGAGTGGATATAGCACTTTCGTCACACTGCAATGTTTTAAATTATTTAATACAGCGCACTCTCTTCTTCTTTATAATGCTAGAAGAATTAAGTAGTTTTGCTGCTCATATTCACACAGAGTTCTCACAAACTTCTTTCTTTATTATTTCTCGTGATTTCATCAATATAATATTTTTATTTGTCACATCTCCCAAAAAATAATCTTTTTGGGATGTTTTTAGATTAAATAATTTTTTTTAGGATTTTTTGAAAGCCTGATCTTGTGTTTTATGTATGTTTTTTTTTTTTACTCCAGAATATTTTTGGGTGTGTCAAGTTAACACAACACCATTATTATCTTGTATTATTTATTAATCTCAAGGCGATTGTTTGGTGTTGGTGTCTTTTGTTAATTTGACATTGTACTGTATTTTTGAAATGTACCTGCCTCCTCACAAACAAACTGTCCTTTTTGAAGGAAAACACACATAGGCAAGTATAATTGATAAAAAATTCCTTTATTAAAGCGGAGGTTCACACAAAAATTGAACCTCCGCTTTTCGGAACCCTCCCCCCCTCCGGTGTCACATTTGGCACCTTTCAGGGGGGAGGGGGGTGCAGAAACCTGTCTAAGACAGGTATTTGCACCCACTTCCAGCATAGACTCCCACGGGAGTCTATGCCTCTTCCCGTCCCCACCGCGCTGTCTGCTGGGACACACACGGGTCCCAGAGACAGCGGGGACCAGTTAGGAATCGCAGCGCGACTCGTGCATGCGCAGTAGGGAACCGGGAAGTGAAGCCGCAGTGCTTCACTTCCTGATTCTCTTACAGTGAATGGCGGTGGCAGCACCCGAGGGATGATTCGGTCTCGGGTGCCGACATCGCTGGACCCTGGGACAGGTGAGTGTCCTTATTTTAAAAGTCAGCAGCTGCAGTATTTGTAGCTGCTGATTTTTATTTTTATTTTTTTCGCGGGACTCCCTCTTTAAAGGCTCATAACCAAACAAAGAGGGAGGCAACTCTGGATAAACTGCAGAAATTGGCGAAGCCTTTGGCCCCCAGGGCACACATCAATTATTTTACTGCAAAAATTGATGGCCTGAGGAGTCTATATATAAGGGAGCACAATCAGGTCCAGAAGTCCAAGAGATCATGAACAGCAGCAGATGACATGTATGTTCCCAGGCTGTGGTCATACAAGAGCCTGCATCTTTTGTCAGACCAGACTGAGCTCAGGCCATTACTCTCTGGTCTTCCTTACACGCTTCCTTCCCGGCTGTGGTTCTGGTGTTGGAGGTGTGGCAGGAGGAGGAGTAGGATCTGGAGGAGGAGGAGGAGGACCTGGAGGAGGAGGACCATGGGTGAGCTCACAAATGTGGCTTTGGTATGTGAGTTGGCCCCTCAATCCCTTATTTAGTGCTTCTAAAATGAGAAACTCACTTAAGAGGCGTTGGCCCTCCTCCATTTGCAGCCTTTTGCATGCTGTTAGGTCAGCAAAATCCTATTAAACACTGTGGGTGTTCTGAGGGCCTCAGTAGCCTTCCAAAATAGGCCAATTGCTGCCTCCTCCAGGTTACTCCTCTTCCTGACACTTTTTGTTTGAAGGCGGAGGGGAGGGACCTGGGTATCGGGCAGCCTACTTGGCCTGGCAACCTCCTGGCTGAGACTTTCCTGTGTATGAAAAAGGGACATTGTTTTAGTTTTTGGTTCATCAATCACAATCATAAATTAGTACTCCAAACTAACATATATTTAACATCATTAATTGGACAGCCAGAAATATTTAGAAGAATTCTATACCTGGCTAAAGCTGGGCTCCTCCACATGTTGCTGCCTGGAAGGCCCAGGTTGGATGTCAGAAGCCTCAGCTGAGGTAGAAGGAAGCATGGAAGGAATACTGGAGAGTGCTGGCCTGGGTTCAGTCTGACCTGCCAGAAAATGCAGTCTGTCATAGTACCTGGAGACATAAATGTCATCTGCTGCTCCTGATCTCTGGAAATCCTGGACCTTTTTGCGCTGCCTTAGATAAGTGCTCCTCCTGCCACCAATTAGGGCCTTCAAATAGGTGATGTCTGCAGTGGGGATCACTGGCTTCACAAATTCCAGCAATTTATCCAGCGCTGCCTTCCTCTTTGTTTGATTCTTATAATGTGGGTGGTTTACCTGTCACAGACAGGGCAGCTCCCTGAACATATCAATGAATATGGTGATAAAGTCCTGATCCTTCAATATATCCATTTTCTCTGCAAGAGACAACACAAGACAAACCCTAATGTCAGGCTAAACTCTCCTAATCTTGTCCCAATATAAGCCTCAATCTCTAAGCAGTATAGGTCCAAGTTTAAAAGTTACCTTCGTTATCACGATCAGCGCTTCCTATACTCCTTCCTCCGCTCACAGATCGTATGTACGACGCATGCGTGTTACGCTTTATATTCACTGCGCATGCGTGAAACGCCGCCCACCCCTGACGTTCTTTCTAGTCTATTCCCCGCCCCTTCTTGTTCGGTGCAGTGGGGAAGAGCACATGGTGGAGACAAAGCAGGTGTGTGCTAATTACAGCAACGAGGAGGAGGAAAGACCGGAGCCAGAAACACCACAATCCCGGAGGAGACGATTTAAGGCATCGAATATGTCCTTTGTAGAGATGGTGGAGATGGTGGACATCTTGAAAAGGGCTGACTATGACGGGAAGTATGGATCTTACCCCAACCCCAATGTCAGAAAGGCCAAGATCATGGCGAAAGTTGTGAAGAGTCTGCACAGAAATTTTGGGGTACTACGATCCAAGGATCAACTCAGGAAGCGGTGATCAGACCTCAAATTAAGGGAGCATGATCAGTATAGAAGGATCAGGAGAGTGCTGCAAAAAAGTAAGTAGTTGTCCTGTGTTCCTATTCTTTATTGTTATTACGTTCATGCTGCCCCATGTTCTTTTCTTTACTGTTGTACAGTTTAAAATGGCAACTTTCATGTTCATGGACACATTATTTGTTCGTAGGAAACATTGATCGTTCAGCCAATAAAACACCATGTTTTGTCCAGATGCAGTTCAATACATTTTTTCTGGCCTACTTCTCTTAAAATAATTTTGGTGTCTAGATGGGTTTGTAACTAGAATGAAATGCAAACTAAATTCTGTGTAAGGAGAGGACACTCAGCAGCTGTTTACACATCTAGATGCTGAAGCACTAGTGTGGGACACCAGAACACCCTTTTTATTAGGGGGCCCACACAGGTACTTCAGTGTATACTATAGGGGTGACTCCATCTGTGAAGCTTGTACAAAACAGGTAAGTATTCAAGCTTGACAAAGGACAAAAATATTTCTTCATCTTGGAACTCTGCCAAAACAGACAATTGTATCCCACTTCCAAGCAATGTTTCATATTCCTATTTCTGCTATTAAATATCTGTGTGCTAAGTATACCTATTTTTTTTTACATAGGGGAGAAAAGACTCGGAGGACACCACTCATCAGAGGAGACAATAGACCCCCCACCTCATGAAGAAGTGGAAATCCCACAAACACAACCAGAGGAGGAGGAGGGAGACGTGGTGGAAATTGTCACCACAACAAGTGAGTGTCTGCGACCACAGGCTCAGGTAAGAGATGTATGCCTACATATTTATAATACATAGTGTGTTTTTTTAAATATATTTTTAGGTGATTGTGATGTTGTGGATGAAGGTCATTTTACCAGTGAAAGTGCCCAGATCCTGATCGGGGAGATCATGGGTTGTAATAGTGACTTGGAAAACATCAAGCAAAACATCAATGATGTTCAAAACAAAATGAAGAACATCATTGATGTTTTAGGGAGAATTTAAAACCCCTCGAAATCCCAAATTATTTCAGTTTTTCTGTCCGGAAATTTTTTTTAACACTTTTTGACATATTCTCGAAAAGCCAAATTTTGAAGATGCACGCAGTGTATCAACATGTGCTATCTGCCATCACGGGAGATCAATGTACGCATTTTGGGGGTGCAACCCCTTCCTCAACAATAAAGTAGCTGAGAGGAAGGGGTTGCACTCACAAATCACGTCCCTTGATACCCCATGATGGCAGCTAGCACTTGTTGACATTCAGCAATTTGTGTGCATCTTCAAAATTTGGCTTTTACAGGGGTGACTTCACCCCATCTGCTGAACGCAATATCAAACACAAATTATAAATACTCATGTCTGATATTGCCTTCAATTTCTATAAAAGTTGAACTTTGTAAGTTCCAGATTTGTGTATTTATTGTTGGTTTGAAACATGCCTGTTTTACCTTAAAAAAACAATTTCTACTTTTATTAATGTGACCTAAAAATTTGTTATACAACAAACATGTTGGTTTGTTTTAAAAACCTTTTATAAATGCACATGTGATTGTGCTTGGATTAAAAAGATTGATAATCAACAATGTGTGGCTTCTCCTTTCAATGCTCATAAACATTTTTTGTGGTAAAATTGGTGTTTTCAGTAACAATGGGGGTTATTTCCTAAGGGCAAATCCACTTTGCACTACAAGTGCAGTTTCAGTGCAGTCTCAAGTGCACTTGTAGTGCAAAGTGTCTTTGCCTTTAGTAAATAACACCCAACAGTGCTTTATAATTTTACAGAATCACGCCATTTTCATGACTCCCCAAATGTCAGTCAGGATCAGCTAAAAGAAAGACAAGCAGTAAATGTAAGCAAATATTTGTTCAGTTGGCCATTATTCCAAACGTGTTCTCCACCACTCTTCTGGCTCTGGCCAGCCTGTAATTAAAAACCCTCTGGTCCTGGGTGAGGGTCCTCATGGATGGTGCCCCAGCGCAAACGCTTCATCTGCAACGAAGACGAATGGGAGTCCCTCCGCATTGTCTTCTGGAGGTGGCAAGTCCAAGCTGCCATTCTGGAGACGCCAGTAGAACTCCGTGTGGGCGATGGCTCCACCATCTGACATCTGGCCATTCTTCTTAACGTCCACATACAGGAACTCGTAAGTAGCTGACATCACCACCAACATCACAATACAATTGAACCCCTTGTAGTTGTAATAGTAGGACCCCGAGTTGGGTGGTGGAACGATGTGGACGTGTTTCCCATTCAATTGCCCCTCCGCAGTTAGGAAAGTCCCACCGCTAGGCAAAGTGGGAGGCCACAGTCTGCCATTTCTGTGGGTTAGAGGGAAACTGTGGAGTCAAACAAGAAAAAAAAATCATTTTGCACATAAACATGGAAAGCAGATTAGACACAAACATTCTTGGCCATCATCAGTATAACATTTATTTTAGGGAGTATTTAAAGACAAAGGTATAAGGTCCACCTATCAGATTCCCCCCCTCTTATGGGCCATTTAAAAAAAATTATGGGGAGGAGATGTTTTGGACAGGCAACCCTCTCCACTTCATTGAGAGATGAATGCCTAAATAATGTGTATTACTTTGGCCAGGTAAGAAGTGCCATAACACAAAGAGATAAATACACACTGTACACATTTTAGCACATTTTTACATTCTGCTATTATCTATCAAGATAATAATAGGATACGAAAACTTTAAACAGTACCATTTGAAAGTATTCAGGCAGGCCCTTGCACTACATGCTTTGGTGAATTCATCCATAAATCTGACCACAAAAGAGGTAGGTATAGTGTGTATGGGTTCGGCAAAGTCAGCAGATAGAGGATTGGCATCAGCTGAGTTGGCAGTTGAAGGAGGGAGGGCTCCAAATGATTTCGGGACCCAAAAAACAAAGCCTCTGGCACTCTGCCTGAATTTAAAGCACACATCACAATTTTCAACATTTTAGGGGGTATTTAGGGTAAAGCACTACTATGGAGCTGAAAAAACACATTGTTAAGTGACTAGACGAGGTGAATATAGGCCCAGGAGAGCATGCTGGGGAGGTAAATGAAGGCAAATATGTATGAAGGACAAAAAAAATTACATAAAAATCCAGCAAGCATGAGAACAAAGGGGACATTCACAGCATATTACAATCATGGTAATTAGGGAATGAGGAAAGAAATACAATATATTATCAAACATTAAATACAATACAATGTGATGTTAAAGGATAAAAATCTTACCTTCATATACTCCTTCTGCAGGACCTGGATGATGGCAGAACAGGTCTCTGGGATAATGATCCCCAGAGCCTGGGGGGAGATGCCTGTCGAGAACTTCAAGTCCTGCAGGCTTCTCCCCATCGCCAAGTACCGCAGGGTGGCGACTAGCCTCTGCTCCGGAGTGATGGCTTGCCTCATGCAGGTATCCTGCCTGCTGATATAGGGGGTCAGCAAAGCCAACAAATGGTGAAATACAGGGTCCGTCATCCGGAGAAAGTTCCTGAAATCGTCAGGATTATTCTCACGGATCTTACGGAGCAAAGGCATGTGACAGAACTGGTCACGCTGGAGCAACCAACTGAACAGCAGAAATACGATCTGAAAACCACGAGTCTGAAAAAGCTCGAATTGTCTCTCACCAAACTTTTACTAACACAAGATTAGCAAAAGGAGCCCAAAGGGTGCCATGCTTAGTACTGAACTGCCCTTTTATAGTCTCGTCATACGCGGTGGATGTCACCGCGTTCTTGGCATTTGGAAATTCCGACAGCTTTGTGCGACCGTGTGTATTCAAAACAAGTTTGAGCCAAAATCCGTCAGAAAAAATCCATGGATTTTGCCATCAGAATGTCTGATCAATGTCCGACCGTGTGTACGGGGCAATAGTGTTTTGAGAATCCTTTGTCATTATTAAATGTGTATTTGTAAAACAAACATTGAGATATATATATATATATATATATATATATATATATATATATATATATATATATATATATATATTGTAATGTTTGGGGAACCAGCTAGATTGCAGGACACAGGCTTTTCACTCAAAAGGAGGGGAAACATAGCGTCCTTCCAGGACCCCGCCACGGCGTCCTGTACATATCCCCCCCTGTGCCCCAACGCTATGGAGGTGGAGGCAACAGTGGAGCTCAAACAATGGACTCGGGAGAGGGCATCTGCATTTTGATGCAGTCTCCCGGGCCTATGCTCCACTACAAATTTAAATTCCTGGAGTGCCAGGAACCACCGAGTAACCCTGGCATTATTCCCTTTACCCTGTCTCAACCATGTTAAAGGGGCATGGTCAGAAATCAGCCTAAATTTCCTCCCCAAAAGGTAATATCTGAGGGACTCCAGAGCCCACTTAATGGCCAGACACTCTCGTCCAATTATAGCGTAGTTTTTCTCCGCTGGTGTTAACCTCCTACTGAGGAAGACTACCGGGTGCCCCTCTCCATGAACAACCTGTGACAACACCGCTCCCAACCCTACATCGGAAGCATCAGTTTGGACAACAAACTCTTTTGAAAAATTGGGTGCTACCAGGACAGGGTGTTGGCACAGTGCTGACTTGAGCTCCAAAAAGGCCTTCTCAGCGTCTGCATTCCACTCCACCATGACTGATTTCCGACCCTTAGTCAGATCAGTCAATGGAGCCACCAACGTGGCAAAGTTGGGTACAAACCTCCTGTAGTATCCCACCATGCCCAAGAATGCACGTACCTGCTTTTTTGTGAGGGGACGGGGCCAACTCTGTATAGCCTCTACCTTGCTGACCTGAGGTTTCACCACCCCTCTACCCACGATATAGCCCAGGTATTTCACCTCCTCCATTCCCAAAGCACATTTTTCAGGGTTTATTGAAAACCCCTCTTTCCAAAGAGAGTCCAGCACTGCCTGGACTTTGGGCAAATGTGATTCCCAGTCTCTGCTAAAAATGTCGTCCAAGTACACTGAGGCATACTTCCGGTGAGGTCGTAAAATCCTATCCCTTGCTGGCTGGAATGTGACTGGAGCAGTTTGCAATCCAAAAGGCATCCTTTTGTACTGAAAACTCCCCTCTGGGGTAGAAAAAGCAGTTTTCTCCCTAGCAGCCTTAGTCAACGGGATTTGCCAATATCCCTTGGTAAGGTCTAACGTAAACCTGGCTGGACCTAGTCTCTCAATAAGCTCATCTACCCGGGGCATGGGGTAGGCATCAAACCGTGAAACTTCATTAAGTTTCCGGAAATCATTGCAGAATCGCAGAGTCCCGTTGGGATTCGGTACCAACACAATCGGGCTCGACCACTCACTCTGCGATTCTTCAATAATCTCCAGGTCTAACATCTTCTTCACTTCCTCTGAAACAGCCTTCCTTTGGGCCTCTGGGATGCAGTAGGGCCGGACAAAAACTTTGACTCCTGCTTCCGTGATGATATCATGCTCTATGGTACTTGTGAGCCCTGGCAAGTCTGAAAATTTTTCTTTATTTCTCTGCAAGAACTCCTTTGCCTGCTGACTTTGGTTTTTAGACAGGGTATTTGCTACTTGGACACTCTCCACCCCAACCCGAGGCTCCAATCTTGCACTAGCCAGGGAGGTCACTGGTTCCCTCTCTGTCCAGGGCTTTAACAAGTTTACATGATATATTTGATAGGGTTTCCTCTTACCCGGTTGGTGGATTTTATAATTCACCTCTCCCACTTTTTCTACAACTTCAAAGGGGCCTTGCCACCTGGCTAAGAATTTACTTTCCACAGTGGGAATCAACACCGCTACTCGATCCCCCACTTGGAAGTTTCTTATTTTAGCAGCCCTATTATAGACTCGTCATTGAGCCTCCTGGGCTTTTTGTAAATGTTCCTTGACTAGTGGCAACACAGTTCGGATCCTCTCCTGCATTTGGGAAACATATTCAAGAACACTCTTATGCTGACTAGGTTCACTTTCCCATTCCTCTTTAACAAAATCTAGTAGTCCGCGAGGTCTCCGCCCATATACCAACTCAAAGGGCGAAAACCCAGTGGAGGCCTGGGGCACTTCCCGGATAGCAAACAGGAGAGCTAGTAACAGACAGTCCCAGTCTTTCCCATCCCTTTGTACAACTCTCTTGAGCATAGATTTAAGGGTCTTATTAAAGCGTTCTACTAACCCATCCGTTTGGGGATGGTAGACCGATGTGCGCAGCTGTTTAATCCAGAAGAGCTTGCACACATCGGCCATAACCCTCGACATAAACGGGGTGCCCTGGTCTGTTAGTATTTCCTTGGGAAAACCAGTCTGTGTAAACAACTGGAATAATTCCCGGGCAATAGCCTTAGAGGAGGTATTCCGCAGGGGTAGCGCCTCAGGATATCGGGTGGCATAGTCGAGAATCACCAGTATGTAGGAGTGATCTCGAGCCGACTTCACCAAGGGACCCACTATATCCATCCTATCACCGGAGCGGTCAACTGACAGGTGGGACAAGAGGTACAGTATCTCCTTACCTCTGCTTTCAGACCTGGCCAGTAAAACCGGTCGGTGATCCGTGCCTCCGTCTTTTCAACTCCCAGGTGTCCCCCTGAAACATCATCATGGGCCAGGTCCAGGACCTTGCGTCTATACTGTTGGGGTACCAATAATTGCTCTACCACATTTTCTCTTACTTTGGTAACCTGATAAAGCAATTCATTACATATTGCAAAGTGTGGCCACCGCTCATTCGCACCTGGCTCTTGGGGAACCCCATTTATTACTACAACCTGTTCCCGTGCATGGGCCAAAGTGGGGTCCTGCATCTGGGCAGTACCAAATGCCCCCTGCAGAACACCCAAATCCGGCAGGGCAGGGGTAACGGCCACTTCCTCATCCTCTTGCCCCAGCATTACCTGAAGTGGGGAAGGTTCCCCCCCCTCCTCAGTGTTCAGGTAGGTCTGTGAACCACACATTTTGACACCCTTAATAATATCAGCACTACTTTCATCACCATTAACGGAATTCGAGCACCACTTGTAATGTTTGGGGAACCAGCTAGATCGCAGGACACAGGCTTTTCACTCAAAAGGAGATTTATTGAACTTAAATAGCTTTACAGCAGCAAAAACAAAATAAAAAGGTTTCAGTCTCACCGACTTGCAAAGTCCAGAACTGCTATCGCAGTTAAACAGTCCTTAGTTTCTGTTGCAGGTAGATTCCCCTAGCAGGAGGCTTCCAGGCAGGACACTGCTATTTACTGTTGCTGCACACCAAAACACCATCCACATTCTCCTCTACACTCCTCCACACCCTCTCTAACTTCCTGTCTTGTTTTAAACCCACTTCCTCTTACAGGTGAGTTAACCCTTTTTTTGTTCCCTTAAAGGGACCACAGTCCAAACAGAGGGGAAACATAGCGTCCTTCCAGGATCCAGCCATGGCGTCCTGTACAATATATATATATATATATATATATATATATATATATATATATATATATATATATATATATATATATATATAATATGTATAATAATAATAATAAAATAATAAATAATAAACAGATCCTCATAAAGAAACCTATAAACTTAAAAAAAAAGTAAAAATAAAAATGAACCACTTTACCCCCTTCATGACCAGGCTATTTTTGCTGTTTAGCACTACACTACTTTTACTGGTAATTACGCGGTCATGCAACGCTGTACGCAAACGAAATATATTATTTTTTTCACACAAATAGAGTTTTCTTTTGGTGGTATTTGATCACCACTGGGTTTTTATTATATAAATGAAAAAAGACAGAACATTCTGCTATAAAACATATCCAATCAAAAAGTTTAAAATAACAAATTTCTTTATACATTTTTGGGCTAAAATTTATTCTGCTATATAAATAAAGTAAGTGCGCTTGCAATCAAATGATCATAAAAACTAAATTCATATACTGCTTGCATGAAAATATAAGTACATATATATTGTGCATAGTTAGTGAATCACATAACACAAACAAATAGTGCTTGAAATTGGGTAAATGAATAAATAATGAAACATGTGTATAGACATATAAAAGGCAAAATATCCTGAGTTATGAAAGTGAAAAATTAATAAATAGTAAAGTAAAGTTCATCCAAAGCAGTTCAATAAAGATGCATCAGTCCCTTTTAAGGAAGGATCACACATCCACAGGTCTTTGGAAATCACCAATATGAGTGAAACAGAAGAAAAATGGTGTGGAGGGCTATCCAGACAGACAGTGACTCCGGGGGATATTACAGATGGACCCTTACCAGGAATGGTGGACGTCCCTGATAGCAATGTCTCTTGAGCATGGAGATACAGCCCTCTGCAGGGACAGCTGGATGGTGGCGTCCGGATCAGCTGATGCGTGCAGCCTTCCAATAGGGGACGATTCCAACGTGTCTGCCTGGGAGGGGGCACCCACTAGGCCCAGAGGGTCGTACGTGCAAGAGGAGGCAAAAAACAATGGCTCCGATAGTGTAGTAAAATTAAAATTTCTTTCCGTACAAAGGCAGGAAAGACAACTCCGCCATACAGGAATTAAAATGTATATAAAAAGCCGGCATAAAAAATGAACACCCGTGCAAACATGGGGTGGACGGCGTGATGGCGTACAGTGCATAGCCACGCCCTACATATTTCGTCATAAATGACGTCTTCAAAGGGGCACGGGCGACGCACTGAACCATGACATATATAGTGCTGGACGGAAGCCAGGCCTCGATTTCATCTGGATGCCGTGCAGTGCTAGACAATAAAAAGGAGGCACAGGTTAAACCAAGCCTTGATCTGGCATTCAAAAAACAGGGATAAGAAACAGAGAGATTGTTCTCTCTGTACAGAGGCCTGTGTTGATTGTCAACACAGGGCTCTGGGCTGTGATTGGACACAGACGATCAGAAGGTCTCGGGCATGATCATTGGCCGGGACCTGCTGACATACTCCAGCTGTGTACAATCACAGCGGGTGTCAGCAGGGGGGGCGCCCTAAACCCGGAAGCAAGCAACATCGTGCCAGTACGGTGCTTGGACTGCATGGACCGCCACTGTTTTAAGTGGTTAATACAAACCATTTTAGTGTCCCTTTAAATATTAACCCACACTTAGGTAATTTAACCAAGACGTGGATCCCTTGGCAGCTTCTGAAAAAAAAAGCAGCTCCAGCTGATATGCTCTGATATGGAGCCCAGTCCCCCACAGATTCATTTATCCATTGCTCCTCTTCTAGGTTGAATGATACCAACTCATTTATTTCAAGACAGCAATGAAACATTGCCATAGTTACTAACTTTAACTTTTTCTACCATAATATAGTTTTATTTTTGTCAGGGTCTTTATTATGAAGATTTCCAATCACTTTCTTTATAAACGCAGACAAGCAAATGCTCTAACAATTTCCCACTTAATCAAAAGCAAATTTTGGCTATAGTTGGGTCTTAAAGTGGTAAAGAATCAAGGTTTTTCCTCTTAATTCATTCTATGCACAAAAACCTTCTTATCTGAGTCCAATCAGGTCTAGTGATGTGCATGAGTGCAGCGGCTCCAGCTGCGGTCACTCTCCTCATTGGACAGATTGATAGCAGCAGGAGACATTGGCTTCCACTGCTGTTTATCAAATCCAGTGACGTGGGAGCGCCGGAGGGGCACCCCAAAAGAGATCGGGAGTGCTCTGTGCAAAAGGATTGCACAGAGCAGGTATGTATAGGCATATTTGTTATTTTAATTTTAAAAAGAATGAGGGTTTTAAAATATTTAAGGACTATTTGAATAGGCAATATACAGAAAGCAGAGAGAAGTCTACAGAAATGTAAAAGGAAGGAAGTTTGATAATTTTATGCAAAAAAATAAAATAAAGTCTTCAGTTGGTCTTCTGACCCCCATTACCAGTTTGAGAAATAAGAGCAATAGAGGAAAAGTAGAAAGACATAGAGAACTGTTAGCCCCTGTGCAGAATGTATTCTGTGTTCCTGTCATTAAGCCTGCCAGACATCAAAAAACGTGAGAGAAAACTAGGGAGTTCTGTACTTTTTTCTTATACTTCTCAAACTTCAGTTTTTGGCACTCAGGCAGGACAGTAAAAATTTGTTCTTTCTCATCTCTTAGCCTTTAAAAATTGTGACAGGGGCAGGCAAAGAACAGCGTTGCCTGGGACCCTGTATTTCAAAATTGCAGTCTTACCATTTAATACAAAATCCCTTTTGGCTGTTCTCTACTTGATATTTTGTTTGTCAAAAACAAGCAGAAATGAGAGTGTGAGTGGAGTACACCAAGATAGAGAACTGTTGTCCTCTAACAAACATACATTTTCTGTTCCCCTGTAGCCTGCCATAAACAGACGTGATAAAAAAGAGAAAACTGGGACAGTCAGGACAGCAAACACACACTTATCCAAGAGTGCTATTTGTCTCTATCCCGTGTATCCCTAAACTACATTTAGCAGCTTCAGTACTATTTTTACATTGTTTATTTAAAGATAGATACTACTTTTATTTGGTGCAGTGTTTTACTAACTAAAAATGTGACAAATATGTTTTTGCTTATGTAGCAGAGAGCTGGCAGTATCAAAAGACACTCTGCAACATTGCAATGCAACTGTTTCCCTATAGTGTCAACTAACACTCTATGTCTTTACTAGGGATGAGCAGAACACCCCCCTGTTTGGTTCGCACCAGAACATGCGAACAGGAAAAAAGTTTGTTTGAACACGTGAACACCGTTAAAGTCTATGGGACACGAACATGAATAATCAAAAGTGCTCATTTTAAAGGCTTATATGCAAGTTATTGTCATAAAAAGTGTTTGGGGACCTGGGTCTTGCCCCAGGGGACATGGATCAATGCAACAAAAGTTTTAAACACGGCCGTTTTTTCAGGCGCAGTGATTTTAAAAATGTTTAAAGTCAAGCAATAAAAGTGTAATATCCCTTTAAATTTCATAGCTGGGGGGTGTCTATAGTATGCCTGTAAAGAGGCGCATGTTTCCTGTGTTTAGAACAGTCTGACAGCAAAATGACATTTCAAAGAAAAATCCATTTAAAACTACTCGCGGCTATTGCATTGCCGGTCCGACAATACACATAAAAGTTAATTGATAAAAACGGCATGGGAATTCTTCACAGGGGAACCCCAAACCAAAATTTTTTAAAAAATGACATGGGGTCCCCCTAAATTCCATACCAGGCCCTTCAGGTCTGGTATGGATATTAAGGGGAACCCCGGCCAAAATTTAAAAAAAAATGACATGGGGGTCCCCCTAAATTCCATACCAGACCCTTCAGGTCTAGTATGGATTTTAAGGGGAACTCCGCGCCAAAAAAAAAAAAAATGGCGTGGGGTCCCCCCAAGAATCCATACCAGACCCTTATCCGAGCATGCAACCTGGCAGGCCACAGGAAAAGAGGGGGGACGAGAGTGCCCCCCGTCCTGAACCGTACCAGGCCACATGCCCTCAGCATTGGGAGGGTGCTTTGGGGTAGCCCCCCAAAACACCTTGTCCCCATGTTGATGAGGACAAGGGCCTCATCCCCACAACCCTGGCTGGTGGTTGTGGGGGTCTGCGGGTGTGGGGCTTATCGGAATCTGGAAGCCCCCTTTAACAAGAGGACCCCCAGATCCCGGCCCCCCCGTGTGAAATGGTAAGGGGGTACAAAAGTACCCCTACCATTTCACAAAAAAACTTAAAAAATGACAAGAGACAGTTTTTGACAATTCCTTTATTTAAATGCTTCTTCTTTCTTCTATCTTCTATCTTCCTTCATCTTCTTCTGGTTCTTCTGGTTCTTCCTCCGGTGTTCTCGTCCAGCATCTCCTCTGCGGCGTCTTCTATCTTCTTCTCCTCGGGCCGCTCCGCACCTATGGCAAGGGGGGAGGCTCCCGCTCTTCTCTTCATCTTCTTCTCCGGGCCGCTCCGCACCCATGCTGGCATGGAGGGAGGCTCCCACTGTGTGACGCGTCTCCTCTTCTGACGGTTCTTAAATAATGGGGGGTGGGGCCACCTGGCGACCCCGCCCCCCTCTGACGCACGGTGACTTGACGGGACTTCCCTGTGACGTCACAGGGAATGCCACAGGGAAGCCCCGTCATGTCCCATGCGTTAGAGGGGGACGGAGTCACTGGGTGGCCCCGCCCCCCATTATTTAAGAACCGTCAGAAGAGGAGACGTGTCACACAGCGGTAGCCTCCCACCATGCCAGCATGGGTGCGGAGCGGCCCGGAGAAGAAGATTATAAAGAGAAAAAGAGAAGAAGATAAAGATGAAGAAGAGAAGAAGATGAAGAGAAGAGCGGGAGCCTCCCCCCATGCCATGGGTGCGGAGCGGCCCGAGGAGAAGAAGGGAAGAAGACGACGTGGAGGAGATGCTGGACGAGAACACCGGAGGAAGAACCAGAAGAAGAAGATGAAGGAAGATAGAAAAAAGAAGAAAGAAGAAGCATTTAAATAAAGGAATTGTCAAAAACTGTCTCTTGTCATTTTTAACATTTTTGACAGTTTTTTAGTAAAATGGTAGGGGTACTTTTGTACCCCCTTACCATTTCACATGGGGGGTGGGATCTGGGGGTCCCCTTGTTAAAGGGGGCTTCCAGATTCCAATAAGCCCCCCGCCCGCAGACCCCCACAACCACCGGCCAGGGTTGTGGGGATGAGGCCCTTGTCCTCATCAACATGGGGGCAAGGTGTTTTGGGGGGCTTCCCCAAAGCACCCTCCCAATGTTGAGGACATGTGGCCTTGTACAGTTCAGGAGGGGGGGCGCTCTCTCATCCCCCCTCTTTTCCTGCGGCCTGCCAGGTTGCGTGCTCGGATAAGGGTCTGGTATGGAGTTCCCCTTAAAATCCATACCAGACCTGAAGGGTCTGGTATGGAATTTAGGGGGACCCCCACGTCATTTTTTAAAAAAATTTTGGCCGGGGTTCCCCTTAATATCCATACCAGACCTGAAGGGCCTGGTATGGAATTTAGGGGGACCCCACGTCATTTTTTTTTTAAATTTTGGTTTGGGGTTCCACTGTGGGGAATTTTCATGCCGTTTTTATCAATGAACTTTTATGTGTATTGTCGGACCGGCAATGCAATAGCCGCGAGTAGTTTTAAATGACTTTTTTCCTTTGAAATGTCATTTAGCTGTCAGACTGTTCAAAACACGGGAAACATGCGCCCCTTTACAGTCATACTATAGACACCCCCCAGGTACAAAATTTAAAGGGATATTACACTTTTATTGTTTGACTTTAAGCATTATTATAATCACTGCTCCTGAATTTTTTAAATTTTTAAAACTTTTTTTGCATTGATACATATCTCCTGGGGCAGGACCCAGGTCCCCAAACACTTTTTATGTGCGCGTTGGCACGCGTCTGCCTGTGGGCACTGGTCTGCATGCTCCTGGGGGTACTGGTGTGTATGCCGGTGTCCAGGGGCATGCACGTGAACGCACCTCTGCGCATTGGCGCCAGCACATGCGCGCCGTTTGACGCCAATCAGCCTACTTAGGCCTGCTGCATTCTCTGCTCGGTGCTGCCTGATCAACAGCTCCTGTGCCATAGTTCCTGTTGCCTTCTCCCGTGTTCCTGTGTTCCTGTGTACTGATCTCCTGACAACCCGGCTTGCCTATTGGATTCTCCTGACTTCTGCCTGTACCTGACCCCGGCTTGATTGACCCAGCTTCTGCCTGCTCCTTTGTACCTCTGCTGCCCGCCTGTTGCTGAACCCTGCCTGTGTTGTGAACTGCCTGCCTTGCTCCTGCTCAGCATCTGTTGCCTGTGCTGAAGGAGAAGAACAACAATGGCGCCACTCTAAGTGCAGTATTTAAAAGCAAATTTAATACATCTTTAAAATCAAGTACTCACAAGGGTACATGTAAACAGGCGTGTAGAAAATAAGTTGATAGTGCCAGGTGTCCCAGGTAAGGTGTCCAGTCACATTGTGTGGTGGCGTTCTGCTTCATATGACAGGCTGCGCTGCTGGATGCTTGCTGTATCCTGCCGCTGGAACGCACTATTTTCGATCCGGGGAACAGGGTCACTTCCGGGTCCGTACGGGGATAGACAGATAGGCGACGCGTTTGCGGAGCTACGCTCCTTCCTCAGGCCTAACGTGAGCTGTGATTGGTCAAAAGCTAATGTAGTCTATGATGGGCCTTGATTGGAGGGGAAAAACATCTATCAGACTCAAGCATAGAGCTGTGTGCTGCAGCTACGTGCTGACGTGTCAAATAAGGAGGTGGATGTATATATATATATAACATTTTTTTATATATATGTGAATGGGAAATTGTTGGAAAAAATTGGATATGGAAATAAAAATAAAAATAAAAATGAAAATAATAAAAATAAAAATAAAAATATAAAAAAATAAAAATGGAAATGAGATAGGTAATAGAATAACATTATATGTGCGCATGATCATGAAAAATAAAAATTAAAATAGCTATATATATGTATATAAATAATAGCTATAAAAATCAGAACTCACACTGAAGATGGGTATATGAAATTATACATGACTGATGCATAATTTCCAGATCATATTTGTAAAATATGGGTTGCAGTAGGGGAAATATAAGCATAATATATATGCCCGCTTTAATGTATGGACACACTTGTGTATTTTCTAATAAAAAATAATAATAAAGGAAAGAGTGTACTAACTGGCTTGGAAGTGGTACTCGAGTAAAACATAATAACAGCCACTATAGCATCACAATAAGAAAGAGCATACATTGTGGTATGCTCTGGCCAAAAACTACACTAAGCCGACAGCTGGCAATTCTTTTTTGCACCACCAGAGCTGCCACCATCCCAGATGGATTGCAAACATCCCTAAGAGCCAGTTTTGTCGCCTACGTAGAAATTGCACTAGACAATCGGACTACATCACGGAAGGGTCCCTTTTAAAACAAAAGTTTATGGACAAAGCTTTTCCACCTAAACTCATAAACGAAGCATTTGATTTCTATCTGTCAGAACCTTCCACATCCGCCAGTGATACTATTCAACCTGAAGCACAGCCTGTCCGTTTTGTGACTCAGTTCCATTCTAGATATAAAGCTATGGAACGCATCTAAGCAAACACTGGTCGATTCTTCGTCAGGATCCACATTTAAAATCCACAATCACTTCCAAACCAAAGTTTACGTATCGTAAGACCAGGAACATTAAAAATCTGGTAGCACCCAGTAAATACAAAGGCCAACAAAGTTCCAAAACAACATTACCCTGTCTTATTCCCTTAATTGGAATGTACCAGTGTCGCAAAAAATTGTGCCTCACATGCAGTCATGTTCACCATGGTCAAAAGGAATTCACCAACAAAGGTCAGACATACCAGATCAGCAACTTTTACAACTGTTCTACAGAGTTCGTTATTTATTGCCTGACTTGTCCATGTGGGTTATATTATGTAGGCCGCACCATACGCACTTTGAGAAAGAGGTTTGGTGAGCACCGCCGCCTTGTTGAGGCAGGAGATGACCATCATAGTGTTCCCCTCCATTTTCTTAAAAAACATGATCATTCTTCATCAGGCCTTAAAGTCTGGATCATTGAGTCCATCCCCGGTACGTTCCCACTGGCAGAGCGTTTCAAACGTCTCTGCCAGAGGGAAACGTACTGATATACATCCTTGACTCTCTGGCCCCTGGAGGGCTCAACGAGGAGATAGAGACGAGCAGCCTCATTTGACCTCTCTCCTAGTCCCTCTCGTTGGCTGTTGGACACCTCCAACATACCCGTCTTTCCAACCTTTAGGTTTGTGTTGGGCATCCTCGAATTACCACAATGTATGCTCTTTCTTATTGTGATGCTATAGTGGCTGTTATTATGTTTTACTCGAGTACCACTTCCAAGCCAGTTAGTACACTCTTTCCTTTATTATTATTTTTTATTAGAAAATACACAAGTGTGTCCATACATTAAAGCGGGCATATACATTATGCTTATATTTCCCCTACTGCAACCCATATTTTACAAATATGATCTGGAAATTATGCATCAGTCATGTATAATTTCATATACCCATCTTCAGTGTGAGTTCTGATTTTTATAGCTATTATTTATATACATATATATAGCTATTTTAATTTTTATTTTTCATGATCATGCGCACATATAATGTTATTCTATTACCTATCTCATTTCCATTTTTATTTTTTTATATTTTTATTTTTATTTTTATTATTTTAATTTTTATTTTTATTTTTATTTTTATTTCCATATCCAATTTTTTCCAACAATTTCCCATTCACATATATATAAAAATTTTTATATATATATATATATATATATATATATATATATATATATATATATATATATATAAATATTTTTTATATAATTTTCATCACTTATTTTTTTCATTCATTTTTTTCATTCATTTCAATATATCCATCTTAATTTTCCCAATCATACAATATTTTATTCATTTTTTCTATCATCATTATTAGTAGTACTTTTATTATTTATTATTTTTTTTCATTAATAATATAATATTGTTATTTTTATTTTTCATTTATTTTTTATATTTTTTATTATTTCTATTTTTATTTTTATTTTTATTATTATTCATGTATCATCCTTTTCCTTTCTTCAGCTTTTCCAAGTTCATTTACACTTCCTATCTTATATCATGTCGTTGTTACAGCTTTTCAATCTATACTAGCATCCTCAGTTACACATCACATTTATATTCTTATCAGTAGTATTTTTATTCTTTGTTACAGACCACACCAACAGAAAATAATATACAAATAAAAAAACCCCCTCTTTTTTTCTCATATATACATATAGCGCTGGTTTATTAAGATTTGTCAAAGAGCAGAGACACAAACATTATTTCATCCACCTCCTTATTTGACACGTCAGCACGTAGCTGCAGCACACAGCTCTATGCTTGAGTCTGATAGATGTTTTTTCCCTCCAATCAAGGCCCATCATAGACTACATTAGCTTTTGACCAATCACAGGTCACGTTAGGCCTGAGGAAGGAGCGTAGCTCCGCAAACGCGTCGCCTATCTGTCTATCCCCGTACGGACCCGGAAGTGACCCTGTTCCCCGGATCAAAAATAGTGCGTTCCAGCGGCAGGATACAGCAAGCATCCAGCAGCGCAGCCTGTCATATGAAGCAGAACGCCACCACACGATGTGACTGGACACCTTACCTGGGTCACCTGGCACTATCAACTTATTTTCTACACGCCTGTTTACATGTACCCTTGTGAGTACTTGATTTTAAAGATGTATTAAATTTGCTTTTAAATACTGCACTTAGAGTGGCGCCATTGTTGTTCTTCTCCTTCAGTACCCAGAGGATTGCTTCATCCTAATCTACAGGGCTGCCTTCTACAGTTGCTTTCTATGGACTATAATTCAGTTTTGTTTGGACTTTAGCAGCTCAGAGTCTGTTTGTGTTTATTATCTATCATATTATTATAGTTCCATAATTTATTAATTTTTAATCATAGCTGTGTAATTATTTTTCAGCCATTATCTTCTCTTTATTAGAGCAATATGTTTTTTGGGGGGTTATAACTGTTTCTAATTGGTTGAACTTAGCGCTCACATCTACATGTTGTCTGTTGCCTGTGCTCCTGACTTCTACTACCTGCCGCTTGAAGATCACCTTTCCTTCCGGCACCTGGACTACTGCACAAGGCTCTCATACCACTCCGCACTCTCGTGCCTCCTGTCTACTCTACCAGGGGCCGCGAGTCGGATCCGTAAGGGAGCCTACCCTCTGCCCAAGCAGACTCACTAGTCTGGTAAGTGGGAAGTCTGACAGTATCAAGCAGCCATGACCGAGTCTGGGCAGGGGGCCTCCCCCATGGATGAACTTTGTAGGCACCTAGCAGGCCTTACCCAAGTGGTAAAAAGTCTACAATAAGGCTACTCCAGATTAGAGGGACAAGTCCAAGCCCTCTCTGCATCTCCTCACCCTCAGGGAGCATCATCTGCCGGACTTTCCCAAGCACCCTCTGTAGTAATGCTCCCTCCTGAGCCTAGGGTGCCCACGCCCGAAAGATTCTCTGGAGAACGTTGCAAGTATCGGGCCTTCCGCAATGCCTGCGAGCTTTATTTTGCTTTGCAACCTCGCACATTTTCCCTGGAAGCCACTAAGGTGGCTTTCGTCATCTCACTACTGGCCAGGGAGCCCCAAACCAGAGCCCACCGCCTGCTGGAGCAGAAATCTAGGTCACTGGATGCCTTCTTTCTAGCCATGTCACAATTATATGAGGACCCCAAACTAACGGCTACCGCTGAAGCTGATTTGCATTCCCTGCAACAAGGTCGCAGAGGGGCCAAAGATTACGCAGTTGAGTTCAGACGCTGGAGCTCTGATACAGAGTGGAACGATGCTGCCCTGTGTCATCAATTTCGGATGGGGTTATCTGACCCTCTAAAAGACGAGTTGGCATGCGTTGGAATACCCCAGACCTTAGATGAACTCATCAACTTGTCCATCCAAATTGACCGTCGCTTAAGAGAGAGACGTTCTGAGAGGTATTCTAGTCACCCTCGTCCTATCTGGATGCTTCCCAAAGTTCCTAGTTCCTCCAGCCAATTTCCTCCTGCCTCCTCTGCTCCGGTCGCAGAAGCTCCAAAACCCATGCAACTCTGTCTGCTCCGTCTATCCCTTACTCCAGAAGAAAAGTTGCGCAGACGTACCCACAACTTATGTCTGTACTGCGGAGAACATGGACATTTTGTGAGGGCCTGCCCCAACAAGATACGTAAGTGCCTGCCTTCCTCTTCTGTATGTGCACCTGTCTTGCCTAAATCTGGTAATCACCTGACTCTGTTATGTTGCAGCTTCCCGGTAGGAGTATCCCGGGATCAGTAATCATTGATTCTGGAGCATGTAGTGGCTTCATTGACCAAGCTTTCGCGAACAACCATGGCATTCCTCTCCAGCCCAAGGCCCAGGGACTTGCAGTATTTCTAGCAGATGGCTCCACCCTCAGTTCTGGTCCAGTCACCCAGGAGACCGTTCCTTTACTAGCCACCATAGGCCCCGATCACCAGGAACTCCTACGCTTGGATGCCATCTCCTTTCTTTTCTTTCCAATCATGCTAGGAATGCCCTGGCTGCAGGCACACAACCCCAACATTAACTGGTCTACGGGGGAGATTCAATTCCTCTCCGAATACTGCTGGCAACACTGCTTACATGGAACACCCGCAACATCATCCCAGCTTCTTTGCTTGGACTCTGACACTGAATTATGCCTGTCCCTTCCCAAACCCTACCAGGATTTTCTGGATGTATTCAGCAAGAAGGGAGCAGAGACTCTTCCCTTTGGGAGGATATTTCTGTTAACTGAGCAGGAGCTGGGCACCTTGAAAGACTATATAGATGAAAACCTGAAGAAGGGGTTAATTCGCCCCTCCACCTCTCCAGCTGGTGCAGGCATCTTCTTCGTCGAGAAGAAGGATCACTCCTTACGTCCCTGTATCGACCATCGGGAGTTGAATAAAATTACTATAAAAAACAGATATCCGCTACCTCTAGTACCCAAACTGTTTCAAAGGCTGGGAACAGCAACAGTCTTCACCAAGTTGGACCTCCGTGGAGCTTACAATTTAATTCACATCAGAAAAGGGGATGAGTGAAAGACGGCATTTCGTACTCGATTCGGGCACTTCGAGTATCTCGTCATGCCCTTCGGTTTGTGCAATGCACCAGCGACCTTCCAGCACTTCGTTAATGACGTCTTCCGTGATTACCTGGACCTGTATGTCATAGTCTATTTGGACGACATCTTGATCTTTTCTGATTGACCACCGCAGGCACGTCCGGAATGTACTCGCTCGAAGTAGGCAACATGGGCTTTATGCCAAACTCGAGAAATGCGAGTTTGAACTTCAATGAGTTCAGCTCCTGGGCCTGGTCATCTCTGCTGAGGGCATTAAGATGGACCCTCAAGGAGGGAGAAGCCGGATGTGGGCGAGGTCGGACTGCTTGGGCTGAGAGTGGGGAGCTCGGTGTCCCTCCTGCTGTGATGCAGACCAGGAGCTCACGGACCGACCGCTAGCCTCCCGCCCCCCTCATCCCGGTGTGCCATGCGGCGTACGCGGCTCTCACTCTCCCTTCCTGCCCTCTCTCCGGCTCCGGAAACTAGTGGTAAGGGGGAAGGCGGTGGGAGCGGCGTCCCCGAGCAGCAGTAGCCAAGGGCAACCATGGCCGGGAGCGTGGTCGGGCTCGTCGTGCCATCCCCCACCTGGTGTTGAAGCATGCAGATTACTGGAGGCGAGTTCCACAAGAAGGTGAGCGTCAGTGGAAGGGCTGCCGAAGCCCGTGCAGCTGGAGCAGAAGACAGCAAGTGACAGTAGTGTGAACCCAGGTATTGATGGAAGCACCCAGGAGTTGGAAGGAGGTTAAAGGAAAAAAGGAACACCACAACAGGAAGTTTGGTGGGTAAGACCCTGTCAAATAACCCTATCTAACAAGGAGGGTAAGTAACTCATTACCCAAGACTTAAAGTTATATGGATATTTTAGTCTCTAAGGACTGATGCTTCTAGCTGCATTACTAATTGACTGACCAATAATATTCTTGTACCATTGTTGCAACATTTCCCACAAAGTGTATACTAAGACACACCTGGCAGAAGGGGAGATGTGAAGGCTGGGGGGCAGTAAGGAAGAAGCCAAAAGGACACTAGTAGCCCCTGTTTTTCTTGTCTTTGGTTGCACCTGGGGGGGAGTTAGGGTTCGCTCCCCCGGGCCCAGGGCTGTATTCGAACAAAACGTAACCAGTTCTATATTATATACTCAAGGCCGGGGGCCCAGGTGGGAGTGTAATAGCTGCTTAGACAGGGAGAAGGTCCCTAAGAGACTCTAAACGCATTTGAGCAATTAAGGAGATAACGGAAACAACAATCGGTAACTTGCCACGTGTTAATACCATTTAGGTAATTCCTCACCTGACGGTCTGCCTACTCCATCGGCTTGCCCCCCCAGGGGCTGAAAGAAACAGGGAAATGAGAGGCAAGTCAACAAGATGGACCACAGCAAATCCACCCAGGACCAGCTCAAGCCCAGGTACAATTAGGAGATACATGGTGAACGATGGCAGTAAGGAAAGCCCCGGGTAAATCAATAGGGGCAACAGGTGCCAAAAATAAAACACCAGAATGCCCAGGTAAATCGGGGACAAGAAGACAAATGGCCGAAGGGGATACAAGACCCCCAGGGAGCGATATAGGAGCAGAATTGCCAGTGGAGACCCAGCAGGACAGAATATTTCCCACCAAGGAGGAAAAGGCTGAAATGTTCGCTAGGCTGGAGGTCTCAATTAAGGAGGAGATTAGCATTGTGCATGAAAACATGAGTTACATCCTGAAAAGAGTGGAGTAGGCAGAATCCATAGCTGATAAGCAAGGAGCCGAAATTAAAAAACTGAAACATCAGATGGAAGTTATGCAGATTGAACAAAGAAATATTAAATACAGACTGGAAGACCAAGAGAACCGTAGCAGAAGAAAGAACCTCCGGGTCAGAGGACTCCCGGAACCGCAAGAAGAAATAGAGAACCTACAGGTTAAAATGGAAGAAATCTTTAAAGATCTGGTGAATCCTATAGAAGCCAGCAGAAAGCTTAAACTGGACAGGGTGCACAGAATAAGAAAACCACCAGAAATTAGGGGGGATGCACCACGAGATGTCATCGTGTGATTCCACAACTATGCGGATAAAGAACAGATAACTTCCAATTTAAAGAGAAATCTTCAGGCTAAGTATGGAGAAACAAACCTGCACAGCTTCCAGGACCTCGCAGCGGAGACCCTCAATAGGAGAAGAATCCAGAAACCCCTTCTGGCAACCTTGAAAACGCATGGAGCTCAATACTCCTGGGGCTTCCCAGCCTGCCTAATCGGACGCAAAGAGGGCCGAAAGGCCGTGTTAAGATTCCCGGAAGAAACTCAAAAATTCCGTGAACGCCTAGAAATACCTCTGATAGAAATCCTGGGCTGGTGGGAGAAAAACACCAACCAGGAACCAATAGGGGAAATACCTACCTGGAAACCTGTAGTAAACACAAAAATAACATAAGGGCAAAAAACAGTTCTGTGGACTCAGCGGAGCTTCAGTATAGATATATATGTAATCTGCTTGGTGATGATGTAGTAGGTCACGGGGTCAGTGGGGGGGTGGAGGGAGAGGGATGGGGGAGGTGAGAGGTATAGCTAAAGCTTTTCAAGCGTTCTATGGGGCACTGTATGAATCAATGCAGATAACTCTCAGGAGCGGGATAAACATAAGCATGAGGCTAGCAAAACGTTCTTAAAGGAGGCAAACTTAAAAAAAATCACGGAAGAAGACAGTAATATGTTAGATGCCCCTGTGACCCTACAGGAATTAAGGAGAGCCATCCAGGATATCCCAAACGGGAAAAGCCCAGGGCCTGACGGGCTGTCTGCCCTTTATTATAAAAAACTGTAGGAACCACTGCTCCCCATATTGTGCTTATACATAAACGGGATTGGGGAAAGCTGGGAGATGAGAAAGGAAGCACTCGAAGCAAATATCGTTGTCATAAGGAAGGAGGGAAAGGATAGCACCTTGTGCTCCAGCTATAGACCCATCTCCCTCCTGAACGTAGATACGAAGATTTACGCAAAGATTCTTGCAGACAGATTGAAAAAGGTTATAAAAGAGGTGATCCACTCCGATCAAGTCGGATTTGTACCTGGGAGGGAAGGGAGAGATAACAGCATTAAAACATTAATGGTGGCCCAGATAATGAAGGATAGGGGAGCCCCAGGTCTACTCCTGTCGATGGATGCTGAAAAAGCATTTGACGGGGTAGACTGGGGCTTCATGTATAACACCTTGGAAGAGTTTGGTATAGGCAACAAAATGATTAGAAGGATTAAGGCCCTGTACACTCACCCCACCGCCAGAGCCAAAATTAACGGTACCCTGTCCGGACCCATTGCGCTGCACAATGGCACCAGGCAGGGCTGCCCGCTTTCCCCGCTGCTGTTTGTGCTGACATTGGAGCCACTGTTGGCTAGGATAAGACTCAGCCCTGATATCAGCGGGGTCAAAATTGGGGAAGATGATTTAAAATTACAGCTTTCGCAGATCTTGTTGTATGTCACCCGTCCGAGGATCACCCTCCCCAATTTACTTGCGACTCTTAGAAACTATGGTCGAATATCAAAT
Organism: Lithobates clamitans; assembly: GCA_037952925.1. Lineage (NCBI taxonomy): Eukaryota > Metazoa > Chordata > Amphibia > Anura > Ranidae > Lithobates > Lithobates clamitans. The sequence goes on from JBBGZY010000152.1 coordinate 800,264, forward strand.
TTTCGGGTAAATGCGACCAAGCCGGAAGTAATGGAAGTTGTAGAAGACAAAGAAGGGGATAAGGCCTACCAAAAAAGTCTACCATTTAAATGGGGGATAAAAGAATTGAACTATTTAGGAGTCAAAATATCATCAACAAAAGAGACAATGTTCCAAGCCAATTACATGACCCTCCTTAACGAGATTGGGGCCGAGTTAAACAGATTTCCGCGAAACCGACTCTCATGGGGAGGCAGAATAAACCTACTTAAAATGTCAATTCTCCCCAAAATCACATACAAAATCCAAATATCACAGAGTTTTTTGAACAAAATGCACACACTGTTTCTCAAGTTCATATGGAGGGGGAAGAAGCCACGAGTAAAGTATGCACAATTAGTGAATGTTAAGAAGACCGGGGGTTGGGGGGCACCAGATATTCAAAAATATTACACAGCAATAGTATTATCACGTATCCCAGAATGGGCTAACAACAATAAAGATAAGCAATGGGTGAAAATAGAGAACACAAGGAGTGGGGTTGATTTGGGAAAAAATGTATGGATACCACCACAATTCAGAAAATTGGGCACAAAAACCTTTGATATTACGAAACACGTTTTGAACACTTGGGATAAAATATACACCAGGGAGAAGTGGAGATACAACTCGCCACTAGTCCCGCTTAAGGACACAGATTACTTTCCGTCGGGGAGGGAGGAATTGGCTGGGAGATGGATTTTATGTGAAGAGGCCCAGCTTAAAGATATCACCAGTCAGGGAACGCTATGTACCTACCAGGAACTCAAAGCAAAAGACAATTGGTTTGTTATGGACAACTGGAAGTACAGGCAGTTGAAACATTTTGTAGAATCCCTCCCGCAGCCAATCAGGTCGATGGAAGATCTTTACCCCCTTGAAAAAGTATGTATAAAGAAAAATAGGAGGGGAGGATTGTCCAGGATCTATAGAACTCTGATAAGAATGTGAGAGGTGGAGCGCCCAGGATTTCTCAGGAACTGGGAGGAGGAAATAGGAAACAAGATCAGTGATAATGAGGTGAGGAGGGTCTGGAGCAGAGTAAACGCTACATCAGCAAACTACAGGATCGCTGAAATGAATTTTAGAATCCTGGCCAGAATGTATGTCACCCCGGATCTAGCGCATAAAATCCAGGACGAAACTTCGCAGTATTGTTGGAGGGGGTGCAGGGAAATAGGGACAATGGCGCACATTTGGTGGACGTGCCCGGTAATGTCACGTACCTGGTGGTGGAGCCCAGAATGCAAGGAGTAGCCTCTCGTGTGCCTCTGGTTCGAGAGCCCCTGATAGAGAAGACAGGGACTCAAGAGCGCAGGGGGCCACAAGTGCTTGGCAAGTGGCAGGTGCAGATTTGATCCGGACCTCTGGTGCAGCAGCAGGACTGACAGGAACACAGGATCCACTGGCAGGAACTCAGGAACAACAGGCAACAGGGAGGTGTTCTGTAGTACAACTGGAGCACTGGAACAACTGGTAGATGAACCGGAACTCTTGGCAGGAACACTGGAACTGTTGACTGGATAGAGAAGTACTGTAGCTAGCAGAAACCCACGGACAAGCAGGGAGGTGTTCTGTAGTACCACTAGAAGCACTAGCAAAGTCAGACAGGCCGGGTTGAACACAGGCAAGCAGAGCAGGTACAAAACGGAATCAGGAGAGTAGTCAGGGCATGGACCAGGTCGGCAACAGACAGGCAGGTAATAACTGAAGGATGAGGCAGGAGAATAGTCAGACAAGCCGAGGTCGGGGACTGGCAGCAAACAGGAGAAGTCAGGAACAAGCCGGGTAACAGGAATCAGGTAAACAGGTATACTGGAAAGCTTAGGGTCACAGGGAACGCTGTAGACCGGACAGCAAGGAAGCATGCTGACAGGCACCCTTAAATAGGCCTAATGGCGCCAAAAGCTGTCACACTGCACGTCTGCGCGCCGCCGCGTGCACACGTGCACGCCCGAGTACCGATCGTACGTGCCCGTTTGTATCATCGTGTACCCGCGTACACCCGCTCGTATTAGCGCGCACCCGCATGCGTCCGTTCGCGCCAACGTCCCTCCGAACGCATCCTCTGGCTCTACTGGCAGTAGTTCTGTTAACCGATCTTCCGCCGACGGCTGAACTAACAGGATGTCTTTCATGAAATTGCCCCCCCCCCCCAAGGGGCAGCCTCCGGATGCCCAACTGTGCTATCTTACTTGGATGAGATCTTTTAAAGGCAAGAATCAACCTCCTAGCATGGATGTTGGACTCCGGCTCCCAGGAGTTTTCCTCAGGCCCATACCCCTTTCCATTTTACCAAGAAATGGACTTGATTACGTCTCTTCCTACAATCCAGAATGGACTCAACCTCGTATTCGGTTTCTCCGTCAATGATCACGGGTTCAGGAGGATTGACCCTCCGGTTGACAAAAGGATCAGGAACTGCAGGTTTGAGTAGGGCAACATGAAAGACCGGGTGAATCCGGAATGATTTTGGTAGCTTTAATTCGTAGGCCACATTATTAATTTTTCTTGTCACTGGAAAAGGACCCACGAACTTGGGACCCAATTTTTTGGAAGGACAAGCCAATCTTAGATTCAAAGTGGATAGCCAAACCAAATCTCCAGGTTTAAGATCAAGCTCCCCCCTTCTCTTCTTGTCAAACACCTCTTTGTTGTAATTCTGGGTCCTTGCCATAGTCTCTTGCAGAAGCTTATTATTTGATTTGAAGAAGTTTAGGTTTTCTTGAACAGCTGGTACTGGACACTCCGGAATGTTAGTGGACAGGAACAGAGGATGAAACCCATAATTTGCAAAAAATGGTGTTTGTTTTGTAGCGGAATGAACAGAGTTGTTGTATGCAAATTCGGCAAGGGGAAAAAGCGGAGCCCAATCATCCTGGGAGAATGAAGAAAAGCAGCGCAGATACTGCTCCAGCGTCTGATTCATTCTCGCCGTCTGGCCATTTGTTTGGGGGTGATAGGCAGAAGAGAAGGCAAGATCAATTCTCAGGGATTCACAAAGAGCTCTCCAAAACCTGGAGGTGAATTGTACCCCCCAATCAGAAGTAATATTGGCAGGGATGCCATGAAGCCTCACCACCTCCTTAATAAATGTCCTGGCAGTTTCAGCAGCAGTAGGGGTACCCTTCATTGGTAGGAAATGTGCCATCTTGGATAATCTATCCACTATTACGAAGATCGTAGTGTAGCTTTCAGAAGGTGGCAACTCGACAATAAAATCCAGGAGATCATCCTCCATGGCTTCTCCGGGACAGATAGTTCTTTTAACAGGCCCCAGGCATTAGACTTGCTACCTTTATTTTGGATACAGGTGACACATGCCTCCACATAGTCCTTGCAGTCCTTTCTTAATGATGGCCACCAGAACGTGCGCTGAAGAAGTTCAGATGTTTTATGTACTCCGAAATGGCCGGCTAACAAATGGTCATGGCAAGAACTAAGAGCTGCCGTTTGCACCTCCTGAGGTACGAAGATCCTATCCTTAAACCACAGAAGATCATCTCTGGCCTGTAGGGTTGTATCAGGTGGAGTGGAAACGTTCCTGGAGGCTTGCTTGATCTGTGACAGTATATCCCCTTAGAGTAACAGAAAGTTCCCTGAGGACAAGATGGTATCTGGCGGAGAAGATGTTTCCGAATCACTGTATATCCGTGACAGAGCATCAGGCTTGATATTTTTTGACCCGGGACGGTAGGTAATATGGAAAGAAAATCTAGTAAAGAACAGTGCCCACCTGGCCTGTCGTGGCTTCAATCTCTTGCAAGTCTTTAAATATTCTAGATTCTTGTGATCTGTATAAACAAGAATTGGGTGGGCTGCTCCCTCTAACAGGTATCGCCATTCCTCCAGCGCAGCTTTGATCGCTAACAATTCTCGATCACCCACGTCATAGTTCTTTTCTGCTTCCGATAAGTTACGGGAAAAAAAAAAGCGACTGGGTGCAGAAGAGCCCTAGGCCCCTGTCTTTGGGAGAGTACTGCACCGACCGCTATCTCCGAGGTGTCCACCTCCAGGATGTAGGGTAACGTGGAATCAGGATGTTTTAAAACTGAGGCTGAGACAAACAGGTCCTTCAGTGTAGTAAAGGCCATCTGAGCTTCTGTAGACCAGTGGAACTTGAGGCCCTGTTGGGTTAATCTTGTAATGGGAGAAATGATGGTGGAGAATCCCTTGATGAATTTTCTATAAAAATTTGCAAATCCCACGAAACGTTGAATCCCTTTTTTGTCAGTAGGAGCGGGCCAGTCCAGAATGGCGGAGACCTTCTGAGGGTCCATTTTGATGCCTTCCACAGAAATAATAAGACCAAGGAACTGAATACTCTCCTGCTCGAAGACACGTTTCTCCGGCTTGGCGTAAAAGCCGTGCAGGCGAAGTCGGGTCAAAACGTTTCTGACATGTTCACGGTGTTCAACTAGGGAAGAAGAGAAGATTAGAATGTCATCTAGATAAATAACAACAAACAGGTCATGGTAGTCTCTGAAAATGTTATTTACAAAATGCTGAAATGTAGCAGGAGCATTACAAAGTCCGAAAGGCATGACTAAATATTCGAAGTCCCCAAACCGGGTACGGAAAGCAGTCTTCCATTCGTCTCCCTTGCGAATGCGGACAAGGTTGTAGGCACCACGAAGATCTTAGAAAACACTACTGCAGACCCCAGCCTCTGAAAAAGTTCTGGCACTAATGGTAAGGGATAACGGTTCTTGATCGTGATTTTATTGAGTGCCCGATAATCCACACAAGGGCGCAAGGAATGGTCCTTTTTTTCCACAAAAAAGATTCCTGCTCCTGCCGGGGACGTGGAAGGTTGGATGAAGCCTTTCTTTAGGTTGTCGTCAATGTAAGTTTTTAATACTCCTAGTTCTAACTCTGACAAAGGAAATATTCTCCCAAAAGGAATCTCTGCCCCTGGGAGAAGCTCAATCGGACAGTCATATGGCCGGTGGGGAGGAAGGGTCTCGGCCCCTTTTTGACAGAAAACGTCCAGAAAGCTATGGTAGACTTCAGGTACAACTTGACGGGTCTCGGCATCAGTTTCCATGCACAACAGGGCAGAGGGAGCTTGAGTAACTTCTGGTAGACAGTGTTGGTGGCAATACGAGGAGGGAAACTCAATTTTCCCTGATGCCCAGTCAACTTGCGGGTTATGGGCCTTGAGCCATGGCATGCCCAATATGATGGGGAATAGAGGAGATTCAATGACATCCAGACAAAGCAGCTCTTGATGAGTGCCAGCAATGGTGGTGAGCATGGGTACTGTTTCCTGGGTTACTGGTCCTGATCTGAGGGTAGAACCATCGGCCAGATATACTGAAAGTCCTTTCGCCCTGGGCCGGATGGGAATGTGATGTCTGGAAACGAAGGACAAGTCTATAAAGCCACTGCAGGCCCCGGAATCAATGATAGCGCTGGTTGGTATATTCCCTCCTGGGAGCTGTAAAAGAAGCGGAACAGCCAGGTGAGACATATTATTCAGTGCAGCTGGGGTAAGAGCAGGAGAGACAGAGAGGCACTTAGGAAGCTTGGCCGGGCATGTTCATACAAAGTGTCCGGGTTCCCCGCAGTATAGGCACAGGTTACCAGCCCGATGGCGTTGACGCTCTTCAGGAGTGAGGGATGGCCGTAAGAGTCCCAGCTGCATTGGTTCCGGTGTATCTGAGGTTATGGTAGTAGAAGCTGGAGGAGTGGAGTGGGGAGAACTAGGTACCCGGGGCAGCATCCAGACAGGACGAGCAGGACCAGAAGATCACTCCGTACGTCGTTCTCTCAGGCGTCTGTCTATTTGGATGGAAAGGTCTATGAGGTCCTCTAAGGTCTCAGGAATGCCCACTCGGGCTAGTTCATCCTTCAGGGATTCTGAAAGGCCCATACGGAACTGATACCGTAGGGTGGCATTGTTCCAGTTTGTGCTGGAACTCCAGCTTCTGAATTCTGACACATAGTCCTCAACAGGTCTGCGGCCCTGCTGTAGGGTGTGCAAGGCTGCCTCTGCCGTGGCGGTCAGCTGTGGGTCTTCATATAATGATGACATAGCCCGAAAGAAGGTATCCAGGGTATCAAGTGAGACATCTTTCTTTTCTAATAAGCGATGGGCCCAGGACTGGGGCTCGCCGGTCAGCAGCGAGATCATGAACCCTACCTTGGTGGCCTCCAAGGAGAAAGTCCTTGGTTGAAGGGCAAAAAAGAGCTCACATGAGTTGCGGAAGGACCTGAATTTGCTTCGGTTACCCGAAAATCTTTCAGGCGTGGGGACCCTGGGTTCAGGCGGCAACATAACCACTGATGGTGAAGCAGAAGTCCCGGATACTGCAGGTGTAGAAGCTGCTAGGGCCTGAATTCACCTTCCAGCTGGGTGTAGCCTTCTTGTAGGCTCTTTACTGCCTGTGTAAGTCCAGCAAGATGGCGGCAGAGTTCATCCATGGGAGAGGCTCCCTGCGTGGGCTCAGACATGGCTGTTCGGTACTGTCACGTACCTGGTGGTGGAGCCCAGAATGCAAGGAGTAGCCTCTCGTGTGCCTCTGGTTCGAGAGCCCCTGATAGAGAAGACAGGGACTCAAGAGCGCAGGGGGCCACAAGTGCTTGGCAAGTGGCAGGTGTAGAGTTGATCCGGACCTCTGGTGCAGCAGCAGGAGGACTGACAGGAACACAGGATCCACTGGCAGGAACTCAGGAACAACAGGCAACAGGGAGGTGTTCTGTAGTACAACTGGAGCACTGGAACAACTGGTAGATGAACCGAAACTCTTGGCAGGAACACTGGAACTGTTGACTGGATAGAGAAGCACTGTAGCTAGCAGAAACCCACGGACAAGCAGGGAGGTGTTCTGTAGTACCACTGGAAGCACTAACAAAGTCAGACAGGCCGGGTCGAACACAGGCAAGCAGAGCAGGAACAAAACGGAATCAGGAGAGTAGTCAGAGCACGGACTGGGTCGGCAACAGACAGGCAGGTAATAACTGAAGGATGAGGCAGGAGAATCATCAGACAAGCTGCGGTCGGGGACTGGCAGCAAACAGGAGAAGTCAGGAACAAGCCGGGTAACAGGAATCAGGTAAACAGGTATACTGGAAAGCTTAGGGTCACAGGGAACGCTGTAGACCGGACAGCAAGGAAGCATGCTGACAGGCACCCTTAAATAGGCCTAATGGCGCCAAAAGCTGTCACACTGCACGTCTGCGCGCCGCTGCGTGCACACGTGCACGCCCGAGTACCGATCGTACGTGTCCGTTCGTATCATCGTGTACCCGCGTACACCTGCTCGTATTAGCGCGCACCCGCATGCGTCCGTTCGCGCCAACGCGCCTCCAAACGTGTCCTCTGGCTCTACTGACAGTAGTTCTGTTAACCGATCTTCCGCCGACGGCTGAACTAACAGGACGTCTTTCATGACAGGTAATGAAAAAATTCTGGGAGGAGATAAGGGGGATCACATATATGATTACTAACAAGAGGGTCCCAGACGATCCCTGGGTATGTCTGCACCATGGAAGCGACTTGCCTTCCAAGAGTTATCCGAAAATACTGTTACCGCACCTTCTCAATGCAGCTAAGAGTCTCATCCCCAAACACTGGCAGGATAGTAGGAGACCTTCAATGCGGGAGTGGTTTGACAAAATAGATGAAATTCACTGCATGGAATATCTAAGATATAGTGAAGGGCTGGAGATGGAGGAGTACGAAGAGACGTGGAGAGACTGGGTTTGGTTCAAGGCCTCCAACCAGGCGGCTGAGGTGTGGGAGGATGAGTCAGACAACTCACCTTAAATAAAATACAAATTTAAAACCAAGTCATACACCGAAACAGGCATTAGGAATAGTTGGAAGACAGAGAGAGGCTATGCTGGGACTCTCATGGGAGGTGTGGGGGGGAGGGGGGGGATGGGGGGGCAAGGGGGATCATGGGTGAGGTAGGGGGGATGGGGGGGGGACATAGCGGTATGGTATTGAGGAACCAGTAATGGTAGAGGGTAATATTTTTATATTTTATATTGTATGGAATTTAAAGATTATGTGCAAAAAGAAAAGGCCACAATGATGTGAAAGTATCGAGGGATAAGTTTGACTGGAAAGTTGAAACAACATCCTCCTACGAATAGTACTTGGCTGACGTGGCAAAAGAAAAAAAAAAAAGAAGAAGAAGATGGACCCTCAAAAAGTATCTGCTTTCCCGGACTGGCCTGCACCTGCAGATAGGAAAGGGGTACAGCGCTTTATTGGTTCGTCAATTTCTATAGGAAATTCATCAGAGGGTTCTCTTTGATAATTGCTCCTATCACCAAGCTTACCAGACAAGGGACCCGATTCTGCTGGACTCCTTAGGCACAGCTGGCCTTCGAAGAACTCAAGGCACTGTTCACTTCAGCCATTATCCTTAAACATCCTAATCCAGCTCTACCTTTCGTGTTGGAAGTTGACGCATATTAAATTGCGGTAGGAGCAGTGCTCTTTCAACGGCAAGGCGCCAAACCCCTCCTGTACCCTGTGGGGTTTTTCTCACGCAAACTTTCATCATCAGAAAGGAATTATGATGTGGGGGAATCGGGAACTTCTGGCCATTAAAGCGGCTTTGGAGGAATGATGTTATCTGCTGGAGGGTGCTGCACATCCCATTCTGGTCTATACAGACCATAAGAACTTAGAGTACCTGAGAACAGCTAAGAGACTAAGACCTCGGCAGGCCAGATGGGCACTCTTTTTCTCCCGATTCCAGTTCCACATTACCTACAGACCCGGATCCAAAATTGTCAAGCCTGACGCGCTCAGTATGTTCCTTGACTCGGAGAAAACCCTACTTCCAGACACCATTCTTCCTTCAGGGAACTTCCTGCTTCTTCAAGAGGGTCTTGTCTCTCGAATTAGATGGGCCTCTATAGGGATGACCCCACCTGCTGAGGCTTGTGCTAAAGACAGCCTATTCTGGCACGAAGGCAAGATCGTGGTCCCCGAGGACCTAAGGGTGCATGTGTTGGAACTTTGCCATGATCATAAGTTGGCTGGACATTTTGGTGCATGAAAAACAACTGATCTGGTGCAACTTACCTTCTATCTGGTGCAACGTACCTTCTGGTGGCCTCATCTCATTAAGGACTGTAAGGAGTATGTTGACTCATGTAATACTTGCCATGATCATAAGTTGGCTGGACATTTTGGTGCATGAAAAACAACTGATCTGGTGCAACGTACCTTCTATCTGGTGCAACGTACCTTCTGGTGGCCTCATCTCATTAAGGAGTGTAAGGAGTATGTTGACTCATGTAATACTTGGGCCAGAAGCAAGAACAGCTGGGCAAGAGGCTGGGGCCTATTAAAACCCCTACCGGTCCCAGGGAGACCATGGAGTATGATTTCGATGGACTTCATCGTTGAACTCCCCCCATCAGAAGGCTTTTCCTCCATCTTTGTTGTGGTAGATAGGCTGTCTAAGATGGCCCATTTTCTTCCCATGAAGGGCACTCCCTCAGCTATGGAGACAGCTACTATCTTCATTAAAGAAATCATAAGATTGCACGGAGTTCCAACGAATATCGTATCTGTGGTGTCCAATTTACCTCTAGGTTCTGGAAAGCCCTCTGTGGCTCCCTGGAAATTGAACTGGCATTTTCCTCAGCTTATCATCCCCAGTCGAATGGGCAAACTGAGAGGACCAATCAGACTCTGGAGCAATATCTCCGCTGTTTTTCTGCATTTTCTCAGGATGATTGGGCCTCCTTACTCCCTGTTGCGGAGTTTTCATATAACAACTCTCTAAAATTCAGCTACCAATCAGACACCATTCTACGCCAGCTTTGGCTTCCATCCGTCCTTTCTGCTTGGATCATTACCTGAATGTATCGTTCCTGCAGTCTCCGAAACCCTGGATTTCTTTTCAGTTAATAATAAATTACTACAGGACACCATGGCCAAGGCTCAGGAATACTATAAAAAGATGTTCGATAGGAAGAGGCGCGGGGAAGTTGTTTTGGAACCTGGCAACCAAGTTTGGTTATCTACCACCAATCTGAAATTGGCCTGTCCTTCTAAAAAACTAGGCCCTAAGTTTTTGGGTCCTTTCCTGGTGAAAAAAAAAATTAACGACGTTGCCTACGAACTTGATCTACCTAACTCTCTGAACGTGCATCCAGTCTTCCATGTGTCTCTCCTGAAACCTGTTACTCCCAATTCCTTTGTTGGCCGCAGTGTCAGCCCGCCTAAGCCTATTCTAGTTAACAACTAGGAGGAATTCGAAGTGGAAGCAATTCTAGATTGCAGGAGGAGACGCAATCAAACCCAGTATCTCATTAAGTGGAAAGGGTATGGTCCTGAAGACAACTCGTGGGAGCCTGAAAGCAACCTATATGCCAGAGAACTCTTGAGGAGGGGGCACTGTCAGAGAGGTTACCTGGTTGGGCGCCGGTGCGGTGCACGCCGGCGTGCTCTTCTGTGGGCACTGGTGTGCATGGTCTGGCTGACCCTGGTGCGCACGGTGGTGCCCGGATGCACGCGCGTGTGCGCGTTGGCACGCGTCTGCCTGTGGGCGCTGGTCTGCATGCTCCTGGGGGTGTTGGTGTGTGCACCGGTGTACAGGGGTGTGCGTGTGCACACGCGGCTGTGCGCATCAGTGCGTGCACGGTGTTTGGCGCCAATCAGCCTACTTAGGCCTGCTGCATTCTCTGCTCGGTGCTGCCTGACCAACAGCTCCTGTGCCATAGTTCCCGTTGCCTTCTCCCGTGTTCCTGTGTACTGATGTCCTGACGACCCGACTTGCCTATTGGATTCTCCTGACTTCTGCCTGTACCTGACCCCAGCTTGATTGAGCCAGCTTCTGCCTGCTCCTTTGTACCTTTGCTGCCCGCCTGTTGCCGAACCCTGCCTGTATTGTGACCTGCCTGCCTTGCTCCTGCTCAGCATCTGTTGCCTGTTCTCCTGACTACTACTACCTGCCGCTTGAAGATCACCTTTCCTTCCGACACCTGGACTACTGCACAAGGCTCTCATACTACTCCGCACTCTCGTGCCTCCTGTCTACTCTACCAGGGGGGGTGATGCTGTCTCTCAGGTGATTTCACCACACCATTTAGGCCTCCGTCACCAGTCAGGACATCCAGCCTGAGAGAGGGGGATCCCAGGTTCACACCCTGGTGCACCTGCACCGATGGTGAAGCGTTCCAGGGTGAGGTGACCAGTCGGGTCATCAGAAGAGCCTGCTGTTCCAAGACGTTCATTTGGGCCTTGACCGCAGGGTTGGGTGAGAGGGCTTTTGCCCATTTGCAGGAAACAGGGACACTGCATCACAGAAGAAGTTAAATGGTCACTGTATACAGACGTCATTGCTGTTAGTCATCTTGCTGACACTTGTAGTGCCACAGGGCTAAAGGATAAGGGTATTCATTTCCAGGAACACTGTATACAGACATCATTGTCCTTTCACCTTGCTGAGAAAGATCCTGCCTTCTTCACTTGATAATCCGGGCCAGTTGTGTTGTTTGGCGCTGCTATTCAGGAGTTTAAGTGCACCAATGAAAGTGGCTAGCTGAAGGCACAACGTTTTATCTGTTTTTCAAAAGGACTTAAGCTACTAGTGCCATACGGACCCTCACACACATATTCAGGCTCTGTATATGCAGTGGATGTGTTGGACAGTTTATCTAGGAAGTTAAGCCATTATATGTTGATTTGAATAAAGTGTTTAAAGTTGGGCCTGTGGAGTCAGGGGACTGAAGAGAAAAGCCTGACACAAAGAGGGTCATTCCTCTGCTCTCCTCCTGTCTGGACTCATAGAGCCAACCTGAATAAAGGTAACCAATCTGATACGGATTGCCATATTGTGATTTATTTGCCATGTAAGCGTGCCTCTGCTTTTGGGGTTATTCTTAGGTTTTGAATCTCCTGAAAGCAACCTGAATATAGTATTGAGCTATATTGCTCATAATCTAAAAAAAAAAAAAAAACAACAAAATACCAGCGCTAAATCATAGGAACCTGTGAAGCAGTCAAAAATATGGGAATAAAAATCAATAGATGAGGGTCTGTATCCCGTGCAGCTGGAAAAAAAACATAACTGGTAGAAATAGATCAAACAATAGAAAACAGAAAACACCAGCGCTCAAAGGGTTAAAAAAGCAGTCCGCAATTCATAAAAAATATTAAAAGATTAATAATAAAATTTTAATAATTTTTTTATGAACTGCGGACTGCTTTTTTAACCCTTTGAGCGCTGGTGTTTTCTATTGCTCATAACCTCAGTTATTGCTCTTGCATTGCATTCCTTGAACATATATATATTGTTACTGTTCGTTACTTTTCCACAGAAATATTGCAGTAAAGACAATGTCTGTGTTTTATCATAACGTGTGTGTTTCTCATTGGTTGTTGCATTTACACTATTGCCAGGTGTGCCAGAGGGAGCTGAGACTGTTACTGGGGTTGAGAGGTAGAGTAACGGACTGAACAAACTTAAGCGGCTCCTCTGGGGGTAGTGCTGTTTAACTTTTTAGAATTAATTGTGTAAATTTTACATTTTTTCACATGTAACATTGTAACTTCTTTCTGGGTGTATAGTAAATGCACAGAGAGAGAAGCACATCTGCAGGCTGGAGAATTATATTTGTAAACATGCCTCCATTCTCCATGTGATCAGTATGATTTTTTTGTTTAATTAGTTTTTATTAAGAAGCAGAAGAAGTATATGAATGTAAGAATGTATATTGAGCCAAAATACAATCATGAATGGTTTGGAGAACACATGACACATAAAGTAGCATAAAATAGCATACTTCCTCATTTACTGCTATGTTGAATTAGAAGAAGGAAAGAATAAGAAAAAGTGAGGAGACGAAAGAAAAGACGGGAGGTAGACAAGGAGGGGAGGAGGGAGGGGGAGAGTGTGGGTCTGCCTAGGTCCACGATCCTTTGTTCACTAATAATGTCTACTTAACATCCTACATGGGTTGAGACATAATGTCCGCGTATGCGGTAGTATATTTGAAGGCAAACCAACAGGACCATATTTTCTTTGCAAGATCTAATTTGTTTTTTAGGATAAGGGTCATGTCTTCCATATAGTAAACGTGATCCACTTTCAGCAACCATTTACTTAATATTGGAATGGTTGTTTTTTTCCAATATAAAGGAATGAGTGCCTTTGCGGCATTAAGTAAATGTGGAGTGATTGATTTTTTATAAGGTCCAGTTGGTTTACCTTTGCAGTGAAACAAGACATACCACAGGTCATTTGGAACTTCCCACCCTTGAATTTCCTTGATCCAATATAAAATGGCCAGCCAAAACGGACGGATCAGTGGGCTGAACCACCACAATGGAGAGGTTTGTGGGAAGAACTTATGTAACATCACAGGCGTATAGTGCCACCTTGTCAATAGCTTGTAGTTTGCTTCTGCCATTCTAGATGCTCCGGAGGACATGTGTGCTAATAAAAGAATGATGAACTTTTGATTTGGCTGTAGTGTTTTTTGTAAGTCTTGTTCCCAGTTGTGGAGGAAAGTGGGGGCGTTCGGAGAGGTCAACGCAATCAGGGACTGATAAAAAGTATGAAACAGGTTTCTCCAATGTTTGGTCTTCTGAGAAAGCTATCTCCTCTGGAAGTTGCTCCGAAAAGGATCTCAGGGGTTTTGGAAGGGAGCGTACAAAGGCTGCTAATTGTCTGTATCTCCAATGATCCATTGTGGAGATGCTGGAGTTGGGTAGTAGTGCAGACAAAGGCAGTATTCCTCAGGCATTGGTAACGTGGTGTAGTAAAATTTGAGGTCCGAGATTCCAGACATGGATCCCGGAATCAATATTTCCAGGGGGGAAGTAATTATGACCAGACAAGGGAAGGAGTGGAGAGTTATATGGATAATTGAACATCTTACATATCGAGTCCCATGACATGAGGGAGGAGCAAGACAACGGTGATGTAGTTTTGGACAAGCTTCTGTATTTTCCAGGTATCCATATTTGTGTAAAAAGATCTGTGCCACTAAGATCAATTTCCAAAGACACCCAGCTTTTGGAACCTCTATGATACTTCCAGTCAGATATTCTGTTCAACACAGTGGCCCTGAAGTAAGACCTAAAGTCCGGAAGGGCTAGACCTCCCTCCCTCTTGGATCTAATAATAAGGGACCTAGGAAGTCTAGGTCTTCTCCTATTCCAAACATATCTACCAATAACAGAGTTTAGTATTTAAAAAAAAAACGGTATACCATATGGTATCATCTGAAACAGAAATAACACCCTGGGCAGGATATTCATCTTTACAACTCCAATTCTACCCAACCAGGAATGGCCAATCTGGGACCACTTCTGAAGGTCCGATCTAATCGTATTTAGAAGAGGGATGTAATTTGTGCGGAATAATGAAGTCAGTTTTGGGGTGAGAAAAATACCTAAGTATCTTCCTCACCTGCCAATTAAAGGGGAAGGCTTGTTTTAATTGGGTCACAGTAGAATTGGGAATAGATATATTCAAAATTTCTGATTTTGACATGTTAACCACTTAAGGACCACCTCACACCGATGTACGTCGGCAAGGCGGCACGGGCAGGCAAAATCACGTACAGGGTACGTGATTTGCCTCCCGCGGGTGGGGGGTCCGATCGGACCCCCCCCGCCGCCCGAGGCGGTCCCGTTCTGTCCCCCGGTGATCAGAGACGAGGGGGAGGCCATCCGTTCGTGGCCGCCCCCTCGCGATCGCCGCCGGCCAATGAGAACACTCCTTTGCTGCTGTATGCTAAACAGCAGCAAAGGAAGTGATGTCATCTCCCCTCGGGTCGGTATTTTCCGTTCCGGCCCGAGGAGAGAAGACATCTATGTGAGTGCACCAACACACACACACACAGTAGAACATGCCAGGCATACAAAACACCCCGATCCCCCCCCCCGATCGCCCCCCGATCCCCCCCCAATCACCCCCCCCCCTGTCACAAACTGACACCAGCAGTTTTTTTTTTTTTTTTTTTCTGATTACTGCTAGGTGTCAGTTTGTGACAGTTACAGTGTTGGGACAGTTACTGTTACCCCCCTGTAGGTCTAGGGTACCCCCCTAACCCCCCCTAATAAAGTTTTAACCCCTTGATCACCCCCTGTCACCAGTGTCGCTAAGCGATCATTTTTCTGATCGCTGTATTAGTGTCGCTGGTGACGCTAGTTAGTGAGGTAAATATTTAGGTTCGCCGTCAGCGTTTTATAGCATCAGGGACCCCCATATACTACCTAATAAATGTTTTAACCCCTTGCTTGCCCCCTAGTTAACCCTTTCACCACTGATCACCGTATAACCGTTACGGTTGACGCTGGTTAATTCGTTTATTTTTTATAGTGTCAGGGCACCTGCCGTTTATTACCGAATAAAGGTTTAGCCCCCCGATCGCCCGGCGGTGATATGCGTCGCCCCAGGCAGCGTCAGATTAGCGCCAGTACCGCTAACACCCACGCACGCAGCATACGCCTCCCTTAGTGGTATAGTATCTGATCGCATCAATATCTGATCCGATCAGATCTATACTAGCGTCCCCAGCAGTTTAGGGTTCCCAAAAACGCAGTGTTAGCAGGATCAGCCCAGATACCTGTTAGCACCTGCGTTTTGCCCCTCCGCCCGACCCAGCCCAGCCCACCCAAGTGCAGTATCGATCGATCACTGTCACTTACAAAACACTAAACGCATAACTGCAGCGTTCGCAGAGTCAGGCCTGATCCCTGCGATCGCTAACAGTTTTTTTGGTAGCGTTTTGGTGAACTGGCAAGCACCAGCACCAGCCCCAGGCAGCGTCAGGTTAGCGCCAGTACCGCTAACACCCACGCACGCACCATACACCTCCCTTAGTGGTATAGTATCTGAACGGATCAATATCTGATCCGATCAGATCTATACTAGTGTCCCCAGCAGTTTAGGGTTCCCAAAAACGCAGTGTTAGCGGGATCAGCCCAGATACCTGCTAGCACCTGCGTTTTGCCCCTCCGCCCAGGCGAGCCCAGCCCACCCAAGTGCAGTATCGATCGATCACTGTCACTTACAAAACACTAAACGCATAACTGCAGCGTTCGCAGAGTCAGGCCTGATCCCTGCGATCGCTAACAGTTTTTTTGGTAGCATTTTGGGGAACTGGCAAGCACCAGCCCCAGGCAGCGTCAGGTTAGCGCCAGTACCGCTAACACCCACGCACGCAGCATACACCTCCCTTAGTGGTATAGTATCTGATCGCATCAATATCTGATCCGATCTGATCTATACTAGCGTCCCCAGCAGTTTAGGGTTCCCAAAAACGCAGTGTTAGCGGGATCAGCCCAGATACCTGCTAGCACCTGCGTTTTGCCCCTCCGCCTGGCCCAGCCCAGCCCACCCAAGTGCAGTATCGATCGATCACTGTCACTTACAAAACTCTAAACGCATAACTGCAGCGTTCGCAGAATCAGGCCTGATCCCTGCGATCGCTAACAGTTTTTTTGGTAGCGTTTTGGGGAACTGGCAAGCACCAGCGGCGTAGTACACCCCGGTCGTAGTCAAACCAGCACTGCAGTAACACTTGGTGACGTGGCGAGTCCCATAAGTGCAGTTCAAGCTGGTGAGGTGGCAAGCACAAGTAGTGTCCCGCTGCCACCAAAAAGACAAACACAGGCCCGTCGTGCCCATAGTGCCCTTCCTGCTGCATTCGCCAATCCTAATTGGGAGCCCACCACTTCTGCAGCGCCCGTACTTCCCCCATTCACATCCCCAACCAAATGCAGTCGGCTGCATGAGAGGCATTTTTATGTCCTCCCGAGTACCCCTACCCAACGAACCCCCCCAAAAAAGAGGTAGTGTCTGCAGCAAGCGCGGATATAGGCGTGACACCCACTATTATTGTCCCTCCTGTCCTGACAATCCTGGTCTTTGCATTGGTGAATGTTTTGAACGCTACCATACACTAGTTGAGTATTAGCGTAGGGTACAGCATTCCACAGACTAGGCGCACTTTCACAGGGTCTCCCAAGATGCCATCACATTTTGAGAGACCCGAACCTGGAACCGGTTACAGTTATAAAAGTTAGTTACAAAAAAAGTGTAAAAAAAAAAAAATATATGAAATAAAAAAAAATAGTTGTCGTTTTATTGTTCTCTCTCTCTCTATTCTCTCTCTCTATTGTTCTGCTCTTTTTTACTGTATTCTATTCTGCAATGTTTTATTGTTATTGTTATTGTTATTGTTATTATGTTTTATCATGTTTGTTTTTCAGGTATGTAATTATTTATACTTTACTGTTTACTGTGCTTTATTGTTAACCATTGTTAACCATTTTTTTGTCTTCAGGTACGCCATTCACGACTTTGAGTGGTTATACCAGAATGATGCCTGCAGGTTTAGGTATCATCTTGGTATCATTCTTTTCAGCCAGCGGTCGGCTTTCATGTAAAAGCAATCCTAGCGGCTAATTAGCCTCTAGACTGCTTTTACAAGCCGTGGGAGGGAATGCCCCCCCCCCCCCCACCGTCTTCCGTGTTTTTCTCTGGCTCTCCTGTCTCAACAGGGAACCTGAGAATGCAGCCGGTGATTCAGCCAGCTGACCATAGAGCTGATCAGAGACCAGAGTGGCTCCAAACATCTCTATGGCCTAAGAAACCGGAAGCTACGAGCATTTTATGACTTAGATTTCGCCGGATGTAAATAGCGCCATTGGGAAATTGGGGAAGCATTTTATCACACCGATCTTGGTGTGGTCAGATGCTTTGAGGGCAGAGGAGAGATCTAGGGTCTAATAGACCACAATTTTTTCAAAAAAGAGTACCTGTCACTACCTATTGCTATCATAGGGGATATTTACATTCCCCGAGATAACAATAAAAATGATTAAAAAAAAAAATATGAAAGGAACAGTTTAAAAGTAAGATTAAAAAAGCAAAAAAATAATAAAGAAAAAAAAAAAAAAAAAAAAAAAAAAGCACCCCTGTCGCCCCCTGCTCTCGTGCTAAGGCGAACGCAAGCGGCGGTCTGTCGTCAAACGTAAACAGCAATTGCACCATGCATGTGAGGTATCACCACGAAGGCCAGATCGAGGGCAGTAATTTTTCCAGTAGATCTCCTCTGTAAATCTAAAGTGGTAACCTGTAAAGGCTTTTGAAGGATTTTAAACATGTATTTATTTTGTTGCCACTGCACGTTTGTGCGCAATTTTAAAGCATGTCATGTTTGGTATCCATGTACTGGGCCTAAGATCATCTTTTTTATTTCATCAAACATTTGGGCAATATAGTGTGTTTTAGTGCATTAAAATTTAAAAAAGTGTGTTTTTCCCCCAAAAAATGCGTTTGAAAAATCGCTGCGCAATTACTGTGTGAAAAAAAAAAATGAAACACCCACCATTTTAATCTGTAGGGCATTTGCTTTAAAAAAATATATAATGTTTGGGGGTTCAAAGTAATTTTTTTGCAAAAAAAAAATAACTTTTTCATGTAAACAATAAGTGTCAGAAAGGGCTTTGTCTTCAAGTGGTTAGAAGAGTGGGTGATGTGTGACATAAGCTTCTAAATGTTGTGCATAAAATGCCAGGACAGTTCAAAACCCCCCCAAATGACCCCATTTTGGAAAGTAGACACCCCAAGCTATTTGCTGAGAGGCATGTCGAGTCCATGGAATATTTTATATTGCGACACAAGTTGCGGGAAAGAGACAAATTTTTTTTTTTTTTTTTTTTTTTTGCACAAAGTTGTCACTAAATGATATATTGCTCAAACATGCCATGGAAATATGTGAAATTACACCCCAAAATACATTCTGCTGCTTCTCCTGAGTACGGGGATACCACATGTGTGAGACTTTTTGGGAGCCTAGCCGCGTACGGGACCCCGAAAACCAAGCACCGCCTTCAGGCTTTCTAAGGGCGTGAATTTTTGATTTCACTCTTCACTGCCTATCACAGTTTCGGAGGCCATGGAATGCCCAGGTGGCACAAAACCCCCCCAAATGACCCCATTTTGGAAAGTAGACACCCCAAGCTATTTGCTGAGAGGTATAGTGAGTATTTTGCAGACCTCACTTTTTGTCACAAAGTTTTGAAAATTGAAAAAAGAAAAAAAAAAATGTTTTTTCTTGTCTTTCTTCATTTTCAAAAACAAATGAGAGCTGCAAAATACTCACCATGCCTCTCAGCAAATAGCTTGGGGTGTCTACTTTCCAAAATGGGGTCATTTGGGGGGGGTTTTGTGCCACCTGGGCATTCCATGGCCTCCGAAACTGTGATAGGCAGTAAAGAGTGAAATCAAAAATTTTCACCCTTAGAAATCCTGAAGGCAGTGATTGGTTTTCGGGGTCCCGTACGCGGCTAGGCTCCCAAAAAGTCCCACACATGTGGTATCCCCATACTCAGGAGAAGCAGCTAAATGTATTTTGGAGTGCAATTCCACATATGCCCATGGCCTGTGTGAGCAATATATCATTTAGTGACAACTTTATGAAAAAAAAAAAAAAAAAGTGTCACTTTCCCGCAACTTGTGTCAAAATATAAAATATTCCATGGACTCAATATGCCTCTCAGCAAATAGCTTGGGGTGTCTACTTTCCAAAATGGGGTCATTTTGGGGGGTTTTGTGCCACCTGGGCATTCCATGGCCTCCGAAACTGTGATAGGCAGTGAAGAGTGAAATCAAAAATTTACACCCTTAGAAATCCTGAAGGCGGTGATTGGTTTTTGGGGCCCCGTACGCGGCTAGGCTCCCAAAAAGTCCCACACATGTGGTATCCCCATACTCAGGAGAAGCAGCTGAATGTATTTTGGGGTGCAATTCCACATAGGCCCATGGCCTGTGTGAGCAATATATCATTTAGTGACAACTTTTTGTAAATATTTTTTTTTTTTTTTTTTGTCATTTTTCAATCACTTGGGACAAAAAAAAAAAATATTCAATGGGTTCAACATTCCTCTCAGCAATTTCCTTGGGGTGTCTACTTTCCAAAATGGGGTCATTTGGGGGGGTTTTGTACTGCCCTGCCATTTTAGAACCCCAAGAAATGACATAGGCAGTCATAAACTAAAAGCTGTGTAAATTACAGAAAATGTACCCTAGTTTGTAGACGCTATAACTTTTGCGCAAACCAATAAATATACGCTTATTGACATTTTTTTTACCAAAGACATGTGGCCGAATACATTTTGGCCTAAATGTATGACTAAAATTTAGTTTATTGGATTTTTTTTATAACAAAAAGTAGAAAATATCATTTTTTTTCAAAATTTTCGGTCTTTTTCCGTTTATAGCGCAAAAAATAAAAACCGCAGTGGTGATCAAATACCATCAAAAGAAAGCTCTATTTGTGGGAAGAAAAGGACGCAAATTTCGTTTGGGTACAGCATTGCATGACCGCGCAATTAGCAGTTAAAGCGACGCAGTGCCAAATTGGAAAAAGACCTCTGGTCCTTAGGCAGCATAATGGTCCGGGGCTCAAGTGGTTAATTTTGAAATTAGACACCATACTGAATTGTGAGAATTCTGACATGAGATTGGGCAGGGTTATCAGGGGCTGTTGAACGTAAAACAGAATATCTTCTGCATATGCAGCAAACTTATGTTCTGAGTCACCTACGACTATTCCATGGATATTTGGGTTTTGTCTTATGATAGAAAGGAAGGGTTCTAATGATAGGGCAAACAAAATAGGTGAAAGAGGACAACCCTGACGCGTACCATTGTGCAAAGTAAAGGGGTCTCTTAAGGTGCCATTTATGCGTAGTTGTGCAGTAGGGTGGTTGTAGAGCGCAGAGATTTGAGCTATCAGAGATGACCCAATGCCCAAATGGGTCAATGTGGTCATTAGGAACTCCCAGTCCACCCTATTAAAAGCCTTCTCCGCGTCAGTTAAAAAGCAAAAGGGTGGGCTGGGAGACTCAACGAACATGTGATATTAGCAAAAGAGATCGGAGAGCATTGTCTCTAGCTTCCCTACCTGGGATAAAGCCTGTTTTGTCCTTAGAAATCCATTGTGGTATCAGGGGAAGGAGTCTATTTGCGATGGCTTTAGCATATAATTTAGCTTCAATATTAAGTAGCGAGATGGGACGGTAACTCCCGCAGTTAGTGGGATCTTTACCGGGCTTGGGGATGACCGTAATGTGTGCATGAATTGTCTCGGTCGGAGGTCACCACCTGAGGAAATCGTGTTAACGTAGGCTGACAAATGAGGTAACAATGCGTCTGCAAAAGAATGATAATAGGCAACCGTAAATCCGTCAGGGCCCGGCGCCTTACCTGTTGCTTTTAAAGCTATACATAGTTCCAAGGTGGTGACTTCCCCCTCTACTGAGTTGAGTATATCAGGTGATAGTCTAGTTAAGTTTGCCTGTTGTAGGTACTCCTCAATGAGTCGCGTCCTATCTTCTCTATCTTTAATCGAGGGCTGGACATGGTATAAATTTTGATAGAACTCTCTGAACTCCTTGGCTATATTAGGGGTGTCATGGGACAAAGTGGCTGAGGAATTTTTAATTTTAGCTTTGAAAGAGGCGGATTTCTTTTGTTGCAGTGATCGAGCCAGTAAGCGGCTCGGTCTGTCGCCCCATTCGTAGAAACGTTGAGCCACTATGCGTGCCTTTTGCTTGTGTTCTAAATGAAAGAGTGATTTCAATTCCTCCCTCTTTGTGATCAAGGTGTGAAAAACACCGACTGGCTAGCTTTATGTTGTTGTTTGAGTACTCTAATTTCACTGAGTAATTTAGACTGTTGGAATATGCATTCTCTTTTTTTCCTGGCTCCTAATTCTATTAGTTTGCCCCGTATGTGGGCCTTATGGGCCTCCCAAAGTATCCCTGTGGATATGTCAGGTTGGGAATTTTCTTGAAAGTATAAAGAGAGTTCCTTACCTATCGCTTGTTTATCAATCTCATCAGCAATAAGTTCCTCATTAAGTTTCCAGTAGATTTAAAGGGGATGGATGGAACTTTAATAGTGATCATGACCGGAGCATGATCAGAGAGGGGGGAGATTTCAATTGAAGACTTCACCAGTCAGGGTAAATGATGATGGTCAATAAGAAACAGATCAATTCTGGAATAGGTCTGATGGACCTGAGAGTAATGAGTAAAGTCTCTTTCTCTAGGGTGCATAATCCCCCAGACATCCATTAATTGAGAATCATGTAAGTTCTTGCGAATAAACCTTAAACGAGTATGAGAAATGCTAGAGCTCCCTCTGGAAGTGTCAACGACAGGTTCCAGAGGCATGTTAAAGTCACCGGCAAGGAGATTGCACCCATGGGAAAAGTCCCTCAATTTTTTCAGTGTGAAAGAAATGAAGCCTGCCTGGTTTTGGTTAGGAGAATATAGAGTTGCCAAGGTACAGGGCATACTGCCCAGGGTGCCCTTCAAAAACAAATAACGTCCTAAAGGATCACTTAACATGGAATCTAATGTAAACGCAAACCCTCTGCGGAACCCGATGGCCACACCCTTTGCTTTATGTACATCAGAAAGGCCATAGTACCACGTGGGGTACTGATGTGAGTTAAGTTTTACAGTTGTAGTATGTGTAAGGTGGGTCTCCTGCAGAGAAAAACACATCCTCCTGCAGGCGGCCCAGTTCTCTGTACAGACTAGGTCTCTTTCTGGGAGCATGTAACCCCCGTACATTGATTGAAAGTAAGTTTACCTTAGCCATGGGAGCCGTGAGAGGGAATTCATGAGCATCGATACCCTGAGGAGATGGACCTGAGGCAGAGGGAAAAGGGATGGAGTAGGGAGAAGGAGGGAGGTGGGAAAGAAAAGGAAGAGGATAAGGAAAGTAGCAAAGGGAGGAGAGAAAATCATTAACATATAAGGAGCAAAAAACACAGATCACCATGGGGGGGTGAGTACAAGTGCACGCATATCATTGCAGTGCAAAAACAGATGCACATGAGGCCCAGCACCCCCACATCCATACCCCACAGAGGGACAGGAACATGAGGGCATGAAGCCACACAGCTCCTATTAAAGGGAGGGTGATAGCGCCCGGGCATCCAGACACAGACACCTAGGAGAAAGTGAGCAGCGTCTCAATGTCCCGGCGCCGTCACTATATGCTGTAAAGAATAAAGACACCAATAAATAGTCATATATGAGAGGAAAAAGTTACATCATGCTAAACAAGCATCTATATAAAATTGTAACTTGCATAGCCAGACTACTTAGCTAAAGGCCTCATCCTGAACTTGGAGCAGTGTATGTCAAACTTAAGAAAATAAAGCTAGTAACTAAGACACATGCTCCCTATTAACAAACCCAATGTAGGATTAAACTGGGCCGAATGAACTTGCTAAGTATTCATTTCAACTTCCATCAGGAGATGAGAGGCTGTGAAGTAGTACTGCAGACTAGATATTCAAGTTAGCTGTGGAGAAGATCCGGTTATAGAGGAGCGATGTTTGCGAACGACCTTCTGCCGTTTTGGTTCAGGAGGCAGAGGTGGGATGCCATCTTGCCAGCCAGGTAGCTCCGGAGGGGAAATGTTCATGTCTAGGCACAACTTTTCCAGGTCCTCTGGGAATCTAAGTACAGCCGTTTTACCATCTCTGCTAGCTATGAGGGTGGCAGGAAAGCCCCATCTGTAGTTGATCGATGCATCCTTTAGCTTTTCCGTGAGAGGACGCAGGGCCTTGCAACTCTCTAGTGTTTCCCTAGCCAGATCCGGAAAGAAGGAAAGATTTGCACCATCAAACTCAAGTGAGGCAGCCTCTCTGGCCTTTTTCATAATTGGTTCTTTTTCAGGGTAGTGATGCACTCTGCATATAATATCCCTCGGGATATCAGAGGAAAGGTTACGTGGGCAGAGGGCTCGGTGAGCACGGTCTATTTGCAGGGGATGGTCCGCAGGCTGGCTGAGGAGGCCATTAAAGATACCCCGGATGGAGGGGAGTAAATTATCATCCCTTGTTGCCTCAGGGAGACCCCGAATCCTGATATTGTTTCGCATGTTGCAATTTTCCTGATCCTCTAATTTATATAGGGCCATTCTGTGTGCTACAGCGAGTTGGCGATTAGAGGACTGTAAAGCTCGAATGGCCGCCGCGTGGCGGTCTAGGCGCTGCTCAGTCTCCTCCACCCTCTCTAGGACCTGAGAGAGATCCAACCGCACTGCAGAGACCTCCTTCCCGATAACCCGCTCAAGGCCCAACAGCATGGATGCCAGATCAGTCTTCGTGGGTAAGTCACTCACCAAGGTAGCGACCCCTGTGCGTGTATGTGTGCTCACCTCTTCCTTCGATCTGGCTGACGAGGCGGGAGAACGGCGTCAGAGTTCAGGCCTGGTGTGGGAGGCTCAGCCCGCTCTCAAAGTCACGCTGCGGGGTGAGCGGCCTAAGCCATCAGTATCCTCCATGTCCTCCAGTTCTGCGGACAAGAACCGCTTGATCGAGCCTGACGAGGTTCCCTTCTTAGGCAGGGGCTTACCGGATCTTTTCCTCATTGTTAGTGATAAAGTAGCAGTGATAATTTGCGCAATAAAAGGCTGTATGTGTTGTGTCGGCGCCGGAGCTCAGGGGAGATGTGTCCGCTCTACAGCATGCCGAAACCATGCCCCCCATGATCAGTATGATTTACTTATACTGTATGTTTATTACATGACTGAAAACTACACAGATTTGTACCTGATTGTAGGTTTCAGGAACTAGCAGCATGCATAAGAAAAGACTGCTATTTCACAGGTGGAATGTAGAAAACATTTTTCTCAGCAAAGGGAATTGTGCCTGACAATCTTAAATATCAGATTGTAGTCATCAAATGGTTAACCAAAATTTTGAAGAAGATGGGCAAGTAAACTTAGATACTAAAATGTGGTTCTATTTTGAACACATAATGATAACTTGGTTCTTCTACAAAAAATGTTCTAAATATATCCTGGTAAATTTTAGGTTTCAGCATGTTCAAAATTTTCATGTGCACTCTACCTACTTGATTAAATTTAAATAATTGATGTATTCCTTTCATGACATTTTAGGACTACAGCTGAACTCAATTTCTTGAAATGGTAACATATTAATCACAAAGGCTGTGTCCAGCATTCATAATTGTTTGGAGGCAAGGACAAAATAAACCAAGAAATAATGTCTGTTAAAAACTAAAATATCACTGACATTAAATGAGCAGTACAAATGGCAGAATGTCCTATTAGGGTGCATTTATAAAGTAAATCAGGTCAAAACCAGCTTTTTCATGCCTAATGCTGTTGAACACAGCTACATGCCTTTGAAATGTATTGTTTTACAAGAATTTACTAAAATTCCCATTGACATGAACCCTAAAGCCCCGTACACATGATCGGAATTTCCGACAACAAAACCGTGTTTTTTTTCCGAAGGATGTTGGCTCAAACTTGTCTTGCATACACAAGGTCACACAAATGTTGGCCAAAATTCCGAACGTCAAGAACGCGGTGACGTACAACGGGAGTATAAAAAGGAAGTTCAATAGCCGGTGCGCCACCCTTTGGGCTCCTTCTGCTAATCTTGTGTTTATCTCGTCTTAGTAGAAGTTTGGTGAGAGACGATTCACGCTTTTCAGCCTCGTGCTTTTCAGCCTCGTGCTTTTCAATTCGTTTCTGCTTTTCAGTTTGTGCTTGTGGGTTCGTATCTGTTCTTCACTGCGTGTTGTCAGTTCATTCCTGTCTTTCAGCGCGTTCTATTTAATAGTTTGCTTCTGTTTTTCAGTGCGTTCTTGTCCACTCGTTTCTGATCTTCAGATCATTCTTCTCAGGTCCTTTCTGATTTTCAGTGCTTTCTGTCAGTTTGTTCTGACCAGCCAACCATTTTCAAGCGATGTTGCGGGTAGGTTCTCATCGTAGAGTTCATGCTGTGCTTGGGCATGGTGTTGGAGTTCTTGCTTTGACCCAAGTCCAGTCCATGAACAAGGCGAGTCCATAGACAAAGAATTGGTTGCTCCAGCGTGACCAATTCTTGCACATGCCTTTGTTGAGGGAGATCCAGGAGAATAATCCTGATGATTTCAGGAATTATCTCTGGATGACGGACCCCATTTTTCACCATCTGTTGGCTTTGCTGTCCTCTTATATTATTAAGCAAGACACCTGCATGCGGCAAGCCATCACTTCCGAGTAGAGGCTCGTCGCCACCTTGCGGTACTTGGCGACGGGGAGAAGTCGCCAGGATATCAAGTTTACAACTGAAAACTCCCCCCAGGCTCTGGGAATCTTTATTCCAGAGACCTGTTCTGTCATAATTCAGGTCCTGCAGAAGGACTATATTAAGGTAGGTTTCATCCTTTAACATCACATTCTATGTATTTAATGTTTGCTAATGTATTGTATTTTTTCATCATTCCCCAATTACCATGATTGTAACATGCTGTGAATGTCCTCTTTGTCCTCATGCATGCTGTAAGCTTTTAATGCTCCTTTTTTGTCCTTCATGCACATTTGCCTTCACTAACCTCCCTAACATGCTATCCTGAGCCCATACACACCTAGCCTAGTCACTTAACAATGTATTTTGTCAGCTCCATTGTAGTGCTTACCCTAAACACCCCCTAAAATGTGTACAATTGTTGACACAAAAAAAGAGAGGAAAGTGCACCAAAAATGAGCCACGTCCATAAATCATTGAGGATACAAAATAAGGTAGTACTGAGTATTACCAGGGAGGCAGACTTTTTAGGCTAAGAAACAGTGGAGAAGATATAGCAGTGTAAAAAATATAAATTTATAGAAAAATACAAATATCTAAAAAACAATGACAATTGTAACATATAGCATCTATGATTATTGTGCAGTGAGCCCTTGTATGTCTACGCGTTTCACCGTTAGGCTTCCTCAGAACACGGCCAAGGTTCACAAATAAGACAGAGAAGGGAATATGTCTCTCTATCTAAAATGAGATATAATGTCATTAGACACACACAACTAACACATAAACAAACTGTTAACGATAAAAATCGTGCACTAAGCTACTGCGAGCATAGGAAAGAACACCAAGCCGGTACCTTAAATTGGAATGCAAAATCATGCAAGTCATGGTAGCATGAGAAAGTTCAATTAGCAGTAAGAAAGCTGAAATTAAAGCAAATGCAACCAGCTTTAATAAGCAAGAATGTGCATTTGGGCAGAGAAAACTTTATAGGTTTATTAAAGAATGAGACTTACTATATTAGATAAAGCTAAATATCTCAGCAGGGGCATGTAAACAATATTCCTAATTAAAGGAGCAGCCATTAGAGGGAGGAGGGCCAGCACTGGATGCACCACTTAGATCCTGGATTTAGTATCAGCAATGCTGAAGGCTCAATACAATCCCATCGCTGCATCTATAAGCATATAATGACAGATTAAGCTAAATATAAAAACGGTAATATTATGTAGAATTTTTTTTTTTTTTTTTTTACTGCAGCAAAGATAATAGCATATAGGGCATTTGGTGCAGCAAGGGCCAAGTGATAGTGTATAGCTAAGTACTTACATTCAGGATACAAATAATCCAACGTGCCCCTGGGAGACAGCAATACACTGCACACAGGACCAGCAGAAGCTGATAGATATTTATATCCTTGATCAGTCACAGCTGATCCTGAGAACTTATGGGGATTGTAGGCCAACAGCAACAGAGCTTTCTGAACATATGCAGGAAGATATGCCGAAAAAAAAAAAAAAACTACAGCGTCCGAGCGAGAAGACCTCACACATATACGCCGGCTCTTAGTGCATCATGAGCATTGTAGGAAATAGTGCCTCTGTCCATTACTAGACTTTCGATCTGTATCAAAATAGGCGGATTGCCAGTGTTGCAGTGACATCGCTATCTAGAAAACGCATGAATCTCCAGAACTCTGCGCAATCACTGTTGTCTCAGCTATGATTAGCAAAGGTCAGCAGGTGCTAGACAGTAAAAAACTCTTTAAAAATACTGTGATCAGTATGCTACCCCATCGCTATCTAGGAAACGCATGACTCTCCGCGCAATCATTGTTGTCTCAGCTATAATTAGCAAAGGTCAGCAGGTACTAGACAGTAAAAAATCTCTTTAAAAATACCGTGATCAGTATGCTACCCCTGACATACATATCTGAGGAGCTGCATACTTGAAAGTAGATGAACAGCAGGTACTCAGCTTCAGATATTCCATCAATATCGCTCAAAGGTGGATAGCGCATGATACATCATAAAAACAGAACAAAGATGCATATAACACAGTATATGAACAAAATGATACACATATATATTAGAACAATGTGTAGACCATGCGTGAATTCTCCAAATCTTATTCAGTATATGATTAATGCTCATTATGCATACATGACATTAGGGTGTCCGTTTATGAAGCAGTGAATACTATTCACTGCTTCGTTCTCCGGCATTCACAGTGAAGATCTTTCTCCTCTGTGTGCCAGTTTATGAAGCTTTGTAGATTGCTTCACCTTTGGAGGAGTGAAGAGATCTACAAATGCTTCCAACAGTGGAGAACAGCCCCTGATACTGGAATCTCATGAGACTCTATGAGGTTACAGCACCAGAAATACAGAGATGTCAGTTTATAAGGCAGTGATAAATTATCACCGCTCAATACACTGACAGACGGTGTGGATTAATAAAATAATGAGTCCCCCTACATTATATACATATGTATACACATACACACACACATTATATATACATGTATATACACACACATTATATATATATACATATACACATTATATGTATATATGTATATATATGTATACACATAAATATGACAGGGGGACATGCTTACAGTGTTGGGGGGTCTGAACGAGGCATAAGGAAGGTAAAAATCTTCCTCCTTCCCCCTCAGATCCCCCGGGATTTTCTCTTCATTCCCCGATTCACCACCTCTGAGCTGGTGAACCTGGGAGTTTGAATTCTGACTCAGATCGCCAGTGAAGCGGTGAGATATACTGGCCGTTACTGTGTCATTCAATGAGGATTCTCCGTGTGTAGAGATAATCGGCGGGAGAACAAGTTCAAACATGTTCTCCTCCGATTATCACTATTTCATAAACTGTTTATGGACTGTGATCAGCGGCGATCCTCGGGATCACCGCTGATCACTGCTTCATAAACGGACACCTATATCGGTATATATATCGATATCTCTATTCAAATCTTCTACCAAATCTTACAAATGATACAAATACGGACTAAGTCTGTTTAACATATGTTACCTTTTCGGCGAGCAAGATCCATAAAAGACCGTCTAGTATGAAGTCACTATTGCAAAGCCACTGATGCAACAGAATCCCCTATGGGTCTCTTTAAATGTGGCAAATGCGACTTTTGCGATTTGCTACTGACAGGATCTTTGGTTCCTCTCCCAAATGGTCACACACACGTCCTATGGCACCACATCACATGTCAAACTCAAGGAGTTATTTACATCATCTTTTGTCCATGTGGAGCCTTCTATGTGGGCAAAACCACTAGGCCCTTCTGGAGAAGAATTAAAGACCACGTATACTATGCTACAAATGGTCTTTTAAACACCACAATGGGTTATCACGTAGCCTTCAAGCATATGTATGACCCCGTGATGTTTAAATTTGCAGCTCTTGACATTGTCTACGCAGACCCCCGTGGGGGCGATTTTGATAAAAGAGTACTCCAGCGTAAAACGCAATGGATACATAAGTTATGAGCCACGGTCTATCCAGGCATGAATGACATGATCAGTTTCAAACCCTTTCTTTAATACGGTCCTATGTTGTACCATGCGATTTGCTTCATTTGCAGCTCTTGTGTATCCCTCCTCAGTTGCTTCCCTATTTCCGCCCCATCCCCCCTTTTCCCCTTTCTGTTTCATAGATAAGGTAACATATGTTAAACAGACTTAGTCCGTATTTGTATCATTTGTAAGATTTCGTAGATGATTTGAATAGAGATATCGATATATATATACAGATATAATGTCATGTATGCATAATGAGCATTAATCATAAACTGAATGTGATTTGGAGAATTCACGCATGGTCTACACATTGTTCTAATATATATGTGTATCATTTTGTTCATATACTGTGTTATATGCATCTTTGTTCTGTTTTTATGATGTATCATGCGCTATCCACCTGTGAGCGATATTGATGGAATATCTGAAGCTGAGTACCTGTTGTTTATCTACTTTCAAGTATGTAGCTCCTCAGATATGTATGTCTGGGGTAGCATACTGATCACGGTATTTTTAAAAAGATTTTTTACTGTCTAGCACCTGCTGACCTTTGCTAATTATAGCTGAGACAACAATGATTGCGCAGAGATTCATGCGTTTTCTAGATAGCGATGGGGTAGCATACTGATCACGGTATTTTTAAAGAGATTTTTTACTGTCTAGCACCTGCTGACCTTTGCTAATCATAGCTGAGACAACAGTGATTGCGCAGAGTTCTGGAGATTCATGCGTTTTCTAGATAGCGATGTCACTGCAACACTGGCAATCCGCCTATTTCGATACAGATCGAAAGTCTAGTAATGGACAGAGGCACTATTTCCTACAATGCTCATGATGCACTAAGAGCCGACGTATGTGTGAGGTCTTCTCGCTCGGACGCTGTACTCGTTCGGCTCTTTTCACAGATAGGATTTTTTTTTTTCGGCATATCTTCCTGCATATGTGCAGAAAGCTCTGTTTCTGTTGGCCTACAATCCCCATAATTCAATCTGCTATCCTGGAATCACACGATGCTAGTTCTCAGGATCAGCTGTGACTGATCAAGGATATAAAAATCTGTCAGCTGATGCTGGTCCTGTGTGCAGTGTATTGCTGTCTCCCAGGGGCACGCTGGATTATTTGTATACTGGATGTAAGTACTTAGCTATACACTATCACTTTGCCCTTGCTGCACCAAACGCCCTATATGCTATTATCATTGCTGCAATGATAAAAAAAAATTCTACATGATATTACCATTTTTATATTTAGCTAAATCTGTCATTATATGCTTATAGATGCAGCGATGGGATTGTATTGAGCCTTCAGCATTGCTGATACTAAATCCAGGATCTAAGTGGTGCATCCAGTGCTGGCCATCCTCCCTCTAATGGCTGCTCCTTTAATTAGGAATATTGTTTACATGCCCCTGCTGAGATATTTAGCTTTATCTAATATAGTAAGTCTTATTCTTTAATAAACCTATAAAGTTTTCTCTGCCCAAATGCACATTCTCGCTGATTGACGCTGGTTGAATTTGCTTTAATTTCAGCTTACTTACTGCTGATTGAACTTTCTCATGCTACCGTGACTTGCATGATTTTGCATTCCAATTTAAGGTACCGGCTTGGTGTTCTTTCCTATGCTCGCAGTTGCTTAGCGCATGATTTTTATCATTAACAGTTTGTTTATGTGTTAGTTGTGTGTGTCTAATGACATTATATCTAATTTTAAATAGAGAGACAGATTCCCTTCTCTGTCTCATCTGTGAACCTTGGCCGTGTCCTGAGGAAGCCTAACAGTGAAACGTGTAGACATACAAGGGCTCACTGCACAATAATCATAGATGCTATATGTTACAATTGTCATTGTTTTTTAGATATTTGTATTTTTCAATAAATTTATATTTTTTACACTGCTATATCTTCTCCGCTGTTTCTTAGCCTAAAAAGTCTGCCTCCCTGGTAATACTCAGTACTACCTTATTTTGTATCCTCAATGTGTACAATTGTTATTGTTGTCCTTAAATTCAGGCAGAGTGCAAGTGGCTTTTTTGGGGGGGGCAAAACTCATTTGGAACCCCCCCCAACCGCTAAGTCAACCGATACCAATCCTCTATTTGCTGACTTTGCAAACCCATACACACTATACCTACCTTTTTTGCGGTAATATTTATGAATTAATTCACCAAAGCATCTAGTGCAAGGGCCTGCCTGAATACTTTAAAATGGTACTGTTTAAAGTATGGTTCTCCTATTATCTTGATAGGTCATTGCAGAATGTAAAAATGTGCTTCAATTTGGACAGTGTGTATTCATATTTTTGTATTATGACACTTCTTACCTGTTCAGTGGGCTGCCAATAGTGTAAGTAAGGAGGGGCTGGCCAAAGTAATACACATTATTTATGCATTCAGCTCTCAATGAAGTGGAGACAGTTACCTGTCCAAAACATCTCCCCCCACCCTAAAATGTTTAAACTGGGCCATCGGTGGGGGTGGGGGATCTGATAAGTGGATTTTATACTTTTGTATTTAAATACTCATTAAAATAAATGTTATACTTATGTTGGCCAAGAATGTTTGTGTCTAATCTGCTTGCAATTTTTTCTTGTTTGACTCCACAGTTTCCTTCAAACCCACAGGAATGGCAGACTGCTTGCCCAGCAGTGGGACTACTCGGGGTCATACTATTATAATTATAAGGGGTATAGCAGTACAGTGTTTTTGGCGGTGGTGTCGGCAACTTACGAGTTTTCGTATGTGGACGTGGGGATGTGGCAGGATGTCGGATGGTGGAGTCATCTCCCAGACGGAGTTTTACAGACGACTCCAGAATGGCATCTTGGGCTTGCCACCTCCAGAAGACAATGTGGCAGGACTCACGGAGCATTTGCACTGGGGACCATCTTATGCGGCCATTCCCTATGAGGACCCTCACCTCGGACCAGATGGTTTTTAATCACCAGCTGACCAGAGCCAGA
The DNA here is from genome assembly GCA_037952925.1 of Lithobates clamitans. NCBI lineage: Eukaryota > Metazoa > Chordata > Amphibia > Anura > Ranidae > Lithobates > Lithobates clamitans. Next base: position 832,856 of record JBBGZY010000152.1, read on the forward strand.
AGAGTGGTGGAAAATGCCTTTGGCATAATGGCCAGCAGGTTCCGCCTATTCCTCACTGCTATTAATATGGCAGAATATAAACTAAATCACATAATTCTTTCATGCTGCCTTTTACACAACTATTTCTGCAAAAATGCAGCCAACTATGTGGCCTCAGTTGTGACTGAGGCCGGCTTACCGGATACAACTCTGACGGCTCTTGAAGCTGGCTGTCCTGGCTTGCCCCCCCAAAGTGCCCGCGAAGTACGGCAAAGATATCTAGAGTACTTCGCGGGTAGGGGGGCCATTGATATGCCAGAGAATGTCTAACCTGTTTTAAATAAATTGTTTGTTAAAAACGGAATTTATATTTCATTTGATTTACTGCTTGTGTTTCTTTTAGCTGTCTCCTAGGTTCTCCAATGGCCTTTTATTTTTGGCCATTTTCTTTAATAGTGCAAAGGTAACTTATTTGATACATGAGGTGACAATCTCTTCTTCAGCTAACTATTATGTTGTGCTATGGGTCTGCTACATACACACCTTATTTTTGTTGTTAATGTATGTAATGCAATAATGATAAAAATAATCATCCATTTCAACTCCATGAATTAATTGCTTGCAGTCCCTAAAATGGCCTAATTGGGGCAAATTTTAGAGCACTGTGGGTGTTATTTACTGAAGGCAAATCCACTTTGCACTACAGTGCACTGCAAATGCACTGAAAGTGCACTTGCAGTGGAAAGTGGATTTGTCTTTAGTAAATAACCCTGCTTGTCCCTGTAACTACACCAACTTACTCCAAAAACTGGTATTGAGTATTGAAAGAAGAAGCCACACATTGTTGAGTATAAAACACTTTACTGCAAGCACATTCACATGTACATTATAAAAGGTTTTTTTAACAAACCAGCATGGTGTATAACATTATGTGTGACAGTATATAGCCTTTTTGTGGCTAAACAGGTATGTTTAAAACCATAACATACACAACTCAGGAACTTACAAAGTTCAACTTTGATAAAGTGAAGGCAATATGAGACATTAGTATGTCAAAACTGTGTTGATTTTGCCTTCATCAGATGGGGTGATGTCACCCCTATAAAAGCCAAATTTTGAAGATGCACACAAATTGTGACTCAAAAATGTGAATTTCCATCATGATCCCATGTCTAAAATGTGTGTCTTTTCCCTACATCTATTTTGGTAGGGAAAAGACACACAGTGTCACCATGTGCTAACTGCCATCATAGGATATCAATGTACGCGTTTTATGGGTGCAACCCCTTCCTCGCAACTAAAGTAGATGAGAGGAAGGGGTTGCACTCACAAAACGCGTACATTGATATCCCATGATGGCTGATAGCACATGTTGACACACTGTGTGCATCTTTACAATTTGGTTTTCAAATTACTTTAACATTTTGATAAAAACATAAAAAATAACAACAACATTGACTTTTTTTTGGTATATTTTTGGCTAAAACATCAATGATGTTGGTGAGTCTTTTTTCAACATCATTGATGCTTTCCTTGACCTTCTCTAATTCACAATTGCACACCATTATTTCGGTAATTAGGATCTGTGCACTTGCACTGTTGAAGTGAATTTCTTTTTCCACAACATCCACATCACCTAAAAAAAAATACACACCATGTATTATAAATATGCAGGCATACATCTATTACCTGAAGCTGTGGTCTTAGACACTGACCTGTTGTGGTCACTATTTCGCCCACTTCATGAGCCTCGGAATCCACATCTTTATGGTGTGTGGGGATTTCCCCTTCTTCAGGAGTGTGGTATTCCTGGTGTCCTCAGATGTCCCGATTCTTTTCTCCCCTATGTGAATACAAAAAAGGTATACTTAGAAAACATATATTTGAGGCAAGAAATAGTACCGTATATACTAGAGTATAAGCCCAGTTTTTTAGCACTTTTTTTTGTGCTGAAAGTGCCCCCCTCGGCTTATACTCAAATCAATCACTTTTCTGCAGCAAAAAATGTCATTTTCCGAACCGATTTTGGGGCCCCGTATCTCGGGGCTCCTTGGTGCTAGGTACCTCATTTGGTGTGCAAACCCAGTTGAACTAATACCACAAAATATCCATAGCTGGGGTTCCTAGCACCAAGTGTTCCTGAGATAAGGGGCCCCAAAGTCGATTTGGGAAATGTCATTCTGTGCTGCAGATAAGTGCTTGATATTTTTTTAACTGACTTTGGGGCCCCTTAGTGCTAGGAACCCCAAATTTGGTATGCCAACCCAGTTGAACTAGTACCATAACATATCCAAAGCTGGGGTTCCTAGCACCAAGTGTTCCCAAGATACAGGGCCCCAAAGTCGGTTTGGGAAATGTCATTCTCTGCTGCAGAAAAGTGCTTGACATTTTCTGAACCGATTTTGGGGCCCTGTATCTTGGGAAAACTTGGGAAAACTGTGCTAGGAACCCCAGCTTTGGATATGTTGTAGTGCTGGGTCCACTGGGTTGGCCCACCAAATTTGGGGCACCTAGCACTAAGTGACCCCAAGATACGGGGCCCCAAATTCGGTCAACTGTGTCCATCTGCAGCAATGTCAATGTAGTTAACCTGCATCTACCAAACACGTTGTATTAGTGATCGAATGAACGATGTTTAATACGAATGATTACTGTGCCCACGATCCTCAAACTTGCCATTTTAAACTGTACAACAGTAAAGAAAAGCACATGGAGCAGCACTAAAGCAATAATAATAATAGGAACACACGACAAATACTTACTTTTTGGAAGCACTTTCCTGATCCTTCTGTACTGATCGTGCTCCCTCATTTTCAGGTCTGACCAGCGTTTCCTCAATTGCTCCTTGGATCGTCGTACCCGAAAATTCCTGTGCATGCTTCTCACAACTTTAGTCATGATCTTGGCCTTTCTCACATTTGGGTTTGGGTAAGGTCCATGTTTCCCATCCTAGTCGACTCTCTTCAAGATGTCCACCATCTCCACCATCTCTACAAAGGACATATTTGAGGCCTTATATTAGGTCCTGAGTCAGGACGTTTCTTGCTCTGGGCTTTCTTTGTCCTCCTAGGGTGGTGGTGGTGGCGCTGGTGCCACAACACTGTAAGTCCTCACAGTTACTCTTGGGCGCAGAAACGGGCCCTGCTGTGAACTATTAGATCAAGAATTCTAATTACATGCCCCTGTTGAACAGGGAATGAAAAATTGGGCCTTAGGCACTGGTGCTGGTGCCACAACACTGCAACCCCTCACAGATACTCTAGATGGAGTGCAGGAACTAGCCCTGCTGCAAAGAATTGCATGAAAAATTGCAATTACATGCCCCTGTTAAACAGGGGCTGAAAAATTGGGCCTTAGGCACTGGTGGCGGGACTGGCGGTGCCCAGAACCAAAAATGTTCTTACAAGCTATCATCATGATCATTGAGGAGGAAAAGGATAATTACTCAGTATAACAGGATAGTCATCAGCATAGGCAGTCTTTGAAGGGATCTGACATTTCAAAAAAATTTATTCGGTTACATCAGCATCAGGTGCTTGGTAGCTAGTGGTGATCCAAGATTGATTCATTTTTATGAAGGTCAGTCGATCGACCGAGTCGGTGGACAGACGCACCCTGTGATCGAGAACAAAGCCTTTAGCAGCACTGAATGTGCGTTCCAAAAGAACGCTGGATGCAGGACAGGCCAGTAGCTCAATTGCATACTGTGCAAGCTCTGGCCAGTGATCCATCCTCAAGACCCAGTAAACCAGAATATTTTCGGTGGGAAAGGTGTCCAAGTCAGATCTTGCCCCTAGGTATTCCTGCACCATGTAAAACAGATGCTGGCAATGGTTGCCTGAACCGATCATACCTTGGGGCTGCGGACTAAAAAATTGACTGAACGCATCGGTCAGACGGCCACCTTCTCCACCGCTCCTTCTTTGACTGACCGAAGCCTCAGCAACACGTTGTCCAGAAACTGGAGTTTGTAACCTCCCAGTCTCTGGGAATGCGTTGCACAGACCTTTCTGCAAGGCCTCCCGAAGATGTTTTATCCTCTGCTCCCTCTGTGATGGAAAGATAAGGTCTGCAACCTTACCCTTGTAACGTGGATCAAGGAGGGTTGCCAGCCAGTATTGTTCCTTCTCCTTGTTACCATGAATACGAGGATCCTTCCGCAGGCTTTGCAGGATCAGGGAGGCCATGCAGTGTAGGTTTGCTGAGGCATTCGGTCCTGAGTCCTCTGGGTCACTAAGGACGACATGATCCACAGCCACCTCCTCCCTGCCACGTACAAGTCCATGTGTTTCTTGGGACTGTAAATGATCCCTTAAAGACTGCTGCTGATGCTGTGTGCCAGGCTCCACCTTCATACTGACACAATCCTCCTTCTCCTCTTCCTGTGTGATCGGTGGGGATGCAGGAACACTGTCTGGATAAAGGCGACCTTGAGAGCTAAGGAAGTCCTCTTCTTCCTGCCTCTGTTCTGCCTCAAGTGCCCTGTCCATTATTCCATGCAGCGTGTGCTCCAACAGGTGGACAAGGGGGACAGTGTCACTGATGCATGCACTGTCACTGCTCACCATCCTTGTGGCCTCCTCAAATGGTGACAGAACAGTGCATGCATCCCTGATCATGGCCCACTGGCATGGGGAAAAAAACAAGCTCCCCTGACCCTGTCCTGGTGCCATAGTCGCACAGGTACTCATTGATGGCCCTCTGCTGCATGTGCAGCCACTGCAGCATGGCCAACGTTGAGTTCCACCTGGTGGGCATGTCACAGATTAGGCAGTTCTTGGGCAGGTTAAATTCCTTTTGGAGGTCTGCCAGCCGAGCACTGGCATTATATGACCAGCAGAAATGCACACAGACTTTCCTGGCCTGCCTCAGGACATCCTGTAAGCCTGGGTACCTGCCCAAGAACCGCTGCACCACCAAGTTAAGGACGTGAGCCAAACAGGGCACATGGGTCATTTGTCCCTGTCTGAGGGTTGAGAGGAGGTTGGTGCCATTGTCGCAAACCACTATTCCTGCCTTAAGTTGGCGTGGCGTCAACCACCTCTGAACCTGCCCCTGCAGAGCTGACAGAACCTCTGCCCCAGTGTGGCTCCTGTCCCCCAAGCACACCAGCTCAAGCACCGCATGGCATCTTTTGGCCTGCATACTTGAGTAGCCCCTTAAACACATACAGAGCAAAGCTGGTTCCGAGGACAAAGCACAGGAAGAGGCCATGGAGGAAGAAGAAGAGGAGGGGGTGGAGGAGAGAGGTGTGTCAGAATCATTAGTAGTGGCATTTTGGAGGCATGGTGGCGGAACAACCTCCAACACTACTGCACCTTGTCCTGCATCCTTCCCAGCTGCCAGCAGAGTCACCCAATGTGCCGTGAAACTTAGGTAATGTCCCTGTCCATGCCTGCTGGACTATGAGTCAACGGTAATATGCACCTTACCGCTGACTGCCCTGTCCAGCGAGGCATGGACATTGCCTTCCACATAACGGTAGAGAGTGGCGTTGGGGTACCTGCCACTGAGGAACGGCACATTCCACAAACTCACGGAAGGGGGCAGAGTCTACCAACTGAAAAGGTAGCAGTTGAAGTGCTAGCAATTTTGCCAAGCTAGCATTCAACCGCTGGGCATGTGGATGGCTTGGAGTGAACTTCTTTCTGCGGGGCAGCAGCTGGGGCAAAGGAAATTTGCCAGGTACAATCTGACCTCGGTGTACCGAAAGCAGATTGCCCACAAGTACTTGGCTGTGACACACCTAATTCTACATCTTCATTCCTCTCAGTGCAGGTCTCAGAGAGGACTGAAGGTATAGTGGGGTTGGAGATCCCAGCTGATGAGGAGCAAGGAGAGGTCCTCTTTGTTCTTTGGTGTGGGTCTTTTAGATACGCTTGGAAACGAACTGCATGGCAGGTCAACATATGTCTGGTCAAGCATGTGGTGCCTAAGCGGGAGATATTTTGGCCACGCGAGATACGCTTGAGACATATGTTGCAAATAGCAGCGGTGCGATCTGATGCACTCATCTCAAAAAAGGCCCACACCAAAGAACTTTTGGATTAACTCACAAAGACAGCAGCGCCCTGCACATGCGGAGCTTTGTGGTGTGATGCAGTCAGTGTGCTGCCCTTAGGCTGGCCCCTGGAGGGCATCTTGCCTCGTTGGTGATGTGCCTCCTCCTCTCTCCTATCAGGCACCCACGTTGAGTCAGTGACCTCATCATCCCCTCCCTCCTCATCACTGGAGCAAACCTGGCAGTATGCTGCAGCAGGGGGAGCATGATTGACAGATTGCTGTCCTTCTTGGGCACCCCCTCTGTCTGTTCTCATGTTACTGCCTTCATCTAGCTCAGTATCATCATCAGAGCCTTCTAAACGCTGGGCATCCTCCTGGAGCATGTACTGTGGTCAAACAGTTCGAGGGAATCCTCAGGAGGACATGGTGGGGCTAGGGAAGGAGTCACTGATGCCATAGAGCCAAGGGAAGAGGCCGCGTAAGCAGCTGCTTTGCCAGACAAAGTACCCTGAGCATGGGTGAGAGCGAATGAGGAGGATGAGGACAGCTTGATCATCCACTCGACCAAGTCTTCCGCATGTTGCGGCTCAACACGGCCATAAGGATGCACCGTCTCCACGACCAGCCTGCGTGCCCTCTTTTATTGGCTTGTGACTGTCTGCCTCTCCTTGTTGGCCTTTCACACATAATAATGGCCTGCAGTGAGATGTAGCTGCACTAAGCTGGGATATATATATATATATATATATATATATATATATATATATATATATATATTATATATATATATATGTATGTGTGTGTGTGTACTGATACTGCAGCTAGCAAAATCAACTGCCTGCCTGTAGTATGAGAACACCACCAATCTTCTACAGGTAGCTTTAGATGAACACTGTGCAGAGGATGCACTACACCAGCGTTAAAATAATGTAGCTGCCTGCGGTAGTGATAGGATCAGGAAAACACCACCAACCTTCTACAGATAGCTTTAGCTGAACACTGTGCAGAGGTCACACTACACTAACGTATAATGTAGCTGCCTGCGGTAGTGATAGGATCAGGAAAACATCACCAACCTTCTACAGATAGCTTTAGCAGAACACTGTGCAGAGGTCGCACTACACTAACGTGTAAATAATGTAGCTGCCTGTGGTAGTGACAGGATCAGGAAAACACCACCAACCTTCTACTGATAGCTTTAGCTGAACACTGTGCAGAGGACGCACTACACTAACATTAAAATAATGTAGCTGCCTGCGGTTGTGATAGGATCAGGAAAACACCACCAACCTTCTACAGGTAGCTTTAGCTGAACACTGTGCAGAGGTCGCACTACACTAATGTGTAAATAATGTAGCTGCCTGCGGTAGTGATATGATCAGGAAAACACCACCAACCTTCTACAGGTAGCTTTAGCTGAACACTGTGAAGAGGACGCACTACACTAATGTTAAAATAATGTAGCTGCCTGCGGTAATGATAGAAAACACCACCAACCTTCTACAGGTAGCTTTAGCTGAACACTGTGCAGAGGTCGCACTACACTATTGTGTAAATAATGTAGCTGCCTGCGGTAGTGATAGGATCAGGAAAACACCACCAACCTTCTACAGATAGCTTTAGCTGAACACTGTGAAGAGGACGCACTACACTAATGTTAAAATAATGTAGCTGCCTGCGGTAGTGATATGACCAGGAAAACACCACCAACCTTCTACAGGTAGCTTTAGCTGAACACTGTGCAGAGGTTGCACTACACTAACGTGTAAATAATGTAGCCTCCTGCGGTAGTGATAGGATCAGGAAAACACCACCAACTTTCTACAGATAGCTTTAGCTGAACACTGTGCAGAGGGTGCACTACACTAACGTTAAAATAATGTAGCTGCCTGCCGTAGTGATAGAATCAGGAAAACACCACCAACCTTCTACAGGTAGCTTTAGCTGAAAACTGTGCAGAGTTCGCACTACACTTACGTGTAAATAATGTAGCTGCCTGCATTAGTGATAGGATCAGGAAAACACCACCAACCTTCTACAGATAGCTTTAGCTGAACACTGTGCACAGGACGCACTACACTAACGTTAAAATAATGTAGCTGCCTGTGGTAGTGATAGGATCAGGAAAACGCCACCAACCTTCTACAGGTAGCTTTAGCTGAACACTGTGCAGAGGTCGCACTACACTAACTTGTAGCTTTAGCTGAACACTGTGAGGAGGACGCACTGCACCAACTTGTAGCTTTAGCTGAACACTGTGCAGAGGTCGCACTACACTAACTTGTAGCTTTAGCTGAACATTGTTCAGAGGATGCACTACACTAACTCTTAGCTTTAACTGAACACTGTGAGGAGGACGCACTACACTAACTTGTAACTTTAGCTGAACACTGTGCACTACACTAACTTGTAGCTTTAGCTGAACACTGTTCAGAGGATGCACTACACTAACTTGTAGCTTTAGCTGAAAACTGTTCGGAGGGCGCACTACACTAACTTGTAGCCTTAGCTGAACACTGTGCAACACACTGTAAGTGCAGCTAACTGACTGACTGTCCTGCCTAATCTATCTAACTTAAATCAAATGACACTGTCTCTGTCTCTCAACGCCGGAACACACTACACAGGGCTGCCTTGAAGGCTCTCTCTACAGATGGCGCTGTGATTGGCCAAGCATGCGGGTCATAGTGCATGCTTGGCCAATCATCAGCCAGCAATGTACTGCGATGCCACAGTGAATTATGGGCCGTGACGCGCCACACAAATTTGGCGTGAATGGACCATATCGTTCACAATTCGGCGAACGGGCGAACAGACGATGTTCGAGTCGAACATGAAGCTCATCCCTACACTTGTAGCTTTAGCTGAACACTGTGCAGAGGTCGCACTACACTAACTTGTAGCTTTAGCTGAACACTGTGAGGAGGATGCACTACACTAACTTGTAGCTTTAGCAGAACACTGTTCAGAGGACGTACTACACTAACTTGTAGCTTTAGCTGAACACTGTGCAGAGGTCGCACTACACTAACTTGTAGCTTTAGCTGAACACTGTGAGGAGGATGCACTACACTAACTTGTAGCTTTAGCAGAACACTGTTCAGAGGACGCACTACACTAACTTGTAGCTTTAGCTGAACACTGTGCAGAGGTCGCACTACACTAACTTCTGGCTTTAGCTGAACACTGTAAGGAGGACGCACTACACTAACTTCTAGCTTTAGCTGAACACTGTGCACTACACTAACTTGAAGCTTTAGCTGAACACTGTTCAGAGGACGCACTACACTAAATTGTAGCATTAGCTAAACACTGTGCAGAGGTCGCACTACACTAACTTGTAGCTTTAGCTGAACACTGTGAGGAGGACGCATTACACTAACTTGTAGCTTTAGTCTGAATACTGTGCACTTCACTAACTTGCAGCTTTAGCTGAACACTGGGAGGAGGACGCACTACACTAACTTGTAGCTTTAGCTGAACACTGTGCAGAGGTCACACTACACTAACTTGTAGCTTTAGCTGAACACTGTGCAGAGGTCGCACTACACTAACTTGTAGCTTTAGCACAACACTGTGAGGAGTACGCACTACACTAACTTGTAGCTTTAGCTGAGCACTGTGAGGAGGACGCACTACACTAACTTTAAATAGTCTAGCTGCCTGACTGTGGTACTAATAGGATCAGACGAACACCAGCAATTTTCTTCAGGTAGCTTTAAATACTGTAACAACACAAGCCTGCCTGTCAGTAGGAAAATAATAACAGGAACGGATCTAGCTAAACTGAATACAGTGTGTGTGTATATATATATATATTTATATATATATATATATATATATATATATATACACACAACACCTGGGATGCATATATATACACAACACACTGTAAGTGCAGCTAACTGACTGACTGTCCTGCCTAATCTATCTAACTTAAATCAAATGACACTGTCTCTCTGTCTCTGTCTCTCAACGCCGGAACACACTACACAGGGCTGCCGTGAAGGCTCTCTCTACAGATGGCACTGTGATTGGCCAAGCATGCGGGTCATAGTACATGCTTGGTCAATCATCAGCCAGCAATGCACTGCGCTGCCGCAGTGAATTATGGGCCGTGACGTGCCACACAAATTTGGCGTGAACGGCCCAAATCGTTCACAATTCGGCGAACGGGCAAACAGACGATGTTCGAGTCGAACATGAAGCTCATCCCTACACTTGGAGCTTTAACTGTGCAGAGGTCGCACTACACTGACTTGTAGCTTTAGCTGAATACTGTGCAGAGGTCGCACTACACTAACTTGGAGCTTTAGCTGAACACTGTCCAGAGGTCGCACTACACTAACTTGTAGCTTTAGCTGAACACTGTGCAGAGGTCGCACTACACTAAAAAAATAATGTAGCTGCCTGCGGTAGTGATAGGATCAGAAAAAACACCACCAATCTTCTACAGGTAGCACACTGTGCACACTGTGCAGAGGACGCACTACACTAACTGTAAATACTGTAGCTAATAGGACTAATAGGATCAGAAGAACACCAGCAATTTTCTTCAAATACTGTAACAACACCTGCCTGTCTGTCAGTAGGAAGATAATAACAGGAACGGATCTAGCTAAACTGAATACAGTGTGTATGTATGTATATATATATATATATATATATATATATATATATATATATATATATATATATACATACAACACCTGGGATGCATATATACACACAATACACTGTAAGTGCAGCTAACTGACTGACTGTCCTGCCTAATCTATCTAACTTAATTCAAATGACACTGTCTCTCTGTCTCTGTCTCTCATCACCGGAACACACTACACAGGGCCGATGTGCAGGCGGCCTTATATAGTGTGGGACGTGTACTAACCCCCCTGAGCCATAATTGGCCAAAGCCACCCTGGCTTTGGCCAATTACAGCTCTCTGTACAGACGGCGTTGTGATTGGCCAAGCATGCAGGTCATAGTGCATGCTTGGCCAATCATCAGCCAGCAATGCACTGCGATGCCGCAGTGAATTATGGGCCGTGACACGCCACTCGAATTTGGCACGAACGGCCCATATCGTTCGCAATTCAGCGAACAATAGAACAGACGATGTTCGAGTCGAACATGGGTTCAACTCGAACACGAAGCTCATCCCTACTGTTAACCCTTCCTTCCACACTTTCTTCCACACTTCCTTCCACATCAGATGAGGCTTCAGAAGTCCAACCTGGGTCTCCCACCCAGGAAGATGTGGAGGAGCCCAGCTTGAGCCAGGTATAGCATTGTTCAACATATTTCTTGTCAAAAATAATGATGTTAACTAGATGTTATTATTGATTACTAATTTCTGATTTAACAAAGAAGTTTACATATCAATAGACAATAGTAGCCAAAAATGATTGGGACAAGAATGAAAAATGCTGGGGTCAGAATGATAGCCTTTTCTATTTGTTAACATTCAATTTGCAACAGTTATGAGCTAAAAATTGTGTGTGATTGATGACCAAAAAAACCACCTCCAGCAACACCACCACCACCTTCGGCAACACCACCAACAACACAGCCACCCAACCCACCACAGCAGCCTGGAAGGAAGCGTGAAAGGAAGTATTGAGAGTGATGGCCTGGGTTTGGTGTGGTCTGGCAAAAGACGCAGGCTGTTGTAAGACCACTGCCTCGGGACATATATGTCATCTGCTGCTGCTCCCAATCTCTCGGAGTCCTGGACCGTAGTGCTGGCCCATTTAAATAGACTCCTCAGGATAACAATTTTCACAGTCAAATATTAGATGTCTGCCCTGGGGTACAAATGCTTCAACAATTCCAACTGTTTCTCCAGCGTTGCCTTCCTCTTTATTTTGTTAGGACCCCTAATAAATTTTTAATTTTTGTTTTGACAAATACTTGGCTATGTGTTTTAATTCAAACAGAATAGTTTGTTTGTGAGTAGGCAGGTACATTTCAAAAATACAATGTCAAATTAACAAGGGACACCAACAACAACCAACCTCTTTGAGGTAAAAAAATACAAGATAACAATGGTGTTGTGTAACGTGACATACAAAACAGCAAAAAATAAAAACACTTTTATTCTGGAGATCTGGAGAAATTTAAAAAAAAAGGAGATCACTATAAAAAATTACAAAAAAGATTATTCTGGAGATCTCGAGAAATAATAAAAAATCAGTTTGTCAGAATTCTGTGTGAATATCGGCAGCAAAGCAACTTCATTATTCTAGCATTATAAAGAAGAGAATGTGCTGCATTGAAAGATTTAAAAATTTGCTGTGTGATGAATGTGCTATCTCCATTACGAAGGCTAGTTTTACAAAACCGAGCGCTTCCGTCTCATACTTGGTTCTGAGCATGCGTGGACTTTTGTGCGTCGGACTTGTGTACACACGATCGGACTTTCCAACAACAAAGTTTTGTTGTTGGAAAATTTGAGAACCTGCTCTCAAACATTGTTTTAAATGTTTCAGATGGAATCAATTCCTATCGGGAAAAACAGTTTGTCTGTATGCTATTCCGATGGACCAAAAATGACACAAGGGCAGCTATTGGCTACTGGCTATTGAAATTCCTTTTCTAGTCCTGTCGTACATCATCACATTCTAAACGAACAGACTTTGGTGTGGTCGTGTGTAGGCAAGTCCATTTCATTGGAACTCCGTCGGAAAGACCGTCAGAGTTTATTCCGACGGAAAGTCTGGTCGTGTGTACGCGGCATTATAGTTGTCCTGTGGACAGATTCTCCCACCTGAGCTGTGGATCTCTGCAGCTCCTCCAGAGTTTCTGTGGGCCTCTTGGCTGCTTCTCTGATTAATGCTCTCCTTGACCGGCCTGTCAGTTTAGGTGGAGGGCCATGTCTTGGTAGGTTTGCAATTGTGCCATACTCTTTACCTTTTCAGATGATGGATTGAACAGTACTCTGTGAGATGTTCAAAGCTTGGGATATTTTTTAATAACCTAAACCTGCTTTAAGCTTCTCCACAACTTTATCCCTGACCTGTCTGGTGTGTTCCTTGGCCTTCATGATGCTGTTTGTTCACTAAAGTTCTCTAACAAACCTCTGAGGGCTTCACAGAACAGCTGTAGTTATATTGAGATTACATTGCACCCAGGTGGACTCTATTTACTAATTTCATGACTTCTGAGGGTGGTTGGTTCCACTAGATTTTAGTTAGAGTTATCAGAGTAAAGGGGGCTGAATACAAATGCACGCCACACTTTTCAGATATTTATTTTTTAAAAATGTTGAAAACCATTTATAATTTTCCTTCCATTTAACAATTATGTGTCACTTTGGGTTGGTCTATCACATAAAATCCAAATAAAATACATTTATGTTACTGGTTGTAACATTTCAAGGTGTATGAATACTTGCCCAAGGCACTGTATGTATTCACACTGGGGCGTTGCACTGCCATCGCTGTGTAAAAAAATCCTGCTTGCCGCATTTTTTGGAGAATGTTTGGTGAGTTAAAAAAACTCACCAAAAATGCTCCTCTCCATTTAAATGAATGGGAACCACCTCAAAAATGCCTCTTAAACACCTCAAAAATGCACCTGCTCAGCGCTTTTTTTTCAGTTTTTGAGTCACATGTCCTTTAACCACTTGATGACCGCCTCACGCTAATATACGTCAGCAGAATGGCACGGGCAGGCAAAATCACGTACCTGGTACGTGATTGCCTTCCCGCTGGCGGAGGGTCCGACCGAAACCCCCCCGGTGCCAGGGGCGGCCGGCATTTGTTCGCGGGCGATGAGAGGTGAGGGGGAAGCCATCCATTCGTGACCACCCCCTCCCAATCGCTCCCAGCGAATGAAAATCCTTCCTCTGCCTCTGTAGTGTAAACAGAGGGAGAGGAAGTGATGTCATCCCTCCTCGAGCCGGTCTTTTTGTTCTGGCGCCAAGGAGAGAAGACATCAAGTAAGTACACCAACACTACACTTTCAGTAGAACACACTAGGCACACTTTTCACCCCCCAGTCACCCCCCGATCACCCCCGATCACCCCCCTGTACCCCCTGTCACAGTGACAAAAATAGCAGTTTTTATTTTTTGCATTGGTGTCAGTTTGTGACAGTTATAAGTGTTAGGGCAGTTAGGGTTAGCCCCCTTTAGGTCTAGGGCACCCCCCTTTAGGTCTAGGGTACCCCCTTAACCCCCCCTAATAAAGGTTAACCCCTTGATCACCCCCCATCGCCAGTGTCGCTAAGCGATCGTTTTTCTGATCGCTGAATTAGTGACACAGGTGACGCTAGTTAGGGAGGTAAGTATATAGGTTCACTGTCAGTGTTTTAAAGCGACAGGGACCCCCATATACTACCTACTAAAGGTTTTAACCCCCTGATTGCCCCCTAGTTAACCCTTTCACCAGCGATCACTGTATAAGTGTTACCGGTGACGCTGGTTAGTTAGTTTGTTTTTATAGTTTATCATAGTTTTAGGGCACCCACCGTTTATTACCTTATAAAGGTTTAACCCCCTAATTGCCCTGCGGTGATATAAGTTACGTTTTTAGGATCAGATAAGGTCTGCGTCGCCCCAGGCAGTGTCAGGTTAGCACCAGTACCGCTAACACCCACGCACGCAGCATACACCTCCCTTAGTGCTATAGTATCTTAACGGATCGATATCTGATCCGATCAGATCTATACTAGCGTCCCCAGCAGTTTAGGGTTCCCAAAAACGCAGTGTTAGCGGGATCAGCCCAGATACCTGCTAGCACCTGCGTTTTGCCCCTCGGCCCAGCCCACACAAGTGCAGTATCAATCGATAACTGTTACTTACAAAACACTAGGCACACATAACTGCAGCGCTCGCAGAGTCAGGCCTGATCCCTGCGATCGCTAACAGTTTTTTGGTAGCATTTTGATACAGTCGCTAACAGTCAGGAGCTTTTTTGCCTGTGAGTCTCACTAGTGTACCCCTAAATTTAGAGCCCAAAATGGCAAATCGAAGGTACACTAGTGAAGAAGCCTACACGTTTCTGAGCATGACAGATAGTGAAGAGGAAGTCACTCATCTGTCAGATTCAGGCTCAGAATACGATCCTGTAGAGGACAGCGGCTCCATGACAGATATCTCTGACGACAGAGTTGTGGTCCCTGCTAAGGTCAGGCATACCAGACCCCAAACTTCTTCTTCTGTCCTTGAAGTGCAAGAACTGCAGGTCCCTCGTATGGAGCAGAGAAGTACTAGCACCGCTATTCCTTCTGGTGAATTGACATACACCAGCAGCCTAGTACACCCTGGTCGTATATCCAGCACTGCAGTATCACGTGGTGACGTGGCGAGTCCCATATGTGCAGTTCAAGCTGGCGAGGTGGCAAGCACAAGTAGTGTCCCGCTGCCACCAAGAAGACGAACACCGGCCCGTCGTGCCCATAGTGCCTTTCCTGCTGCATTTGCCAATCCGAATTGGGAACCCACCACTTCTGCAGCACCCGTACTTCCCCCATTCACTGGCCAACCCGGAATTCAGGTGGAAACAGTTGATTTTACGCCACTGGATTTTTATTCGCTGTTTTTCACCAAAGATCTCTATAGATCTATTGTGGACCAAAGAAATTTGTACGCTGGTCAACACATCGCCACTATTCCCCAGTCCTCCCTTGCCAGAGATTGGAAACCAATTACGGTTTCCGAATTTAAGCTCTTTCTGGGCCTTTCCCTCAACATGGGCATAAATAAAAAGAGTATGTTGCGGTCATATTGGTCCACTAACCCAATTTACCATATGCCCATGTTCTCTGCCTCCATGACCAGGGCACGATACGAGCAGATTTTGCAGTTCATGCACTTCAACGACAATGAACTCTGTCGTCCTCATGGAGACCCTGAATACGATCGGCTCTACAAAATTCGGCCCCTCGTAAACCACTTCAACCAACGTTTTGCAGACTTCTTTACTCCCCATCAAGTTGTCTGCGTTGATGAGTCCCTGATTAAATTTTCTTGACGCTTGTCATTCAAACAGTACCTTCCCAGCAAGCGTGCCAGATACAGGGTCAAGATGTATAAGCTCTGTGACAGGGCCACAGGCTATACATGTAGTTTTATGGTTTATGAGGGCAAAGATAGTCACATAGAGCCGACAAACTGCCCTGACTACATAGGAAGTTCTGGCAAGATAGTGTGGGACTTGGTGTCACCCTTATTCGGAAAGGGGTACCACTTGTACGTGGACAATTATTACATGAGCGTGTCACTTTTTAGCCACCTTTTTGATCATCAGATTGGAGCATGTGGCACCGTGCGACCTAATCGCCGGGACTTTCCCCAGCGGCTTGTAGATTCCTGTCTTAGACTGGGGGAGAGAGCCTGCTTGCAATGTAATAACTTACTCGCTATGAAGTGCAGGGACAATAAGAATGTTTTCGTTCTTACCTCCCTTCATGCAGACACGACGGTCCAAATTACTACAGCGAGTGGTGTTGTGGAGAAACCCCTCTGTGTCCACGAATATAACCAAAATATGGGAGGGGTGGACCTCAACGACCAGTTGTTTTCGCCGTACCTAGTTGCCCGTAAGGCCAGACGCTGGTACAAAAAAAGTGTCTGTTTATTTATTTCAATTGGCTTTGCTGAATACTTATGTGCTATATAGAGCTTCAGGACGGACTGGATCCTTCCTTAAATTCCAGGAAGAGATCGTCAGAGCCCTTCTGTTTCCAGACGGTGCTCCACCTCACCATCCCCAACCAAATGCAGTAAGCCGGCTGCATGAGAGGCATTTTCTATATGTCCTCCCGAGTACCCCTACCCAACGAGACCCCCAAAAAAGATGTCATGTCTGCAGCAAGCGCGGATTTAGGGGTGACACCCGGTATTATTGTCCCTTCTGTTCTGACAATCCTGGTCTTTGCATTGGTGAATGTTTTGAACGCTACCATACACTAGTTGAATTTTAGCGTAGGGTACAGCACTGCACAGACTAGGACACACTTTCACAGGGTCTCCCATGATGCCATCGCATTTTGAGAGACCCAAACCTGATACCAGTTAAAAAAGTTAAAGTTACAAAAAAAGTGTAAAAAAAAAAAAAGAAACAAAAAAAAGTAAAAAAAAAAGAAAAAAACAAAAAAAATATATAAAATAAAAAAACAAAAATAGTTGTTGTTTTATTGTTCTCTCTCTATTCTCTCTCTATTGTTCTGCTCTTTTTTATTGTATTCTATACTGCAATGTTTTATTGTTATGTTTATATCATGTTTGCTTTATAGGTATGCAATTTTTTTATACTTTGTTTTTTTATTGTTAACCACTTTTTTGTTTTCAGCCACAGTTATATACTTCAGCATATATGCCGAAGCGTGGGGGCAGCAGTGGGTGGAGGAGCGATTTGCTCCTGCCTTTTGCGGGAGGATGCCCCCATTCTTCGGCATATATATATTTTAGGTAGGCACAGGTTGCGTTAAATGTTTTATTTTTTACTATGTTTTTTTTTGTATTTGCTTTGCAGGTATGGTAAGTATTACTGTTATACTGTAATGTTACTTTGTTTTTTTGTTAACCATCATTTGCTTAGCAGGTACACCATTCAGTTGCAGCGCGGATTTATTTATCTTGACAGCAACAGCGTTTGCTCCCACGATACATAAAGCCGTGACTCCAGCGCTGTCGGAGGTGATTTCACCACCACAGTTACATACTTCAGCATATATGCCGAAGCGTAGGGGCAGCAGTGGGTGGAGGAGCAATTTGCTCCTGCCTTTTGTGGGAGGATGCCCCCATGCTTCGGCATATATATACGGTGCATGTATGCCCATCATTAGAAGTGGGTGGATGAAGGAAGGTATTCTAATGGTGGGCATACCCACCGATCAATATCTTTTTTTCGTTCAGCCCACAGGCTGCATGAAAAAAAAGTTTACAATATATGCCCAACAAGGACTAGCAACGTACTGGTATGTTGCTGGACTTTGAGTGGTTATACCAGAATGATGCCTGCAGGTTTAGGTATCATCTTGGTATCATTCTTTTTAGCCAGCGGTCGGCTTTAATGTAAAAGCAATCCTAGCAGCTAATTAGCCTCTAGACTGCTTTTACAAGCAGTGGGAGGGAATGCCCCCCCCAGCATCTTCTATGTTTTTCTCTGGCTCTCCTGTCCCAACAGGGAACCTGAAAATGCAGCCGGTGATTCAGCCAGCTGACCATAGAGCTGATCAGAGACCAGAATGGCTCCAAACATCTCTATGGCCTAAGAAGCTACGAGCATTTCATTAATTAGATTTCGCCTGGATGTAAACAGCGCCATTGGAAAAGCATTTTATCACACCGATCTTGGTGTGGTCAGATGCTTTGAGGGCAGAGGAGAGATCTAGGGTCTAATAGACCCCAATGTTTTCAAAAAAGAGTACCTGTCACTACCTATTGCTATTGCTATCATAGGGGCTATTTACATTCCCTGAGATAACAATAAAAATGATTAAAAAAAATAAAAATGAAAGGAACAGTTTAAAAATAAGTTAAAAGGGGGCGTGGAGCTTGCCGCGGAAGAAGATGGACGCTCAATAGAGGAGCTCCACAGCGCTCGGGAACACACCGGCCCACATCGCCTGCTCCACTGGCCCAAAACCGCACACAACCACCTGCGGACCGCCAGTACATCTCCGGGAACCGATCGATCATGCCGCGGCGCAACAAGGAGAACCGGAGGCCGCAAAAACTGACAGAATACTACCCACTCGGGCCTAAGCAAGATGGCGGCGGCGGGACAGCAGCGCGAGGTATGTCTTGTACCCCACTATATGAAACAGGCAAGGGCAATCCACAAAAAAGGAATGCACCACAAAGGAGCACACACTCCCCTATACATACCCCCAATTCAGGCAGTCCGGAAAAAGCAAGATTGAGGCTGGATGCCTCGGATTCTAGCCGGGACATAACACCAGGCCTAAACTCAGGAGAAGATACCAGAGATCTCCCTGACTCAATTGATCTCTTTCCCACCACTAACCAACCTGTACTGGACACCACACTAAAGGATATGTTAGTCTCACTCCGGAGTTCACTACATGCTGACATGCTATCCTGTGTTCACAGATTTGGTGTGGAACTTAAAGAAACAGTAACCAGGGTAGATCATATTGAACACAAAATGGGGGAGTTCACTACCACCATCAATGATCTAGTGGATGCAAACGATAACAATGCAGATGAATTGGATGCCCTTAAAGCAAAACTAGCAGACATTGAGGACCGCTCTAGGAGAAATAATTTTAAAATAAGGGGGATCCCCGAGTCAGTCCTGCAATCTGACCTGCGCACCTACACAGCCCAACTCTTTCAGGCTATACTACCAGATTTAACGGAACTGGACATTACCATGGACAGGATCCACCGCTTACCTAAACCATCTCACCTACCGGATAACATACCAAGAGATGTTATACTCCGGCTACACTTTTATCAAACAAAAGAACGCCTGATGGCGGCCTCCCGCAGCAAAGATCTTTTTCCACCACAATATAAAGATCTACAATTTTTCGCTGACCTATCGCAATTCACCCTGCAGAAGCGTAGGAAACTAAACACAATCTCCAAAGCGTTAAGAAACCACAAGATCACATACAAATGGGGGTTCCCTACTAAATTGATTATCACTAAAGATGGAAAGGAGCATGTTGTTGACACTCTTACCAAGGGAATGCAGCTCCTCCAAAGATGGCAGATTATAGCGGAGGATTCGCCAAAGGTTCATGTTTCACGTAGCCCTGAGCAGTTTACAGATGACTGGAATTTGGTCACCTCCAAAAACTCCCGCAAGCATACATGAGCTGACTGAGGTCAGTGAAGACTACACTCTACTGTTTCCCAAGCAGAGGAAAAAACGCTAAGCTGAACTGTTTACGTCACACTCAGGTCACACAGACCTACTCAGGGTTTGGTTTAAAACCCCCTTATGTTTTCCTTTTTTTATCTTTTTCTATACTGTTCTTTTCTATGTTAACCATTGTCTATGTCCGCAGCCGCAACATTTACCAAAAATTCAACTACTCGATAAATCAAATCTTCAGGAACTCCACGGTCACAAGGATTCATCTCTCCATCGCATATGGATCAACGTTGATGAACTCAGCAACCTATGTAAGTGTTACCAACACATGACATCTAACGCGCTTAAACCCGACTTTACACTATGACCATTACTTTTTTAACAATAAATGCAAGAGGCCTTAACCATCCGGCGAAACGCAGATCCATGTGGCTGGAAGCCATCCAAAATAAGGCTGACGTCATTTGTGTACAAGAGACGCACTTCAAAAAACAGGCCCAACCTAACTGCTCTCATCCCAAATTCCCACATGTTTTTTTTGCAAGTACAGACGCAAAAAAGAAGGGAGTACTTACGGCAATTAAGGATACAGTAGCATTTAGCCTTCACTCGGAAGTAAAAGATGTGCAAGGTAGATATCACATATTAATCTGCGATATCAACAATACCACCTATACGGTGGTGAATGTATACGCTTTCTTTATAGGCTCATGAAACAGGTCTCACGTTTGCAAAAAGGTCGCCTACTCCTGTGCGGGGATTTTAATTTGCCACCGGATCCCACAATAGACTCTAGTTCACTATCTAACAAGAAAACTCAAACACTACAACCGCTACTGAAGAACTACGACATATACGATGCATGGAGATGTCTTCACGCCACAGAGAAAGACTTTTCTTATTTTTCAGCTAGTCACAAAATTTATACCCGACTTGATCTTTTTTTGATAGACAAAGCGTTATTAACCAAAATCAAATCATCTACAATTAATAATATCACTTGGTCGGATCATGCTTCGGTATCGCTGCTGGTGGATGACACATCTATAATCAACTCCACTTACATATGGAGATCCAACCCGCGGCTGTTCCGAGATGATCCCTCCAAAACAATATTGCAGAATGATTTGGCCGAATTTTTTGAGCTTAATGTAAATTCAGTCTCTGACCCCTTTATGACATGGAACGCACACAAAGCGTTTATGAGAGGTCTCCTCATTAAACTTGGAGCTAGGACCAGGAGGATGAGGGAGCAGCGTATATTGAATGTCTCTGAACAAATCCATACACTAGAATCTCAGAACAAAACCAATTTCTCCCCTGACTTACCAGACAAACTGACCAAATTAAGAATGGAACTCCGAATGATACTACTGGAGGATTTTGAAAAATCCTCTAGAAGGTTGAAAATGATGTATTACGCAAATGGCAATAAAGCAGGGAAATTATTAGCAGACAGACTACGAGGACACAGACACAAAACTAAACTTTCCTACATCTTACATCCTGAAACCCACACCAAATTACAACACCCTCAAGACATTGCAGATGCATTCAGCACTTACTATGGTTCTCTCTATAACTCGAACACAGATCCTGACATGATTCAACCACAAACCCACACAATTTCTGAATTTCTTAATAAAATTCAACTTCCCCATCTCACTGATACCCAAAACATAGCACTGAACTCTCCATTCACGACACAAGAGATATCAATAGCGATTGACTCACTCCCCAGTAATAAATCTCCTGGTCCAGATGGCTTCACGAGTGAATATTTTCAAACGTTCAGAGACATTCTAACCCCCAGACTCACTGAAATATTTAATCAAGCTGCTTCCTCCTCCTCTTTTCCACCTGAAATGTTGAAGGCAATGATTGTGGCATTACCGAAGCCGGGGAAAGACCCTGATACTCCTCAAAATTTCCGTCCGATATTGTTACTCAATAACGACCTGAAAATCTACGCCAAAGTAATAGCTGGTAGATTAGTAAATCTCCTCCCTTCACTGATCCACCCAGATCAATCTGGCTTTACCACAGGTCGTCAAACAGCGGATGCGACCAGACGCCTGATCAACCTCATCCATCTAGCTAACAAAAAGGGAACGCCTTCTCTGCTCCTCTCTTTGGACGCAGAGAAGGCGTTCGACAGGATTCATTGGACGTATTTAGAACAAGTTCTAGACAAATTCGGTTTCCACGGCCAAATGTATCAGGCCATTATGGCTCTGTACACAAAGCCATCGGCACAAGTATACATATCCGGAACATTATCTACTCAATTTAGCATAACTAACGGCACTCGCCAAGGGTGCCCTTTATCCCCCTTAATTTTTAACTTGTTGATGGAACCACTGGCAACTTATATCCGCCAACACCCCCAAATTAAAGGGATCACAATAGGCGATGGAATGCACACCATCAGCCTATTCGCGGATGATGTCATCCTGATACTTACTGACGTAATGTCTTCCCTGGCTTCGGTCCACCAAACTTTACAATTATTCAATGCAATATCGTATTACAAAGTCAATGAAACCAAGTCATATCTTTTGGGACTAGGCTTATCTGACAAGATGAAACAAAATATTAGACACAAATTTCCGTATATGTGAAAAGAAAATGGCATATCTTACCTAGGTATTACACTTACACCCACAGTATCCGAACTATTTAAAGAAAATTATATTCCATTTTTAGAGTCTCTGAGACCCAAACTAAAGCGATTTGAACTTTCATGGACTGGGCGTCTGGCTGCTTTTAAAATGCAGGTTTTACCACAGTTCTTATATCTATTCCGAACCCTACCCATTCCAGTACCTAAATCCTTCTTTCAGCAAGCACAATCTGAAATAGACAGATACCTATGGTTTGGGAAAAAAGCAAGATGTGCATTTAACAAAATTACTAAATCCAAACATGCAGGGGGGATTGGCCACACAATAATTAAAGATTATCATGCGGCTACCATTTTGGCACAGGTGAAAGGTTGGTTTCCTAACCACGATATCTCCCTGTGGACAGAATTAGAAAAACTTCAAATTAAAGGAGGAAATCTGTATAATTACCTGATAACAAATACGTATCACACATCTACCTCACTTGTGAATTCTCCAACTATCCAGGCTTCCATCGAAGCCTGGCAATATCTCCTCAAACATATAACACCTGAAGGACCCCAAACTCCTCTAAAATTCCCAATCACAGCTTTATATTAATACCAGACTTATCATTAGCCAACTGGAGCTCTAGAGGTAAACTGTTCCTAGAAGACCTCCTTGTAGGACCCACAGTTAAAACCTTCAGAACATTACAGATTGAATATGATATCCCATCCTCTGATTATTATCAATATATTCAAATATCCCACTTACTAGATAAAAAGAGTAATGAACTTATCATTCATCTTCCCTGGCAAATTGTCATCTTTCTTACGCACAAAAGTACAAAACTCAAGGGAACGGCATTATTCTATAAATTTCTACAGAATAAAAACTCTTTTAGTAAAACTACTAACATAGAAGCATGGGAAAGGGACTTTAAAAAGATTTATACTGATGACCAATGGAAAAAAGCACTTAAAATCACATATGCATCTACTAGAAGTGCCAACCTATGGGAACTGAATCACAAATTTCTATTGCGGTGGTACCTCACCCCTTACCGCATTTCTAAATTTATTCCAGGAGCCTCACTAAAATGTTGGAGGAAGTGTGGGAAAATAGGATCACTGCTTCATGTGCTGTGGTCATGCCCACGTATTCAAAGATTTTGGATGATTATATTTCAAATAATAGAACAACTCACAGGTAAAAAAGTTGCGTTTTCCCCAGGTATGGCACTTCTTTCATTGGAAATTGACTCTATTCCAGCATCTCTTAGGCCACTGGTATCCCACCTACTCATCGCAGCTCGACTCACCATTGTACGCCATTGGAAAGACACCAGTCCGCCTCCCGTAACAGAAACCCTTCAACTAATAAATACACATAAAATGTATGAGATACAATTCGCATGGAGTCTCGGAAACCAGAGTAAAATATCTAAAATCTGGGTTCCTTGGTCAACATGGTATCCACAAAACATGGGTCTCAGATTCTTTGAAAAACATTAAATGGAAAAACCACAGGATAATAACTATGATGAATCTTACTACATAGGCTGCTTAAGGACATATTAAGTTATTGTTAGTTAAAGTTAATTAATATAATTTTATAACCTCTCATTTATGTTAGACATTATTCAATTGCTGTTGGCATATTACCATTATCTGCAGCCAAAATAAAATAAATAAATAAATTAGGTACTATGCGGTCGGGGGGGGGCTTCTCCTTCTCTCAGGCACAGTTAGTTCCCATGTGGAGTGTAGGGGTGGAGGAGGGGTACCTTCTGAAAGGCATTCTTAACATGAGGCTGCAGATGTGGATGTAAATAACAAGTACAAGAATGTACCTATCTCTGCCTCATAGGTATTTGTCATGAAAGCACTATTGATGGTAATGTTTATGACTGTCTTATTATTTCTTTGTTACTACTCTGAAAAATTTCAATAAAAACTTATTGCAATTAAAAATAAGATAAAAAAGCAAAAAAATAATAAAGAAAAAAAAAAAAAGCACCCCTGTCCCCCCCTGCTCTCGCGCAAAGGCGAACGCAAACGTCGGTCTGGCGTCAAATGTAAACAGCAATTGCACCATGCATGTGAGGTATCACCGTGAAGGTCAGATCGAGGGCAGTAATTTTAGCAGTAGACCTCCTCTGTAAAGTGGTAACCTGTAAAGGCTTTTAAAGGCTTTTAAAAATGTATTTAGTTTGTCGCCACTGCACGTTTGTGCGCAATTTTAAAGCATGTCATGTTTGGTATCCATGTACTATAAAATCGCTGCGCAAATACCGTGTGAAAAAAAAAATGAAACACCCACCATTTTATTCTGTAGGGCATTTGCTTTAAAAAAATATATAATGTTTGGGGGTTCAAAGTAATTTTCTTGCAAAAAAAAAATAAATTTTCATGTAAACAAAAAGTGTCAGAAAGGGCTTTGTCTTCAAGTGGTTAGAAGAGTGGGTGATGTGTGACATAAGCTTCTAAATGTTGTGCATAAAATGCCAGGACAGTACAAAACCCCCCAAATGACCCCATTTTGGAAAGTAGACACCCCAAGCTATTTGCTGAGAGGCATGTCGAGTCCATGGAATATTTTATATTGTGACACAAGTTGCGGGAAAAAGACACATTTTTTTTTTTTTTGCACAAAGTTGTCACTAAATGATATATTGCTCAAACACGCCATGGGAATACGTGAAATTACACCCCAAAATAAATTCTGTTGCTTCTCCTGAGTACGGGGATACCACATGTGTGAGACTTTTTGGGAGCCTAGCCGCATACGGGACCCCGAAAACCAAGCAGGCTTTAGGCTTTCTAAGGGCGTAAATTTTTGATTTCACTCTTCACTGCCTATCACAGTTTCGGAGGCCATGGAATGCCCAGATGGTACAAACCCCCCCAAATGACCCAATTTTGGAAAATAGACACCCAAAGCTATTTGCTGAGAGGTATAGTGAGTATTTTGCAGACCTCACTTTTTGTCACAAACTTTTGAAAATTGAAAAAAGAAAAAAAAAAACATTTTTCTTGTCTTTCTTCATTTTCAAAAACAAATGAGAGCTGCAAAATACTCACCATGCCTTTCAGCAAATAGCTTGGGGTGTCTACGTTCCAAAATGAGGCCATTTTGGGGGTCTTTGTGCTATCTTGGCATTTTATGGCTTTCGAAACTGTGATAGGTAGTGAGGAGTGAAATAAAAAATGTACGCCCTTAGAAATCCTGAAGGGGTGATTGGATTTCGGGGCCCCGTATGAAGCTAGGCTCCCAAAAAGTGCCACACATGTGGTATCGCCGTAGTCAGGAGAAGCAGCAGAATGTATTTCGGGGTGTAATTCCACATATGCCCATGGCATGTTTGAGCAATATATCATTTAGTGACAACTTTGTGCAAAAAAAAAAAATTTTCACTTTCCCGCAACTTGTGTCAAAATATAAAATATTCCATGCACTCAACATGCCTCTCAGCAAATAGCTTGGGGTGTCTACTTTCCAAAATGGGGTCATTTGGGGGGGTTTGTGCCATCTGGGCATTTTATGGCCTTCAAAACTGTGATAGGTAGTGAGGAGTGAAATCACAACTTTACTCCCTTAGAAATTCTGAAGGCGGTGCTTGGTTTTCGGGGCCCCGTACGCGGCTAGGCTCCCAAAAAGTCCCACACATGTGGTATCCCCGTACTCAGGAGAATCAGCAGAATGTATTTTGGGGTGCAATTCCACATATGCCCATGGCCTGTGTGAGTAATATATCATTTAGTGACAACTTTGTGCAAAAAAAAAATTGTCACTTTCCCGCAACTTGTGTCAAAAAATAAAATATTCCATGGACTCAACATGCCTCTCAGAAAATAGCTTTGGGTGTCTACTTTCCAAAATTGCATCATTTGGGGGGGTTTTGTGCCATCTTGGCATTTTATGGCCTTCAAAACTGTGATAGGTAGTGAGGAGTGAAATCAAAAATGTACGCCCTTAGAAATCCTGAAGGCGGTGATTAGTTTTCGGGACCCCGTACGCGGCTAGGCTCCCAAAAAGTACTAAACATGTGGTATCCAAGTACTCAGGAGAAGCAGCAGAATGTATTTTGGGGTGTAATTCCACATATGCCCATGGCATGTTTGAGCAATATATCATTTAGTGACAACTTTGTGAAAAAAAAAATTGTCACTTTCCCGCAACTTGTGTCAAAATATAAAATATTCCATGGACTCAACATGCCTCTCAGCAAATAGCTTGGGGTGTCTACTTTCCAAAATGGGGTCATTTGGGGGGGGGTTTGTGCCATCTTGGCATTTTATGGCCTTCAAAACTGTGATAGGTAGTGAGGAGTGAAATCAAAAATTTATGCCCTTAGAAATCCTGAAGGCGGTGCTTGGTTTTCGGGGCCCCGTGCGCGGCTAGGCTCCCAAAAAGTTCCACACATGTGGTATCCTGATACTCAGGAGAAGCAGCTAAATGTATTTTGGGGTGCAATTCCACATATGCCCATGGCCTGTGTGAGCAATATATCATTTAGTGACAACTTTGTGCAAAAAAAAAACAATTTGTCACTTTCCTGCAACTTGTGTCAAAAAATAAAATATTCCATGGACTCAACATGCCTCTCAGCAGATAGCTTGGGGTGTCTACTTTCCAAGATGGGGTCATTTGGGGGGGTTTGTGCCATCTGGGCATTTTATGGCCTTCAAAACTGTGATAGGTAGTGAGGAGTGAAATAAAAAATGTACGCCCTTAGAAATCCTGAAGGCAGTGATTGGTTTTCGGGGCCCCATACGCCGCTAGGCTCCCAAAAAGTCCCACACATGTGGTATCCCCGTACTCAGAAGAAGCAGCTGAATGTATTTTGGGGTGCAATTCCACATATGCCCATGGCCTGTGTGAGCAATATATCATTTAGTGACAACTTTTTGTAATTTTTTTTTTTGTCATTATTCAATCACTTGGGACAAAAAAATTAATATACAATGGGCTCAACATGCCTCTCAGCAATTTCCTTGGAGTGTCTACTTTCCAAAATGGGGTCATTTGGGGGGGGGGGTTTGTACTGCCCTGCCATTTTAGCACCTCAAGAAATGACATAGGCAGTCATAAACTAAAAGCTGTGTAAATTCCAGAAAATGTACCCTAGTTTGTAGACGCTATAACTTTTGCGGAAACCAATAAATATACGCTTATTGACATTTTTTTTACCAAAGACATGTGGCCGAATACATTTTGGCCTAAATGTATGACTAAAATTTAGTTTATTGGATTTTTTTTATAACAAAAATTAGAATATATCTTTTTTTTTCAAAATTTTCGGTCTTTTTCCATTTATAGCGCAAAAAATAAAAACGGCAGAGGTGATCAAATACCATCAAAAGAAAGCTCTATTTGTGCGAAGAAAAGGCCGCAAATTTCGTTTGGGTACAGCATTGCATGACTGCGCAATTAGCAGTTTAAGCGACGCAGTGCCAAATTGTAAAAAGGGCTCTGGTCAGGAAGGGGGTAAATCCTTTCGGGGCTGAAGTGGTTAAAAAAAGCACTGCAACACTGAAAAAGCATAGCAAAACACTTCATTAATGCATAGACTTTTTACAGGCAGTTTTGATGTGAAACAGTGTAATGCCCTGTACACACGGTCGGACATTGATCGGACATTCCGACAACAAAATCCATGGATTTTTTTCTGAATGATGTTGGCTCAAACTTGTCTTGCATACACATGGTCACACAAAGTTGTCGGAAAATCTGATCGTTCTGAACATGGTGACGTAAAACACATACGTCGGGACTATAAACGGGGCAGTAACCAATAGCTTTCGTCTCTTAATTTATTCTGAGCATGTGTGGCACTTTGTGCATTGGATTTGTGTACACACGATCAAAATTTCCGACAACGGATTTTGTGGTCGGAAAATTTTATAGCAAGCTCTCAAAGTTTGTGTGTCGGAAATTCCTATGGAAAATGTGTGATGGAGCCTACACACTGTCGGAATTTCCGACAACAAGGTCCTATCACACATTTTCCATCGGAAAATCCTATCATTTGTACAGGGCATTAGAGTATCCTAATACTTTTTTTTAGTGAAACCTAGACTAACCAATGTCTCTAAATATGATACAAGAAAAGGTATATTCAAGTCTGCTGAAAAATTTGGTGGATGTTTCACCCTGTCAAAGTTAGATAGATTGTTGAACTATTGTCACTTCTTCCAATGAAATGTGGCCTTTAAATCCCAATTTATTTGATGAAAATAATCCTAATTATTTGCTTTTAGCATGTAAATAATTTATAAAGAAGAAAGAAACGCACTCTACTTGCCCTACTTTACTTTCTCATAAATATAACAACCAATAAATGCATAAGCACATTTGACCATGTCTGTGCTATATTCTAATCATTCTACTTTTGTCCATAAGAAAGTAATTTGTATGCCTCTATCTACAAGTTAACCTGTCATATGTAATTACTTATAGATTGGTATTTATGTTTTAGCAGGCACTTGAGATGCCTTTACGTACTTTTATCTGCACTTGAAATGTTTTCTGTATGCAATGTAATATCATGGAAACCAGGTGCACTCTGTAGAGATGTTTGAGCTGGGTCAAAATACATACTAACTGTAGCTATCGCAATTACATTAGCTAAATACAAACCTGTTGTGTATACAACATTCTGTATCGCCACTCCTTTATTACACTGATTAATGATATGTTTGTGCATTTTAGCGAAGGAGTCCCCACAGAGAGCACTCTTTTCATAGTATGAACAGACTGTCTTTTATCTGAGACCAAAAATTGCTGGAAAGTCAGAGGAAGTGGTAGAAGTCACAGATGGTCAGAAGCTGGCTAATGGCAATGTAGCAGGTGGGTTTGGATGAGTTTTCAAAGCATGCAGTAAATGTTTTACGCACAAAATATATGTATTAAACAAAAAATACAAATAAAAATCCCAGAATAGTTCAAAAGTAGCTCATCTTCAATCCGGAGTTGCCCCCACATTATATCTTTTTCACCACTAGATGTTGTCAGTTTTCCAGATCATATTAAGGAAGCATATTTCAAATCACTTCCTCTGATCACAGGCTGTTATAGACCAACCCCAGAGGGATTATTGCACTCTCACTGTGCTCACACAATATTAAGTCAATGCTATTCAGTGTACTACCCATTGCTGCCACCAGAGAAGAAAAGGACGGACCTGTGATATCACAAGAATGGCCAGAAGCCCCTTGGAAAAAAAGTTAGTATATATGAAATATTTTTGTAAGTGCAGGGGTCATTGAATAGTGGCAGGGGGTGTGTATTAGGGAGGTAAGAAGGTGCAACAATTTTGTTCTTGTGTCCCAATGTACCTTTGGTATCAGTCCCTTAGTAAATGTAGAAAACCCACCACAAGGAAAAAGGAGGAAACTTTGGGATACCCAGAAAAAATATAATATTGACATAAAAAAAATATTCATTGAAATAACATTAAAAATGTCAGTTTATGTAAAAGGAAACACTATATAAAATACCACACAGGAGCTCTTTATCTTCTCAGATGGTAATGCTGCCCATTCCTCTTGGCAAAAAGCCTCCAGTTCCTGTAAATTCTTGGGCTGTCTTGCATGAACTGCACATTTGAGATCTCCCCAGAGTGGCTCAATGATATTGAGGTCAGGAGATTGAGGTGGCCACTCCAGAACCTTCACTTTATTCTGCTGTAGCCAATGACAGGTCGACTTGGCCTTGTGTTTTGGATCATTGTCATGTTGGAATGTCCAAGTATGCCCCATGTGCAGCTTCCTGGCTGATGAATGCAAATGTTTCTCCAGTATTTTTTGATAACATACTGCATTCATCTTGCCATCAATTTTGACCAACATTTCCTGTGCCTTTGTAGTTCACACATCCCCAAAACATGAGTGTTTCTCAGTAGGAATGGTGTACCTTTCATCATAGGCCTTGTTGACTGCTCTCCAAATGTAGCGTTTATGGTTGTGGCCAAAAAGCTAAATTTTGGTCTCATCACTCCAAATTACTTTGTGCAAGAAGGTTTGAGGCTTTTCTCTGTGCTGTTTGGCGTATTGTAAGAGGGATACTTTGTGGCATTTGCATAGTAATGGCTTTCTTCATGCGACTCGACCATGCAGCCCATCTTTCTTCAAGTGCCTTCTTATTGTGCATCTTGAAACAGACACACCATATATTTTCAGAGAGTCCTGTATTTCATCATAAGTTATTTTTGGGTTTTTCTTTGCATCCTGAACAATTTTCCTGGCAGTTGTGGCTGAAATTTTAGTTGGTCTACCTGACCGTGGTTTGGTTTCAACAGAACCCGTTATTTTCCACTTCTTGATTACAGTTTGAACACTGCTGATTGGCATTCTCAATTCCTTAGATATCTTTCTATATCCCTTTCCTGTTTATACAGTTCAACTACCTTTTCCCACAGTTCCTTTGACAATTCTTTTGCCTTCCCCATGACTTAAAATCCAGAAACGTCAGTGTAACACTGGATGAAAGAAATTTACCAGGGTATGTAAACTTTTTATCAGGGTAATTTTGGAAGTTTGTGTTGTCATTATGATTTAAAAAGAGTAAATCAATCAGTTGATTGATAATAAATGGCTTCAGCCAAACACTAACCATGAGTGAAAGAAATGTTTTTGTGTTATCATTCATATTCTCATGCAAAATGGCCAAGAAATCATAAATTCTGCCAGGGTATGTAAACTTATGAGCACAAATATATATGGAAAAGACTCAAGCGGGTTATTAACCGCTTGTCAACTGACTCACACCAATATACATTGGCAGAAAGGCACGTAAGGCATATTAACGTACCTGTACGTTGTCCTTTAAGAAGCGGTTGGTGGCGCACACTTGCCCGATGCAAGCTCCTTGAGTGTGATCGCGGGTCCCACGGACTCGATGTCCGTGGGGATACCTGCGATCGTCTCATGGAGAGGAAGAACGGGGAAATGCTGATGTAAACAAGCATTGCCCCGTTCTGCCTAGTGACAAGGACACTGATCATGGCTCCCTGTAATCGGGAGCGGTGATCAGTGTCATGTCACACATAGCCCACCCCTCACAGTTAGAATCCCTCCCTAGGAAACACTTAACCCCTACAGCGCCCACTAGTGGTTAACCTCTTCACTGGCAGTCACATTTACACAGTAATCAATGCATTTTTAATCGCATTGATTGCTGTACAAATGGTCATAAAATAGTGCCATAAGTGTCTGATCTGTCCACCATAATGTGGCAGTCATGATAAAAATCGCTGATCGCCGCCATTACTAGTAAAAAAAAAATATTAATAAAAATGCCATAAAACTATCCCCTATTTTGTAGACGCTATAACTTTTGCGCAAACCAATCAATAAACGTTATTGAGATTTTTTTTTATCAAAAATATGTAGAAGAATACATATCGGCCTAAACTGAGGAAAAAAAATGTTTTTTTATATATTTTTTGGGGATATTTATTATAGCAAAAAGTAAAAAATAATGTGTTTTTTCAAAATTGTTGCTATTTGTTTGTTTATAGCGCAAAAAATAAAATCTGCAGAGATGATCAAATACCACCAAAAGAAAGCTCTATTTGTGGGGAAAAAAGGACGCCAGTTTTGTTTGGAAGCCA
The DNA here is from genome assembly GCA_037952925.1 of Lithobates clamitans. Lineage (NCBI taxonomy): Eukaryota > Metazoa > Chordata > Amphibia > Anura > Ranidae > Lithobates > Lithobates clamitans. The sequence continues at coordinate 864,853 of JBBGZY010000152.1, forward strand.
CGTCGCACGACTGCGCAATTGTCAGTTAAAGCGACACAGTGCCGAATTGCAAAAAGTGCTCTGGTCTTTTGCAAGCCAAATGATCCAGGGGTTGAAGTGGTTAAAATGCTGAGAGTTGGTCAGCCGCACAATAAAGTATGATGATCCCAGATGCAAAGGTCCAGAGCCCCGATGCATTTTGACTGCTTAAGTCTTCCTCAGGGGGATAGCATCTGGTAGCATATTCAGGGATCTCTAAAGTGCATACATTAATGAGTATATCAACAAGAAAAACATATCATGTAATCAAATGTCAGCATTGAAATGGGATACTTAAATATACAATACTTACAAGATAAAATCGAAACATACATATAAGTATGCTGGAGGTCCCAAAAAGCAAAGGCAGCAATGCCATGAAACAATTCTATATGTCCGCAGCACAAGAGATATATGTATGGGCCACCCTGTATCAATTAAGAGAATCCTAACAAATACAATACAGAGAATGTAATATATTATGGACATAGGCTAAAATAAAGGTCTCAGTATAATGTAAGTGGCGAAGTAAATCATTAGGCCAATTGGGCCAATACCTGAAAATATGTGTTGGAATCTCTCAAGGATGTTAATAAAGGGAGAAACACACCCCAATCTGGTAAGCAGACTTTTTTCCAAAAGATGAAGTTAAAGAGGCCTGAGAGAGACTTAAACGTTAAATTAAAAGCAAAAATATTTAGTCTAGACAATTATAAGAGTATTTACAAAAATATGACAGAATGTTCAATCCATAAATCCCCAAGAGGGGGTTTGGTCTTACCTGAATGAAGAATCATCAAAGGCCTGCATTTACACTTACAGTATATATAAAAATAACCACGCTGATAGACTACCAATAGCTGCTAGCACCACAATTGACATATATTGTGTAATAAACCAGTAGTAAACAAGTGCTACGCCTAATTAAAAATGAATAACACAAGTGCACAAATTGAGAAAGAAGGTCATAGGATCAAGTCCCAGACACCCATTGAGCAGGTAAGGTGTCCGGTAGGAGACACTGAGGTGTACCCCTACATATTATAGGTTCTCATAGTTGACCATTCGTAATTATCGATCCATAAACAGTGACTAACAACCTCATGACGATATCCACCACCACAGATAGTATGGGTATGCTCTAGACCTTTATGTCTGGGATCATCATACTTTAATGTGCTGCTGACCAACTCTCAGCATTTTAGTAACCCGTTTGAGTCTTTTCTATATATATATATATATATATATATATATATATATATATATATATATATATATATATATGTGTGGTATTTTGTATATTGTTTTTTTTTTTACATAAAAGGGCATTTTTAATGTTATTTCAATAAATATTGTTTTTTATCTAAATATCATAATTTTTCTGGGTATAGCAAAGCCTCCTTTTCCCCATTTTCCCTGAGGTAGGAAGGTAGAGTTCAGTTTTAAGTGCCATTAGGTTGTTGTTATAATATACTTAATAAACGTTCATTAACTCTCATAAATAACAGGCTCTCTTCAATTGAGAAATAATACAGAGATTAGTACGTACCTATTCTTTTAACTTTGCAATATTTTATTAAGTGTAAGAATTGGAGAGCAGGAGTTAAAAAAGTATGTTAGACTAGTGATTAGGAAAAAAGTATATAGAAATAAAAATTAAAACAATTGTAGAATGCAACAATAATCAACTCAGACACAAACATCACTGAAATAGTAATGTTTATTAATATATTATTAGTGTGTCAACATTCCAAAATAAGCTAGCATTATTGCTACTCTTTGAAATATTGGTATCAATATTTATTATGAGTAACAATGTGTCCTCTATGTCATTATTGTTTTTTTGGTAATGTAGGGGCTAGAGGGTGGTGGAACCATTGCATTTGAAATCTGAATATTTTGATAAAGAATGCAGCAATTCAAGGATGCAAAGATAGAAGTCACAGACCACTGAACAGGTAGGTATGATGCCCCCTTGCAAGGGACTGCTTCTGTTTTTTTTATCTTGGACAGTATAGAAACATATTTAGATACTTTTCTTCTAGAGCTTCACATGAGTCCAAAAAACAATATTGGTGTCAGCTAAGAATTTGGGTATTTAATCTATCCCCTCCTGTGTACCTCCCTGTTGGTCTGTACATTACAGTGAAAAAGAATAGTCAGTATCTGTGCATGGAACTAGAAGGCAAGAAGGAGCATTCAAAAGACTGCTTAATAAAAGTTAGTATTTGCATAATAAAAAGGAATGGGTTCCTGGAAGAGCTCTAGAGCACAACTAAACGTGCTTACAAACAGATGGAAGTTAGGGGTGTTTATTACGATTAAACCTCAATTTAGGGTCACTTTAAAGAAACTGAACATTTTTCCAAAAAATAGAGAGTGGCACACATAGTAGAATAAAACTTGTAATTAACTCTAGCATGTTACTTAATAGATAAGACTGTTAATTACTTAATTAATTTACTTAACAGGTCCAATTTTGGTTGGGTAGATTTTTCATTTTGTCCAGGCACAGGTTTACCTTTTAAAAAGGGACACTGCATGCAACAATTGTTTTCCTTTGTGGAAATTAAACCACAGCAGCAAACAAATTAGATTTCCGTTTCTTCACTACACTAATTTTATTGCATTACTTGTAATTAAAGTCAGAAGTTCACCTAATAAATAAACATGAGGCATGATGAATTGCCTGACTGCATTGGAGCTTCCATAGGTCATTGACCTGCTAGATACTATATAATTTGTGCTTGCTTTGAACATAATAATGTTTCTCATTCATTCCATATTAGTAAAAAAAATATTTTCCTAAGGTGCACTCAACACACGTTTTACTTTCCTATTTGGCAATAGACAGCCTATTTAGCATGGTAAAGAACAAAATAACTAAAATATCACTTTTCACTGCTATTATTGTTGTAAACCGAAGAAAGGTGAAATCTTTTCAATTTGTTTTAGATTACTGCATTTTACACATCATGTAGCTTTTATCACTACTCCAAAGTCCAACTCTTGGCTCAGGTCCTCTCCCACCCTTTGTCTCCTTTCACATGGAAGCACCCCTGCATGTATAAAGAAAATCATTATACGTTCACTCTTACCATTAGTCCTTGGTCTAGCAACATGATGTCAGAGGTCCGCTTCACCCTCATCATCCTCCAGTGGTGGATGATCACCTTTGCGGTTTTTTATTTTTGGGCTATAAACAAACAAAGAGCGCCAATTTAAAAAAACATTTTTTTTTTTACTTTTGCTATAATACATATCCAAAAAAATATATAAAAAACAAATTTATTCATCAGTTTAGGCTGATATATATTCTTCTACATATTTTTGATTAAAAAAATCCCAATAGGCATTGATATGACTGATTTCTGATTGGGACTCTAAAAGAAAGTTAATACTGCAGCTGCAGGAACAGATTCACAGGACTCAATCACTGTGTTTAAAATGTCCGTTCAGTGAAAAATTTATTATTACATGTTATTTTATACGTAGATAAGAAAGGGGTGGTGTGAGATGTTATTAAAAACTAACAAATAGCAATATGTTATTAAAAGCTAACCAATAGAAATATATTATTAAAAACTAGCGAATAGAACAATTGCAAAAGTAAAACCTGGAGCGTTTAGTAGGAGAAGTGTCTGTGTGTTAGGGGAAGGTTACAGAACACATTTCAACAGTGAGAACAAAATGGATTCTCTTGTGCTTAAATGAACAGTACAATGAATGTCCATGTCATTTCCCCCCTTTTGTTTATTTGACACCATTCTTCTCCGCGTTACATTCAGCCGATTGCTGGTAACTCCTGTTACATTGGCGCAGAGAGACGGCGTCCTGTTCAGCTCTCTCCTAGCTTCCTCACAATAATGGGTTCATCAGGGCTGGTGGTACATTTGTTGGTACAGCGGGTAGTCACACAGAGGCATAGCCTGATGAGGAAGTAAATAACAAACATGAGAAATAGGAACATCACAATGTAAGCACCTAGTTTCTGTAACCATGTTGCTATGCCATATAAAAAATCACCAAAACCTCCTAAACCCTGAAAGGGGTTCCATCCATCTTTAGCAATATCTCTGGCCTTATTCTGTAGTTCTCTTATCTTAGCAAGATGCCCTTTAATAATGTCCTCATTATCAGAAATGTATATACAACAGTCAGTGCGAAATATCTTACACATCCCACCTTGAGCTGCAGTGAGATAATTTAGCGTTAATCTGTGCTCTAATACTACTTTTTTAAGCTGAGCCATTTCTTCATTTAATAAACCTATATCAGTGGTAGTAAGGTTAATAATCTCATCTACAATTCTAGTGTAATTATTTAGTCTTTTCATTGCTTCAATTCCCCATCCTGTCCAGGAAGGGAACCATGACCATGCCATGTCACCTTCAGTGAACAGCTCTCTTTTGAACACTAAAGGGTATTCTGGACTTTGATCTGGTCGCACTGTATCTTTGCGAACAGCCAAAGCAGGTACTAACTTCCCAATGTAAGATGTACCTGTAACATTAGTAGGAAGCCAGGCGTAAGCTCTATTTCCACATATATAATATAACCCTCTACGTATGGACGGCATGCCTGCTCCTAAAAAACTGGAAGCAATAACATGGAATCTCAGGAAACCGATATTTTCACATATTGGAAACTGTGAGCAATTTGTACTATAAAGGGTTCTATTTAGTTCTGGATCTGGGATATAATAATATTGCCCATAGTTTCCTACATAAACTGTAATTTTTGCTCCGCTGCAATCTGAATTGCCCAACCGTGTACATTTAGTGTTAAATGGGCATGTAATGTTTAAACAAATCTGTGGAGTGTTTATCTGTTTCGAAACCATCAAAGTTACTGATCTGTGCTCATTAGCTGTGGAGACTATGTATGAGCCATTTATTCTGGTCCTGTTTAGATCAGTGAAATTGAGAAAAGAAACATTATCATCTTTTTTTCAAAGGATATTATCACTTCAGGATTTTCTTGCAGTGACTGGCGTGAATCCAGGTGGGCTTTCCTTCCAACTTGACAGCAGAACCGGTTGTCAAAAGCACCAAATGTGGTCCGTCAAATTTTGGTTCTAGTGGCTTTCTGACGTGTCGCTTGACCACCACCCAGTCACCTGGTTGGATTCTGTGAGTACCTGAAACAGAATCTGGGTCGGGGATAGATTTATAAACACCTTCATGTATTTTATTCAATGTTCTTTGCAAAATCTGAACATGTTCTAATAGATTAGAGTGAGAAGCCTGCAACTGTTGGGGAAAATATAGCCCTGTTTTGGGTGGCCCTCCAAATAAAATCTCATAGGGGGACAGCCCATGTGTGTTTAGGGGTAGTTCGTACAGAATATAGGGCTAATGGCAAAGCTTCCACCCATCCTTTTCCTGTATCTGCTTTAATTTTTGCACATCTGTTTTTCAAAATTCCATTAAGTCTCTCAACTTTACCACTACTTTGTGGATGATAAGGTGTATGGAAAGCTTGCTGTATGTGAAGTGCTTCCATTACCTCTTTCATTACTTCCCCAGTAAAATGGGTTCCTCTGTCACTCTCAATAGTTTCAGGAACTCCATATCTACAAACTATTTCATTCAAAATTTTCTTTGCTGTTGTTTTTGCATTTGCTTTGGCTACTGGCCAGCTCTCGGACCAACCTGAAAACATGTCAACACACACTAAAGCAAACTCATAGGTGCCTATTCTGGGCATCTGAATGTAGTCTATTTGAATTCTTTGGAAAGGGAAATCTGGCTTTGGAGAATGCCTTTGGGGAACATGAACAGGCCTCCCTGCATTGTACAGAGCACAAGAGAGACATGAAGCATAAAACCTGGCTGCAAATGCACTAAATCCAGGTGCTATCCAATAGCAGTCAGTAAGTGCCACCATCGCGCCCTTAGCAAGATGACTACCGCCATGTGCCAGCTGTGCTAAAACTGGGTACAAACTCCTGGGTAGACACCACCTGTTGTCAGCGTTCCACAGACCCTGCTGATTTTGGGTAGCATTACATTTGATCCACTTATCCTTCTCTTCATCAGGGGCCTGGTTCTGCAACTGAATTAGAGTTTCTACATCCCACTGCTCTTGATGAGGGGAATCTGTCCCTGCTACCTGGGCAACCCCTACAGTGGGTGTGACTCCAAATGCCATAAGGGCAGCATCCTTTGCCGCTTGGTCCGCTAAAGCATTTCCTCTGGCTGTCATGTCACTTCCCCTTGCATGCCATTTTACCTTTAAGATGGCAACTTCTGCTGGTTTCTGAAAGGCCTCAAATAGCCGCTCTATGAGCTTTGCATGTCTCACTGGCTTCCCTGCACTAGTCAGAAAGTACCGTGCTTTCCAGATAGGCCCAAAATCGTGGGCTATTCCAAATGCATATCTGCTGTCAGTGTAAACATTTCTCTAGGAGATGACATGCTTTGACTACAGCATACAACTCCGCTTCCTGTGCTGACATCTGGGGTTTCAATGCTTCCTGATGTAAAATGGTGTCTGTAGTGGTTACAGCAAACCCTGTGTGTGGCTGACCATCATCAGTGTAAAATCTGGAACCATCTACGAATAAAGGGGTGGGGGGGAAGGAGGAAAGGGGGGGGGGGGAAGGGAGAAGGGAGTGAGATAGGGAGGTGGGGAGGGGTGTAGGAAATCTGTTCCTAAGGAAAATTACAATAACAAGATAAAGTGCAAATGTGCTGGTGCAATCCAAAAGGCAACAGTGACAAGATAAAAGTGCAAACGTGCTTCAAAATTCTTTAGTAAGTCTCTTGTGTCATATTCTTGTGCTGTGATGATAATCCTTCACTTATAACACTTAGAAACGCGTAGGGCGTGGCCTAATCTGTGCTTCCCAAACATCACCTCCTGTACCAGCGCTGAAAGATATTAATGACGGTTTTGACGTTTTTACCATTTCGCTTGATTTTTACTGCAAAAGTGTGAGTACCCTTTCATTTTGTGTAATAAAACTTTTTTAAAGCAATTTTACGCTATGGGCACTCCCTCTCTTTTTATATATGATATACCACGATCCTGAGCCCGCCAGCGATCGCTGTACAGTGGCGATAAAACTGTAACTGCCTACTACCCCCGCAGGGGTGAAGTGATCTGGTGAGTGGCTGCACTTTCAGAGCAAAGAGATATTATAAGTGAAGGATTATCATCACAGCACAAGAATATGACACAAGAGACTTACTAAAGAATTTTGAAGCACGTTTGCACTTTTATCTTGTCACTGTTGCCTTTTGGATTGCACCAGCACATTTGCACTTTATCTTGTTATTGTAATTTTCCTTAGGAACAGATTTCCTACACCCCTCCCCACCTCCCTATCTCACTCCCTTCTCCCTTCCCCCCCCCCTTTCCTCCTCCCCCCCCCCCCCTTCTTCCCTCCCTAGCAATATTACATATGTAAGCATTTAAGTTATGTCTATGTATCACCTATGATTGCACAATATTGCAACAGAATATTTAATTGACACATGCACGGTATACTTGGGAATTCATATTGTTAATTTGTATTTAATATTTGATATATGCACGGTGCACCTAAGAATTTATTTTAATCTAGTAACCTATATGGAGGTAGGAAACTAAATAGGAACAGCGCCAAACCCTTCTATCATTTCTAATATATCTCAGCTGTCCCCATTTTAGGGTGACTGCCTGTTGGGAGGCAGCAGTTCCAAACTTTACCAATTAAGTCTTTATGTCCACTGCGCGGGTTCACCATCCCCATCTACGAATAAGTGTGTGTCACAATCTGATAAGGGCTCATCTTTTGCTGGTGTGACAGAGGCCCTTTCTACCTCCATAAGAGCCATACAATCGTGAGAAAAACTCTCAGGTTCTACATCAGTACCATTTGTTGCATCTTCCTCATCAATTATAGGAAGAAGAGTAGCCGGATTTAAAGTAACACATCGTTTGATTGTTAAATTCGATGGAGCAAAAGGAGCAGACTGGTACTTGTCAAATCTACTGGCAGACACATGTCTAGTATTTACTTGATTCATGATTTCCTGTACTGCATGTGGCACATACAGGATCAGAGCAGAATCTAGTACAAGCTCCGTTACTTTGTCTAGCAGCAAAATGCAGGCTGCTATGGCTCGCATACAACTGGGGGAGCCTTTGATGACAGGGTCTAATGAGGCTGACACATACATCACAGGCCTCTGTTTGTCTCCATGTAGCTGGGTGAGTACACCTGCAGCAAATCCATTGACTTCATGACAGAACAACGAGAAAGTCTTAGTATAGTCAGGAAGTCCAATGGCGGGAGCTTCAGACAAAATTTTAATAAACTCCTTCATCTGCAATTCATTGTCCCATGTGAGTTTGAAAGGGTTTCTAGTGGTAGCCTCATATAGAGGAGCCATAAGTTCTGATGCATTTGGAATCCAGTCCCTACAATATCCCACTAACCCCAGGAAGGCACGTAGTTACCGGACATTTCTTGGCTTTTCAAAGTTTTGTAGAGTTTTAACTCGATCTGGGGTTAGGTGACGGATTCCATGTGAAATGCAGTGACCCAGGAAGATCATTTTCTCTTGGCAGTATTGTAGCTTATCTTTGCTAACTTTGTTGTTACTGTTATAGAGAAACAGGAGAAGGCTTACTGTTTCTCTGCTACAAATGTCCTTTGTATCAGAACAAATAAGCAAATCGTCTATTTACTGAAGCAAAACTGTGTTTGGGTGTGAGGGGGGCCATTGGTCCAATACTTGCTTTAACACAGTATTATATTCAGAGGGGCTACTCACACAGCCTTGGGGCAATCTTGTCCATGCTAACTTTTGGGCATCATGGGTAAATGAAAAAAGGTGCCAGCAATCTGGGTGCAGGGGCACCGAAAAGAAATCATTTGCAAGATCAATCACTGTAAAGCAGGTGCTGGAGGCAGGTATTCCACTTAGTAAAGTGCGGAGTTTGGGCACGATCTGGGTATCTGCCTCTATTATATTGTTAATGGCTCTCAAATCATGCACCATGCGATATGTCACCTGCCCACTCTTCTTGTCTGGCTTCTTTGCAATTGGGAACAGGGGTGTATTGACCTGGGACTTAATTGGTACAACAACCCCTGCTGCTTTCAGTTGAGTGATTTGATCCTTTATCCCCTTAGTCTGAGCAATACTCAGTGGGTACTGTTTAATCTGTGGGAGATGGGCTCCTGGTTTAATTTTTATCATGACTGGGGTGCAATCCAGCAGACCTACATCATATTTGCTGGTGGCCCATAATTCAGTGGGAATCACTTTCAATTCTGGTGGAAATGGCAGAGTGGAGTCTTGGATTAAAAATACTCCACAGGCAGAATTTAAAACTTCTCCGGATAGACTACTGACCACTTGGACTCCTGTAGGAGTGTAGTCTATGTTTGCTAAAATTTGGTTCAAAATGTCAGCTCCCAAAAGATTGGTAGGAACTGTGTCTGAAACTTTAGTGACAATTTCTGTTTGCTGTCCTAGCCTGAGTTTAAGTGGCTTGGACTCAACCAAATCAGTAGAGGTCCCGGTTAGGCCAACACCAGAGATAACATTTGTAGATAATAATCCTGGAGGTAAGTCCTCTATATTAAAAACACTTCGGCTTGCACCAGTATCAATTAAACAGGTTAATTCTGTTTCTCCTCCAGGATAGGGGAGTTCTTGTAAAAATACTTTTACTCTGGCCTCAGGACCATTGTCTCCCCTATTTAACATGATTGATACTGGCATGCCATTTTCCTATGCCTGATCCACTGCTTTTGGCAGAGAACTGGGATCAGCATGAGGGGCCTCTAAGCTCTTTCCTAGTCTACAGGCAGGAAGATGGCAGAATTTGGCTATGTGTCCTTCCCCATCACAATTGTAGCATATAATTGGTCCCCGATTGCCATGATTTCTGAAATTGCCTTTGCCTCTTCCTCTTCCTTTTCCTCTCTGCTTCCCCATGTACATTACCTTGGGTTTGCTGTCTTTTTGGTTAATCCTGTTTTCTATGGATAACAGGATAGGCAGGACGTCTCGAATAGACATATTGCCTGCCTCAGGCCTTGCTGTGAACAACTTTTCTTTCAACTGGGGTATTAAACCATCAAGAAACCTTTGTTTCACCAGTTGAGTAGATGAACTTGCAGTTTCTCCCGCCTTCTCTTCCTCTATTTTAATGCCTGCTTCCTCAGCCATATCACTTAACTGCCTCCAATAAGCCCCTGCTGCTTCCTCTTTCCCTTGCTTAGCATTCATAAATTCAGCATGTCTGGTTTCCTGTGCAGCACTAAGTTTGTTTGCAAACCCAATTGGATTCTTTCTAGGATCTCCCAATCCCTCTAATATGGCTCTCATATCTTGGGGACTAAAAGTTACATGCCATTTAATTTGAGACTTACTGTCAACAGCATCACCTTCAAAAACTAATTGGGTTCTGACAGGATAAACTGCAACAGATTTCTCTATGCCAGGGGCAGAAGGGCTTGCATCTCCCTTCCTTCTCTCTTCATCTTGCTGCCACAATTTGGAAATTATGGTTTGCTCTGGAAGTTCAGACTCTATCTCTCTTTCTCTGGCCAAAGCCTTAAGTTCAGAGAGATCTAGGTTTGCATATGTGCCTTTTGATTTATGCCAATCATCTGTTTCTAGGATACGAGCCAAATCCCTCTTTGTAGGTTGATATGGGGCTGTTAAACCTATGCTCTTTACTATATTGCATAGCTCATCTTTTGTGTGTTCCATGTAATCTAATTATTTTGCTTTTGTGCGTGGACCCCTTAAAGCCAAACTGACAGCCACATAAGGTGGGGGGTCCTCCTCTACAGAGTCTTCTGGCCAAACGTAGTAAATTTCGGCAGTACTTTTCTTAAATATCTCCGTCAAGCCAGTTTGATTTGTTACTTTAGCTTCTGTCTCCCATGTGCAAGCTATTCTCCACGTTTCTTCACTGCACAGTAGTGGGCCATAATCGTGCAGAAAAGTTTGCCATACTTTTAAATCAAAAGTCCCTTCAGATTTTAAAGGTTTAGCTGTTCCCTTTGTCCATTCTACCCATTTATCTAGGGGCTCAGTATAGGCAGAACCGTACCTTCGGTTCATATATTCTCTAGCGCTCATCTTGCGCTGGGCATTTTCTGAAGGCCTCTCTCCCTTCATTCCCTTAATTAATTTAATGCCCATAATGACTGGCCAGTCATCTCTCTTCTCTACTTGTGCCTATACCCTCTTGCCTCTAAAACAAATAGTACAGCAAATCTGCAGATTTACAAGAATAGTCTCCACTTATCTACGTGGATAGAAGGGGTTTATGACAATAGACAAAACACTCATTAAGAGACCCTCCTCGTCTCTTCTCTTCTCTGTGAGTTTTATCTGACCCTACCATGCGCCTCTGACCCAGGTCGCCCACAAGGAGTCAACGCAGGGAACTGCAGAGGATTTTCCCTATGCACACACAGTCCAACCCGTGAAGGGGGACACATAACACATTCACACACACACGTTACCCAACCAGAAAGGTCCGAGAGTGGTCTGGTTTCCTTGAGAACAGACAGATAGGATACATAGGAAAAGGCAGAAATATAGCAAGCTTAAGGGCAGCTTACCTGGCCGGCATTTGAGGTCTGCGTTTCCCGATGATCCCGATCGAAGCGTGGTTCCTTCTGGAGACTCTGCCAAACTCCTGTTATGGCTCGCCAAGACTGATATGACTGATTTCTGATTGGGACTCTAAAACAAAGTTAATACTGCAGCTGCAGGAACAGATTCACAGGACTCAATCACTGTGTTTAGAATGTCCGTTCAGTGAAAAATGTATTATTACATGTTATTTTATACATAGATAAGAAAGGGGTGGTGTGAGATGTTATTAAAAACTAACAAATAGCAATATGTTATTAAAAGCTAACAAATAGAAATATATTATTAAAAACTAGCGAATAGAACAATTGCAAAAGTAAAACCTGGAGAAAGGAGGGGGGAGTAGAGAGCATTTAGTAGGAGAAGTGTCTGTGTGTTAGGTGAAGGTTACAGAACACATTTCAACAGTGAGAACAAAATGGATTCTCTTGTGCTTAAATGAACAGTACAATGAATATCCATGTCAGCATATATTGAATGGTTTGTGCAAAAGTTATCATGTCTCCAAACTATGGGATAGGTTTAGGGACTTTTATTTATTTTTTATTGTGTTTACTAGTAATGGCGGTGATCTGCGATTTTTAGCGGGACTGCGACACCGCTATCAAAAATCTAGTACCTGGTAAGGCCCCTGGGCCACATGGGTACACTGCTAAATAATATAAATTTTTTCAAAATATACTAACTGCTCCTCTGACAAGTTATGCCAATTTCGTATCTGGAGAAGGCTCCTTTAGACTCTTCATGCATATATTACGGTCATCCCTAAACCGAGTAAAGAGCCAACGTGCTGCGGAAGCTAAAGACCTATTTCGCTATTGAATATGGATACCAAGTTATATGCAAAAGTCTTGAAGAACCGATTACTTCCTCAATGGATATCCCTAGATTAAACAGGCTTTATCCCTGGTAGAGCAACCAGAGATAACTCCCTCAGGACGTTAATGTTAATCGCACATACACAACAGAGCTCCCAGCCCACCCTGTTTCTCTCTACAGATGCTGAGAAAGCGTTTGACAGGGTGGACTGGGATTATCTCTTTGTAGTTTTGTCTCATGTCTCATGACTATTGCAACTCCCTTCTCATTGGCCTGCCTCTCCATAGGCTATCCCCTCTTCAGTCTATAATGAATTCTGCTGCCAGACATATCCACCTTACCAACCGCTCAGTGTCTGCCAAGCCTCTCCTCCAATCCCTACACTGGCTCCCAATCACCCAGCAAATTAAATTCAAAATACTAAACACAACGTACAAAGCAATTTACAACTCTGCCCCGAGCTAAATCACCAATCTTGTCGCCAAATATCACCCAAATCGTCCTCTCTTCTCAAGACCTCCTACTCTCAAGCTCTCTCGTCTCCTCCGCCCATGCTTATCTCCAGGATTTCTCCAGAGCTTCTCCCATCCTCTGGAACTACCCTCTGGAACTTCCTACCTCCACCGGTCCGGCTATCCCCTACTCTTGCTATCCCCAGGCAATCCCTGAAAACTCATCTCTTCAGGAAAGCCTGTCACGTCTCCAACTAATCTTCCACCACTTCCATCAGCAGATTTCCCCACAGTTACAAACTTTTGTACCACCTGCCCCACCCTATTAGATTGTAAGCTCTTCTGTGCAGGGCCCTCTTAATCCTCTTGTATTTTATTGTATTACAACTGTATTGTCTCCTTTTTATATTGTAAAGCGCTGCGTAAACTGTTGGCGCTATATAAATCCTGTATAATAATAATAATAATAATAATAATAATAATAATAATAATAATATTAATAATTTAGGATTGGGCCCCTTGATGCTTGCTCGAGGGGCAGCCTTATAGAATAGACCTACTGCCCAAATTAGAATCAATGGACTGATTAGTAAACATTTTAGTTTACACAATGGTACACGTCAGGGTTGTCCCCTATCCCCTCTTCGTTTTGCCCTATCCCTTGAACCCTTCTTAGCTAGTATTAGACAAAATTCTAACATCCATGGCATCACTGTGGGTCAAAAGGAACATAAATACACCGCTTATGCGGAGGATATTCTTTTTTACATACAACAGCCAGAGATCTCCCTATCCAATCTAATTGCTGTATTATCTGAATATGGTTTGATTTCTAATTTTAAAATCAATTACACAAAATCAGAGATTCTTAATATTAGTGTACCCCAAACAGAGGTTTAGTCATTTAAAACCCTGTTCTGTTTACATGGCAACCTGCTTCACTTAAATACCTTGGTATTTCTTTAACTCCTGTCCTGCACAAATTATTTCAAGCAAATTATATGCCCTTACTCAATACAATAAAACGTGATCTGAGTTGTTGGAATTCACTTGCTTATATATGGTTGGGGAGAGTAAATGTTGTAAAAATGAATGTACTCCCTAGATTACTGTTTATGTTTCAAATTATTCCCTTTGGTGTACCACCTGGCTACCTTTCTCTTCTTCAATAATTCATACTAGATAATATAAAAACCCGAATTCATTAGAGGCAAGTCTCCAATTGTACATATGATATAACAGAAATACAATTAATAACACGATTAGTTCATAATGTAAATACTGTAGAAAACAAATTCATAAAAGGCAAGTCTCTATGATAATTGATTGTAATCTTGGTTAATTGGTAAAATCCGATTGATATGTAACGTAAGGTAATGATGCAATTGTAGACATAAGGGGGCAACTATTGGCTCACAATCAATCCCATAGTAAGGCAACATAATTGGTTCATATTGTAAACATTGTAGATAACCAAATTCACTGAAGCTTGTCTCTATGATAAATAGTTATAGCCGTAATTAGTTGGTACAGTCCAGTTGGTGTATATGGTAGTAAAATGGTGATAATATAGTATAGACGAAAGGGCATCTATTGGCTCGACGTGTTTTGTGGCAACTGCCACTCTTCAGGAGCAAGTATGAGGTAGGTGTCTATAATATTAAAAACATATATGTTGAAAGAAATTATATAATAGGTCTATGTAGAGGGAGAGGAGGGGGGAATAAAGGGGGTATAATCCGATTTCCCAGAACTACTTACAAATAATCCTATGAGTTTGGGCATAGGCATGGAGGGCCGACCGAAGAAACATCAGCCCCCGGGAGCTGAGGTGGACTGACCCAGAACACAACGATGGAAGTCCAGTAACAGACACTAGTCCCTAGGGATGCAACCCCATGAGTTTCAAAATTGGTGTGATCCACGTGGTAGCCATCTATAAGAGGAGGGTATATATGGTAAATATAAATAGACCGTGGAAATATTTATTGGGTGACTGGTAGGAAAAATATACTAGTGCAGGTAACGGTCAGTGACAGGGAAGAATAACAGATTGTGGGATCAGTGCAAGATGATATGGGGGAAATATGGCACAAATAAGAAAAAAGGGAGAAAGTGTGTGGGGAAGCCAAAAAAGTTACCTGGAAAAGGGAGTGTAAATAATGTAGGTCCGGATGTGCACAGAGGCCATGGGGGTGACAACCATGTGAGGGTTGGGAATGAGCTAGAGGGAGTATAAATACTCCAATGTGATCGTGGGTGTCCACCAACGACACGCTGTCAGCCAATGGGAGGCGACGGCGCCAAACAGCTGAGCAGCGTCAGCTGCTTGCCATCCGACGGCAATCACCTCATGGAGGATGCCAGATTGACTCAACAGCGGCGGCACGCCGCCATTACAGAAAGTGCCTCAGCGTGCGCCGGCGACAGAAGTGACGTGACGTTGATGCGCAATTGGACATACGCCTGATCCTCTGCATCACTCGAGAGGAGGAGGGGGAAGGGGAGGACCCCAGGAGTGCATTGCAGCTCCCGGGACTGAGCAAGATGGCCAAGGTGGCCAATCCAGCCCACATCATAGCCCAGCACAGTACAATTAGGCAGCATAGCCAGGCACACACATTGTGAGTAACAGTGTGGGACAGTAACATGGTATAGCCAACCTCCTCAGAACCTATACTGACATGAAAATCGAGATTGCCAATGTAAATGTTTGTTGGTGCTTAAATATAAAATAGACACCTACGTTTGTCATAACAATGGAGAGTAACAACATTAAAATAATATGAAAAGGTAAGGGTGCATGCTTCATCCCTTGTATATGAATAAAGTTGAAAACAGAGCAGCAGGGTGGGACTTTGTATAAGGTGCGAGGTGTGTAGAGCCAAGCGCCTCCATCCCCAACAATTTGAACAAAAAAAGAAACAAAAATGGTGGGACTTGAAACATGCACCCCAGGGGATAACACAATACCAATGAATATGGTAGGTACCCAAAATATAATAGAACCAAAAACTTTGTATAGAAGCATCACATAGCATTAATTGTCATCCAATGGTTTAATAGTATATAAATTATGACAGAAGTAAAAATCGTAACAGAATTCATATTAGATACTATAAAAATCCGAATTCATTAGGCAAGTCTCCAATTGTACATATGATATAACAGAAATACATTTAATAACATGATTATTTCATAATGTAAATACTGTAGAAAACAAATTCATAAAAGGCAAGTCTCTATGATAATTGATTGTAATCTTGGTTAATTGGTAAAATCCAATTGATATGTAAGGTAAGGTAATGATTGTAGACATAAGAGGGCAACTATTGACTCACAATCCCATAGTAATATAATTGGTTCATACTGTAAACATTGTAGATAACCAAATTCACTGAAGTGTGTCTCCATGATGAATAGTTATAGCCATAATTAGTTGGTACAGTCCAGTTGGTGTATAAGGTAGTAAAATGGTGATAATATAGTATAGAAGAAAGGGCATCTATTGGCTCGATGCGTCACGGCCCATAATTCACTGCGGCAACGCAGTGCATTGCTGGCTGATGATTGGCCAAGCATGCACTATGACCTGAATGCTTGGCCAATCACAGCGCTGTATCTACAGAGAGCCGTAATTGGCCAAAGCCAGGGTGGCTTTGGTTAATTATGGCTCAGGGGGTTTAGTACACGCCCCACACTATATAAGGCCGCCTGTGTGATGGCCTTGTGTAGTGTGTTGTGGTGGCGGAGAGAGATAGATAGACAGAGAGACAGTGTCATTTGACTTAAGTTAGATAGAGTAGGCAGGTCGAGTCAGTTAGCTGCACTTACAGTGTATTGTGTATATATATATATATATATATATATATATATATGCATCCCAGGTGTTGTATATATATATATATATATATATATATACACACACACACTGTATTCAGTTTAGCTAGATCCGTTTCTGTTATTCTCTTCCTAATATACTGACAGGCAGGCAGGTGTTTTTACAGTATTTACAGTTAGTGTACTGTGTATCCTGCACAGTTGCACCTATAGCTACCTGAAGATAAGTGCTTGTGTGCTTCTTCTGATCCTATTAATAGCACAGGCAGGCTCTTGAAGTATTTACAGTTAGTATACTGTGTACCCTGCACAGTTGCACCTACAATATAGCTACCTAAAGACAAGTGCTTGTGTTCTTCTTCTGATCCTATTAATAGCACAGGCAGGCTCTTGAAGTATTTACAGTTAGTGTACTGTGTACCCTGCACAGTTGCACCTATAGCTACCTGAAGACAAGTGCGTGTGTGCTTCTTCTGATCCTATTAATAGATCAGGCAGGCATTCTGCTAGCTGCTGTATAATCAGTATATATATACATCCCAGTTTTGTGCAGCTACATCTCACTGCAGTGCAGGCCATTAGTATGTCTGGAAGGCCAACACGGAAAGGCAGACAGTCACAAGCCAATAAAAGAGGGCAAGCAGGCTCTGTGTCTAGAGGCAACAGTGCTGGTCGTGGTGCATCCTCATCAGCACGTGGCCGTAGGACACACTTGTCCTTTTTTTTGGCAGCTGGCCGTATTGAGCTGCAACATGCGGAAGACATGGTAGAGTGGATGACCAAGCTGTCCTCATCCTCCTCATCCCCTCTCACCCAGGCTCAGGGTACGTTGTCTGGCAAAGCAGCTGCCAATGCGGCCTCTTCCCTCGGCTCAATGGCATCAGTAACTCCTTCCCTAGCCCCACCATGTCCTCCTGAGGAGTACACCGAACTGTTTGACCACAGTGTTGGGTATATGCTCCAGGAGGATGTCCAGCATTTTGAAGGCTCCGATGATGGTAATCAGCTAGAGGAAGGCAGTAACGTGAGCCCAGACAGAGAGGGTGCCCAAGAAGGACAGCAATCTGGCAGTCATGTTCCCCCAGCTGCAGCATACTGCCAGCTTTGCTCCAGTGATGAGGAGGGAGGGGATGATGAGGTCACTGACTCCACGTGGGTGCCTGATAGGAGAGAGGAGGAGGAGGAGGAGGCACATCAACAACAAGGCAGGATGCCCTTCAGGGGCCAGCTTAACGGCAGCACACCGACTGCATCACACCGCAGAGCTCCGCATGTGCAGGGCGCTGCTGTCTCTGCGCGTTAAACCAAAAGTTCTTTGGTGTGGGCCTTTTTTGAGATGAGTGCATAAGATCCCACCACTGCTATTTGCAACATATGTCTCAAGCGTATCTCGCGTGGCCAAAATATCACCCGCTTGGGTACCACATGCTTGACCAGACATATGTTGACCTGCCATGCAGTTCGTTGGCAAGTGTACCTAAAAGACCCACACCAAAGAACAAAGAGGACCTCTCCTTGCTCCTCATCAGCTGGGATCTCCAACCCCACTATACCTTCAGTCCTCTCTGAGACCTGCACAGAGAGGAATGAAGGTGTAGAATTAGGTGTGTCACAGCCAAGTACTTGCGGGCAATCTGCTATCGGTACACTGACGTCAGATTGTACCAGGCAAATTTCCCTGCCCCAGCTGCTGCACCGCCGAAAGAAGTTTGCTTCCAGCCATCCAGTTGCCCAGCGGTTGAATGCTAGCTTGGCTAAATTGCTAGCACTTCCACTGCAGCCTTTTCAGTTGGTAGACTCTGCCCCCTTCCGTGAGTTTGTGGAATGTGCGGTTCCTCAGTGGCAGGTTCCCAAATGCCACTTTTTCTCATGGAAGGAGATTCCGGCTCTCTACTGGCTTGTGGAAGGCAATGTCTTGGCCTCACCTGACAGGCCGATCATCGGTAAGGTGCATATTACCGCTGACTCATGGTCCAGCAGGCATCTTCTGGCAGCTGGGAAGGATGCAGGACAAGGTGCAGTAGTGTTGGAGGTTGTTCCGCCACCACGCCTCCAAAATGCTACTACTGGTGATTCTGACACACCTCTCTCCTCCACCCCCTCCTCTTATTCTTCCTCCATGGCCTCTTCCTGTGCTTTGTCCTCTGAACCAGCGGTGCTCCGTAGGCGTTCAAGGGGCTACGAAAGTATGCAGGCCAAAAGATGCCATGCGGTGCTTGAGCTGGTGTGTTTGGGGGACAGGAGCCACACTGGGGCAGAGATTCTGTCAGCTCTGCAGGGACAAGCTCAGAGGTTGTTGACGCCATGCCAGCTTCAGCCAGGAATGGTGGTTTGCGACAATTGCACCAACATCCTCTCCGCCCTCCGACAGGGACAACTGACCCATGTGCCCTGTTTGGCTCACGTCCTTAACTTGGTAGTGCAGCGGTTCTTGGGCAGGTACCCGGGCTTACAGGATGTCCTGAGGCAAGCCAGGAAAGTCTGTGTGCATTTCCGCCAGTCATATAATGCCAGTGCTCAGCTGGCTGACTGTTCAGGGATTGTTCTAAGCACGGGAAACATGCGCCACTTTACAGTCATACTATAGACACCCCCAGGTACGATATTGAAATTTAAAGGAATATTTCACTTTTTTTTTCATTTCATTTTTTCATTTCATTTTTTTCATTCACATCATTAAAATCACTGCTCCCGAAAAAACGCCCGTTTTTAAAACTTTTTTTGCACTGATACATGTCCCCTGGGGCAGGACCCGGGTCCCCAAACCCTTTTTAGGACAATACCATGCAAATTAGCCTTTAAAATTATTACTTTTGATTTCAAACGTTCGAGTCCCATAGAGTTCAATGAGGTTCTAAAGTTTGCGCAAATTTTCGGTCTGTTCGCAGGTTCTGGTGCGAACCAAACCGGGGGTGTTCGGCTCATCCCTAGTGGCGACTGCCACTCTTCAGGAGCAGGTATGAGGTCGGTGTAAATATTAAAAACATATATGTTGAAAGAAATTATATAATAGTTATAATAGGTCTATGTAGAGGGAGAGGAGGGGGGAAAGTTGGGTATAACCCGATTTCCCAGAACTACCAAGGTAGCCAATCCAGCCCACATCATTGCCCAGCACAGTACGAATAGGCAGCATAGCCAGGCACATACATTGCGGGTAACAGTGTGGAACAGTAACATGGTATAGCCAACCTCCTCAGAACCTATACTGACATGAAAATCGAGATTGCCAATGTAAACGTATGTTGGTGCTTAAATATAAAATAGACACCTAAGTTTGTCGCAACAATGCAGAGTACCAACAATGTTTGTGCCTGGCTATGCTATGCTGCCTATTTGTACTGTGCTGGGCTATGATGTGGGCTGGATTGGCCACCTTGGCCGTCTTGCTTAGTCCCAGGAGCTGCGATGCGCTCCTGGGGTCCTCCCCTTGTCCCTCCTCCTCTCGAGTGACACGGAGGATCAGGCATACGTCCAATTGCGCATCAACGTCACGCTTCCATCGCCGGTGTGCGCTGAGTCACATCCTGTAACGTTGGTGTGCCGCCGCTGTTGAGTCAATCTGGCATCCTCCACGAGGTGATTGCCATCGGATGGCAAGCAGCTAACGCTGCTCAGCTGTTTGGGTCCGTCGCCTCCCATTGGCTGCCAGCATGTCGTTGGTGGACACCCACAATCACATTGGAGTATTTATACTCCCTACAGCTCATTCCCAGCCCCCACACGGTTGTCACCCCCATGGCCTCTGTGCATGTCTGGACCTACATTATTTACACTCCTTTTTCCAAGTAACCTTTTTGGTTTCCCCACACACTTTCTCCCTTTTTTCTTATTTGTGCCATATTTCCCCCTTATCATCTTGCACTGATCCCACAATCTCCGGGGGGGCTGATGTTTCTTCGGTCGGCCCCCAGCCCTCCATGCCTATGCCCAAACTCATAGGATTACTTGTAAGTAGTTCTGGGAAATCGGGTTATACCCCCCCTTTCTCCCCCTCCACTCCCACTACATAGACCTATTATAAAAATTCTTTCAACATATATGTTTTTAATATGTGTAGACACCTACCTCATACCTGCTCCTGAAGAGTGGCAGTTACCACAAAACACGTCGAGCCAATAGATGCCCTTTCGTCTATACTATATTATCACCATTTTACTACCATATACACCAACTGGACTGTACCAACTAATTATGGCTATAACTATTTATCATGGAGACACGCTTCAGTGAATTTGGTTATCTACAATGTTTACAATATGAACCAATTATGTTGCCTTACTATGGGATTGATTGTGAGCCAATAGTTGCCCCCTTATGTCTACAATTGCATCATTACCTTACGTTACATATCAATTGGATTTTACCAATTAACCAAGATTACAATAAATTATCATAGAGACTTGCCTTTTATGAATTTGTTTTCTACAGTATTTACATTAAGAACTAATCATGTTATTAATTGTATTTCTGTTATATCATATGTACAATTGGAGACTTGCCTCTAATGAATTTGGGTTTTTATAGTATCTAGTATGAATTATGTTATGATTTTTACTTCTGTCATAATTTATAAACCATTAAACCATTTAATGCCAGTTGATGCTATGTGATGCTTCTATGCAACGTTTTTGGTTCTATTATATTTTGGGTACCTGCCTTATTCATTGTTAACGTGTTATCCCCTGGGGTGCATGTTTCATTTAAAGTACCACCTTTTTTGTTTCTTTTTTTATGTACATTCTGATCTATAATACATGAGTTAACACTGATGATTCGATGTAAGATACTCAATTCCTTATAAGTAATTACCAACAATCCAGACTGAACCAACATAATCTGTCCACCAGGAAGAAGTGTAAAAGGAAAAAGCATTCATGATGTATGATACCACATCTCTGTACGACAAGAGCACATGCAAAGCCCCTCGGCTTACTTGATGGCCCTACAATATGGATGAAGACTTTTCTACTTGAAGTTCTCTACAGTGAGTTAGCTTTTGCTTTATCTTAGCTATCTGTAAAACTGGGCTCTTGCTCCTGTGGGTGGATTCCTAGCTATGATATGTGTGATGTCTTAGTGGTTCCTGTACTTTAGGTATCTGTGCAGTTTTCCATTCCTTAAGCTGGCCATATATGGGTGGAATTTCAAACTAAAATACTTAGGAAAAGAAGGTTATAAGAAAGTTCATTCATATTTCTAATCATTATTGGGTCAAATCAACATTCGTTTTTAACCCCATGACAGAAAAATTCAAAGGAGCAGGATGCAAACATTTTCTTGGACAAATGAATTTCTAACAATGTATGTGGTTTTCTATCGTAAAGTCTATTCATTCCAAAATCAAATGTTAAATGCAAATTAAATCTTTCGAATGACAAATGAATGTTCTGAGAATTTTCGTATGAATTTTTCTAAGATTCTTCCTAAGAATTTGGCTTTATCACCGCAACGTGCTGAACATTTACCATCTGCACAATGATTATGATTATGGCATCACACTACAAATGGACTTAATGAATGCGTTTGAGCCTGTCTGTAATGACCATTGTACATCTATATGTTGTGAATGATGCTCTCCATCCGCATGTGATACCATTAATGAGCCCTTAAGCTCTTGATACTGACCCATTTGGGAACCTTGGGACAAATTTAAGTTGCAACTTTTCAATAGAATTTGTTGATGCCCCATATTATATACTGTATCTCTGTGATTAAATCTTCTACAACCATTACCATTCACTATAAGATAAAAGATGCCTTCTAGTCACTGAATTTCAGGAACTCTTTACTTAAAAATAGCACCTCTATTCTTCTACATTTTGTGCATCTAGTACATCCTCTCATTAATTATTTAAAGGATATATACATATTTTATTGAATAATTAGGGGAGGAATTATGGTTTTATAGGTATACCTATGTGTTTTCATTATGTATGGTCTTTTTAAAATATTAAAGGATAACTCCACTTTCGTGGGGAAAAAAAAAGCAAATAAAGAAAAAATAATATAGCACATATAATTGTGACACTAATCATATTGTAATTGAACGTTATTAAAAATGACCTTTCCTTTTCAATCTGCAGCTACTGTCATTTTCTGAGAATGCATTGCAATATGGCTACCTGGAGTTGTTCTGTACACAGAGTGTGTACTGACCACTCCCCAGAAACATAATTTCCTGCTTGTGTGATTGGCTCACCAATTTTCCCAGAAGTCTGCTAAGATACATGTCAGATTTCAGGCATCCCCTGCAACAAAAATGTCATTTTTAGAGAGATACATTCAATAGGAGCATGTCTAAAGGGATGCAGGTCCAACAGATTTCCTCATTAGTGCCCTGCAGCTGCACGCCTGATAGTTAATTATGAAACCACTCCCATTAGACCCACCCAGTACAGAGGTGCAGACAAACACACATGGATTTCTTCAGAATAACAAAAGGTAGTAATCTGCAACAAAGGTTGGTATAATCCTTGCAATGTACATAGATCACCCAGAGGGGAATGCTTTTTTCTCAACAAAAGTGTTACACTTTAAGCTATAACATATAACTTGTTTGAGCAGCGGGGTATATAAATATCCATATATCTATAGATATACATACCTTATATACTCGAGTATAGGTCGATCCGAGTATAAGTCGAGGCCCCTAATTTACCACAAAAAACTGGGAAAAACATATTGACCCGAGTATAAGCCGAGGGTGAGAAATGCAGCAGCTACTGTAGGTGGAAAAAGAGGGTCAACAATGCCCATCTGCAGCTGTATACCTCCCTGTGTCCTGTGCATGTGTCCCTGTGTATGTGTGCATGTGTCACCTACCTGTGTCCTGTGCATGTGTCACCTACCTGTGTCCTGTGCATGTGTCACCTACCTTTGTCCTGTGCTTGTGTCCCTGTGTCCTGTGCATGTGTCCCTGTGTATGTGTGCATGTGTCCTGTGCATGTGTCCCTGTGTATGTGTGCATCCTACCTGTGTCCTGTGCATGTGTCACCTACCTGTGTCCTGTGCATGTGTCCCTGTGCCCTGTGCATGTGTCCCTGTGTATGTGTGCATTTGTCCTGTGCAAGTGTCCCTGTGTATGTGTGTATCCTACCTGTGTCCTGTGCATGCCTCCATGTGCCGCTTTACACTGATCAGCATGTGATATCACCATTCGGCCATTCTACTGTTCAAAAGCCGCGCCTCCTACTCATCCGCGATAGGCAGAACACTCCATTTCCCAGCATTCAGCGGTCAGCCTATCACGAACATTCTCTCATCCTCATACCACGGAGGATGAGAGGATGTCCGTGATAGGCTGTACACTGACTGCTGGGAAATGGAGTTTTCTGCCTATCACAGATGAGGAGGAGGCATGGTTTTTGAACAGTTAATGGCTGCCGAATGGTAATATCACACGCTGGCCGCCCTCTGTCTGCATGACATGCTGATCATGTAGGCAGACGGCGGTGACTCAAGTATAAATCGAGGTGGGGCACTTTCAGCCCAAAAAAAAGGGCTGAAAATCTCGACTTATACTTGAGTATATATGGTATATAGATATACATATCTATATATAGATTTATAGATAGAGTTGTGCTCATAAGTTTACATACCCTTGGCCATTTTTCAGAGAATATAAATAATAACACAAAAACTTTTATTTCACTCATGGTTAGTGTTTGGCTGAAGCCATTTATTATCAATCAACTGTGTTTACCCTTTTTAAATCATAATGGTAACAAAAACTTCCGAATTGGCCCTGATCAAAAGTTTACATACCCCAGTTTTTAATACTGCGTATCGCCCCCTTTAACATCAATGACAGCTTGAAGTCTTTTGTGGTATTTGTGGATGAGGCACTTTATCTTCTCAGATGGTAAATCTGCCCATTCCTCTTGGCAAAAAGCCTCCAGTTCCTGTAAATTCTTGGGCTGTTTTGCATGAACTGCATGTTTGAGATCTCCCCAGAGTGGCTCAATGATATTGAGGTCAGGAGACTGAGATGGCCACTCCAGAACCTTTACTTTATTCTGCTGTAGCCAATGACAGGTCGACTTGGCCTTGTGTTTCGGATCATTGTCATGTTGGAATGTCCAAGTACGTCCCATGCGCAGGTTCCTGGCTGATGAATGCAAATGTTCCTAAAATATTTTTTGATAACATACTGCATTCATCTTGCCATCAATTTTAACCAAATTTCCTGTGCCTTTGTAGCTCACACATCCCCAAAACAACAGCGGTCCACCTCCGTGTTTCACAGTAGGAGTGGTGTACCTTTCATCATAGGTCTTGTTGACTACTCTGCAAATGTAGTGTTTATGGTTGTGGCCAAAAAGCTAAATTTTGGTCTCATCACTCCAATGCCAGAAGGTTTGAGGCTTGTCTCTGTGCTGTTTGGCGTATTATATGGGGGATACTTTGTGGCATTTGTGTAGCAATGGCTTTCTTCATGCGACTCGACCATGCAGCTTATCTTTCTTCAAGTGCCTCCTTATTGTGCATCTTGAAACAGCCACACCACATGTTTTCAGAGAGTCCTGTATTTCACCTGAAGTTATTTGTGGGTTTTTCTTTGCATCCCAAACAATTTTCCTGGCAGTTGTGGCTGAAATTTTAAGTTGGTCTACGTGACCGTGGTTTGGTTTCAACAGAACCCCTCACTTTCCACTTCTTGATTAGAGTTTGAACACTGCTGATTGGCATTCTCAATTCTTTGGATATCTTTTTACATCCTGTCCTTGTTTCATATAGTTCAACTACCTTTTCCCGCAGATCCTTTGACAATTCTTTTGCCTTCCCATGACCTAGAATCCAGAAACGTCAGTGCAGTACTGGATGAAAGATGCAAGGGTCTGCCAGGAGTCCAGAAACTCATTGACCTTTTCCACACACACTAATTACAAGCAAACAGATCACAGGTGATGTTGGTTACCTTTAATAGCCATTCAAACCCCTTTGTGTCAACTTGTGTGCATGTTATCAGGCCAAAATCACCAGGGTATGCAAACTTTTGATCAGGGTCGTTTGGGTAGTTTCTGTTGCCAATATGATTTAAAAAGAGTAAACACAGTTGATTGATAATAAATGGCTTCAGCCAAACGCTAACGGTGAGTGAAAGAAATGTTTTTGTGTTATCATTCATATTCTCTGAAAAATGGCCATGAAATCATAAATTCTGCCAGGGCATGTAAACTTATGAGCACAACTGTATATATAGAATACACACACACACGCACATACTTTGTACTTTTGTATTAACAAAATTTGAATTTACTCCCATTGTAGCTCGTTAAAGTAGATGATTACACAGGGTTAACAAAGTGACATTCCAATGGAACTATAGCAATTGGTTGAGATTGATACTGTTTAATTTAAGGTTAAACTTCTAAGCTTCAAAGCAAAATATCCAATCCTAAAGAGACCATGTCCTCCTCTAAATCGTAAATCGAGAAGTAAGAATCCACAGATGACAATCATATAGCACATTAGAACTGTCTAAGGCCCCTTTCACACGATCGGACCGTTCAGGTTCGCCTGTCAGTTTTGACGGCGGACCTGAACGGGCACTCCATGTTAGCCTATGGAGCGACAGATGTCAGCGGAGACATGTCCGCTGACATCCGACCCCGTCCTATCCGCTAAAAGCAGATGGATGGCCCTACGTCCAGGTCCGTCGCTAGCGGATCGGATCGGAAGAGATCTGACGAAAACGGACATGCTGTCTGTTTTCGTCCGATCCCTCCAGAGGCGGCAGCGGCGCCTGACAAGCCCCTCCCCGCTCAGTGAGCAGAAAGGGACCTGTCATCCGCCAGCTCAGCGGAGATCAACGGACTGATCTCCCGCTGAACCAGCGGACCGAGGTGGGCTCTGTGGAAACGGAGTCCGCCTCGTGTGAAAGGGGCTTTACTCTCTGCTATAGGATTTTGTATGATCATAACTTGCAATCTGCTGCATATACAAACCTTTTTGCAGTAAATGAAGTATGTCACACTCTTGCATGCACTCAAATGTCTTGTGAAATAGCGTTTTCAAAGGCAAAAATTGTAAAAAACAGATTAGGGTCATCATTTTGACAGGATTTAATGGGATTCCTTATTTTACTGAACACAGAGAGTGGCATCAGCAGAAGTTTAGTTCATGATGACATCCTTGATAAATTTGCTCATTCTTCTTCTGTAACCAGACCATTTTTACAAATTTTTACTTTTTTTATTTTTCTCTTACAGTTTTTAGAGTGGGTCTCATCATGCAAATGTTCATTAAAATTATATTTTAAAAATACACTAAAATCAATATTCATACTCATAAACACAAAATAACGTACACAATTCCTAAACATAAAAGCTCAAACTGTATTGAGTTAAAAAAATATTCTTATATTTTAAATTGTGCCTTTTTGCAAAGTGGTGAAAAGGTGTGAAGGTACACAAAGTTAATACATTTCATAAAAATAAAGTTAATTGGTAAGATAATACATATCAAATATTTGTTCATTTTAAATTGTGCCTTTTTGAAACTGTAAAACTGTGTATATGCAACTTACTCTAAAAACCTGGAGGTTATCGTTTTTTATTTACGTTTTTTATTTAAAGTTTTATTTAAAGTTTGTAAAGTCCCAAACCTTACATTTTCTGAAAGCATAGGAGTAGAATAGGACTGCTGATTTTGCAGATCCTGTGATAGTTGGGCAAATGTTTATTGAAAAGGATGTTTTCAATTAAAATAGACTAACATTAATATTAATGCTCAGCATAGCTTACACAATATCTACTAAAATCCTGCTAAATCTAAAAGCTAAAACTATGCTAAGATAATAAATAACATATATTTGTCAATTTTAAATTGTGCCTGTTTTAAACTGTAAAACTGTAAATAAGCAACTTACTCTAAAAATTTGGAGGTTATCATTTTTCACTTATGCTGTGTACATACGATCGGAATTTCCGACAACAAATGTTCGATGGGAGCTTGTTGTCGGAAATTCCAACCGTGTGTAGGATCCATCGGACATTTTTTGTCGGAATTTCTGACAATAAAAATTTGAGAGCTGGTTCTCAAATTTTCCAACAACAAAATCTGTTCTCGTAAATTCTGAGCATGTGTAGACAATTCTCACGCACCAAATTCCACGCATGCTCTGAATCAAGTATGAGACGGAAGCGCTTGGTCTGGTAAAACTAGCATTCGTAATGGAGATAACACATTTGTCACGCTGCATATTTAATAATATTTTAATGCAGCACATTCTCTTATTCTTTATAATGCTAGAATAATGAAGTTGTTTTGCTGCTATATTCACACAGAGTTCTCACAACCTGATTTCTTTATTATTTCTCGTGATCTCCTGAATAATATTTTTAGTTTTTTTCATCAAATATCTATAATAATGTTTCAATTTTATTTTTATAGTGATCTTTTTTTAATTATTGTTTTATAAGATCTACTTTTTTTTTTTTTTTTTAGTGATCTCCATAATATTTTTTTTCATTTTGTGTTACCACAACACCATTATTATCTTGTATTTTTTAACCTCAAGGAGATTGGTTGGTGTTGGTGTCCCTTGTTAATTTGACATTGCACAAGGCTGAAAAGCGCAAATCATCTCTCACCAAACTTCTACTAACACGAGATTAGCAGAAGGATCCCAAAGGGTGGTGCACTGGCTATTGAACGTCCTCTTTATAGTGCTGTTGTACGTATTGTACGTCAGAGCGTTCTTGATGATCGGAATTTCTGACAACATTTGTGCGACTGTGTGTATGCAAGACACATTTGAGCCAACATCCGTCGGAAATAAATCCCAGGATTTCGTTGTCCGAATGTCCTATCGTGTGTACACGGCATTACAGCTTTTAGGATTTGTAAAAGACCCTCCAAAACCGTACATATTCTGAAAGTATAGGACCAGTAGAATAAAAAAATTTTGCTGCTGATTCCAAAGGTCACATGATAGTTGTGCAAATGTTTATCAAACATTAAAAATGCACAGATAAAAATACACAAAATCCATTATTAGAGCTTACAAACACAATTTACAAAAGTCCTGCTAAATTCCTACTGATGCTAAAATGTATTTAGTAAATAAATAACAAATACTTGTAAATTTTAAATTGTACCTTTTTGCAAAACAGTGAAAATTGATCTTACACAAAACTGTAAATAGGCAATCTGGAGGTTGGCTTCATTCCTATGCATTTTGCTAATTCAAATTTGAAATGCCAAGTGTGCATCAATGATGTGTGTTGTGATAAAATGATGCAGGCATACAATTTTGTTGCATCGCAACAGGCTGCTGCACACGGGGTTGAATTAATGTAATTCAAATAAATGAATAAAAAGAAAACAAAATCAAGCACAGTGATGCATCATAATTATGCACTGCAGCACCTGCTCTGAAGAAGAGGGTTTTTCCCTTGAAATGCATCAGCTGGTGAGTCTGAGTGATGTCAGGATACTCATTCTGTTTAAGACTAGCCTTTGGCTACTGTGAGTATGCATTCATTGGTTTTCAATAATACATTTTCATTTGACAATGCACTAGGCCTTTGTGCCCTTTTTTTTTGTAAATTTTTAAGTATCCCCGGTCTGAAGAGGGGGCACCATTGGCAAAAGATTACCAGTTTGTGATAAGAACAAACATCAGGATGGTCATACAGTATATCACAGTTCTCCTGGTTCTCATTAATACCTTGGTGCTATGGTGTTATTTGTACATGCACCTGCTGCGCCTGTACACAATGCATACTAGCATATGGGTGGGATCATCTGTGCCCATGCACGTGGGGTATCTCTTGTGCAGAGCACGCTCATCAATGACTAAGATCAGGCAGAGACTGTTGTCATGTGAACAATCTAACATTAAGGCAGTTCCCTGACTTAGAGATGAGCTTTCACTGTGCAGTAATAAAGCGCAGAGTTCCTCTGAAAAGCTACTTGTCTCATGTCACTACACACTGTAACTTGTATGTTTGCATTAGAAGGTACGTGCTGAGAATATTTTTGCACCCGGCAGTCATAAGTGTTTGCATACAGCTGTGGGAAAGTCAATGATAGACTGACAGATGCCCTGGATGTACACATGTAACTGCACACCCAAGCATGCACCCAGTTGAGTGGTCCAGTTTGATTCTAGGATGTGCAGTTACAATTTACAGCTTCAGTGTCTGTCAGCCACATTGATTTATGCATGTTGCTGTCTGCAGCTGTACAGAAAATCCTGTAACTCCCAGGTGCAGAAATATGTGCTGTGTGCCAGTAAGGTGTTGGGGTTTATTCACATGAGCTCTGTGGCCCATACAGTGGGAATGAGTGGTTTGTTTATGTGGCTGCAGCCACCTGGAGCTGCATGCAGGCAGCCTATGTCACACTATGGAGGAATCAAGGAAACAAGAAGGTGGGAGGCAGAAGGGAATGCTCAGAGACACAACGTGCAGTCACACAGGCTACAATACAACAGAAAAGACAGGCGGCGGTAATGGATGGGGGGTCACATTTTTAATGAATAGGCTGGTTCTTTATTCAGCAGAGTCTGGGGGACAGTTCTGCTCTAAGTTCATAGTCACTGAAGTGACCATGAGCCTATAGCAGAAGGGGGAATACAATCAACAAAAGGCATACTGACCATGCCACTGGAAGCTTTTCTGTGCTACTGTATGCCTTACACTGGTGACAAATTCAATCAGCCCAATCGCACCACATACCACACCCTCTCCCTAGAGCAAACAGTAAAATGAAGAGAAACAAAGCCAGTAATAACTACTGTAGCAGGGCGTCCCAGAGAGAGCTGGGAAAAGTTCTGTTCAGGGTTATACTTCCAGGGCTGGTGCAAGGATTTTTGACACCCTAGGCGAAGCCTCAGTTTGCCGCCCCCATTGGCTCCACCCCTGACTTCACCCCTTTGCCCTGCCCATGTATACCCCACCTTTTTAATGATGCGCCCATCAAATGCAGCCTCACCAGTGCCCATCAAATGCAGCCTCACCAGCACCTATCAAATGCAGCCTACGAGTGCCCATCATCGAATGTTTGCTTGCTTCCATTCATTCGGAAGTCGGGACACAGACACAGTCCTCCGCCGCCACTGCGCCTCTGACAGTATGTATGAACGAAGCGGCGGCTGCCTAATAAAGCTGAGACTTAGTTGCTTGCTGCAGAGAGAAGAGAGTAGGAATACCAGTGGCCGGGCACCCTTGGCTGCAGTGTGCCCTAGGCGGCTGCCTAGTTTGCCTAGTGGTAGCACCAGCCCTGCATACATCTCCCAGGCTCCTCCCATACACGTTCAGGAATCTCTAATCCACAATCCAGTTCCGATCTTGGCCCTCTCTTCCAGGCCAATTTATACTCACCTGAGAAAGACAGCAAGTGCTCTCGGCCTGGGAAATCAGACAACTCCTGTCTGTGAGGTCAAGAGGTTGGCAAAAGCTAACAAGCTGTATATGTGGAGGCTAACAAGCTGTATATGTGGAGGCTAACAAGCTGGTTTTTGTTTTGCTATTATTTTTCCTGTTTATTTTCTGAGACACTGTACAACACCTGTATATAGACTTGTATATAGCACAAATAAACACTGCACTGTTTTGTCACTACCTTCTTGCATTTGGTATCTGTGCCTGAGAGACTGCTTATCCCAGGGAGCTTTGTACTGTCTACCTGTTCCCCGCTCACACTACATTTAAAGATATTACAAAGGAGTTAAAAGTTGACATTTTAGTTGACAGGTTACAGCTCTCACCCAGGCCGTACAGAGGCTTCAGGAAGGCTACTTCCATTTGGAAGGTCACTTGCAACACCTGTCAGCCACTCCAGCATCCACAGATAATGGTCCATCCTCTGCGAGCTCCGCTTCTGCATCTCCAGCTCCAGAACGCACTGTTTCTACCAATACCATGGTTGGCCCTACACCAGAACCACGGGTACGAACCGTCAAACGGTTCTCCGGAGACTGGAAGAAATTTAGAGCCTTCAAAAATGCCTGCCTATTGTATTTGGCTCTACAGCCAAGGACTTTTGCTTCAGAGACTATAAAAGTAGTGTTCATTATTTCATTACTCGCAGATGAGCCCCAGGCTTGTGCCCACAACCTATTGAAACAGAAGAGTCAATGCAGTAGACTCATTCTTTGAAGCCATGGCACAGTTATAGGACGACCCTCAGTGGGTGGTGACCACAGAAGCTATTCTTGGCTATTCGGCGCCGAGTGGAGGACTATACCATAGATTTCCGCATATGGTCCGCCGACACAGGGTGGAATGAAGCAGCCCTGTGTTATCAGTATCGGGTGGGCTCTCAAAGATGAGTTGGCCAGAGTACAGACTCCTACCTCACTTAAGGGTCTCATTCAACTAGCCATACACATCTGCGGGAGCGACAGTCCGAACGATCCCAAAACTTCAGAATGACCTGGATGATGCCTAAGGTCTCCATATCACCAGCATCTGTTCCTCCTACCACAACCATGCCTAAGCCTGAACCTATGCAAATTGGTCTGGTCCGTTGGCTTTAACTCCTGATGAAAGACTTCATCGTTGGCAAGGCAGTCTATGTCTCTATTGTGGGGGAACCGGACATTTCCTTTGCAACTGCCCCATTAGACCCAGTAAGTCCTTTCCACGTTCCCCGGTAGACTTACAGGTCTGTTACATTGCAGGTGGCAGAAAAGGAGGTTCGGCTGCTGGCCATAATTGACTCCGGGGCATGTAGCTGTTTCTTTGACTTGGCTCTGGCAAGAAAACTCAGCATTCCCCTGCATCTTAAGGAGCATAAACTGGAAGTACAACTTGCCGATGGCTCAATGCCCAGTTCAGGATCTGCACATAAGAAATTGTACCCATCCTCACTTCAACTAACTCCAGCCCCCAAGAATACTTATGTTTTGATGTCTTGTGCTCACTTATGTTTGTCAGGGAAATGACCATAGGACTGGCAATGTCGCCAATACTCTTCATGGCTTCACCAGACAAACCTCCAGGCGCATTGGCGTATGCAGATGCTCAACAGTGCTAACAGGCGTATGCAGATGTGTGACGGCGCTAAAGGGCATATGCAGATGCATGATGGTGCTAACGGGAGCATGCAGGTGCAGGTTGTGATAGATGCTGACGCCCACTGCCAATCAAAACCCACTGCTTAGATCCCTGAGTTGTTGGATTATCATCAGCTATACGGTTCCCTGTGTTCCTGCATTCTGATCTTGGACTTCCCGTTGAATGACCCAGCTTCCTCTACCCCGTTATCCTGACCCCCTGGCTTATATTCTGACCTACTTCTGACTGCTCCACTGCTTGATCCCGGCTTGGCTCACCGACTCTGCTTCTGCCTGTCTTACCGTAAATGACCTAAGCTTGTTTCAGTGACCCTACCTGAATCTTGAATCTGCTTGAGGACTGATCTTACTGTGTATGACCCCTGGCCTGGTTTCTGATTCTCCAACCGGATTTCCCAGCTACCCGCTACGTCTGGCTCCTTTCTAGCACACCTGCAACACAGTGCATCCAGCTTGCTTCAACTGCTCCACGGTGATCAATTCATCAGGCCACAGCTACTGGCAAACCCTGCTTCTTTGGGCACTGCATTTTCTGTTCCACCTTCAGGGTTGCACTGCACTCAGCCACAAGGGGAGCCCTCTCAGCACCTTGGCCTCCAACTATACTTCTGACAAGCATATTGTTCTTTAGTGTAGGTAACCACAGGCAACATTGTCTGCATGCAGTGTCTCTGTATCTCTGTAAAATAGGCAAGTGCCCACTCACCAATCCTGCGATCAAGGCCCAAGTGAAGTGTCCTGGATCAGGCAGGTTCTTCAGGTAGCCAGACTGACTACCTCACAACTGGAATGCTGTAACAGGTGCACCAAGAGAATGCACCTGGGATCCCCCTCTCAGGCAGGATATCCCAGACCAGCCATGGATCTGAGAGGAAGGACACACCTACCCGGAAGGCAGCACCACTTCTCTGGATCCGATCCGATCTTTCCCTTGCTTCGTGGCATCTCCCTAACTCCCAGTCAACCTCTGGGTGTCTTCTCCTTTGTTTCCCCCAAGCATGCTAGGGTGTGCGGTCCTGTCCCCTTAGAAGACTATGGGGCCGTTTGTGCTAAGGACTATATCCTAATATCTAATCCTTTGTCAATAGGGAAGCAGGGGATTGAACAGAACGGGCGGCATGTCTTGTACACACATGCTTGCACACACACAGAGTGAGGAGGAGAGGGAGGGGAAGAATTCCAACCATGGGAGCTGACCAGCTTTTCTCCCATCTGAGAGCCTGTGTCATCCTGGCAGTGGCTGGTGGGGAAGTGCGAGGCCATGGGGAACCTGCCACATAGGTATAACTGCAGCTAACAAAATGTTGTTGTTGTAGCTGTGTACTGGGCTATTCTGACAGAAAAAAGCTTTTCACCACTACCTGATGCCCAAGTGCTGTGTCAGTTTCACTGACCAACAGGAATGTGCAAATGGCACTACAAGGTGGCCAAGCGGGTCAGTGGCTATAGAAGCATTGAAGATGTAAAGGACACTTTCCTCTTGTCCATACAGGGCAAAGTAAGGTACACATGGGAGGGGTTATTTCTCCCCCAATCTGCCAGTGTGACAATGCTTTACCCCAGTGATTGTATGCTAGGCCTGGATACCATCATAGAGGAGCAAGTCACATGCTCCTTAATACCCAGATGCAAAGGGTTTTTCTGCTGGACATGGAGGAGCAAGGAGCTGTAAGAAAGTGCAGGTAAGGTGAGTATAATGGGTGAGGGGACCTATTCCAGAGACACTGGGGTTTATTTAATAAAGCTAGAGAGGGCAAAATCAGGCTCACTTCTGCATAGAAATCAATCAGCTTCCAGGTTTTATTGCCAAAGCTTAATTGAATGAACTGAGGTTAGAAGCTGATTGGTTTCTACGCAGAAGTAAGCATGATTTTTCACTTTTCAGCTTTAGTAAAAGAACTCCACTGTCACTTTGCCCTGTCTTTTTGACAGCGTCAAAAATGGTAGTCCTCGTGAATTTATGCAATGACCTGTTAACTTTAATTATTTTATTGTACAATAAAGATATCTAAAATAGCAGTTTATAAAAGTGCAAACAATTAATAAATATTACTATAAAATTAACTAAAACCACTATAGTCAAGTTGCCATGTTCCCAGTATATGTTAAAAACCGAGAGATACAGCAAAATGTCCCCTGTGTCCTGCTTGTCTCCAGATGCCAAGCACAGAAACAATCCAATAGAAGCTTACAACTTCCTGCCCAGTGCTGCTATCTGTCATAGTCACAGTGCATTGGGGAATGCTGTGCTCTCACTCAGTGCCAGAACATCATCATTCATCACAGTGACAATGCTGTCTGTGATTTTTTTTTCAGTTTTCACATACTGTGCTTAATTGCAGAATGAAAACAATGGCCTGTTGTCTCACTTTTCAATGGAACATATTTTCTTTCACCTTTTTTCTTCAATTTGTACAAGATATACCTGTATATATATTGTGCTCCTAGGTTTACATACCCTGGCAGAATTTATGATTTCTTGGCCATTTTTCGTAGAATATGAATTATAACACAAAAACTTTTCTTTCACTCATGGTTAGTGTTTGGCTGAAGCCATTTATTATCATTCAACTGTGTTTACTCTCTTTAAATCATAGTCACAACAGAAACAATCCAAATTACCCTGATCAAAAGTTTACACACCCCAGTTCTTAGTACAGGGGGTCCCCGGGTTACAAACAAGTTAGGGACTGTAGGTTTGTTCTTAAGTTGAATCTGTTTGTTAAAGTGTAGCTCCAGCCAAAAAAAAATATTTTAAAGCTTTTTGGATAGCATAGGAAAGGGTTAACATCCCTGTAACATTTGTTCAGAAGATTTCACCTCACTTTCTGTCCCAATGACAATTGGATTTTGAAAATTTTGGGTTGTTGTGGAAACAAGCCTTGGTGATAAAGCATCAGTGGAAGTACCTTTTCCCCATAATAGCTCTTAAAGGAGTGAATTTCCCTTCCTATGGGTAGATTTCCTCTCACTTCCTGTTGTCTCCCTCCGTTTGTAAGTAAGAGTCGTATGTAAGTTGGATGTTTGTAACTAGAGGACCCCCTGTACTGTGTAACAGAAACTTCCCAAATGGCCCTGATCAAAAGTGTACATACCCCAGTTTTTAATACTGTGTATTGCCCCCTTTAACATAAATGACAGCTTGAATTATTTTGTGGTATTTGTGGATGATGCTCATTATCTTCTCAGATGGTAAAGCTGTGCATTCCTCTTGGCAAAAAAGCCTCCAGTTCCTGTAAATTATTGGGCTATCTTGTATAAACTGCATGTTTGAGATCTCTCCAGAGTGGCTCAATGATATTGAGGTCAGGAGACTAAGATTGCCATTCCAGAACCTTTCAGTTTATTCTGCTGTAGCCAATGACAGGTTGACTTGGCCTTGTGTTTTGGATCATTGTCATGTTGGAATGTCCAAGTAGGCCCCATGTGCAGCTTCCTGGGAGATAAATGCAAATGTTCCTCCAGTATTTTTTGATGCTTTGACTTTGTGCTAGAAGGTTTGAGGCTTGTCTCTGTGCTGTTTGGTGTATTTTAAGCCGAATACTTCGTGGCATTTGCGTAGTAATGGCTTTTTTCTAGTGACTCGACCATGCAGCCCATCATTCTTCAAGTGCCTCCTTATTGTGCATCTTGAAACAGCCACACCACATGTTTTCAGAGAGTCGTGTATTTCACCTGAAGTTATTTGTGTGTTTTTCTTTGCATCCCAAACAATTTTCCTGGCAGTTGTAGCTGAAATCACAGTTGGTCTACCTGACCGTGGTTTGGTTTCAACAGAACCCGTTATTTTCCACTTCTTGATTAGAGTTTGAACACTGCTGATTGGCATTCTCAATTCCTTGGATATCTTTGTATATCCCTTTCCTGTTTATTACAGTTCAACTACCTTTTCCCGCAGATCCTTTGACAACTCAGAATCCAGAAACGTCAGTGCAGCACTGAATGATAGATGCAAGGGTCTGTCAATAGTTCAGAAACTCATTGACCTTTTATACACACACACTAATTACAAGCAAACAGATCACAGGTGAGGATGGTTACCTTTAATAGCCATTCAACCCCCCTTGTGTCAACTTGTGTGCATGTTATCAGGTCGAAGTCACCTGCAGTGAGTTCTGTACAATGTTCTTTTTCCTGCCGTCAGCTCCTGCTGACAAGGCAAGTCTACGAGTTGGCCCCCTTGTTGAAAATTGAACACTCTGTAGGTACCTGAGCCACTGGGAGCCAGTGTGCAAATGTCGGTATTTACAAAAATAAAGAAGAGCAAGCTTGCAAAACCAATGGAGCTCATTCGGTGCAGAAAGCTGTGCACTTTGAAAAAAAACATCCAGGTGTCACAGGTGTTTGCGCACAGCCGCCAGTAGAAATTTATGGCAGTCAGCGGCTGTACTCTGGTAATAGCACATCTGTGCATTTACTTGTATACAGGGATGGATGAGCAGCTCTGGATTCACATGTCCACATCCAGGGGCACACATCTGTCCCTGTATGCGCTGTGTACTTGTGTGAATATGAATATTGTTCCATGTGGGTTGTCCAACAACCTTGAGTAATCCAAGATCAAATAGTTTTAAATAAAAGTTTGCAATAAGGCACACATTTTTCCTTTTTGCTATTATAGTTGAGTGAAATATAATGATCATGTTGTTTTTCTTTTTCTAAAGTTTTAAACTAATGCAAGCAGTCTATTCCATTCACGCATATATCTTTCAACTTTCAGACCACAGCACAAAATATTTGTCATGCAACAAGCTTTAGTGTCTCAGTCAATCAACCATCAATCTCTAAAGCACACTCTATGTTCAAAAATAAATGTTTCACAAAATAATTCTGTAAAACAGTTGTCTATATTTCTCATGATATACAACTGGATGCCCCTTATGCATTTGTACAAATATGTATTTCAGTAGATATATCTATGGCAGCAGCTCATGATATGTGATTTGGTTTATGCCAAAACTTTTTCAACAAACAGTAATATAGTCTCAAAAATTGACAGACTCACTATTTGCTTGATTGGGCTAACTTGGTGCCACTGTTTCTAAGGGGAAAAAAATCAGGTTACCTTAATTCATGTAAACAATATCCCAAATACAATCTCTTGAGTTGAATATATGAAAATTTTATCAATATAATACAGTATTTGTATTTGAACAGTTTTCTAGATGTGCTTTCTGATCAAAATACAGGTGACATGTTGAAATCCATCAGGGAATATTTTTTCTCTGCTTTTTCAGGGGAAAATCCATTTTAAAACTATAAAAGCCCATAGCTGTTAAAAATAATAACTCACATCAGATATTTATGTTGTAAACCACGCTGAGGTTTTTTTTTTAGCAAATTGCCAGTGGAACAGGTTTTAAATATAAACTATAATTATTTATATTCGGTTTTATTCTAGCTTTTTTAAAGCATATGCATTAATAAATACATTATGGTTATAATACATATTTGTTATAATAATACTTTATAAAAGAGACAAAGTATTTACAGAGCATTGTGGATTAGATAAAGAGACAGCACATCAAATGAAGCTTGCTTGGCAACTCACTTTGTCTTCTGAGCAGGGACGTGCAGTCAGGGGAGTGCCATGAATATAAACAAAAAAAAATGATCGAGCATCAAGGGTTGTATAGAAAGTGGCAAAATGCTGCGCTAAACCCCAAAAAATTATATAAAACAACAAAAGCAGCTGACACACAAACAAACCAAGTCCATTAAAGATTCAACTACACAAAGTGCAGCGCTAGAAACATCCAACATGTATTACATATACATGTGAAAAATATGTAATATAATAAATATGTAAATAGTGTACTAAATACACATGTAGGAAAAGTGAATAAGACAACATACAAATGTGAAAAAGCCAGCAATGAAAACCAGCAATAAATAATCAAAGTGTCTGTAGTGAAATATGGAACAGCAAATAATGGAAGTCCATATGGTGAAAGGTAAAGGGGTATCTTCTCCAACAGGGGGGTACCAGTAGACACCGGAAGGCGTGTGGATACTCAAATGGAATGGAGACAGCGGATATAAAGGCAAACAGATGTTGAATGGAAGTAAATGGATACCCTTACCAGATCCGTAGGATGCACATACCATATAGCAGTGCGACAAATAGGCATGGGGATGAACTCCCATGATGTCAAGCCGGACAGTGTCCTGTGGGCCACGAGCACCGGTGGAAGGTGGTAGTCACAGGCTGAAGTTGGACAACTACCACGCACGTTCTCCGATTGCAGAGCGGAATGATTCAGAGGGGCGATTCAGTATGGAGCCATGGAAAAAGAAAAAAGGAAGCTCCACATGGTGTAGGTCAAAAATGGGATCCATTGGATAAACACCATACACGATTAAAAGTGATCACAAACAGGATAAAAAATGGCAATGTGGGAAGCTGAAAATGCTAGCCCAAGGGCCATTTTTTTAATCCTGTTTGTGATCACTTTTAATCGTGTATGGTGTTTATCCAATGAGTCCCATTTTTGACCTACACCATGTGGGGCTTCCTTTTTTCTTTTTCCATGGCTCAGTACTGAATCGCCCCTCTGGATCATTCCGCTCTGAAATCAGAGAACGTGCGCGGTAGTTGTCCAACTTCAGCCTGTGACTACCACCTTCCACCGGTGCTCGTGGCCCACAGGACACCGTCCGGCTTGATATCACGGGAGTTCATCCCCATGCCTATTTGATGCACTGCTATATGGTATGTGCGTCCTACGGATCTGGTAAGGGTATCCATTTACTTCCATTCAACATCTGTTTGCCTTGGTATCTGCTGTCTCCTTTCCATTTGAGTATTGACACGCCTTCCGGTGTCTACTGGTGCCCCCCTGTTGGAGAAGATACTCCTTTACCTTTCACCATATGGACTTCCATTATTTGCTGTTCCATATTTCACTACAGACACTTTGATTATTTATTGCTGGTTTTCATTGCTGTTTTTTTCACATTTGTATGTTGTCTTATTCACTTTTCCTACATGTGTATTTAGTACACTATTTACATATTTATTATATTACACATTTTTCACATGTATATGTAATACATGTTGGATGTTTCTAGCGCTGCAATTTGTGTATTTGAATCAAGGGTTGTAGCTCGGCGACCTGGGGTGACAGAGACCCCAAATTTTGGTGGTAGGTAGCAACTCTGGAACAAGCTGTCCAATAAAAATGCTGCTGTGGAGGCTGTCCTCTCACTGCACTGTCATAGAAGGGGGCATGTGTCTAATGCCCCGTACACACGGTCGGATTTTCCGATGGAAAATGTCCGATCGGAGCGTGTTGTCGGAAATTCCGACCGTATGTGGGCGCCATCGGACATTTTCCATCGGATTTTCCGACACACAAAGTTGGACAGCAGGAGATAAAATTTTCCGACAACAAAATCCGATCGCGTCAATTCCGACCGTGTGTGGCCTGTTCCGACGCACAAAGTGCCATGCATGCTCAGAATAAATTCCGAGACGGGACAGCTCGTTCTGGTAAACTTAGCGTTCGCAATGGATACAGCACTTTCGTCACGCTGCAATGTTCAAAATGGTTTAATACAGCGCACTCTCTTCTTCTTTATAATGTGACAAGAATTAAGTAGTTTTGCTGCTCATATTCACACACACTTCTCACAAAGTTTTATTTGTGTTTTTTTAGTGGGATTCCCTGAATATATTGTTATTAGTTGTCACATCTGACGGTTTTATATATTTTTTTTTTTTTTTGGATTTTCAGCCTTTTTTTTCTTTAATGTTTGGATTTTTTCCAAGGCTGATCTTTGTTCAATGTTATTTTTATTTTTACTCCTGAATATTTTTGGGTGTGTTTTGTGTGTCAAGTTACCCCAACACCATTGATATCTTTTATTATTTAATCTCCAGGAGATTGTTTGTTGTTGGTGTCCCTTGTTCATTTCACATTGTATATTTGAAATGTACCTGAATCCTCACAAACCAACTGTCATTTTTGAAGTAAAACACATAGGAGAGTATAATTCAAAACAAAAATCCTTTATTAAGGGATCAGAACCAAACAAAGAGGAAGGCAACACTGGATCAACAGGAGAAATTAGCGAAGCCTGGGACCCCCACGGCAGACATCAATTCTTCAACATCAAAATTGGTGACCTAAGGAGTCCATATGTAAGGGAAGGCAGTCTGGTCCAGAATTCACAGAGATCCGGATAGCAGCAGATGACATGTATGTCCCCAGGCTGTGGTACCACAAGAGGCTGCATTTTTTGGCCGACCAGACTGAACCCAGGGCAATCACTGTCTGGTCTTCCTTTCATGCTTCCTTCCCGGCTGTGGCTGTGCAGTTGGAGATGTGGCAGGAGGAGGAGTAGGACCTGGAGGAGGAGGAGGAGGACCTGCAGGAGGAGGAGGACTGGGAGGACCTGGAGGAGGACTGGGAGGACTTGGAGGAGAGGGAGGAGGAGGAGGAGGACCTGCAGGAGGAGGAGGACCATCGCGAAGGTGTGTCTGAGGTGTAATTTGGCCCCTCATACCTTTCTCCAGAGCCTCCGATATGAGGGCCTCACACATTACTTTTTGGCCCTTCTCCATCCTCTGCATTTTATATGCAATGAAGGCAGCAATGTTCTCCTCCATGGTGTGGGGTGCTCCCAGGACCTCTGTAGCCCTCCAAAAGAATCCTATAGCAGCCTCCTCTAGGGCACTCCTCCTACTGCCACTTTCTGTTTTCAGGGGGGGTGGAGGGACCTGCAGATCAGCCAGCCGGCTCAGCCCGGCCACCTCCTGGCTGAGACTTCCCTGTGTATGAAATAAGGACATGGTTTTAGTTGTTGCTTCATTAATCACAATCCTAAATTAGTACTCCCAACTAACATCTAGTTAACATCATTGATTGGACAAGCAGAAATATTTAGAGGAATGTTATACCTGGCTCAATCTGGGCTCCTCCACATGTGGCCTGGAAGGCCCAGGTTGGGCGTCAGAAGCCTCAGCCGGGGGGGAAGGAAGCGTGGAAGGAAGACTTGAGAGGGATGGCCTGGGTTCAGTCTGGCCTGCCAGAAAGTGCAGCCTGTCGTAGTACAACATCCTGGGGACATAGATGTCATCTGCTGCTCCGGATCTCTGTGAATCCAGGACTTTCTTGCGCTCCCTTAGATATGTACTCCTCAGGCAACCAATTAATATCTTTAAATAATTGATGTCTGCCGTGGGGATCACCTGCTTCACAATTTCACACAATTGCTCCAGTGCTGCCTTCCTCTTTGCTTGGTTCTTGAAATGGGGGTGGTTAATCTCCCACAGACAGGGCAGCTCCCTTAGCATCTCTATGAATACTGACATGAAGTCATTATCTTTGAGTACCATATCCATGTTCACTGCAAGACACAACACAAGACAAAGCCTAATGTCAGACAAAACTCTCCTAATCTTGTTTCAATATAGGCCTCAATCTAGAAGCAGT
The DNA here is from genome assembly GCA_037952925.1 of Lithobates clamitans. Taxonomy (NCBI): domain Eukaryota; kingdom Metazoa; phylum Chordata; class Amphibia; order Anura; family Ranidae; genus Lithobates; species Lithobates clamitans. Next base: position 907,064 of record JBBGZY010000152.1, read on the forward strand.
ATAGGCACTAGTTTGTCTCTTACCTTCGTTCTTACGATCGGCGCGTCCAATGCTCCTTCCTCCGCTCACAGATCGTACGTAATACGCACGCGTGTTACACTTTATACACACTGCGCATGCGTGTAACTCCGCCCGCCCCTGACGTTCTTTCTAGTCTATTCCCCGCCCCTTTTCGTTCGGCGCAGTGGGTGAAGAGCATGATGGCGGAGTTCGAGCAGGTGTGTGCTAATTATAGCAACGAGGAGGAGGAAAGCCCGGATCCAGGCACGTCCCAATCCAGAAGGAGACGTTTTAAGGCCACAAATATGTCCTTTGGGGAGATGTTGGAGATGGTCGACATCATGAGGAAGTCCGACTATGACGGAAAATATGGGCCTTACCCCCACCCCAACATCCGAAAGGCCAAAATCATTGCTAAAGTGGTCAAAAGCCTTCACAGGAATTTCGGGGTACGAAGATCTAAAGATCAGCTCAGGAAGCGGTGGTCGGACCTGAAGTTGAGAGAGCCAGAGCAGTACCGAAAGATCCGGAGAGTGCTGCAAAAAAGTAAGTAGTTGTGCTGTGTTCCTATTCTTTCTGTCTTTATTCCGTTCGTTCTGCTCCATATGCTTTTATTAATTGTAACGTTTAAAAGGGCAACTTTAATGTTCATGGGCCCATTATTCGTTCGTATCAAACATTTTTCTTTCGGCCTCTAGAAAAACCACTGTTTAGGCCATATGCATTTTTACACATTTTTTTTGGGCCTACTTGGATGCCAAATATTTGTTTGTGTAGATGGGTTTGTTACTAGAATGAAATGCCAACTAGATTGTGTGTAAGGAGAGGACACACAGGTGCTCCAGTGTATACTATAGGGGGGTCTCCATCTGTGAAGCTTGTACTAAACAGGTAAAGTATTGCAGCTTGACAAAGACCAATAAAAAATATACATCTTGGAACTCTGCTAAAATAGACAATTTTACCCCACTTCCAAGCAATGTTTCCTATTTCTAGTTCTGCCATCAAATATCTGTGTGCTAATTATACCATTTTTGTTTTACATAGGGGAGAAAAGACTCGGAGGACACCCCTCATCCAAGGAGACCACAGACCCCCCACCTATGGAAGAAGGTGAAATACCCCCAAACGAAGCTGAGTAGGAGGAAGAAGAAGATGTGGTGGAGATTGGCACCACAACAGGTGAGTGTCTGCGACCACAGACTCAGGTAAAAGAGATGGATGGTGGCAGATTTTTGAGACCTATTTTTTTTTTATTTATCTCTTTTTAGGTGATCGTGAGGTTGTGGATCCAGAACGCTTTACTTCTGAAAGTGCCCAGATCCTGATCGGGGAGATCATGGGGTGTAATGCCGAACTGCAAAACATCCAGGAAAAAATCCATGATGTTATTAAAAAAAATAATAACATCATTGATGTTTTGGGGCGAATTTAAACCCCACAAAATCACTTTTTGTATTGTGGTTCAATCTTTTAAATTTTTTTGCAATGTTTAGAAAAGCCAAATTTGGAGGATGCACACAGTGTGCCAACATGTGCTATCTGCCATCACGGGAGATCAATGGACGCGTTTTGGGGGTGCAACCCCTTCCTCAATTATAAAGTAGCATTGAGGAGGGGGTTGCTCCCCCAAAACACGTCCCTTGATCCCCTGATGGAAGATAGCACATGTTGACATTCGTAAATTGGTGTGCATCTTCCAAATTTGGCTTTTCCAGGGGTGATTTCCACCCATCTGAACGCTATATCAAACCCAGTTCCTAAATACTGATGTCTGATATAGCCTTCAGGTTTTACCATGTGAACTTTGTAAGTTCTAGTTTTTTGGCTTTCTTGTTGGTTTTACACAGGCCTGTTTTATCTGAAATGGATATTTCGATTTTTGATAATGCTACTGCAAAAAATGTTATACAACAAACATGTTGGTTTGTTTTAAAAACCTTTGGTAAATGCACATGTGATTGTGCAGGTATAAAAAAGTGGCTTACTCAAGAATGTGTGGATTATTGTCTCAACACTACAACACTTTTGGGGTGATGTAATAGCTGTTTTATGCAAAAGTGGGGGTTATTTCCTAAGGGCAAATCCACTTTGCACTACAAAAGCAGGTTCAGTGCAGTTGCAAGTGCACTTGTAGTGAAATGTGTTTTTGCATTTAGGAAATACCAGCCAACAGTGCTTTGTATAAGGTTACCCAATCACGACATTTTCTGCACTCAAAACATTTCTGTCAGGGTCAGCTAAAACAAACACAAGCAGTAAATGTGCACAAAGAATTTCTTTTTTTTTTTTATTTGAAAAAGGCTTCACATATTGTCTGGCATATTGATAGCCCCCCTACCCGCAAAGAACTCCAGGTATCGTAACCGGACATCACGGGCATTCAGGGAGGGCAAGCCAGGACGGCCGCTTTCAAGCGCCGTCAGTGTTGTTGGATGTAGGATTCCGGCCTCAGGCCCAACTGAGCCAGCATAGTTGGCTGAATGTTTTCTTAAAAAATTATGGAGAACACAGCACGCCAGTATTATATGGTTCAGTTTATACTCCGCCATATGGATGGGTGTCAGAAATAGTCAGAACCGGCTGGCCAGGATTCCAAATGTGTTCTCCACCACTCTTCGGGCTCTGGCCAGCCGGTAATTAAAAACCCTCTGTTCCGGGGAGAGGGTCCTCATCGGGAATGGCCGTATCAGGTGGTCCCCCAGCGCAAACGCTTCATCAGCAACGAACACAAATGGGAGACTTTCCACATTGTCCTCTGGAGCTGGCAAGTCCAAGCTGCCATTCTGGAGACGCCTGTAGAACTCCGTCTGGGCGATGACTCCACCATCGGACATCCGGCCATTCTTCCCCACGTCCACATACAAGAAGTCGTAATTAGCCGACACCACCGCCAACATCACTATACTATTAAACCCCTTGTAATTATAATAGTACGACCCCGAGTTAGGTGGTGGGACGATGTGGACGTGTTTCCCATCAATTGCCCCTCCGCAGTTAGGAAAGTCCCACCGCTGGGCAAAATGGGAGGCCACAGTCTGCCATTCCTGTGGCGTGGAAGGAAACTGTTGAGGAAAAAACAATAAACATTACTATTTTTTCACAGAAACATGGCAAGCAGATTAGACACAAACATTCTGGGGCAACCTCCAGATAGCATTTATTAAGGGGAATTTAACAAGACCAAAGTATAAGGTACACCTGTCATATTCCCCCTCCCCCCTCTCATGGGCCATTTCTAACATTATAGGGGGGGGAACTCTTGGACAGGTAACCCTCTTCACTTCATTGAGAGATGAATGCCTAAATAATGGGTATTACTTGGAACAGCCCCTCCTTAGTTACACTATTGGCAGACCACTGGACAGGTAAGAATTGTCATAATACAAAGATATAAATACACATTGTACACATTTGAGGACATTTGGACATTCTGCTATTACCTATCAAGATAATAATAGGATACAAAAACTTTAAACAGTACCATTGGAAAGTATACAGGCAGGCCCTTGCACTACATGCTTTGGGGAATTCATCCATAAATCAGAGCACAAAAGAGGTGGGTATAGTGTGTATGGGTTTGGCAAAGTCAGCAGATAGATGATTGAGGATAGAGAATTGGGATCAGCTGACTTAGCAGTTGGGGGAGGGAGGGTTACTAAAAATTATTTGGGGACACCACAAAAAAAAGCCTCTGCCACTCTGCCTGAATTTAAATCAAAAATAACATTTACAAACATTTTAGGGGGTGTTTGGGGTAAAGCACTACTATGGAGCTGATAATACATTGTTAAGTGACTACATGAGGTGAATATAGGGCAGGAGACACCATGCTGGGAGGTTAGTGAAGGGCAAATATGTATGAAGGACCTAAAATAATAATTACATAACAATCCAGCATGCATGAGGACAAAGGGGACATTCACAGCATATTACAATCATGGTAATTAGGGAATGAGGAAAGAAATACAATATATTAGCAAACATTCAATACAATAAAATGTGATATTAAAGGATAAAAATCTTACCTTCATATACTCCTTCTGCAGGACCTGGATGATGGCAGAACAGGTCTCTGGGATAATGATCCCCAGAGCCTGGGGGGAGATGCCTGTCGAGAACTTCAAGTCCTACAGACTTCTCCCTGTGGCCAAATACCGCAAGGTAGCGACCAACCTCTGCTCCGGAGTGATGGCTTGCCTCATGCAGGTATCCTGCCTGCTGATATAGGGGGTCAGCGAAGCCAACAAACGGTGAAACACGGGGTCCGTCATCCTGAGAAAGTTCCTGAAATCATCAGGATTATTCTCACGGATCTCACGGAGCAAAGGCATATGACAGAACTGGTCACGCTGAAGCAACCAATTCTTGGTCCATGAACTCATCCTCACCCTGTTCATGGACTGGACTTGTGTCAAGGTCAGGACCCCAACACCAAGCCCCCGCACAGCACGAACTCTACGAGAAGTACGCATATGAAACATGGCTAGAAAACGGTCGGCTGCTCAGAACGAAGTAACAGAACGTACTGAAGAACAGCAAGGCCTGTGAAGAGCGACCTGAAAAACAGCAACGAGCAGGCAAGATCACACAGAAAACTCTGATACGAACTGACTGCACGCACTGAAGAGCAGATACAAACCCACAAGCACAAACTGAACGGCAGAAAACGATCTGAAAGCCACGAGTCTGAAAAAGCGCGAATCGTCTCTCACCAAACTTTTACTAACACGAGATTAGCAAAAGGAGCCCAAAGGGTGCCGCGCTTGGTTCTGAACCTGCCTTTTCTAGTCTCGTCGTACGTGGTGTACGTGACCGCGTGGTTGGCGATCGGAAATTCCGACAACTTTGTGCGACCGTGTGTAGGCAAAACAAGTTTGAGCCAACATCCGTCGGAAAAAATCCTAGGATTTTGTTGTCGGAATGTCCGAACAAAGTCCGACCGTGTGTACGCCCTATAAAAGACACATGCTCCCTTCCAGCCCAGCCCTCTTAACTGTTTTAATCAAGCTAAATTATATATTATTATGCTATATGTTATAACATAATAATTTATTATTTATCTATTTACTGTGAAATTACTGGTTGGAAGTTATAACTTCAAACTTCAGTAATTTGTTTGTTAAGCCACCTGCTTGAGTACATTTTTTGAAAATTTAGTAAATTACATTACAAACAAAATATAATAATTATTTGTATATTACTTACTTATCATAATTAACCCCTTACCACCCAGGCCAATTCTAACACTTCTCTCCTACATGTAAAAATCTTTTTTTTTTTTTTTTTTGCTAAAAAAATACTCAGAACCCCCAAACATTGTATATATTTTTTAGCAGCCACCCTAAGGAATAAAATCCTGGTCGTTGCAACTTTTTTTGTTACACAGTATTTGCGCAGCAATTTTTCAAACTAAAGTTAGCCTAATTTATTTGTATAATGTGAAAGATGATGTTACGCCAAGTAAATAGATACCTAGCGACCTGACGGAATAACCAGGACATAGGAGGGGCAAGGTAGATGAAGAGGAATATAAAATTGCGGCATACGCAGACGACGTCCTTATGTATGTAACCAACCCAAGGGAGATGCTGCCAAACATAATCAAAGAGATAAAAAAATATGGAGAACTCTCAAATTTTAAAATAAACCCCATTAAAACAGAAATATTAAATATAGGAGTAGCGAAAAATTAAGAACTTGCATTACAAAAGGAATTCCCATTCACATGGGTGAAAAGAGAGTTACCATATCTAGGAATTAAATTGACACCTACTGCCGACAAGTTATACCTGGCAAATTATATCCCATTACTAAATAAGATCAAAGCGGAATTAAAGAGGGGCTCACTGCAATCTATATCATGGATAGGAAGGATAAATACATTTAAAATGGTGATCCTTCCCAAAATAATATATGAATTCCAAAAACGATAAATTACATATGGCAAAATAAAAAACCAAGACTAAAATTTGCACTAATTACTAGGAAAAAAAAAACCACAGAGGTCTAACAACCCCAGATATAAATAGATATTATAAGTCAGTAATTATTTCACGGATTATAGAATGGATTAATGAAAAAAGTGAAAAAAAGTGGATTGAGATTGAAAATATGTTAAGTAAAACAACATTGCCAAAAACATTTGGATACCACGTAAGCACAAAACACCAGACTCGGAGGTACACAATCTGACTATAAACATATTTAAAATTTGGGATACACTATACAGACAAAAAAATTGGGCATATAATTCACCATTAATTGCACTCACCAGAATTTATTTTTTTTTGCCCAGGAAAGGGAACACTTTTAGGTGATAGAATGGGGAACACACAAATAAGGGATATACACGGGAAGATGAGAACACTAAGAACTGAAGGAAATAAATAGATGGAAGATAAGTGACTGGGAATACCTTCAATTAAAACATTTTATAAATACATTACCCCAACCAATTCAGTGACAGGAAGAATTTAGACCCATTGGAAAAACTCTGTGGGGTACAAACTCCATTGAAACATGGTATATCTAAAGTATGTGGAATATTGACAGAACTGGAAGGACAAGAGTCACCCCCCTATATAGGGAAATGGGAAAAAGAAATAGGGATGAAATTAGAGGACCAACAACTTGAGAAAATGATAGGAGCAGTATATAGTTATGCAACAGACATAAACACAATAGAAATGAACTATAAATTACTGGCAAGATGGTACCTGACCCCGGACAAAATACACAAATATCAACCAGACAAATGCCCACTGTGTTGGAGAGAATGTAACCAAAGGGCCACAATGACACATATCTGGTGATCTGGTGGGAATGCCTAAAAAATTAAGCAATATTGGCAGGAAATCTTGGAATAATTAAAAGAGATAACTGGAGAAAAAATAACTAACAGCCTACAAACGTGTCTCGTGTCCATTTCATGAATCAAAAACTTCAAATAAGCAATATGGGAAAACATTAACCCCAATATTGCTGAATGCTGCAAAAGGTCTAATTCCAAAGAGGTGGTTAAGTAAAAAAAAAAAATGGATGTAAGGGAATGGTTTGAGCGAATAGAATACTACAGCAGAATGGAATATCTATGCAGCAGAGAAAAAAGGCAACCAGGAAGATACACTAGTATCTAGGGAAAATGGAAAACTTTTAAAATCTCTGAAAAATACTTGACTGGGTACGGCAGGGTTTAAGTAGGCCTAGAAAAAATAAATTGGGCCGAGAGCAGACCTAATGGGAGGGGGGAGGGGGGTTGGTGGGTGAAAGAGAGAGAAGTAGCCAGGAGTAAGAGAATATTATAGAAGAAGAACTTATAGAAGATTGAAATAAAGCCACGTTACCGAATACATTTGTAATATTTATATTTTGAATAAATTTCATATTAGAAGAAACTCCTGTGAAAACACCACAATGATGTGAAACCAAGAAGTAGACAATAAATGAACGTTAAGTTGAATAAGTCTCTCGACAGTATTTGCTGAGGTGGTATAAAAAAAGAAAGAAAAAAAGAAAAAAAAAAGAAAAAAAAAATAAGTAAATAGATACCTAACATCTCACGATTTAAAATTGTGCACACTCGTGGAATGGCTTTTTTTTTTTTACTTTTTTTACAGATGTTTAGAGTTACAGAGGAATTTTAGTGCTAGAATTATTGATCTCGCTTTAACAATTGCAGTGTATGTAACCTGTGTGTATCTGGCTCTGATACTAGCCAGTGCCTCACCAGTCACTGACCTCGCTGCATGTCTCTGCTTCTGAGCCATCTGATAAGGGATGAGTCATGACTAATTTTGGTTGCTTGAAAGAGTAGAGGTTTAAAGTAAATAGAAAGGAGGTTCACTGATTGTCTGAATAACCATTAGGACCACATCCCTAATTAACACAAAATCAAGAGAAATGGTATTTTTTTTATTTTTTTTTAATCTAAAGTTTTTATTGTATTGTAAGAAGGAAAAAGAATACAGAACATCGCCAATTGGGCATACCCTGGCGTTATTATGCACATATAAACAGCAAAACTGATAAGAGAGTACTTATATGTAGCCTCTATCAAGCTACATCAAGATTAAAGGTTTAGCCTTAGATAAACATTTGTATAATAAGGACATAGAAAAGCTTATCATAACTTTGTACCGGTCTGTTAGCCTAGTAAGTAGGTGAACTCCCAAGGGTAATAATGGTATTGGGATAAGCAAAGGGAAGTGCATTGATTATCACAACGAGGTTTTATAGGATTGTGTGATGGGAAAGGTGCAAGATGTGGGAACCAATTCAGGAAAAGTTAGCACTTGCTAGCACAGTGGTGACTAACAGGTGTTAGTAAATCTGTTAACGCACAAATTGGCATTGAAAAAGGAAAACTCCATCTGGAAGTTGGAGTAATCGAGTAATCAAATGGTATCTTTTAGTAAGGGGGGGTCTGTTGATTTCCATTTCTTCGCAATCATTAGTCTTGCTGCTATTAGGATGTGTGTGACCAGCGTTTGTAAGTGTTTCGGCCATGCGGGGATTGAGAGTCCTATGAGCAGGTCGAGTGGAGACATAGATGGGGATAAGTCACACAGAGATGCAATCAGTTTCTGCACCTTCCCCCAAAAATTCTTGATGAGGTGGCACTCCCACCATATGTGTGCAAGAGATCTAGTTTTATCACAGCCTCTCCAGCATTTGGGCGAGGTATTCGGGTATATCCTCGCTAGCCTTTCTGGGGTAAAGTACCATTTGTGAAAAAGCTTCTGTAGTGATTCCCAATGGTTAATACAATGAGATAGATGTAGAGGCAATGTGAGGGCTTTTTGCCATTGTAGAACTGGAGGTGGGTGATCCAACAAAGAGGACCAATACTGTGTGGAGGAAGATAGCAGGTCGGTAGCTGGCTTGGTGAGAAGTTTATACACTAGAGAGATTCCTTTGGTTTTGGATGTATCCAGGTTGTAGAACTTGATCAGGGGGAGCAAGACACAGTCCGAGGGTGACCAGCACAGTCTTGACAGGCTGGATCTAATCCTCAAGTAGAGAAAGAACGTGTGCTTGGATAAGCCAAACTGCTGTGTTAGATGTTCAAAGGTATGTAAACCTGAAGGCGAGAAAAGCATATCAAAGCTGGTGATTCCGGCTTTTGTCCACTCCGAAAGGGGTAAGTCTGGGGAGATAAGGTGCAGCGCCTCAATGGGTAGTGTTGATAGAGTGTCTACTGAGATCCCTCTATTGAATTGCAGTAGTGCGGACAAGACTCTTTTGGAGGACGTGATGGTATCGAGAGGGTATCGCTTAGGATGAAGGTTAAGCCATAATGCGGCGAGGAAGAGTTTAGTGTCCATAAGCAGTATGGTGGCTTCAATTTGTTTCCAGTTTGTGCGGTGGCTATCTGACCACCAAGATTTCAATTGGTCTAAAATAGTTGCTCGGTGATATGCTTGGATGTCTGGTGCACCCAAGCCTCAATGTTGAACTGGGGTTACAAGTATAGCTTTTTTTACTCTAGGATGCTTTTGTTGCCAAATGAAGCTATTAATGATCCCTTGGAGTTTCTTGATCTGGTTTTGTGCTAGAGGTAGGGGTATTGTACAAAAAAAATATAAAACATGGGGAAGTAAATACATTTTTGCCTGCGCTACCCTACCAGCCCAGGAGGCTGGAACCTTACTCAGTTTTACTAGCCGTGTGAGCTTTCCCACGAGGTCTTCTACTTTGGTTCTCAATATTAATCGGCTGGGGAATGTTAGATGGATTCCCAAATATGGGAGAAAGGAGTTGGGGGCCCAAGCAAATGGTGAGGTAGAGTTAATGGATTTTATAGTCTGAGGATCTAGGCCAAGGTTAAGCATTAGGGATTTACTGTGATTCAACTTATACATAGATAGGGCACTGAACAGTTCTAGGACTCTTTGGACTGCAGGAAGGGACACCAAAGGATTGGTTAGGGCTGTAATCACGTCATCTGCATATAGGCCAATTTTGTGATCAACTTCTCCAATTTTTATCCTAATGAGTTGTGCTAAGGGTTCCATTATCATGGCAAATATTAGAGGGGACAAGGGGCACCCCTGTCTGATGCCATTAGTAATGTGAAAGGGGTTGGAGACGACACCCAAAGTCAAAATGCGTGCAGATGGGTGGGTGTACAAACCTAATATGGCAGTGAGAAAGGTGCCCGACAGTCCAAATTTGCGGAGCACTGCCTCCATGTATGGCCAATAAACCCTATCGAACGCCTTCTCTGCATCCAAAGATAGGAAGAGAGAAGGCGTTCGAGTATGCTCCGTCCATTGGATAAGGTCAATAAAACATCTGGTTCCATCTGAGGCCTGTCTGCCGGGCACAAATCCCACTTGATCAGGGTGAATAATCTGGGGGATGATGGTGGAGAGGCGTTGTGCAAGGAGTTTGGCATAAAGCTTAGTATCTGTGTTGAGGAGTGAGATCGGACGGTAGTTGGCAGGGTTGTCTGGATTCTTTCCCGGTTTGGGAATGGTGACCACTAAGGCATCGAGGGATTCCTTAGGGATTAAACCTGTGGTAGCAAATTGGTTGTACATGTTACATAAATGGGGGACTAAGGGTTGGGTGAAGCGTTTATAGTACTCATTGGGTAGTCCATCAGGTCCTGGTGCTTTATGTAGTGGAAAGTTTTTTTATCAACTTTTGTATTTCATTATGTGAGAAGGGAGCTGCTAAGAGGTCAAGTTGTTCTGAAGAAATAGAGGGGAGGGAAATAGAGGCTAGAAATTTTGTTATGTTATTTTGGGAGGGAGCAGATTGGGGGTCTGTTTCTGTGAGATTGTAAAGTTTTGTGTAAAAATTGCCAAATTCATTGGCAATATCTAGCGGATTAGTCAGGCGCTGTCCTTGAGAACCAGTGAGAAAGGCGATTCTCTTCTTAGAGATTTGTTTTTTAAATTGTCTGGCCATAAAGTTCCCTGGTTTATTGGCTGATGAGTAGGTATATAATCGTAGTCTCTTTATGTAATAGTCAAAATTTTTGCGAAGGTGATCGCTGAGCTTGAGTCTGAGATTTTTAAGTTCTATGGAGATAGTACTACAGGGGGATCTCTTATTCGTGAGTTCAAGGGATCGGATATGTTTTAGGAGGGACTCAGTAGTATGGTAGTGTTATTTTTTTGCTTGGGCCCCAAGTTTTATGAAAAGACCCCTTAGGCAAGCCTTGTGAGCATTCCAAAGAATAGCGTGATCTGTTACAGAGTTTACATTTTGCTGGAAGTAATTGTCAATCTCGGACTGTATCTGAGACTCAAAAGTGGGGTTGTATGTCTGGTGGTTTGTGAAGAGGATGCTAGCTTTATCGTGATTGGAGCATGGTCAGACCACGATATGGTTCCTATATGGGAAGCAGTGATAGACTGTAGTAGATGCTTATCTGTTAAAAACATGTCAATTCGAGAATAAGATTGATTTGGTGGGGAGAAGTAGGTGTAGTCTCTCTCCATATCGTGCATGCACCTCCAGGAGTCGCATAAGTCCTCTCATTTAAGAATAGTGGATAATGTTGAGGGCCTACATCGAGAAGGGTTGGAAGTGTCTAGTGAAGGGTCAAGTACTTCATTAAAGTCTCCACAAATAATTAAGGGTGAAGATCTAAACGGAGTCAGTTTGGCAAAGAGGTTGGCATAGAATTTTTTTTGGCCTGTGTTGGGGGCATAAATGTTGACTAAAGTGAGAGGGCGATTGTCAAACGTGGCTGATAGGATTAAGAATCTGCCATCTTCATCACTTTCACAATGGTGGAGTTTGAAATCTATTGCTGCATTGATGGTAATCATCACTCCTCTCTTTTTTTTAGAAGCGTTCGCAAAGAAGCGGTGGGGATATTTTTTGTGAATACATTGGGGTTGTTTAAGTTTAGAAAAATGTGTCTCTTGAACACAGATTACATTTGCATGCTGTTGTAATGCTTCTTTCCATAGAAGGTTGCGTTTAAATGGCGAGTTTAGGCCTTTCACATTAAAGGAGGTGATTGAGAGGGACATGATAGCAGAGTAATTATAAAGGCCTGGGCAGAGGGAGAGAGACTTCACCTACCGCTGATAGTTGGGAATTACACAGAGAGACAAATCAATGCTGTATGTGCTATAGGTAGATGAACAAAAAAAATCTAATCAGCTACTAAAATACAAATACAAACAATTTGTAATCCTGAAAAAGAAATATAACAGATGTTGAATAATCTGTAATCATATCAAAAGTCAAAGAACCGTGTGCTTAGCACAACTTTAAACCTGAGGGGTGGTGAGGGGTGTTTCGCCCAGGCTGGAGATAAGAATGGCTGGGGACCAGGGCTTAGCCTTAGGTCATATTTAGTTGGACACTTTGGCTGCCATGTTCTTAGAATCAGATGGCTTGTATGTGGGGATAGCTTGTTCCATTTCTCTAGGAGCAATGGGGAGGAAACCCCAGTTGATAAGTTTCTTGTAGCCATCTTTCGGAGTGAGAATAGGGACGATCTTTTGTTGGTGAGTAACCAGCAATTTCCTTGGGAAGCCCCATCTATACACTATTTTCTTCTGCTGGAGAATAGATGTAACAGGGGCAAAAGCTCTGCGCATTTACATTGTGGCAGGAGACAGATCAGTGAATAGTTTGACGTTAGTGTAGGGGGCCGGCAGGGGTTTCGAGGATCTGGCAGTGGAGAGAACTTGTTCCTTAACATGGAAGAAATGTATGCGTGCCAAGACATCTCTAGGGATGTCATCTGAGAGGTGTGGCGGTTTAGCGATTCTGTGGGCCCGGTCAATTAAAGTATCGTGGGTGTTGAGACGTGGGAGTAAGGCCGAGATGAGTTGCTGCAAGTATGGTGTTATTTCATTTGGTTTGACCGACTCTGGGATGCCTCTGAATTTGATATTATTTCGCCTAGAGGGGTCTTCTAAATCCGCTAATTTCATTTTAATGTGGTGGATTTCTTCCGTGTGGTGCTCATGTGCATCTAATAATTCGTTGTGCGCTTTAGAGTAATCCTGTACATTTTTTTCCACAGCATCTGTACGCTCTTCTATGCAGTCTATCCTGTCATGCATCTGGGATATTGATAATTGGAGCTCCCTATGAAAATCTTGCTGCAGTGTAAGAATCATAGATTTCAGTGTTGCCTCAGACACACTGTTATCCGTGGCAGGGATAGCAGCTAGGGAGGGAGCATTTTGGGATCCATGTGCCCCTGCAACAACCTGGGACCATAGTTGCTTTTTAGCATGTGGCTCCTTGTTTGGGGAGTGTGCAGGGGAGGTAGCCAGCCTCTTACCTCTATCATGGTGCAGTCCTCCCAGGGGCTCATCTGGAGGAGGGGGGTGTCCATATTCTCTTTTGTGGACGCTGTGGCTGGGTCTCCTTGATGAGGCAGTGCTGTATGTGCAGCAGGCAGGCGATCAGGGCCATCATGGAAGCCGTTGCTATTACTGGCGTCGGCGCCATCTTGGTTCCCTTGCATAGCGGCGGCCGCCGGATAGTAATCGGTCAGGCGATGGGGATTCGGCGGCTTGTAACGTCCTGTAATGCCCTGGAGTGTCCCCGGTCCTCTTACGCTCCGGTGGAGTGAGCTGTGAAGAGGAAGGTAGCTGAGGGTTGCCATTCTCCAGGCCGAGGAACGGAGCTCGGAACTCAGGCAGCCATCCTGGTCTGCAGCAGGCCACGCCCCCCCCAAGAGAAATTGTATTTTTAAGGTACTGACAACACAACCAAACGAAAATAATATTAAAAATATAAAAATTTTATTAAGACAAACATCTTAAAATTCAACATATTAATGAGGAAACAGGGCCATACAGTACATAAGCAGGTGCAACTGATTGCGTCTCTACATGTTTCGCCATAGCGATGGCTTCCTGCTTTTTGCTCTACTACGCTCATCTCTGGCTCCCTGATGTTTTATCTTGTCTGACTATCTGTCCCGGTTCTTGAACTCTGGCTATCTTTTGACTACTTTTACTCCATTTACCTTTTTCCATTATTATCAAACAAGTGAGATTTAACTGTACTTCTGTCTCAGTCTGATTCATGGTTTCTGACAGTAGGCAAAGGTCATAAATTCAGAAGATATGGTCAATCCACTAGTTGGTAATATTTTTTCCAGATTGGATGAGCAGGATCACCACATAGATCAGTTTGCCATGGTGTTACAAACTCTCCTGAGTCACACAGCTCACCTGGAGTCTCCCACTGTGGCTGCTACAATACAACCTGTGTTGCAGGCTGTCCCTGCTGCTGCTCCAGTCTCTGTGCAGGCACTCGCCTCGAGTATTACCTCTATAAGAGGTATGTCTGGTTCCACTCCACTTCCCCAGTGATTTGGGGGCAATCCAGTCCAATGCAGAGAGTTTCTCAACCAGGTTGAGATATATTTTGAGATGCTGCCCCAGGCGTTTTCCCATGGACAGAAGCAAAGTAGGTTTCATGATATCTTTGCTTCCTGAGAGAGCCTTGGCCTGGGCAATCCCTCTATGGGAGATGCAAAAAACTGTTGTCTTGAGTTACCCTGAGTTTGTAGCTTCCTTTAAAAGGGTATTTGACGTGCCTTATGTCCATCAAACAGAGTATGAGAACTGTTGCCGATTACGCAGAGGTTGCTTGGAACAATGAGGCCCTCATGGCTGCTTTTTCTCGTGGTCTCTCAGATACCATTAAGGATGAGATAGCAGCCCGAGATATACCCACTGAGCTGGAGAAGTTGATCATGTTTGCCATCCTCATTGACTCCAGCTTTGCAGTCCCACCCTTGCCTCCCTCACCTCCCATGCCTCCTGGTACTGAGTCGGTCAGTGAAGATGAACACATGCATTTGGGCTTCACGCGTCTCTCTGCGGATGAGAGAACCCTTAAGAGGAGGGAGAGATTGTGCCTTTATTGTGGCCAGGCAGGTCAGTTTTTGAAGTCTTGTCCTACCCAACCAGGGAACGCCCAAACTTTGAGGTCCTGTCATGGACAGACCGTAGGTGGTGTTGTTCCATACCCAGTTATCCAGAAGGATAAGCCTCTGGTTTTGGTTACCCTTTCTTGGGCTGAATCGTCCGTCAAGATACAGGCTCTAATCGACTCTGGGGCTGCAGGCCTGTTCATTGATGCTACCTTTGTATCGAAGCACTTGATTCCGCTGCAGCTGTATAACACTCCACTTGTCATTGAGGCTCTTGAGGGGAGACCTCTACAACCTGCTCATGCGACTCATGAGACTTTTCCGTTGTCCATGACCGTAGGGGCTCTTCACCACGAGATAATACAATTCCAAGTTATTTCCTCACCTAAGTTTCTGCTGGTTTCTGGTTATCCTTGGTTACAGAGGCACAACCCCTCTTTTGATTGGCTCCACACTGTGGTTCTCTCCTGGTCGCCACAATGCAGTATGATATGCTTCCAGAAGGTAGCCAAGGTCCTGTGCATTGCTTCTTTCTCCTCCCTGCTGGAGGAGCATCGCGATTTAACAATGTCTTTGACAAAGGTCAAGCTGGTTGTTTGCCTCCACACCGGTCTTATGATAGCGTAATTGACCTTCAACCTGGTGCCATACCCCCTCGTATCTGGGATTACCCTTTGTCGGTCCTGGAGGATAAGGCCATCGAGGAGTATGTTGCAGATGCATTTTTTCGAGGTTTCATCCACAAATCCTTGTATGCTGCTGGTGCTGGCTTCTTCTTTGTGAAGAAGAAGAGTGGTGAACTGAGACCTTGTGTTGATTATAGGGGTCTCAATCATTTCATGATTAAGAATGCCTATTCAATTCCGTTGAGTACGGAGTTATGCAACGGTTTTCACAAAGCTTGATTTGAGAGGGGCATACAATCTCATGAGGATTAAGGAGGGCGACGAGTGTCTGTCGTGTGCTTCAGAAACTAAGAGAGAACAATCTATTGTAAATTGGAGAAGTGTGAATTCCATTGTGAACAGGTTAAATTCCCAGGTTATGTCATTTTCACTGCTGGTTTTTCGATGGACCAAGAGAAACTTTCAGCAGTCCTACAGTGGCCCCGACCTGTGGATTTACGTCCTCTGCAGCATTTTCTTGGCTTTGCCAACTATTATTGGAAGTTTATTTGTAACTTCTCGTCGCTGGTCAAGCCCATGACTGATATGACCAGAAAGGACGGTAACCCACGGTGTTGGTCTCCGGAGTCCGTTAATGCCTTTGAGATTCTCAAGGCTCCTTTGTTTCTGCTCCTGTGTTGGCACATCCTGATCCTACGTTACCTTTTATACTTGAGGTCGATGCTTCTGAGACTGGAGTTGGCGCCCTTCTGTCTCAATGTCCTACCTCTGAGAGCCCTATGCATCCTTGTGGCTACTTTTCCAAGAAATTGTCACCTGTGGAGTCCAATTATGAGATTGCTAACAGAGAGCTGTTAGCAATCATTTTAGCCCTGAAAGAGTGGAAACATCTCCTTGAAGGTACCACTGTGCCAGTTCTCATTCTTACTGACCATAAGAATTTTACATTCTTGTCTAAGCCTGAACGCCTCTCTCCCAGAAGGGCACAATGGGCTCTTTTCTTGTGTAGTTTCAATTACATTGTCTCATTCTTACCCGGTACTAAGAATGTAAGGGCTGGCGCTTTGGCACAACAATTTTCCTCCACTTCAAAGATGGAGTCGGTTCCAGTCCCTGTGATTCCTCCTGAACGTATTGTAGCTACGGTTTGCGCCAGTCTTACTTCTCCTTTGGGTGACAAAATTCTTGCTGCTCAGGTTCATGCTCTTCCTGAGAAACCTTGTGACCGCTGCTTTGTCCCAGAGAGTCTCCATACTGCCGTGCTCCAGACTTACCATTCTCCCAAGGCTGCTGGCCACCCTGGGAAGAATCAATTCTTTTGGGCCATTTCCTAACAATTCTGGTGGCCTAGTCTACGTGCTGATGTAACTGCCTTTGTAGCTGCCTGTTCTGTGTGTGCTCAGAGTAATGCCCCGTACACACAGTCAGATTTTCCGATGGAAAATGTCCGATCGGAGCATGTTGTCGGAAATTCCGACCGTGTGTGGGCTCCATCGGACATTTTCCATCAGATTTTCCGACACACAAAGTTTGAGAGCAGGATATATAATTTTCCAACAACAAAATCCGTTGTTGGAAATTCCGATCGTGTGTACACAAATCCGACGGACAAGGTGCCGCACATGCTCAGAATAAATAAAGAGATGAAAGCTATTGGCCACTGCCCCGTTTATAGTCCCGACGTACGTGTTTTACGTCACCGCGTTCAGAATGATCGGATTTTCCGACAACTTTGTGTGACTTGTGTGTGTATGCAAGACAAGTTTGAGCCAACATCCGTCGGAAAAAGTCCTAGGATTTTGTTGTTGGAATGTTCGAACAAAGTCCAACCGTGTGTACGGGGCATAAGACTCCACAACACCTTCCAGTGGGCCTCCTACAACCCATACCCAATAGAAAGAGGCCCTGGACCCACCTGTCTATGGATTTCATTGTGGAGTTACCCAACTCCCAGGGCAACACAGTTATCCTTATGGTTGTTGACAGGTTCTCGTAAATATCTCATTGTATTCCACTTAAGAAGTTGCCCACTTCTAAGGAACTGGCTTCCATTTTTGCTTGGGAGATCTTTCACTTACAGGGGCCACCCAAGGTGATTGTCTCAGACAGGGGTAGTCAGTTTGTGTCCCAGTTCTGGCGAGCCTTTTGTGCACAGTTGGGAATTCAGCTTGTTTTCTCCTCTACGTATTACCCGCAGTGTAATGGGGCTGCAGAATGAGCCAATCAGTCCTTGGAGCAATTCCTACATTGCTATAGTTCTGACCATCATAACTGGTCAGACCTCTTACCATGGGCGGAGTTTGCTCACAATAGTGCCTTGAATTCTACTTCCTGATTGTCCCTTCCATGTTGCCTGACTCATTTGTTCCGCAGAGTATTCCTGCATTAGAGGAGCATATTTGCAACATGATAAATATAGGTACAGACTCCATGCTGACCGCAGACGCCTGCCTGCGCCTTCCTACCAGGTTGGGGACATGGTCTGGCTGTCATCTTGCAACCCCCGACTTTGTGTTCCCTCTCTGAAGTTCGCACCTCGGTTTATTGGGCCTTTCCATATTCCTTGCAGGATTAACCCAGTGGCTTACGCATTAGACCTTACTTCTAATATAAGTACCTCAAATATATTTAATGTCTCCCTATTAAAACCTTTGGTCTGCAACTGTTTTACCACCTTGGTCCCTTGTCCTCACCCTGTACAGGTTGAGAACCATGAGGAGTATGAAGTATAGTCCATTGTTGACTCTCGTAGATTCCGTGGGCGCATACAGTACCTGGTGCATTGGAAAGGGTACGGTCCAGAGGAACACTCTTGGGTCACATCCTCAGACGTACATGCCCCTGTCCTCCTTTGTGATTTCCATAGACGTTTTCCCCTCAAGCCTGGTGGTCCTCCGAGGGGGAGGAGTCATTGAGGAGGGGGTACTGTCAGGGCTGGGCTCAGCCCTTCCTTCTTTGAGCTGACTGCTCAGCTGTCGGCTAAGTGCCAGCTCCTATCTCTCCACGGTGACTCACCTGTTGATGATATCTTGCTCGTCAGTCCTGCCTACTTAAGCCGTCTAGCCCAGATGATCTCTACCTTCACCTTGGTCACATTTCTAGAGCTGCTCTCCTGTTTTCCTGTTAAAGACTTGCTTGGCTGACATTCCTTCAGGCTCCAGATTCTGCTTGGTGTTCAACTACGCTCATCTCTAGCTCCCTAACGTTTTGGCTTGTCTGACTATCCGTTCCTGTTCCTGAACTCTGGCTATGTTTTGACTACGTTTACTCTGTTTACCTTTTTTTTATTATGTTTAAACAAGTGAGATTTAACTGTACTTCTGTCTCAGTCTGATTCATGGTTTCTGACACCAAAAAGTAAAATGACTTATCTTCAAACGGACGCCAAAATGAGGTCTATGCGCATGCGTTAGTCGCGCCGGTATGACATCATACGTCAATCCTTGATCCTTTTTTGCTCTTTCTTGTTTTCTTGGAGCCTTAGATTTAGTACCCCTACACCAACCTATAGGTAATTTGTGACCAGGGAATGATTTGCCTCTTTTATGCACATCCAGGACAACTGAATGAATATTGTTGATGTGTTCTGATTTGATTTATTCTTTTGTGTTTATGAGTCTAATATTATGTTATCTTTTATAGTGACCATATATACAGTGCCTGATATAAAGTTCTCCTGAGGAAGCCATCACTATGACGAAACATGTAGAGACGCAATCAGTTGCACCTGCTTAGGTACTGTATGGCCCTGTTTTGACATTAATATGTTGAATTTTAAGATGTTTGTTGTAAAGTAAATGTTGTTGAATAAGCTGAACCTATATTCAGTTTAAATATCCACACCTTATTTATTAACACTCTCTTTGCAAAGTGTGTATATATATATATATATATATATATATATATATATATATATATATATATATATGTATATATTGTGGAGATGCGACTCCGTGTCACGATGTATTTTGGCAAGTTACGCTCAATTTTGGCACGCATGCTAATTGCACACCTGTGGGCTGGCTTCATAGTCCTCCCAGGATCAGAGCTCAGGGCTCACACTTGGAGACAGCTCCTCCCGGCAGACAGGAAGTCTGGCCTAGGAGTTCGGGAGGATCCCAGTAATAGATGGCTTCATGACAGAGAGACAGGAGGTCTTTGGGAGTCTAAAGCTGCAGGTTACAGCCTGAGCATGCATGTCTGCAGGTAGATGTGGCCCGCGACTGAGCAGCTGACAGTGAGTAAGCAAGGAGGCTGAAGCATGTGTATACAGTGATGGCAGAACCTTTTTTTTCCTTTAAATAAAAGTGGGCTGCCATGCCCTGAAAAATGCAGTCTGGAGGGGCACGTTTATGAAAATCGCATGCACCACTCGAATCTAACCACCCCGAACATTTATAATATACACTATATTGCCAAAAATATTGGGACGGCTATCTTTACATGAAACATGAACTTTAATGGCATCCCAGTCTTAGTCCATAGGGTTCAACATTGAGTTGGCCCACCCTTTGCAGCTATAGCAGCTTCAACTCTTCTGGGAAGGTTGTCCACAAGGTTTAGGCGTGTGTCTATGGGAATGTTTGGCCATTCTTCCAGAAGCACTTTGTGAGGTCAGACACTGATGTTGGCCAAGAAGGCCTGGCTCACAGTCTCCACTCTAATAGGTGTTCTATCGGGTTGAGGTCAGGACTCTGTGCAGGCCAGTCAAGTTACTCCACCCCAAACTTGCTCATCCATGTCTTTATGGACCTTGCTTTGTGCACTGGTTGTGCAGTCATGTTGGAACAGGAATGGGGCCATCCCCAAATTGTTCCCACAAAGTTAGCAGCATGAAATTGTCCAAAATGTCTTGGTGTGCTGATTCCTTAAGCATTCCCTTCACTGGAACTAAGGGGCCAAGCCCAGCCCCTGAAAAACAACCCAACATCATAGACCCTCCTCCACCAAATGATTTGGACCAGTGCACAAAGCAAGGTCCATAAAGACATGGTTAAGCAATTTTGGGGTGAAGGAACTTGACTGGCCTGCACAGAGTCTTGATCTCAACCTAATAGAACACCTTTGAGATGAATTAGAGCGCAGGCTGCGAGCCAGGCCTTCTCGTTCAACATCAGTGCCTGACCTCACAAATGTATTTCTGGAAGAATGGTCAAACATTCCCATAGGCACATTCCTAAACCTTGTAGACAGCCCTCCCTGAAGAGGTGAAGCTGTTATAGCTGCAAAGGATGCCAACTCAATATTGAACCCTACAGACTAATGCCCCGTACATATGGTCGGACTTTGTTCGGACATTCCGACAACAAAATCCTAGGATTTTTTCCGAAGGATGTTGGCTCAAACTTGTCTTGCATACACACGGTCACACAAAGTTGTCGGAAAATCCGATCGTTCTAAACGCGGTGACGTAAAACACGTACGTCGGGACTATAAACGGGGCAGTGGCCAATAGCTTTCATCTCTTCATTTATTCTGAACATGCGTGGCACTTTGTCCGTCGGATTTGTGTACACACGATCGGAATTTCCGACAACGGATTTTGTTGTCGGAAAATTTTATATCCTGCTCTCAAACTTTGTGTGTCGAAAAATCTGATGGAAAATGTGTGATGGAGCCTACACACGGTCGGAATTTCCGACAACAAGGTCCTATCACACATTTTCCGTCGGAAGATCCGACGGGTAGTACGGGGCATAAGACTGGGATGCCATTAAAGTTCATGTGCGTGTAAAGGCAAATCTCCCAATACTCTTGGCAATATAGTGTGTGTGTGCATATATATATATATATATATATATATATATATATATATATATATATATATATATATATTTACATATATAGGGGTTGGATAAAATTATGGAAAAAAACAGGTAAAAGAACAAAATTGTTACCTAATATGGTGTTGAACTGCTTTTAGCATCCAATACTATCTGAATTCTCCTAGGAATTTACAAATATACGTTTTGGATGGTGGCTAATGGAATCCTATACCACTCTTGATGCAAAAACCATTGCAGTTCTTGCAATGATGCTGGAGGTGGAAAATGAGCCCGAACCTTGTTTTCCAAAATTGATCATAGGGGCTCTATGATATGGAGGTTGGCGATTGCGGTGCCCAAAGAAGGTGGGAGACTTCATCTGCATGCTTGTCAAACCACAGTTTGACAACACAAATTGTGTGAACCGGAGCATTATGGTCTGGTAAATGTCTTTGGTAAACAATGTCTGTACCATGGGTTGCACATGATCTGCCAAAATTTGTACATAGTTGCTGGCAGTGACTCTACCTTTCAAGGTGATGATGGGGCCTGCAGAATACCAACATATGGCTGCCCATGCCATGATTGTGCCGAGCATGCTTTACCATTGGCACAAGACAGTCCTGGTCTTAAGCTTGAAGTGGTGTTCACCACACACTTGGTGGTGCCAATGGTAAAGCGTGCTGTGCCGAGGGTGCTTTACCATTGGCACAAGACAGTCCTGGTCTTAAGCTTGAAGTGGTGTTCACCACACACTTGGTGGTTGGAAACACTGTGTGAAGCTCGATGCATCAGACCATATTACAGGCTTCCATTGATCGATAGTCCACGATTTATGGGTGTTGTACCACTCCCTCCTCTTCTGAGCATTGATATCATTCACTAGTGGTTTGGCAATTGGAGCTCACCCATGAAAGTTTTTCTTATGGAGTTCCCTCCACACAGTTTTTGTGAACATGGGCTTTGGAAGATGGGTTTTGAGCTCTGCATTTACTTTTGCAGCAGTTGTTTTCCTATTGCAGGTCACAATCCTGCTCATGCTTATTCAGAAGACGTTTTCCCAACGACACCACAAATAAATTGTCAACTTCAGTCACAGAGGCACCAGCAATGCCAGCACCAACAATTTGCCCTCTTTGAAACTCAGTAAGCTCTGACATGACTCCATATTGCTAGCAGCACACACAGTGAATGACAAAAGTGAGGCTTTCCACCTGTTAGCTTGGTGTCTCATCACACAGCTGGAGTAAAAGAATATTACATCAAGTCCACTTTCAACACAAAACATATTATCCCTTTCACACCTGCAAATCATGTAGTGTTTCCATATTTTTGTCCAACCCCTGTATAGAAAAAGAGAGAGAGAAAGAGCAAGCAGAGGGATGTAGTCCACCTGGCTGTAAGTGCTTGTTAGTGCCCTCTAAGTATGGAGTGTACTCGTTTGATCACTAGCTGTTTGAGCTAGCTTCAGTGGGGTGTGCTAAAGGTGGCATTCCATAATGTGGACCAGCCAGTCAAGGTCTTTGTGTGCCTTGTGACCTGGCTGGGAAGATATTAAATATTCAAGGCACTTCCTGGCACATAGTCTTCCATCCTGGGCTTTTGCCTGGGAATAATGCCACTGTGAGATTTATCTTTCTAACAGGTCTTTGGGGCTTGGATCTAGATTGCTGCAGGAATCACCTCTTCTGTGACTAATGGTGGTAGTAGTGGTCATTTCAGGCTTATTTCCATTCAGAGCTATGGTTGCTAGGCCATGTTGTCATATTTGGGCAATGATAGGGATGAGTCAGCGGTATGAGTCAAATGTAAGTTTGACTCGAACAATGGGTGTTCGTTTGTTCTGAAAAAAACGAACATATGGGCTGTTCATGGGAAATTTGAGTGCCCCATAATGCACTGTAAAAAATTACACTTTGCTACAATGTAAAGTAATGAGTGTACTGCTTGTATAACAGTGTAAATTTGCTGTCCCCTCAAAATTACTCAACACACAGCCATTAATTTCCAAATCAGCTGGCAACAAAAGTAAGTACACCCCTAAGTGAAAATGTCCAAATTGGGCCCAATTAGCCATTTTCCCTCCCCAGTGTCATGGGACTCATAAGTGTTACAAGGTCTCAGGTGTGAATGGGGAGTAGGTGTGTTAAATTTGGTGTTATCGCTCTCACTCTCTCATACTGGTCACTGGAAGTTCAACATGGCAGCTCATGACAAAGATATGAAAAAAAGAATTGTTGCTCTACATAAAGATGGCCTAGGCTATAAGAATATTGCCAAGACCCTGAAACTGAGCTGCAGCACAGCGATTTAACAGGACAGGTTCCACTCAGAACAGACCTTGCCATGGTCGATAAAAGAAGTTCAGTTCACGTGCTCAGCGTCATATCCAGAGGTTGTCTTTGGGAAATAGACGTATGAGCGCTGCTATCATTGCTGCCGAGGTTGAAGGGGTAGGGGGTCAGCCTGTCAGAGCTCAGACCATACGCCGCACACCGCATCAAACTGGTCTGCATGGCTGTCTTCCCAGAAGGAAGCCTCTTCTAAAGATGATGCACAAGAAAGCCCGCAAACAGTTTGCTGAAGACAAGCAGACTAAGGACATGGATTACTGGAACCATATCCTGTGGTCTGATGAGACCAAGATAAACTTATTTGGTTCAGATGGTGTCAAGCATGTGTGGTGGCAACCAGGTGAGGAGTACAAAGACAATAGTGTATTGCCTGCTGTCAAGCATGGTTGTGGGAGTGTCATGGTCTGGGGCTGCATAAGTGCTGTCGGTACTGGAGAGCTACAGTGACATACTGAAGCAGAGCATGATCCCCTCTCTTCGGAGACTGGGCCGCAGGGCAGTATTTTAACATGATAATGACCCCAAACATGCCTCCAAGATGACTACTGCCTTGCTAAAGAAGCTGAGGGTAAAGGTGATGGACTGGCCAAGCATGTCTCCAGATCTAAACCCTATTAAGCAGCTGTGGGGCATCCTCAAACGGAAGGTGGGAAAGTGCAAAGTTTCTAACATCCACCACCTCCGTGATGTCATCATGGAGGAGTGGAAGAGGACTCCAATGGCAACCTGTGAAGCTCTGGTAAACTCCGTGCCCATGAGGGTTAAGGCAGTGCTGGAAAATAATTGACACTTTGGGCCCAATTTGGACATTTTTACTTAGGGGTGTACTCACTTTTGTTGCCAGCGGTTTAGACATCAATGGCTGTGTGCTGAGTTACTTTGAGGGGACAGCAAATTGACACTGTTATACAAGCTGTACACTCACTACTATACATTGCAGCAAAGTGTAATGTCAGTGTTGTCACATGAAAAGATATAAAAAAATATTTACAAAAATGTGAGGTGTGTACTCACTGTTGTGAGATACTGTGTATATATATATATATATACACTGTGTTATATAAACTACACTGCCTGCATTTACTAAATATTGAGTCTACACTGAATATATATATATATATATATATATATATATATATTCAGTGTAGACTCAATATTTAGTAAATGCAGGCAGTGTAGTTTATATAACACAGTGTATTGAAGTGGTAAGGAGGCGGGGACCCAAAAAATAGAGAAAAAAAAACTCTGCCTCGATGGGAGGTGACCCACCTTTTTGCAGTGACAGCTGTTATATAGCCAAGGGTGAGTGACCACAAAGCACCCTCCCCATGTTGAGGGCATGTGGCCTGGTACGGTTCCTGCGGCCTGCCAGGTTGCATGCTCGGATAAGGATCTGGTATGGATTTTGGGGGGACCCCCACACCATTTTTTTAAAATTTTGGTGCAGGGTTCCCATTAAAATCCATACCAGACCTGAAGGGCCTGGTATAGATTTTGGGGGGGACCCCACGCCATTTTTTTGCCACTTGCCACCCATGCCAATTCTGACATTTCTCTCCTACTTGTAAAAATCATCATTGTTTTTCTTGAAAATTATATAGAACCCCCAAACATTATATGTGTTTTTTAGCAGACACCCTAGAGAATAGACGGTCATTACAAATATTTATCTCGCATGGTATTTGTGCAGCAATTTTTGGAAAAAACACAGTTTCATGCTTAAAAAAAAAACAGTAAAGTTAGCTCAATTTTTTTTGCATAATGTGAAAGATGATGTTACACCGAGTAAATACATACCTAACATGTCACGCTTCAAAATGACATACGCTTGTGGAATGGCGCCAAACTTCAGTACTTTAAAATCCCCATAGGCGACGCTTTAAATTTTTATACTGATTACAGAGGAGGTCTAGGGCTAGAATTATTGCTCTTGCTCTAACATTCGCAGCGATACCTCACATGTGTGATTTTAACATCGTTTACATATGTGAGAGCGACTTACGTATGCGTTTGCTTCTGCATTCGAGCACACGGGGACAGAGGCACTTTAATTTTTTTTTTATTGTTAATTTTACTTTTATTTTTCTAGTTTGACACTTTTAAAAAAAAATTTTTTGATCACTTTTATTCCTGTTACAATGAATGTAAACATCGCTTGTAAGAGGAATAAGCATGACAGGTCCTCTTTATAGTAAGATATGGGGTCAATAAGACCCCACATCTCACCTCTAGGCTGGGAAGCCTAAAATAAAAAAAATGCAGAGGCCTGGCGTGATGTCATAACATCACACCCAGCCTCCGAACAATCATAGAGACTCCGAGGACCATCTGGTCTGCCAGAAATCTCTATGGTCAACATCTGGGGCTCTCGGATCTGTTCTCTGACTCACCGATGGCAGGGGTGAGTCAGTAGAAGCAACGGAGGGTGGCAGGAAAGGGGTTGTCCCCTCTTGCCACCCATAAGAACGATGAAGCAGCTGAACAGCCGCTATGATAATTCTTATAGTGTAGGGAATTGCCAGCTCTAAAAGACAATGGGGCTGATTTACAAAGCATTTGCTCCATGACTTGCGGTGCACGCCGATGCGCAAATTACATTTTCGTATTTACAAAGCATTTGCGCTGGTAACGCAGCGCAATCCCCCATTTACTATTCTCTTCCCGGCGCACGGGAAGAGGTGATCTGTACGCCATTATAGACCTGGTGCACGGCATGTTTAACTTCAAATTTAAACAAGCTGGAAGTGCCAATAATATGGGGGTGATGTGGGGTGATGTGGGGAAGTGTTGTACTAACTGGCCAAGTCACAAATATGGCCAATATAGAACGAGAAAGTGACTTTCTCTGAATAAGCCGGCAGCGCCGGCAAATACATTTAGAATGCGGGAGGTGAATTTATACACTGTGCATGCTCAAACGGCATTTGTGCTTGTTCAAATACTTTAGTTCAGTGCGCCGGCAAAATATTAGTAAATGTCAGGCAACGTAAAAACATTTGCATAGGTTGAACGGGCGCACCTCTAGACTTTTTTTTTTTTTTAACGCTGGTTCACTTCGTGCGGCTCTAATGAAATGTCGGTCCTGCAAAACACATACAAGTTCATTGATAAAAACAGCATTAAGAAAACAAACACAATTCAGAAAAAAAATGCGTGGGGTTCCCCCGAAATTCAATACCAGGCCCTTCAGGTCTGTTATGGATATTAAGGGGAACCCCATGCCAAAAACAAAAAAAAAAGACGTGGGGTCCCCCCAAAAATCCATACCAGGCCCTTCAGGTCTGGTATGGATTTTAAGGGGAACCCTGGCCAAAATTTAGAAAGAAATTGGCGTGGGGTCCCCCCAAAAATCCACACCAGACCCTTATGCGAGCACGCAACCTGGCAGGCCGCAGGAAAAGAGGGGAGGATGAGAGAGCGCCCCCCCTCCTGAACCGTACCAGGCCACATGCCCTCAACATTGGGAGGGTGCTTTGGGGTAGCCCCCCAAAGCACCTTGTCCCCATGTTGATGAGGACAAGGGCCTCATCCCCACAACCCTGGCCGGTGGTTGTGGGGGTCTGTGGGCGGGGGGCTTATCGGAATCTGGAAGCCCCCTTTAACAAGGGGAGCCCCAAATCCCGGCCCTCCCCCCTGTGTGAAATGGTAAGGGGGTACCATTTCACAAAAAACTGTCAAAAATGTTAAAAATGACAAGAGACAGTTTTTGACAATTCCTTTATTTCTTCTATTTTCTATCTTCTTTCTTCTATCGTCCTTGGGTTTCTTCCTCCATCTTCTTCTTCTGGTTCTTTCTCCGGTGCCTTAATCCAGCATCTCCTCCGCGGCGTCTTCTTATCTT
This sequence comes from Lithobates clamitans, assembly GCA_037952925.1. Classification (NCBI taxonomy): domain Eukaryota; kingdom Metazoa; phylum Chordata; class Amphibia; order Anura; family Ranidae; genus Lithobates; species Lithobates clamitans. The sequence goes on from JBBGZY010000152.1 coordinate 934,522, forward strand.
CTTCTCCTCGGGCCGCTCCGCATCCATGGCATGGAGGAAGGCTCCCGCTCTTCTCTTCATCTTCTTCTCTACTTCATCTTCTTCTCTCCCAGCTACAAAATTTCAAGGGATATTACACTTTTATTGTTTCACTTTAAGCATTATTAAAATCACTGCTCCCGAAAAAACCGTTTTTAAAACTTATTTGGCATTGATACATGTCCCCTTGGGCAGGACCCAGGTCCCCAAACACTTTTTATGACAATACCATGCAGCCTTTAAAATTAGCACTTTTGATTTCTCCCATAGACTTTTAAGGGGTGTTCTGTGGCATTCGAATTTGCCACGAACACCCCAAATTGTTCGCTGTTGGGCGAACTTGCGAACAGCCGATGTTCGAGTCGAACATGAGTTCGACTCGAACTCGAAGTTCATCCCTACATATAAGCCTTTAAAGTTAGCACTTTTGATTATTCATGTTCTTGTCCCATAGACTTTAACGGTGTTCGTGTGTTCGAACACATTTTTTGCCTGTTCGCAAATTCTGGTGCGAACCGAACAGGGGGGTGTATTCGGCTCATCCCTAATTGCCGGACCAACATTTCATTATAGCCGCGAGTAGTTTTAAATAACTTTTATTCCTTAAGGGCCAGTTCACACCACATGCAGTCCAGTGCGTTTTTTTCTGCATCAAAAATGCACGGAAAGTAGGTTATATGGTTTTCAATGGCATAGTTCATACCAGTGCTTTCAGTTCCAGTGCATTTCCAGTTCCCAAAAAAAAAAGTCAAACATGCTGCATTTTTTATGCACTGGACTGTACTGGAACGCTGTAAAATGCATCAAAAATGCAGTGGAATGCACCTAAATGCACCAAAAACGCACTACAATACACTTGTCCTTATTTAGACCTGATTCACACCTATGCATTTTTAGTGCTTTTTGCATTTTGCAGATTTGCACTATAGAACGTGTTCTATAGGAAACCATGTTAAATGGACTGTAGTGCAGATCTGCAAAAAGCACTAAAAATGCATAGGTGTGAATCAGGCCTTAAGGTTAAGAAAAAAGAGTGGGGGGGAAAAGCACTGGACTGCATCAAAAATGCACCAAAAACGCACTGGAACGCATAAAAAACGTGCATGCAGAAAAGCACCTGGAACACGTCCGGACTGCGTTTCTATGATGTGATCTTGCCCATAGGGCCCTTAGGGCCAGTTCACACCATAGAAACGCAGTCCGGACGCGTTCCAGGTGCTTTTCTGCATGCATGTTTTTGATGCGTTCCTGTGCGTTTTTGGTGCGTTTTTGATGCAGTCCAGTACTTTTTTTAATGTTATATTTTTATTGATTTTTCATAAGAAATACAATGTACAATTCAATATTGTACGTCGTGCAACGACGTTAGAATAAACAATATATGATATAAACAACAAACAGTGTTCAGATGTAACCAGTAGTAAACATGCGTTGGTGAGGGTATTAATGAGTACAATCAGTCCATTCCGCTGGAGGGGCACCCCATGTGGGATCTTTAGTGCCCCAGAACCGCATATCCAAACATGTTCACCGTACTTATCTATTAGGAACTATTTGATTTAAATATAAATGTCTCCCAGTAGGGTTGTATATATTGCTCGGTCAAGAAAGCGAAATCTAAGATATCGTGCTATTATGTGAGGTGCGCAGTTTTAGTCCAATCAGTCCATGGTTGCCAGTTTTTGTGTGTTTTTGCTGCTTGGCCTGTGTGCTCTGCAGCTGTAATCTCATAGCTGTAGTGCAGGGCCACTATGTCGACAACTTGGGTTAATGTCGGGGGATTGTCGGATTTCCATTGTCTAGCAATATTGAGTCAGGCTGCCAGAAGAATATGTGTAATTACTAGTCTGAATGTAGGGTGTATATCTTCTATGTTTAAGTTTAGAATTGCAAGTGCCGGTAATGGGGGGATCTTGGTGTGGGTTACTTGTGATAATAAATGAAAAACATTTTCCCAGTATTTCTTAAGATCAGAACATGACCAGAATACATGAAATAGGTCACTTGAGGAGGATTTACATCTCCAACAAGTGTTGGGGATTTGTGGGTTAAAGGATGTTATTCTGGCTGGGGTCATGTACCAACGCAAGGATATCTTCTGGGTCAGTTCCCAGAGGGCCGCGCATTTGGTGGCTTTATATATGGACTTGAGGGCTTGTTGCCATTGATCAATTGTGTAGGTGCAGGCAAGATCAATGTCCCACCTGTGATGTGGTTTCAGTTTTGAGAAGATGCATTTTTGGTGTAGGTTGTTGTAAAAGTAAGAGATTCCTTTTGTTTTCGTATTAGGGTTGGTGAGGTAATCCCAGGTTTTAGGGTGGATACAATATAGAGGGAGGGGAATAGTTTTCAGGCAGTGAAATATACGGAGGTAGGTATAGTATTCGGTCGAAGGCAGAGTGTATTCTGATTGTAGTTGGGGGAATGGTTTGATGTGGTTATCATGCAATAACTCGTGTAGGAAGTGGAAACCTTTGAGGTTCCATATTGATAATGAGAGTTCGGGCATTAGGTGTAGCAAGGCATTTAAGGGAATATGGGGTTTCATCGTTGTGGGAGCAAATGGCAAGAGGGTTGTCATTTTCTTCCACGCATGAACCGTGGCTTTCATAGTTGGTGATATAGCTGTCGGAACTATGGTGCCAAGCGGTATGTTAAGTATCCATGTTTTTAGGTTGGAGTGGGTGAGTGAAGCGTTCTCTATTTGTCCCCATAGTGTTGACGGACAGGTTTGAAACCAGGAGGGAAGTTGGGCTAGAATAGCTGCCAAGTGATAGTCCTCAAAGTCTATAGAGCCCGTACCGCCCGCTAGTTTGTGTTTAGTCAGATTCAAAATGGGCACATCTTGGTTTTTTGTCTTTCCACAGAAACTTGTTAAATATCGTTCGAAGAGATCTAAAGAAGGAGACGGGTAGAGGGATGGGTAGAGTTCTGAAATGGTTCAAGATTTGGGGGAGGCATATCATCTTGAATGCCGCAAGTCTACCTGTCCATGAGATTTCGTGTTTTGCTATTTGTTGTGATGCCGATTGAATGTTCCGAAGTAGGGGCAAGAAGTTACATTGGTATAGGTGTTTGGTTTTCCGTGGTAATTGGATGCCTAGGTAAGTAATGTCAGTGTCAGCCCACGCAAATGGGTATTGTAGCTGTAAAAGGTTTTTCGTGGTAGCGTCAATATTAATATCTAATATAAAGGACTTAGTCGTATTCACTTTATAGTACGATATCGAGCTGAACCAGTTTAGTAGTTTTTGCACTTCAACCAGGGAAGCAGTCGGATTGGAAATGATGAGAATCACATCGTCAGCAAATAGACTGATTTTATGGTGGGAGCTGCCAATTTTAAGACCTGAAATAGATGGATGGGAGCGGACATGTTCCGCTAGTGGTTCCATTAGCATATTGAATATGAGGGGGGATAGGGGCCACCCCTGGCGGGTACCATTAGTAATGGGGAATGGGCGTGAGAGCATGCCCTCTGCATATACCTGGGCCTCAGGATTGGAATAAAGTGCCATGATGGCGCTCAGAATGTTGCCCTGGAACCCAAATTTTTGTAGGACTGCTTTTAAGTAGGACCAGTGAACTCTATCGAACGCCTTCTCTGCATCCAAAGATAGAAGCAGAGAAGGCGTTCCAGTGCACTCTATATAGTGGATGAGGTCAATCATCTGTCTAGTGGCATCAGAGGTCTGTCTGCCTTTCGTGAACCCGGTTTGGTCTTGGTGGATAAGAGTGGGCATGATTGTAATTAATCTTGTTGCAATTATTTTAGCGTATATTTTGAGATCCAGGTTTAGCAAGGAAATTGGGCGAAAATTTTGTGGGACGTTCGACTGCTTCCCCGGTTTCGGGAGCTTTATAATCAAAACTTTTAAATATTCATTAGAGAAATTGGAAGAGGAGGCAGCATTGTTGAAAAGCTCAGTGAGGTGTGGGGTTAACTGTGGGGAGAATTGCTTATAGTATTCCCCTGTCAAGCCGTCTGGTCCTGGTGCTTTTCCACTGGGTAGCGAGGTTATGGTAGTTTTAATTTCATGTTCAGTGAAAGGGGCGTTAAGGGCGCATAGTTGGTCCATAGTCAGTCTGGGTAGATTTATTTTGTTAATAAATACGTCTATGTGAGCTAGTGTGGGTTGTGGGGTATGGGGGTCTCTTTTTAGGTTGTATAAATCTCCATAATATGCACTAAAGGCATTGGATATATCTTGGGGATTATTTAGGGAGATTTTCGTGTGTGGGTGAATTAGTTGGTCAATTTTAGATTTTGTGCGTCTACCTTTGATGCGTTGTGCTAATTTCTTCCCCGCTTTATTTTAGGTGGAATAGGTAGATGCTTTAATTTTCCCTAAAAGGAATTCATAAGAGTGCAGGAGTAGGGATCTGAGTTCTTGTCGTAGGGATAGAAGTTGATTCGTCTGAGAGTCTTGAGGGTTTTTTTTATGCCTTGATTCTAGGGCTGTTATTTGAGCTGTTAATTCATCTATGCGCTGCGTCCTCTTACGTTTATGATGGGAGCTCAATTTAATTAGCATTCCCCTCATATACGCTTTGTGCATGCTCCACACCATGGCAGGGTCGGGCACTGAGCCCTTGTTTAGTGTGAAAAAATCAGTGATTTGTTCTGATATTTCTTGCACATATTGGTCATGTTGGATAATAAAGTTGTTTGCTCGCCATAAAAATGTGTTGTGTTGTAAGTTGGAATCTTGGATTGTAATTGAGATAGGGGCATGGTCCGACCATGTCGTGGTGTGAATCATAGAGCTGGATATTTTTTGTAGAATACATTTATCAGTGAGAAAAAGGTCTATTCTCGAATATGAATTGTGTCTGAAAGAAAAAAAAGTGAAGTCCCGTTCGGAGCCATGATGGCATCGCCAAACATCGTACAGATCTTGGGAGGAGAGAAACTTTTTCAGGAGTGATTCCCTTCTCTTTGTTGCTGACGTGGAGCCCATGGTTGCATCTGGGACTTGATTGAAGTCTCCACATAGAATCATGTAACCCTTTTGGATAGGTCTGGCTGTGTTGAGAACTTTGCTTAGAAATTTCATTTGACGAAAGTTTGGGACATAGACATTTATGATAGAGTAAGTCACTTTGTTGGTGATGCAGACTAAAATAATAAAGCGACCTTCGGGATCAGTGATTACATCTATTAGTTGGAAGTCTACGGTGTCCTTAATTGCGATCATGACCCCTCTGGTTTTCAGGGAGTGTGATGCGTAAAAAATATGGGGAAATTGATTATTTTTACAGAGGGAGGAGTGGGTGGATAACAGGTGTGTTTCCTGGACACACAGTATGTCACTATGGAGCACTGCAGCAGTTTTCCAAAGTGAGTGGCATTTAGCGGGGTGGTTTAACCTATTGCTGTTTACCGATAGAATATTGAACGGCATCTTGTGGGAGTGTGGGTGGTAAGTGGTGTAGGCGGCACTTACGGTTAGATGTTGTATTGAGGTTCTAAAGAGATTTGGAACTGTGTAGATCTGTAGATGTGCTGGAGCCAGAGATTCGGAAGTCGTTTAGGCTAGTAGAAGAAAGGCGATGCGACATGGCCCTGAAGCATCTTGGAGGCGAGACTCAGTTGCAGGCTTGTGGTTGCCCGTATAGCTGTATGGAGGGTGGACAGTAAGACTGCGAATAGAGCAATATGTTAAACAGCACAGTAGTGGGAGTCAACAGGAGAACATTAAGCTCAAAAAGAAAAGAAAAAGAATAACCAGAAATAAAATAGCAACTTGAAGCAATACAAGTGGAATGAACCGTTTGTGGAAGATTTGGTGTAGCTTTCGCTATTGGTGTAGCAAATGGTAACTAAGAGGGGGTGTTGAGCACCGTGGTTTCCTCTAAGTGGGGTACACAAAGTTAATAACACGGGAAGAAGAGATCAGGAGTGACAAGTTGTCAGAACTCAGGGGAGCTGTAATGGCGGTTGTTGGCCAGGTGTAGTATTGAAAGAATCATCCTTCAGTGGAAAGTTCGTTCCAGATGTCTACGGGATGTAGTGGAGCCCCGGTCTGGAGGGGTTTCTTTTGGCAGTTCTGGAATTATTCCCCAGGATTGGAGGAGTTTTAGGCCTTTGTCAAGATTTCCGATTATATGGTTTTGACCATTGCGCACGAGTAGGATGGTGGCTGGGTATCTCCATTTATACGGTACTTTGTGATTTTGTAGACCTTTAGTGATCGGATTCATCTGTCTTCTCATTTGGAGAGTGTACTTGGACAGATCAGGGAAGAACTGAATTCCAGTGTACGGAGCTGGTAAGGGTGTTTTAGCTTTTACTCCCATGAGGAGTTTTTCTTTTATGTGGTAAAAGTGGACCCTCATCAGCACATCCCTGGGGACCGAGGCTGCAAGGTGTGACGGTTTAGCGATTCTGTGTATTCTAGCGATAATGACATCTCGTGGAGATGCTTCGGGGATGACAATGTGCATCAATTCTTTTGCGTAACGCGGGAGATCTGCAGGTAGTACACTCTCAGGGATTCCTCTCAGTTTAATATTGTTCCTGCAAGACCTGTCTTCTAAATCGGCCAGCTTGGCGCGCATCCATGACTGTTCCTCTTTGACTTCATCGTAAGCATCAATGATGTCATTCACTGTGGAGGTACAGGCATTTAGGCCTTTTTCAGTGTTAGTCACCCTGTCATCCAGTGAGTGGATGTCAGAGGTGATTTTGTGAAACATGGATGAGAGGTCTGTCATTAAGGAGGATTGCAGAGAGAGGAGCATATCTTTTAATGTTGTGTCCATAACTGGCTGTGCTGAGGTGGGGAAGGCTGCCATGGATGAGTGTAAGGCCTGGTCTATGGAGAGGGGACAGGAGCCTGGGCCTCAATTTGTGAATGCTGCGTCCAGTGCGGCAGTGTATCTAACTGCATTTTAGCTTTTGCTGGGCTGGCAGGGAAAGGATCGCCCTCAGGGGATAGTGGGGCTCAGCAGCGGTACCTGGAATCAGTTGTTCATCTGCGATGGCATCCGGGAGATCCGTATAGGAGACTCGCAGCGCGGCCTGGTCGGCGCCATCTTGCGATCCGGTGTGCGCCGGCTTGTAGGCAAATTCTGTGAGTTTCTGGGGTTTATGCTCCGTAATTCTTTTCCTGGATGATTGCATCTTGCTCTGGTGGGTGGATGGAGCAAGGATGGTGCAGATTTGGGTCGTGATGGCGGCCTGTTGTGGCGGATTGTGTCCCCTGGCTGACGAGCTGTAAGCTTAAGCGTCCATCTTCTTCTCTGGTCGGCCACGCCCCCGCAGTCCAGTACTTTTTTTCACCCCTCTTTTTTCTTAACCTTAAATAAGGACAAGTGCTTTCCATTGCGTTTTTGATGCGTTTTACAGCTTTTCAATACAATCCAGTGAAGAAAAAAATGCAGCATGTTCTACTTTATTTTCTGGAACTGGAATGCACTGGAACGGCAAGCACTGGTGTGAACTATGCCATTGCACACCAAATAACTGAATTTCCATGTATTTTTGATGCATAAAATATGCACTGGAATGCATTGGTGAGAAATGGCCCTTAAGCAATTTGGCATATTTAAAGGCATTTCTCCTTATTTCGTTTTTGGGGTTGTCCAATTGGTGAAATTGATATATGTCCCTTAGGGTGGGACCTGGGCCCCATATTCATTTTAAGGCCAATAACTAGAAGATAAGCCAGCCAAGTGGGGACTAGTAAAATTGCCAAGTCAGTTCCCTTAGAACGCTTGCGTTCGCCTTAGCGCGAGAGCAGGGGGGGACAAGGGTGCTTTTTTTTTTTTTTTTTTTTCTTTTTTATCTTATTTTTAAACTGTTCCTTTCATTTTTTTTTAAATCATTTTTATTGTTATCTCAGGGAATGTAAATATTCCCTATGATGGCAATAGGTAGTGACAGGTACTCCTTTTTGAAAAAAATTGGGGTCTATTAAACCTTAGATCTCTCCTCTGCCCTCAAAGCATCTGACCACACCAAGATCGGTGTGATAAAATGCTTTCCCAATTTCCCAATGGCGCTGTTTACATCCGGCGAAATCTAAGTCATGAAATGCTCGTAGCTTCCGGTTTCTTAGGCCATAGAGATGTTTGGAGCCACTCTGGTCTCTGATCAGCTCTATGGTCAGCTGGCTGAATCACCGGCTGCATTCTCAGGTTCCCTGTTCAAACAGGAGAGCCAGAGAAAAACACGGAAGACGGTGGGGGGGAATTCCCTCCCACTGCTTGTAAAAGCAGTCTAGAGGCTAATTAGCTGCTAGGATTGCTTTTACATGAAAGCCGACCGCTGGCTGAAAAGAATGATACCAAGATGATACCTAAACCTGCAGGCATCATTCTGGTATAACCACTCAAAGTCGTGAATGGCGTACCTGAAGACAAAAAAATGGTTAACAATAAAACACAGTAAACGGTAAAGTATAAAAAATTGCATACCTGAAAAGCAAAAATGATAAAACATAATAACAATAAAACATTGCAGAATAGAATACAATAAAAAAGAGCAGAACAATAGAGAGAGAATAGAGAGAGAGAGAACAATAAAACAACAACTATTTTTTTTTTTTTTTTATATATATATATATTTTTTTACGCTTTTATAACTAACTTTTATAACTGTAACCGGTTCCAGGTTCGGGTCTCTCAAAATGCGATGGCATCTTGGGAGACCCTGTCAAAGTGTGCCTAGTCTGTGCAATGCTGTACCCTACGCTAATAACTAGTGCATGGTAGCGTTCAAAACATTCACCAATGCAAAGACCAGGATTGTCAGGACAGGAGGGACAATAATAGTGGGTGTCACGCCTATATCCGCGCTTGCTGTAGACACGACATCTTTTTTGGGGGGGGTTCGTTGGTTAGGGGTACTCGGGAGGACATAAAGAAAATGCCTCTCATGCAGCCGACTGCATTTGGTTGGGGATGTGAATGGGGGAAGTACGGGCGCTGCAAAAGTGGTGGGTGGCCAATTAGGATTGGCGAATGCAGCAGGAAGGGCACTATGGGCACGACGAGCCTGTGTTTGTCTTCTTGGTTGTAGCGGGACACTACTTGTGCTTGCCACCTCACCAGCTTGAACTGCACTTATGGGACTCGCCACGTCACCACGTGTTACTGCAGTGCTGGTTTGACTATGACGGAGGTGTACTAGGCCGCTGGTGCTTGCCAGTTCACCAAAACACTACCAAAAAAACTGTTAGCGATCGCAGGGATCAGGCCTGACTCTGCAAACACTGCAGTTATGCGTTTAGTGTTTTGTAAGTGACAGTGATCGATCGATACTGCACTTGGGTGGGCTGGGCTGGGCTGGGCGGAGGGGCAAAACGCAGGTGCTAGCAGGTATCTGGGCTGATCCCGCTAACACTGCGTTTTTGGGAACCCTAAACTGCTGGAGACGCTAGTATAGATCTGATTGAATCAGATATTGATCCGTTCAGATACTATACCACTAAGGGAGGTGTATGGTGCGTGCGTGGGTGTTAGCGCTACTGGCACTCACCTGACGCTGCCTGGGGCTGGTGCTTGCCAGTTCACCAAAACGCTACCAAAAAAACTGTTAACGATCGCAGGGATCAGGCCTGACTCTGCGAACGCTGCAGTTATGCGTTTAGTGTTTTGTAAGTGTCAGTGATCGATCGATACTGCACTTGGGTGGGCTGGGCTGGGCTGGGCGGAGGGGCAAAACGCAGGTGCTAGCAGGTATCTGGGCTGATCCCGCTAACACTGCGTTTTTGGGAACCCTAAACTGCTGGGGACGCTAGTATAGATCTGATTGGATCAGATATTGATCCGTTCAGATACTATACCACTAAGGGAGGTGTATGGTGCGTGCGTGGGTGTTAGCGCTACTGGCACTCACCTGACGCTGCCTGGGGCTGGTGCTTGCCAGTTCACCAAAACGCTACCAAAAAAACTGTTAACGATCGCAGGGATCAGGCCTGACTCTGCGAACGCTGCAGTTATGCGTTTAGTGTTTTGTAAGTGTCAGTGATCGATCGATACTGCACTTGGGTGGGCTGGGCTGGGCTGGGCGGAGGGGCAAAACGCAGGTGCTAGCAGGTATCTGGGCTGATCCCGCTAACACTGCGTTTTTGGGAACCCTAAACTGCTGGGGACGCTAGTATAGATCTGATTGGATCAGATATTGATCCGTTCAGATACTATACCACTAAGGGAGGTGTATGGTGCGTGCGTGGGTGTTAGCGCTACTGGCACTCACCTGACGCTGCCTTGGGCTGGTGCTTGCCAGTTCACCAAAACGCTACCAAAAAAACTGTTAACGATCGCAGGGATCAGGCCTGACTCTGCGAACGCTGCAGTTATGCGTTTAGTGTTTTGTAAGTGTCAGTGATCGATCGATACTGCACTTGGGTGGGCTGGGCTGGGCTGGGCGGAGGGGCAAAATGCAGGTGCTAGCAGGTATCTGGGCTGATCCCGCTAACACTGCGTTTTTGGGAACCCTAAACTGCTGGGGACGCTAGTATAGATCTGATTGGATCAGATATTGATCCGTTCAGATACTATACCACTAAGGGAGGTGTACAGTGCGTGCGTGGGTGTTAGCGCTACTGGCACTAACCTGACGCTGCCTGGGGCTGGTGCTTGCCAGTTCACCAAAACGCTACCAAAAAAACTGTTAGCGATCACAGGGATCAGGCCTGACTCTGCGAATGCTGCAGTTATGCGTTTGGTGTTTTGTAAGTGACAGTGATCAATCGATACTGCACTTGGGTGGGCTGGGCTGGGCTGGGCTGGGCTGGGCCGGGCGGAGGGGCAAAACGCAGGTGCTAGCAGGTATCTGGGCTGATCCCGCTAACACTGCGTTTTTGGGAATCCTAAACTGCTGGGGACGCTAGTATAGATCTGATCTGATCAGATATTGTTCTGTTCAGATACTATACCACTAAGGGAGGCGTATGCTGCGTGCGTGGGAGTTAGCGGTACTGGCGCTAATCTGACGCTGCCTGGGGCGACGCATATCACCTCCGGGCGATCAGGGGGCTAAACCTTTATTCGGTAATAAACGGCGGGTGCCCTGACACTATAAAAAATAAACAAACTAACCAGCGTCACCCGTAATGGTTATACGGTGATCAGTGGTGAAAGGGTTAAGTAGGGGGCAATCAAGGGGTTAAAACCTTTATTAGATAGTATATGGGGGTCCCTGTCGCTATAAAATGCTGACGGCGAACCTATATATTTACCTCCCTAACTAGCGTCACCAGTGACACTAATACAGCGATCAGAAAAATGATCGCTTAGCGACACTAGCGACGGGGGGAGATCAAGGGGTTAAAACTTTATTAGGGGGGTTAGGGGGGTACCCTAGACCTAAAGGGGGCTAACATTAATTGCCCTACCACACTAACTGTCACAAACTGACACCATGCAGTAATCAGAAAAAAAAAACTGCTTGGTGTCAGTGTGACAGGGGGAGGGGTGATTGGGGGGTGATCGGGGGGAAATCGGGGGGGGGGATTGGGGGTGTATTGTGTGCCTGGCATGTTCTACTGTGATGTGTTGTGTTGGTGCACTCACATTGCAGTCTTCTCTCCTCGGCGCCGGAACGGAAAATGCCGAGCCGAGGAGAGATGACATCATTTCCTCTGCCTCTGTGTACAATACAGAGGCAGGGAAATGATCTGATTGGCTAGGAGCGATCGCGAGGGGGGCCACGAATGGATGGCCTCCCCCTCACCTCCGATCACCGGGGAAGATTTGCCGACCGCCGTGGACACCGGGGGGGGTCCGATCGGACCCCCCACCCGTTGGCAGGCAAGGATGTACCTGTAAGTCTTTTTGCCTGCCCGTGCCATTCTGCCAACGTACATCGTCGTGCGGCGGTCGGCAACTGGTTAACTTTGCCCTGAAAAGAACCAAGATATTGTGTGTGGGGGGCCGGCAAGAGAGTACATTTGGGTGTCCTTATCGAGTTTCTAACACATGTATTTTCTATTTGAATTTTGTTTGTTATGTTGTTGCAAAACAGATGTGTTTTTATGCAATTTATTTGTTACTTTGGTTTGCTGTTTTTTTGGGGTTTTTTTGGGTGGTGGTTATTTTACCATGAAATCTTTTTTATGTTGGCAATTTTTGTTTTTACGTTGTTCACTTTGATTTAACTGTCTGTGTTGCCTTATTTTTAAAATTCTTTCTCAAGGTGTTGTACCTAATGTTGTTTTTATCCTTAATAGATGTCCATTTGTGGGTGTACTCCTTTTAACTCCTGTTAATTTACACTGCAAAAGGGTCAAACCTATTCGGTTAGTGTCTCAAATTAACATACATGTGTGTATTTTGCTTTCCTCGCTTCTTTTCCAAGTCCTGTGTGTTTTTTTTTGGACCAATAAAATTGTTTCAAATTCTTTGTTTTATGTGTTATTTTCATGCATCAGATTTCCCAGCTGCAGCTTAACTAGGCTGATTGGCATGTCTTGGACAAATCCCTTTTTCATTTTTTTTATTTTTTAGTTTAAATTTACTTTCCTGGTGCCTTCATGGTAGCACGTGCATGGATTGTGTGTATGCTGCCATGGATAGTGACCAGGAAAGTAACATTTCAGAGTGGTAAGTATTCAATTTTCTTTTTGAGCAGTGGTTTTCAGCCTCAGTCCTTAAGTACCCGCCTGACAGGACATGTTTAGGAAATTTTATCTTCTCTAAAATAGCTGTCCAAAATACAAAGCCATTGACTTTGATTTAAAGCACCTGTGCAAGATGAAGGAAAACCTGCAAACATGGCCTTTTGGGGGGTTCTTGAGGACAGGGTTGAGAAGCACTGATTTAGAGCACTGAACTAAAATCAAGCTGAAGCCAATCCTTTTCCAATTGTGGACATTTGAGGGAAATCAAGATTTTTATTTTTTTTAATTTTTTTTTTCTGTTCAAATATTTTTATTGGTAAGTAACAAGCATTGGTTACAAGCCTTTCGGTACAGGTTATCATGTAGATATAAAGCAGTGTACATCTTAACAGGTTAGGATAACGATGACATAATAAGGGTAAAAGCTTGCAAACATTATACACTCTGTCAAATATCTCAAGATCCAGTAAAACTGAGCATGCTAGCATTAAGAAGGACCATGGTCCTTAATTTAGACACCATATATCACTAGTGATTATAGACATGGTGTCGGTCTTGGTAAACAACCGAGACCAACTCAATGGGGAAAAAAGAAAAAAATAAGACAGAGTATACTACCCATATTACCAGGGATGATTAAGGGGGAAGTGGAAAGAGTGTGAGGAGAATAGAGAGAAGGGAAGGAGAAAGGAAAAAGTGAGGGAAAGCTGAGAAGAGACAGAGGGGCGGTCAGGACGCGCAGGCAGCGGTATGGTTTCCATAATCAAAAATGGTTATTAAAACTATTTCAGGGTTCTAGTAGGCTCACGTCAATGTCTGGGGGCAAGAAGTGCTCTATCCATGGTTGCCAAACTCTGAAGTGCTGTGGGACTTTATCTATTATTGTTGCTTCAATTTTGCTGTGAATCATTGCCTGGGTAATTCTATTTTGCATTTCAATTATGCTAAGTGCAGGTGTCTTCCAGGCTTTGGCTATCGTTTGCTTAGCAGCTGTGAATAGGTGGAGAAGGAGACAGCGTTGGGCTCTGGTGTAGTCTTGGGGTATAAGGTTGAGTAGAGCTATAGTTGGGTTAGGTTCTAAAGTGACCTGGTGGAGAGTGGAAGCCATCTGGAATGTTGTTGCCCAGAAACGTTGCACTAATGGACATGTCCACCAGATGTGGGTGTGTGTTCCTTTATCTTTGCAACCCCTGAAGCAAGTCGGGGGATACTCGGGTAGGAATTTGGCAATTCTGGATGGGACCAGGTACCATCGCATGAGCACCTTGTAGTTTGCTTCTAAGGCAACAACATTTTGGGATGAATTTTTCGTGTTAGTCCATATGGTGGACCAGTCTTCTACTTCGAGATCGATGTTTAAATCTTTAGACCATTGCTTCGCATAGGTGGGGAGATTTGTGGATGGTGTTGTGAGGTGAGTGTAGAGGCGAGAGATGATACCTGGTGCGTGCGGGTCCGAGTCGCACATGTTCTCAAACTCAGTCAAGGTATCCAGCCCAGAACTGGATTTTAAATTTGTTTTGACAAAATGAGCAATTTGGAGGTAACGAAAGCACTCTCTAGGTGAAAGGTGCGCTTGCGCTTGTATAGCTGGGAAAGATTTTATAGAGTTACCACTAAGTAGGTCACAAATGCGAGTCAGACCCACTTGGGCCCAGGTTTGGAACAGGGATGGTTCAGTGTGTGCTGGGTAGAACAGCGGGTGGCCCAAAAATGATAAGAGTGGGGAGTGTGGTGAGATCAACTTAAAGGGGGTTCGTAATCTATCCCAAAGCTTGAGGGTGCAATGCGTTATTGGGTTGGTTATAGTGCCACGTGCAGCTGGGGGGAGCCACAGTAAATTGGTAACTGTAATTGGGTGGAGATCTATGGCCTCGAGGCTGACCCAGAGCGGAGTTTCAATCTTATGCCCCGTACACACGGTCGGATTTTGCGATGGACATTGTCCGATCGGAGCGTGTTGTCGGAAATTCCGACCGTGTGTGGGCGCCAGCGGACATTTTCCATCGGATTTTCCGACACACAAAGTTGGACAGCAGGAGATAAAATTTTCCGACAACAAAATCCGATCGCGTCAATTCCGACCGTGTGTGGCCTGTTCCGACGCACAAAGTGCCACGCATGCTCAGAAGAAATTCCGACACGGGACAGCTCGTTCTGGTAAACTTAGCGTTCGCAATGGATACAGCACTTTCGTCACGCTGCAATGTAAAAAATGGTTTAATACAGCGCACTCTCTTCTTCTTTATAATGTGACAAGAATGAAGTAGTTTTGCTGCTCATATTCACACACACTTCTCACAAAGTTTTATTTGTGTTTTTTTAGTGGGATTCCCTCAATATATTGTTATTAGTTGTCACATCTGACAGTTTTATATTTTTTATGTTTTTTTTTTTTTCTTTTTAAGCCTTTTTTTTTCTTTAATGTTTGGATTTTTTCCAAGGCTGATCTTTGTTCAATGTTATTTTTATTTTTACTCCAGAATATTTTTGTGTGTGTTTTGTGTGGCAAGTTACCCCAACACCATTGATATCTTTTATTATTTAATCTCCAGGAGATTGTTTGTTGTTGGTGTCCCTTGTTCATTTCACATTGTATATTAGAAATGTACCTGAATCCTCACAAACTGTCATTTTTGAAGTAAAACACATAGGAGAGTATAATTCAAAACAAAAATCCTTTATTAAGGGATCAGAACCAAACAAAGAGGAAGGCAACACTGGATCAACAGCAGAAATTAGTGAAGCCTGGGACCCCCACGGCAGACATCAATTGTTAAACCTCAAAATTGGTGGCCTGAGGAGTCCATATGTAAGGGAGGGCAGTCTGGTCCGGGATTCACAGAGACTCGGATAGCAGCAGATGACATCAGTGTCCCCAGGCTGTGGTACCACAAGAGGCTGCATCTTTTGGCCGACCAGACTGGATCCAGGGCAATCACTCTCTGGTCTTCCTTTCACACTTCCTTCCGGGCTGTGGCTGTGCAGTTGGAGATGTGGCAGGAGGAGGAGTAGGACCTGCAGGAGGAGGAGGAGGACCTTCCCAAAGCTGTGTGTGAGGTCTAATTTGGCCCCTCACACCTTTCGCCAGAGCCTCTGATATGAGGGCCTCACACATGGCTTTTTGGCCCTCCTCCATCCTCTGCATTTTATAGGCAATGAATGCAGCAAGGTTCTCCTGCCTGGTGTGTGGTGCTCCCAGGACCTCTGTAGCCCTACAAAAAAATCTTATAGCCGCCTCCTCTAGGCTACTCCTCCTACTGCCACTTTCTGTTTCCAGGGGGGGTGGAGGGACCTGCAGATCAGCCACCTCCTGACTGAGACTTCCCTGTGTATGAAAAAGGGACATGGTTTTAGTTTTTGCATCATCAATCACAATCCTAAATTAGTACTCCCAAATAACATCTAGGTAACATCATTGATTGGACAAGCAGAAATATTTAGAGGAATGCTATACCTGGCTCAATCTGGGCTCCTCCACATGCGGCCTGGAAGGCCCAGGTTGGGCGTCAGAAGCCTCAGTCAGGGGGGAAGGAAGCGTGGAAGGAATACTTGAGAGGGATGGCCTGGGTTCAGTCTGGCCTGCCAGAAAATGCAGCCTGTCGTAGTACAACATCCTGGGGACATAGATGTCATCTGCTGCTCCGGATCTCTGTGAATCCAGGACTTTCTGGCGCTCCCTCAGATATGTGCTCCTCAGGCCACCAATGAAGATCTTTAAATAGGTGATGTCTGCCGTGGGGATCACCTGCTTCACAATTTCACACAATTGCTCCAGTGCTGCCTTCCTCTTTGTTTGGTTCTTGTAATGGGGGTGTTTAATCTCCCACAGACAGGGCAGCTCCCTTAGCATCTCTATGAAGACTGAAATGAAGTCCTGATCTTCCAGTACCATATCCATGTTCACTGCAAGACACAACACAAGACAAAGCCTAATGTCACACCAAACTCTCCTAATCTTGTTACAATATAGGCCTCAATCTATAGAAGCAGTATAGGCACAAGTTTGTCTCTTACCTTCGTTCTTACGATCGCCGCGTTCAATGCTCCTTCCTCCGCTCACAGATCAAACGTAATACGCACGCGTGTTACGCTTTATATACACTGCGCATGCGTGTAACTCTGCCCGCCCCTGACGTTCTTTCTAGTGTATTCCCCGCCCCTTTTTGTTCGGCGCAGTGGGGGAAGAGCATGATGGCGGACATACAGCAGGTGCGGGCTAATTGTAGCAACGAGGAGGAGGAGGAGGAGGAAAGGGCGGATCCAGGCACGTCCTGATCCAGAAGGAGACGTTTTAAGGCCACAAATATGTCGTTTGGGGAGATGTTGGAGATGGTCGACATCATGAGGAAGTCCGACTATGACGGAAAATATGGGCCTTACCCCCACCCCAACATCCGAAAGGCCAAAATCATGGCGAAAGTGGTCAGGAGTCTCAAGCGGAATTTCGGGGTACGAAGGTCTAAAGATCAGCTCAGGAAGCGGTGGTCGGACCTGAAGTTGAGAGAGCCAGAACAGTACCGAAAGATCCGGAGAGTGCTGCAAAAAAGTAAGTAGTTGTGCTGTGTTCCTATTCTTTCTGTCTTTATTACGTTCGTTCTGCTCCATATGCTTTGATTAGTTGTAACGTTTCCAAAGGTCAACTTTAATGTTCATGGGCACATTATTCATTCGTATCAAACATTTTTCTTTCGGCCTCTAGAACACCATTGTTTAGGCCATATGCATTTTCACACATTTTTGGGGGCCTACTTGGATGCCAAATATTTGTTTGTGTAGATGGGTTTGTTACTAGAATGAAATGCAAACTAAATTGTGTGTAAGGAGAGGACACTGAGCAGCTGTTTTCACATCTGGACACTGGAGCACTAGTGTGGGACACAAGAACACCATTTTTATTAGGGGGCCACACAGGTGCTCCAGTGTATACTATAGGGGGGTCTCCATCTGTGAAGCTTGTACCAAACAGGTAAAGTATTGCAGCTTGACAAAGGGCAATAAAAAATATACATCTTGGAACTCGGCTAAAATAGACAATTGTACCCCACTTCCAAGCAATGTTTCCTATTTCTATAGTTCTGCCATCAAATATCTGTGTGCTAAGTATACCATTTTTGTTTTACATAGGGGAGAAAAGACTCGGACACCCCTCATCCCAGGAGACCAGAGACCCCCCCCCTCTGGAAGAAGGGGAAATACCTACCCAAGAAACTGAGCAGGAGGAAGAAGAAGATGTGGTGGAGATTGGCACCACAACAGGTGAGTGTCTGCGACCACAGACTCAGGTAAAAGAGATGGCTGGTAGCAGATTTTTGAGACCTTTTTTTTTGTTCTTTATCTCTTTTTAGGTGATCGTGATATGAGGGATCCAGAACGCTTTACATCTGAAAGTGCCCAGATACTGATAGGGGAGATCATGGGGTGTAATCTCCAATTGCAAAACATCCAGCAACAAATCACTGATGTTATTAAAAAAAATAATAACATCATTGATGTTTTGGGGCGAATTTAAACCCCACAAAATCACCTGTTTTCTCGTACCAAACTTTTTTCAATGTTTAGAAAAGCCAAATTTGGAGGATGCACACAGTGTGCCTTCATGTGCTATCTGCCATCACGGGAGATCAATGGACGCGTTTTGGGGGGGCAACCCCTTCCTCAATTATAAAGTAGCGTTGAGGAAGGGCTTGCTCCCCCAAAACACGTCCCTTGATCCCCCCTGATGGCAGATAGCACATGTGGACATTTGTAAATTGGTGTGCATCTTCCAAATTTGGCTTTTCCAGGGGTGATTTCCCCCCATCTGAACGCTATATAAAACCCAGTTCCTAAATACTGATGTCTGATATAGCCTTCAGGTTTTACCTAATGTGAACTTTGTAAGTTCAAGTTTTTTGGCTTTCTTGTTGGTTTTACACAGGCCTGTTTTATCTGAAATGGATATTTTTATTTTCATAATGCTACGGCAAACATTGTTATACAACAAACATGTTGGTTTGTTTTAAAAACCTTTGGTAAATGCGCATGTGATTGTGCAGGTATAAAAAAGTGCCTTACTCAAGAATGTGTGGATTATTGTCTCAACACTACAACACTTTTGGGGTGATGTAATTGTTGTTTTATGCACAAATGGGGGTTATTTCCTAAGGGCAAATCCTCTTTGCACTACAAGTGCAGGTTCAGTGCAGTTGCAAGTGCACTTGTAGTGAAATGTGTTTTTGCATTTAGGAAGTACCAGCCAACACTGTTTTTTATAAGGTTACCCAATCACGACATTTTCTGCACTCAACACATTTCTGTCAGGGTCAGCTAAAACAAACACAAGCAGTAAATGTCCACCAAGAATTTCTTTTGGTTGTTTTTTATTTGAAAAAGGTGTCACATATTGTCTGGCATATTGATAGCCCCCCTACCCGCAAAGAACTCCAGGTATCGTAACCGGACATCACGGGCATTCAGGGAGAGCAAGCCAGGACGGCCGCTTTCAAGTGCCGTCATTGTTGATGTATTTGGGATTCCGGCCTCAGGCCCAACTGAGCCAGCATAGTTGGCTGAATGTTTTCGTAGAAAATTATGGAGAACACAGCAGGCAAGTATTATATGGTTCAGTTTATACTCCGCCATATGGATGGGTGTCATAAATAATCGGAACCGGCTGGCCAGGATTCCAAATGTGTTCTCCACCACTCTTCGGGCTCTGGCCAGCCGGTAATTAAAAACCCTCTGTTCCGGGGTGAGGGTCCTCATCGGGAATGGCCGCATCAGGTGGTCCCCCAGCGCAAATGCTTCATCAGCAACGAACACAAATGGGAGACCTTCAACATTGTCCTCTGGAGGTGGCAAGTCCAAGCTGCCATTCTGGAGACGCCTGTAGAACTCCGTCTGGGCGATCACTCCACCATCGGACATCCGGCCATTCTTCCCCACGTCCACATACAAGAAGTCGTAAATTAGCCGACACCACTGCCAACATCACTATACTATTAAACCCCTTGTAATTATAATAGTACGACCCCGAGTTGGGTGGTGGGACGATGTGGACGTGTTTCCCATCAATTGCCCCTCCGCAGTTAGGAAAGTCCCACCGCTGGGCAAAGTGGGAGGCCACAGTCTGCCATTCCTGTGGCGTGGAAGGAAACTGTTGAGGAAAAAACAATAAACATTACTATTTTTTCACAGAAACCTGGCAAGCAGATTAGACACAAACATTATGGGTCAACCTCTAGATAGCATTTATTAAGGGGAATTTAACAACAACAAAGTATAAGGTACACCTATCATATTCCCCCCCCCCCTCTCATGGGCCATTTCTAACATTATAGGGGGGGGAACTCTTGGACAGGTAACCCTCTTCACTTCATTGAGAGATGAATGCCTAAATACAGGGTATTACTTGGAACAGCCCCTCCTTAGTTACACTATTGGCAGCCCACTGGACAGGTAAGAAGTGTCATAATACAAAGATATAAATACACACTGTACACATTTGAGCACATTTGGACATTCTGCTATTACCTATCAAGATCATAATAGGATACAAAAACTTTAAACAGTACCATTGGAAAGTATACAGGCAGGCCCTTGCACTACATGCTTTGGGGAATTCATCCATAAATCTGAGCACTAAAGAGGTGGGTATAGTGTGTATGGGTTTGGCAAAGTCAGCAGATAGATGATTGAGGATAGAGAATTGGGATCAGCTGACTTAGCAGTTGGGGGAGGGAGGGTTACAAAAAATTTGGGGACACCACAAAAAAAAGCCTCTGGCCCTCTGCCTGAATTTAAATCAAAAATAACATTTCAAAACATTTTATGGGGTGTTTGGGGTAAAGCACTACTATGGAGCTGATAAAATACATTGTTAAGTAACTACATGAGGTGAATATAGGGCAGGAGACACCATGCTGGGGAGGTTATTGAAGGGCAAATATTTATGAAGGACCTAAAATAATAATGACATAAAAATCCAGCATGCATGAGGACAAAGGGGACATTCACAGCATAATACAATCATGGTAATTAGGGAATGAGGAAAGAAATACAATATATTATCAAACATTCAATACAATAAAATGTGATATAAAAGGATAAAAATCTTACCTTCATATACTCCTTCTGCAGGACCTGTATGATGGCAGAACAGGTCTCTGGGATAATGATCCCCAGAGCCTGGGGGGAGATGCCTGTCGAGAACTTGAGGTCCTGCAGGCTTCTCCCTGTGGCCAAATACCGCAAGGTAGCGACCAACCTCTGCTCCGGAGTGATGGCTTGCCTCATGCAGGTATCCTGCCTGCTGATATAGGGGGTCAGCGAAGCCAACAAATGGTGAAACACGGGGTCCGTCATCCTGAGAAAGTTCCTGAAATCATCAGGATTATTCTCACGGATCTCACGGAGCAAAGGCATATGACAGAACTGGTCATGCTGAAGCAACCAATTCTTGGTCCATGAACTCCTCCCCACCCTGTTCATGGACTGGACTTGTGTCAAGGTCAGGACCCCAACACCAAGCCCCCGCACAGCACGAACTCTACGAGGAGTACGCATACGCAACATGGCTGGAAAACGGTCGGCTGCTCAGAACGAAGTAACAGAACGCACTGAAGAACAGCAAGGCCTGTGAAGAGCGACTTGAAAAACAGCAACGAGCAGACAAGATCGCACAGAAAACTCCAATACGAACTGACTGCACGCACTGAAGAGCAGATACAAACCCACAAGCACAAACTGAACGGCAGAAAACGATCTGAAAGCCACGAGTCTGAAAAAGCGCGAATCGTCTCTCACCAAACTTTTACTAACACAAGATTAGCAAAAGGAGCCCAAAGGGTGCCTCGCTTGGTTCTGAACTGGCCTTTTCTAGTCTCGTCGTACGTGCTTGATGTCACCGCGTTCTTGGCGATCGGAAATTCCGACAACTTTGTGCGACCGTGTGTAGGCAAAACAAGTTTGAGCCAACGTCCGTAGGAAAAAATCCGAGGATTTTGTTGTCGGAATGTCCGAACAAAGTCCGACCGTGTGTACGGGGCATTAGAGTGATATAGAATAGCCTGGGCCAGTCAGGCTGCGTGATAATAATGTAAGAAGTTGGGTATACCAAGACCTCCGTTGAGCTTGTGGCGGAGTAATACTGGTCTGGCCACTCTAGGTTTAGTGGGGCCCCAAATGTATTTAAAAACTCGGTTTTGTATGGTCCTATGATAATAAGGGGGGATCGCTATCGGGAGTACCCTATATAGATATAGCAATTTCGGTAGCAAGGACATTTTCACAGCTGCCACTCGTCCCAGCCAGGAGACACCTAAAGGCTGCCAGGAATTAAGCAGTGAAGAGAGTTGGGTTAACATTGGGAGGTAATTGGAATGGAATAAATTTAGTGGGTCACTAGTCAGTTTAATCCCCAGGTAGGATATGGATGTTGTAGACCAATTGAAACGGTAGTTTTGGCGGAGTAACTCGAGATTGGTTCGTGGTAGTGACACATTGAGAGCCTTGGATTTCGCTTGGTTGACTTCTAACCCGGAGACCAGAGCAAACTTATCTAAGATGCGCATGAGGTTTGGTAAAGTTGTGTGTGGCGACGTGATGAATAATAATGCATCATCTGCGAAAAGGCATAACTTATGCATGGTAGAAGCTATCTCCAGACCATGAACGTCAGGGTTTGCTCTGATCAGGGCTGCCAAGGGTTCTATTACTAGAGCAAATAATAGGGGGGATAGGGGCAACCCTGTCTGGTTCCACGAGAGATGGGAAAGGGATTTGAGCGGAATCCTGAATATTGTACATATGCTTGTGGATGGTTATATAAGGCATTGATCCAACCAAGGAAATGTGGGCCGAAGCCCCAGCGTTGGAGGATATAAAGAAGATAGGGCCAGGAAACTGTGTCAAATGCTTTCCTTATATCTAGGGAGAGGAGGTGCATCGGTATTTTACGTGATCGGGCTAAATGTTGCAGGAGGATTACACGTCTAACGTTATCACTGGCTTGCCGCTTGGGTATAAAACCAACTTGGTCCTTATGTATTAGACTGCCAATAATCGGGTTAAGGCGTAGGGCTAAAATTTTGGCCAGGAGCTTTATATCAACGTTTAGCAAGGAAATTGGCCTAAAGTTAGACCACACTGTATTGTCGGTGTTTGGTTTCAGGATCATGGAAATATGTGCTGTCAATGTGTCACGACCAAAGGAATGTTGTCTGAGAAAAGCGTTGAATGCGTTAGTGAGGAGCGGAGCGAGTTCAGCTGCAAATTTTTTATAGTAGAGACTGGGGAGGCCATCCAGGCCCGGACGTTTATGCGGTTTAAGTGTCTTAATGGCTGCTAAGACTTCCTCTACCGTGATCGTGCTTTCCAGAGACTCGCGACTATCATTGGACAGCGTAGGGATTGGCAGATTGTGGAAAAGCTTCTCTGCTTGACGTGTGGGAAAAGCAGCCCCTGCCTCATAAAGTTTCGACAATTGTCTACGGAACTCTGAGAGCACCTTGATCGGGTTACTAGTAACACTATCTTTAGACAATCTGAGTCTGATGGGGACACGAACACGATCTGGCCTGCGAAGACGCAAGGCCAGAAAGGTATCTGGTTTGTTGGCTTTGGTGTAGATTGTTTGGTTGGATCTACGTATAGTCTTATCAGCTGTTTCAGCTAGTAGAATGTCAAGTTCTAATTTGATTTTGTCTAGAATTCGTTTATGAGCCTCAGTAGGGGAAGATTGAAACTGGAGGAAACTCTGGTGATAGTCTGACTCAAGCTGTTGTTGTTTGTGGATTCTGTCTTTCTTGAGGTGGGATGCGACTGAGATACATGTGCCTCTAATCACTGGTTTGTGTGCCTCCCAAAGGAGGGTGGGGGAGATATCTGGGGTGGTGTTGTGTAGTAGATAATCTTTGAGGGCAATTTGGATATCCAGACAATATGATTGGTTGGTTAAGAGTGCATCGTTCATGCACCATGTTCTGTTTGTGGGTTGTGGTGTCAAGGAAGATACTGCGGTGATCACGGCACAGTGGTCTGTCCATGTGATTGGCTGGATATGGGATTGAAGTAGGATTGGTGCAGATGCTAAGGAAATGAAAATGTGATCAATCCTGGAGAAGGATTTATGAGGGTGGGAGTAAAATGTAAAATTTTTCTTGACGGGGTTGCATTCTCTCCAAGTGTCCAGAAGAGAAGCCTTTAATATTTGTCTGCGAAATTGCGCTGAGGGGGTATAGTGTTCAGGAGTATAGAGTGATTTGTCTAGGTGCGGTTGTAGAACTGAATTGGAGTCGCCACACAGGAACAGGGTTCCTTTACTGTGTGTTTTTACTACCTGTAGAAGATGTGAGAAGAAGGGATTAGGATTTGCATTAGGGGAATAATAGGAAACAAAAGTGGCCATTGTATCCTGTAGTAATCCCACTAAGATTAGGTACCGACACTCTGGGTCTTTTATTTCGGATTGTAGGGTGAATGGGGTGGTATGATGAAAAGCGAATAAAACCCCTCTATGTTTTGTTTCCACTGAAGCGGTGAATACTTGTGGGTATTTAGAGCTAAAGAAGTCCGGGGTGTGACGTTTGGAAAAATGAGTTTCTTGGAGGGCTACCACGCTAGCTCTTAGCGATGCAAATGTTTGGAAAGCCTTCACCAGTTTTTGGGGCGAGTTCAGTCCTTTAACATTTAAGGTTAGTATATTTAGTGGGGCAATTGGTGGGTATAAGGGGGGACCCTATTAGGTGGTAAGGGGCCCGCACGGGCCGACCGGCCAAGAAGAGGAAGGCGAGGAGTAGTAAAGTAAGGTGAGAGAAAGAGAAAAGAGGGGGAAGGAGGGGGAAGGGACGTAAGCGTAGGGCAATGCACCGAGACACAGTCCATATGGGGAGACTGCGGGTCAGTACCGCCCGACTGGGTAGTGCACCAACTCCACGACCAGTAAACTAGTCAAAGAGTGGGTGCGCTGTAAGAGAGGGGTGCAATGACTGCTCCCTGCCGCAGACGGAGATAACAACATCAATACAGTTTGTAGGTTCTGCTGACTTCAAAGTATATACAGATAGCCATAAATACTTAAGTAGGAGTATGTTTAAAAAAACAGGTTATTCATATCAGGGGGTAAGGGGGAGGGGACTGGAGAGGAAGGGGAGGAGGGAGGGGGATAGGGGGGGAGGAGGGGGGAGAGGGAGGGGGGAAAATGAGGAAGGGGGGAGGGGGAAGGGGAGGAGAGGGAAGGGGGGAGAGGGAAGGGGGGAGGGGGAAGGGGGAAAGAGGGGAGTGGGGGGGAGGAGAGGAATGAGGAGGGGGGGGAGATAGGGGGAAGGGAACGGGTAAAGGACTGGGAATGATAAGTTACATTAGATATGGTGTAAAAATTCAAAAACTAATAGCCTAGGCTGCGCTAACATTCCATCATTTAGTAAAAGGGGTATGAGCAGCAAAGACCATGAAGCTAAACAAATGTATTATATTGGCACCTACTTAAAGTAGGTTGAGGGTATACACTTAGTGTCACATGTGTGAGTTTGCAGAACAATACCATAAGGAACAATAAAACATAAAACGTAAAACATAAAAAAGAAAAGGGAAAAACTGTAGTAATATAACTGAACCTGAGAGGGCCCAATGGGGCCTAGGTGCCCTGGAGATTAATGTTCAGGACGCTGAGAAAATCTGACGAGCTGTAGTCGCCAAACAGGTCTCGGCTGTTGTCATGTCTTCTTGGTGAAATCAGAAGTCAGTTTCTGTGAGTACCACCGAGGACCTGTGTGCGAAAAAGAAAAAGTGGGCAAAAGGCAGTTCGCAGGTTATCAAAGTAGAGCTTGGGACTTCGGGCTTGGATGGTAGCCTCCAGACGATCGGGCCGGGGTCCCCTTCCGGATTGATGTAGGATCAGGATTGCTTCGTTTCGGGGTCGTGGCATATGGGTGGGTGGCTGATCGAGCGGGTGTGCGAGGAAGGGAAGTTTCAGATTGATGCGGCGGTGGTGTCAGATGGAGTGATTCCAGGAGCCTTTGGAGTGATTCCGGTGTGGTACAGGTATGCTGTTGTCCCAGGTGGGAGAATTGAAGGGCAAACGGGAACCTGTACTTGAGCTGGTGCTGTTGCAAGATTTGCAGATGGGGTTTCATAGCACGGCGCTTTGCGATAGTGAGGGGTGCTAGATCAGAGAACAGCTGGTACGTGTGGTTTTGGAACTGTAAAGAGTTCTTGTTGCGGGCTGCTGTTAGCAGCTGTTCCTTTGTACGAAAGAAATGCAGCTTGACAATAATGTCGCGTGGCGGGCCATCCGCCTGGCGTCGTGTTAGTGCCCTGTGGATTCTATCGAACTCCAGGCGTTCGATTGGTATGGGGGGTGAGAGTTCCTGAAACAAAGCGGTGGTAAAAGATTGGATATCATCAATCGACTCTGGTATACCACGGAGGCGCAGATTGGATCTGCATGATCGGTTTTCTGCGTCCTCTAAACTGAAGAGTAACATAGTGTTCTCCTCACGAAGAGCCATTTGTTATTGGGCCTGCTCCTGGATTGTTAGCTCCATATCGTCCATCCTAGTTTCTAAATCTGCTGTGCGCTGACCTAGTTCACGTATTTCACGAGTCAGACTGCTGGTGATCTGGTCAGATGTGGATTTTAGGGCTTTATGCAGCATGGATTCCATGAGTCTGATAAAAGCTGCCTGTGACATACCAGGCTGTGAGATGAGAGGAGAATCACCTGGAATAGGATGCATATCACTGTCTTCCTCACTATCCAGCACATCTGAGCGGGCGGGTGAGGATGCAGGCTGTTCTGCTAGGGCTCGGGCCTTTGCCGCCATCTTGGAGGAGGCGCGGGCTAACGCCTCTTTGATGGGTTTGGACATTGTTTTGCCTCTGTGCCCTGTTAGAACCATACTGGAGGGTGCTCTGGCTTACGTGAGAGCGATCCCTGAAGAAGGAAGCTGGTGGGGTGGTTCAGTCGTCCGTATGGGTTCCGTGTATGCGGTGGGGAGTGCGGAGCTCTACAGTGAAGCGTCTGCCATGTCGAGCCTCGCGCATGCGCCCCCTTTATTTTTTTTTAAAGGTTGGGCTATGTCCCTTTTCTTAAAATTGGCTTCACTTCCTGTCATAGCCAAACAGGAAGTGAGAGTAAAACCCTAATTTTTCCTTGGGGACACACAGGTCAATCTAACTAGTGCCCCCACTATGCAAATTGCACTCTAGCACTTTGTTGTGTACACCCCAAATGATTAGGTATTTTGGGGTTTATTAAAGGCAAATCCTTTCTGCAATACAAGTGTAGTTGATGAAAATCAGAAGGGTAGCACTGGTGATTTTATCATCCAATCATGTAGAGGCAAAGATGCTGTTTTTTTCTTTTCCTTGCATGTCCCCCTCGGATCTCCAGCAACTGAACTTCTAAGTGCACTTGTGGTGCAAAGTGGATTTACCTTTTAGTAAATAAACCCAAAGATGCATAATAATTTGGGATGTACATGGCAAAATGCTAGAGTGAAATTTACCGAATGGGGAAACTATTTTGACCTGTGTGTCCCCAAGGACATACATTGGTAGGGTTTTACCCTCACTTCCTGTTTGGCTATGTGACAGGAAGTGAATAATTTTGAATGCGAAATTGGCAAAATTTGGTAGGTGTCTTCACCCTATCAGGGGTGTAGACATCCCCCAAAACTTATAATCCCTCTGCAGTCTATCCCCAAGCAAAAATAAGAAAGGATTTTAATGAGTTTAACTTTGTAAAGACACATTCCTAAGTTCAATTGTGATGCATGTTAATGGCCCATTTAGACCTTTAATAGAAAGTCATCAGTTGCCTTGACTAAACATTATTTTTGGCCAGTCCTAGAAATCTGCATCTGTTTTTCTATTAACCACTTGGTGTCTGTGCTATAGCCAAACGACGGCCACAGCGTGGACCTGAATTTCTGGGAGGCTGTCATAGGACTTAGTCACTGAGACTCGGGTGATCACAGATCGAAGTAAGGGCCGATTTTTTTTTTTTTTCTACTCACGCTGACAGCATGAGGATAACAATAAAAGCTGATCACTGACTTAGGTGCAAGGGACATTGGTCCCGAAGAGGCAATTCTTGCCTCATCTGTGCCCACCAGTACCCCCTTTCAGTGCCACCTATCAATGCCCACCAGTGATCCCAAGCAGTGCTTACTATAAGTGTAACCAATCAGTGCCGTCTCATCAGCGTACATCAATGAAGGAGAAAAATTACCTGTTTGCAAAATTTAATATCAAAATATCCAAGAATATACCAAATTATTTTTAAAAATCTGTAATTTTCATTTGTTTGAACAAAAGAAAAAAAACACACAGGTGATCAAATACCACCCAAAGAATGCTCTATTTGTGGGAACTTAAAAAAATAAAAAACATTTGGCTAAGTATGACCGCGTAATTGTCATTCAAAATGGATCAGCACTGAAAATTGGTCAGGACAGCAGGGGTTTAAGTGCCCAGTAAGCAAGTGGTTAATTTCCATGCCAACTATGGATTTCTGTAATTAAAAAGTGTGGGCCCGATGTGTATATGGCATGTGCGTAAGCAAGTCGCACACATATGAACGGTACTCATTGTAAATAAAGGGGTACAACTTGTGATGCAACTTTTCAGTCCCAAGTGGCCTTAAGCTCTCTTTCCACTACTGCGAGTTGTTGTGCGACTTGACACATGTGAAGTCGCAGGACAAGTCAAAACACATGTATTTCAATGTTCCCCCGTTCTAATTGGTGCAACTCCAAAAAAAGTTCTTGCACTACTTTGTTCCAACTTCGGTGCGACTTTTTCTAAGATGTTTTGAATTAGTCTTGTGGCATTAAGGCTCGGTTTTCACTATTGAAAGCCCAAAGTTGCGTGCTTTTTGCCGCAAGTTTCCCCCAACTTTTTGCCAAAACTTGAAGCAATGCCTGTGTATTTTTGAGATCTATGGACCTCAAGTCGCATCAAAGTGGGACCAAAATAGTGCAGGGACTACTTTGAAATTGCTGCGACTTGAAGTCGCAGACATCTGAACGGTACTCATTGTAAATCATGGGGTAGAACTTGTGATGCAACTTTTCAGTCCCTAGTGGCATGACAGGTTGCAATAGTGGAAAACAAGCCAAAAAAGCACATTGTAAATCACGCAACTTTGGTGTTGAAATAGTGGAAAGAGAGCATTGGGCTAAAGCGGTAATAGGAAGATGCACTGTAAGAAATACTTCTAATTGTAGAAAATCAAACCGGCTCTTGCTCTGAATCTAATTTATGGAAGATCTAAATGATTGGCCAGTGTATGGTGACCTTTAAAGATATGAAAACTTGAATTTCTGGTGTTTAAGCCTCATACACAAGATGGGACTTTGTACCCCGTGTACGGAGCCCGCTCTGCTCAGCGGGGGATCGCTCCGTCGATCCCCGCTGGGCAGGCAGATGACAGGTCTGTCTCTGCACACTGTGCAGGGACAGACCTGTCAGAGTGCTGCTCTCCTCTATGGGGGATCGGATGATGACCGACCGTAGAGTCCGTCATCACCCAATCCGATTCGCAGATGGATGGAAAAATAGGTTTTTCCTCCGTTACACTTTTTAGGATTGGAGTGGGTCGGATGTCAGTGGACATGTCACCACTGTCATCCGACCCTCCATAGAGGTCTATGGAGTGTCCGTTCAGGTCCGAGGTGGACCTGAAAGGTCCGTCCGTGTGAGGGGGGCCTTAGGCCCCTTTCACACTGGGTCGGTGCGGGCGGCAGCACTAAAACTGCGCTATTTTTCGTGCTGCTTTACCGGCGGTATTCGGCCGCTAGTGGGGGTTAAAACCACATGCAAAACACCACTGCAGCGGCGTTTTGCCGGTGGTATAGCCGCGCTGTCCCATTGATTTCAATGGGCAGGAGCGGTTTATACACCGCTCCAAAGATGCTGCTAGCAAGATTTTTTTTAGGCCCTTTTCACACTGGGGCATTTTTAGGCGCTACAGCACTAAAAATAGCGCCTGAAAAACGCCCTAAAGAAGCGGCTCCATTCACTCCAGTGAGGGCTTTCACACTGGAGTGGTGCGATGGCAGGGCGTCACAAAAAGTCCTGCCAGCAGCTTTTTTGGAGCGGTGAACTTACTGCTCCTCCCGATTAAAATCAATGGGGCAGCGCTGTGATACCACTGGCAAAATGCCAATCCAGCGGCGTTTTGCGGGACGGATTTAACCCCCTTTTTGGGCGCTAGCAGAGGGGTTAAAACCGCCCCGCTAGCAGCCGAATAACGTCACTAAAACTACAGTAAAGCGGCGCTAAAAATAGTGCCGCTTTACCGCAGACGCCCCCACCGCCCCAGTGTGAAAGGGGCCATAGGCTCTATTCACACTAATGCATTTTTTGATGCATTTTGCAGCAATGCATGGGAATTTTTTAACATGGGTTCCTATGGAACATGTTCACATCAATGCATTTTTGTGCCTCTGCATTTTTGGAAAGGGTCAGGGACTTTTTTTCCCGCAAAATGCAGCGTTTTGCTTGTAATAGATTTCACTGGACCTGCATCCAAAATTTTACTGTGATTTGCATTTCTTTTATTTCTTTTTTTATGCTGTATATAGCTGGTTGCTAAGAAGGGGGCCGGGAAGCCGGCCGCCGCGTCCTTAACCACTTCCTGCCCGCCGTATGCAGAATGACATCCGGGAAGTGGTTCTGTTATCCTGACTGGGCATCATATGATGTTCAGCAGGATAACATGCCGGCACGCGCCCGCAGGGGCGCGCATCGTGGCGATCGCGAGTGCGGCGTGTCAGTCTGACACCCCGCATCTCCGATCGTGATAAGAAGCCTCTGTCAGAGGCTTCTTACCACGTGATCAGCTGTGACCAATCACAGCTGATCATCGCGAGAACCAGGAAGTGCCGGTAAACGGCATTCCTTGGTTCGCTCTGACAGGGAGAGCCAATCGCGGCTCTCCCTGTCAGAGGGGGGGTCTGTGCTGATAATCAGCACATTGATTATCAGCACAGCCCCCTCAGATGTGCCACAACACCTCAGATGTGACCCCTCAGCTGTCAGTCAGTTCCCCAATTAAAAGACAGCTCACAGTGCCCATCAAAGTGCCAATTAGTGCCCATATCAATGATAATCAGTGCCCACCACAGTGCCCATCTCAGTGCCCAGCAGTAAAACCTGTCAGTACCTCAACATCAGTGCTGCCCATCAGTGCCACCTGTCAGTGGCAATCAGTACTGCCTATCTGCCCATCAGTGCCGCTTGTCAGTGCCCATCCCATCACAGCTGCCTGTCAGTGCCCATCACAGCCGCCAGTCAGTACCCATCACAGCCGCCAGTCAGTGCCCATCAATGCTGCCAGTCAGTGCCCATCAGTGCCGCCAGCCAGTGCCCAACAGTGTCGCCTATCAGTGCCCATCAGTTGTGCATATCAGTGCCCATCAGTGCTGCTTATCATTGCCACATATTAGTGCCCATCAATTCTACATATCAGTGCATCCTCATCAGTGCCCATCAGTGCCACTTTATCAGTGCCACCTCATCAGTGCCCGACAGTGAAGGAGAAAACAAAATTTTATAACTGAAACGAAGAAAAACTTTTTTTTTCCAGAATTTTGTTCTTTTTTAGTTTGTTTAGCAAAAAAAAACTGCAGAGTTGATCAAATACCACCAAAAGAAAGCACTATTTGTGGGAACAAAATTCTATAAATGTTGTTTGAGTACAGTGTAGCATGACCGCGTAATTGTCATTCAAAGTGTGATAGCGCTGAAAGCTGAAAATTGTCCTGGGCGGGAAGAGGCAAAAGTGTCTGATATTGAAGTGGTTAACAACATATGAGTCATCAGCTGTCAGCTGACTTCCCGCTCAATGTAAAAAAAAAAATGCCGGCTAAAAAAAAATTGTGAAAAAAAAACAGCGTGGGGTCCCCCAGGGTCTGGTATGGATTCGGAGGGGTCCTCCATGCCAAAATTTAAAAAAAAAATGGCATGGGGGTCCCCACCCCCAGGAGCATACTAGGCCCTTCGGTCTGGTATGCATTTTAAGGGGAACCCCCTACGCCGAAAAATCGGCGTGGGGTCCCCTCAAAATCCATACCAGACCCTTATCCGAGCATGCAGCCCAGCAAGTCAGGAAAGGGGGTGGGGACGAGCGAGCACCCCCCCCCTGAACCATACCAGGCCGCATGCCCTCAACATGGGGATGGGTACTTTGAGAAAGGGGGGCGCGCTGCGGCCCCCCAAAGCACCTTGTCCCCATGTTGATGAGGACAAGGGCCTCTTCCCGACAACCCTGGCCATTGGTTGTCGGGGTCTATGGGAGGGGGGCTTATTGGAATCCAGGAGCCCCCTTTAATAAGGGGAACCCCAGATGCCGGCCCCCCACCCTATGTGAATGAGTATGGGGTACATGGTACCGCTACCCATTCATCTGGGGGAAAAGTGTCAATAAAAAAAACACTGCACAGGTTTTTAAAGTAATTTATTAGACAGCTCCGGGGGGCCTTCTTTCGGCTTCGGGGGTCTTCTTCCAGCTTCGGGGTCTTCTTCTGACTTCGGGGGTCTCTACGGTTCTATAGCAGGCAGCAGACCGGGGTCCTCCGCTATAGCAAAAGAGCAGAAGATAGCGGAGGAGCCCAGCAGAAGACCCGGAAAGCGCGGAGAACAGGTCGAACAGCGGAAGAAAAGGTTTTTTTTATTGACACTTTTTCCCTAGGTGATTGGGTAGGGGTACCATGTACCCCATACTCATTCACATAGGGTGGGGGGCCGGGATCTGAGGGCCCCCTTATTAAAGGGGGCTCCCGGATTCCGATAAGCCCCCCGCCCGCAGACCCCAACAACCAATGGCCAGGGTTGTCGGGAAGAGGCCCTTGTCCTCATCAACATGGGGACAAGGTGCTTTGGGGTGGGGGGGCCTGCAGGGTGCCCCTCTTCCCCAAAGTACCCATCTCCCATGTTGAGAGCATGCGGCCTGGCACGGTTCAGGAGGGGGGCGCTCACTCGTCCCCACCCCCTTTCTTGACCGGCTGGGCTGCGTGCTCGGATAAGGGTCTGGTGTGGATTTGGGGGGAACCCCCATGCCGTTTTTTAGGCGTAGGGGTTCCCCTTAATATCCATACTAGACCGAAGGGCCTGGCATGCACCCGAGGGGGAACCCATGCAGGTTTTTCTCACGCTGCCTTAATAGGAAGATGTCTTTTTCCTATTGCAGCGAGCGCGAGATGTACCTCGCCGAGAACCAGCGCGGTCCTATCGCGCTGGAAACATTCTCGCGTGCAGGTACTCCTGTGTGTGCGCTGGTTCACATGCTGGATTAAGGATCTATCCAGCGCACCAATTAAGGTCAGAACCAGCGCAGTGCATTCATCTTAGTAAATGACCCCCAATATCTGAATTATGCCTGTAGCTGCAGGCATCATTCAGATATCCCCGCTCAAAATCAAGGACGCCATATGATGGCCAGTGGGCGGGAGGTGGTTTTAACATTTTTGGCAAGGAGTTCTCCTTAATATCCATATCAGACCCAAAGGGCCTGGTATGGACTGAGGGGGCAATCCACGCCATTTTTTAAAATTATTTATAATGTATATTGTGGAAATCCGGCAATACATTACAGCCACGAGCAATTTTAAATTCAATTTTTTCCTTTAGAAATATAATTTTTCTGCAGTACTGTTGTAAACATGGGAAAGATGTGCTACTTTACAGGCAGACTAAGGGGACCCCCCAGGCACAATATTTAAAGGAATATTTCATTTTTATTGTTTCACTTTAAGCATTATAAAAATCACTGCTCCTGAAAAAACAGCCATTTAAAAAACTTTTTGTTCCATTGATACATGTCCCCTGGGGTAGTACCCGGGTCCCCAAACACTTTTTAATGGCAAAAACTTACGTACAGTATAAGCCTTTAAAATGAACACTTTTGTTTTTTCACATTTGTGTCCCATAGGTTTTAACGGTGTTCGCATGTTCGCTCAAATTTCCTATTGGTAACTGAAAATATTTAGATTTTCCCCAACTAGTTGTGACACATACAGCAATAAAAACACCTCAGGGGTTCTAACCCTCCCCCATTATGCCCAAAACTAAAAAAAATGCTCTTAGGTATACTTTAAGTACAATATTGTGCTTGCAAAAGTCACATGAAAAACAAACATGCTTTACATGCACTTAAACTTTGGGTTTTATGCAAGAATTATAAATGCCACATTTAATTTTATGATAGTAGCATTTTTTTTGCAAATGAAAACTCATTTAAA
The DNA here is from genome assembly GCA_037952925.1 of Lithobates clamitans. Taxonomy (NCBI): domain Eukaryota; kingdom Metazoa; phylum Chordata; class Amphibia; order Anura; family Ranidae; genus Lithobates; species Lithobates clamitans. The sequence goes on from JBBGZY010000152.1 coordinate 968,336, forward strand.
GGGTTACAAATCTGTTCACAATACATTTCCAAACAGAAAAAAATAAGAGTGAAAACCTGAACCTAATGTGTCATGGTAAAATGAAAAGCTTGACAAACTTCCCAACTTACATTGGAGTCAATATCATCTCAGAACAATATTTTCATGGCATTCCTTTGCATAAAGAACAAGGTAACCCGAAACTGGATTCCAGCATAGTGTCACTTCCTTACATGTGGCAGAAAACTCTTCACTTCACTGAGAACTTAGCAAATCCCAGGAGAACGTACCAAACATTGTTCTAGTGGAACAAAGTTGTAACATGTTGTAGCTTCAGAGCACTGATGCAATATTTACACTGTGCTCTGCCACATCCACTTGTCAGCAATCCATTGGAGAAATAGAAGGGATTATATGCACCAACTAACTACGCTGTCTCTGTGTAATGTCAGATATTTGAATGTGTTTTAAAACAAATCCCTGCCATATGCCATTTTAGGAGTTTCAGTTGTTACTGTTACCTTCACAAAAATAATGTATTTATATATTTAAAGCTAAATTCCAGGCAGATAAAAAATACCAGTTCATGCAGGTATCTGTTTATAAAAAATCACTAGGTGTATTTTTTACAAGTCAGTATATGTACCTAGATTTGACTAAGTATTCTGTACACCAGAGCTCAGACTGGTAAATGAAGAAGCAGCACAGAAGGGAGTCAATCGGCTTTGCTGCAGTGCCTATGTGTCAACTGGGAACATGCTGACAAAAGAAAAGATCAGACTAGTTCATTAGTTTGCTGCTTCTCCTTTACTGTCCAATCATAGGCTAGGACAGGGACAAAACCTAGCTGCAATACTTAAAACACAATTGTTTTTTTTTTAAGGGACTGCAGGAGGTTTATGCCATAATGTGCTAGTATGCATTTTGGCACATTATGACTGTCTTACCTGTCAAATGATGCCCTCCCGTGCTGGCCCTGGGCACTTCCACCTTCATCTGGTATTTCATCCAGCTTCGCTCTGATCAGCCGCTGGAATGGCCAGGCTGTGATGACATCCCTCCCGTGCATACACATGGGAGTCACTTCATCATGGAACAGAGCAGGATGTAAATGTACTCTGAGCAAACAGTGAATATAGGTTATATAACGTTTGTGAAATGGGATGATTCCCCCAAAGTATATAAATTGAAAAAAAAATTGAATCATGTAAAATCTTTATTTATACAAAAATGGAATTCAAATTCCTAATTGAATTTTAAAATATGAGCTCTGGTTACAGTTATTTGTAAAACATGTTCCATCATTACTGGCGAATAATGAACAGTGAAATACATTATGATATTGCATTACAAAATTGGCATCCACATGAATACCCCAACATGTTTTGACCCATGCAGTCGCAGTCTTCTTCAGGGGGATTTATATTCTGGAGAACTATATCAGAGAACTCATCATTCTGAGACTTCATAGAGTACCAACATTGATATATAAAATAATAGTATATATTCCTCTCAGAGGATGGAATTCAAAACCTGTGTCCCATAACCAGAGTTAAAATTAAATGCAGTGATACAGGAATCTCCATGTGCTATTCTCAGATCATCCGGGCGAGAACCAGCTCCAGGAGGCTTGCAAGGAGCCACACACTTGGACCATCAGGGAGGGAGGGGATGGGCAGCACCTGTGATATATTTTCTCAAAAAGTAAATTAATTGAAATTGTATGGAGGAATCATGCTGTTTTTCAGCACTATTTAGACACCAGACTACTTAAATTCAAATTAATTGATTTAGATTAAACATATGACCTTAACTTTGAAAAGATTTCGACTATATTGCAAAATATATAGATGTTTACTATATCTAAAGATCTTGCTGTTAATGGCCCACACAATAAGGTGTGTGATGAGTGAGAAATAATATAAGTAAAAGTGATGTGTGGTTAAAGTAACTTGTTGGGGTGTTAAAAGTGAATAATAAATCCAATATAGGGATTAAAATAGAGATGACATTATGATGTGATGCATGTGTGGGTGAAATATCAACCATATAAAGAGGTTGTGTGCTCTATATTAAAACATGTATATTATGTGTTCGTGGGTAAGTGTGTTGAAGGAATCTATTAGTAGGGTAGTGACATGAGTCGTGTAGAAAAAAAGGAGAAAAAAAGGAGAAAAATGGCACAAGCCACAGTGTAAAAAACTTTAAAAGTGAACAAAAATGAATCAATACCTTGACTGATGAATTAGGTTAATTGTGAGCAGTGATTGCAGTTATGATGTCATACTAGCATGGGTGTGTACCCCAGATGCTAATGCACAGAGGTTTTTTTTAAAAATGAAGCCGTATCTACATTAGATGTAAGGAGTAATAATCAATAATAGTAAAAACCACCAAGATAGTGACTGGTATATCACAATTATGCAATGTGTAATGGCACAATGTAAGCAAGTAGGAAGGCTGGTCTGGTATTCCAATATTAGTACTTACATTCAACTCCAATCCTTTCTGTGTATATGTGTCTCAGGAGCTCTCCTGGGATCACCTCAAGATCCACAGGAGGCTCTGTGCTTAAGTAATGTCTAAACCAATTGGTCACAGGTGTCATCCGTTTCCCTCCCCCACCCCGTCCAGGCCGCCATAATTGCAGCCGCTGTGTGGCTCCCTCTGCATTCATAAAAGCCGAAGCTCTAACCATTACCATCTCTCCTCTGTCACAATTGTGTGATGTTGTGACGTCACGCACATGTGGGACGTGGGTCACACATGCGCATAGAACCACTAGACGTCCAGCGGTGATCTAGGGACGCCGCTAGCACGGTATTGCTCCCCCTGGCAGTCAAGGATGGATTGGCAAAACAACGATGGGAGCATAATGATGGGGAGAATCGTGGAGGTGCCACTTCTCCTTACCGGGTCGGGAAGCCTGGTGGAAGCTGTCACTCACCTCAGGAGATGGGAGGCATCATGCAAATGTTCATTCACTGGAATACAAAAATAAACATTTATAGGACAATGCAGAGTATTTAGTATTTGTATAATAATGCAAGTTTATGTTTATTTATCCAAAAGATTATTAGAAATGTCTTTCTTTAAAGAGCTGTGGGCTTATCGGGTATTATATTCTTCCTTTTAAATTGAAGATCATATTATATTTATTAAACCAGAGTTGTTTTTTTTCTGATATTCTTCCATAATTTTTCAATAAGGGAAAAAGTTTGTAACGTCTTGTGTGACTAGATGGATGTATTCTGTATAAGTCCCTTTAAATATAAAGTCAGTGTGTACCTTTTATATCTACAGACTGAGTTTGCTGTTATTTTTTCCTCCCTTTGTTTGGGATCTGTTGTTTTTTATTGTTTTCATTGTTTTACAAGCTTGTAAGCATTCCATTTTGTAACCTTTATGCACAGAGATACCTACTTCTGTATTTTGCTTACTTTTGCAATAAAAAGTATTAAAAAAAATGTACTCTGAGCTGCACATGCAGGGCTCAGTGTACATTACCACAGACAGACAGGGAGAAGCATTTATGACAGAAGAGGTCACTAGGGTCTCTTCTGTTTAAAAAAAACCTGCTTGTCTATGGTTTTACTAATTTTTAGTTTAATATCACTTTAACTACAGTAAAGAAAAATCAGGTCTCCACACATAGCAGAATTTTCTGAGAGGGCCTTCTAAATCAAAGTAATGGATGGACTAAAATACAAATGTTTTGACAGATAAAGAAATCTCTCTTTCATATATTTATTTAGCTGTTTTTCTGTAGTTCAGCTTTATTGATAAAAAGCAAATGCAAAATATAAAATTATGTTCATGTGAGGAAAAATGCATAGATGTAATAGCTCGGGGACTAATGCCCTGTACACACGGCCGGACATTGATCGGACATTCTGACAACAAAATCCGTGGATTTTTTTTGACGGATGTTGGCTCAAATTTGTCTTGCATACACACGGTCACACAAAGTTGTCGGAAAATCCGATCGTTCTAAATGCAGTGACGTAAGACATGTACGTCGGGACTATAAATGGGGCAGTAGCCAATAGCTTTCGCCTCTTAATTTATTCTAAGCATGCGTGGCACTTTGTGCGGCGGATTTGTGTACACACGATCGGAATTTCCAACAATGGATTTTGTTGTCGGAAAATTTTATAGCAAGCTCTCAAACTTTGTGTGTCGGAAATTCCGATGGAAAATGTTTTATGGAGCCCACACACGATCGGAATTTCCGACAACAAGGTCCTATCACACATTTTCCGTCGGAAAATCCGACCGTGTGTACAGGGCTTAATTAAAACTTGACCCAGTGATGTAATTGTGTGTGTGAGTGTGTGTACTGTGGCTGGGAAAGATGGATAATGGACACAAAAGCTGCCCTGGAAACATACTACAAGTACAAACTAGGAGTTTGTAGAGTCAAAGAACAGTGCACCACTCCAACTCTCCAAGCACTCCCTCATATGTTGGAATCAGGTGCTGTCTTGTAGTCCATCATTCCTCTGCACATAACGGAATAGCTGTGGTCTGATGATGTCTTCACAGGTAAAACTTTATTCAGCCAACAAGCTTCAGCACATGGCCTGCCCTCAGGACCCCCCTTATGATATGTTTCCCTTGATGGATGTAAAGGCATTTTAAACCTTCTTACGTACTTCCACCTAGTGTTTTTCACCTACATAAAATTTGCATTGATCAAGTAATTTAATAGGAGTTGATTTACTCAAAATGGAGAATGCAAAATATGGTGCAGCTCTACACAGAAACCAGCTTCTGGGTTTTATTGTCAAAGCTGAACAAGCTGACGTTAGAAGCTGATGGTTGCTATGCACATCTGCACCAGATTTTGCACTCTCCAGTAAATCAACCCCATGGTGTCATCATCACATTCCATTCATGTGTCAGAAATGTCTGTTTGTTTGAAATATGAGGCATGCAGCATGGCACGACATAGGCTAATGTATGCATTCTGTCTGTAGTCTAAGAACCAAACATTTCCGAGGAAAAAAAGTACTTATCAATCTCTGGGTCTCTCAGTCTAGTGCTGATACAGGTTAAAGCAATTAACAGATTTTAACATTCTGGATGAGGTGTGTTTGTTTCATAACACTTATGGCCCGTACACACGGTCGGATTTTCCGACGGAAAATGTGTGATAGGACCTTGTTGTCGGAAATTCCGACCGTGTGTAGGCTCCATCACAAATTTTCCATCGGATTTTCCGACACACAAAGTTTGAGAGCAGGCTATAAAATTTTCCGACAACAAAATCCGTTGTCGGAATTTCCAATCATGTGTACACAAATCCGATGCACAAAGAGCCACGCATGCTCAGAATAAATAAAGAGATGAAAGCTATTGGCTGCTGCCCCATTTATAGTCCCGACGTACGTTTTTTACGTCACTGCGTTCAGAATGATCGGATTTCCCGACAACTCTGTGTGACCGTGTGTATGCAAGAAAAGCTTGAGCCAACATCCGTCGGAAAAAATCCTAGGATTTTGTTGTCGAAATGTCTGATCAATGTCCGACCGTGTGTATGGGGCATTACACATTTGTGATACAACACAGAGAAATAACTAAGCATACATGTGACTCAGAATAAGAAGTTGCTTTTCCTCTGGTGAATAGTGACATGGTAAGTGAATTAATGAATGAACACAGGGGAATCAATCAGAAATGACAATACAAACTGCAGCCACAAAACATGAACCCACCATTACAATGTAAGGCAAACAAACAAGACTGTAAAAATAACTATACTAATACCTAGGTAAAACAACAAAAACATTTGAAAGTGTACAATGCCTTTAACCGCTTGCCGACCACCCGCTGCAGTTTTACTGCGGCAGAATGGCACGGCTGGGCAAAACGGCATTACCTTGCGTCGCTTTGCCTTTTGTTCACTAGGCCCACAGCGTGTGCCCCGAGCCAATGCGAGTGCCCAGCGGGCGCGATGACCGCCAGGCAACCGCGATCGCTAGTGACAGAGCGAGAATCGGGATCTGTGTGTGTAAACACACAGATCCCGGTTCTTTCAGGGGAGTAGAGACAATGAACACTGATCTCCCTCTCCTCCTAGACAGTCCCATCCCCACTACAGTTAGAACACACCTAGGAAGCACAGATAGCCCCTTGATCACCCCCTAGTGTTAACCCATTCCCTGCTAGTGACATTTATACAGTAATCAGCATTTTTATAGCACTGATCGCTGTATAATTGTCAATGGTCCTAAAAATGTGTCAAAAGTGTCCGATTTTTCTGCTGTAATATCTCAGTCCCGATAAAAATCGAAGATTGCCGCCATTACTAGTAGCAAAATAATAAAAATGCCATAAATCCATCCCCTATTTTGTAGACGCTATAACTTTTTCGCAAACCAATCGATATACACTTATTGCGATTTTTTTAACACATAATACATATTGGCCTAAACTGAGGAAAAAATTAGTTTTTTTTTATAAAAAATGTGGGATATTGTTTTTTTCAAAATTGTTGCTTTTTTTTGTTTATAGTCCAAAAAATAAAAACCACAGAGGTGATCAAATACCACCAAAAGAAAGCTCTATTTGTGGGAAAAAAAGAACATCAATTTTGTTTGGGTACAATGTCGCACGACCGCGCAATTGTCAGTTAAAGCAACGCAGTGCAGTGCCGTATCGCAAAAAAAATGGTCTGGTCATTGAGCAGCCAAATCTTCCGGGCTGATATGGTTAATCATGTGATTAAACTCATCAGATAAAACATATCAGAGAACTAGTCCTGGCAGTGGCACCATGTGCTGAAACTTACTGGCTGATTAAAGTGAAGACATCTGTGTAAGGCTTTGTTATTCAATTATATTGAGCTAAGTCAACTAGGAGTTTAAGTTGTGATCGCATACTATAGCTTTACTGTCCCTGACTAGGATTTTGGACTCAGATTTTTTTGCTAAGAGCCAACCTAAATCCAAATATTAACTGCCTAAAATAGCTAATCAAAGCAGTAAAATACTTATTGCTCATCCAGTAAGTACTCTCTCTAGTTTTGATTAGTACACGGCCAAGCTTTTTCCATCTTTCAGCCACAGCAAATGGCGGGTTATGTAAGGCAGATGAATGATTGTTCAGAGAGAGGCAGCCAATCAGTGCCTCTGCTTCACACAGAGCCCACCCTTGGCAGCTGTAGTGGCCAGGAGAAATATTTTAAATGAATGGTGAATGGTTACATTTCCTGCTAGTTTTTGTTTTTACCATTCATGGAGCAAAGCTCTCCAAAGTATTAGACAGTTGTCACTGTTGTAAAATGTCCTATTTAAGGACAAAACCACTGCTGTTCTGTGCCATTTTCTTACTTGAAACATGGAAAAAAAACTAGATATCATGGTTGGTACGTATAGTGTCCGCAAAAATGAGCTACCTTCCTAAGCTACTTTATTTGCTCCGAGTACTTCCAGTTAGGAAACTTCCCCACAAACTGCGAGTAGTTAAAAATATTGGCTTTGATATGAGGCAAAGATAAACCTCGGGTGAATTGCAAAACTCTTTTCCAGCTCAAGCATAAGGGGGGTTGAGTGGTCCTGAATATAAATACTTCTCAGTGTAAATAGTGCATCTTACAGCATACCATAACTCTACCTATCACACCCTCTGGGTCTCTATGGAGGCACTTGATTTAGACCCCAATTCCATTAAGACCATATTGTGGATTACTCCATGATTTTGTAAGAAAATCCACAATCCTATAATTAGACATTCTTCCTTGGTTTGGGACAGACCAAAAATATCTGCATGCATGATTCCACAGCTAAAGATGTTATCTTAACCATTTATGCTTCCATTTTGGAAGGGTAAACACCATGTCCACACTCATACATGACCAAATGGGAAGGAGACCTGGGGGAGGTCCTGGACATAGAGGACTGGCACCAAATATGGCAAACCACAGCACGTTTTTCATTAATACTTCTGCCATTGAATCTAATCGCAGACTATTAATGCAATGGTACATGGTTCCTCAACACTTGGCTAAATTTACACCCATGATGTCTGTAAAATGTTTCTGAGGCTGCCAAACACCAGGTACCCTTCTACACATCAGGTGGGATTGTCACAAAATCAAACAATTCTGGGCAGTGTCTTACGTATCTTTGTAAAAGGAAAAACAAATTCAATAAAAATAAATTTAAAAAAAGTAATAAAATAATTCTGAAATAGAGGTCTATCAGATGGTGTATGCAATAAAGGGCAAAAGCCACCCAATTTTACCAATAAACATTTTCATCTCTTGACTTTCACAGAGGCCATACAAACTCTGTGTGTTGGTCTTGCACATCGATACAGTATATGCTCAGGTTAAACAAAAAATGAGATGGTACTTGACTCAGAAAAAAATAGCTGCGGTACTCTCTTTTCTGGTTTCTGCATCTGGTAGTATGCACTAAAAACTCTCATCCCATGTGCTTCTGGAAAGGAATAAGCGGTGGAAGATGCTTCATACGTGTAACTGTTTAATTTTCTATTTTTAAATATACCATGATCCTCAGAACCCTAGTATTAAATACAGGATAGTCTTCTGAGTCATTGGTTTTCTACTGATGCTTAAATGCTTAATACAGTGGGGACAGAAAGTATTCAGACCACCTTAAATTTTTCACTCTTTGTTATATTGCAGCCATTTGCTAAAGTTCATTTTTTTTCCTTATTAATGTACACACAGCACCCCATATTGACAGAAAAACACAGAATTGTTGACATTTTTGCAGATTTATTAAAAAAGAAAAAATGAAACATCACATGGTCCTAAGTATTCAGACCCTTTGCTCAGTATTTAGTAGAAGCACCCTTTTGATCTAATACAGCCATGAGTCTTTTTGGGAAAGATGCAACAAGTTTTTCACACCTGGATTTGGGGATGCCATTTCTCCTTGCAGATCCTCTCCAGTTCTGTCAGGTTGGATGGTAAACATTGGTGGACAGCCATTTTTAGGTCTCTCCAGAGATGCTCAATTGGGTTTAAGTCAGGGCTCTGGCTGGGCCATTCAAGAACAGTCATGGAGTTGTTGTGAAGCCACTCCTTCGTTATTTTAGCTGTGAAAAATAACAAGGAAAAAACTGCACTATATCATAAATAGGAAAATGCATAAAAATCAATCAGTGCATAAAATGGATACAAATTAGCATCAAATAGTGTCAACTAATAAATGTGCAAAATATGAATAAAGTCCGTAAGATCAAAAAACTAGAAAGTCTATTATGAAGATGGGAAGAGTCCCCCAATATTTCTTAATAAAAACCAGTGTGAAAAGGTAAGAAAAGATAACACCCCTCAAAGTGATCCTCCACCACCTAGAATATGCGCTTACCAGATCGCAAGCACAACAAGCGTGTATTGAACCCAACTCAGGGTATGCGGCTAGCACTGGAGCAATCCTCTGGACAGTGTATTGAAGGGTAACCAAGCACGTAGTGAACTGTATCCGGATGTCACGCTAGTGGTAGAATGTCCCTCTATACAGTGTGGCTCCAAGCATGTAAGGGGACAATGCAGCACCCAAATCAAGGACATGGGGATGAAGAGAAAGCGGCCATAGTGTGATTCCAATAAAACAATTTATTAAATACAAAGTAGAAAACTTACAGGATTGTAGCATAAGTCGAGCAACTCGCCGGCCGGCAAGCGAGCGCCCGTTCTGGCAAGGTGCGATGACGCCAGAGCGTCGACCTCCCGACATACGTTTCGTCTATAACTGGCGTTGTCTGCGGAACGGGTGACGCTCTGAGTCATCGCATTAAATGGACAGCTAAAACCATGCCCCATTGTGACATTTCAGGGGCGTCAGACGTAAACAACCAATCATTTGAAAAGATTGAATCAGGAAACATCCACATACCAGGAAGCTTCCCTTAAAGGAAAATAGCTACTGAAATCAAATAACAATAAAATAATAGTACCAAGATATGCGTATTAAACCCCTAGAATGGTCAAATGAATAGAATAATATATAAAACTGGCCACGTAGGTAATCAGTCATTAGGTGATAATACACCCTGACGCAAGCCCATATCAACCTAAAGTATATTATGGAACGGCATTACTCCATCTTATGGGGAGAAAGAGCCTAAAATGTATTAAAAAACCGCATTACGCCATCTTGTTGAAAAAGAAAAATACCACCCAAAAAATATATGCATAGAGAATGAGTGAACACAACAAAAATGGTCATGTTAAGTCTCAATATACAGGTTAGACCCTCCAGGGCACATACCCAGGCGTGAAACGTATAGAAAACAACATCACGCCATTAGATAAGTCCATACTGGACTTCCACCTTTGGAGAATAGTCCGGTGATGGTGAGTGAGTGGATAAAGAACGTGGTGTAGGAAATAGTAAATTATATTATATATGTGTATAATATACATATATATATATAAATATCCACACATATATATACATATACGTCTATATGTCACTGAGAGGTAACAACAAGTTCACATAAATATACAGGGTGGCACCATACAGGGTGGCACCAACATGTGTAATCTATAGAACATACTATGTAAGGGATAGCATTATTAAGCATTATCAATGAACGCATTCAATTCTACCTCTACGTTCAACCCAAACGATGTGTAACACTTAATTCTGTGTATCCAAGCCATTTCCAGGGTGCGAGATACCTCCCACCAAAGTACCACCCCTCCAAGGGCAGGTGAATTTATCTATCCCCAAAAAGATAGTTTTATCTGGTTTCTTATTATGGACTTCCAGGTAATGCCTAGACACGGGATGCTTAGGGAAACCATTGAGGATATTTGTTACATGCTCGTTGAGTCTAACTATAAGGGGTCGTTTGGTCCTGCCCACATATTGTAGCCCACAAGGGCATTGGAGCAGGCACGCGACCCCCTTAGTAGAGCATGTGATGAAAGGCTTGATCATGAACTCAACCTGAGTGCTGTTGGATCTAAATGAATGAGTTCTCCTATGAGTACAACCATTCAATGAGCATATTCTACATCTCCTACATTGGTAAAATCTCGTGAGACTTTCAAAGAATCCCCTCTTAATGGTGGGGGGGTCTATGATATTATTGGCAATAGTGTTCCTAAGAGAAGGTGCCCCTCTATAAACCACCTGAGGTTTATTATGAAGGATGGTATTAAAAGTGGGATCACTGGTAAGAATATGCCAATGTTTTTTAATCATTTGACCGACAGACCTGTGTTGGATGGAGTATGTCGTCATAAAAGGGGTAGAAGGCACTCTATTGGTATTGGGCGTCTTCTCCTTAAGTAGTACACTTCTATTCATACATGATACCTCTTCTAGGGTGTTCTTAAGGAGTGTATACGAATAACCCTTCTCTAGAAACCGTTTGGTCAGGACATCCGCCTGCAGGAGGGACTCACCCCTATCAGAACAGTTACAACTCAAGCGGACGTACTGGCTCTTAGGCACCGACCTAATCCAAGCCTCATGGTGGAAGCTGTTAGTGGGGATATATAAATTACGGTCGGTACTTTTAAAGTAGGTAGCAGTAGTAAACTGACCCTCTTTTATTCGGATGGTGAGGTCTAAAAAGTGGATCTCATGCTGGCTGGCTTCGTAATTAAGGAAAATACCTCTGGTATTGATGTTAAGTTCTCCAAGGAAGGAGTCAAGATCAGACTTATCCCCATCCCATAGGAGGAGGATGTCGTCTATGTACCTAGCCCACAGAACCACCTGGGGTTTCCGTTGGGCATAGACGACATCCTCCTCCCATAGGGCCATAAAGATGTTCGCCAAACTGGGGGCAAATTTAGCCCCCATGGCGACTCCTCTGTCTTGTTTATAAAATTAGCCTCCGAACCAAAAATAGCTCCGAGATGCAGCAAATTGGAGCAACTCCAGAATGAAGGAGATTTGCTCATCAAATAAACCAGAATCTCGCCTTAAGAAAAGCTCGACCGCAAAGAGATCCAGGTCATGTGGTATGACAGTGTAGAGGGATGTGACATCAGCTTTCACCATCCACAAACCTGGCCTCGGGGTATGGTCGGCCAATAGATTAATCACATGACGTGAGTCCTTTATATAGGAAGGCATTTTAATAACTATTGGCTGGGGAAAAAAGTTAATATACCTGCCCACCCGGGACGTAACAGAATCAATGCCACTTACAATAGGACGACCCGGGGGGACAGGTAGGATGTTTATGGATCTTAGGCAAGTAATAAATCACCGGTGTTCGCGGTGCCCTTGGTACTAGGTGTAGCTTCTCTTTCTTGTTGAGAATACCCAGTTCGAAGAATTTTTGGATCAGACTTCTCGTTCCTTTTTGAATCTAACCTTGGGGTCAGACCTAAGTGGAGTGTAGGTGTCCCTATCGGCCAATATTCTCTGCATTTCAGTGAGATAGTCTTTCTTATCGAGAATGATAATCCCACCCCCCTTATCGGCCGGTCTAATCACCAAACCCTTGTTTTCACACAAGATCAGCAACAAACTCCCTGTCTGTTTTTGTCTTATTAACCGGCAATTGGTCCAAGTCCCTGAGTACCACATCCCGGAAAACCTTCAGGGAAGGAGCCAAAGCCCCAGAGGGGTTGAAGAGGGAAGCATTAGTGAGTCCTGAATGTCTAAAACCATTGGGTAAGGCCTGACTAACCTGAATGGGATTAGAGGCCATATAACGCTTAATACTAAGTTTCCTAACAAATTTATGTATGTCGATGTAGGTCTGAAATTTATTCAAACTACGTGGAGGGGCAAATTTTGAACCTTTATTCAACACAAGTTTCTCTGTATTGGTCAAAGTGACAGTGCTCAAATTGAATATCCCACCGTCAGTTATGATTTTTTCATCTTTAGTTCGTATTTTTCTCCCTCCTCTGGACCCTCTTTTTAGTCTATTGGCCTTTTTGTGCCCTGAGTGGGTTTGTAAAAACCCCACTGTTGAGTTTGGCTAGGGCTGGTAGAGTTGCCACTAATGCCAGGTTTGGAGTACTGGGGTGGGTTGGTCAAACCAGCTCTACTGATGGGGTTCCCTGTAATCCTGTAATGGGTAAAAGTTGTTAAATGTGCTTACGTTGTAGTCAACCTCATCTCTCCTCTCATAAAACTCATTGGAGTCGAAATGGCCAAATTGAGTTCCATATCTGTTGTGGTTATCAGGCCTGGACTCATACTGCATATCATATACATATTGAGAATTAACCCCATATCCAGGATCCCGAGAATGTGGAAAAGCCCCACCATTGTTGTAATGATAATTTTGGCATTTATGGGCTGCATAAGGGGGGGGGGAATATGATTCTGACTGTTTCCTAAATTTCCATACCCGCCCCCGCAACCACGACCAGAGGGGCCCTTAGCACCCCTGGGCCGCTGTGAGGGTAAGGGTGTATGATTGGAAGACATTCTACATCTGCCTCCCACCCCTTGCCTAAAGGGAGAATGGTGGAAACCCTGCCCCCCCCTGCGAGGGGGTCCAGAATAGCCCCCAGGGGGTCGTATAGGGTTAGTAGTGGCCTTTGGCATGGGGGGAACTGAACCTTCAATCTCAGAAGTACCTACTTCCATGGCATTATTGGTAGTGTTGGCCTGCTCGGCAAGCACATTTTTTTGCCACTCAAAATCACCCCACCATGGTAATCTGCCAAATCCCTATTGTACTTTTTTTCTTTTTGTTTTTTTGCTCTCTGTCTTCTTTCTCTAAAATCTTTAGAAGTGCGGATGATTTATCCTGATACTCTGCACCTTCCTTGAAAGAATTCAACTTCTCCTTAATAATTTTCATCTCCTCGTCCAACCAGGCAAGTCTCATATTTTTCCTACCTACAACAAACTTAAGAAAGTCAATTCCTGGCGTATTAAAATTTGCAAACCAGTCCTCAAGTTGGACATCCCCTTTCTGGGGGCTAACCTCCCACCTGAGACTACGTGGGACCATTTTGTTCTTAATATAAGTCTCCAAATAGGCAATGTCCCACTGAGTGTGGAGTTCGGAGGTAGTCAGATTTTTTAGCCTCATAAAGAGGCCACTTAAATCCCCCTCATATCCTTTATATGCTTCGACTACTCCCTCAATGTTAACCACCCTGGAAGCTCTATACTCAAAAATGTCCATGACGTATGAGTAAAAAATTATTTTGTATACAGATAAAATTTAGAGTGAACACTTATAAATTGTGAAAAAAAATTGTGCACAACCACACAAATGTGTATAGAAAGCTGCAGTGAAAATATTAATACATAAACAAGAAAAACTGAAAATCACCACGCTAACATAAAACCCCTAACAAGAGCAACAGTTCAACTGTGAGATATTCACAACATACAAAAATAACAAGGAAAAAACTGTGCTATACCATAAATAGGAAAATGCATAGAAATCAATCAGTGCATAAAATGGATACAATTTAGCATCAAATAGTGTCAACTAATAAATGTGCAAAATATGAATAAAGTCTCTATGATCAGAAAACTAGAAAGTCTATTATGAAGATGGGAAGAGTCCCCCGATATTTCTTAATAAAAAACAGTGTGAAAAGGTAAGAAAAGATAACACCCCTCACAGTGATCCTCCACCGCCTAGAATATGCTCTTACCAGATCGCAAGCACAACAAGCGTGTATTGAACCCAACTCAGGGTATGCGTCTAGCTCTGGAAAGCGTATTGGAGGGTACCCAAGCACGTAGTGAACTGTATCCGGATGTCCCGCTAGTGGTAGAACGTCCCTCTATACAGCGTGGCTCCAAGCATGTAAGGGGACAATGCAGCACCCGAATCAAGGACATGGGGATGAAGAGAAAGTGGCCATAGTGTGATTCCGATAAAACAATTTATTAAATACAAAGTAGAAAACTTACAGGATTGTAGCATAAACAGAGCAATTCGCCGGCCGGCAAGCGAGCGCCCGTTCTGGCAAGGTGCGTTGACGCCAGAGCGTCGACCTACCGACGTACGTTTATAACTGACGTCGTCTGGGGAACGGGCGACGCTCTGAGTCATCGCAATAAATGGCCAGGTAAAACCACGCCCCATTGTGACATTTCAGGGGCGTCAGACGTAAACAACCAATCATTTGAAAAGATTAAATCAGGAAACATCCACATACCAGGAAGCTTCCCTGAAAGCAAAAAAGCTACTGAAATCAAATAATAAAATAATAGTACCAAGATATGCGTATTAAACCCCTAGAATGGCAAAAAAAAATGACATCAGGGGTGAAACCTATAGAAAACAACATGAGGCGTGAAACATATAGAAAACGACATCAGGCATGAAACGTACAGAAAACGACATCAGGCGTGAAACGTATAGAAAACGACATCAGGCGTGAAACGTATAGAAAACGACATCAGGCGTGAAACGTATAGAAAATGACATCAGGCGTGAAATGTATAGAAAACGACATCAGGCGTGAAACGTATAGAAAACGACATCAGGCGTGAAACGTATAGAAAACGACATCAGGCGTGAAACGTATGGAAAACAACATGAGGCGCGAAACGTATAGAAAACGACATCAGGCATAAAACGTATAGAAAACGACATCAGGCGTGAAACGTATAGAAAACGACATAAGCTGTGACATTTTAGCTGTGTGTTTAGGGTCATTGTCTTGTTGGAAGGTAAACCTTCGGCCCAATCTGAGGTCCTGAGCACTCTGGAGAAGGTTTCCATCCAGGATATCCCTGTACTTGGCCGCATTCATCTTTCCCTCGATTGCAACCAGTCGTCCTGTCCCTGCAGCTGAAAAACACCCCCACAGCATGATGCTGCCACCACCATGCTTTACTGTTGGGACTGTATTGGACAGGTGATGAGCAGTGCCTGGTTTTCTTCACACATACCGCTTAGAATTAAGTCCAAAAAGTTCTATCTTTGTCTCATCAGACCAGAGAATCTTATTTCTCACGATCTTGGAGTCCTTCAGGTGTTTTTTTTAGCAAACTCCATGCGGGCTTTTATGTGTCTTGCACTGAGGAGAGGCTTCCATCGGACCACTCTACCATAAAGCCTGAACTGGTGGAAGGCTGCAGTGATGGTTGACTTTCTACAACTTTCTCCCATCTCCCGACTGCATCTCTGGAGCTCCCCACTGTATGTGGTGTTACATTTTGTTTGTTGATGTTGTAAACATGGGTATTATTTCTAAGTATTATTTCACCTGGATGTTGTACTCTACATCTGTTTATACTGCATAAGCTGTACATTTACTATATCATATTCAATAAAAATTATTGATAAAGGGCCAGTGTCAATGGTCCCCAGGACAAACAGTTGATCTAATCCTTCCATACTCTATCCAAATGAAAAAAAACTGCCTTTAGATATACTTTAGGATTCTAAAGTACTCATGAGAGAAGGCATGGCAATATGTGAGAGACCAGAAGAGTGCAGAGAATGTATCAACAACAATAAACTTTAATGAAGTAAGAGACAAAGTGGGAGAAATGATGAAATATCAGGTAACGTAAACCAGTTATGCAGCTTTCTCAAATACCATATACTGTATACTCGAGTATAAGTCGAATTTTTCAGCACATTTTTTTGTGCTGAAAGTGCCCCCCTCGACTTATACTCGAGTCAAGCACTTTTCTGCAGCAAAAAATTTAATTTTCCAAACCAATTTTGGGGCCCCGTATCTAAGGGTCACTTGGTTCTAGGAACCCCAAATTTGATGTGCAAACCCAGTGGAACTGGTACCATAACATATCCAAAGCTGAAGTTCCTAGCACTAAGTGGCCCTGAGATACTGTCATTCTCTGCTGCAGAAAAGTGCTTGACATTTCTAAACCGATTTTGGGGCCCCATATCTCAGGGCCACTTGGTACTAGAAACCCAAGCTTTGGAAATTTTATGGTGCTAGTTCCACTGGGTTTGCACACCAAATTTGGGGTTCCTAGCACTAAGTGGTCCCGAGATACGGGGCCCCAAATTCGGTCAACTGTGTCCATCTGCAGCAATGTCATCTCGGGACCCTTTGGGTTCAGAGACCCCAAATTTTGGCTGCAGCTAGGGGGCATCTAGGAACCCTTAACTACCGAGTTTGAAGTTCAGGGGACCTATGGCTGCAAATGGGCACAGGGAGGCATGCAAATGGGCACAGTGATGCTGCAAATGGGCATTGTTGACCCTCTTTTCCACTTACAGTAGCTGTGCATTTCTCACCCTCGTCTTATACTCGGGTCAATAAGTTTTTCCTATTTTTTTGTGGTAAATTAGGGCCTCGACTTATACTCGGAACGACTTATACTCAAGTATATACGGTAATACTTTTTGATGGTGCATTTAAAAATCTGAGGGGATGGTAAAAAAATGACTGTATATGTAAGGGAGGTACAGAGAGAGAGAGAGTGTAGCACTCTATCATTAAATTATAACATTCATAGGGGTTGATTTACTAAAACTGTAGAGAGCAAAATCTGGTGCTGTGCATGATAGCCATTCAGCTTTTAACTTCAGCTTGTTCAATTAGGCTTTGACAAAAAAAACTGGAAGCAGATTGGTTTCTATGCAGAGCTGTACCGGATTTTGTACTCTCTAACTTGAAGGAAAAAAAACATAGTGTGTTAGGTTATCCAACATTTACTGATATTCCTTGGGGTACCACTACTGGAGAAACAGAAGAATCAAATTCAGATCACAACTCATAGCTGAAATAGTAGAGAGAGCTACACATCCTTTTCTAGGAACTGGGTATAATACCAGTCACCACATATAATTTTTATATGGCTTTTAAACTTTATTATCCAAGAACAGATACAAAATAATTAGATATAATACACTGATATGCTATTGTCTTGTTTCCATATTGCACTGAAAAAATATAGAATATCTGTGCAGGCATTATAAGAGAATGAAAGTTGTGTCTGAAATGCATTGAGATAGAAATTATGTATTTTTAATTCATATTAAATGTTAAATATTAAAGTAATTTTTACCAGTAAAATCCCCAGATAAAAGAAGAAGATAACATTTATAGTTTGTGCTATGCTTTGAGGATTAAAAGCATACTCTTTCATGCTTTATTACCAACTGTGTAAGTAAAAAGCAATTTCCTAAAATGCCAGTGAACTGTATACTGCAAAATTGTACTATAAACCTGTTCCAAGTTACTTAAAGAAAATATTAAACATGCTGATAAAACATTTAAAACAAATTAAAGAGTTTTCCTTGCTTGCATGTAGGCAAAACGTATTAAAATAATGTTCTACGCAATGGGAAGAAATGATTGTACATTTAGATAAGACTAATTGGAGACTCCTGCCAAGTATATTGCTATTTGAGCCTTTGTCATTTTGTGTGCTGGCTTAATTGATGAGTTAGATTTTATATAGCTTAATGTACCAAGTGTGGATGGTTGCTTAGGTGTAATGTGTCCCATTGGACAAAGCCAAGAGTCCCCTGTCACTTGTTTATTCAATTTTCAGCCTTTTTTAAAAAAAAAAGCTTGAACAAAGGACAGTTCTTAGTTGGGACATATAATTTAATTTCTGCTTCAGGTGTGCTGAGATGGTAACAGGCTTTCAGCATTAGATTCCTTCTACATGAATACAATCATACAGCAGCAGTGTACTTGGGATGAAACATAAAAAGTCTAGGTTGATTATTTTACTGCACATTCAGGGCTCATGTACATGCTTTCGGTGCCCATGTGCCAAAATGCCCCAAAGATCAGATATGTCACAACATTTCTAATTGAACATGTCTCAGTGCATTGAGAAGCCATACTAAATGAATGGCACTGCAATGTACTAATGTATTTAGTAGTAGTAAACCCAGAAGCATTAGTAAACCCAAAAACAATAATTTATTATATTGCAACTTCCCAATTCTTAGATGTGATGGCTGCAATTGTTTTTTTTTTTTTTTGGCTTTCTTTCTTCTGTTTTGATCTGGTGATCCAGCCAGTAAGTCTTTAGTTTTTCAAAAGAACAAGCCCTCCTGCAGATGCATTAGTTTACAGGGGTGAGACAAACTATTTAACACTGACAGGGCCGCTTACAATGATCAGCTTTTATTTATTCATGTAAAACCTTTGCTGTAACAGATTAAAAAGTGTGAGCTGGAGTTTGGCTTCATTTTGTTAATGTATTTAAACCTGCTAGTACATTTAATACACACACACACACTGACAATGCGGAGGTCTGCTGTTCTCCCTGGGCTCATTTATACAGAATAGAGGCACTTGAATACAGGGAGTGTGTTACTGGTCAGATCACCAGATGAAAACAGAGGGAACAAACTAAAAAAACACGAACACAGCCAACATATCTAATTATTGGTAAGCTGCAATATATTACATTTTTCGTTTTGTGTTTAATACTGCTTTAACATCAGTTGCTGCATTATCATTTGTTGGGTTAAAGCAGCCCAATGCACTAAAAAACACTATGATGTGTTGCCATTGAGGGGGCATTTCAAATTAATGGCAACACAACACGTTAATGTGAGTGTTTCATCAAAGCATTGATGTAAATGGGCCCTCCAAAAAAATATACCAGCAAACGCAAAAAAAAAAAAGAAAACGGATTTTGCTGCAATATGCTCTTTTAAGCTGGTGCTGTCCCCAGCAATAATTAATTTCTGCCACTAGCCAGGCTTCTATTTTTTATGACAACAAGCATCATTCAACTCACTACATCCAAGCACAGGCTGTCATGAATTCACCCATGAGGGGCATCATTGTACCATCCTGGGAAGAGCCTGCTACTGCACTCAATGGCATTACAAGGTAACTGACATTTAATTTGCTAATGTACAGTTTATCATAAGCAGTTGCCTTTTTTTTTCAATGAAACAATTGTTTTCACTTTTTTTTCTTCCTTTATTACATCTCATTGATGCTGATCTTCTACTGTCTCCTTCTAACCACTTCCTGTCTACATACAATCACTCCAAAGATGACATTGGGTGGGTGATCTAATGGTGACAACTTTGGACATGTTAAAGCTTATATGAGATTTTAGTGATATACATTTAACTTTAAACTCATATGTTGTCCTCATAGGATCGCACCTCATGCACGCCCTGTGGGCCATGCTCTGGAGCGTTCTGTCACCCACTGTGTGCACCTGACACAGCCGATTGCCGATCACTATATTGGCCTGTTGCCAGTACATGTGATTGCTGTGGCCAATCAAAGCAGATCATGTGACAATTGTACACAATAAAAGGTTTTGATTAATGCCTTTCATTGTGTACTATTGTGATGAGCTCTGTGACAGTCACGGTGATCACATGGTAAAAACAGGGCCAATCACAGCCCATCTGTACCAGGTGATTAGCTGTGGCCAATCACAGCTAATCACAGTAGTAAACACTGAATGAATAGTTTTCATTCAGAAAAAATGGTTGCTTATAACTGTAAAATTCACAGTTATAAGCAATCATAGTGTGTAGAAAAAAAAAACTTGATCACCTTCTCAGAGTAGTACAGTGTTACTATAGTAGCACTGTATTGCTCTGGTCACTGTAGGTAAAAACATATGTAATACAAAGAAAAAAATATTTAAAAAGTGGAAAAACAAATTATGACAATTCCAAAGAGCCATACTTTTGGGGATATTTGTACTGTCCTGGCGTTTTAGGGCCTCAAAAAATGAAGCCATCAGTAAATCAGAATTCATCGATTTTCAAATACTGTATATACCATAGTTTGTGGACTCTACTAAATATTATACACTGATTTGGGTTATTTTCACAAACAAAATGTAGCAGTATAAATTTTGGCCTACATTTATGAAGAAAGATTATTTATTTGCAAAATATTATAACATAAAACAAAGAAAAATGCGTTTAAAAATGTTTTGGTCTTTTTTCATTTATTTAGCAAAAAAAAAAAACAGTAGTGAATAATTACCACTAAAAGAAAGCTCTATCTGTGTGAAAAAAATTATAAAAATTTCATATGGATAAAGTGTTGCATGATCCTGTAATTGTAATTCAAGGTGACAGCGCTGAAAGCTGAAAATTGGTCTGGGCAGGAAGAGGGTTAAAGTGTCTGGTACTGAAGTGATTAAAGCCCAACTTTGGGTTGCAGGCTTTCCCCACAGGTGGCCCCTGTCTCCTTCTTCAGAGGCTTCCCTACTTTGTATGCTATCCTTTTTTTCTGTAGTATATTTACCATTTTACTGATGTGTTCTGGCAGGTTATGTGGCATGCAGGCTCTTTTTCATCTCCTAAAGTTCGCCAGTGGTAGGTGGTGCCCAGTGATGCAGAAAGTGTATCACTATGAGTGAAGAGTGCTATGGTAATACCCCCCTGGCAGGAGGGAAGAGGGTGTCAGCACTATGCTCTTCATTGATAGTGTGTCTTTAGATTTCCTTCTAGCCTCATTCAATTGGAAACGCTGAGGACGTCTCTTGGCAAAAAAGAAGTACTATGAGGGAAAGCTGTGTATTAAAGGTACATTTTACAGCCCTCACTACTTTTAATATTTTTCTATCTGGGGCCCTTAATGCTTAAACAATTCCTGGGGTTGGGCAATAAGGTAAAGCAAAAAATGGAAAGCGGCATTTTCTTATTATTACTATCACCATTTTCAAGGGAAACACAGCATTTGAGGTTAAATAATTGTCTTTAAGAACTAAAAAAGTTAAAAATGAGATAATATTTTTAGATACCAGTCAGTATTTAGAGATTTAAAATGCTCTGTATACTTTCAGAGAGAACTGAATATTTGTGAAACAATTATTACATGTATGTTAATAGACTATTTAATATACTGCCATTAGTCTAGGCTACAGTATTATTTAGAATCTAGAATGTATCCAAACCAAAAAAAAAAAGTTGCCGACAGCCGCACGCCGATGTATCGGCACAATGGCACGGGCAGGCATAAGGGCTTACCTGTACGTCCCTGCCTGCTCGCAGACAGTCGGTCCGATCAAACCCCCCCCCATGGTGCCTGCGGCGGTTGGATTATCTTCAGGAGTGATCCGAGGTGAGGGGGAGGCCACTGATTCATGGCCACCCTCTCACGATTGCTCCTGGTGAATGAAAATCTTCTTCTGCTGCTGTAATATAAACAGCAGCAGAGGAAGTGATGTCATCAATCCTCGTGAAGCCTTTTCGTTCCGGCTTCCGAGGAGAGAAGACATCAAGTAAGTTTGCACCAACACAACACTTACAGTAGAACACTCTAGGCACACTTTTCAGCCCCAATCACCCCCTGTACCCCCTGTCACAGTGACACCAATAGCAGTTTCTTTTTTCTGATTATTGCATTGGTGTCATTTTGTGACAGTTATAAGTGGTAGGGCAGTTAGTGTTAGGCCCCTAGGTCTAGGGTACCCCTCTAACCCCCCTAATAAAATTTTAACCCCTTGATAACCCACCATCACCAGTGTCACTAAGCGATCGTTTATCTGATCGCTGTATTAGTGTCACAGGTGACGCTAGTTAGGCAGGTAAGTATTTAGGTTCGCCGCCAGCGTTTTATAGCATCAGGGACCCCCATATACTACCTAGTAAAGGTTTTAACCCCCTGATTGCCCCCTAGTTAACCCTTTCACCAGTGATCACCGTATAACTGTTACGGGTGACGCTGGTTAGTTCGTTTATGTTTTATAGTGTCAGGGCACCCGCCGTTTATTACCTAATAAAGGTTTAACCCCCTAATCACCCCGGCGGGTGATATAAGTAAGGTTTTAGGGTCAGAGAGGGTCTGCATCACCCCAGGCAGTGTCAGGTTAGTGCCAGTACCGCTAGCACCTATGCACGCAGCATACACCTCCCTTAGTGGTATAGTATCTGAACTGATCAATATCTGATCCGATCAGATCTATACTAGCGTCCCCAGCAGTTTAGGGTTCCCAAAAATGCAGTGTTAGCGGAATCAGCCCAGATACCTGCTAGCACCTGCATTTTGCCCCTCCACACAGCCCAGCCCAGCCCACTCAAGTGCAGTATTGATCGATCACTGTCACTTACAAAACACTAAACACACATAACTGCAGTGTTCGCAGAGTCAGGCCTGATCCCTGTGATCGCTAATAGGACGTACACACGGTCGGACTTTGTTCAGACATTCCGACAACAAAATCCTAGGATTTTTTCCGACAGATGTTGGCTCAAACTTGTTTTGCATACACACGGTCGCACAAAGTTGTCGGAATTTCCGATCGGCAACCACGCGGTCACGTACACCACGTACGACGAGACTAGAAAAGGCCGGTTCAGAACCAAGCGCGGCACCCTTTGGGCTCCTTTTGCTAATCTCGTGTTAGTAAAAGTTTGGTGAGAGACGATTCGCGCTTTTTCAGACTCGTGGCTTTCAGATCGTTTTCTGCCGTTCAGTTTGTGCTTGTGGGTATGTATCTGCTCCTCAGGACGTGCAGAGTAGAGTTCATGCTGTGCGGGGGCTTGGTGTTGGGGTCCTGACCTTGACACAAGTCCAGTCCATGAACAGGGTGGGGAGGAGTTCATGGACCAAGAATTGGTTGCTTCAGCATGACCAGTTCTCTCATATGCCTTTGCTCCGTGAGATCCGTGAGAATAATCCTGATGATTTCAGGAACTTTCTCAGGATGACGGACCCCGTGTCTCACCGTCTGTTGGCTTCGCTGACCCCCTATATCAGCAGGCAGGATACCTGCATGAGGCAAGCCATCACTCCGGAGCAGAGGTTGGTCGCTACCCTGCGGTATTTGGCCACAGGGAGAAGCCTGCAGGACTTAAAGTTCTCAACAGACATCTCCCCCCAGGCTCTCCTTTGTGGACATTTACTGCTTGTGTTTGTTTGAGCTGACCCTGACAGAAATGTGTGGAGTCCAGAAAATGTTGTGATTGTGTTACCTTACAAAGCACTGTTGGCTGTTATTTACTAAATGCAAAGACACTTTTCACTACAAGTGCACTTGCAACTGCACTGAAACAGCACTTGTAGTGCAAAGTGGATTTGCCCTTAGGAAATTACCCCCATTTTCTCATAAAACAACAATTACATCACCCCAAAAGTGTTGTAGCGTTGAGACAATAATCCACACATTCTTGATTAACAATCTTTTTAATACCTGCTCAATCACATGTGCATTTACCAAAGGTTTTTCTGACAAAACAACATGTTTGTTGTATAACAATTTTTGTGGTGTCATTATCCAAAATCAAAATGTGCATTTTATAGAAAACAGACATGTGTAAAACCAACAAGAAAGACACAAATCTTGATCTTACAAAGTTCACATTTGGTAGAACTTGAAGGCAATATCAGACATGAGTATTTAGGAACTGTGTTTGATATTGCGTTCAGATGGGGTGAAATCACCCCAGGAAAAGCCAATTTCGGAAGATGCACACAAATTTCACAATGTCAACATGTGCTAGCTGCCATCACGGGGGATCAAGGGATGTGTTTTGGGGGAGAAAGCCCTTCCTCACCGCTACTTTATTATTGAGGAAGGGGTTGAACCCCCAAAACGCGTCCATTAATCTCCCGTGATGGCAGATAGCACATGTTGGCACACTGTGTGCATCCTCCAAATTTGGCTTTGGGAAAAATCACAAAAACATTTCGCACATTGTAGCACACAAAAGAAGAAAGTGATTTGGAGGGGTTTTAAACTCGCCCCAAAACATCAATGATGTTTTTATATTTTGGAATAACATCATTGATGTTTTGCTTGATGATTTCCAATTGTAAATTACACCCCATGATCTCCCCGATCAGGATCTGGGCACTTTCGGATGTGAAAGGATCTGGATCCACAACCTCACGATCACCTAAAAAGAGAGGAAACCCAAAATAAATTAGGTTTCAAAAAAATGCCGCCATCCATCTCTTATCTGAGCCTGTGGTCGCAGACACTCACCTGTTGTGGTGACTAGATAAGAAAATTCGGAATGAGAGGAAAATTCAGAAGCACCACATCCCAAATAATAACTTTAAATATTGGAGAAGGGCATTGAGGCCATTATGTAGGCCTCAGGGACTTTTAACGGTGCTTAAGTCAATAATATACCGGACGTATCATAAAATAATATTTTATTAGACACTCTCATTAAAAGGAAACAGACATTAATAAAAGACAATATACAAAACAGAAAAAAAGGGAGGATGACCCTTTGATACAGAAGTTAATACCACTTTCTCAACATGTTTCGCTTTCATAAGCTTCTTCAGGAGATATATTTGTGATATTAGAGTCAACTTTGTATTGCAGTGGAGTAGCAGTCAAAGAAGGGGGCAGTATACGTCCATACACAGCTGATGGATAAGCTGGACCTGGAGGTATTGCTGCAAACTCTCACAGAGAACCTAAAAGATATGGGCATAATAAGAGGATGTCTCTGAGTATCATCTATACTGGAATGCATAATTGTTATAAAAAACAAACGAACGTAGATGCAAGGACTTACTGTGATGATCAAGATTTCTATTAAGCAAAATTGCCCGTCAGGAGGATCCCTCTGCCCCACGTATCAAGCAGGAAATGACAGAAGTTGGCGGGGAAACAAAAGCCCCGCTTTTAAACCTCTCCAGCGTGACGACGTCTGACTCATCGTCACGCTGCGGACCGAAAAAGACACCTGCGCATGCGCACGTATCCGACTTCCATACGGAGAGCAGCGTAAGTGACGTCGGGTACTACAGGCGGACCCGCGGCCATCTTGGAAAATCCTATGCCCTGAGTTTGATAATAAGAAGGCTCACAGGGCTCAAAAAGGAGAAAATTGAATTATGCTTGGTATATACAATGACGCAATCAAAGTTAATGGTCTCTGATGTGGCGTGGCTGTCACACGGCCCTGTTTGGGGATTTTATTGCCCTGATACTTTGCATTGAAGGAGCCCAAAGATACTAACAGAGATTATATAATATAATGAATGCCGTGTGTATGAATAAATCGGAAACAAAAAGAGCAGCACTCGGTGTCCAAAAAACGGGCAGCGAAGCAATCAAAACATTGATTAGGAAATGATTGGCTAGGTGCCCGGGGTGTCCGTACATGCCAAAGAATATAGAGGAAAGGAGACCAAGGACGAAGCATAAGCTCATACCACATTACATTCAATAACAGAAATTATGATAATCAAACAAATTAATCCATCAATCAATACATAAATAATTTATAATTTATATGAGTGGAAAAAAAAAAAAAAAGGAGATATTATAAAAAAGGTTTGTAACTCAAGGTATCATTTAAGCCTGGATGTTTCAAAGCATTGAGGGTAATAACAATCCACTTGGTTTCACGTTGTAACAATATTTTATCGTAATTACCCCCTCTTTCATTTGGGGGGACATGTTCCAAGACGTAAAAGTGCATCATCCGATCATCAAATTGGTGATGGAGGCCCATATGTCGACTTATAGGGGTCTCCATCTTTTTTTTACAAACTAAAGAGACATGGTCTCTAATCCAATGGAAAAAGGGGCGTTTGGTTTTACCCACATAATATGCATTGCATTCGCATATCATTATATAAACTACGCCTATGGATTGGCATGTAGCTGGGAACTTAGGGTTGTATAACTGACCATTGGGGAGAGTGATATTGCGAGATGCATAGATATATCT
This sequence comes from Lithobates clamitans, assembly GCA_037952925.1. Lineage (NCBI taxonomy): Eukaryota > Metazoa > Chordata > Amphibia > Anura > Ranidae > Lithobates > Lithobates clamitans. The sequence goes on from JBBGZY010000152.1 coordinate 994,814, forward strand.
GCAAAAGTCACATTTGTGGCAGGGTCTGGTGCCTTTGTTTTTAGTATGCGTTGTAGGTGGTGGGGCATGATGACTATGGACTAAGTGGTCTTTAATTGATCGGGATCGACGGAAAGTAATCTCAGGGTAGTGTTTGAGATGTTTGGACACCCTGGGGTCTCCCATCAGTAAATACCAGTGCTTTTGCAGCAGCTCCCGCATTTGCCGATGTTGTCCAGAGAAGGTGGTAATCATTCTAAGGCCAGGGACCAATTTGGATTTTGTAGGCCTATAAATTAGTTGATTACGTTGGTTTCTTTTCACTCTAAGATAGGCTCTTTTTAAACATTTATTGCTGTAGCCTCATGCCTTGAGACGTTCCCTCAGTGCCCTGGCCTCGGATTCGAAATGGATATTCTCACTGCAATTTCTCCTTAATCTTAGATACTGTCCATAGGGAACATTATTTATGAGTGGTTGGGGATGGGAGCTGGCAGCATGCAGGAGTGAATTTCCCGCTGATGCTTTTCGAAAAAGAGTAGTTCCAATGGTTCTATCTGGGTTGATGAAGAGAGTAACATCCAAGAACGTTAAGGTCATTTGGCTTGCTTCCATGGTGAAGGTTAAATTATAGGGATTAATTTTCAGGCCCTCAAAAAAGGACGAAAGCTCTTCTCTACTTCCAGTCCAAATTAGGAAAACATCATCAATATATCGTTTCCATATTGATATGTTTTTCGTCAAATTTTCCAAATCTTCCCTAAAGAAAAGACTCTGCTCCCACTCCCCCAGGTACAGGTTCGCATAGGTGGGGGCACATCTGGTCCCCATAGCGACCCCCTGCACCTGGAGGTAGTGGGAGCGAACAAACAGAAAAATATTGTTCATGAGGATTATCCTCATGAACAACATTTTTCTGTTTGCTCGCTCCCACTACCTCCAGGTGCAGGGGGTCGCTATGGGGACCAGATGTGCCCCCACCTATGCGAACCTGTACCTGGGGGAGTGGGAGCAGAGTCTTTTCTTTAGGGAAGATTTGGAAAATTTGACTCTCTGATCTTTCTGTACTGCTCATGTTCTCGTAATTTCAGGACCGACCACCCCGAATTTCCGGTGCAGACTCCTGACCACTTTCGCCATGATCTTGGCCTTTCGGATATTGGGGTTGGGGTAAGGCCCATACTTTCCATCATAGTCGGCCCTCTTCAGGATGTCCACCATCTCCAACATCTCCCCAAAGGACATATTTGAGTCCTTTAATCTCCTACTGGATCGGGACGTTTCAGGCTCCGGCCTTTCCTCCTCCTCCTCCTCCTCGTTGCTACAATTAGCACGATCCTGCTGTCTATCCGCCATGTGCTCTTCCCCCACTGCGCCGAACAAAAAGTGGCGGGGAATAGACTAGAAAGAACGTCAGGGGCGGGCGGAGTTATACGCATGCGCAGTGTGTATAAATCGTAACACGCGTGCGTCTTACGTACGATCTGTGAGCGGAGGAAGGAGCATCGGAGATGCCGATCGTGCTAACGAAGGTAGGATCTAAACTTGGGCCTATACTGCTTCAAAATGGAAGCCTATATTGTAACAAGATTAGGGGAGTTTGGCCTGACATTAGGGTTTGTCTTGTGTTGTGTCTTGCAGAGAAAATGGATGGGTTCAATGACCGCAATTTCCTGCCCCTGTTTATTGACAAATACAGGGAGCTGCCCTGTCTGTGGCAGGTGAGACACCCCCACTATAATCACAAACAGAAGAGGCAGGCAGCGCTGGAGAAGCTGCTGGAGTTGGTGAAGCCGGTGGTCCCCACAGCAACCATCACCTATTTAAAAGCTAAAATTGGTGGCCTGAGGAGCACATATCTGAGGGAGCGCAAGAAGGTCACAGATTCCCAGAGGTCCGGAGCTGCAGCAGATGACGTTTATGTCCCCAGGCTGTGGTACTATGAGAGACTGCGATTTCTGTCAGACCACACTGAAGTCAGGGAATCCCTCTCTACTCTTCCTTCCACTCTTCCTTCCACCCCAGCTGAGGCTTCCGATGTCCAACCTGGGCCTTCCAGCCAGGAAGAAGTGGAGGAGCCCAGCTGGAGTCAGGTATAGCATTCTTCTACAGATTTCTGGGCAATAAATAAATGATGTTTACTAGATGTTATTATTGATCATTAATTGCTGATTAAAAAAAGTGTTTTACATATCAATAGACAGTAGTGGGCACCCAAAATTGGGACAAGAATGCAAAATGCTGAGCTCAGAAGGATAGTCTGTTATATTTGTTAACATTCAATTTGCAGCATTCAGGAGGTGAAAATTGTGTGTGATTGATGTAAAAAATACTAAAACTATGTCCCTTTTTCATACACAGGAAGAACCCAGCCAGGAGGAGGCTGTGGAACGTGGCAGTCAGGAGGAGGCGGGGATTAGTGGCAGCCAGGAGGAGGCGGGGCTAAGTGTCAGCCAAGAGAAGCCTGGGACAAGTCGCAGCCTGACTGAGTCTCAGGTTCCTCCCCTCCGCCTGCCATACAAAAGGGCCAGGAAGGCCACTCCCAGTCCTGTGCAGGATTCAGCATACAGGCTGATCCAGGAGGCTTCTGCGTCCCTCAGAGCCTTCCCCAGTCCTGCAGAGGCCTTTGCCTGCATGGCTGCCACAAAATTGCAGGGCATGCAGGAGCACCAACGCAAGCTCTCTGAGGACCTGATTTATAAAGTCCTACGTAAGGGGGAGAGTGGGGAACTAACACCCAACACGGATGTCATTGAGATCGACGATCCTCCTACTCCTCCTCCTCCTGCTGCCACAACTCCACCACCACAGCCAAAGCCTGTAAGGAAGCGTGGAAGGAAGACCAAAGAGTGATTGCCCTGGGTTCAGTCTGGTCTGACAGAAGATGCAGTCTCTCGTATGACCACAGCCTGGGGACATAGATGTCATCTGCTGCTTTCCAGATCTCTGGGACTTCTGGACCACACTGCACTCCCTTAGATATGGACTCCTCAGGCCACTAATTTTGCTTTTAAATAATTGATGTCTGCCCTGGGGGTCCAAGGCTTCGCCAATTTCTGCAGTTTCTCCAGCGTTGCCTCCCTCTTTGTGTTTTTATAGTTGTGACCCCTTAATAAAAAATTTTTAGGTAAATTCTACTCTCCTGTGTGTGTTTTCATCCAAAAAGGACAGTTTGTTGGTGAGTATTCAGGTACATTTCTAAAGTACAATGTGAAATTAACAAGGGACAACAACACCAAACAATCTCCTACAGATTAAATAGAACAACATATTAGTGGTGTTGTGGGAACTTGTCACCAAAAACACACAAACATTTTCGGGAGTACAAATCAAAATCACCAAAAAAATAAAAATAAAAAAGAGAAACACAAAAAAAGATTCTACATTAAAGCCAAAAAAAAAAAATACAATATACAAAAATATGTTGTCAGATGTGGGAAATCAAAATATATTGAGGGAATCCCGATACATAGTAACAAAATAAGTTTGTGAGAAGTGTGTGTGAATATGAGCAGCAAAACTACTTAATTCTTGTCACATTATAAAGAAGAAGAGAGTGCGCTGTATTAAACCATTGAACATTGCAGCGTGACGAAAGTGCTGTATCCATTGCGAACGCTAAGTTTACCAGAATGAGCTGTCCCGTCTCGGAATTTCTTCTGAGCATGCGTGGCACTTTGTGCGTCGGAACAGGCCACAAACGGTCGGAATTGATGCGATTGGATTTTGTTGTCGGAAAATTTTATCTCCTGCTGTCCAACTTTGTGTGTCGGAAAATCCGATGGAAAATGTCCGATGGCGCCCACACACGGTCGGAATTTCCGACAACACGCTCCGATCGGACATCGTCTATCGGAAAATCCGACCGTGTGAACGAGGCATAACAGTTTTTTAGTAGTGTTTTGATACAGTCGCTAACAGTCAGGAGCTTTTTTGCCTGTGAGTCTCACTAGTGTATCACTAAATTTAGAGCCCAAAATTGCAAAGTGAAGACACACTAGTGAAGAGGCCTACACATTTCTGAGCATGACAGATAGTGAAGAGGAAGTCACTCATCTGTCACATTCAGGCTCAGAATACAAACCTGTAGACAGCAGTGGCTTCATGACAGATAGCTCTGATGACAGAGTTGTGGTCCCTGCCAAGGTCAGGCGTACCAGACCCCAAATATTCTTCTTCTGCTGTTGAGGTGCAAGAACTGCAGGGCTCTCGTATGGAGCAGAGAAGTACTAGTGCCGCTATTCCTTCTGGTGAACTGGCAAGCACCAGTGGCCTAGTACACCCTGGTCGTACATACAGCACTGCAGTAACACTTGGTGACGTGGCGAGTCCCATAAGTGCTGTTCAAGCTGGCGAGGTGGCAAGCACAAGTAGTGTCCTGCTGCCACCAAGAAGATGAACACAGGCCCATTGTGCCCTTCCTGCTGCATTCGCCAATCCTAATTGGGAACCCACCACTTCTGCAGCACCTGTACTTCCCCCATTCACTGGCCAATCCGGCATTCAAGTGGAAACAGTTGATTTTAGGTCACTTGATTTTTATTCACTGTTTTTCACCGAAGATCTCTATAGATCTATTGTGGACCAAAGCAATTTGTACGCTGGTCAACACATCGCCACTATTCCCCAATCCTCCCTTGCCCGTGTTCTCTGCTTCCATGGCCAGGGCACGATACAAGCAGATTTTGCGGTTCATGCACTTTAACAACAATGAACTCTGTCATCCTCGTGGAGACCCTGGATACGATCAGCTCTACAAATTTTGGCCCCTCGTAAATCACTTCTGTGACAGACTCACCCGGGACAGAGGCTATTGGAGGGGACTGAACGCAAGCCTCTTGCCCACTGATTATGGGCCCTAGCATTTGGGGGAATTGTGCTCTCTGTGAGCTGTATGCCTGTGGACCCTGGGGTTGGTGTTACTTTGGATTCAGCATCATGTCCCCCCAAAACACACAGACTCTGGAACCCGTTATATGCCATATTAGAATGATAAGACTGAATTATACTGTTGGGACACATCCTGTGAGGAGATGCTAATGTCATCAACTCCACTCATCTGTCTGATGTCAGCTATAATGTGTTTAATGTAAATAAGTTTAGTCTAGGTTCTAAGGGTATTTAACTCATTGTTGTTTGTTCTAATTAACCCTGTGTTGATGTTTATGGTAATGTATGTTAATTGAATGAGCTGATCACATTGTCCTCTATACAATGTAGGAGATGGGACGACTCCTATTGGAGCTCATGTTAATTAGGTTAATTAGGTTTTGTTTGTATTGTTAATTGTAATTAGCTCCAGCTATTGTGTTTATACTACTGTGTGAAGCTCGGTGCCCACAAGTCTGTCATCTGGTCTGGGTAAATGTTTTAGTAAATTAGCTCATGTTAATTAGGTTAGCTTTGAGTCAGCCTGGTGTATAAATGTGTGTGAGATCTCAAATAAAGAGTTAGTCCTGATTTACTCCTAGACTGGTGTTGTCTAGTTCTTGGGGGTTCCTATAGCCAGATCCATTGGACTCGTGTTCCAGAACTTAGGAAGCAGTATACTGACGGAAGCCCTCAAGCGGAGTGTGGGACGTTCCGTGACATTGGTGGCAAGCAGCGGGAAAGCTTCCTGCAGTCTGGGACATCCAAACCTCCAACTGGATCCAAGATCAGCATAGCAGACTTCAGTCACCCCAGCGAAGATATTGACCTGGCATCAGAGTTTCCGGGGCTGCTGCGGATCATCCTTTCAACATACACCAGGACTGTGTCTGAGGATGAATACCTGGAGCTCAGGCAGCTGATTCGGGTAAAGCTCTGGATTGGAGCCCTTCAGCTCGCTGGTATAAAACAGGGCAAGTGCTTTCCGACCCAAGAGAAACGGGCCAGTGACCAACGGGCATTGCGGATGGCATTCCTGGGAGAGCAGCCCCAGGAGCAATGAGTGACTGAGTTGGACAGGCTGGTCCAGCAGGAGATAGAGCTGGACAATCGTTATCGGGCTCTGCAATGGCACGCAGAGGAGGGATATTTAGGGGAGACAACAGAATACTCTCCGGAGGGATATGACTTTGGCGGCCCTGGATTGCTGTGGGAGAGCCTTACAGATCATTTTATGTTTGGCGATGAAGGGGAACCTGACCTTGAGGACCTGAGAGAATATAGAGAGGCTATGCTCGGTCTTGCAGGGGTCTCAGAGCTCAAACCTGATCTGGACCATTTGCTAAGGGAGGAACAGCATCTGGAAAGGGCATACAGGAAACTGCTAGAACAAGTTCAGCAGCATGCCAGAGAATCGGCAGTGGAAAATCTGAAGATTGCCGTCCCCAAACCTGAAGTGCTGACCACAGGGCAGAGTTCTGCTAACCTCTGTCCAGCACTGATAACATCTTCTGGGTTCCATGAACAGGAGATGGTGAACCTCTATCCCCAGACACCAGTTATAGAGATAGGGGATTTAATAGACTTTTCTGCTGAGGAAGAACAACCTGATGAGCCTCCAACAGAAGAGCTGGTATTAGGGCCAAACTTCACTGTGCTCTGCCCAGCACCAACAGCAGTATCTGTGGAGTTACAACAAACTTCTCCAGCAGAAGTGCTGGCAACCGGACAGAGGGTCCAAAACCTCTGCCCCACACCTGTGGCAGTTTCGGAGGCCCAGGGTGAGAAGGTGGCAATCACTTTCCAGCAGCAGATACAGGGGGAGAAGGGAGAGGAGGTGTGTGTTGTCCCTCCCCAACAGTTGGCCAGGGTGGAGCAAGTGGCCTTCCCTCCCCAGCAAAGATCAGTGCACCTGGGAGACAGTACCATAGACATGTCGTCCAAGCAACCAGATGAGGGAATGGAAAAGGAAGCAGCCAGCTCACCTCCCCAATGGCAGCTACACAGTTTGGGAGTGGAGGAAGCCAGCCTCCTGCCCCAACGGTTAGCCGGAGCGGAGGATGCGGAGTCCCCAGCAGAAGTGCTGGCAACAGGGCAGAGTGTTACCAACCTCTGCCCAGCACCGGCAACAACTACAGAGTTCCAGGGAGGCGGGGTAGTCGGCCTCCCTCCCCAACAGTTAGCTGGAACAGATGGTGTGGGGTTTCCAGCAGAAGGGCTGGCAACAGGGCCGAGGACTGCTGGACTCTGCCCTCAACTAACAGAGGATGGATTTCCTGTGAAGGTGGATGGGACTTCAGTCTCCACCTGTATACCCCAGGGATGCTGGGCAGTCGGCCCAGATCCCCAACAGCATGACGGAGTGAGCCCAGTCACCCTGTCTTCTCTCCAGCGGCAGAAAGGACTCCAGGGAGAAGGGCCAGTCCAGGCCTCTCCCGAGCGGCAGATATGTTCTCTGAGAGAGGCAGAGGTTGGCTGGGTGAGTAATGCTTTGTTTGGAACAATTTATTTGGGGTACTGTGTGGGTACAGGCATTAGAGGACTGGAGCTACTTACTAACTTCGGAGTCAACCCGTCTGGGGTCTCCTCCTGTGTTAGTCTCCTGCCGAAAGGGGAGAAATGTGACAGACTCACCCGGGACAGAGGCTATTGGAGGGGACTGAACGCAAGCCTCTTGCCCACCGACTATGGGCCCTAGCATTTGGGGGAATGGTGCTCTCTGTGAGCTGTATGCCTGGGGACCCTGGGGTTGGTGTTACTTTGGATTCAGCTCCATGTCCCCCCAAAACACACAGACTCTGGAACCCGTTATATGCCATATTAGAATGATAAGACTGAATTATACTGTTGGGACACATCCTGTGAGGAGATGCTAATGTCATCAACTCCACTCACCTGTCTGATGTCAGCTATAATGTGTTTAATGTAAATAAGTTTAGTCTAGGTTCTAAGGGTATTTAACTCATTGTTGTTTGTTCTAATTAACCCTGTGTTGATGTTTATGGTAATGTATGTTAATTGAATGAGCTGATCACATTGTCCTCTATACAATGTAGGAGATGGGACGACTCCTATTGGAGCTCATGTTAATTAGGTTAATTAGGTTTTGTTTGTATTGTTAATTGTAATTAGCTCCAGCTATTGTGTTTATACTACTGTGTGAAGCTCGGTGCCCACAAGTCTGTCATCTGGTCTGGGTAAATGTTTTAGTAAATTAGCTCATGTTAATTAGGTTAGCTTTGAGTCAGCCTGGTGTATAAATGTGTGTGAGATCTCAAATAAAGAGTTAGTCCTGATTTACTCCAAGACTGGTGTTGTCTAGTTCTTGGGGGTTCCTATAGCCAGATCCATTGGACTCATGTTCCAGAACTTAGGAAGCAGTATACTGACGGAAGCACTCAAGCGGAGTGTGGGACGTTCCGTGACAACTTCAACCAATGTTTTGCAGACTTGTTTACTCCCCATCAAGTTGTCTGCCTTGATGAGTCCCTGATTAAGTTTTCTGCCCGCTTGTCATTCAAACAGTACCTTCCCAGCAAGCGTGCCAGATACGGGGTCAAGATGTATAAGCTCTGTGACAGGGCCAGAGGCTATACATGTAGTTTTATGGTTTACGAGGGAAGAGATAGTCACATAGAGTCAACAAACTGCCCTGACCACATAGGAAGCACTGGCAAGATTGTGTGGGACTTGGTGTCACCCGTATTAGGAAAGGGGTACCAGTTGTATGTGGACAATTATTACACGAGCGTGCCACTTTTTAGTCACCTGTTTGATCATCAGATTGGAGCATGTGGCACCATACGATCTAATTGCCAGGGCTTTCCCCAGCGGCTTGTAGATTCCCGTCTTAGGCTGGGGGAGAGAGCCTGCTTGAAGTGTAATAACTTGCTCGCTATGAAGTGGAGGGATGATAAAAATGTTTTTGTTCTTACCTCCCTTCATGCAGAAATGACTTTCCAAATTACTACGGCGACTGGTGTTGTGGAGAAACCCCTCTGTGTCCACGAATATAAGCAAAATATGGGAGGGGTGGACCTCAACGACCAGTTGGTAGTTCCGTACCTTGTTGCCCGTAAGGCCAGATGCTGGTATTAAAAGGTGTCTGTATACTTATTTCAATTGGCTTTGCTGAACGCTCATGTGCTATACAGAGCTTCAGGATGGACTGGAACCTTCCTTAAATTCCAGGAAGAGATCGTAAGAGCCCTTCTGTTTCCAGACGGTGCTCCACCCCACCTTCCCCAACCAAATGCAGTAAGCCGGCTGCATGAGAGACATTTTCCTTATGTCCTCCCGAGTACCCCTACCCAACGAGCCCCCCAAAGAAAATGTTGTGTCTGTAGAAAGCGCGGATATAGGCGTGACACCCGCTATTATTGTCCCTCCTGTCCTGACAATCCTGGTCTTTGCATTGGTGAATGTTTTGAGCGCTACCATACACTAGTTGAGTTTTAGCGAAGGGTACAGCATTGTACAGACTAGGCACACTTTCACAGGGTCTCCCAAGATGCCATCACATTTTGAGAGACCCGAACCTGGAACCGGTTACAGTTACAAAAGTTACAGTTATAAAAAAAAAATGTAAAAAAAAAAGTAAAAAAAAAATACACAAAAAAAAATAAAATAAAAAAAACAAAAATAGTTGTCGTTTTATTGTTCCCTCTCTATTCTCTCTCTATTGTTCTGCTCTTTTTTACTGTATTCTATTCTGCAATGTTTTATTGTTATTATGTTTTATTATGTTTGCTTTTCAAGTATGTAATTTTTTTTACTTTACTGTTTACTGTGTTTTATTGTTAACCATATTTTTGTTTTCAGGTACGACATTCAGCTGCGGATTTATTTATCTTGACAGCAACAGCGTTTGCTCCCATGATACATAAAGCCATGACTTCAGCGCTGCCGGAAGTGATTTCACCACCCCAGTTAAAAAAAAGAGCATATATGCCGAAGCATGGGGACAGCAGGGACGCAGGAGCGATTTGCTCCTACCTTTTGCAGGTGGATGCCCCCATGCTTCAGCATATATATATTTTAGGCACAGGTTGTGTTAAAAAATGTTTTATTTTTTACTATGTTTTTCTGTATTTGCTTTGCAGGTATGGTATGTCTTACTGTTATACTGTAATGTTAATTTGTTTTATTGTTAACCATAATTTGCTTAGCAGGTACGCCATTCAGTTGCAGCGTGGATTTATTTATCTTGACAGCAACAGCGTTTGCTCCCACAATACATAAAGCCATGACTCCAGTGCTGTAGGGGGTGATTTCACCACCACAGTTTAAAAAAAAGAGCATATATGCCGAAGCATGGGGCCAGCAGAGGTGGAGGAGCGATTTGCTCCTAACTTTTGGGGCGGATGCCACCATGCTTCGGCATATATAAATGGTGCATGTATGCCCATCATTAGAAGTGGGTGGATGAAGGGAGATATTCTAATGGTGGGCATACCCACCGATCAATCTCTATTTTTCGTTCAGCCCACAGTCTGCATGAAAAGATTACAATATATGCCCAACAAGGACCAGCAACGTACTGGTACAGTACCTGCCAGCGAGATTGTGTTTCCAGCGCGATAGCATCACGCTAGTTCTCGGTGACAGAGTATTGTGCATGTCACGCTGGCTCACTCATCGGGAAAGGAAAACTTTGTTTTCCTTTCCCGATGAGTGACAGGCAGTGCTAACAGCTGTCTGGTATGAATCCTGAGGGGGAACGCCGCGCCAAATTTTAAATGAAAAAAAACAGTGTGGGTCCCCCCCAGGGGCATACCAGGCCCCTAGGTCTGGTATGGATTGTAAGGGGAACCCCTACACCGAAAAATTGGCATGGGGGTCCCCCCAAAATCCATACCAGACCCTTATCCGAGCACACAGCCCAGCCGGCCAGGAAATGGGGTGGGGATGAGCGAGCGCCCCCCCTCCTGAGCCGTACCAGGCCGCATGCCCTCAACATGGGGGGTGGGTGCCTTGGGGGAGGGGGGCACCCTGCGGGGCCCCCCCACCCCAAAGCACCTTGTCCCCATGTTGATGAGGACAAGGGCCTCTTCCCGACAACCCTGGCCGATGGTTGTCGGGGTCTGCGGGCGGGGGCTTATTGGAATCCGGGAGCCCCCTTTAATAAGGGGGCCCCCACTTCCCGGCCCCCCACCCTATGTGAATGAATATGGGGTACATGGTACCCCTACCCATTCACCTAGGGAAAAGTGTCAATAAAAAAAAACACAGTACACAGGTTTTAAGAGTAATTTATTAGGCAGCTCCGGGGTCTTCTTCCGACTTCGGGGGGTCTCCTTCCGACTTCTCCCAGTGTTCCGCCTCTTCTCCCGGGCCCCGTCGCTATCTTCTTCCAGCTCTTTTGCCAGCGAGGGGCCCGGTCTGCTGCCGCTGTCTTGTCGCTGCAGTCTTGCCGCCGCTGTCTCGCCGCAGCTGTCTCGTCGTTTCTTCTCTTCTTCCGATGTTGACACGATGCTCTCTCCAGCTGGAATGCTTTGTGCGAGCTGCGGAGCCATTTATATAGGCGGTGACCCCGCCCCTTTGTGACGTCATGGTCCCAGCATGCGTAGGTACTCTGGCGTCATAAGGGGGCGTGACCCCAGAGTCCCTGCGCATGCTGGGACCATGACGTCACAAGGGGGCGGGGTCACCGCCTATATAAATGGCTCCACAGCTCGCACAAAGCATTCCAGCCAGGGAGAGCGTCGTGTCAACATCGGAAGAAGAGAAGAAGCGACGAGACAGCGGTGGCAAGACAGCGGCGACAAGACAGTGGCAGCAGACCGGGCCCCTCGCTGGCAAAAGAGCTGGAAGAAGATAGCGATGGGGCCCAGGAGAAGAGGCGGAACACCGGGAGAAGTCGGAAGGAGACCCCTGAAGTCGGAAGAAGACCCCGGAGCTGCCTAATAAATTACTCTTGAAACCTGTGTACTGTGGTTTTTTTTATTGACACTTTTCCCTAGGTGAATGGGTAGGGGTACCATGTACCCCATACTCATTCACACAGGGTGGGGGGCCGGGATCTGGGGGCAACCTTTTAATTCCGATAAGCCCCCCGCTCACAGACCCCGACAACCATCGGCCAAGGTGCCATCGGTGACAAGGTACTTTGGGGTGGGGGGGCCCCGCAGGGTGCCCCCCTCCCCCAAGGCACCCACCCCCCCATGTTGAGGGCATGCGGCCTTGTACGGCTCAGGACGGGGGGGCGCTCACTCATCCCCACCCCATTTCCTGGCCGGCCGGGCTACATGCTCGGATAAGGGTCTGGTATGGATTTTGGGGAGACCCCCATGCCGATTTTTCGGTGTAGGGGGTTCCCCTTACAATCCATATCAGACCTAAGGGCCTGGTATGCCCCTGGGGGGGAACCCACACCGTTTTTTCATTTAAAATTTGGCGCGGCGTTCCCCCTCTGGATTCATACCAGACAGCTGTCAGCACTGCCTGTCACTCATCGGGAAAGGAAAACAAAGTTTTCCTTTCCCGATGAGTGAGCCATTTCTGCACTGGCTCCCGCGATGGGGCTCGCAGGTGTCAAATCTCGCCGAGAAATGCGGCGAGAATGACACAATATCGCGGTCACCTACTGTATGTTGCTGGACTTTGAGTGGTTATACCAGAATGATGCCTGCAGGTTTAGGTATCATCTTGGTATCATTCTTTTCAGCCAGTGGTCGGCTTTCATGTAGAAGCAATCCTAGCGGCTAATTAGCCTCTAGACTGCTTTTGCAAGCAGTGGGAGGGAATGCCCCCCACCACCATCTTCCATGGTTTTCTCTGGCTCTCCTGTCCCAACAGGGAACCCGAGAATGCAGCCAGTAATTCGGCCAGCTGATCATAGAGCTGATCAGAGACCAGAATGGCTCCAATCATCTCTATGGCCTAAGAAACTGGAAGCTATGAGCATTTCATGACTTAAATTTCGCCGGATGTAAACAGCGCCTTTGGGAAATTGGGAAAGCATTTCAACACACCGATCTTGGTGTGGTCAGATGCTTTGAGGGCAGAGGAGAGATCTAGGGTCTAGTAGACCCCAATTTTTCCAAAAAAAGTACCTGTCACTACCGATTGCTATCATAGGGGATATTTACATTACCTGAGATAACAATAAAAATGATTAAAAAAAAAATGAAAGGAACAGTTTAAAATAAAGATAAAAAAGCAAAAAAAAGCACCCTTGTCCCCCCCTGCTCTCGTGCAAAGGCGAACGCAAGTGTCGGTCTGGCGTCAAATGTAAACAGCAATTGCACCATGCATGTGAGGTATCACCACGAAGGTCAGATCGGGAGAAGTAATTTTAGCAGTAGACCTCCTCTGTAAATCTAAAGTGGTAACCTGTAAAGACTTTTAAAGGCTTTTAAAAATGTATGTAGTTTGTTGCCACTGCACGTTTTTAAAGCATGTCGTGTTTACGTGTTTATCCATGTACTCGGCCTAAGATCACCTTTTTTAGTTCATCAAACATTTGAGCAATATAGTGTGTTTTAGTGCACTAAAATAAAAAAAAGTGTGTTTTTTCCCAAAAAAAGTGTTTGAAAAATCGCTGTGCAAATACTGTGTGAAAAAAAACAAAACACCGACTATTTTAATCTGTAGGGCCTTTGCTTTAAAAAAAATATATAATGTTTTGGGGTTCAAAGCAATTTTTGGGATGTCTACTTTCCAAAATGGGGTCATTTGGGGGGGTTTTGTGCCTTCTGGGCATTTTATGGCCTTCAAAACTGTGATAGGTAGTGAGGAGCGAAATCAAAAATTTACGACCTTAGAAATCCTGAAGGCGGTGCTTGGTTTTCGGGGCCCCGTATGCGGCTAGGCTCCCAAAAAGTCCCACACATGTGGTATCCCCATACGCAGGAGAAGCAGCAGAATGTATTTTGGGGTGTAATTTAACATACGCCCATGGAATGTTTGAGCAATATATCATTTAGTGACAACTTTGTGCAAAAAAAAAAAGTTTTTCATTTTCCCGCAACTTGTGCCAAAATATAAAATATTCCATGGACTCAACATGCCTCTCAGAAAATATCTTGGGGTGTCTACTTTCCAAAATGGGGTCATTTGGGGGGGGGGGGGTGTGTGCCATCTGGGCATTTTATGGCCTTCAAAACTGTGATAGGTAGTGAGGAGTGAAATCAAAAATTTACGACCTTAGAAATCCTGAAGGCGGTGCTTGGTTTTTGGGGCCCCGTACGCGGCTAGGCTCCCAAAAAGTCCCATACATGTGGTATCCCCATACTCAGGAGAAGCAGCAGAATGTATTTTGGGGTGCAATTCCACATATGCCCATGGCCTGTGTGAGCAATATATCATTTAGTGACAACTTTGTGAAAAAAAAAAAGGTTTGTCATTTTCCCTCAACTTGTGGCAAAATATAAAATATTCCATGGACTCAACATGCCTCTCAGCAAATAGCTTGGGGTGTCTACTTTCCAAAATGGGGTCATTTGGGGTGGGTTGTGCCATCTTAGCATTTTATGTCCTTCAAAACTGTGATAGGTAGTGAGGAGTGAAATCAAAAATGTACGCCCTTAGAAACCCTGAAGGCGGCGCTTGGTTTTCAGGGCCCCGTACGCGGCTAGGCTCCCAAAAAGTCCCACACATGTGGTATCCACGTACTCAGGAGAAGCAGCAAAATGTATTTTGGGGTGCAATTCCACATAAAACAATGGCATGTGCGAGCAATATATCATTTAGTGACAACTTTTTGTAAATTTTCTTTTTTTTGTCATTATTCAATCACTTGGGACAAAAAAATAAAATATTCAACGGGCTCAACATGCCTCTCAGCAATTTCTTTGGAGTGTCTACTTTCCAAAAAGGGGTCATTTGCAGGGGGTTTGTACTGCCCTGCCATTTTAGCACCTCAAGAAATGACATAGGCAGTCATAAACTAAAAGCTGTGTAAATTCCAGAAAATGTACCCTAGTTTGTAGACGCTATAACTTTTGCGCAAACTCATAAATATACGCTTATTTACTTTTTTTTTACCAAAGACATGTGGCTGAATACATTTTGGCCTAAATGTATGACTAAAATTGAGTTTGTTGGATTTTTTTTATAACAAAAGTGGAAAATATCACTTTAGCAGTTAAAGCGACGCAGTGCAAAATTGTAAAAAGTGCTCTGGTCAGGAAGGGGGTAAAACCTTCCGGGGTTGAAGTGGATAATATATCCCTTACCAGTCTTTAGATGTGGTGACTGCATTTGATTTCTTTTTTAGCCTATTTTTCCTTTATTTCCATTTGGTGAGCCTGCCAGTAATACACTTCCTGTCCTGGGGTGACAACACTCACTTACTGTACCGTGGCTAAAGAGAATCAGACTTGTCATCCCAAGACAGGAAATGTGGACTACAAAACACTTCCCTCTCCCCTTTTTTTCATAACATGGAGGGGGTTCTGTAGTCCTCAGATATAGGTGGAAACAATGTAACTGATAAGAGTGCAGCAAAGGGAGAATGCACAGGGAGTTATCGGCTCACTAGATTTTTGGCAAGATCAACAGATATATAAATATGCTTACAATGGTAATTTTAACAGACCAAAAGGGACCAAATAAGAGTTCAATGTTAGGGTTTATTTTACCTTTAAAGTCCTTAAGTTTCAAGCATGTATTAATATCTACATTTTTTTATTGACAAAAGTAGAAAAACTAAATGACCATAAATCAAGCAAGCATTATAAAAATAAATGTATAAAAAAAAAGAAAAAAGACAAATTCTTGTTTTAACCAGAAATAAAGTGGGTAGCCCTAATCTACATACCAACCTCAAATTTCTATAGTGCAATAAAATAAAAGAAATCTATATGATCAAACAATTATAAATAGCATCTACTGTCCACAATGTTCAGAAATGATATCACATACACAATGTGCAAATATGTTGAGGAAAATATAATATCAAAAAATGATATTAATTAAAGTGCTTATAAAGTGATATTTTGTGAAAAAAAACTGCTATTGTGTGCAAAAAATTATATTAAACCTAATAACATTCTTGAAAGTGCCAAAGTGATAGTCCACAAAGTTCCAAATAAAATATATATATATATATTTTTTTTTGTTATAAACAGTGTCCACCAAATTATAATCTCAAAGTGAAGAATAAAAAAATAAAACATAAAAGGGAAAAAATAATCAGAATCCTCTTCACAGTGGAAAAAATCCAAGTGCTCCACCCAAAAAGTGAATCATTCACCACACTCACTAGATCGGACTCACCAGATCAATTGGCTAGTCAAATTATAGACCAGCATACACACTCAATCTCTCCAGGTGGCCTCTGAGTGCGCTCCTCTCTTAGTACTAGTATCAGACAGAATCTCATCTCACATATTATGACATCCAATGCAGGAGATAAAAAGAAGGAAGGAGGCTTCCATTTTGTAAAAACGTACAACAGGCTTTATTTAAAATATATAAGTATTCCACTCACATGTGCATAGTGTCTACACTAGAGAAAGCATGCTCAGTTGTGTTAGCTGTTTGCCTCCAGTCATTCCACGGACCGTGAGCACGAACTTGCATACGTGGTAAAGTCAGCGTCCTTGCCCCACCCTTTGCGTTTTGTCATGCAATGTCCTCACCTTTTTTTTTTTCTTTGGAACTTTGTAGACTATCACTTTGGCACTTTCAAGAATGTTATTAGGTTGAATATAATTTTTTGCACACAATAGCCATTTTTTTCACATAATAGCACTTTATAAGCTGTTTAATTAATGTCATTTTTGATATTGTATTTGTTTGCACATATTGATGCATTTGCACTTTCCTCAACATATTTGCACATTGTGTATGTGTTATATTGAATGAACATTGTGGACAGTAGATGTTATTTATATTTATTTGATCACATAGATTTATTTTATTTTATTGCACTATAGAGATTCGAGGTTGGTGTGTAGATCAGCGCTACCCATGTTATTTCTGATTAATTGTTTTTATTGATATATCAATAATTGAAGCAGCAGCGGTCTAGCAGAACAGTTTGAACACACCCTTCTGTGGTGCTGTTACTTTATATATTGTTGTGTTTTTACCAAATTCTTGTTTTGTAGTCTATAGACTGTTTTACTCTAAAAGAGGCTGCATAAATTGTGGTTTCTTGCATGAAAACTAAATAAGGAATAATCAAAACATGCACATATCACCTTCCAGCACTGCTATCTGTTAACATTTACAAATGTACATGTTTGCCAGATATGTAAAAATCAGCCAGCAGAAAGTATTTCTAAAATTTTGAGTGTTTGATTGTCAACATTTCATTATAGTGATTCAACAGAGAGCAAGAGATAGAAATCTTATGAGGACAGCTTAACTTATGTATGGCCAAATATTCCTCTACATGCAAGTATTTTTCATCTTGTTATATTATAACTAAGAGTGAAAACCAAACATTTAAGCCTTGATCATTGGCATAAGCAACTTATTGATTGGTTTTTTTTGCAATACGTTTCCCTATTCTCACTGTTTTTGAAATTTAAACAAAACTTAAAGCATATCCAAACTCAAAGACAAACATGTAATATATTGCAGCCCACCAGTGCTTAGATGTGGTGGCTGCATTTCTTTTTAATTTGTCATGCCTTTTTTCCTTTATTTTCACCTGGTAATGCTATGAATAACACTTCTTGTCCCTTCGTGTCAACTAATTTTTTTCCATTGTATCTAAGACGCAAGTCATGGTTGTCACACAGGCTGGACTTCAAACATGTCTGTCTTTGTTCATCTTCATTACATGGTGGATTGATGGTATTAGTAGTTTACACAAGGACGATAAGGATGTTTGTGTTTATTGTTCAGCTCACAGTCACTGACAAGGACACTGCACTGGCAAAATCCACAGATAATTTCTGTACTTTTTGAAAATGTTCTTATCTTGAAAAATGAAAATGAATGCAGTCACCACATCTAAGGACTGTAAACTGAAACACATTAAAAAATGTTTTTTATGATTAGATACAGTTGATATACATAAATATACTTGCTTGATTGTCATGTCAATCCTCTTGCTTTAATTTTCTCTAAGCCATTGAGCCAGACGAAGTAAGAAGCCAATGAAGTCAGAGCTTCCAACAAATTTGCTCTGGGCCTGTGACCCTAATCTGGAAAATCAATATAACAGTGATTTAATTCATATTTCTATATTTATACTGTGCATTCTTTTTTGTTCTTTTGCTGGGACAATGTAGCACAAATGCTTCCACTATATCAATATTTATAAGTCACTCTTTGGCATAACGTTTTCTATGTAAGTAAGTGCTAGTATCTATGATGGCCTAAGACATAAACACATACAAACTAATACTGTAAATATGTAAAATGTAAAAATAAATAAATTGATCTGAAGCATAATTAATTTGGATACATTTCTCAAGAGTTACACAAAAATCCCCAACATTTGAAACTACCCACTCCCAACCTGATTTATCCAGATATCACGTGTCCTAAGGTGAAAAAAGAAATAACAGAAATAAAAATAAAATTGTCCTGGTTTCGGTTTGTCACATCCTCTTCTCCCTGTAGACACCAAGCAAACATGTACAGATGGTGACAACTCTAAGCAAATTTAAGCAAATAAAATACAAATACCAGATAAAATAATATTAAGTCGATCATAAAAAAAATATGTTTTCATGTTAAAGTGCACTTGTGCCCAGACTATATACAATAAACTATTTACATGTTCTTAACAAGCAGTAAAGTAGACTTAAAACAAACCATCCCTGGCCACTTTCGATGCATTTAACAATTTCACCTCTAGAAGGTTTTATGGCCTTTATGACCAGGGCATCTTTTTTTTATTCAGCACTGTGCTAATTTAAGTGGCAATTGCTCGGTCATGCGACACTGTACCCAAATGCCAGGACAGTACAAATACCCCCCACATTACCTCTTTTTGGAAAATAGTCAGTCCAAGGTATGTAGTAAGAGGAGTATGGAGTTTTTTTGAAATTGTAATTTTTTTATCAAAATTTTGGAAAATATATATTTTTTTTAAATATTAAAACTTGAATTATGTTAACATATGACTGGTGTGGTGGTGATCAGGGATACTGATTGGTGACCGTATGTAAAAAAAAAAAGCTGCTGCCTGAAGCTGATGTTTAACAAGCAGTGCAAGTAAGGTACTAAGCTGTGTAAGGTCTGTGCATAAATAACCACAAAGACATAGATCAACACAAGTAGCAGAGTAAGGTAAAGCTTTGAAAAACTTTTTGAGAACAAATGCTACTGTGCAAGATGTGAGCAAGCTGTTTGTTAAAAATCCCAGATCCTCAATCTAAAGAATGAACTGAGAGAGCTTCAACAACTTGGAGAGGTGTTTGGACTTCACTTATCAGGTTCTGACTGGGGCCTTTATAGAGGAGAATGAAGACATAGAGGAGATGAGCTCAGAGGAACATAGGTGGGTTACAGTTAGACAATGGGGTAAAAGGAAAAGTGTTAGAAAAGGCAGTTTTTGAGTTAATAAATAATAATAAATATGCCTAGTTGCATGATATGACAGCTATCAGTTCAGGAGTAGCATTGTTGGAGTGGAATACCTCTTCTAGCATCCAGTTAAATGACTGCTTCAATAAGAATGGGAACAGGGGTGCCAACAAAGAAAGGCACATGCTGGTAGTAGAAGAATAGATTATCAAAGGGGTGGTTACCAGGTGCTCCGGTTTGATGCATTATGGATCAGGTTAACAGTTTGTTGGGTGGGGCTAAATGAGACCCAACTGACATGGTACACATTGGAACCATTGTAAAAAATAAGAGGAAGATGGAGTGTTCTAAATACACTTTTCAAAGACTTGGGCACCAAGTTAAGGAAAATGACCTCCAAGGTAGTATTTGTAGTAGTAGTTCCTGTGCCATGAGCCACACCCGAGAGGCAGCAGTAGCCTAGGGAGTTGAACAATTGGTTGAGAAACTGGTATAAGAAGGAAGGATTTGGGTTCCTGGAGAACTGGGCTGACTTTTATGTCAGTTACTGGCTCTACTGTAGGAACCGACTGGATCTGATTGGGGAAGTTGCATCTCTGTTGGAAGAGACAATGGTTAAAAGGCTGGAGAAGCCTTTACACTGGGGGGAGGGATCAGAAAAATATATGTCATATTATCTATGGGGGGAACAGGCAATAGAGTGGGTGGAACAGTGGTGGAGAGGACTTCAAACTAGGTGGCAGTAAGTCCAATAAAAAAGAGCATTAGAATTGAAGTGGTTTTAAAGGCAGAAGGTTTTTTACGTTAATGCATTAAGGTAAAAAACCCTCTGGGTCCAGCTCCCCTCCCTAGACCCCCCTTATACTTACCTGAGCCCCATTTAGACCCAGCAATGTGCATAGAGCAGCTGCTCTCCTGGGTCTCTCTCTCCTCATTGGCTCACACAGCAGTAGGAGGCATTGGCTCTTGCTGCTGTCAATCACAGCCAGTGAGTCAATGATGAGAAAGTGGGGGTGGGGCCAAGCCATGCTCTGTGTGTGAATGGACAATGTCCATTCATAGAAGTGTGGCTCAGGAGTGAGCTGCTCCAGTGCCCCCAAAGCAAGAGGCTTGCTATTGGGGACACTCAGTAGGAAGGAGGAGCCAGGATCACCGGTGGGGGACCCCAAAAAAAAGAATCAGGGCTGCTCTGTGCAAAACTAGCAGGTACAGGCGCACCCTGTGATCGGTTACATAGCCTCCGGCAGCACTGAATGTGAAAGAACTCTGGATGCAGGATAGGCCAGTAGCTCAATTGCATACTGTGCAAGCTCTGGCCAGTGATCCATCCTCAAGACCTAGTAAGACCCAGTAACCCAGAGGATTTTCGGTGGTAAAGGTGTCCAAGTGAGATCTTGCCCCTAGGTATTCCTGCACCTGCATGTAAAACAGACGCTGGCGATGGTTGCTGGAACCGATCATACCTTGGGGCTGCGGACTAAAAAATTGTCTGAACTCATCGGTCAGACGGCCACCTTCTCCACCGCTCCTTCTTTGACTGACCGAAGCCTCAGCAACACATTGTCCAGGAACAGGAGTTTGTAACCTCCCAGTCTTTGGGAACGCGTTGCACAGACCTTTCTGCAAGGCCTCCGAAGATGTTTCATCCTCTGCTCTCTCTGCGACGGCAAGATAAGGTCCGCAACCTTACCCTTGTAACGTGGATCAAGGAGGGTTGCCAGCCAGTATTGATCCCTCTCCTTGATACCACGAATATGAGGATCCTTCCGCAGGCTTTGCAGGATCAGGGAGGCAATGCAGCGTAGGTTTGCTGAGGCATTCGGTCCAGAGTCCTCTGGGTCACTAAGGGCGACATGATCTGCAGCCACCTCCTCCCAGCCATGTACAAGTCCATGGGTTTCTTGGGACTGTAAATGATCCCTTAAAGACTGCTGCTAATGCTGAGTGCCAGGCTCCACCTACATGCTGACACAATCCTCCTCTTCTTCCTCCTCCTCCTCGTCCTCGTCCTCTTCCTGTGTGATCGGCGGGCACGCAGGAACACTGTCTGGATAAAGGGGGCCTTGAGAGCTAAGGAAGTCCTCTTTCTGCCTCTGTTCTATCTCAAGTGTCCTTTCCATTATTCCACGCAATGTGTGCTCCAAAAGGGAGACAGTGTCACTGATGCATGCACTGTCACTGCTCACCATCCTCGTGGCCTCCTAAAATGGTGACAGGACAGTGCATGCATCCCTGATCATGGCCCACTGGCGTGGGGAAAAAAACAAGCTCTCCTGACCCTGTCCTGGTTCCATAGTCGCACAGGAACTCATTGAGACAACAGCGCCCTGCACATGCGGAGCTTTGCGGTGTGATGCAGTCAGTGTTCTGCCCTTAAGCTGGCCCCTGGAGGGCATCCTGCCTCATTGGTGATGTGCCTCCTCCTCCTTTTTCCTATCAGGCACCCACGTTGAGTCAGTGACCTCATCATCCCCTCCCTCCTCATCACTGGAGCAAACCTGGCAGTATGCTGCAGCAGGGGGAACATGACTGCCAGATTGATGTCCTTCTTGGGCATCCCCTCTGTCTGGGCTCACGTTACTGCCTTCCTCTAGCTGAGTACCATCATCGGAGCCTTTAAAACGCTGGGCATCCTCCTGGAGCATGTACCCAACACTGTGGTCAAACAGTTCGGGGGACTCCTCAGGAGGACATGGTGGGGCTAGGGAAGGAGTGACTGATTCCATTGAGCCGAGGGAAGAGGCCGGGTTGGCAGCTGCTTTGCCAGACAAAGTACCCTGAGCATGGGTGAGAGAGGATGAGGAGGATGAGGACAGCTTGGTCATCCACTCGACCAAGTCTTCTGCATGTTGTGGCTCAACATGGCCAGCTGCCGAAAAAAAGGCCAAGCGTGTCCCACGGCCATGTGCTGATGAGGATGCACCGTGTCCATGACTAGCACTGTTGCCTCTAGACACAGAGCCTGCTTGCCCTCTTTTATTGGCTTGTGACTGTCTGCCTCTCCTTGTTGGCCTTCCAGACATACTAATGGCCTGCAGTGAGATGTAGCTGCACTAAGCTGGGATATATATACTGTATATATATATACTGATACTGCAGCTAGCAAAATCAACTGCCTGCCTGTAGTATTATTAGTATGAGAACACCACCAATCTTCTACAGGTAGCTTTAGCTGAACACTGTGCAGAGGTCACACTACACTAACTTGTAGCTTTAGCTGAACACTGTGCAGAGGTCGCATTACACTAACTCGTATCTTTAGCTAAACACTGTGCAGAAGACGCACTACACTAACGTTTAAATAATGTAGCTGCCTGCAGTAGTGATAGGATCAGGAAAACACCACCAACCGTCTACAGGTAGCTTTAGCTGAACACTGTGCAGAGGACGCACTACACTAATGTTTAAATAATTTAGCTGGCTGCGGTAGTGATAGGATCAGGAAAACACCACCAACCTTCTACAGGTAGCTTTAGCTGAACACTGTGCAGAGGATGCACTACACTAACGTGTAAATAATGTAGCTGCCTGCGGTAGTGATAGGATCAGAAAAACACCACCCATCTTCTACAGGTAGCTTTAGCTGAACACTGTGCAGAGGTCGCACTACACTAACTTGTAGCTTTGGCTGAACACTGTGCAAAGGTCGCACTACACTAACTTGTAGCTTTAGCTGAACACTGTGCAGAGGTCGCACTACACTGACTCGTAGCTTTAGCTGAATACTGGGCAGAGGACGCACTACACTAACGTTTAAATAATGTAGCTGCCTGCACTAGTGATAGGATCAGGAAAACACCACCAACCTTCTACAGGTAGCTTTAGCTGAACACTGTGCAGAAGACGCACTACACTAACGTTTAAATAATGTAGCTGCCTGCGGTAGTGATAGGATCAGGAAAACACCACCAACCTTCTACAGGTAGCTTTAGCTGAACACTGTGCAGAGGACGCACTACACTAACGTTCAAATAATGTAGCTGCCTGCGGTAGTGATAGGATCAGGAAAACACCACCAACCTTCTACAGGTAGCTTTAGCTGAACACTGTGCAGAGGTCGCACTACACTAACTTGTAGCTTTAGCTGAACACTGTGCAGAGGTCGCACTACACTAACTTGTAGCTTTAGCTGAACACTATGCAGAGGTCGCACTACACTAACTTGTAGCTTTAGCTGAACACTGTGCAGAGGACGCATTACACTAACTTGTAAATAATGTAGCTGCTTGTGGTAGTGATGGGTTCAAGAAAAACACCACCAATCTTCTACAGATAGCTTTAGCTGAACACTGTGCAGAGGACGCACTACATTAACTGTAAATACTGTAGCTGCCTGACTGTGGTACTAATAGGATCAGAAGAACACCAGAAATTTTCTTCAGGTAGCTGTAAATACTGTAACAACACCTACCTGCCTGTCAGTAGGAAGAGAATAACAAGAACAGATCTAGCTAAACTGAATACAGTGTATATATATATATATATATATATACACACACACACAACACCTGGGATGCATATATATACACAATACAATGTAAGTGCAACTAACCAACTGTCCTGCCTAATCTATCTAACTTAAATCAAATGACACTGTCTCTCTGTCTCTGTCTCTTAACGCCGGAACACACTACACAGGGCCGACGTGCAGGCGGCCTTATATAGTGTGGGGCGTGTACTAAACCCCCTGAGCCATAATTGGCCAAAGCCACCCTGGCTTTGGCCAATTACAGCTCTCTGTACAGACGGCCCTGTGATTGGTCAAGCATGCGGGTCATAGTGCATGCTTGGCCAATCATCAGCCAGCAATGCACTGCGATGCCGCAGTGAATTATGGGCCGTGACGCGCCACTCGAATTTGGCGCGAACGGCCCATATCGTTCGCAATTCGCCGAACGACTGAACAGACGATGTTCGAGTCGAACATGGGTTCGACTCGAACACGAAGCTCATCCCTACTCAAGACTGACATCTATCCTCCTTGTTTCACAAAATCACCTCTGACATCCACTCATTAGATGACAGAGTGTCCAATGCTGAGAGAGGCCTAACTGATTGCACTACCACAATTAATGAAGTCATTGACTCTTATAATGCTGTTAAAGAGGAACAGTCATGGATGCGCACCAAGCTGGCCGATTTAGAGGACAGGTCCACGCAGTAACAGTAGCAAGCTGAGAGATATCCCTGAGAACATACTACCTGTGGACCTACCACCATATGCAAAAGAATTGATGCACATCATAATACCTGAAGCGTCCCCGAGGGATGTTATAAATGACAGAATTCGTAGAATCGCTAAACCATCCCACCTAGCAGCCTCGGTCACCAGAGATGTCCTGATGAGGATCCATTTCTACCACATTAAAGAAAAACTCCTTATGGGAGTCAAAGCTAAATCGCCTTTGCCGGCTCCCTATGCAGGGATTCAGTTTTTCCCTGACCTCTCCAAGTTCACCCTCCAACTGAGATGGCAGATGAACCCAATTACCAAGGGCTTTCAAAACCACAAGATACAATACAAATGGCGATACCCAGCCACCCTCCTCATTGTGAGGAATGGACAAACCCACACAATAGGAGATCTTGACAAAGGTCTACGGCTTCTCCACTCCTGGGGCATACTACCAGAACCTCCCCCAAATCAGCCCCGCATGACAGGGGGGGTGTCTCCCGACATTAATCAGGGAGGATTGTTGGTGTTGAGCTCCATACAAACAGGGAGAATCCAGTGCCATCCGTGCCTTAATCCACCCTAGCGAAACTCTGTTTCACTTGCTACGGCTCGTGGACCCCCTCTGCCACAATCCTAGCGGGGTCTTACCGAACTTTGGTTGTTTAAATTGGATTTGGGCCTGCAGCTTGGCCCGCAATACAGATGCCCTGCAGGCCATCCGGAGAACTCCGCTCTCCACTCCCGGGATCTGAGGCTCAAATGAGTGCCCTGCCTCAGCTCACTAGCGGCTGTACCTCAGGAGGACAGACGCTGTTTAAGCAGCAGCGGAGAGTTGCCTGGAGATCCTAAACAGCGGCTCTGGTCCCCTGCGGCCTGCTGCCATCCTACAGCCTGCCGTCTCATTTTCCTGGCACAGTGAGTAACTGGGCAGTCACCTATCTCTCCCATAACGGCCACCCCTAGCAGTGACTGTACACTATTTATACGGCTAGGGTTCTGTTTGCTGACTTGTACGGTGACATTTTAGGCCTGAACGGAGCGGTGTTCACCCGGCCGGCTGACACCCTCAGGAAAGTCCGTGGCTTTGGCCTACCCTCGGAGACCGGCGGCCATCTTGCTGCTCCTTTTACACCCTATCTCATATTACTCTGCTCCACCTGTCACTCAGCTCTTCCTCCACCAAACGGCCCCCACATGGCGCTGACTGGATGTGAGTGAGGGGTGCTCCATCTGGCATTCGGACTAACAGCTCCAGATATGCCAACCAAGACACCTAAACCCTGCTCTGCACTGGGTAAAAGATCCGGGAAGGGAACAGTAGTTCATCCAGACACCACCGGCTCCATTCAGCGATATCTAGCTGCGGGAAGACTCACTACCAGAGCTCGAGGCGGTCAGGCCAGAACCTCGAGACCGAGTGCCTCTCCCTCCTCCTATGCTGCCTCTGTGAGAGAGAGCACTCCCGCCTCCTCTTATTGCTCAGAACTTATTAACGATCCCGGATCTCCTGCCAGCTCAGAAATGACATCCTTGATGAGGGGTCTTAACCACTTCAGCCCCGGAAGGATTTACCCCCTTCCTGACCAGAGCACTTTTTACAATTCGGCACTGCGTCGCTTTAACTGCTAATTGCGCGGTCATGCAATGCTCTACCCAAACGAAATTTGCGTCCTTTTCTTCCCACAAATAGAGCTTTCTTTTGATGGTATTTGATCACCTCTGCCGTTTTTATTTTATGCGCTATAAACGGAAAAAGACTGAAAATTTTGAAAAAAAATGATATTTTCTACTTTTTGTTATAAAAAAAATCCAATAAACTCAATTTTAGTCATACATTTAGGCCAAAATGTATTCGGCCACATGTCTTTGGTAAAAAAAATGTCAATAAGCGTATATTTATTGGTTTGCGCAAAAGTTATAGCGTCTACAAACTAGGGTACATTTTCTGGAATTTACACAGCTTTTAGTTTATGACTGCCTATGTCATTTCTTGAGGTGCTAAAATGGCAGGGCAGTACAAACCCCCCCAAATGACCCCATTTTGGAAAGTAGACACCCCAAGGAAATTGCTGAGAGGCATGTTGAGCCCATTGAATATTTTTTTTTTTTGTCCCAAGTGATTGAATAATGACAAAAAAAAAAAAAAAATTTACAAAAAGTTGTCACTAAATGATATATTGCTCACATAGGCCATGGGCCTATGTGGAATTGCACCCCAAAATACATTCAGCTGCTTCTCCTGAGTACGGGGATACCACATGTGTGGCACTTTTTGGGAGCCTAGCCGTGTACGGGGCCCCGAAAACCCAGCACCACCTTCAGGATTTCTAAGGGCATATATTTTTGATTTCACTCCTCACTACCTATCACAGTTTTGAAGGCCATAAAATGCCAAGATGGCACAAACTCCCCCCCAAATGACCCCATTTTGGAAAGTAGACACCCCAAGCTATTTGCTGAGAGGCATGGGGAGAATTTATTTGGGGTGTAATTTCACAAATCCCCATGGCATGTTTGAGCAATATAACATTTAGTGACAACTTTGTGCAAAAAAAAAAAAAAAATTGTCTCTTTCCCGCAACTTGTGTCACAATATAAAATATTCCATGGACTCGACATGCCTCTCAGCAAATAGCTTGTGGTGTCTACTTT
Source organism: Lithobates clamitans (assembly GCA_037952925.1). NCBI lineage: Eukaryota > Metazoa > Chordata > Amphibia > Anura > Ranidae > Lithobates > Lithobates clamitans. The sequence goes on from JBBGZY010000152.1 coordinate 1,021,923, forward strand.
CCAAAATGGGGTTATTTGGGGGGGTTTGAACTGTCCTGGCATTTTATGCACAACATTTAGAAGCTTATGTCACACATCACCCACTCTTCTAACCACTTGAAGACAAAGCCCTTTCTGACACTTTTTGATTACATGAAAATTTTTTTTTTTTTGCAAGAAAATTACGTTGAACCCCCAAACATTATATATTATTTTAAAGCAAATGCCCTACAGATTAAAATGGTGGGTGTTTCATTTTTTTTTTTTTCACACAGTAATTGCGCAGCAATTTTTCAAACGCATTTTTTGTGGAAAAAACACACTTTTTTAAATTTTAATGCACTAAAACACACTATATTGCCCAAATGTTTGATAAAATAAAAAAGATGATCTTAGGCCGAGTACATGGATACCAAACATGACATGCTTTAAAATTGCGCACAAACGTGCAGTGGCAACAAATTTAATACATTTTTAAAAGCCTTTAAAAGCCTTTACAGGTTACCACTTTAGATTTACAGAGGAGGTCTACTGCTAAAATTACTGCCCTCGATCTGACCTTCGCGGTGATACCTCACATGCATGGTGCAATTGCTGTTTACATTTGACGCCAGACCGACGCTTGCGTTCGCCTTAGCGCGAGAGCAGGGGGGACAGGGGTGCTTTTCTTTTTTTTCTTTATTATTTTTTTGCTTTTTATCTTATTTTTAAACTATTCCTTTCATTTTTTTTTTAAATCATTTTTATTGTTATCTCAGGGAATGTAAATATCCCCTATGATAGCAATAGGTAGTGACAGGTACTCTTTTTTGAAAAAATTGGGGTCTATTAGACCCTAGATCTCTCCTCTGCCCTCAAAGCAACTGACCACACCAAGATCAGTGTGATAAAATGCTTCCCCAATTTCCCAATGGCGCTGTTTACATCCGGCGAAATCTAAGTCATAAAATGCTCGTAGCTTCCGGTTTCTTAGGCCATAGAGATGTTTGGAGCCACTCTGGTCTCTGATCAGCTCTATGGTCAGCTGGTTGAATCACCGGCTGCATTCTCAGGTTCCCTGTTGAGACAGGAGAGCCAGAGAAAAACACGGAAGACGGTGGGGGGGGCATTCCCTCCCACGGCTTGTAAAAGCAGTCTAGAGGCTAATTAGCCACTAGGATTGCTTTTACATGAAAGCCGACCGCTGGCTAAAAAGAATGATACCAAGATGATACCTAAACCTGCAGGCATCATTCTGGTATAACCACTCAAATGGCGTACCTGAAGACAAAAAAATGGTTAACAATAAAGCACAGTAAACGGTAAAGTATAAAAAATTGCATACCTGAAAAGCAAACATGATAAAACATAATAACAATAAAACATTGCAGAATATAATACAGTAAAAAAGAGCAGAACAATAGAGAGAGAATAGAGAGAGAGAGAACAATGAAACGACAACTATTTTTTATTTTTGTTTGTGTTTTTTTTTTTTTTACACTTTTTTTTGTAACTGTAACTTTTATAACTGTAACCGGTTCCAGGTTGGGTCTCTCAAAATGCGATGGCATCTTGGGAGACCCTGTGAAAGTGTGCCTCGTCTGTGGAATGCTGTACCCTACGCTAATACTCAACTAGTGAATGGTAGCGTTCAAAACATTCACCAATGCAAAGACCAGGATTATCAGGACAGGAGGGACAATAATAGCGGATGTCACGCCTATATCCGCGCTTGCTGCAGACACGACATCTTTTTTGGGGGGGTTCGTTGGGTAGGGGTACTCGGGAGGACATATAAATGCCTCTCATGCAGCCGACTGCATTTGGTTGGGGATGTGAATGGGGGAAGTACGGGCGCTGCAGAAGCGGTGGGTTCCCAATTAGGATTGGCGAATGCAGCAGGAAGGGCATTATGGGCACGACAGGCCTATGTTTGTCTTTTTGGTGGCAGCGGGACACTACTTGTGCTTGCCACCTCACCAGCTTGAACTGCACTTATGGGACTCGCCACGTCACCACGTGTTACTGCAGTGCTGGTTTGACTACGACCGGGGTGTACTAGGCCACTGGCGCTTGCCAGTTCACCAAAACCCTACAAAAAAAGTGACAGTGATCGATCGATACTGCACTTGGGTGGGCTGGGCTGGGCCGGGCGGAGGGGCAAAACGCAGGTGCTAGCAGGTATCTGGGCTGATCCCACTAACACTGCATTTTTGGGAACCCTAAACTGCTGGGGACGCTAGTATAGATCTGATCGGATCAGATATTGATCCGATCAGATACTATACCACTAAGGGAGGCGTATGCTGCGTGTGTGGGTGTTAGCGATACTGGCGCTAATCTGACGCTGCCTGGGGCTGGTGCTTGCCAGTTCACCAAAATGCTACCAAAAAAACTGTTAGCGATCGCAGGGATCAGGCCTGACTCTGTGAACGCTGCAGTTATGCGTTTAGTGTTTTGTAAGTGACAGTGATCGATCGATACTGCACTTGGGTGGGCTGGGCTGGGCCGGGCGGAGGGGAAAAACGCAGGTGCTAGCAGGTATCTGGGCTGATCCCGCTAACTCTGCATTTTTGGGAACCCTAAACTGCTGGGGACGCTAGTATAGATCTGATCGGATCAGATATTGATGCGTTCAGATACTATACCACTAAGGGAGGTGTAAGGTGCGTGTACGGTGCGTGCGTGGGTGTTCGCAGTACTGACGCTAATCTGACGCTGCCTGGGGTGACGCATATCACCGCCGGGCGATCAGGGGGCTAAACCTTTATTTGGTAATAAACGGCGGGTGCCCTGACACTATAGAAAATAATCGAACTAACCAGCGTCACCCGTAACATTTATACGGTGATCAGTGGTGAAAGGGTTAACTAGGGGGCAATCAAGGGGTTAAAACATTTATTAGATAGTATATGGGGGTCCCTGTCGCTATAAAACGCTGACAGCGAACCTAAATATTTATGTTCCTAACTAGTGTCACCAGCGACACTAATACAGCGATCAGAAAAATGATCGCTTAGCGACACTGGTGATGGGGGGTGATCAAGGGGTTAAAACTTTATTAGGGGGGGTTAGGGGGGTACCCTAGACCTACAGGGGGCTAACACTCACTGTCCTACCACAGTAACTGTCACAAACTGACACTATGCAGTAATCAGGAAAAAAAAAAAAACCTGCTTGGTGTCAGTTTGTGACGGGGGGGTGATTGGGGGGGGATCGGGGGGCGATCGGGGGGGTCGGGGGTGTTTAGTGTGCCTGACATGTTCTACTGTGTTGTGTGTGAGTGTTGGTGCACTTACATGTCTTCTCTCCTCGGCGCTGGAACGGAAACTGGCCAGCCGAGGAGAGATGACATCACATCCTCTGCCTCTGTGTACTATACAGAGGCAGGGGATGTTTCTCATTGGCTGGGAGCGATCGCGAGGGGGGGGCCACGATCGGATGGTCTCCTCCTCGTCTCTCATCGCTCCCAACCAAACGCCGACTGCCGATGGCACCGGGGGGGGGTCCAATCGGACCCCCCGCCCGCGGCAAGGCAATCACGTACCAGGTACGTGATTTTGCCTGCCCGTGCCACTCTGCTCACGTATATAGGCGTGAGGCGGTCGGCAAGTGGTTAAAAAAGAACTAGCAGGGATGTTCCACAGCCTGGAAAAATCCATTAAGAAAGAAATTACTGCTGTAAGAGCGGACATGTCACACATCTTGGTCAGATTAGAGGAAACGGAGCAGCGACAGGACTCACGTGCATCAGCCATAAAGGAACTGCAGGAGACTGTTACCCAACTAGCCTTTGCTCACCGAGCCTCTCTATATAAACTCGAAGACCTCGAGAACCGTAACCTCAGAAATAATCTACGTGTCAGAGGGCTACCCAAAGCAACCAGAGATAATGACCTTGAGCTATCAATCCGAAGCATTTTCAATACTATACTGGGTAACCCAGTCACTGATCCACTGCACTTTGACCATGTGCATCGGGCTCTACGACCCCACAACGCTAACTCAGACCAGCCCCGAGATGTCATATGTCGCTTGCACTATTTTGAAGATAAAAACGCCATCATGACAAAAATGCGCAACACACCTAACATAGACTTTGAAGGGGTGGTCATCTGTATATTTCCAGACCTTTCCAAGGAAACTCTAGGCCGCCGTAGAGCCCTGAAGCCACTCCTTGAACACCTGCACTCGGATGGGATTACATGCAGGTGGGGTTTCCCCGCCTGCCTAATTGCCACTAAAAATGGCCGCTCCTACACACTACGGTTCCCAGTGGAACTCTCAACCTTTTTACAAGATCTCAATCCTCCGCCCAAAGAGCTACTGGGCTGGCAGGATCCAATCCCTGAATTCTCGAGTCCTATGGATCCCCTATGGCGAAAAACTCCTTCAAAGAAAATACGTACTTCAATACCGGGATCTGCACAAAAACATGGCTGAGTTGGGCATTTTTTACCCGAGCCCGCTCTACCAACGTGGACACCCAATCTTTCAATGTCTGAAATGAAAAAGTCAGGCTCCTGAAATACTTTTCCAACTTCATTTGGCTGTGCTTAGGTGATGCCGACCTGTCACTGTATTAGGTACTGTTTTGTTTTCTTTCCTTTTTTACTATGCCAGTTTGGTTTAAATGCAGGGTTTTTTTTTTTTTTTTCTTGCAGGATTTAATTGGCTTGAGGTTTTCTTGTTTTCATAACCTCCTTATCTTGCTGGAGCTACTCTCCAATAGTTATAAGTTTTCTGTTATTTACAGGCCGAGTGCTGACAGAGCGCATTGCTCTTACTCACCCCTCCCACAGTATATCCCCGCCCCCCTCTTCCTCCTGGGGTTGGTGAGCGCGTGCTGCCTAAAAAGTGATTTATTCAAATCTCTGCTCAGAGATTCGAATGGTGGCCCGCTCTCTCTCTCCCCACAGGGACCACTGCAGATTTCTGCGTGTTTTACATGTGTCTCCCACAAGTTCGTTAATACACGATTGTGTACTCTGTATATGTTTACTTTTTCTCTTTACTCTTCTTCTCTTTCTCCAAACTACCTCTAATCACTCCTCCCCTTCTCTCCCCCCTCCTGGTTGGCATGCATGGAAGTGTAAGTTGAAGTCTCACTCTGCTGTAACAATGGCTACTTTAACAATTACATCATACAATGTTAGGGGTCTCAATGTCGCTGCAAAACGGCACTAAGTATGGCGTGAACTAAACCAAGCTGCATGCTCCATTGCTTTTCTTCAAGAAACACATTTAACACATTCAACAGCAGTCAAATTGACCTCACCCCATTTTCCACAATGGTACTACAGCCTATCTGACACCAATAAAGCCAACGGCGTGGCCATTGGGTTCAGCGGAAGTGTATCTTTTCGTTTATCTGATGTGCTAGCGGACGATCATGGTCGCTTTCTCTTATAGGCAACACCCAGTGTACTTTTGCAAATGTTTACTGTTCAAATGAAAATCAACCCACTTTTTTCTCCCAAACCCTCACTAAACTATCACATTTTGCCAAGGGTATTACTATTCTCGTGGGGGACATTAACATGCCTCTGGATCCAACAATAGACACATCCCAGGGCCGTTCTAATATATCATTTAAACACTTGACATTTGTCAAAAAGAGGCTCCTAGACCTTCAATTAACAGATGTCTGGTGCCTACTCCACCCTAAAGAGAAGGATTATTCACATTTCTCCACAACGCACCAGTCCTACTCTAGAATAGATAATATATTTCTAGATCACTTTCACCTTCCTCTCCTTCAGTCTACTCACATAGGCACAGCAACCATTTCGGACCATGCACCTGTATCAATGCGTTTGACCATGCCCACGTTATATGTCGTACTAATAACTGGAAACTTAATGATTCTCTTCTTTGTAACCAAACTGAGGTTTCCATGTTGTCCTCCTATCTAACACAATACTTTAAAGATAATAAACCCTCTGAGACCTCTCCCTCAATTGTGTGGGAAGCACATAAGGCCACCATCAGAGGTCGTCTCATTGAACTTGGTGCAAGGAAAAAAAGGGAGCATGGTCACCAAATTGAACAGGTTTTACAACAAATAGCGGACCTTGACAGGCAACACAAACTCTCTCTCCATATCATGAACCTCAAAGCCCTCACACATTTATTCCCAAAATCAAACTTTCAACAGGAGAGCTTGCACATGCAACCCCAGACTTTGCTAAAGCTTTTAGAGAGTTTTACGCAGATCTCTACAATGTCAAGTATGGTTTATCCTCTCTAATTCAAACAGAGAGACGCAGCCGCATGCTCTCCTACTTGAAAGAAGCTAACTTGCCTAGACTATCTAGGTCAGCTCTTAGGGAAATGGAAGGGGATTTTTTGGTTGAAGAATTTCAGGCTGCCTTGAAATCTTCCCCATCGGGTAAGATCCTGGAACTGATGGGTTCACTATTTTATATTACAAAAAATTTAGTGACATACTACTCCCTTGCATCACAGCTTATGCAAATTCAATCTCCCAGTCTTCAGGCTTACGTCTGTTGTAATATGTTGGCCAATTTATGTATAATATTGTATTGGAGTGCCATGCTGACCAGAAATTCAGTTGCATTGTCCAACTGAATTTTAACATAGCAAGGGGACAGCTGAAATGCTTGATGTGTTAGTCTCATGCAAGTCTACCTAGGGGTGTGAGGTATGGGCTGTTAACCTAATTGAACATTTCAAAGGGTACATTGTTTAAAGGACCAGAGAAGAAATATTTATTGATGGTAATTAGACTTGAGGGGGTAACAATGGGATCAGGGAGTGTTTTGGGTTGGCCTAGCGGAGGCTCCCTCCTGTGGGGCTAATTTATCAGGGGGGCTTGTTGATATGCAGGAATGTAGGTATTCCAAGGGCTCAAAAGGGTGTTCTGTTTATCTAATTAATATATCTAAAGGGGACTTGTTGATGTTGATATGCGGGAGTGCAAATTGGGGTGGTTCACGGCTGTTCACGGCTGGGGGTTGTTGTCTGTTTGAAAGACTAAAGCTAATCAAAGTCCTAAATTGAAAAGGCCAATCAAATTGCTCAGCCATTCAATATTTAGTGAATATAACACGGCATTCAGTCTATAGGTTGGAGTGAGGCTTGTCTGTGTATGAGGTGAGGCTTGTCTGTGTATGCACACAGACCTATGAACATGGGGTTCTGAATTATATCTACTCTGTCGGATTTTTCTGTCATCTGTGGACTTTGGACTTTGTTCTGTGTTGGAAGTCAATAAAGTGCATCAGTCTGGAAGAATTGGGTTGCTGCGGAAGAGTACTTACATCATCATTATCTATACACCCAATACAATTAATACACTACAACGTCCAGAATCCCTCTTAACCCACATTACTGTCATTCCCAAACCCGATAAGGACCCCACCCTGTGTAGCAGTTTCAGGCCAATTTCCCTAATAAACACTGATATTAAATTATATGCCAAAGTAATTGCCTACTCCCTCTATTACCCATATGGATCTGAGCAGATCAATCAGGTTTCATACCCCATAGAGAAGCTAAAGAGAACTCCTTACGGGCAACTTCCCTAATCCAGCATGTACGGAGGTGCGCCCAGCCCACCCTACTCCTTTTCACCGATGCTGAAAAAGCATTCGATAGGGTGGACTGGAACTATCTCAAGATGACCCTACGACATTTTGGATTGGGACCTAAGATGTATCATCGTATCTCATCCCTCTATTCCAATCCCACAGCACAAATCAGGACGTTAAGTGACCCCTTCACCCTGCCTAATGGTACCAGGCAGGGTTGTCCCCTGTCCCCCCTCCTTATTTGCTATTACCTTAGAACCCTTCCTAGCTACAATTAGACATAAAAGTAATATACATGGCATACATGTAGGCAATAGGATCCACAAATACGCAGCCTATGCTGACTATTCTTTATTCAACAACCGCGTATCTCACTACCTAATTTAATGACTACATTCTCCACCTTTCAAACGATATCCAACTTCAAAATAAAACTCTCCAAATCCGAAATCCTAAACATTAATCTCCCCAGATCAGAGGTGATATCTTTGAAACCCCTCTTTCCCTTTAGATGGGAACAACAACACATGAAATACTTGGGTATTTATCTCACTCCTAACCACCATTCCCTTTTTAAACATAATTACATTCCCCTATTAAACAGTATCAGAGAAGATATATGGAAATGGACTATCCTATCGCATTCCTGGTTGGGGAAAGTAAACCTTAATAAAATGAACATTCTGCCTCGCATCCTCTTTATATTTCAAATGATTCCACTGGGTGTGCCTGTGGGGTTTTTCGCCATTTTGCAAACCATGATCTCCCGCTTTGTTTGGAGGAAAAGCCACCCCAGGATATCTAGGGAGATATTATTTCGCTCCAAGTGCTGTGGGGGACTGGCACTTCCAAACTTTAAGACTTATTATCATGCTGTTGTATTGTCCAGATTAGCAGACTGGAAATATGCTATTAATTTGAAACTATGGGTACAAATAGAGCACTCTTTGAGTGACATAGACCTGTCGGTTGCCCCATGGATACCCCACTCCTGTAGGAACCTTTCCCAAACTACTTCAGTACTCACTGCATCCTCACTGGATATATGGGATGCCCTACATAAGAAATTCTCCTGGGGGTATGACTCCCCTTTGATGCCTCTCTTCAACCACAACTACTTTTTACCAGGCTTATTGGACCCAGGATTTAAATCCTGGGCTTCAGAAGAGCCTCTCTTACTGCATCATGTCCTCCGTGTCAACGCACTTAAGCCACTATCTGAGATCCTTGGCTCCAAACCCATCACGTTTCTGGATAAGTGGAGATTCCACCAACTACAACGCTTCTTACGTTCCTTTCCTCACCCACTAAGAGGTCTGCAAGACTTAAATAACATTGAAGAAATTTTCCTTCCGAAAGACCCCCCTCTACACTGTATTTCATTATTCTACAAAGCTCTCATTGAACTTTAAAACCCTTCCCACCCACCTTTCCTAGCTAAATGGGAAATTGACCTAGATTCTCCTCTCACAAGCCATCAAAAGGATAAAGTCCTACAACTAGCTCACGTCTCTTCTCTTGCCTCAAAAATGTCAGAAGTCAATTATAAATTACTTACCATGTGGCACTACACCCCAACAAAATTACATCAAATGTTCCTTGCCAGTTCCCCATTGTGCTGGAGGAACTGTGGGAACAAAGCTACTCAAGCACATGTTTGGTGGACTTGCCCAATAATTTGTCCCTTCTGGGCCAATATTCTCAACGTGATACAGCAAATTTCAGACTTCATTCTACCTAACGACCCATGGACTATCCTTTTTCATGCCACTAAAGATCCCATAGGTTCCTACAAGCATTCACTCATCCCTCACCTGTTGAACACGGCCAAAGCCCTAATTTCCACTCTCTGGGGCCAACCAACAGCCCCATCCATAAAAACTTGGATACAAAAGACCGAAGTCCATCTCATGGAAGACATCACCCATAACATTAAAGGTACCTCTATGAGACATTCGCTAACTTGGGTTGCCTGGATAAAATTCAAGTCCACCTCCACTTATAAGGAAATTATAACGCAAACCCCTTAAGATTGCCACTTAAACGTTATTTACTGAATCCTTTATCCATTAGGTAAATCTCTTTCTGAATATGGTTTACCTTTTTCTTACATGTACCGAAAGATACAATCATAGCTATTCCTAAATGCGATGACATGCATGCCAACAACCCCTCCTTCCCTATCCCATAAACCCTCTATAGGGATGAGCCGAACACCCCCCTGTTCGGTTTGCACCAGAACATGCAAACAGGAAAAAAGTTTTTTCGAACACGCGAACACCGTTAAAGTCTATGGGACACGAACATGAATAATCAAAAGTGCTAATTTTAAAGGCTTATATGCAAGTTATTGTCATAAAAAGTGTTTGAGGACCTGGGTCCTGCCCCAGGGGACATGGATCAATGCAAAAAAAACTTTTAAAAAACGGCCGTTTTTTCAGGAGCAGTGATTTTAATAATGCTTAAAGTCAAACAATAAAAGTGTAATATTCCTTTAAAATTCGTACCTGGGGGGTGTCTATAGTATGCCTGTAAAGGGGCGCATGTTTCCTGTGTTTAGAACAGTCTGACAGCAAAATGACATTTCGAAGGAAAAAAGCCATTTAAAACTACTCGCGGCTATTGCATTGCCGGTCCGACAATACACAGAAGTTCATTGATAAAAACGGCATGAGAATTCCCCACAGGGGAACCCCGAACCAAAATTTAAAAAAAAAATGACGTGTGGGTCCCCCTAAATTCCATACCAGGCCCTTCAGGTCTGGTATGGATATTAAGGGAAACCCTGGCCAAAATTTAAAAAAAAATGACGTGGGGGTCCCCCTAAATTCCATACCAGACCCTTCAGGTCTGGTACGGATTTTAAGGGGAACCCCGCGCCAAAAAAAAAACGGCGGGGGGTCCCTCGGAAATCCATACCAGACCCTTATCTGAGCACACAACCTGGCAGGCCGCAGGAAAAGAGGGGGGAGGAGAGAGAGCCCCCCCTCCTGAACCGTACCAGGCCACATGCCTTCAACATTGGGAGGGTGCTTTGGGGTAGCCCCCCAAAATACCTTGTCCCCATGTTTATGAGGATAATGGCCTCATCCCCACAACCCTGGCCAGGCGGGGGGCTTATTGGAATCTGGAAGCCCTCTTTAACAAGGGTACCCCCAGATCCCGGCCCCCCCTGTGTGAAATGGTAAGGGGGTACAAAAGTACCCCTACCATTTCACTAAAAAACTGTCAAAAATGTTAAAAATGACAAGAGACGTTTTTGACAATTCCTTTATTTAAATGCTTCTTCTTTCTTCTTTCTTCTATCTTCCTTCATCTTCTTCTTCTTCTTCTGGTTCTTCTGGCTCTTCTGGTTCTTCCTCCGGCGTTCTCGTCCAGCATCTCCTCCACAGCGTCTTCTATCTTCTTCTCCTCGGGCCGCTCCGCACCCATGGCATGGGGGAGGCTGCCGCTCTTCTCTTCATCTTCTTCTCTTCTTCATCTTCTTCTTTATCTTCTTCTTTTCTTCTCTTCTTCTCTTCTTCTCTTCTTCATTTTCTTCTCCGGGCCACTCCGAATCCATGCTGGCATGGAGGGAGGCTCCCGCTGTGTGATGGCGTCTCCTCGTCTGACGGTTCTAAAATAACGAGGGCGGGGCCAACCGGTGACCCCGCCCCCCTCTGACGCACGGTGACTTTACGGGACTTCCCTGTGACATCACGGGGAATGCCACAGGGAAGTCCCGTCAAGTCATCATGCGTCAGAGGGGGGCGGGGTCACCGTGTGGCCCCGCCCCCCGTTATTTAAGAACCGTCAGACGAGGAGACGCCGTCACACAGCAGGAGCCTCCCTCCATGCCAGCATGGATGCGGAGCGGCCCGGAGAAGAAAATGAAGAAGAGAAGAAAAGAAGAAGATGAAGAAGATGAAGAGAAGAGCTGGAGCCTCCCCTCATGCCATGGGTGTGGAGCAGCCCGAGGAGAAGAAGATAGAAGACGCCGCGGAGGAGATGCTGGACGAGAACGCCGGAGGAAGAACCAGAAGAGTCAGAAGAACCAGAAGAAGATGAAGGAAGATAGAAGAAAGAAGAAGCATTTAAATAAAGGAATTGTCAAAAACTGTCTCTTGTCATTTTTAACATTTTTAACATTTTTTAGTGAAATGGTAGGGTTACTTTTGTACCCCCTTATCATTTCACACGAGGGGGGCGGGATCTGGGGATCCCCTTGTTAAAGGGGGGCTTCCAGATTCCGATAAGCCCCCACCCGCAGACCCCCACAACCACCGGCCAGGGTTGTGGGGATGAGGCCCTTGTCCTCATCAACATGGGGGCAAGGTGTTTTGGGGGGCTACCCCAAAGCACCCTCCCAATGTTGAGGGCATGTGGCCTGGTACGGATCAGGAGGGGGGGGCGCTCTCTCCTCCCCCCCTCTTTTCCTGTTGCCTGCCAGCTTGCGTGCTTGGATAAGGGTCTGGTATGGATTTTTGAGGGGACCCCACGCCGTTTTTTTTTTTGGCGCGGGGTTCCCCTTAAAATCCATACCAGACCTGAAGGGTCTGGTTTGGAATTTAGAGGGACCCCCACGTCATTTTTAAAAAAAAAATTTGGCAGGGGTTCCCCTTAATATCCATACCAGACCTGAAGGGCCTGGTATGGAATTTAGGGGGACCCCACGTTTTTTTTAAAATTTTGGTTTGGGGTTCACCTGTGGGGAATTCCCATGCTGTTTTTATCAATGAACTTCTATGTGTATTGTCGGACCAGCAATGCAATAGCCGCGAGTAGTTTTAAATGGATTTTTTCCTTCGAAATGTCATTTTGCTGTCAGACTGTTCTAAACACGGGAAACATGCGCCCATTTACAGGCATACTATAGACACCCCCCAGCTATGAAATTTAAAGGGATATTACACTTTTATTGTTTGACTTTAAGCATTATAAAAATCACTGCTTCTGAAAAAACGGCCGTTTTTAAAACTTTTTTTTGCATTGATCCATGTCCCCTGGGGCAGAACCCAGGTCCCCAAACACTTTTTATGACAATACCATGCATATAAGCCTTTAAAATGAGCACTTTTGATTTCTCCCATAGACATTTAAAGGGTGTTCCGCGGCATTCGAATTTGTCACGAACACCCCAAATTGTTCGCTGTTCGGCGAACTTGTGAACAGCCAATGTTCTATTTTTCTCACAATTATCTTTAATTAAAGTGATTTCTTTATTTGTTTTGATTCAAATGCTCACATAGATGGAAGCTTCTGTTTAGTTAATTACTATATCCGCTTGAATTCCCCTCTTCGAACTTCCAGGGGCAATTTTTGTTTCCAGACAACTGATGTGATTGTGTGTATTAGAACCTATGTCATTTTTCCTTATGACTGTACAATAATCAATATTTGTATATCCTTTTCTCTATTTTATTTTAATAAACATGTATTAAACAAAAAAAAATACACCCCGCAGAAATGCAGACTGCAACTACACCTGAATGGCACACGGATGCATGACAAACCTGCCCAATCAACGACATTACAGCTCCCCTGAGCTCTGACAATCTGCTACCCCTGTTATCACCCTCCCGCACTAATAACTTTTTTTTCTACCCCCAAATAGAGGCTATCGAGGTGCTCAGCACCCCCTCTATGAACTCTTCCTTGTATTAATCTCACCAGTTGCATGAAGTCTTCCACTGACGGTTTGATTAACCGATTTCCTATTTTTGCCTCTTTTCTTTTTGGTTCTCACTGTTTTTGTCCTTTACGTATTGCTCTATTCGCAGTTTCCTAGTCCAACCTACTTCCAGACCTTGGACTTCCGCAACCCAACTTCTGAGTCTCGCTCCCAGGTATCTTTGGATCCAAACTACAGCGACTAACTGTAAGTGTTGTGCATAACACACACCAACCTCACACCCACAAGATGTTGTTTACTATTCTATTTCTGAACACCAACGGGCTGAATCACCCCACCAAATGCCACTCACTCTGGAAAACAACCACGGCTCTCCACAGTGACATTCTTTGTGTGCAGGAAACCCACCTACTATCATCAAGCTTATCCCTTTGTTGCAACTGTCAATTCCCTCATATTTTCCACGCATTACACTCCACTAAAACCAGAGGGGTCATGATTGCGATCAAAGACACTGTAGACTTCCAATTACTAGATGTCGTGTCAGACCCTGAAGGTCGCTTTATTATTCTTGTCTGCACCATCAATAGAGTATCCTAATCTATAATCAATATTTATGCCCCGAATTCCCACCAAATGAAGTTCCTACACAGAGTCCTACGCACCACCAGACCCATTCAAAAGGGCCACATAATATTCTGTAGAGACTTCAACCTGGTCCCAGATATATCCATGGACTCATCAGCATCACATCAGCAGCGAAGAGGCAAGATTCACCTTTGAAAAAATGAATCTCCTCCCAGGATCTATACAATGTTTGGCATTGCCACCATGGATCCGAACACGACTTTACCTTTTTTTTCCTCCAGGCACCACTCATATTCGAGAATAGACCTGTTCCTAACTGACAAATGTATTTTACAGAAAATCTCTAACTCTATGATCCACACCACGACCATTCTCCAACCTCAATTACAATACAAGATTCCAACTTACAACACAACACGTTTCTCTGGCGAGCAACCAACTTCATTATCCAACATGACAAGTACACGCCAGAAATATCTGAACACATTACTGATTTTTTTTCATTGAACAAAGGCTCTGTGTTTGACCCTGCCATGGTGTGGAGCATGCATAAAGCGTACATGAGGAGAATGTTAATTAAATTGCGTTCATACCATAAATGAAAGAGGACGCAGCGTGTAGATGAATTAACAGCTCAGATAGCGGCCCTAGAAACGAGACACAAAACTAACCCTGAAGAACCGCAGGCAAACCAACTACTATCCCTAAGACAAGAACTTAAAACCCTACTCCTCCACTCTTATGAATTCCTCCAAAGGAAAATTAAAGCGTCTACATACTCCACCTCTAACAAAGCGGGGAAGAAACTTGCACAACACCTTAAAGGAAGACATGCCAAAACTAAAATAACCCAACTTATTCACCCCCACACGACAACCCCACTAAGTAACCCCCAAGACATAGCCGATGCCTTCAGTGCCTATTATGGCGACCTCTACAACCTGAAACAAGACCCCCATATCCCACAAACCACACAATATGACATTGACCATTTTCTCCACAATCTAGACCTACCCAAACTGACTGGGGAACAACTAACACCCCTTAACACCCTTTTCACGGAACAAGAGATTAAGGTATCTATGGACTCGCTGCCCAGTGGTAAAGCACCAGGCCCCAACGGAATGACAGGGGAATACTATAAACAATTCTTCTCACAGCTAATCCCGCATCTCACTAAGCTTTTCAATCACTTTTCAATCCAAAATTCTGTCTTTTTGAAAGCATACTTAAAAGCATTGGTTATAACGATACCGAAGCCAGGAAAAAAGTTGAATGTCCCCCAAAATTTTCGCCCAATCTCAACCTCAAAATTTACGCTAAAACAATAGCAGCAAGACTAATTAAGTTTTTGCCCACTCTTATTCACCAAGACCAGACGGGATTCACAAAAGGCAGGCAATCCTCGGATGCCACCAGAAGGATGACTAATCTCATTCATCATGCAGAATCAACCGGAACGCCTTCTCTGCTCCTATCTCTAGGTGCAGAGAAGGCGTTCGATAGGGTCCACCGGTCCTACCTCAAAGCGGTCCTCCAAAAATTTGGGTTCCAAGGCAACATTCTAAGCGCCATTATGGCACTGTATTCCAACCCCGAGGCCCAAGTGTACACAGAGGGCATGCTCTCCCATCCATTCCTCATTACCAATGGCACGCGCCAGGGCTTCCCCCTATCCCCCCTCATCTTTAACATGCCTATGGAACCCCTTGCAGAACATATCCGCTCCCATCCCAACATTTTAGGCCTTCAAATTGGCACTTCACACCACAAAATCAGCCTTTTTGCTGATGATGTCTTTCTCATCCTTACCAACCCGACTTTCTCCCTGGCAGAAGTACAAAAATCGCTCAACTGGTTTAGCTCGGTCTCGTACTATAAGGTTAATACGACCAAATCCTTCATTTTAGACATTTATATAGAAGCTACCATGAGGAACCTCCTACAGCTACAATACCCATTTGCGTGGGCAACTACTGATATATCCTACCTAGGCATCCAACTACCAAGAAAAACCAAGAACCTCTACTCATGTAATTTCTCGCCACTCCTTCAGAATATTCAATCGACCTCACAACATTTAGCGAAACACAAACTTTCCTGGACAGGTAGACTTGCGACCTTCAAAAAGATCTGCCTCCTCCAAATACTGTATTTTTTCAGAACTCTACCCATCCCAATACCCGCCACATTCTTCAGGTCCCTTTAAACGATATTTAACAAATTCCTTTGGAATGGTAAAAGACCTAAATGTGCCCATCTAAAACTGATTAAACACAAACTAGCGGGAGGCAGGGGATCCATAGACTTTGAGGATTATTACTTGGCAGCCATCCTAGCTCAACTACCCAGCTGGTTCCAACCCTGCCCGACCACACTGTGGGGACAAATAGAGGACTCCTCACTTACCCGGCCTAACCTTAAAAACTGGTTACTAAGCACACCTTTCGGCACCTCAGTTCTGATATCTCTATCTCCAACCATGAAAGCCTCAGCCCATGCCTGGAAGAAAATTACAGCCCTCCTGACACTCCCATCACCCCACAATCCCATATTCCTTTAAACACTCTCCTACACTTAATGCCTGAACTCTCATTATCATTAAGGACCCTGAAAGGAATACACTCCCTACAAGATTTACTACAGGATAACCACATTAAAACATTCTCCCAACTACAATCCGAATATACTCTTCCTACGTCCGAATACTTTACCTACCTACGTATACATCATTGCCTGCATTCTGTACCCCTTCCTATATACATTATACACCCTAAGACTTGGGATTACCTCACCAACCCTGCCACAAAAATCAAGGGTATCTCTTACTTTTACAACAGTCTTCACCAAAAATACACCTTCTCCAAACAAAACTCACGCCACAGGTGGAACATCAATCTTGCCTGTACCTATACAGACACTCAATGGCAACAAGCCCTCAAGACCATTTACAAAGCCACCAAATGTGCGGCCCTATGGGAACTGACACAGAAAATATCACTACACTGGTATATTACTCCAGCCAGAATAGCATCCTTTGATCCCCGAATGCCCAACACTTGCTGGAGATGTAAATCTTCCACAGGTGACTTACTCCATATTTTCTGGACATGTTCCAACCTACAGAAATACTGCGAAGACATCTTTAAGCTAATTTCAAACATAACTCAAATCACGAATCACCGGCACTTGCAATCCTAAACCTAACTATTAACAACATTCCTCATCCATTCAGACTCATAATAACCCATATTCTCCTCGCAGCCAGACTCAATATAAGCAGACAATTGAAGTCCGACAAACCTCTGACATTAGCCCAAGTCATCGACTTGGTAGCCCTACACTTCAGCTATGAGACCACATCAGCCGCCTACAATGGCCAAGCAGCAAAAACACACACAAACTGGCAACCATGGACTGACTGAACTAACGCTGCGCATCTCACATAAAGGTACTGAAACACAGACCTCTCTTTCTTGACTGAGCAATACCAGTTACTTTCCTAATAGTTATATGTTACATGTTCTAGCAAGTTACTACTAGATAAGCTCAGTCAACGTATGGTCCTCTCCACTCCTGTGGCACTAAAGTTCCCACATTAGTGAAGTGGACTGATCGTATTTCTAGAAACTTTCATAGATATACATTTACTACTTGTTACATCTGAAACCTGTTAGTGGATATAAGTTAATACCTTGAATTATTTACACCAACGTCGTTGCACGTTGGAAGCCCCAATGAGAAAAAATGTTCTGTTGGATCTGATCATTTTAACAACATGGAGCTAATTATGGATGTGCGAGTTAAAGACACCGTAAGTTACAGGAAATAGAGGCATGCTGGTAATGCCGCGTACACACGATCGGAATTTTGGTCGGAAAAGCCTTGGATGATTTTTCTGACGGGATTCCGCTCAAGCTTGGTGTGACCGTGTACACACGGTCACACCAAATTCCGACCGTCAAGAACGGGGTAAAGTACAACACGTACAATGGGACTAGAAAAAGGAAGTTAAATAGCCAGTGCGCCACCCTTTGGGCTTCTTCTGCTAATTTCGTGTTAGTAGAAGTTTGGTGAGAGAGACGATTCACGCTTTTCAGACTCATGCTTTTTCAGATCGTTTTACTGCTTTTCAGTTTGTGCTTGTGAGTATCTGTTTTTCAGTGCATGTAGTCAGTTCGTATCTGTTTTTCAGTGCGTTCTTGTCCGCTGGTTACTGATTTTCAGCTCGCTCTTCACAGGCCTTGCTGTTCTTCAGTGCGTTCTGTTTAGTTCGTTCTGACCAGCCGACCGTTTTGAAGCCATGTTGTGGTTACTTACTCGTCATAGAGTTCGTGCTGTGCAGGGGTTTGGTGTTGGGGTTCTTACTTTGACCCAAGCCCAGTCCATGAACAGGGTGGGGAGGGGTTCATGGACCAAGAATTGGTTACTCCAGCGTGACAAATTCTCTCATATGCCTTTGCTTTGGGAGATCCAGGAGAATAACCCTGATGATTTCAGGAATTTTCTCTGGATGACGGACCCCGTATTCAGTGTTTGTTGGCTTTGCTCACCCCTTATATTATAAAACAGGACACCTGCATGCGGCAAGCCATCACTCCTGAGCAGAGGCTAGTCACCACGTTGAGGTACTTGGCGATGGGGAGAGGTCTACAGGACCTCAAGTTCTCTACAGGCATCTCTTTCCAGTCTCTGGGGATAATTATTCCAGAGACCTGTTCTGCCATCATTCAGGTCCTGCAGAAGGACTATATTAGGGTAAGTTTTATCCTCTAGCATCACATTATATGTATATAACGTTTGCTAATGAGTTGTATTTCTTGTATCATTCCATCATTACCCTGATTGTAATATGTTGTGAATGTCCTCTTTATCCTCAAGCATGCTGTAACCTTTTAATGCTCTTTTTTTGTCCTTCATGCATATTTGCCTCCACTAACCTCCCCAGCATGCTATCCTGGGCCCATATACACCTAGCCTAGTCACTTAACAATGTATTTTATCGGCTCCATTGTAGTGCTTTACCCTAAACACCCCTAAAATGTGTCCAAATGTTATTGTTGTCCTTAAATTCAGGCAGAGTGCCAGAGGCTTTTTGTTGGCTCCCAAACTCATTTAGAACCCCACTAAAATTTTTATAAAGGGCCATCAGAGGGGGTGAGGAATCCGATAAGTGGACCTTATACTTTTGTCTTTAAATACTCCTTAAAAGAAATGTTATATTGATGTTGGCCAAGAATGTTTGTGTCTAATCTGCTTGCAATGTTTATGTGCAAAATTACTAAGTTTTTTTTGGCGTTTTTTCCTTCAACGCCACAGGAATTGCAGACTGTGGCCTCCCAGTTTGCTCATCGTTGGGACTTTCCCAACTGCGGAGGGGAAATCTATGGGAAATACATCCACATCGTCCCACCACCCCAATTGGGGTCATACTATTTTAACTATAAGGGGTTTCATAGTATCTCGTTGATGGCGGTGGTGTCGGTGAGCATATGAGTTTCTCTATGTGGGCGTGGGGAAGAATGGCCGCATGTCGGATGGTGGAGTCTTTGCCCAGACCGAGTTCTATGGACATCTCCAGAGTTGTGGCTTGGGATTGCCACCTGCGGAAGAGAATGTGGGAGGACTCCCATTTGTTTTTATCGCTGATGTAGTATTTGGTCTGGGTGATCACATGATGAGGCCATTCCCCCAGAGGACCCTCAGCCCAGAGAAGAGGGTTTTTAATTACCAGCTGGACAGAGCCAGAAGAGTCGTGGGGAATACCTTCGGGATAATGACCAGCCGATTCCGCTTATTTCTAACAGCAATTAACATGGCGGAGTAAAAACGTAACCACATTGTTTTATCCTGCTGCATACTGCACAACTTTTTAAAGCGAAATGCACCTGGTTATGTTGCCACAGTTGGGCCTGAGGCCAAACTTCATGAGAATCCAATGACGGTCCTGGAAGCTGGCTGTCTTGACTTGCCCCCCCAAAGCACCCATGAAGTGCGTAAAAAATATGTGGAATATTTTACGGGTAGGGGGCCATTGCTATGCCAGCTAATTTTTAAATATTTTCAAAATAAAAAAAAATTGATATGATAAAATCTTGATTTGGATTTACTGCTTGTGTTTCTTTTATCTGTCTCCTGGGTTCTCCTAGTACCCTTGTAGTGACAAGTGGTTTTAACATTATTTAAATAACACCCAATGTCACTGTAAACACCAACTTAATACAAAAAGTGTTATTGAGCATGAAAGAAGAAGCCATACATTGTTGAGTAGAAAGCCTTTTACTTCATGCACATTCACATTTGCTTTCTAAAGCATTTTGTGGTAAAAAAAAAAACATCTTTTTTTTTTTAAGTTTTAGCTTGAAATGTTTGAAAAAGTACAGAAACAGGCATGTTTCCAAACATAACATACACAACTCTGGAACTTACAAAGTTCAACATTGCAAAAATGAAGGCAATATCAGACATTATAGTGTGAAAAATGTCTTGATCTTGCCTTCATCAGATGGGGTAAAATCACCCCTGTAAAAGCCAAATTTAGAAGATGCACACAAATTGTGAGTCAAAATGGGGATTTCCTTTCTGATCCCATACCTAATGTCAGCATGTGCTATCTCCCATCATGGGGGATCAATGGACGTGTTTTGGGGGTGTAACCACTTCCTCTCACCTACTAGAGTTGGGAGGAAGGGGTTGCACCCACAGAGTGCGTACATTGAAATCCCCTGATGGCAGATAGCACATGTTGACACACTGTGTGCATTTTCCAAATTTGGCTTTTAAACTGTATTAAAACTTTAGATAAATTTTATAAAAAAAAAAAGTGTAATCTTTTTTGGATTTAGATTCTCCCTAGTACATCAATCATGTTCTTCAGTCTTTGTTCAATCACCTTGGTTTTAACATTGATAAGGTCTAAATCCCGACTACACCACATTATGTCCTGGATAAGCTGTTGTGCACTGTCACTGGTGAAATGAGTAGATTGTTCTTCCACAACCTGCACATCACCTAAATTAAAAATACACACCATGTATTATAAATATGCAGGCATGCATCTATTACCTGAATCTGTGGTGTCAGACACTGACCTGTTGTGGTGACAATTTCAATTACTTCTTCCACCTGTCCTTCCTCCACATCCTCAGATTGTGGTGTCCTCTGTTCCCCTTCTTTCGGAGTTGGGGGGTTCCTGTTGTCCTTCGACGTTCCGAGTCTTTTCTCCCCTATGAGAATGAAACAAAAGGTATACTGAGCACACAGATATTTGTGGCCAGAAATATGAATGTGAAACATTGCTTGGAAGTGGGGTACAATTGTCTGTTTGGTCAGAGTTCCAAGTTGAAGACATGGTTAATTCCCTTAACCAAGCTGGAATACTTTCTTTTTTTGGACAAGTTTCATACATGTAGACACCCCAAGTATCCACTGGAGTACCTGTGTGGGACACCTTAAAAAGTGTGTTCTTGTGTCCCACACTAGTGCTCCTAGAGTAGAGTCCAGATGTGTAAACAGCTGCTGAGTGTCCTCTCCTTACATTACATTGAATCAGGTTTCCAATTAATTTTAGTTACAAACACATCTAGACAACAATGTCCTAAACTTCTTTTAATACAAATTAGCATGACCAAATGTAGTTAACCCTGTATTTGCCCAAAACATTGTATTTAGTTGGCAAACGAACAATGTTTCTTACGACGATTACTGTGCCCATGAACATGAAAGTAGCCATTTTAAACTGCACAACAGTAAAGAAAAGCACATGGAGCAGCATGCAAGTAATAATAATAATAGGAACACAGGACAACTACTTACTTTTTAGAAGTACTTTCTTGATCCTTCTGTACTGATCTTGCTCCCTCAATTTGAGGTCTGACCAGCGTTTCCTCAATTGCTCCTTGGATCGTCGTACCCTAAAATTCCGGCACAGACTCTTCACACTTTTAGTCATGATCTTGGCATTTCTCACATTTGGGTTTAGGTATGGTCCATGCTTCCCATCATAGTTGGCCCTCTTCAATATGTCCACCATCTCCACCATCTCACCAAAGGACATATTGGAGGCCTTAAATCTTCTCCTCCCGGATCGGGACATTTCTTGCTTCGGGCTTTCCTCCTCCTCGTTACTGCTATTATGCACCTGCTGTGTCTCCACCATGTCGTCTCCCACTGCGCTGAAAAAGAAGGGGCGGGGAATATTCTAGAAAGAACGTCAGGAGTGGGCGACGTGGGCGGAGTTTCACACATGCGCAGTGTATATAAAGCTAACGTGTCGTACATATGAACTGTGAGTGGAGGAAGTGCCGAACATTATAACTAAGGTAACATTTTAACTTGGGACATCAGTGGCCTATACTCATTCTAGATTGAGGCCTATAGTGGGATAAGATTAGTAGAGTTTAGCCTATTATTAGTGTTTTTGTCTTGTGTTTTGTATTTCAGCAAATATGAACCAATTCAAAGACCCTTAATTCATGGGCCAGTTCATCGACAAATACAGGGATATGCAAAATTTGTGGGAGGTTAAAACCCCTTATATCACAATAAAACAGCTAGGAAGGCATCGCTGGAGAAAATGCTGGAATTTGTGAAGACGCAGGTCCCCAATGCAGACATCGAGTTTGTGGAGAAGAAAATTGGTAGCTTGAGAAGCACATATAGGAAGGAGCTTAATAAGGTCCAGGCTTCCATGGGATCAGGAGCAGCAGCAGAGGATGTATATGTACCCAGTCTGTGGTACTACAACAGGATGCGGTTTCTGGAAGACCAGATTGAAGGCAGGGAATCACTTTCAACACTTCCATTCACCCTTCCCTCAACCCCAGCTGAGGCTTCCAAGGACCAACCTGGGCCTTCCGTCCTGGAAGAAGTTGAGGAGCTCAGCTGGAGCCAAGTATAGTATTTTTTTAAATATTTATTGTCCGAAAATGATTGTTGTTAACTAGATGTTATTGTCGCTAACAAATTAATGATTTAACAAAAAGTGTTTGACATACCAATAGACAGTAAGGGCCAAAAATGAGTGTGACAAGAATGAAAAATGCTGGGGTCAGAATGATAGTCTTTTCTATTTATTAACATTCAATTTGCAACAGTCTTGGTCTGAAAATTGTGTGTGATTGATGAACCAAAAAATAAAACTATGTCCCTTTTTCATACACAGGAAGACCTCAGCCAGGACGAGGCTCTGGAATGTGACAGACAGGAGGAGGCGGAGGTAAGTGTCAGCCAGGAGGTGGGGGGGCCCTGTAGCCTCACCCAATCCCTCCCCTCTGCCTTACAACAAAAAGGGTAAGGAAGGGGAGTAACGTGCAGCAGGCAGCACTGGACCTCATTAAGGACGCTAATGCAACCCTGAAAAGCCCCCCCGATGCTGAAGAGGCCTATGGCTGCTATGTAGCTGCTAAATTGCAGCAAATGGAGGAGGGCCAATGCCTCAGGTGTGAGAAATGTATTTTTGAGGTCATTCAGAAGGGGTTGAGTGGCCAAATAAGTGATAACATGCACTTATGTGTTGCCCATCCTCCTCCTCCTGCCACAAGTGCATCTCCAGAGCCACAGCCTCGAAGGAAGGCTGCAGGGAAGCATAGAGGGAAGGCTGCAGGGAAGACAAGAAAGTGATGGCTTGGGTTCAGTCTGGTCTGACAGAAGACGCAGGCTGTTGTAACACCCCAGCCTGGGGACATATATGTCATCTGCTGCTGTTCATGATCTCTTGGAGTCCTGGACCAGATTGTGCTACCCATTTTATGGACTTCTCAAGCTACCAATTTTATTTTCCAAATAGTTGATGTGTGCCCTGGGGTAGAAAGGCTTCGCAAATTCCAGCAGTTTATCCAACATTGCCTTCCTCTTTATTTTATCAGTCAGAATAAATGGAGATTTTTTTATCTGAAAATACTTGCCTATGTGTTTTTCTTCAAAAAGGACAGTTTGTGAGTAGGCAGGTACATTTCAAAAATACAATGTCAAATTAACAAGAGACACCAACCAACCTCCTTGAGATTTAAAAATACAAGATAATAATGTTGTTGTGTAAACTTGACACACACACACACAAAAAATTATGGAGATGACTAGAAAATAATTTTAAAATATTCCAAAAAAAAAGGAGTTCTTGATTAAAAAAAATAAAATGACAATAAAAAATAATTCCAAACATTAACATTATGGAGATCTGGCTTTTAAAAAAAAAGATTATTCATGAGATCACGAGAAATAATAAAGAAAGAAGATTCTGAGAACGGTAGTTTTACCAGACCGAGCGCTTCCGTCTCGTACTTGAATCTGAACATGCGTGAGTTTTTCCGCGTCGGAATTGCATACACACGGACGCATTTTCGGATAGGAACTTTTTCCAACCGAAAAATTGAGAACCTGCTCTCAATCTTTTGCTGGCAGGAATTTCACCAGCAAAATTCAGATGGAGCATACACGGTCACATTTTCTGACCAAAAGCTCTCATCAGTCTTTTGCTGGCCGAATTTCTGATCGTGTGTACGTGGTATAAGAGAGTATTTTAAGCAAGTGCTTTAGTCATTGTATTCCATTTGGTAATTAACATAAAAAAACAACATTTAAACTTATGAGGATTAATTCCAATGTAAAAAATCAAATAAATGAAAAAAAAAACCAAGCCTTTCAAATGTACAAAATAGAAGGGCGAACCTTTGCATTCCAGATTTACAAGGACTACAACAGGAATTAATATATATTGCAGTAAGTATACAACTTACCATAATGCGGAATTAGTGGAAGCCCTGAGCTTGTTTTCCTGCAACTTGACATTCCCATCTGGGGGTGATGAGAGACAGTAACACCCAAAGTGTGTTGCTTATGTCTGGTTTAATCTTGTTTTGTTTGTTGTCACTGCAGAAAACCCTGCTTAACCTTACTTAAAGCTGCCACCAGATGCAGCTGTACAATTGAAGAACATCAACTCTCTTGCCAATCCAAAGCCTGCCAACAGATACAGCTTTACAATTGAAGTAAGATGCTCACTTTCCACCTGTCTCTGGGTTGAGCTGCCCACATAGTTGCATACTTTTTACTATGAACTTTATGGACTATTACAAGCTCAATTAGCCCATTCATTAATTAGGACGCTTTGGGGAAAGAACTGCTAATATACCGTGGACTGTGCCATATGTTTTGTTTTTACTTGCCACTATAAAGCCTACCACCAGATGCAGCTTGCCACATAGGTGACACCAGCATAGATTTTTTAAAGAATGTTCCTGTCAGATCAACCTGTTATCTTTCTAATGAGTAAGTGAAAGGATAGGTAAAAAATGTGGATGGTGGAAGTCCAGTGGGCGTGGTTTGCTAAAACATTTCATACCGCACCTCATAAACCTTTAATTTACAATATAAAGGAAGGTCTATTGGAATTGATGAAATTGCATGTACATGGAGAAGAAACTAAATAAATGAAACGGTCCAAAGAGTATTGATACAGTAAATGAATCATTCTCTAAATGATCTAAGTGGTGAGAGACGTGCCCCAGGGTTCTGTCTTTGGTTTGATGCTGTTTAATTTGTTTATAAATGATATAAAGGTTGGAACTATATTTAATTGTTTGATGATTATACCAAAATATGCAAGAAAATACATTTGGCACAGGATGCAACATCATTACAGGCAGCTACAAGTGAGATGAAGTGCAATACTGAGAAATGTAAAGTTATACACTTGGGTGCCAAAAAAACCACGTACAATACTCAATTGAAGCGGCTTCACCCGGAGAATCAGTGATGAAAAAGGATCTGGGGGTGCTTCTAGATTACAGACTTAGCAATAGCATGCAATGTCAAAATACTCTTACATTGATAAGGATGTACATTCAAGAGATAATTCAATAATTCTACCCCTTTACAAAACAGTGGCTTGGTCTCATCTTGAATATACAGTTCGATTTTGGTCACCATTCCTAAGGAAAGAAGTTGTTGAATTAGAGAGAGTTCAGCAAAGGGCAACAAAATAAAAAAGGGGATGGAGAACCTCGGCTATGAGAATTGATTACATAGATTACAGTTAATCTCTCTGGAGAAGAAGCGTTTTAGAGGGGATATAACTACAATGTATAAATATATCAAACATGACTCAATAACTGTAATAAACTGTATATGCTAATGTCCCTGAAGAGGACATGGGTCCACGATCAGAAGTTAGGAGAAATTAGGTTTAACCATGGATTGCAGTAAGGGTTTTTTCACTGTTAGAGCATCTTCGAAAATCTTTTAGGTGTCTTTTTTAGAAAGAAGAATGCTCAGGGTAATTGTTAGAGAATAAAAATTACATACACATATGCACACATAGGTTGTTTTCAATCTCTTTTTATAATTTTCAATTTTAGACAAGATTTACAAAAAAATACCCTAAATATTTTACAGGATTAAATAATAACATATTTTGTCAACAGAATAGAAAAATCAGCTATATAGCAGAGGTATATCTCCATCCAGCTATGGGGTTTAATCTCTAATATAACATAACACCACCCCTATTCCCTAGGAGGAGATTCTGTTTCACTACACAATAAAACGGTTACCCCAAATACCCTTATGTTTACTCATATTCTATTCCACAAGATTATTACATTTCCATAATTATAGGTTCTTCCTTTAATTTTTAAAAGTTCTTCTCTTTCATTTCTATTAACATTGAACTACAAATATTATGCCACGTACACACGGTCGGACTTTTCAGCTACAAAATTCGGACAGCCTGTCTGACAGACTTTTGACGGATTTTCGACGGACTTTTGGCGGACTTTCAACAGACTTTCTAATGACCGGACTTGCCTACACATGATCACACCAAAGTCCGACGGATTTGTACGTGATGACGTACACCAGACTAAAATAAGGAAGTTGATAGCCAGTAGCCAATAGCTGCCCTAGCGTTGGTTTTTGTCCTTCGGACTAGCATATAGACGAGCGGATTTCTGGGTTCGGCGGAGTTACGACGTAAAGATTTGAAGCATGTTCCAAATCTAAAGTCAGTCAGATTTGCAACTGGAAAAGTCCACTGAAGGTCCGGTGAAGCTCACACATGATCGGATTGTCCGCCGGATTTGGTCCATTGGCATCCGTCGGACAAGTCTGGTCGATAAGTCCGACCGTGTGTACGCGGCATAACTCTGTTCTATTTTTATCAATAACTGTACCCCTCCTATATATAAAAAAAGACTCCATAACAACATACAACAAACATCCATCTCACATACATAAAGACAAAACAAAAAACACCCCATTGAGGGGTGGGGCACAGTTTAGTTTATATAATAATAATATAATCTCCAATATGTCTCTGGATTATCTCCATTTATATTAAGTAAATCCTCTGGGTGCAAATACCACCTCAATAAAATGTTATTGTTTCTTTCTTGATGTTTAGCAGAAAGCGATAACTTGTGTATTAAGAGAAAAGCCTTTTCCCATTCTGGCAGCGGAATTTACCTCTCTATCTCAGTTTCCCATTTTTTCAAACATGATAATTCACTAAGAGGACTAGTAGGAAGCAAATGTTTATATATAATTGATCAACTATGTGTTGGTTTTTGCTCTATTATTAATAATTGCTCAAAATGTGTCAGAGGTATATCTGTTGGTGAGGTTTGTGACAAGAATCTAATATATGTATTTAATTATTGGCACTGCATCCATTTGGATTCATATTCAGGCCCTAAATCAATCAATGGAGGAAGTTTACCCTCTATCAAGGTCCGAACAGTTCTTGAATCATCACTACTGTTCCATTTAATAAAAATCATAGCCTCTAATGCTGGTGGAAATTCAGGATTAGAAAACAGAGGGTGGTCATTGGCCCAATCTGTGTGGAAAGGGATTTTTTCTTTCACATCATATCCAATATCTTTATAGTTGAAGAAACCAGGAATTGAAATGCACACATAGGTTGAACTGGAGGAATCTGTGTTATATTTCAACCTGAATAATTATGTAACTATGTAAGTCTAATCCTTCCTACTCAATACAAATAAAGGGAAAAAAATGACCGAACATACTTTTTAAGTAAATTGAAAAATGATTTTAATATATTTTTTTAAAAGTTACAGTTACAGTTTCATCCTAAAAATCCTTATTCATGTAAAGTTTTGTAAATTTGGCTTATGGTGAGTAAATAGCTCTCAAGTTATGCATAAATTAATTGATTGTATAAGTCAGATGTACAGAAAATAGCATACCAACATTTATTGCAAGTTGGTATGCTGATTTTTATACTATATAAAAAAAATAATATATATATATATATATATATATATATATATATATATATATATATATATATATACTTTTTTAATATAGTACAAAATAGATAGAGAGAGAGAGAGAGAGAGAGAGTGTGTGTATATATAGTGTGCGGTCGTGCGACAAGGTACCCAAACAAAATTGGCGTCCTTTTTTTCTCACAAATAGAGCTTTCTTTTGGTGGTATTTGATCATCTCTGCGGTTTTTATTTTTTGAGCTATAAACAAAAAAAGAGCGACAATTTTGAAAAAAAACTCAATATTTTGTACTTTTTATTATAATAAATATCCCAATTTTTTTTTTTTAAAAAAGCAATTTTTTTCCTCAGTTTAGGCCATTCCATATTCTTCTACATATTTTTGGTTAAAAAAAATCACAATAAGCGTATGTTGATTGGTTTGCGCACAAGTTATAGCGTCTACAAAATAGGGGATAGATTTATGGCATTTTTATTATTATTTTTTTTTTACTAGTAATGGCACTGATCAGCGATTTTTATCGCTCTCTGGCGTCGCTCCCCCTAGTGGTCAAAAGGCGAACTGACGTACAGTTACGTCGGTTCTCCCAGGGGAGCCAACCTGCCGCAGTACAACTGCGGCGGCTGGTCGGGAAGGGGTTACTGGTAGTTGTCTTTTAAAGTTGGAGACTTAGGGAAGTTGCATACTAATTCAGTGAAAGGTTTTATTCTTTTCTGAAAAAAAAAAAAATACAGGAAATCTCTACAAACCTAATTACTACAATCGCTGGACTGCTCGCCTTGTATTTTCAGTCTCTCTCTTGCTGGCATGGGTCCATTTTTATGTGAGTCTCCATGGAAACCTCAATGAGGATGCAATAACAGAAATGTGAGCAAGCTGCCTGCTGCCATACACTGGCATGGTGTAGCTCTGGTTCCAGTATTCAGACTAGACACAATACCAGAACATACTGCACTCTTTGAGCACTGTTCAGGTTGTGGCCACTGCGTCTGTAAGTTAACTCTTTCAATGCTGCAGACACTCTTATAATTTTCCATCAAGTGTCATTTAGTTTCCTAACAAAGCATGAAAGCAATATGAATATGGAGGAAGAGATATATTTGTCATAAAAAATTAATTGAAATGATATAAAGCCTTACCCAGCCCTTTCTCTGCACATGAAGATAATGAACATAGTTTATTAAATTATCATAAAGCCTCTGCATATTTTATATTTTGATAGAATTCAGTATTGTAGCTGTGTTCCATAAAGTACTCTACAAAATAAAATAACTGATTTATTTCCTGTTAGCATTCTGTGGTGCCAAGGTTTAAGCAATCATGTTGAACACAATATATTGCTACTCTCCTCAGTAGGAAAGCGTGGTAACTGGTTGTACTGAGGGTACAGTTTGCTTAATATTAACTTTTATATTGTGTTCATTTTAATATTGCCCATTAAAATGTTGCAGCTTACAACATTTTAGACCAAATTAAAGAAGTTTTAAAGAAGAGCTTCTAAAGACTACAATATGAAATCATACTGCAGCCTTTGAGATGACCTGCACTGTGGAAGTAGTGTTCAACAAAACGCAAGGAGATGGCAAAGGACTACTAACTATGATTTGTTCTGCACTGTACCTTCTGCACTGTACCTGTGAGGCAGCAGTGTCTTTGCTGATCACATACTGTAGACATAGAGCTATGAATTACCTAGTCACAGGAAGGTGCTGTTTTTTCAGGAGAAATTTAAGACAAAGTTTTTTTTTGGGGCGCTGCTTAACCACTTCTCGACCGACTCAAGTACATATACTGCGGCAGGTTGGCAGCCCTGCGCGAATCACCATACAGATACATTGGCTCCTTTAAGAGCCTTAGCAGGGACGTGCCCACTGCACGGCGGGGACCCGATGCCCTTGGCCGGCGGTTGCAATGCCTGTCGGGCCACCCGAGAGCCAGAACGGGGATCTGTGTGTGTAAACACACAAATCCCAGTTCTGTCAGGGGAGGAGACACATGATCACCACCATTACTAGTAAAAAAAATAATAATAATAATAAAAACACCATAAATCTATCCTCTATTTTTTAGATGCTTTAACTTTTGCGCAAACCAATCAACATGCACTTATTGAGATTTTTTTTACTAAAAATATGTAGAAGAATACATATTGGCCTAACATATGAAGAAATTAGTTTTTAAAATTTTTGAGGGGATATTTATTTTAGCAAAAAGTAAAAAATATTGTTTTTCCTGACAGACTCCATGGCAGACTATGTGTGGGTTAACCCCGCCTCCTCTCCAATGCTATAGCACCCCATACCCATAAGAGTAAGCTCACCTGCTCAGGACTGCGTTCCTTTTTTGTCCTCCTCCATGGACCATACATCTTGTGTTGCTCCTGTGTGACGTCCAGTCAAGAACATTTCCTGGTACAATTGTGCGGTGCATCCCAAGGCCCAGCCATGGGCGGGCGAGTGGTTTAGTTGGGCTTGTGATACCCCTGTGGTGGAAGGGAGGTGGCCCACGTATACCAGGATGGACGGTGGAGTTAATTATCGGCTGGCAAGGTCTGAAGATTATGTTACACATTTATGGCAGACTGTTTGTGTTTATATTCAAACCCTTTTTTTTCCTCCCTTTTGTGCGTTATGGCGTCTGGGGCACTTCTGCGTTCCAGATCGCCGATTCTCTTCCTGGTTCCTGACCGCCATGTCCGTCCACGCGTGCACGGAGCCTCGGTCACATCGAGGCTTGGTTCTGCGCATGCGCGGAGCGGCCCGTGGCCACACAGGCACTGTTCGGCCGGTATCTTCAGCGCAGGTGCGCTATGGAGGCCGGCGGTGACGTCATTCCGGCAGGGAAATTTAAACAGCTGTCAGCTTCTGCCAGGTGGGACACCTGTATGCAGCTAGTGGCAGCTTCCACAGGCTCGGCATCACTTCAGGCAAGTTGAAGCCTTTTTCCTTGGGACTTGCAGGATATTTAGAAGTCTTAAAGGGGAAGTTTAAAAAAAACAAAAAAAACTTTTTTTTTGCGCCTCTTATTACTCAGGTATTGTCAAGTGGTGCATGAATGCTTTTGGCCTGGACTGTCGATTGTCCCGGAAATCATGGACAGGTCACCGCCTTCGTGTGGCCAGCCCTCTCCCACAAGGTATTTGCAGTTGAGGGAAAGGGGATTAGGCTCGGCTGAGTTTAAAGAGGAACGCTGACCCCTCCCCCCTTTTTTTCTCTTTGCAGCCCTGCAAGTTCTGACCACCAATCAGTGGCTCAAGTCAACAAAGACCTTGCCAGGCCGCAACAACACTCATCATCTAGGTCCAGACGCGGCTCTCCGTCTGGGACCCATCATCAGGGGAGATGTTTTCATTCCTCCTACAAACAGGGGAGATGTTCCCATTCCTCCTCCAGCCACCGCTTCCACCACCATGAAAGCCGCTCTGATCACAGAGCCTGCTGGGGGTGTGGGACCAGAGTCCCAGAGGGCAAATCCCTGTGTGATCCCTGTTATACCCAGGCGGTCGGGGAAAAAGAGATGGAAAATCAACACATGGAGTCTCTTGTCAAGCGTGTGGTGGAACAATCCCTGAAAGAATTGGGTACATCGCACACGCGGAGTCAGTCAATCACCATATCTGGCTTCCTGGCTGACGAGGCCCAGGAAGATCCCGGACCATTCCAACCCTATAATTCCTCCCCTGATTCCTCGCACAGCGAGATGGAGGGAGATGAGTTTACCGGAGGTTTCGACTATTCCCTAGTTTCCCCACTGGTCATGGCAATTAAGAAAGCCCTTAAGTGGGAAGATGCTTCTCCTCCCCCAGTAAAACAAAGGAAGTTTTTCAAGCAATTAGGGAAGGAACGTTCTAACTTCTCGCTCCTTCCTGAATTAAAGGACATTTTTGATGAGTAATGGAGTAAAGTGGATAAGAAGTGAAACATCTGGAAAATGCCCCCCTTGTTGACGCAGCTCTGATGCGGCTTGCCAAACAGGTCACTCTTCCCTTAGAAGACACGGTTTCCTTCAAGGATGGTCTTGAGAGAAGTATAGACCAAGATCTCAAGAGAATCTATGGGCTGACTGGGATGGCTTGCAAGCCAGCTTTGGCCCTTGCGGCCATGTCCAAGGCCATGGAGGTCTGGATGGAAAATGTGGACTCTGTACTTAGGGGAGTCTCAGTTGATCTGGCCCAGGGCTCTGCAATTCAGGAGCTAAAGCTGGCAGTGGCCTTCCTGGGGGAGGCCTCGATTGACCTAATCCGCCTGTTGGCCCGATCGATGCTGTCCTCGGTTACAGCCAAACGGGCCTTGTGGTTGCGCCCCTGGCTTGCCGGCCCAGCATCCAAGCAAGCCTGGTGTAGGATCCTCTTTGAGGGACCCTCATTGTTTGGTAACAGGCTAGATAGCACCATAACTCGGGCTACGGGGGGGAAGTCGGGTTTCCTGCCCCAGGACAGGCGTCTGTCCAGTCAGAAGATGCCACAGCGAAGACGCAGTACTGAGCGTTCAAGAAAAGCACGTTGCTACAAACCTGGATGGAATTTCAGGAGGAATTGGAATAGAGGGCAGTCTTCTTTCCAGAGATCCACAAAAAGACAGGCGCCCGGTGGGCGTGAGCTGGCTAAGCCCTTTTGAGATTGGGCCCGCCCAGGCGGGTAGGGTGGGGGCCTGTCTGCTTCTCTTGCAGCACGCCTGGGTGGCCTCAATCTCAGATTTCTGGACCATCAGGACGGTCTATTCAGGCCACACATGGTCCTTCATCAGTATTCCCCCCTCCAGACCAATCTCTACCCTTCTACCACGATCGGAGGAAAAGAAGCAGGTGTTGCTATCCTATGTGAATTCGCTGGAATCTTAAGGAGCGGTGGTGCCTGTTCCGAAGGAAGAGGAATTCCAGGGTGTGTACTCCCATCTTTTCCTTGTGCAAAAGAAAAATGGCTCATGTCGACCGGTGATAGACTTAACCTATCTAAACAAATTTATAAAGTATGAGAGATTCAAAATGAAGACCTTGTCTACCATTCAGATAGCAGTACAACCAGGCGATTGGCTGATCTCAATCGACCTAAAGGATGCATACTTTCACGTGCCTGTGGCAGAGGCTCTGCACAAATATCTTCGTGTCCAAGTCGAACAAAAGCACCTGCAGTTCATTGGCCTCCCTTTTGGTCTGACAACCTCACCTCGCATGTTCTCCAAAGTCCTTCTGGCCGTAGTGGCTCTCATCAGAGTAAAAGGGGTACGCCTATACCACTACCTCGACGATCTCCTGGTGTTATCCCAAAACAGAGGACAACTGTTAGTCCACAGGGAGTTGGTTATCTCTACTCTAACCAATTTCGGTTGGCTCATAAATCAAGAGAAGAGCAATCTAGATCTGGTCCAGCATCTGGTATACTTGGGAGCCCAATTCGATACGGTGGAAGGCACCATCTCCCTTCCAGTAGAGAAGATTCCGGTCATTCAGGAGAGAATCTCGCAGGCCTTGGGCCCCTCACACCTGAAGGCATCACAATGCCTGAAAATTGTAGGAACGATGGTCTCTACGACCCCCCATGGTCAAATGGGCACTATGGAAGTTACGTCCCTTTCAATCGGGACTTCTCCAGCAATGGAGGTCAGGGGACATTAATCAACTGATTTACATAACTCCATCGATGAGGAACAGTCTCTTCTGGTGGCTTCAATGCAAAAATCTTCTCACCTGCCACTCCATTGCCCCCATCACATGGGTTGCAGTCACGTTCGATGCCAGCGGCGCAGGCTGGGAAGCCCTTTGCGGGTCAGAACTTGCACAACCCGGGTTCGAATGTCCTGGAACTTCGGGCCGCCTGGTGTGCCCTTCAATCCTTCATGCATCTCCTAGTAGTTGAATCAGTGTTATTGAAGATGGACAACACCACAGCAGTCTCCTATGTGAAGAGACAAGGGAGTACTCGGAGCTTCACTCTACTCCAGGAGGTCGAACCTATCACGTTGTGGGCCCAGAAAAATCTAGCAAATATTTCGGCAGTCTTTATCCCCGGGGCTCAGAACATCCAAGCAGACTTTCTATCCCGCAAAGGGATGGACAACAATGAGTGGTCCCTCCATGCACAAACATTCAAGTGGATCCTGTCCCTAGGAGTCGATCCCGAAATGGATCTGTTTGCGTCCCCCTGTAACTTCAAACTAAAGAAGTACTTCACACGGGGCCGCTGCAACCAGGCCTTCGGAATAGATACCTTGACACGCCAGTGGAACTTCAACAGGGCATATGCCTTTTCCCCTCTTCCGATCATCCTCAAGTTCTTGCAGAGGCTCCGAACAGAAGCAGTCGAGGTGATGACGATAGTGTCTTACTGGCCGGACAGGCCATGGTTTCCCCTCCTGACCCAGCTGAGCTTCCAGGATCCAGTGCCTCTTCCCCTCAGGCTGGACCTTCTGTCTCAAGGGACAGTTCTGCACCATTGTCCAGCAGTACTGAGACTGACGGTCTGGTTCTTGAGAGTGAGAGGTTGGAGCTTCTCGGGTGCGAGTCAGGAGTAATTTCCACTCTCATGAGCTCAAGAAAGACGAGCACAAATAAAGTCTATGGGAGAATATGGGCCAAGTTCGTTGAATTTTCTTCTTCTACTGGCAGACCATGGAGAGACCCTGGAATCCAGGATATACTTAGTTTCCTTCAGTCCAGCCTAGATCTGTCTCTTTCCATCAGCTCCCTCAGAGTTCAAGTCTCAACTCTGTCGGCCTTCTCCGGAATGTCATGGGTTGTACACCCTTTAATTCGACAGTTCTTTCAGGGGCAACAAGGCTTAGGCCTCAAAGAAAACTAAGGTTCCCCAAATGGGATCTCCCTTTTGTCCTGGACTCTCTGTCTACTCTCAGTACCACAGGTTCCACTCCGCCCTCTATCAAGGAACTGTCTGCCAAAGTTGTTTTCCTAGTTGCCATCACTTCGGCCAAAATGGTCTCCGAGATTAGTTCTCTGGGTTGCCAAGAACCCTTTCTGACTTTCTGGGTCCTGCCCTGGGGGACATGTATCAATAAAGAGAAGTTTGTGGAAAACATCATTTTTAAATGAGCAGTGTTTTTATTTTTAAAGTGACAACATAAAAATGAAAAATTCCTTTCAATATAGTGCCTGGTGGGTCCCCTTAGTCTAAATGTAAAGTGGCAGGTCTGTACCATGTCTAGAATCTGCTGCAGCAATAATTGTATTTATAAAGCCAAAAAAAGACATTTTCCCAAGCTGCCTTTATTTTGCTCAGCAACAGTGGGGGAGCCAGTGTACATGATGAGGCCACAATGTAGTGCACTGGGAACAAGATTAGTGATTTTTTGGATACAATCTGGTGTCACTTTGACTTTGGATTGAAGTAACGGGTGCGTAAAAATTGGTCTTTGGGTGTTGGTGGCGCCTTCCCACCATAACCCTATAGAGGTAATCTTGATGAAAAAGCAACAGTCAATGTGAATGAGGACCTAAGCTGACCATACACTAGTAGATTTTTGAACAAACCTTTGTATGAAAATTTGTATGAAAATTCCTAGTACATAAAATGACTTGACAAATGTCATTTGAAAAGGCTTTCAATATTTGATTTTGGAACAAATGTACTTTACCAAGTGAAAATCACATACATTGTTAGAAATTAATTTTGTCATTAGTGCAGTTGAAAATGAATGTCGATTTGACCTCACCAGTGATTCAAAAACTGAATGGATGTTCTTAAAATGAATATTTTCAAACAACATTCTACTAGTGTATGGCCAGCTTTAGTAAAACTGTACAACCTCCCTTATGACAAATAAGACATGCTGTGTAGGAGGAGCAGACACAAAGATCATATCTTTGCTCAGATTTGTTTAGTTCTTTCACATCTGTATGACTGGTTAAGGCAAGCAGATGTTATAAATACTAAATTACAATAGGACTAAGCCATGTGACCAGCTTGGGTTTAAAAATTGCTTTTGGAATTTTATATTAAGTTTCGTTTTAAAAAGAAACAGCTTCATTTTGCGCAGCATTATATATTCCTGGAGATACTGTACCCCTAGCTGCAATTTTTGGATTAAAATTTCAGACATAATATTTGATATATCCCATGACCCATTATATCTTTTGATGTTGTTATCTATTTCTTAAGTTTGTCTTGTAATATTTGCTGCTAATACTGCTACCAATTAATGTCAATCAATATTACCTTCCCAAACTTTTATAAAAACAAGCTCTCTTTCAGAAATCCTGGCAGGATGCAGGAAAGAAAATTGCTTGATTCCCCCATCAACACAGTCAGTGTTGACAGAGGAATCCCTCCTGTGGAGCTATTGTGTTCTCCCAGGAGGGGGTGGGGTGGGGGAATGTAAAATTTGCCAGGCTGGTTGTA
Source organism: Lithobates clamitans (assembly GCA_037952925.1). NCBI lineage: Eukaryota > Metazoa > Chordata > Amphibia > Anura > Ranidae > Lithobates > Lithobates clamitans. The sequence goes on from JBBGZY010000152.1 coordinate 1,058,233, forward strand.
CCCAAGTTGATCGATCAACTTGGGTACATTTAACCTGCCTATACATGGTTTGAATCTCAGCCAGTTCCTGCTGAACCAGCTGAGATTCGAACTGTCTACAGCATGGCAGGCTTTAGTGAGTATAGTCCTCTCCCTCCCCACTGGGTTGAAGTTGCATGATCTGCGAGGATGCTTTGATGGTTTGTGAGTAGGGATGGGCCAAACGGATCTCTGTTCGGTTTGCACCAGAACTTTCGAACACCACAAAGTTTGGCCCCGAATAACGAACCCCATTAAAGTCAATGGGACATGGACGTCAAAAATAAAAAGTGCCCATTTTGAAGGCTTAAATGCAAGTAATTGGGCATATAATGGTTATAGGGGTCTGGGTCCTGCCCTGGGGGACATGTATCAATAAAAAAAAAGTTTGTGAAAAACGTCATTTTTAAATGAGCAGTTTTTTTATTTTTAAAGTGACAACATAAAAATGAAAAATTCCTTTCAATATAGTGCCTGGGGGTCCCCTTAGTCTAAATATAAACTGGCAGGTCTGTACCATGTCTAGAATCTGCTGCAGCAATAATTGCATTCATAAAGCCAAAAAAAGACATTTTCCCTGCAAGCTGCCTTTATTTTGCTCAGCAACAGTGGGAGAGCCAGTGTACATGATGAGGCCACAATGTAGTGCACTGGGAACAAGATTAGTGATTTTTTGGATACATCCTGGTGTCACTTTGACTTTGGATTGAAGTAACGGGTGCGTAAAAATTGGTCTTTGGGTGTTGGTGGCGCCTTCCCACCATAACCCTATAGAGGTAATCTTGATGAAAGCAACAACTGGTCTTGCTGTAAAAAATTGCAATAATATGCACCTGTCAAACAGGTGCCGAAAAATTGGTCTTTGGGTGTAAAATTGTGCCCATGAAACCTATACCATAAACATTCTTCCAGATGAAATGATTGAACACCCTCAAAGCTAGGCAGCCTCAAAGTCCTGCAGAGATTCCACATTCCAAAAAGACTTAATAAGTGGCATTGGCATCAGGGGCTTCATAGCTGGTAATCCAGGACTGATTATTTTTTTTAAAGTCAAATGGTCCACGAGTCTGTGGATAGATGCGTTCTATGATTAGTAACGAAACCTCCTGCGGCACTGAATGCCCGGTTCTAAAAACACGCTGGATGCAGGGCAGCCCAACAGCTCAATAGCATACTGGGAAAGTTCTGGCCAGTAGTCTATTCTCATGACCCAGTAAGTCAGTGGATCATCAGCTCGAAGGCTCTCCATCTCTGTTTTGGCCCCGGGGTAATCATCCACCATGTTGCTGATGGGATGTGGAAGCTGACAGCCCTGGGTGGCTAGGACTAAAAAAATCCCGAAATGCCTCACTTAGGTGTTCGCCTTTTCCAACGCTCCTCTCTTGAGCAACAGAAGACTCATAACTACATTTTCCACGGCACTGTAACCTACTGAAGTCGGAAAAAATGTTCAATAAAATCCTTTTTAACGTGTCCTCAAGAGATTTTATCTTTTGCACTCTCTGTGGGGATGGGATGAGTTCTGAGACCTTCCTCTTATAACAGTGGTAAAGGAGGGTTGCCAACCAGTAATCATCCTTCTCCTTTATGCCACTTATTCTTGGTTCCTTTCATTGGCTATGAAGCATGAGGTTGCCGATGCACCTCAAATTTGCTGAGGCTTGAGAAGTAGACTCCTCAGGGTCATGCAGGATGACAGAATCTGGAACTTCCACCTCCCAGCCACATACTACTTCCAAGGGTCCTGGGGTTGGAAAGCCATCGCTTACAGATTGATGCCTGTCTTCCTCTTCTTCAAAGCCCATGAAAGTGCCAGAGACCTCCTCCTCATCCTCCTCCCCTCTCTCCTCCTGTGTGTTCTGTGACATAGGAATGATGGTGTCAGGATAAAATGGGCCTTGAGAGGAAAGAAAGTCCTCCCCTTCCTCCTACTGCTCTGCCTCCAGTTCCCTGTCCATAAGAGTCTGCTCCAGCAGGGAACACAACGGGGATTGTGTCACTGATACATACACTGTCACTACTCACCATCCTTGTGGCCTCCTCAAATGGTCACAATACAGTGCATGCATCCTAAATGATCAGCCATTGGCGTGAGGAAAAAAAGCTGAGGCGGCCTGAGCCTGTCGTCATGCTGTACTGGCACAGATACTTGTTGACGACCCTCTGCTACATATATAGCCACTGCAGCATTGCCAAAGTTGAGTTCCACCTGGTGGGCATGTCACAAATCAGGCGGTTTACGGGCAGGTGGAATTCCCGCTGAATTTCAGCCAACCGAGCACTGGCTGTGTACGACCGCCTGAAATGGTTACAGACTCTCCCGGCCTGCTTTAGTACATCTTCCAGCCCTGGGTACGTACTTAGGAAACGCTACACCACCAATTTGAGGACATGTGCCAGGCATGGCACATGTCTCAACTTTTCCTGTCTAAGGGTGGACAGGAGGTTTGAACCATTATCAGACATCACCATTCCTAGCTCCAGCTGGCATGGTGTGAACCACCTCTGGGCCTGTCCCTGCAGAGCTGCAAGAATCTCTGCCCTGTTGTGGTTCCTGTCCCCTAAACACACTAGCTGAAGCACTGCATAGCACCTTTTAGCCTGTCCCTGGGAATAGCCCTTTAAACGCTTAGGGGGTACATGATGTTCCTAGGACAATTCTGCAGAGGAGGGCATGGAGGTGGCGGAAGAGGAGGAGGGTTTAGAGCTCACAGGTGTGGCATCATCACCACTGACTGTATGGAGATGTGAGGGCACAACAAGCTGCAGCATGAGCCCTGTCTTTCGTCCTTTCAAGTTGCAAGCAGCGTTACCCAGTATGCTATGATCGAAATATATCATCCCTGCCCATGCTTGCTGGACTACATGTCAGCAATAAGGTGGATTTTATGGCTGACTGTCTTGCCCAATGATGCCAGAACATTCCCTTCCACGATCGTAGAGAGATGGAATGGCCATACGTGAAAAGTAGTAGCGACTGGAAACCTGCCATTGTGGTATAGCACATTGTGCTAATTCACTGAAGGGGCAGAATCCACTAGGCTGAAACGCAGAGGTTGGAGAGAAAACAGCTTTGACAAGCTTGCATTCAGATGCTGGGCATGTGGGTGGCAAGGACTGTATTTTTTTTCCGCTGCAGCAGATGGGGCAGAGAAATTTCCCAGCTACAGACTACAGCTGGTGGTGTGCTGCTGGCAAATGTGCTGCTAGGACCTGGGGCACCCTGCGCTATACCATTATCCCTGTCAGTGGAGGCTGCTGAGAGGTAATGACTCGGTATCGCAGGGGGCAGACTAAAGTGGGTAAGGAGGAGGGACAGATTTTTGCCCCTTTTGTGTGGCTTTTAGGTGCTCTTGCCAACAGGAGTGGTTGGACGTTAAATGCCTTGTTAAGCACGTGGTACCCAAATGGTTGGTGTTTTTGCCACGTTTGATGTGCCTGAGAAACAGTTTGTAGATAGCAACAGTGCGATGTGCTGAAAAGGGCCCAGACAGTTGAGCTTTGGGGAGTGGGCTGGGAGATAACAGCTGAAGAATGTGATGGAATAGGGTGGCTGCTCTCTACTTTTTCTTGATGTCGGCCTCCTTGGGGTTGTGCCACCTCACCTTCAGTTTCCTCCTCTGCTCTATCTGGCACCCAAGTCACATCAGTGACCTCATCATCATCATCTCCATCTCCTCCATCTTCATCATTACCACTGGATACAACTTGGCAATATGCTGCGGCTTGGGGAACATGAATGCCAATTTGTCTACCAGTGTTCCTCCCTCTCTCTAGGCTCATGGTTCTGTCATCCTCAACCTCAGAACCAACATCTGAATCCAGTAATGGCTGGGCATTTTCAAGGAGCAAGTGGCTGTGGTCAAATAACTGACTCCTCAATGGCTGATGTTGGGGCTATGGCAGGAATAGATGTGGATAAGGAGGCAGGTTTATCCACTCTTGCAACTGCAGGGGACTGCACACTTGTCTCTGCTTGTGTGACAGATGATGAGGAGGATGAAGAAGGTTTAGTAAGCTAGTCCACCACCTCCTCTGCATGCTGTGGCTGGATAGCACGGGCAAACTCACTAAACAGAGGAAATGATGCCCTGCCTGAGAACTGACCACCACGTCCACCTTTACCTGTGGACACATTTGTTGCTGGCCCCCTTACAGTGCCAAGGGAATGTCTGCCTCTCCTTGTTGTCCCTCCAGACATTATTGGGAGGGAGGGGGCGGTGCTTATAAGCAAATGTAAATAAGAAATTGAAATCTGTACGTAGATGCACTTTAATCAATGTAAAGAGGTGTTTGGTGCACTTTAATTTTAGTACTCACACTACACAGACACACTCCATGGATACACTATAATATACTGCAATATAATGTGCCAAACGTACTGTGATGCATAGAACTATATGGCGTTAAACTCGCAGTAATGCACACAGAACTATATGGCATTAAACTGGCAGTAACGCATGCAGAACTATATGACGTTAAACTAGCAGTAATGCACACAGAACTATATGGCGTTAAACTGGCAGTAACGCAAACAGAAGTAAATGGCGTTAAACTGGCAGTAATGCACACAGAACTATAAGGCATTAAACTGGCAGTAATGCACACAAAACCAAATGGCATTAAACTAGCAGTAATGCACTCAAAATGATATGGCAATAAACTGGCATTAACACACACAAAACTATATGGCATTAAACTGGCAGTAACGCACACAGAACTATATGGCAATTAAACTGGCAGTAACACACACAGAAGTAAATGGCGTTAAACTGGCAGTAACGCACACAAAACTATATGGCATTAAACTGGCAGTAACACATGCAAAACTATATGGCGTTAAACTGGCAGTAATGCAAACAGAAGTAAAGGGCGTTAAACTGGCAGTAATGTGCAAAACTATATGGGGTTAAACTGGCAGTAACGCACACAAAATGATATGGCGTTAAACTGGCAGTAATGCACAGAGAAGTAGATGGCGTTAAACTGGCAGTAATGCACACAAAATGATATGGGGTTAAACTGGCAGTAATGCACAGAGCAGTGGCGTCACTAGGGTTGGTGTCACCTGGTGCGGTAATACATGGTGCCACCCCCCACCCCCCAGCACTAAACAGGCTAGTGGGTCGGGGTGGTTCTCCCCCCTTAACCCACCACAATAGATGGAGCTGGGATGTGATTGGGGGATAGATGGAGCTGTAATTGGATTGGGGGATGGATGGAGCGGGGATGGGATCAGGGGGGTGGATAACGTGGGGATAGAATCAGGGGGATGGATGGAGTGGGTATGGGATCAGGGGTTGAATGGAGAAGGGATAGGATCAGGGGGGATAGATGAAGCAGGTATGGGATCAGGGGGGATGTATGGAGCCAGGATGGGATTGAGGAGATGGATGGAGCCGGGATGGGATCAGGATCAGGGGGATGGCTAGAGCGGGTATGCGATTGGGGGCTGGGTGGAGCTGGGAAGGGACGGGGGAATAAATGGAGCCGGGATGGGATTGGGGATGGGATCAGGGGGGATGGATGGAGCAGGTTTGGGATCAGGGGGATAGATGAAGCTGGATTGGGATCGGGGGGATGGATAGAGATGGGATAGAATCAGGGGGATGGATGAAGCTGTGTTGGGGTCAGGGGGATGGATGGAGCCAGAATGGGATCGGGGGATGGATAGAGCTGGGATCAGGGGGGATGGATGAGCGGGTATGGGATGGGGGATGGATGGAGCTGGGATGGGATTGGGATCAAGGGGGATGGATGCGCGGGTATGGGATCAGGGGAATGGATGGAGCCGGAATGGGATCGGGGGGATGAATGGAGCCAGGATGGGGTCAGGATCAGAGGGGATGGATGAGTGGGTATGGAATCGGTGGGTGGGTGGAGCTGGATGGGATCGGGGGTGGATGGAGCCAGAATCGGATTGGGGTGGATGGATCCGAGATGGGATCTTTGATTTGGGTGGTGAAAGGATATGTGCTAGAGGGTGCTTTGGGAGGGGAGAGGAATTGTGCTGGGGGAGGGGGTCAAACTTCAAATCTGCCGTCTCCTACTTCTAGTACAAGTCCTCTCCAACCCAAAACAAAGAGCACCCCCTAGCATCTATTCTCTAACCCCCTAAAATCACTCCTGACAGCATAATTTTTACCTGCCAATGCCCCCAACCACTATGTCCCCCTCCTCTGCAACACTCCTATTGCATACCTCAGGGCAGATGCTGTAGCGTGGATGGTGACCCTCCACATCCTCGGGTCTTCCTCCCTGCCTGTGTACATGTCAGAGCCAAGGAGGAAGCGGCAGTGAGTGCAGCCGCAGCCACGCCGTGTGCAGGTGTGTGTGGGGATGGTCGGATCCCAATGCCCCGACCACTATGTCCCCCTCCTCTGCAACACTCCTGTTGCATACCTCAGGGCAGGTGCTGTAGCATGGATGGTGACCCTCCACATCCTCGGGTCTTCCTCCCTGCCTGTGTACACGTCAGAGCCAAGGAGGAAGCAGCAGTGAGTGCAGCCGCGGCCACGCTTTGTGGAGGTGTGTGTGGGGATGGTCGGATCCCGGGCACCCAGTCTCTCTCTGCCTCACTTCCTCCTCCCCCACTCTCCCCGCAGATCGCATGGAGCAGAGGAGAGGAGATCCCGGAAGAGAAGGAAGGAGCCGCGGTGCCCCTCTCAATGTGGTGCCAGTGCCAGACTGAGCTGAGTGTCACCCTCTGGCGGGTGTCACCCGGGTGCGGGCCGCACCCCCTGCACCCCTATAGCAACGCTACTGGCACAGAGAAGTAAATGGAGTTAAACTGTCAGTAACGCACAAAGAAGTAAATGGCTTTAAACTTGCAGTAAAGCACACAAAACTATATGGCATTAGACTGGCAGTAACGCATGCAAAACTATATGGCATTAAACTGGCAGTAACGTACAGGGAAGTAAATGGCGTTAAACTGGCAGTAACACACACAGAACTATATGGCGTTAAACTGGCAGTAATGCACACAAAATGATATGGCCTTAAACTGGCAGTAATGCACACAGAAGTAAATGGTGTTAAACTGGCAGTAATGCACAAAACTATATGGCATTAAACTGGCAGTAATGCACACAAAACAATATGGCATTAAACTGGCAGTAACGCACAAAACTATATGGCATTAAACTCGCAGTAATGTGCACAAAATTATATGGCATTAAACTGGCAGTAATGCACACAGAAGTAAATGGCATTAAACTGGCAGTAACGCACAAAACTATATGGTGTTAAACTGGCAGTAATGCACACAAAACAATATGGTATGAAACTGGCAGTAACGCACACAAAACTATATGGCATTAAACTGGCAGTAACGCACACAAAATTATATGGCATTAAACTGGCAATAACGCACACAGAAGTAAATGGCGTTAAACTGGTACTAATGCCCACAGAACTATATGGCATTAAACTGGCAATAACGCACACAGAACTATATGGAGTTAAACTGGCGGTAACGCACAGGGAAGTAAATGGTGTTAAACTGGCAGTAACGCAAAAAACTATATGGCGTTAAACTGGCAGTAAAGCACAGAAAATGATATGGTGTTAAACTGGCAGTAACGCACACAGAACTATATGGTGTTACACTGGCAGTAACGCATGCAAAATTTTATGGTATTAAACTGGCAGTAAAGCACACAGAACTATATGGCATTAAACTGGCAGTAATGCACATAGAAGTAAAGGGCGTTAAACTGGCAGTAATGTGCAAAACTATATGGGGTTAAACTGGCAGTAACGCACACAAAATGATATGGCGTTAAACTGGCAGTAATGCACAGAGAAGTAGATGGCGTTAAACTGGCGGTAACGCACAGGGAAGTAAATGGCGTTAAACTGGCAGGAACGCACACAGAAGTAAATGGCGTTAAACTGGCAGTAACGCACACAGAAGTAAATGGTGTTAAACTGGCAGTAACGCACACAAAACAATATGCATTAAACTGACAGTAATGCACACAGAACTATATGGCATTAAACTGGCAGTAACATACACAAAACTATATGGCATTAAACTGGCAGTAATACACACAGAACTATATGGAGTTAAAGTGGCAGTAAAGCACAGAAAACGATATGGTGTTAAACTGGCAGTAATGTGCACAGAACTATATGGCATTAAACTGGCAGTAACGCACACAGAACTATATGGCGTTACACTGGCAGTAACGCATGCAAAACGATATGGCATTAAACTGGCAGTAACGTACACAAAACTATATGGCATTAAACTGGCGAAAACGCACACAAATCTATATGGCCTTAAACTGGCAATAACGCACACAGAACTATATGGCATTAAACTGGCAGTAATGCACACAGAAGTAAAAGGCGTTAAACTGGTAGTAACGCCCACAGAACTATATGGCATCAAACTGGCAATAACGCACACAGAACTATATGGAGTTAAACTGGCGGTAACGCACAGGGAAGTAAATGGCGTTAAACTGCCAGTAACGCACAAAACTATATGGCGTTAAACTGGCAGTAAAGCACAGAAAACGATATGGTGTTAAACTGGCAGTAACGTGCACAGAACTATATGGCATTAAACTGGCAGTAACGCACACAGAACTATATGGCGTTACACTGGCAGTAACGCATGCAAAATTATATGGCATTAAACTGGCAGTAACGCACACAGAACTATATGGCATTAAGCTGGCAGTAACGCACACAGAAGTAAATGGCGTTAAACTGGCAGTAATGCTCACAGAACTATATGGTATTAAACTGGCAGTAATGCACACAGAACTATATGGCGTTAAACTGGCAGTAACACACGCAAAACTATATGGCGTTAAACTGGCAGTAAAACACACAGGGAAGTAAATGGCGTTAAACTGGCAGGAACGCACACAGAAGTAAATGGCGTTAAACTGGCAGTAACGCACACAACTACATGGCGTTAAAATGGCAGTAATGCAAACAAAATTATATGGCGTTAAACTGGCAGTAATGCACAGAGAAGTAAATGACGTTAAACTGGCAGTAAAGCACACAAAATGATATGGGGTTAAACTGGCAGTAATGCACACAGAAGTAAATGGCGTTAAACTGGCAGTAACGCACACAGAAGTAAATGGTGTTAAACTGGCAGTAACGCACACAAAACAATATGCATTAAACTGACAGTAATGCACACAGAACTATATGGCATTAAACTGGCAGTAACATACACAAAACTATATGGCATTAAACTGGCAGTAATGCACACAGAACTATATGGCGTTAAACTGGCAGTAAAGCACAGAAAACGATATGGGGTAAACTGGCAGTAACGTGCACAGAACTATATGGCATTAAACTGGCAGTAACGCACACAGAACTATATGGCGTTACACTGGCAGTAACGCATGCAAAACTATATGGCATTAAACTGGCAGTAACGTACACAAGACTATATGGCATTAAACTGGCAATAACACACACAAAACTATATGGCCTTAAACTGGCAATAACGCACACAGAACTATATGGCATTAAACTGGCAGTAATGCACACAGAAGTAAATGGCGTTAAACTGGTAGTAACGCCCACAGAACTATATGGCATTAAACTGGCAATAACGCTCACAGAACTATATGGTATTAAACTGGCAGTAATGCACACAGAACTATATGGCGTTAAACTGGCAGTAACACACGCAAAACTATATGGCGTTAAACTGGCGGTAACACACAGGGAAGTAAATGGCGTTAAACTGGCAGGAACGCACACAGAAGTAAATGGCATTAAACTGGCAGTAACGCACAAAACTACATGGCGTTAAAATGGCAGTAATGCAAACAAAATTATATGGCGTTAAACTGGCAGTAATGCACAGAGAAGTAAATGGCGTTAAACTGGCAGTAATGCACACAAAATGATATGGGGTTAAACTGGCAGTAATGCACAGAGAAGTAAATGGCGTTAAACTGGCAGTAACGCACACAAAACAATATGCATTAAACTGACAGTAATGCACACAGAACTATATGGCATTAAACTGGCAGTAACATACACAAAACTATATGGCATTAAACTGGCAGTAATGCACTCAGAACTATATGGCGTTAAACTGGCAGTAAAGCACAGAAAACGATATGGTGTTAAACTGGCAGTAACGTGCACAGAACTATATGGCATTAAACTGGCAGTAACGCACACAGAACTATATGGCGTTACACTGGCAGTAACGCATGCAAAACTATATGGCATTAAACTGGCAGTAACACACAAAACTACATGGCGTTGAAATGGAAGTAATGCAAACAAAATTATATGGCGTTAAACTGGCAGTAATGCACAGAGAAGTAAATGGCGTTAAACTGGCAGTAAAGCACACAAAATGATATGGGGTTAAACTGGTAGTAATGCACACAGATGTAAATGGCGTTAAACTGGCAGTAACGCACACAGAAGTAAATGGTGTTAAACTGGCAGTAACGCACACAAAACAATATGCATTAAACTGACAGTAATGCACACAGAACTATATGGCATTAAACTGGCAGTAACATACACAAAACTATATGGCATTAAACTGGCAGTAATGCACACAGAACTATATGGCGTTAAACTGGCAGTAAAGCACAGAAAACGATATGGTGTTAAACTGGCAGTAACGTGCACAGAACTATATGGCATTAAACTGGCAGTAACGCACACAGAACTATATGGCGTTACACTGGCAGTAACGCATGCAAAACTATATGGCATTAAACTGGCAGTAACGTACACAAGTAGGGATGAGCTTCATGTTCGAGTCGAACCCATGTTCGACTCAAACATCGGCTGTTCGGTCGTTCGCCGAATTGCGAACGATATGGGCCGTTCGCGCCAAATTCGTGTGGCGCGTCACGGCCCATAATTCACTGCGGCATCGCAGTGCATTGCTTGCTGATGATTGGCCAAGCATGCACTATGACCCGCATGCTTGGCCAATCACAGCGCCGCCTGCACAGAGAGCCGTAATTGGCCAAAGCCAAGGAGGCTTTGGCCAATTATGGCTCAGGGGATTTAGTACACGCCCCACACTATATAAGGCCGCCTGCACAGCGGCCCTGTGCAGTGTGTTCCGGTGTGCTTAGAGAGAGAGAGAGACAGTGTCATTTCATTTGAGTTAGCTAGATTAGACAGGACAGTCAGTCAGTTAGCTGCACTTAAAGTGTATTGTGTATATATATGCATCCCAGGTGTTGCATATATATATATACACTGTATTCAGTTTAGCTAGATCCGTTCCTGTTATCTTCTAGACTATTTACATTTAGTGCAGTGCGTCCTGCTCACAGTGTTCAGCTAGATCCGTTCCTGTTATCTTCCTACTGACAGGCAGGCTTGTCTTGTTACAGTATATAAAGCTACCTGAAGAAAATTACTGGTGTTCTTTTGATCCTATTAGTACCACGGTCAGGCAGCTAGACTATTTACATTTAGTGCAGTGCGTCCTGCTCACAGTGTTCAGCTAGATCCGTTCCTGTTATCTTCCTACTGACAGGCAGGCTTGTCTTGTTACAGTATATAAAGCTACCTGAAGAAAATTACTGGTGTTCTTTTGATCCTATTAGTACCACGGTCAGGCAGCTAGACTATTTACATTTAGTGCAGTGCGTCCTGCTCACAGTGTTGAGCTAGATCCGTTCCTGTTATCTTCCTACTGACAGGCAGGCTTGACTTGTTACAGTATTTACAGCTACCTAAAGAAAATTACTGGTGTTCTTTTGATCCTATTAGTACAACGGTCAGGCAGCTAGACTATTTACATTTAGTGCAGTGCGTCCTGCTCACAGTGTTCAGCTAGATCCGTTCCTGTTATCTTCCTACTGACAGGCAGGCTTGTCTTGTTACAGTATATAAAGCTACCTGAAGAAAATTACTGGTGTTCTTTTGATCCTATTAGTACCACGGTCAGGCAGCTAGACTATTTACATTTAGTGCAGTGCGTCCTGCTCACAGTGTTCAGCTAGATCCGTTCCTGTTATCTTCCTACTGACAGGCAGGCTTGTCTTGTTACAGTATTTACAGCTACCTAAAGAAAATTACTGGTGTTCTTTTGATCCTATTAGTACCACGGTCAGGCAGCTAGACTATTTACATTTAGTACAGAGCGTCCTGCTCTCAGTGTTCAGCTAGATCCGTTCCTGTTATCTTCCTACTGACAGGCAGGCTTGTCTTGTTACAGTATATAAAGCTACCTGAAGAAAATTACTGGTGTTCTTTTGATCCTATTAGTACCACGGTCAGGCAGCTAGACTATTTACATTTAGTGCAGTGCGTCCTGCTCACAGTGTTCAGCTAGATCCGTTCCTGTTATCTTCCTACTGACAGGCAGGCTTGTCTTGTTACAGTATATAAAGCTACCTGAAGAAAATTACTGGTGTTCTTTTGATCCTATTAGTACCACGGTCAGGCAGCTAGACTATTTACATTTAAGAAATATTTTAGAGGACAGGGACAGTTAACCCTTGGCACCGCATCCCTATTAAATAAATTGTAAAGGAAGGGGGTTGGGGTATAAATACCCCTGGGATTTTTATGGTGCTTATCAAAATTTCAATAGATCAATATAGAAAAACCAAAAAGAAAAGAAAAAAAGAAGAAAACACTGTATGCAAATTGTCAAACTGACTATAAGTAATCTTTTGATTCAAAATCTTTAATAGTTTAAGAATATTACAAAACATCATCTAAAAACACACACAATCTTGAACAATCATTGTCAGTCAATGAAATATTTTAAAAATTAGAAACCACTTTGCGATACCAATCTCAACATGTTTCGCTCAACAACTGAGCTTCATCAGGAGTTTTTTGGTACAGATGTGGCATACTATAGGTAAAAGGAAAGAAAAGAAAAAACAAAATATAATATATATCAGATGCTTACAAAACATTTAAAGATATAGTTTTCAAAAAAGAAGAATACATTAAGTAGTACTGAAAAGACAACTAGTGTATATATATTTGCATACAAGCAGTGTGTATGGATGAAACTCTCACGTTTCTACAGGTCTATAGTAACGGCAATCTACAACAATATCGACATAAGGTTGTACTTATTATATAATGTGTACTTTAATTTACGGGTCCACAAAATGAAAGTACACCAATGTGGACATAGGAAAAACATGAAAAACATGAAAAAGTGGGATTTGCTTACCAAGCCAAAACAGATTCAAAGATGAATAGTAGACAACATAGATTGTGATCGTATATAAAGTTCCGTGGCTCAAATGCCAATCAAATGCATGCGTCTCACCCGTCTAAGACCTCCCAAAACCATTTTTTGATCCACAGAGGGGCCCAAGTGTAGAGTAACTGAAAATTAAATATTAACTGAAAATTAAATAATACAAGGGAGTCATGAATTACTTCTAATTAGACTAATACGGGGGGATAGGGCAGTTGGTAGAAGGAGCAGTGAAAAGTTTGAAAATTACCTTCCAGGTTGAATCAAAGGTAAATGTTCAGGGCTAAGATAGCCGTATGAACAAAAGCATAAAGGAGAGCAACGCTCCAGTTTCACCACACAGTGGCACTCCAAATTGACAACCCTTAAAAAGTCAGATCACGAGATCCAAGTATACACTGCCCCAGTAAACTACAAGAAACAATACAATAAAACAGCCAATTACTCCAAGGGAATTTACTTATTAGCAGTGTCATTAATTCGGTCATCAATAAGAGATAACCCTTCTTTGATGAATCGCTTCGCTTACCTGAGGGGTGGGGTGGATGTGTACGGAGGGGGAGAGCGGCATATACCTCCCCCTACAGCCTCAGAGCCACTGTCAGGAGATAGCGGCTAATAAGCCGTACTATATAGACCCCTCCATCACGGTGGCGTCTGACGTCACCATCGGGATGCGGACGTATCGTGAGGTCCTCCCTCAGATTGGCATGTGGCCAATGGATAGCAAGAAGGCGGAGCCAGATGTCATCCAGGCTCTTTCCCTCCTAGTCGGACGTACGTGCTTCCAGCACTCGTTCCGACGGTATAGGTAGGCGCATGCGCAGGTCGGGAGCGAACGTCATTCGAGCCCCCTTGCCGCGCAGGCGCACTGCAAGCAGGAAGAGATGCTGAACGGCAACAGCCTTCAATATTAAACATTTACCTGTCAGGAAAAGAACAGGAGAACGGGCCAAACATTAACATTTACATTTACATTACATATTTACATTTAGTGCAGTGCGTCCTGCTCACAGTGTTCAGCTAGATCCGTTCCTGTTATCTTCCTACTGACAGGCAGGCTTGTCTTGTTAAAGTATTTATAGCTACCTAAAGAAAATTACTGGTGTTCTGTTGATCCTATTAGTACCACGGTCAGGCAGCTAGACTATTTACATTTAGTACAGTGCGTCCTGCTCACAGTGTTCAGCTAGATCCGTTCCTGTTATCTTCCTACTGACAGGCAGGCTTGTCTTGTTACAGTATATAAAGCTACCTGAAGAAAATTACTGGTGTTCTTTTGATCCTATTAGTACCACGGTCAGGCAGCTAGACTATTTACATTTAGTGCAGTGCGTCCTGCTCACAGTGTTCAGCTAGATCCGTTCCTGTTATCTTCCCACTGACAGGCAGGCTTGTCTTGTTACAGTATTTACAGCTACCTAAAGAAAATTACTGGTGTTCTTTTGATCCTATTAGTACCACGGTCAGGCAGCTAGACTATTTACATTTAGTACAGTGCGTCCTGCTCACAGTGTTCAGCTAGATCCGTTCCTGTTATCTTCCTATTGACAGGCAGGCTTGTCTTGTTACAGTATTTACAGCTACCTAAAGAAAATTACTGGTGTTCTTTTGATCCTATTAGTACCACGGTCAGGCAGCTAGACTATTTACATTTAGTGCAGTGCATCCTGCTCACAGTGTTCAGCTAGATCCATTCCTGTTATCTTCCTACTGACAGGCAGGCTTGTCTTGTTACAGTATATAAAGCTAACTGAAGAAAATTACTGGTGTTCTTTTGATCCTATTAGTACCACGGTCAGGCAGCTAGACTATTTACATTTAGTGCAGTGCGTCCTGCTCACAGTGTTGAGCTAGATCCGTTCCTGTTTTCTTCCTACTGACAGGCAGGCTTGTCTTGTTAAAATATTTACAGCTACCTAAAGAAAATTACTGGTGTTCTTTTGATCCTATTAGTACCACGGTCAGGCAGCTAGACTATTTACAGTTAGTGCAGTGCGTCCTGCTCACAGTGTTCAGCTAAACCTACAAGTTAGTGGGGTACGTCCACCTCACAGTGTTCAGCTAAAGCTACCTGTAGAAGGTTGGTGGTGTTCTCATACTACAGACAGGCAGTTGATTTTGCTAGCTTCAGTATATATATATATATATATATATATCCCAGCTTAGTGCAGCTACAGGCCATTAGTATGTCTGGAAGGACAAGAAGGAGAGGCAGACAGTCACAAGCCAATAAGAGAGGGCAAGCAGGCTCTGTGTCTAGTGCTGGTCGTGGAGACGGTGCATCCTCATCAGCACGTGGCCATGGGACACGCTTGGCCTTTTTTTCGGCAGCTGGCCGTGTTAAGCCGCAACATGCGGAAGACTTGGTCGAGTGGATGACCAAGCCGTCCTCATCCTCCTCATCTTCTCTCACCCATGCCCAGGGTGTTTTGTCTGGCAAAGCAGCGGCCTCTTCCCTCGGCTCAATGTCATCAGTGACTCCTTCCCTAGCTCCACCATTTCCTCCTGAGGAGTCCCTCGAACTGTTTGACCACAGTGTTGGGTACATGCTCCAGGAGGATGCCCTGCGTTTGGAAGGCTCTGATGATGATACTGAGCTCGATGAAGGCAGTAACATGAGCACGGACAGAGGGGGTGCCCAAGAAGGACAGAAATCTGGCAGTCATGCTCCCCCTGCTGCAGCATACTGCCAGGTTTGCTCCAGTGATGAGGAGGGAGGGGATGATGAGGTCACTGACTCAACGTGGGTGCCTGATAGGAGAGAGGAGGAGGAGGGGGAGGAGGAGGCGGCACATTACCAACGAGGCAGGATGCCCTCCAGGGGCCAGCCTAAGGGCAGCACATTGACTGCATCACATGTGCAGGGCGCTGCAGTCTCTGCGCGTTATTCAAAAAGTTCTTTGGTGTGGGCCTTTTTTGAGACGAGTGCATCAGATCGCACCGCTGCTATTTGCAGCATATGTCTCAAGCGTATCTCACGTGGCCAAAACATCTCCCGCTTGGGTACCACATGCTTGACCAGACATATGTTGACCTGCCATGCAGTTCGTTGGCAAGCGCATCTAAAATACCCACACCAAAGAACAAAGAGGACCTCTCCTTGCTCCTCATCAGCTGAGATTTCCAACCCCACTAGACCTTCAGTCCTCTCTGAGACCTGCACTGAGAGGAATGAAGGTGTAGAATTAGGTGTGTCACAGCCAAGTACCTGTGGGCAATCTGCTTTTGGTACACCGATGTCAGATTGTACCAGGCAAATTTCCCTGCCCCAGCTGCTGCACCGCCGAAAGAAGTTTGCTCCCAGCCATCCACATGCCCAGTGGTTGAATGCTAGCTTGGCAAAATTGCTAGCACTTCAACTGCTGCCTTTTCAGTTGGTAGACTCTGCCCCCTTCCGTGAGTTTGTGGAATGTGCGGTTCCTCAGTGGCAGGTACCCAAACGCCACTTTTTCTCACGGAAGGCGATTCCGGCTCTCTACCGGCATGTGGAAGGCAATGTCCATGCCTCGCTGGACAGGGCGGTCAGCGGTAAGGTGCATATTACCGCTGACTCATGGTCCAGCAGGCATGGACAGGGACGTTACCTAAGTTTCACGGCGCATTGGGTGACTCTGCTGGCAGCTGGGAAGGATGCAGGACAAGATGCAGTAGTGTTGGAGGTTGTTCCGCCACCACGCCTCCAAAATGCTAATGATTGTGACACACCTCTCTCCTCCACCCCCTCCTCTTCTTCTTCCTCCATGGCCTCTTCCTCAGAACCAGCGGTGCTCCGTAGTCGTTCAAGGGGCTACGCAAGTACGCAGGCCAAAAGATGCCATGCGGTGCTTGAGCTGGTGTGCTTGGGGGACAGGAGCCACACTGGGGCAGAGGTTCTGTCAGCTCTGCAGGGGCAGGTTCAGAGGTGGTTGACGCCACGCCAACTTAAGGCAGGAATGGTGGTTTGCGACAATGGCACCAACCTCCTCTCTGCCCTCCGACAGGGACAAATGACCCATGTGCCCTGTTTGGCTCACGTCCTTAACTTGGTTGTGCAGCGGTTTTTGGGCAGGTACCCGGGCTTACAGGATGTCCTGAGGCAGGCCAGGAAAGTCTGTGTGCATTTCCGACGGTCATATAATGCCAGTGCTCGGCTGACGGATCTCCAAAAGGAGTTTAACCTGCCCAAGAACCGCCTAATCTTTGACATGCCCACCAGGTGGAACTCAACGTTGGCCATGCTGCAGTGGCTGCACATGCAGCAGAGGGCCATCAATGAGTACCTGTGCGACTATGGCATCAGGACAGGGTCAGGGGAGCTTGTTTTTTTTTCCCCATGCCAGTGGGCCATGATCAGGGATGCATGCACTGTCCTGTCACCATTTGAGGAGGCCATGAGGATGGTGAGCAGTGACAGTGCATGCATCAGTGACACTGTCCTCCTTGTCCACCTGTTGGAGCACACGCTGCGTGGAATAATGGACAGGGCACTTGAGGCAGAACAGAGGCAGGAAGAGGAGGACTTCCTTAGCTCTCAAGGCCCCCTTTATCCAGACAGTGTTCCTGCGTGCCCGCCGATCACACAGGAAGAGGACGAGGAGGAGGAGGAGGAGGAGGAGGAGGAGGAGGAGGAAGATTGTGTCAGTATGGAGGTGGAGCCTGGCACTCAGCATCAGCAGCAGTCTTTAAGGGATCAGTCCCAAGAAACACATGGACTTGTACGTGGCTGGGAGGAGGTGGCTGCGGACCATGTCGTCCTTAGTGACCCAGAGGACTCCGGACCGAATGCCTCAGCAAACCTACGCTGCATGGCCTCCCTGATCCTGCAAAGCCTGCGTAAGGATCCTCGTATTCGTGGTATCAAGGAGAAGGACCAATACTGGCTGGCAACCCTCCTTGATCCACGTTACAAGGGTAAGGTTGCGGACCTTATCTTGCAATCGCAGAGGGAGCAGAGGATGAAACATCTTCGGGAGGCCTTGCAGAAAGGTCTGTGCAACGCGCTCCCAGAGACTGGGAGGTTACAAACTCCTGTTTCTGGACAACATGTTGCTGAGGCTTCGGTCAGTCAAAGAAGGAGCGGTGGAGAAGGTGGCCGTCTGACCGATGCGTTCAGACAATTTTTTGGTCCGCAGCCCCAAGGTATGATCGGTTCTAGCAACCATCGCCAGCGTCCGTTTTACATGGTGCAGGAATACCTAGGGGCAAGATCAGACTTGGACACCTTTCCCACCGAAAATCCTCTGGGTTACTGGGTCTTGAGGATGGATCACTGGCCAGAGCTTGCACAGTATGCAATTGAGCACCTGGCCTGTCCTGCATCCAGCGTTCTTTCGGAACGCACATTCAGTGCTGCTGGAGGTGTGGTAACCGATCACAGGGTGCGTCTGTCCACCGACTCGGTTCGATCGACTGACCTTCATAAAAATGAATCAGTCTTGGATCACCACCAGCTACCAAGCACCTGATGCTGATGAAACCGAATAATTTTTTTGAAATCTCAGATCCCTTCAAAGACTGCCTATGCTGATGCTGAGTGACTATCCCTGAGTAATTATCCTCTTCCTCCTCAATCATCACGCTGATAGCTTGTAAGAACATTTTTGGTTCTGGGCGCCACCACCAGTGCCTAAGGCACAATTTTTCAGCCCCTGTTTAACAGGGGCGTGTAATTACAATTTTTGATGTAATACTTTGCAGCAGGGCTCGTTCCTGCATTCCAACTAGAGTGTCTGTGAGGGGTTGCAGTGTTGTGGCACCAGCACCAGTGCCCAAGGCCCAATTTTTCTGCTCCTGTCTAACAGGGGTGTGTAATTACAATTTTTGATGCAATACTTTGCAGCAGGGCTCGTTCCTGCATTCCAACTAGAGTGTCTGTGAGGGGTTGCAGTGTTGTGGCACCAGCACCAGTGCCCAAGGCCCAATTTTTCTGCTCCTGTCTAACAGGGGCATGTAATTACAATTTTTGATGCAATACTTTGCAGCAGGGCTCGTTCCTGCTTTCCAACTAGAGTGTCTGTGAGGGGTTGCAGTGTTGTGGCACCAGCACCAGTGCCTAAGGCCCAATTTTTCAGCCCTTGTTTAACAGGGGCGTGTAATTACAATTTTTGATGCAATACTTTGCAGCAGGGCTCGTTCCTGCGTTCCAACTAGAGTGTCTGTGAGGGGTTGCAGTGTTGTGGCACCAGCACCAGTGCCCAAGGCCCAATTTTTCTGCTCCTGTCTAACAGGGGTCGAGTGCTCCGTAGTCGTTCAAGGGGCTACGCAAGTACGCAGGCCAAAAGATGCCATGCGGTGCTTGAGCTGGTGTGCTTGGGGGACAGGAGCCACACTGGGGCAGAGGTTCTGTCAGCTCTGCAGGGGCAGGTTCAGAGGTGGTTGACGCCACGCCAACTTAAGGCAGGAATGGTGGTTTGCGACAATGGCACCAACCTCCTCTCTGCCCTCCGACAGGGACAAATGACCCATGTGCCCTGTTTGGCTCACGTCCTTAACTTGGTTGTGCAGCGGTTTTTGGGCAGGTACCCGGGCTTACAGGATGTCCTGAGGCAGGCCAGGAAAGTCTGTGTGCATTTCCGACGGTCATATAATGCCAGTGCTCGGCTGACGGATCTCCAAAAGGAGTTTAACCTGCCCAAGAACCGCCTAATCTGTGACATGCCCACCAGGTGGAATTCAACATTGGCCATGCTGCAGTGGCTGCACATGCAGCAGAGGGCCATCAATGAGTACCTGTGCGACTATGGCACCAGGACAGGGTCAGGGGAGCTTGTTTTTTTTTCCCCATGCCAGTGGGCCATGATCAGGGATGCATGCACTGTCCTGTCACCATTTGAGGAGGCCATGAGGATGGTGAGCAGTGACAGTGCATGCATCAGTGACACTGTCCTCCTTGTCCACCTGTTGGAGCACACGCTGCGTGGAATAATGGACAGGGCACTTGAGGCAGAACAGAGGCAGGAAGAGGAGGACTTCCTTAGCTCTCAAGGCCCCCTTTATCCAGACAGTGTTCCTGCGTGCCCGCCGATCACACAGGAAGAGGACGAGGAGGAGGAGGAGGAGGAGGAGGAGGAGGAGGAGGAAGATTGTGTCAGTATGGAGGTGGAGCCTGGCACTCAGCATCAGCAGCAGTCTTTAAGGGATCAGTCCCAAGAAACACATGGACTTGTACGTGGCTGGGAGGAGGTGGCTGCGGACCATGTCGTCCTTAGTGACCCAGAGGACTCCGGACCGAATGCCTCAGCAAACCTACGCTGCATGGCCTCCCTGATCCTGCAAAGCCTGCGTAAGGATCCTCGTATTCGTGGTATCAAGGAGAAGGACCAATACTGGCTGGCAACCCTCCTTGATCCACGTTACAAGGGTAAGGTTGCGGACCTTATCTTGCAATCGCAGAGGGAGCAGAGGATGAAACATCTTCGGGAGGCCTTGCAGAAAGGTCTGTGCAACGCGCTCCCAGAGACTGGGAGGTTACAAACTCCTGTTTCTGGACAACATGTTGCTGAGGCTTCGGTCAGTCAAAGAAGGAGCGGTGGAGAAGGTGGCCGTCTGACCGATGCGTTCAGACAATTTTTTGGTCCGCAGCCCCAAGGTATGATCGGTTCTAGCAACCATCGCCAGCGTCCGTTTTACATGGTGCAGGAATACCTAGGGGCAAGATCAGACTTGGACACCTTTCCCACCGAAAATCCTCTGGGTTACTGGGTCTTGAGGATGGATCACTGGCCAGAGCTTGCACAGTATGCAATTGAGCACCTGGCCTGTCCTGCATCCAGCGTTCTTTCGGAACGCACATTCAGTGCTGCTGGAGGTGTGGTAACCGATCACAGGGTGCGTCTGTCCACCGACTCGGTCGATCGACTGACCTTCATAAAAATGAATCAGTCTTGGATCACCACCAGCTACCAAGCACCTGATGCTGATGAAACCGAATAATTTTTTTGAAATCTCAGATCCCTTCAAAGACTGCCTATGCTGATGCTGAGTGACTATCCCTGAGTAATTATCCTCTTCCTCCTCAATCATCACGCTGATAGCTTGTAAGAACATTTTTGGTTCTGGGCGCCACCACCAGTGCCTAAGGCACAATTTTTCAGCCCCTGTTTAACAGGGGCGTGTAATTACAATTTTTGATGTAATACTTTGCAGCAGGGCTCGTTCCTGCATTCCAACTAGAGTGTCTGTGAGGGGTTGCAGTGTTGTGGCACCAGCACCAGTGCCCAAGGCCCAATTTTTCTGCTCCTGTCTAACAGGGGCGTGTAATTACAATTTTTGATGCAATACTTTGCAGCAGGGCTCGTTCCTGCATTCCAACTAGAGTGTCTGTGAGGGGTTGCAGTGTTGTGGCACCAGCACCAGTGCCCAAGGCCCAATTTTTCTGCTCCTGTCTAACAGGGGCATGTAATTACAATTTTTGATGCAATACTTTGCAGCAGGGCTCGTTCCTGCTTTCCAACTAGAGTGTCTGTGAGGGGTTGCAGTGTTGTGGCACCAGCACCAGTGCCTAAGGCCCAATTTTTCAGCCCTTGTTAAACAGGGGCGTGTAATTACAATTTTTGATGCAATACTTTGCAGCAGGGCTCGTTCCTGCGTTCCAACTAGAGTGTCTGTGAGGGGTTGCAGTGTTGTGGCACCAGCACCAGTGCCCAAGGCCCAATTTTTCTGCTCCTGTCTAACAGGGGCATGTAATTACAATTTTTGATGCAATACTTTGCAGCAGGGCTCGTTCCTGCTTTCCAACTAGAGTGTCTGTGAGGGGTTGCAGTGTTGTGGCACCAGCACCAGTGCCTAAGGCCCAATTTTTCAGCCCTTGTTTAACAGGGGCGTGTAATTACAATTCTTGATCTAATATTTCACAGCAGGGCCCTGTGAGGGCTTACAGTGTTGTGGCCACAGCAACACCTAAGGCCCAAATTTCTGCTGAGTATATAGGGCAGGACCCAACTTTCAAACATCTAACTTACAAACGACTCCTACTTGCAAACGGAAGGAGACAACAGGAAGTGAGATGAAATCTACCCCTAGGAAGGGAAATTCTCTCCTGTAAGAGTAAATATGGGAAACAAAATTCTCCTTTCCACTGATGCTTTCCAATCCTTGTTCCACAAAAAAACCCAAATTTTCAAAAAACATTTTTCATTGGGACAAAAAGTGAGGTGAAATCTTCTAAAGAGAAGGAAAGACAGCAAAACAAATGTCACAGGGGTGATAACCCTTCCCTATGTTTTCCAAAAAGCTTAAAAAAGATTTTTTGGCTGGAGCTAAACACGTTAAAAATGTACCCGTTCAAAATTACAAACAGATTCTACTTAACAACAAACCTACAGTCCCTGTCTTGTTTGCACCGCCTGTATACTGCTGTTCAGAGTATATAGGGCCTGGTGGCCCCACACCTTTCCTTATTTTAATTTGGGTGCGGGGTTCCCCTTAATATCCATACAAGACCCAAAGGGCCTGGTAATGGACTGGGGGGTACCCATGCCGTTTGTCTCACTGATTTTCATCCATATTGCCATGACCCGACATTTCATTAAACCCGCAAGCAGTTTTAAATGAGATTTTTTCCTTTAAAAATGACATTTGGTGCAGGGACTGTTCTAAACACGGTAAACATGCGTCACTTTACAGGCATACTATAGACACCCCCCAGGTACGATATTTAAAGGAATATTTCACTTTTTTTTTTTTTTACTTTAAGCATCATTAAAATCACTGCTCCCGAAAAAACGGCCATTTTTAAAAGTTTTTTTTGCATTGATACATGTCCCCTGGGATAGGACCCGGGTCCCCAAACCCTTTTTAGGACAATACCATGCAAATTAGCCTTTAAAATGAGCACTTTTGATTTTGAACGTTCGAGTCCCATAGACGTCAATGGGGTTCTAACGTTCGTGCGAAATTTCGGTCCGTTCGCAGGTTCTGGTGCGAACCGAACCGGGGGGTGTTCGGCTCATCCCTATACACAAGACTATATGGCATTAAACTGGCAATAACGCACACAAAACTATATAGCCTTAAACTGGCAAAAACGCACACAGAACTATATGGCATTAAACTGGCAGTAATGCACACAGAAGTAAATGGCGTTAAACTGGTAGTAACGCCCACAGAACTATATGGCATTAAACTGCCAATAACACACACAGAACTATATGGAGTAAAACTGGCGGTAACGCACAGGGAAGTAAATGGCGTTAAACTGGCAGTAACGCACAAAACTATATGGCGTTAAAATGGCAGTAAAGCACAGAAAACGATATGGTGTTAAACTGGCAGTAACGTGCACAGAACTATATGGCATTAAACTGGCAGTAACGCACACAGAACTATATGGCGTTACACTGGCAGTAACGCATGCAAAATTATATGGCATTAAACTGGCAGTAACGCACACAGAACTATATGGCATTAAACTGGCAGTAATGCACACAGAAGTAAATGGCGTTAAACTGGCAGTAATGCTCACAGAACTATATGGTATTAAACTGGCAGTAATGCACACAGAACTATATGGCGTTAAACTGGCAGTAACACACGCAAAACTATATGGCGTTAAACTGGCGGTAACACACAGGGAAGTAAATGGCGTTAAACTGGCAGGAACGCACACAGAAGTAAATGGCATTAAACTGGCAGTAACGCACAAAACTACATGGCGTTAAAATGGCAGTAATGCAAACAAAATTATATGGCGTTAAACTGGCAGTAATGCACAGAGAAGTAAATGGCGTTAAACTGGCAGTAATGCACACAAAATGATATGGGGTTAAACTGGCAGTAATGCACAGAGAAGTAAATGGAGTTAAACTGGCAGTAATGCACACAGAAGTAAATGGCGTTAAACTGGCAGTAACGCACACAAAACAATATGCATTAAACTGACAGTAATGCACACAGAACTATATGGCATTAAACTGGCAGTAACATACACAAAACTATATGGCATTAAACTGGCAGTAATGCACTCAAAACTATATGGCGTTAAACTGGCAGTAAAGCACAGAAAACGATATAGTGTTAAACTGGCAGTAACGTGCACAGAACTATATGGCATTAAACTGGCAGTAACGCACACAGAACTATATGGCGTTACACTGGCAGTAACGCATGCAAAACTATATGGCATTAAACTGGCAGTAACGCACACAGAACTATATGGCATTAAACTGGCAGTAATGCACAAAGAAAGTAAATGGCGTTAGACTGGCAGTAATGCTCACAGAACTATATGGTATTAAACTGGCAGTAATGCACACAGAACTATATGGCGTTAAACTGGCAGTAACACACGCAAAACTATATGGCGTTAAACTGGCGGTAACACACAGGGAAGTAAATGGCGCTAAACTGGCAGGAACGCACACAGAAGTAAATGGCGTTCAACTGGCAGTAACGCACAAAACTACATGGCGTTAAAATGGCAGTAATGCAAACAAAATTATATGGCATTAAACTGGCAGTAACGCACATAGAACTATATGGCATTAAACTGGCAGTAATGCACACAGAAGTAAATGGCGTTAAACTGGCAGTAATGCTCAAAGAACTATATGGTATTAAACTGGCAGTAATGCACACAAAACTATATGGCGTTAAACTGGCAGTAACACACGCAAAGCTATATGGCGTTAAACTGGTGGTAACGCACAGGGAAGTAAATGGCGTTAAACTGGCAGGAACACACACAGAAGTAAATGGAGTTAAACTGGCAGTAACGCACAAAACTACATGGCGTTAAAATGGCAGTAATGCAAACAAAATTATATGGCGTTAAACTGGCAGTAATGCACAGAGAAGTAAATGGCGTTAAACTGGCAGCAACGCACACAAAATGATATGGTGTTAAACTGGCAGTAATGCACAGAGAAGTAAATGGAGTTAAACTGGCAGTAACGCACACAGAAGTAAATGGCGTTAAACTGGCAGTAACGCACACAAAACAATATGCATTAAACTGGCAGTAATGCACACAGAACTATATGGCATTAAACTGGCAGTAACATACACAAAACTATATGGCATTAAACTGGCAGTAATGCACACAGAACTATATGGCGTTAAACTGGCAGTAAAGCACAGAAAACTATATGGTGTTAAACTGGCAGTAACGTGCACAGAACTATATGGCATTAAACTAGCAGTAACGCACACAGAACTATATGGTGTTACACTGGCAGTAATGCATGCAAAACTATATGGCATTAAACTGGCAGTAACGCACACAGAACTATATGGCATTAAACTGGCAGTAATGCACACAGAAGTAAATGGTGTTAAACTGGCGGTAATGCTCACAGAACTATATGGTATTAAACTGGCAGTAACGCACAAAACTACATGGTGTTAAAATGGCAGTAATGCAAACAAAATTATATGGCGTTAAACTGGCAGTAATGCACAGAGAAGTAAATGGCATTAAACTGGCAGTAACACACACAAAATGATATGGGGTTAAACTGGCAGTAATGCACAGAGAAGTAAATGGAGTTAAACTGGCAGTAACAGACACAAAACAATATGCATTAAACTGGCAGTAATGCACACAGAACTATATGGCATTAAACTGGCAGTAACATACACAAAACTATATGGCATTAAACTGGCAGTAATGCACACAGAACTATATGGCATTAAACTGGCAGTAACGCACACAGAAATAAATTCCGTTACACTGGCAGTAACGCACACAGAACTATATGGCGTTAAACTGGCAGTAATGCACAAAACTATATGGCCTTAAACTAGCAGTAACGCACACAAAATGATATGGCCTTAAACTGGAAGTAATGCACAGAGAAGTAAATGGTGTTAAACTGGCAGTAACACACACAGAAGTAAATGGCGTTAAACTGGCAGTAACGCACAAAACTATATGGCGTTAAACTGGCAGTAACGCACACAAAACTATATGGCATTAAACTGGCAGTAACGCACACAAAGCTATATGGCATTAAACTGGCAGTAACGCACACAGTACTATATGGCGTTAAACTGGCTGTAACGCACACAGAAGTAAATATCGTTAAACTGGCAGTAACGCACACAGAAGTAAATGGCCTTAAACTGGCAGTAACGCACAAAACTATTTGGTGTTAAAATGGCAGTAACGCACACAAAATGACATGGCGTTAAACTGGCAGTAATGCACAGAGATGTAAATGGCGTTAAACTGGCAGTAACACACACAGAATTAAATGGCATTAAACTGGCAGTAAAGCACAAAACTATATGGTGTTAAACTGGCTGTAATGCACACAAAACTATATGGCGTTATACTGGCAGTAACGCACACAAAACTACATGGCGTTAAACTGGCAGTAACGCACACAGAACTATATAGCGTTAAACTGGCAGTAACGCACACAGAACTATATAGCGTTAAACTGGCAGTAACGCACACAGAAGTAAATGCCATTAAACTGGCAGTAACACACACAGAACTATATGGTGTTAAACTGGCAGTAACAAACACAGCACTATATGGCATTAAACTGGCAGTAACGCACGCAAAACTATATGGTGTTAAACTGGCAGTAATTCACACAGAAGTAAATGGCGTTAAACTGGCAGTAAGGCACAAAACTATATGGTGTTAAACTGGCAGTAACGCACACAAAACTATATGGCATTAAGCTGGCAGTAACGCACGCAAAACTACATGGCGTTAAACTGGCAGTAATGCACAGAGAAGTAAATGGCCTTAAACTGGCAGTAACGCAATCAACTGTCACTACAGTGACGCTATCTGAAATGTCTCTACACTAGCTATACACTAATGTAACGATTACTGTCACGGTCTCACTACACTGCACTGAAACTATCTGAGCTGTCCCTACTCTACACTAATGTATGTATGAATGACACGGTCTCACTACGTTACAGTGAAAATATCTGTCAGGAGTTGTCCCTACTTTAGCTGCACACTGTGCAGAGCTGAATGATTTTCCTCCTCACTACACTCACACTATCCCTAGACTGACACTAACTTATATTCTACACAGACAATTGAAGCAAAATAGCACAGTATAGCACACTAACTAATAGCACTGAACAGAGCCCTATTCTATCTCTCTCCATGCCGAAATCACACTGAAAATGGCTGCCATTGAAAGAATACTTTTATATTGTGGGGCGAGAATGAGCCATGATTAGATAAAGTCATGATGACAGTGTCCAATCATGACTCTGACAGTGCTCTGTGCCCTGATTGGTTGAAGCTTTCACTGCTTCAGCCAATCAGTGTTTGCAATGCACTGTTCACCGCCGCAATGCATTGTGGTCAGTTTGGGAGGCCGAACTAATGGTCAAACTACCCATTTGTTCGGCTGTTTGCCGAACGTCTGAACAGTGAAAGTGAAAGAACCGTTCGCCCATCCCTATTTGTGAGGTGACCATTGAATAACTTTGTCTACAGCCACAAGTCTACAAAACCTTATTAGAGATTTGTTAGCAGCAAGATTTTAGCTCCTCAAATGTCCTGGCCCCAGGCTGTCTATTCAAACTCTAAATTGAGAGCATATGGGCATACTAGTGAACACTGGTTTAAGAAAATATCTGTAATATCATATCACTTCCATACTTAATGTCACAGACACATGGAAATTAGAGATAGTACAGGAAATAGTAAGTGATGCATTGTTTTGATGAGAAACAGACTAGTTATAAGGACATAGGTGAAATGGGGATCAGTAACAATATAGAAAAGCACAGTTAGACAAGAGAAGGTGGAAGAGTTAAGAGATTGCACGGGATTCTAAGTGTTGAGAAGACATACATTTATAATTCTGATGTGCATAGTTTTTTGAAGTTTATTTGTTTAATTAAAAATTGATAACATGAGAATAAGTAAGTGAAAATATTACAAAAGGCATACAATAGAACCTTTTTTGATAAAGAATAAAAATGTCCTTCTCAAATGTATTATCAACTATTTTACCACTTCAGAAGGAGTGATAATTTTTGTTGGCAGTCACTAATTAACTTAGGCAAATCCCATTTAAATGAAAGGTGTTAATTTAAGATTAAACACCTTTTTACATATAAAAGATTTTGCTATAAAACATTCATAAACGTATTCACAGCTTACTATTTGGCAGCAAGAATGAAAGAAAAGAATAAAATGGGATATTTTTCCAAAATGTTAACCCCTTGAAGGAATCAGAAAATCACAATAGTTCCTTTATTTCTAGTATTAATACAGTGCAGACATGGTATGCAGGTTACACCTTGACCATTCACATCTGTCAATACCCTAATGAAGCATAGAGTCTATTTTTTCTATAAAAAGCATGTTTACTAAACCCAATGAGTGGGGTTCTAGCAGTTAAAAGTAAATTCACTATTTTTGTATTGTGAATGGAAATCAGAGCAAACTGCTAAAACCCAAGCATAAATATAGTGAATTTATAGTGAGGTTTCAGTTTTTTAATCCAGCCTTTAGCCTAATGTGGAATTATACTCCACTCCAGCAATGTGGCATCCATGAGCTTCCCTGACAGTGCTGACATCTCTACCTGATTTTCTGATGATTTAAGGATCTTCAGCTATCTTGATTAGCCATGTCAGGATGTATTGAATCTGCAATAAAAATACTATTGTAAATGTTTACTTTCTAGCTCCACTTGAAAAAGATTTTATACGTAACTTACGCATGTTTAAATGCTTATGCCCTGTACATACGGTCAGACATTGATTGGACATTCCGACAACAAAATCCATGGATTTTTTCCGATGGATGTTGGCTCAAACCTGTCTTGCATACACACGGTCACACAGAGTTGTCGGAAAATCCGATCGTTCTAAACGCGGTGATGTAAAACACGTACGTCGGCACTATAAATGGGGCAGTAGCCAATAGCTTTCGTCTCTTAATTTATTCTGAGCATGCATGGCACTTTGTGCGTCGGATTTGTGCACACACGATCGGAATTTCCGACAACAGATTTTGTTGTCGGAAAATTTTATAGCAAGCTCTCAAACTTTTTGTGTCGGAAATTCCAATGGAAAATATGTGATGGAGCCTACACATGGTCGGAATTTCCGACAACAAGGTCCTATCACACATTTTCCGTCTTACAATCCGACCATGTGTACAGGGCATTACTCTGATGTAGGTTTGTTATTATATTATATATAAGTATTATATAGGAAGTGTGTTGTATTCTTTGAGTCAGCTGACCCAGTGATTTGATTGTGAGATATAATCACAACCACTGTGAAGCATGAAGCAGAGAATATGTATGTAATAATCAACCATGGCTGCCCCATGAACTGACAGTATTTAATTACAAATTGTACAAACAAAAAAGAATGTTAAGACAAGGAGAACTTCCCCTGTTGGTTAGGCCATCCACCCCTCATGCAAAATTGCTTGCTAAAACTTTATTAAAGTATTAGATTATTAAAGTTTATGTCTAGCCAAAAAACTTTTTTTTTTTTTTTTTTAGTTTAGGATAGGGTAGGGAAGGATTACAATCTCTGTTTGGCTTTCCAAGGCTCAAGTAGATAACAAATTCTCTCCTGGTGACAGTGGTTTTACCAAAAAGAAAGTGAGGGAAAATATGCACAGGGATACAGACAAAAATAGGAATTTGATGTGGGATTGTAGCCTTACCCTACTCTTGAAAAAGTTTTAATTTCTGTAGAAATAGCAGACTAACTGACAAAGGGTTCTTTTTTTAAAATATATTTTATTGAAAGATGTATTCTACAGGGTATAACATCAAAGGTATCAGTGTATTTTGTACAAAAACAAAACAATCTGATATGTAGTAGAAATACATAACAATGACAAAGATAAGTAGCCTGGGGGTGGGGTAGTATGGTCCCAGAGGTGGGGGGCAACAATTAGCATGTAATAAGAATTCAAGGGTATTAACCTTCTATTTGAGAAAGAAGAAATAACTGGATGGAACTAGGTGGGGGGGGGGTTCCCTAGGATTACCAGGAGGATATTGATGGATGAATCCAAAATAGGGTGTGGGGTGGGGGGGAAGTGAGTGGAGAAAAGCAAGAAAACAAAATGTACAGAAGGGGGGTAGGGAAGATTGAGCACCAAGTTCATGTTTTGGATGAACACTGTAGCCTGTGGGTAGACAGTGAAAATAAAGCTATGATTTTAATAATAATAACATTATTAATAAAATTAACGGTCACCCCCTTCCTGTGTGGGGGGAAGATAGAGGGTTGATGGGCGAGAAGAGGTCTTGCACGATGTTGTAGTACTTGGTATGAGTTGGATTCCTTGTGTTGCAGATCTTTGGTTTGGAGGAAGCACTCCACCTAAGGTGTAGGGGAGGGGTCATGATATGAGAATGAGAATTTCTCGAAATTCACTATATCCAAAGGAGTGAGTGTTGAAGCCATAAAGGCATGCCATTTGTGGTAGAAACATGAATTGGTCCTTTCATGCGTTAAGTCCATGTTGATCATGTCTTTATAGTGTAGTTGTAGGAGATCTCTTTTGATTTGAGAGGTGTTTGGGCAAATGTTGGAGATCCAGTTTTTCAGGATGGCTCTTCTAGTGAGTAGAAGGCATATCAGGGTCCAATCTTTGCAAGAGGGGGTAGAGTTGGGTGACCAGGGTAATAGCTGGGGGTCCCAGTGACCGAAGATGAGAAGTAGGGGGTCTTTAGGTAATTTCAGCAGGGTCACCTTAAAGATGTATGATAGGACTTGGTCCCAGAAGGCAGAGATGTAAGTACACGACCAGAAGCGATGAGTCAGTGAAGGCCTGGGGTTTTGACATAGGGGACATATGGGGGCGGTTTGCGCTTGTTTGTTCGAGAGGAAAGGTATATGAGCCCGATGGACAATCTTCAGTTGGGTTTCCCTCCAAGATTCGTTGGGTACCAGTTTGTGGATGGTGTTGAGGCTTTGAAGAAGTTTATCTACTAGGTCAGTGTCTGGGAAGTCTTTTGCCCAGTTGGCTGCTGATGAGGACTCTAGAGAAGGAGTGGATTTCAGGAGAAGAGGCTGATATATGTCCGATATTTTGTAAGAGCCCTTTGAGAGAAGAGAGTCCGAGAAAGATAACTTGAATCTTTTGTGATCCTCTCTGCAAGATTTTTTCCGAAAGCTGATGCATTGACCATAGTGGAAGATGTGTGACTGGGGAAGTTGGAACTTCTCAGCTAAGGATTGGAAAGGGATGGGGCGACCAGACTCTAAGTCACAAAGCGAAAAGTTGGTGAGGCCTTTCCTCTGCCAGGTGGCGTATGGTTGGCGTTTTCAGACCTGGGGGAAAACACTGGTTTCCTTGTATTGGAAGGTGGCTAGATATGAAAGGTGAGAGTTTAAGGCTTTTCCGGATTTCCCTCCAAACTATGGCTGTGTCCCGGAGTAGGAGGTTGTGTTGAAGAGGCGGAGGAATGGATTTCCACTTGCAGTGAAGGAGAGCTACCAAGGAGTATGGGTGAACCATTTCAGTTTCCAGGGGGAAATTGGAGTAGCGAGAGGTTTGAGCTGCCCAGTCCAAACTTATCCTCAAAAGGCAGGCTAGATTGTAGGTTCTGACATTAGGGAGACTAATACCCCCTTCGCGCCTGGGAAGATATAACTTCGTGAATGCAATGCGTGGTCGCTTGTTTCGCCACAGGAATTTGGAGATGGCAGTATTGAGAATTTTTGTGTCTTTGTGGTGCAAGAGTAAGGGAATGGTTTGAAGTGGGTAGAGTAGGCAGGCAAAACTGACCATTT
The DNA here is from genome assembly GCA_037952925.1 of Lithobates clamitans. Lineage (NCBI taxonomy): Eukaryota > Metazoa > Chordata > Amphibia > Anura > Ranidae > Lithobates > Lithobates clamitans. The sequence continues at coordinate 1,090,124 of JBBGZY010000152.1, forward strand.
TCACTAGATGGCATCTTCCCAGGAGCGAAAGAGGCAGATCCATCCAGTTGTCTAGTTCTTGAGAGATTTTTGTGAGCAGGGGGGGATAGTTGAGGTGATAGAGAGAGGAGGGTAATTTCCCTATTTTTATTCCTAAGTAGGTGATGTGGTATTTTGCGACTGAGAATATGGAATTTGGAGTCCAGGAAGGGTTAGACAGGGTGCCTATGGGGAGGATTTCACTTTTGTTGTAATTTATGCGAATGCCCAAGCATAGTCTAAATTGATCAAAGATTGATTTAATCGTGAGCTGTCAGAAGAGGGGTTTGCTGAGAATATAAGGACATCGTCCGCAAAGAGTGAGGTACGAAGCTCGAGTTTACCGACGGAAATGCCATGTAATGGGGCTATGTGGGACAAATATTTAGACAGGGGTTCTAAAGCAATGTTGAAAAGGAGTGGGGATAGGGGGCAACCCTGCTGAGTGCCTTTGTGGAGGCGGAATTCCTCCGAGAGGAGGCCTGCCGCTACCAGCCTAGCTGCCGGGGCGGTGTACATGGTGTTTATAAGATGGGCGAAAGGGCCTGAGAATCCCATTTTAGTCATGACCATGGAAAGCCATTCAAAACTAACGTTATTGAAGGCTTTCTCCGCATCTAGGGTAATGATAGCATAATTTCCCTCTGGGTTACATTTGGCATGTTCCAGGGCCATTATCACCTTTCTGATGTTCATGGTGGCAGTTCTGCCTTTCACGAACCCTGATTGAGCAGGGTGTATCAGAGAGGGTATGATGTCGGCTAATCTAGTGGCAATCATTTTGGAAAGGATCTTGACATCAAGGTTTAGGAGTTAAATAGGTCTATATGAGCCTTGTTCTTGAGGGTCTTTACCTTTTTTGGTCAGTAATTTGATAATGGCTTGGTTACCCATGGGTAGGTAGGAGCCCCCTGACCATATGTGATGATAGAAATTGTGGAGGGTGGGTTCTAAGAGTGTTTGCAATGACTTGTAGAATTCACCCGTTAAGCCATCTGGGCCTGGGGCTTTGGAGGGGGCTAGGTTTTTGATAGCAATGGAAATTTCATGGAGGGAGATAGGTGCATTTAGAGCATCTAATTGAGAAGGAGAGATTTGAGAGAGGGTTGTCGGTGTATCTATGGGGTCTTGCGCGTAAAGGGAGGAGCAGTATTGTAGCATGGCTTCGTTTATGCCTTTCTGAGTGGTTTTGATGTTACCCGATGTGTCTCGGAGGGATGTAATATAGGTCAGGCGGTTAGGTCCCTTACATAGTTTGGCCAGGAGTTTACCTGCCTTATTGCCAAATTTGTGAAGGGTAGCATCCATGTATGCTTTTTTTGTTAGCGCCAGAGTTTCGGCCCAAGTGTTGCTGACTGCCATGTCTTCCTATTGTCAGTGGAGTTGTCTATGTAAAGTGATCGTTGGGCTTGGTGCAGTCAGGAGCTGGCTAATTTGTAATTTTTGAGTGCGTTTCCCTTAAAAGAAGCAGCATAGGAGATTACATGGCCTCTAAGGAAGGCTTTGCCTGCTTCCCAAAATAGATTGGGGTTGTCAGAGTGCACAGCATTGGTTGAGGTATATTCAGACCAGGCATTTTCCATGTAGTGTCGGAAGTCAGAGTTATTGTGGAGGTAAGATGGGAATCGCCATATTTTAGGATTTGGGTGTAGCTCAGGGTTGTCGATTGTGGTCGAAATAGGTGCGTGATCAGATATGGCAATGTCGTGAATGTCAGCATCGGATATCAGTGGGATAAGGTCGTCTGAGCAGAAGAGATAGTCAATTCTGGTGAAAACATTATGGGGGTTGGAGTAGAAAGTAAATTCTCTATCAGCTGGGTGCTGGAGGCGCCAAATGTCGTGTAAATGGAGGGACTTCATCGTGGAGGCCAGAAGAGTTTGCGTATTGTGGTCTGGGGGGGAGTGTGGGTGTTTAGGAGTGGATCTGTCATCTATCAGATGAATCATGGAGTTGAAGTCTCCGCCGACTATATGCGGGAGGTGTGAGTCATGAAGGAGCCATGTCGAAAGTTCACTAAAAAACTGTTTAATGGGGTTATTAGGTGCGTAAATGTTGGAAACTATCAAGTCTTTGGTTCCTATTTGAATGTGGGCTGAAATAAGGCGTCCCTGTGAATCTGAGTTAACAGATAGGACCGTGCATGGTAGGTTTTTGTGTATGAGTATCAAGACTCCTGCTTTGCGTCCATTTGAATCTGAGCCTAGGACCGTGCCTACCCATAATTTTTTCATGCGGTGGAAGTCTGAGGCGGAAAGGTGGGTTTCTTGGAGTAGGGCAATGTCGGTCTTGAGTCTTTTAAGGTGGCGGAGGATTTTCATTCTCTTATTGGGGGAACGAAGCCCTTTGACATTCCAGGAGACTAGTTTCATATTGGGGGGTTTACTGGGGGGGTATGTGCGGGTATTACATGATTTTCATAAGCTAATATGTGGTGGTGTGTTGTAAGAACAGGCAGGATTATGGAGGAGTTTAGGCTGTCTGAACGAGTAGGTTTAAAACTACTTGGAGTGTATGTATCATGGGATGGGGGTGCGTAAGGAAGGGAGGGGTTCAGAAGGAGGGGGGTAAAAAAAAGAAACAATAAAACATATTCGATAAACTTCACTTTTTTCCGCATGGAGTCACCGTGTAGGCCAGCTCCCATTGCAAGACCCATTGACTGCTGTATTTAATCCCATGGTTAAGGGGGTGATGTACACTGGCAGCTTGGGTTGTTCATAGGAAAGGTGGAGTGAGCTACACATGAGAGCCAGGGGAGAAAATCAGTGCCTAAGGTATAACAACAAACCAAGTTAACAAGTTAGCAGTATGTATAACATTAGAAACACCTCGGCCTACCAGTAGTTGAAATGCCTGGGGAAGAGGAGAGAGCAAAATTGAGAGAGAAATTGAAATTCTAGTGAGAGTCATCTCAGTTAGGGTTGAACCATCATGGCCGTTTGAGGCGAAGTGGTGAGTGAAACCAGTTTGAAGCCGTGAGAGTGCTCTTCAACGGGGTGTGGAGCGATGATGGTCTGGGGCAGAGGCTCTAAGCCATTTTGGAGAGTCTTTGCGTGGGCTCCTCTGGTCTAGAGCATGGTTGACAGGAGCTGCTCTGGAAGAGGGGCTGAGGTGGGGGCCCGTGCGGAGTGATCTTAGGAAGGCCTCAGCCTCGGTTGGATCATGAAAGGAGAGCTGGTCGCCATTAGGGGCTTTAAGTCGGAGGTTAGCTGGGAAAGCTAAGGTAAATTTGATTTGTTGATGATGGAGATCCGAGCAAACTTGTTGAAAGGCTTTCCTTTTCTTGGATACCTCAATGGAGTAATCCGCGAAAATCAGGATTTTCATTCCATCGATCTGGAGAGATCTGGATTGCCTGAATTTCTGTAAGATGAAAGCTTTGTCTGAGTAATTGAGGTACTTGGCGATTATGGGTCAGGGCGATTTGCGATCAGAGTTGAAGGTTCCCATGCGGTGTGCACGTTTTACTGTGCAGGGGCCTGGAAGGCCAAGTGCTTCGGGAATGCGCCTGGCGCATAAGTCTGTGAGGGCTGAAGGCTGTAGCGATTCTGGAATGCCCACAAATCGCAGATTGCTCCTTCTGGATCTATTTTCCAAATTATCCAGTTTCTCTAGAATGTATTTGTTCATTTTATCTTGAGCCTGCTCTATGGATTGCGAATGGTACAGTTCTTCCTCTATGTTAGCTATGCAGTGTTCAGCTTCATTTAGCCTGGAGGCATGTTCCCCTAGCTGGGCCTGGAGCTGTTGCATGCCTGCACTGACAGCCTTCTCCACAGAGGCTGTTTTCATTGGGGAGAGAAGACCTGCCACAGCCTGTGCAATCATCTCTGTGTTGTGGATCCCTGTGTGTTGGGCTGGTGTGTCAGCAGGTAAGGAGGGGGCTGCAGCGCCGCTTACCTCCATGGCAGGCTCCGTTTCTGTGAGGGGCTCTGTGTAGGCCGAAGCCGGGGCCTCGATTAGCGGCTGTGCCATCCGCGCCGTCGCGGCCGCGTACGATCGCTGGCCGGATTTTTCAATGAACCGGTCCATCTCGTGACCGGGTTTAGAGTGGAGCTAGTGCCGGTGTAAATGGCGGGTTCGCGGGCTTTGTATGCCGGTTTTTGGAGTCGAGCTGCGGGAGCAGAGGTGAAGAGCAGCTATGCGGCGCCAGAACCGGAAGTCGACAAAGGGTTCTAATCCTTCCTTATACTATGCAAAGTTTTGGCTTGACATACTCTTTATGAAAAACAAGCAATGATTAGTAAACATACCTTACGTAAGGTATGCATTTTATTTGCAAGATATTCATTTTAAGAGGAGTAGCAAAAAAAGACAATGCAGCATTTGAACTAAAGGTACACTTTAACACAAGATGATGCCATTATTGACATTAAGCTGAACTTTCTACATATTTATTTGAAAAAGAATTGGAAAAGCACATATTCATTTGAAAAATATAATCCCCAGAACTGAACAAACACAATTAAAACATGATCTCAGTGTTGCCAGACAACAATGCTATCTAGTGTACCAAATGTACAGAAATTAAATCGTATGATATTGTAAAGAGAGGCAGAGGAATCATAAACATTGTGTATGTAGAACCTGGCTTACCCTGCAAAACTGGTCCCTTATTTATAAGAATCCAAATGCATCTAAGGTCACATTCATGCGGGGGCAGGAGTGCATGTAATTAGCACGGGTTCCCGCACCACCATGTGGCTGCACAAAAAAAATTCTGCTTTTAAGAAAACACACAGGAGTGCAATTAACTCTTAAAGGCACCCCCATGCACTGAAAAATGAGGTGCAGTTTCCCACAGGCAGAAACGTATGGTGTCAAAGCACCATGTGGTTTTCATGCGGCCGCATTTTAATAAATATGCAGGGACCTTTTTCCTGCAGAAAACATGGGCACAGCAGCCCATTCAATTAAACAGGCTGTTGTGACCATGCAAATTCAGCATGCAGAACAGCTCAAATGTGAACCTAACCTAAATGTTCAAATGGTCAAAGGATATGACATCAAATAATGTTGTGTTGGCAAAACGGTTTAAGTCAGGTTTAAAGCCAAACACTAGGAATATATAAATTAGACCAATTATTAATGCAGTTATGTATTCAGTATATTAAACCATATAGTTATTAACTACAACTGGTATACATACAGCAGTGCAGACAATCAACAAGGGGCCTTTGTTAAGGAATTGATAAGGGCCTTTCTTGGACAGCGTAGGGGGACATATAGGCTGCATTAAAGATGTGTGTAATTAACTTCACAATATAAAAATCTGGCAAATCAGTTTTGTTAGAACACAGTTAAAAAAATGTGTGAGTGTGTATATATATATATATATATATATATATATATATATATTAGGTATGAGCCGAACACCCCCCCCCGGTTCGGTTTGCAGCAGAACATACGTACAGGAAAAAAATTTGTTCGAACACGCGAACACCGTTAGTCTATGGGACACGAACATGCATAATAAAGTGCTAATTTTAAAGGTTTATATGCAAGTTATTGTATTAAAAGAGTTTTTTTGGACCTGGGTCTTGCCTATCAATGCAAAAAAAGTTTTAAAATGGACGTTTTTTTGGGAGCAGTGATATTAATAATGCTTGAAGTAAAACAATAAAAGTAAAATTTTGTACCTAGGTAGTGTCTATAGTATGCCTGTAAAGTGACGCATGTTTCCTGTGTTTACAACAGTCCAAGAGCAAAATGACATTTCTAAAGGAAAAAAGTCATTTAAAAGTACTCACTGCTATAATGAATTAAAAAAATGGCATGGTATCCCCCCACAGTCCATTACCAGGCCCTTTGGATCTGGTATGAATATTAAGGGGAACCCCAAAAAAAAAAAAAATTGCTTGGGGGTCCCCCCAAATTCCATACCAGGCCCTTCAGGCCATGGGGAACCCCATGCCAAAATTTAAAAAATAAATGGCGTGGGGGTCCCCCCAAAAATCCATACCAGACCCTTAGCCGAGCACGCAAGCTGGCAAGCCGCAGGAAAAGAGGGGGGATGAGAGAGCAGCCCCCCTGAACCATACCAGGCAACATGCCCTCAACATGTGGAGGGTTCTTTGGGGTAGCAGCCCCCCAAAGCACCTTGTCCCCATGTTGATGCGGACAAGGGCCTCATGCCCACATCCCTTGTCTGGTGGCTGTGGGGGTCTGTGGGTGGGGGGCTTATCGGAATCTGGAAGCCCCCTTTAACAAGGGGACCTCCAGATCCCGGCCTCCCTCCTATGTGAAATGGTAACGGGGTATAAATGTATCCCTGAAAAAAACAAGAAGAAGGAGGCGCCTCTGGGTGCAGACTTTATGACAACTTTATTATAAAAAAAATGGAGCAATAATATAAACTCACATTTTAGCAGTAAGAGATAGGCATAGAATGGTCCCAAACACAACAATGGTCATCAGTGGAGTCAGTCCCTGAACAGCCATGGATGTATTTCCCTCTGTGCTTGTCTCTGAGAGCGCTGGATGGTATCAGGCCAACAGCAATGTGTGGACATCAGAACGAGGCATGGGATGCAAACTGTAATCCAGGCGAGGGGTGATGACGTCACTGGACATGCAACACGTTTCTCGAGCTGGCTGGCCATGAATAGCGTGACGGCCGCGCTCCTTTTTCAAGCTGGTCTCTCAGAGACGAGCACAGATGGAAATACATCCACGGCTGTTCAGGGACTGACTCCACTGATGACCCTTGTTGTCTTTGAGCCAAGGCCGACTTACGTTCGATTCAAACATCGGGCTCATCCCTAATCTATCTATCTATCTATCTGTCTATCTATATATACAGTATCTCACAAAAGTGAGTACACCCTCACTTTTTTGTAAATATTTTATTATATCTTTTCATGTGACAACACTGAAGAAATGATACTTTGCTACATAGTAAACTAGTGAGTGTACAGCTTGTATAACAGTGTAAATTTGCTGTCCCCTCAAAAATAACCCAACAGACAGCCCTTAATGTCTAAACCGCTGGCAACAAAAAGTGAGTACACCCCTAAGTGAAAATGTCGAAATTGGGCCCAATTAGCTATTTTCCCTCCCCGGTGTCATGTGACTCGTTAGTGTTACAAGGTCTCAGGTGTGAATGGGGAGCAGATAAATTTGGTGTTATCACTCTCACTGTCATAAACCAGATGTGACCAGAACTGTGTGACTGCGACAGAGTGAACCAAACATAAATAGGTGAAAGTAAGTTTATTAAGGTAAATGCATATACATGTGAACACACCACCAATACAAACAGAGTGAACAAACCAAACAACCAAACAGTGATAATAACCAACCAGCATATGTAGCAAAGGGGAGTACAAGAATCAGCCCTCATGCACACAGGCTGTTAAAAAAACGTTATGAAAACGCCAGTATCTTTGCAGTGACTTTTTTCAGCTTTTTTCAGCGTTTTTGCAATAGCGTTTTGAGCGTTTTTCCGCGTTAGCGTTTTTGAGCGTTTTTTTTTTTTCAATTTTTTTTTTTTTTTTCAATGGATCAAAAACGCTAAAAACGTTGGTGAATGACGTTTTTGAGCGTTTTTGAGCGTTTTTCAGCGTTAGAGCGTTTTTACAGCTGAAAAACGTCTTTCAGAACCCACTGGTCCTGGGTTTTTTTTACAGCTTAAAAACGCCTATGCCACTTGCAGCTCAAAAACGCCTAGGTGGACATGAAGCCATAGACTAACATAGACAGGCCTTTTTAAGCTGCAAAAAAAGCTCAAAAAAGCGGGTGTAAAAACGTCCGTGTGCATGAGGACTCATAGTTAAGCCAGGCCAGGGTCATAAACAGGAGATCAGTAGATGGGGGACCGGGAGTAAACAAACAAGGAACAAGATGGAAGGGATAAGGCTGCAGGGCAAAGATCCAGGGATACAGGAACAGATATAACAGGTTCAGGATAGGGATGAGCCGAACACCCGCCCAGTTTGGTTCGCACCAGAACTTGCGAACAGGCAAAAAATTATTTTGAACACGCAAACACCATTAAAGTCTATGGGACACTAACATGAATAATCAAAAGTGCTAATTTTAAAGGCTTATATGCAAGTTATTGTCATAAAACGTGTTTGGGGACATGGGTCCTGCCCCAGGGGACATGGATCAATGCAAAAAAAAGTTTTAAAAACGGCTGTTTTTTTCGGGAGCAGTGATTTTAATAATGCTTAAAGAAACAATAAAAGTGTAATATTCCTTTAAATTTCGTACCTGGGGGGTGTCTATAGTATGCCTGTAAAGGGGCGCATGTTTCCCGTGTTTAGAACAGTCTGACAGCAAAAGAAATTTCAAAGGAAAAAAAGTCATTTAAAAACTACTTGCGGCTATTAATGAATTGCCGGTCCGACAATACACATAAAAGTTCATAGATAAAAACAGCATGGGAATTCCCCACAGGGGAACCCTGAACCAAAATTTTAAAAAAAATGATGTGGGGGTCCCCCTAAATTCCATACCAGGCCCTTCAGGTCTGGTATAGATATTAAGGGGAACCCTGGCCAAATTTTTTTTTTTTAAATGGCGTGGAGTCCCCTCAAAATCTATACCAGTCCCTTCAGGTCTGGTATGGATTTTAAGGGGAACCCCACGCCAAAATTCTAAAAAAAAATGGCATTAGGTCCCCCCAAAAATCCATACCAGACCCTTATCCGAGCACGCAACCTGGCAGGCTGCAGGAAAAGAGGGGGGACGAGAGAGCGCCCCCCCCCAGAACTGTACCAGGCCAGATGCCCTCAACATTGGGAGGGTGCTTTGAGGTAGCCCCCCAAAACACCTTGTCCCCATGTTGATGGGGACAAGGGCCTCATCCCCACAACCCTTGCCCGATGGTTGTGGGGGTCTGCGGGTGGGGGCTTATCGGAATCTGGAAGCCCCCTTCAACAAGGGGACCCCCAGATCCCGGCCCTCCCCCTGTGTGAAATGGTAAGGGGGTACAAAAGTACCCCTACCATTTCACAAAAAAACTGTCAAAAATGTTAAAAATGACAAGAGACAGTTTTTGACAATTCCTTTATTTAAATGCTTCTTCTATCTTCTATCTTCTTTCTTCTTCTATCTTATATCTTCCTTCAGTTTCTTCCTCCATCTTCTTTTTCTGGTTCTTCTGGTTCTTCTGGTTCTTCCTCCGGTGTTATCGTCCGGCATCTTCCTCCACAGCTTCTTCTTCCCTTCTTCTCCTCAGGCCGCTCTGCATCCATGATGGCATGGAGGGAGGCTCCCGCTGTGTGACGCTTCTCCTCTTCTGACGGTTCTTAAATAACGGGGGGCGGAGCCACTCAGTGACCCCGCCCCCCTCTGACGCACAGGGACTTGACGGGACTTCCCTGTGGCATTCCCCGTGATGTCAGAAGGGGGCGGGGTTACGTAACGAGTGACCCCGCCTCCATTGGAGGAATGCCACAGGGAAGTCCCTGCCAAGTCCCCATGTGTTAGAGGGGGACGGGGTCACCGGGTGGCCCCGCCCCCCGTTATTTAAGAACCGTCAGAACAGGAGAAGCGTCATACAGCGGGAGCCCCCCTCCATGCCATCATGGATGCAGAGCGGCCCGAGGAGAAGAAGGGAAGAAGCTGTGGAGGAAGATGCCGGACGATAACACCGGAGGAAGAACCAGAAGAACCACCAGAAGAAGAAGAAAATGGAGGAAGAAACTGAAGGAAGATAAAAGATAGAAGAAAGAAGATTGACGAAAGAAGAAGCATTTAAATAAAGGAATTGTCAAAAACTGTCTCTTGTCATTTTTAACATTTTTGACAGTTTTTTGTGAAATGGTAGGGGTACCCCCTTACCATTTCACACAGGGGGGAGGGCCGGGATCTGGGGGTCCCCTTGTTAAAGGGGGCTTCCAGATTCCGATAAGCCCCCCGCCCGCAGACCCCCACAACCACCGGCAAGGGTTGTGGGGATGAGGCCCTTGTCTGCATCAACATGGGGACAAGGTGTTTTGGGGGGCTACCCCAAAGCACCCTCCCAATGTTGAGGGCATGTGGCCTGGTACGGTTCAGGAGGGGGGGGCGCTCTCCCGTCCCCCCCTTTTCCTGCGGCCTGCCAGGTTGCGTGCTCGGATAAGGTTCTGGTATGGATTTTTTGGGGGACCCCACGCCATTTTTTTTTTATTTTGGCGCGGGGTTCCCCTTAAAATTCATACCAGACCTGAAGGTCTGGTATGAATTTTGGTATAGATTTTGAGGGGGACCCCACGCCATTTTTTTGTTTTAATTTTGGCCGGGGTTCCCCTAATATCCATACCAGACCTGAAGGGCCTGGTATGGAATTTAGGGGGACCCCCCACGTAATTTTTTTAAAATTTTGGTTTAGGGTTCCCCTGTGGGGAATTCCCATGCCGTTTTTATCAATTACTGTAACTATTATGTGTATTGTCGGACCGGCAATTCATTAATAGCCGCGTGTAGTTTTAAATTACTTTTTTTCCTTTGAAATGTCATTTTGCTGTCAGACTGTTCTATACACGGGTAACATACGCCCCTTTACAGGCATACTATAGACACCCCCCAGGTATTAAATTTAAAGCAATATTACACTTTTATTGTTTCACTTTAAGCATTATTAAAATCACTGTCCCCGAAAATACATCCGTTTTTAAAACTTTTTTTTGCATTGATCCATGTTCCCTGGGGCAGGACCCAGATCCCCAAACACTTTTTATGACAATAACTTGCATATAAGCCTTTAAAATGAGCACTTTTGATTCCTCCCATAGACTTTTAAAGGGTGTTCCGCGGCATTCGAATTAGCCGTGAACACCCCAAATTGTTCGCTGTTCGGCGAACGGGCGAACAGCCAATGTTCGAGTCAAACACGAGTTCGACTTGAACTTGAAGCTCATCCCTAGTTCAGGATATGGGATACAGGAATCAGGGATCAGGATAACAGGTAAACAGGCTGCAGGTCAGGGCACAAGGACAATACCAGGGCAAGGTGTATGTGCACTTGCCGGGTATTTATACAATAGCTGCTAACAAGGTCAGGTGAAGCCTGATTTTAGAAGGTAATACCTGCTCCACACTGCCAGGATCCCTCTGCTGGTGGACACCAGTACTGCGGTCGAAATATGACATAATACCAGCAGGGAAAAGCTCTTCTGACAGCTCCAAATTGCCAGGAGACACCTGCTGGTGGGCCTCAGTACTGCACGCCAAATGATCGAAATTACCAGTGGAGGGAACCTTTCCTGACCGTACCCCCCTCGAAGGAGCGACCTCCGCATGCTCCAACTAGCCGTTGCTGGGGAAAGTCCATGGCGTCAAGCCGGGCAGTGGGCAAAGTCACATCAGATTGGGCAATAAGTACGTCAAGCTGGATAGCAGGCACAGGAACCTCAAGCTGAGTAGCAGGCACATCGAGCTGGGCTGCAGACACATCAAGCTGAGCAGCTGACATGGGCACATCAAGCGGGGCAGCAGGCACATCAAGCAGGACAGAAGGCACAGGCACATCAAGAGGGGCAGCAGGCACAGGCACATCAAGCTAGGCAGTGGGTACGGGCACTTCAAGCTGGGCAGCGGGCACTTCAAGCTGGGCAGGCACAGGAACCTCAAGCTGAGTAGCAGGCACATCGAGCTGGGCCTCAGGCACATCAAGTTGGGCAGCTGACATGGGCACATCAAGTGGGGCAGCAGGCACAGGCACATCAAGCGGGGCAGCAGGCACATCAAGCAGGACAGAGGGCACAGGCACATCAAGAGGGGCAGCAGGCACAGGCACATGAAGCTGGGCATCGGGCACTTCAAGATGGGCAGCGGGCACAGGCACTTCAAGCTGGGCAGCGGGCATGGGCACTTCAAGCTGGGCTGTGGGGAAGGGCACATCAAGCTGAGCAGCGGGCACAGGCACATCAAGCGTGGCAGCAGGCACATCAAGCTGGGCAGCGGGCATGGGCACTTCAAGCTAGGCAGCAGGCACGGGCACTTCAAGCTGGGCAGCAGGCATGGGCACTTCAAGCTGGGCAGCAGACAGGAACACATCAGGCTGGGCAACAGACAGAGGCTCATCAGGCTGGGCAGCAGACAGAGGCTCATCAGGCTGGGCAGCAGACAGGAACACATCAGGCTGGGCAGGAGACAGAGGCTCATCAGGCTGAGCAGCAGACAGAGGCTCATCAGGCTGGGCAGAAGATAGAGGCTCATCAGACTGGGCAGCAGACAGGAACACATCAGGCTGGGCAGCAGATAGGGATATACCAGGCTGGGCAGCGGACAGAGGCTCATCAGACTGGGCAGCAGACAGGAACACATCAGGCTGGAAAGCGGGCATATAAGGCTGGAAGGCAGGCACCAAGACATCAGGCTGGAAGGCAGGCACCAAGACATCAGGCTGGAAGGCAGGCAATGAGAAATCGGACTGGAAGGCAGGCACCAAGATATCAGACTGGAAAGCGGGCACATCAGACTGGAAAGCAGGCACATCAGACTGGAAGGCAGGCACCAGGACATCAGTCTGGAAGGTAGGCACATCAGACTGGAAGGCAGGCATATCAGACTGGAAGACAGGCACATCAGACTGGAAGGCAGGCATGTCAGACTGGAAGGCAGGCATGTCAGACTGGAAGGCAGGCACGTCAGACTGGAAGGCAGGCACGTCAGACTGGAACGCTGGCTCTTCGGGTGGGAACGCTGGCTCCTCGGGCTGGAACACTGGCACCTCGGGTTGGAACACTGGCACCTTGGGCTGGAACACTGACATGGTGGGCTGGAACACCGGCACTGGAAGTTCAAGCTGGGACAGATTGGTGGGTGTGGAGGCAGATTGGGTTAATAGCAGGATCGTTTTGGTTGGGAAAAACTTTCAATTTTTCTTTGGCTTAGCCACTGAAGCTCTGTAGGTGAGGGGTGCAGTAGACTGGAAAGGAGGATTGGGATATGGCAGAGAAGAGGTAACAGTAGCTTGGGGAAGTTCCTGTGGGTTTGTAGGCAGCTGAGAAGAGGCAGGTGGGTTGAATGCAGGATAGGTACAGGGAGCAGAGACCGGATATGAGTATTTGGTTGGGAGCAGCGTATACTGAGCTGCAACTGAGGTTGACATGGGTGATGGGGAAACATACAATTGGGTAGGCTGGTGTTTGATGGCAGAGCTGGTTTGTTTGGCTGGAGCTGATTGCACCATATCATACCATGCTGAAAGTATAGGTTGTACAAACTGTGGTTTTAAATCTCCCTGTCTAACACAATGCACTCAGCAATCACCTGTGGGGAACAGGCTGGGTAGTGCTTACAAAAATCAGCGGGATCATCTTCAAAAAGCCATACTAGGGATACAACCTGATTCATATCAAAAGGAGGAGTGAAATCATCATGGCCCTCTGGAAAACAGGGCAGGGCTAGCTCAGTACAGATCTTGATCAAAGGCTGCACCCCCCCCCAAACAATATATAACCCTGATTGACTAGGGAGTGAGCCAAACGTATAGTTGCAAACAACTGGTCACTAGACCATCCTTTCAAAGCCTGGCGGCAATAATCACCACTTTCAGATGCCAGCAGAAAAAAATAAATAACCTCATCAGCATTCATGTTTGCAACCAGACGGAATCAAAATGGTTCCCACTGTGCAGCCACTTCCAGTCAGGGATGGCCCTGGTATTCTGTCATAAACCAGATGTGACCAGAACTGTGTGACTGCGGCAGAGTGAACCAGACATAAATTGGTGAAAGTAAGTTTATTAAGATAAATGCATATACATGTGAACACACCACCAATAAAACAGAGTGAACAAACCAAACAACCAAACAGTGATAATAACCAACCAGAATATGTAGCAAAAGGGAGTACCAGAATCGTAGGTAAGCCAGGCCAGGGTCTTAAACAGGAGATCAGTAGATGGGGGGCCAGGAGTAAACAGACAGGGAACAAGAAGGAAGGGATAAGGCTGCAGGGAAAAGATCCAGGGATACAGGAACAGATATAACAGGTTCAGGATACAGGAATCAGGGATCAGGATCAGGATAACAGGTAAATAGGCTACAGGTCAGGGCACAGGGACAATACCAGGGCAAGGTGTGTGTGCACTTGCCGGGTATTTATACAATAGCAGCTAACAAGGTCAGGTGAAGCCTGATTTCAGAAGGTAATACCTGCTCCACACTGCCAGGATCCCTCCGCTGGTGGAAGCTAGTACTGAGGTCGAAACATGACATAATACCAGCAGGGATAAGCTCTTCTGACAGTTCCAAACTGCCAGAAGACACCTGCTGGTGGGCCTCAGTACTGCACGCCATATGATCACTAATACCAGCAGAGTGAACCTTTCCTGACACTCACTCTCATACTGGTCACTGGAAGTTCAACATGGCACCTCATGGCAAAGAACTCTCTGAGGATCTGAAAAAAAGAATTGTTTCTCTACATAAAGATGGCCTAAGCTGTAAGAAGGTTGCTAAGACCCTGAAACTGAGCTGCAGCATGGTGGCCAAAACCATACAGTGGTTTAACAGGACAGGTTCCACTCAGAACAGGCCTCGCCATGGTCGACCAAAGAAGTTGAGTTCATGTTAATGATCGACCAAAGAAGTTAAGGTCAAGTTAAGTTCGACCAAAGAAGTTAAATTCACAAATCATATTGAGAGGTTGTCTTTGGAAAATAGACTTACTGTGCTGCCAGCATTGCTGCAGAGGTTGAAGGGGTGGGGGGGTCAACCTGTCAGTGCTCAGACCATACGCCGCACACTGCATCAAATTGGTCTGTGTGGCTGTCGTCCCAGAAGGAAGGCTCTTCTTAAGATGATGCACAGGAAAGCCCACAAACAGTTTGCTGAAGACAAGCAAACTAAGGACATGGATTACTGGAACCATGTCCTGTGGTCTGATGACCAAGATAAACTTATTTTGTTCAGATGACGTCAAGCGTGTGTGGTGGTAACCAAGTGAAGAATAGGGATGAGCTTCAAGTTCGAGTCGAACTCATGTTCGACTCGAACATCGGCTGTTCGCTAAACAGCGAACAATTTCGAAAGCCGCGGAACACCCTTTAAAAGTCTATGGGAGAAATCAAAAGTTCTAATTTTAAAGGCTTATATGCAAGTTGTTGTCATAAAAAGTGTTTGGGGGGGGGTGGGCGGAGTCTAGCGGAGCAGACATGCATTGTTAGAGCTCCGCACCGCTGAGGAGAGAAGAGAAGGACAAAGCGGAGCCTGCAGGCTCAAAAGGTATCCATTTGAACCTTTTTGCCCCAGGGAACAAACTGTGAAAGTTTGGGCAGGAAATATGGTACTGGGAGGAAGCCGTGGCAGAAATAAAAATAACCTCACAAAGAGCTCACAGGCACTCACTGCAACTAAAGCAGCTCCAGTCACCTCACAATATACAGCATCAAGGCGCTCTCACAGACAGAAAATGTCACAGCAAGACTCTCCATTTGAGTCAGATACAGAACAAATCCTCTCACAAACTTCTCCACAAGCCTCCTCAGCATCCCCAGTAATATTATTACAATTTGAAAAGATGCTTCATAAGGCTTTAAAACAAACCTCAGACCAAATAACAAAAAGCCTAACCAAAGAAATAAGAGAGCTGGGAAACCGCACCGCAGCCTTAGAAATAAAAATGGATGAAATTGAAATTACAACCCAAGAAAATATAACAGAATTGGAACAATTAAAAGAAGAGAATTTAATACTTCAAACTAAGCTCGAAGATTACGAAAATAGAGCCAGACGTTCAAACTTGCACATAAGGGGAATACCTGAAACTGTGACAGACCTGCAATCTACTATTACTGCTCTATTACAAGAACTAAAGCCAGCTATCCCTATTGAACATTTAGAACTGGACAGAGTACACAGAGCCCTCACAGCCAAAAAGAAAGATGGACCCCCACGTGATATAATCACAAAATTTCATTATTACAGAACGAAAGAACAAATACTAATTGCTGCAAGAGAAAAAAAGGAACTTAATTTTCAAGGACACAATTATCAAATTTTTGCTGACCTATCCCAACTTACTATTACTAAAAGACGATCCATGAAACCCCAACTAATGGAACTGCAAAGCCACAACATTATGTATCAATGGGGCTTCCCCTTTTCAGTCAGATTTAACTACCAAGGTACAATTTACAGAAGCAGATCAGCAGATGAACTACAACAAACCCTTTTAAAATTAAATATGACAGAACCCACAAGCAGCAACTCTCCCACACGCAGAAGAATGGCACCATCTTCACCTTCAGGCAACACCCAGAAAATTTCAGAACAAAATGGGAATCATCATTCTCACAAAAGAGGCCGTTATGCCACATCATCCATGGACCAAGAAGATTCAATGGACTGACATCCTAATTCCTGATATCTCTTCATTTATTATACTAAGAGATGGCTCTCTACAAAAAACCTGTATTTATAACTGAATGTAACTGCATTCTGATGGTCACACACTGTGTGGGATCATGTTACATTCCAGTTATATTTCTTATTACTTCTGATTCATATAGCCTTAGAATATATAAGTGAAATAAGGAAATTCTTGTTCAGTTATATATTTTCAGGTAATAACAATAGATTTATTACTTTTTAGGACAAATATGTTCAATAATCCAGAAGTAATGGAAGCTTTTTCTTTCTTTTCTTAAAACAAATATATTGTTACCTAACTAGTTCCTAGAACTATGTTTTTGTTTATTCTAATCTGAAGCAATACAACCTCAATGTTATGAGTTAACATATCTAAACAGTTACATATGAATAAAATATGTAATTGTTTACTCTAAAAGGGTTAAAATCCCAAAATAATTCAAACTATCTTCATCAATACCAAAGTTATTAACAGTACCTTTCTAACTGAATTATTTAGCCTAGGGCAAGACTAACCATATACAACCACCCTGGAATAAATAATTTCAACAAAAACCATATTCTGCACTCCAATTAATGAATCATCATTTTAATGTCTTTTGACATAGCACTTCTCTCCTGTAAGCGGAAGATCCGTGTACCCCCCATTAGCCCTCCTCATTCTCCCAACCATAATATGTGGGAGTGTGACGAAGGCAATTATTCCCCTGAGAGAGATATTTATTCTCTTTCACGGGTAAATTGTGATTACTTGCAAAAAATAATTTATACAATGTATCATCTAATCTCATATGTTTTTTGTTTACTCTTTACTCCAGAATTCACTGGTTTCTTTTCTATCTTTTCATCTCTTCAGTCCACACAGGTTGATCTGCGCAGTCAGCTCTGCATAACAAAAAGTAAGTCAAAACTATATGATCTGTTGCCATGGCACCACTGAATATACTTTCCTTGAATGTTCAGGGAATAAATGTCCCTCAAAAAAGGACCAAAGCCTTCCGTACTTTCCATAACAAGAAGGCTCACATAGTATGCCTCCAAGAAACACACTTCACCAAAGATTCTACTCCAAAATATATTTCTCCTTTTTATCAACAAATTTACACGGCTTCTGCCTGTACCAAACAAAGGGGAACTCTAATTGCATTTCACCGATCCACCCCATTCACCTTATCATCAGAAATTAAAGACCCAGAAGGTAGATACCTGATACTCATGGGTTATATAATGGATACAGCAATCACGGTGATTTCCTACTATGCTCCTAACAAACAACCTACACCATTCCTCCCACATATATTACAAGTGATTAATACACACAAAATAGGAACAGTGATAATGTGCGGGGATTCGAACCAGGTCCTCCCCCCATTTCTAGATAAATCACCTTTTCCACCATCCAAAATAACCTCTAGATTACCTTTTTCTCAACTTCTTTACAAATACAATCTGGTAGATTCGTGGAGAGAAAGTAACCCAATGAAAAAGAAATTAACTTATTTCTAGCACCCTCATCAAACCTTCACCAGAATAGATCATATTTTTCTAACAATAGAAATGATACCAGAAATTATTGCATCAGATATAATTCCGATTCCGTGGTCTGACCATAATGCAGTATACACTACTATAGCCTCAGCCATACCAAAAGCGCATGACCCAACGTGGTACTTACCAGACATAATGCTCAAACACCCACTACATCAGATGGCCATTGAACAAGCTTTAAAGGAATACATATCAATTAATAATACAACAGACATTTCCCCAATAACACTGTGGGAAGCTCATAAGCCTGTCTTGCGTGGTACAATACAAAGACAAATGGCACTATTTAAACGGGAACGCAAAAATCTAGCAAAAAAACTAGAACTCAATTTTAATGCAGCCTACATATCATTCCAAGATAATCCATCTCAGAGTACAAAATCTCATCTGGAAAAATCTAGATTGGAATACGATCTATTTCTCACTGAGTCAGTTGATAAATCCCTCAAACGCTCCAAACACAATTTCTACATGAATACAAACAAACCAGGTACATATTTGGCTCGGGCATTAAATTCAACTAACAAATCTTTCAAACCAATACGTTTGAAATTATCAAAAAATGTTTATACTTGTAATCCAGTTAAAATAGTCCATAAATTTCACTCACACCTCGCAACTTTATACAAGACAAACAATGAATTTAATCCTACAGAGGCTGAATCCTTCTTCTCAAAAATAACCTTACCTGAGTTGTCTCAGAATCAAAAAAGCAGTTTGGATGAGCCTATAACTATAGATGAAGTTGCTAACGCCATAAAAGACCTAAAACTTAACAAAAGACCAGGCCCAGACGGCTACTCGGCTTTATACTATAAAACATTCTCAGAAATACTCTCTCCCATTCTCACTGAAACTTTTAACAAAATTCTAGAAGGACATTCTTTTCGGCAAGAAACACTAATGGCAATTGTTTGTATGATCCCAAAACCCCTTTCTGATGATACTTCCTGAGTGAATTATCCGCCTATCTCTCTGTTAAACCTTGATATTAAATTATTAGCAAAAATAATAGCAAAACGCCTAAATAGCATTATAGGAAAATTAATACATAGAGATCAAGTAGGCTTCATGCCAAATAGACAGGCAGGCGATAATATACGCAGGGCAGTGTTATTGGCACATATTGCTAAAAAACAGAAAATCCCTTTATGTTTTCTATCTCTCGATATTAAGAGGGCATTTGACACAGTATCCTGGCAATATATGCAATATTCATTACAAAAATGGGGTTTTGGACCCCACTTTTTAACATGGATCAAAGCATTATATAATAAACCCAAAGCCTATATAAAATATGCTGGATACAAATCTGATGACTTTAATATCGAAAGAGGTACCCGACAGGGTTGCCCATTATCTCCCTTATTATTTGCCCTTATACTCGAACCCATGGCCCAATACATCAGAACAAACCAAACTATAACTGGCATTAATGTAGGAGGTATTACACACAAATTATGTATATTTGCAGACTAGGGATGAGCTTCGTGTTCGAGTCGAACCCATGTTCGACTCGAACATCGGCTGTTCGGTCGTTCGCCGAATTGCGAACGATATGGGCCGTTCGCGCCAAATTCGTGTGGCGCGTCACGGCCCATAATTCACTGCGGCATCGCAGTGCATTGCTGGCTGATGATTGGCCAAGCATGCACTATGACCCGCATGCTTGGCCAATCACAGCGCCGTCAGTAGAGAGAGCTGTAATTGGCCAAAGCCAGGGTGGCTTTGGCCAATTATGGCTCAGGGGATTTAGTACACACCCCACACTATATAAGGCCGCCTGCACGGCGGCCCTGTGTAGTGTGTGTTCCGGTGTGCTGAGAGATAGAGAGAGAGAGAGACAGTGTCATTTGATTTGAGTTAGATAGATTAGGCAGAACAGTCAGTCAGTTAGCTGCACTTACAGTGTATTGTGTATATATATGCATCCCAGGTGTTGCATATATATATATACACTGTATTCAGTTTAGCTAGATCCGTTCCTGTTATCTTCTATCTAGACTATTTACATTTAGTGCAGTGTGTCCTGCTCACAGTGTTCAGCTAGATCCGTTCCTGCTATTTACATTCAGTGCAGTGCGTCCTGCTCACAGTGTTCAGCTAGATCCGTTCCTGGTATTTACATTTAGTGCAGTGCGTCCTGCTCACAGTGTTCAGCTAGATCCGTTCCTGCTATTTACATTCAGTGCAGTGCGTCCTGCTCACAGTGTTCAGCTAGATCCGTTCCTGGTATTTACATTTAGTGCAGTGCGTCCTGCTCACAGTGTTCAGCTAGATCCGTTCCTGCTATTTACATTCAGTGCAGTGCGTCCTGCTCACAGTGTTCAGCTAGATCCGTTCCTGCTATTTACATTCAGTGCAGTGTGTCCTGCTCACAGTGTTCAGCTAGATCCGTTCCTGGTATTTACATTTAGTGCAGTGCGTCCTGCTCACAGTGTTCAGCTAGATCCGTTCCTGCTATTTACATTCAGTGCAGTGCGTCCTGCTCACAGTGTTCAGCTAGATCCGTTCCTGGTATTTACATTTAGTGCAGTGCGTCCTGCTCACAGTGTTCAGCTAGATCCGTTCCTGCTATTTACATTCAGTGCAGTGTGTCCTGCTCACAGTGTTCAGCTAGATCCGTTCCTGCTATTTACATTCAGTGCAGTGCGTCCTGCTCACAGTGTTCAGCTAGATCCGTTCCTGGTATTTACATTTAGTGCAGTGCGTCCTGCTCACAGTGTTCAGCTAGATCCGTTCCTGCTATATACATTCAGTGCAGTGCGTCCTGCTCACAGTGTTCAGCTAGATCCGTTCCTGGTATTTACATTTAGTGCAGTGCGTTGTGCTCACAGTGTTCAGCTACATCCGTTCCTGCTATTTACATTCAGTGCAGTGCGTCCTGCTCACAGTGTTCAGCTAGATCCGTTCCTGCTATTTACATTCAGTGCAGTGCGTCCTGCTCACAGTGTTCAGCTAGATCCGTTCCTGCTATTTACATTCAGTGCAGTGCGTCCTGCTCACAGTGTTCAGCTAGATCCGTTCCTGGTATTTACATTTAGTGCAGTGCGTCCTGCTCACAGTGTTCAGCTACATCCGTTCCTGCTATTTACATTCAGTGCAGTGCGTCCTGCTCACAGTGTTCAGCTAGATCCGTTCCTGCTATTTACATTCAGTGCAGTGCGTCCTGCTCACAGTGTTCAGCTAGATCCGTTCCTGGTATTTACATTTAGTGCAGTGCGTCCTGCTCACAGTGTTCAGCTAGATCCGTTCCTGCTATTTACATTCAGTGCAGTGCGTCCTGCTCACAGTGTTCAGCTAGATCCGTTCCTGCTATATACATTTAGTGCAGTACGTCCTGCTCACAGTGTTCAGCTAGATCCGTTCCTGTTATCTTCCTACTGACAGGCAGGCTTGTCTGGTTACAGTATATAAAGCTACCTGAAGAAAATTACAGGTGTTCTTTTTGATCCTATTAGTACCACGGTCAGGCAGCTAGACTATTTACATTTAGTACAGTGTGTCCTGCTCACAGTGTTCAGCTAGATCCGTTCCTGTTATCTTCCTACTGACAGGCAGGCTTGTCTGGTTACAGTATATAAAGCTACCTGAAGAAAATTACAGGTGTTCTTTTTGATCCTATTAGTACCACGGTCAGGCAGCTAGACTATTTACATTTAGTACAGTGTGTCCTGCTCACAGTGTTCAGCTAGATCCGTTCCTGTTATCTTCCTACTGACAGGCAGGCTTGTCTGGTTACAGTATATAAAGCTACCTTAAGAAAATTACAGGTGTTCTATCCCAGCTTAGTGCAGCTACAGGCCATTAGTATGTCTGGAAGGCCAAGAAGGAGAGGCAGACAGTCACAAGCCAATAAGAGAGGGCAAGCAGGCTCTGTGTCTAGTGCTGGTCGTGGAGACGGTGCATCCTCATCAGCACGTGGCCATGGGACACGCTTGGCCTTTTTTTCGGCAGCTGGCCGTGTTGAGCCGCAACATGCGGAAGACTTGGTCGAGTGGATGACCAAGCCGTCCTCATCCTCCTCATCCTCTCTCACCCATGCCCAGGGTGCTTTGTCTGGCAAAGCAGCGGCCTCTTCCCTCAGCTCAATGTCATCAGTGACTCCTTCCCTAGCTCCACCATGTCCTCATGAGGATTCCCTCGAACTGTTTGACCACAGTGTTGGGTACATGCTCCAGGAGGATGCCCAGCGTTTGGAAGGCTCTGATGATGATACTGAGCTCAATGAAAGCAGTAACATGAGCACGGACAGAGGGGGTGCCCAAGAAGGACAGCAATCTGGCAGTCATGCTCCCCCTGCTGCAGCATACTGCCAGGTTTGCTCCAGTGATGAGGAGGGAGGGGATGATGAGGTCACTGACTCAACGTGGGTGCCTGATAGGAGAGAGGAGGAGGAGGAGGAGGAGGAGGAGGTGGCACATCACCAACTAGGCAGGATGCCCTCCAGGGGCCAGCCTAAGGGCAGCACATTGACTGCATCACACCCCAAAGCTCCACATGTGCAGGGCGCTGCAGTCTCTGCGCGTTATTCAAAAAGTTCTTTGGTGTGGGCCTTTTTTGAGACGAGTGCATCAGATCGCACCGCTGCTATTTGCAACATATGTCTCAAGCGTATCTCGCGTGGCCAAAACATCTCCCGCTTGGGTACCACATGCTTGACCAGACATATGTTGACCTGCCATGCAGTTCGTTGGCAAGCGTATCTAAAAGACCCACACCAAAGAACAAAGACGATCTCTCCTTGCTCCTCATCAGCTGAGATTTCCAACCCCACTAGACCTTCAGTCCTCTCTGAGACCTGCAGTGAGAGGAATGAAGGTGTAGAATTAGGTGTGTCACAGCCAAGTACTTGTGGGCAATCTGCTTTTGGTACACCGACGTCAGATTGTACCAGGCAAATTTCCCTGCCCCAGCTGCTGCACCGCCGAAAGAAGTTTGCTCCCAGCCATCCACATGCCCAGCGGTTGAATGCTAGCTTGGCAAAATTGCTAGCACTTCAACTGCTGCCTTTTCAGTTGGTAGACTCTGCCCCCTTCCGTGAGTTTGTGGAATGTGCGGTTCCTCAGTGGCAGGTACCCAAACGCCACTTTTTCTCACGGAAGGCGATTCCGGCTCTCTACCGGCATGTGGAAGGCAATGTCCATGCCTCGCTGGACAGGGCGGTCAGCGGTAAGGTGCATATTACCGCTGACTCATGGTCCAGCAGGCATGGACAGGGACGTTACTTAAGTTTCACGGCGCATTGGGTGACTCTGCTGGCAGCTGGGAAGGATGCAGGACAAGGTGCAGTAGTGTTGGAGGTTGTTCCGCCACCACGCCTCCAAAATGCTGATTGTGACACACCTCTCTCCTCCACCCCCTCCTCTTCTTCTTCCTCCATGGCCTCTTCCTCGGAACCAGCGGTGCTCCGTAGGCGTTCAAGGGGCTACGCAAGTACGCAGGCCAAAAGATGCCATGCGGTGCTTGAGCTGGTGTGCTTGGGGGACAGGAGCCACACTGGGGCAGAGGTTCTGTCAGCTCTGCAGGGGCAGGTTCAGAGGTGGTTGACGCCACGCCAACTTAAGGCAGGAATGGTGGTTTGCGACAATGGCACCAACCTCCTCTCTGCCCTCCGACAGGGACAACTGACCCATGTGCCCTGTTTGGCTCACGTCCTTAACTTGGTGGTGCAGCGGTTCTTGGGCAGGTACCCGGGCTTACAGGATGTCCTGAGGCAGGCCAGGAAAGTCTCTGTGCATTTCCGCCGGTCATATAATGCCAGTGCTCGGCTGACGGACCTCCAAAAGGAGTTTAACCTGCCCAAGAACCGCCTAATCTGTGACATGCCCACCAGGTGGAACTCGACGTTGGCCATGCTGCAGCGGCTGCACACGCAGCAGAGGGCCATCAATGAGTACCTGTGCGACTATGGCACCAGGACAGGGTCAGGGGACCTTGGTTTTTTTTCCCCACGCCAGTGGGCCATGATCAGGGATGCATGCACTGTCCTGTCACCATTCGAGGAGGCCACGAGGATGGTGAGCACTGACAGTGCATGCATCAGTGACACTGTCCCCCTTGTCCACCTGTTGGAGCACACGCTGCGTGGAATAATGGACAGGGCACTTGAGGCAGAACAGAGGCAGGAAGAGGAGGACTTCCTTAGCTCTCAAGGCCCCCTTTATCCAGACAGTGTTCCTGCGTGCCCGCCGATCACACAGGAAGAGGACGAGGAGGAGGAGGAGGAGGAGGAGGAAGATTGTGTCAGTATGGAGGTGGAGCCTGGCACTCAGCATCAGCAGTCTTTAAGGGATCAGTCCCAAGGAACACATGGACTTGTACGTGGCTGGGAGGAGGTGGCTGCGGACGTTGTTGTCCTTAGTGACCCAGAGGACTCCGGACCGAATGCCTCAGCAAACCTACGCTGCATGGCCTCCCTGATCCTGCAAAGCCTGCGTAAGGATCCTCGTATTCGTGGTATCAAGGAGAAGGACCAATACTGGCTGGCAACCCTCCTTGATCCACGTTACAAGGGTAAGGTTGCGGACCTTATCTTGCCATCGCAGAGGGAGCAGAGGATGAAACATCTTCGGGAGGCCTTGCAGAAAGGTCTGTGCAACGCGTTCCCAGAGACTGGGAGGTTACAAACTCCTGTTTCTGGACAACGTGTTGCTGAGGCTTCGGTCAGTCAAAGAAGGAGCGGTGGAGAAGGTGGCCGTCTGACCGATGCGTTCAGACAATTTTTTGGTCCGCAGCCCCAAGGTATGATCGGTTCCAGCAACCATCGCCAGCGTCTGTTTTACATGGTGCAGGAATACCTAGGGGCAAGATCAGACTTGGACACCTTTCCCACCGAAAATCCTCTGGGTTACTGGGTCTTGAGGATGGATCACTGGCCAGAGCTTGCACAGTATGCAATTGAGCTACTGGCCTGTCCTGCATCCAGCGTTCTTTCGGAACGCACATTCAGTGCTGCTGGAGGCGTGGTAACCGATCACAGGGTGCGTCTGTCCACCGACTCGGTCGATCGGCTGACCTTCATAAAAATGAATCAGTCTTGGATCACCACCAGCTACCAAGCACCTGATGCAGATGTAACCGAATAATTTTTTTTGAAATCTCAGATCCCTTCAAAGACTGCCTATGCTGATGCTGAGTGACTATCCCTGAGTAATTATCCTCTTCCTCCTCAATCATCACGCTGATAGCTTGTAAGAACATTTTTGGTTCTGGGCGCCACCACCAGTGCCTAAGGCACAATTTTTCAGCCCCTGTTTAACAGGGGCGTGTAATTACAATTTTTGATGTAATACTTTGCAGCAGGGCTCGTTCCTGCATTCCAACTAGAGTGTCTGTGAGGGGTTGCAGTGTTGTGGCACCAGCACCAGTGCCTAAGACCCAATTTTTCAGCCCCTGTCTAACAGGGGCGTGTAATTACAATTTTTGATGCAATACTTTGCAGCAGGGCTTGTTCCTGCGTTTCAACTAGAGTGTCTGTGAGGGGTTGCAGTGTTGTGGCACCAGCACCAGTGCCTAAGACCCAATTTTTCAGCCCCTGTCTAACAGGGGCGTGTAATTACAATTTTTGATGCAATACTTTGCAGCAGGGCTTGTTCCTGCGTTTCAACTAGAGTGTCTGTGAGGGGTTGCAGTGTTGTGGCACCAGCACCAGTGCCTAAGACCCAATTTTTCTGCCCCTGTCTAACAGGGGCGTGTAATTACAATTTTTGATGCAATACTTTGCAGCAGGGCTCGTTCCTGCGTTCCAACTAGAGTGTCTGTGAGGGGTTGCAGTGTTGTGGCACCAGCACCAGTGCCTAAGGCCCAATTTTTCTGCCCCTGTCTAACAGGGGCGTGTAATTACAATTTTTGATGCAATACTTTGCAGCAGGGCTCGTTCCTGCGTTCCAACTAGAGTGTCTGTGAGGGGTTGCAGTGTTGTGGCACCAGCACCAGTGCCTAAGGCCTAATTTTTCAGCTCCTGTTCAACAGGGGCATGTAATTACAATTCTTGATCTAATATTTCACAGCAGGGCCCTGTGAGGGCTTACAGTGTTTTGGCCACAGCAACACCTAAGGCCCAAATTTCTGCTGAGTATATAGGGCAGGACCCTACTTTCAAACATCTAACTTACAAACGACTCCTACTTGCAAACGGAAGGAGACAACAGGAAGTGAGATGAAATCTACCCCTAAGGAAGGGAAATTCTCTCCTGTAAGAGTTAATATGGGAAAACAATTTCTCCTTTCCACTGATGCTTTCCAATCCTTGTTCCACAAAAAAACCCAAATTTTCAAAAAACATTTTTCATTGGGACAAAAAAGTGAGGTGAAATCTTCTGAAGAGGAGGAAAGACGCAAAACAAATGTCACAGGGGTGATAACCCTTCCCTATGTTTTCCAAAAAGCTTAGAAAAGATTTTTTGGCTGGAGCTAAACACATTAAAAATGTTCAAAATTACAAACAGATTCTACTTAACAACAAACCTACAGTCCCTGTCTTGTTTGCACCGCCTGAATACTGCTGTTCAGAGTATATAGGGACCTTTCCTTATTTTAATTTGGGTGCGGGGTTCCCCTTAATATCCATACAAGACCCAAAGGGCCTGGTAATGGACTGGGGGGTACCCATGCCGTTTGTCTCACTGATTTTCATCCATATTGCCATGACCCGACATGACATTAAACCCGCAAGCAGTTTTAAATGAGATTTTTTCCTTTAAAAATGACATTTGGTGCAGGGACTGTTCTAAACATGGGAAACACGCGTCACTTTACAGGCATACTATAGACACCCCCCAGGTACGATATTTAAAGGAATATTTCACTTTTTTTTTTTTACTTTAAGCATCATTAAAATCACTGCTCCCGAAAAAACGGCAGTTTTTAAAAGTTTTTTTTGCATTGATACATGTCCCCTGGGGTAGGACCCGGGTCCCCAAACCCTTTTTAGGACAATACCATGCAAATTAGCCTTTAAAATGAGCACTTTTGATTTCGAACGTTCGAGTCCCATAGACGTCAATGGGGTTCTAATGTTCGTGCGAACTTGCGGTCCGTTCGCGGGTTCTGGTGCGAACCGAACCGGGGGGTGTTCGGCTCATCCCTATTGCAGACGATATATTACTTTTTCTATCATCACCACAGGTCTCTGGTCCTAACTTAATACCAGCTCTTGATGGATTTGCAGCCCTATCCGGCCTTATGATTAATCCTAAGAAATGCCTAGTGCTTAATATTTCGCTCACAAACATGGAAATGATCCCGGCTAGGGCTGCACTCCCATTCACATGGGCAGAAAAATCAATCCCATATCTTGGAATTCATTTAACAGCATCTCATTCTGACTTATTCTCAACCAATTATCCTCCTGTATTAAGACAGATCACAAATCTAATAAAACAATGGTCGCAACTTCCTTTATCCTGGATAGGGAAGATTAATGCAATCAAAATGACTATTCTACCCAAATTGCTTTATCTATTCAGAGTCCTCCCTATTCCAATTCCTTCCTATTTTTTGAGAATAGTACAAAAAAGAGCAACTTCGTTTATATGGGGCTCTTCTAAACCACGTATACCTATACACACACTACATCTTCCCAAAAATAAAGGAGGCCTGGGATACCCTAATTTTACTAACTACTACAGAGCAGCACATTTGGTCAGTCTGTCCAAATACCATGCAAAACAGGAAATCCCATTATGGGTATTCATAGAGGCTTCAGAAAATGACCCTCTATTAATGTCAAACTTGTTATGGCTTGATCCTAAAGACCGCTTTAAAATTCATAATCCCATAACTAAACACTTCTTATCTCTCTGGGATAAACTAAAAACCAAATATTAGTTACAATCTCCACACAATCCTCTCCTTTCTTTTATCAGAAATCCGGCCTTTTATCCGGCATGGATCTACCCAAATTCTTTTAAAGCTTGGACAACATCAGGCATTCAGACACTAAATGACTTCATAGCATCTAAATCATTCCTTTCATTCCCATCGCTTAGAGAAAAATATGATCTACCAAGCTCTGAGATATTTAGATATCTCCAAATCAAAAATTTCTATACACCATTCCTAAAGGGGGATACACCATTATCCCAATTATCCATTTTTGAATCAATCTGTACAAAAGATCCATTTGCTAAAGGTACAATTTCATCACTTTATAATCAATTATATGGAGTAGTAAATCTTAATAGACCCTCTTACGTTCAGAGGTGGGAGGAGGACCTGGGATGAACTTTAGAAGACACGGACTGGTCTAACATATGGCTCACATCTAAGTCATCTTCACCCAACATCTTAGCACTGGAGACAAATTATAAAGTCCTAACTCGCTGGTACCTTGTACCCGCTAGAGTGGCAAAATATTCACCTAATACCTCAGCTCTTTGTTTTCGAGGATGCCCAGAAATAGGCACACACTTACACATATGGTGGACGTGCCCAGTAATCCAAACCTTCTGGAAGGAAGTCTTCGTGATTGCATCTAAAATATTTAAAAAAATAATACAACCAGATCCATATATAACTTTACTTAATCTAAAACCGGAATGGTTAACACTCTCTCAATTCAAACTTATGATCCAACTAATAACGGCTGCAAAACAAACAGTGGCCAAGGCATGGAAATCTCCTACATTGGTACTAGCAGAAACAATTCACAGAATGAATAATACAATGTCCCATGCTAAGATGGTAGCCATCGATCAAAATCAAATTCCAAAATTTGAAAAACGTTGGCATCCTTGGATAAAACAACAGTTCCTGTCAAATTTCAATGACTCTGTCCTGTTGCCATGGTAACAGATTAAATGACTTACAGAGACACCCATTCTAAGGCTTCATAGAGAACTAAAAAGAATAATAAACTGACGAGCGGGACAACCTTGTGGACCATACCTCTGCCTTTCTACCCTTTTTCTTCTTTCTCTTTCCTTTTCTCCACCTTACGATTAAAGCTCATTATCAGAATTTATTTGACCTATATACACTCTACCTGTAAACAATATTTATAGTAGGTATAAATCATTTAAATACCTACAAAAGTAACTAAGGAAATGATATATCTCTTTAATTTAGGTTTACGTGAACCCAATGTTTAATATTTGAAATTTCATTATATTTACCTATATAAACCCTACTGTAAAACAATGAGCTTACTTTATAGATCCTTGTAAACTTACTTTATGTATCTTTATAATATTGTATACTCAATAAACTTCTTTTGACAAGGAAAAAGTGTTTGGGGACCTGGGTCCTGCCCCAGGGGACATGGATCAATGCAAAAAAAAGTTTTAAAAACGTCAGTTTTTTCGGGAGCAGTGATTTTAATAATGCTTAAAGTGAAACAATAAAAGTGTAATATCCCTTTAAATTTAGTACCTGGGGGGTGTCTATAGTATGCCTGTAAAGGGGCGCATGTTTCCAGTGTTTAGAACAGTCTAACAGCAAAATGACATTTCAAAGGAAAAAAAGTCATTTAAAACTACTCGCGGCTATTAATGAATTGCCGGTCCGACAATACACATAAAAGTTCATTGATAAAAACGGCATGGGAATTCCCCACAGGGGAACCCCAAACCAACATTTAAAAAAAAATTACGTGGGGGGTCCCCCTAAATTCCATACCAGGCCCTTCAGGTCTGGTATGGATTTTAAGGGGAACCCTGCGCCAAAATAAAAAAAATGGCATGGGATCTCCCCAAAAATCCATACCAGACCCAAGCACGCAACCTGGCAGGCTGCAGGAAAAGAGGGGGGACGAGAGAGTCCCCCCCTCCTGAACCGTACCAGGCCAAATGCTCTCAACATTGGGAGAGTGCTTTGGGGTAGCCCCCCAAAACACCTTGTCCCCATGTTGATGGGGACAAGGGCCTCATCCCCACAACCCTTGCCCGCTGGTTGTGGGGGTCTGCGGGCGGGGGGTTTATCGGAATCTGGAGGCCCCCTTTAACAAGGGGACCCCCAGATCCCGACCCTCCCCCCTGTGTGAAATGGTAAGGGGGTACAAAAATACCCCTACCATTTCACAAAAAAAGTGTCAAAAATTTTAAAAATGACAAGAGACAGTTTTTGACAATTCCTTTATTTAAATCCTTCTTCTTTCTTCTATCTTCTATCTTCTTTCTTCTATCTTCCTTCGGTTTCTTCCTTCATCTTCATCTTCTTTTGGTTCTTCCTCTGGTGTTCTCGTCTGACATCTTGCTCCGTGGCACCGGCGTCTTCTTCCCTTCATCTTCTGGGCCGCTCTGCATCCAGCATGATGGTATGGGAGGCTCCCGCTGTGTGATACTTCTCCTCTTCTGACGGTTCTTAAATAACGGAGGGCGGGGCCACCCGGTGACCCCGCCCCCATCTGACGCACAGTGACTTCCCTGGCCACCCCTCTGAGGTCACAGGGAATGCCACAGGGAAGTCCCCGTGCGTCAGAGGGGGCGGGGTCACCGGGTGGCCCCACCCTCTGTTATTTAAGAACCATCAGAAGAGGAGAAGCATCCCACAGCGAGAGCCTCCCACCATGCTGGATTCGGAATGGCCCAGAAGACGCTGGCGCCGCGGACGAAGATGCCGGACGAGAACACCGCAGGAAGAACCAGAAGAAGAAGAAGATGGAGGAATTTTCTTCTCCGGGCCGCTCCGCATCCATGCATGGAGGGAGGCTCCCGCTGTGTGACGGCGTCTCCTCGTCTGACGGTTCTTAAATAACGGGGGGCGGGGCCACCCGGTGACCCCGCCCCCCTCTGACGCACGGTGACTTGACGGGACTTCCCTGTGACGTCACGGGGAATGCCACAGGGAAGTCCCGTCATGTCCCGTGCGTCAGAGGGGGGCGGGGTCACCGGGTGGCCGCGCCCCCTGTTATTTAAGAACCGTCAGACGTGGAGACGCCGTCTCACAGCGGGAGCCTCCCTCCATGCATGGATGCGGAGCGGCCCGGAGAAGAAAATTAAGAAGAGAAGATGAAGATGAAGAAGATGAAGAAGATGAAGAAGAGAAGAGGATGAAGAAGAAGATGAAGAGAAGAGCGGGAGCCTCCCCCCATGCCATGGGTGCGGAGCGGCCCGAGGAGAAGAAGATAGCAGACGCCGCGGAGAAGATGCTGGACGAGAACGCCGGAGGAAGAACCAGAAGAGCCAGAAGAACCAGAAAAAGAAGAAGATGAAGGAAGATAGAAGAAAGAAGAAGCATTTAAATAAAGGAATTGTAAAAAACTGTCTCTTGTCATTTTTAACATTTTTGACACTTTTCTTGTGAAATGGTAGGAGTACTTTTGTACCCCCTTACCATTTCACACAGGGGGGAGGGCCGGGATCTGGGGGTCCCCTTGTTAAAGGGGGCTTCCAAATTCTGATAAGCCCCCTGCCCCCAGACCCCCACAACCACCGGGCAAGGGTTGTGGGGATGAGGCCCTTGTCCCCATCAACATGGGGACAAGGTGTTTTGGGGGGCTACCCCAAAGCACCCTCCCCCTCCCAATGTTGAGGGCATATGGCCTGGTACGGTTCAGGAGGGGGGGCGCTCTCTCATCCCCCCCTCTTTTCCTGCGGCCTACCAGGTAGCATGCTCGGATAAGGGTCTGGTATGGATTTTTGGGGAGACCCCACACCATTTTTTTAAAAATTTTGGTGCGGGGTTCCCCTTAAAATCCATACCAGACCTGAAGGGTCTGGTATAGATTTTGAGGGGGACCCCACGCCATTTTTTAAAAAAAATTTTGGCCGGGGTTCCCCTTATTATCCATACCAGAACTGAAGGCACTGGTATGGAATTTAGGGGGACCCCCACATCATTTTTTTTTAAATTTTGGTTCGGGGTTCCCCTGTGGGGAATTCCCATGCCATTTTTATAAATGAACTTTTATGTGTATTGTCGGACCAGCAATTCATTGATAGCCGCAAGCAGTTTTAAATGACTTTTCTTCCTTTGAAATGTCATTTTGCTGCCAGACTGTTCTAAACACGGGAAACATGCGCCCCTTTACAGGCATACTATAGACACCCCCCAGGTACAAAATTTAAAGGGATATTACACTTTTATTGTTTCACTTTAAGCATTATTAAAATCACTGCTTCTGAAAAAACGGCCGTTTTTAAAACTTTTTTTTGCATTGATTCATGTCCCTTGGGGCAGGACCCAGGTCCCCAAACAATTTTTATGACAATAACTTGCATATAAGCCTTTAAATTAGCACTTTTGATTATTCATGTTTGTGTCCCATAGACTTTAACGGTGTTTGCGTGTTCAAACTAATTTTTTGCCTGTTCGCATGTTCTGGTGCGAACCGAACAGGGGGGTGTTTGGCTCATCCCTAATGAGGAATACAAAGACAAGTGTGTCTTGCCTACAGTCAAGCATGGTGGTGGGAGTGTCATGGCCTGGGGCTGCATGAGTGCTGCCGGCACTGGGAAGCTAAGTTCATTGAGGCAACCATGAATGACAACCATGAACGACATACTGAAGCAGAGCATGATCCCCTCCCTTCAGAGACTGGGGCGCAGGGCAGTATTCCAACATGATAACGACCCCAAACACACCTCCAAGATGACCACTGCCTTGCTAAAGAAGCTGAGGGTAAAGGGGATGGACTGACCAAGCATGTCTCAAGACCTAAACCCTATTGAGCATCTGTGCGGCATCCTCAAATGAAAGGTGAAGGATTGCAAGGTCTCTAACATCCACCAGCTCTGTGATGTTGTTATGGAGGAGGGGAAGAGGACTCCAGTGGCGACCTGTGAAGCTCTAATGAACTCCATGCCCAAGAGGGTTAAGGCAGTGCTGGGAAATGATGGTGGCCACACAAAATATTGACACTGTGGGCCCAATTTAGACATTTTAACTTAGGGATGTACTCAATTTTGTTGCCAGCGGTTTAGACATTAATGACTGTGTTGAGTTATTTTGAGAGGACAGCAAATTTACACGGTTATACAATCTGTACACTAACTACTTTGTACATTGTAGCAAAGTGTAATTTCTTCAGAGTTGTCACATTAAACAACATAATAAAATATTTACAAAAATGTGAGGGGTGTACTCACTTTTGTGAGATACTGTATGTGTAGTGTGTGGGAGTCGAAGCCCACTTCTTTGCTGTTGCTCATATGCATTACAAGGATGACAAGAGGTTAATATGTAATAACTATTATCCAATCATTTGCAAGGTAAATTAGATAACAGAATTTTTGGTAGCACATAATTGGGTGTTCAAAGTGAAAACATCTGCACGTTATTCACTGACATAAACTTTGCAAAGAAGTTTACATCTACTCCTTTTGTAAATCAACACCATGAAATCAGCAGGGAAGCCAGGCAACCTATATGTTTAGAAGAGGGGTCATTAACAGCAGCCTTCAAACTTTCAAATACTTTTTCAGTACAGATTTAATTTAATGGCTTTTCAAATTATTTGTTTAGCCTGGAGTTTTCCTTTATGTAAAGATAAATGAAAAATGAAAGAAAAAAGTCTGTTCTTTCATTATAAGTATGGATGAGAAATGCAGTTTGATAATACACTGTTTAAGTGAATTCACTTTTTATGGCGGAACATAAAAATGTTTAGGTAAGAATACATGCATTGATAGCTACATTTTACTAATATTTGATATCTGTACCAACTGTCGACATTGATAGATTGCTCTACTTTATTGGGCCTTTTTTACTGTATTTAAGTCTCAGACTTTATGAAAAATTGAAAATGCTAAAAAGATTTTAAGCCCTCCAGAATTCTTAAGATTGCATGGCAATGAAATCACTCTTTTAGAGGAATTGAAAGTCAACAGAAAAATGAAACTGCCGGCTCCAATATCATGAGAAATACAAGACTCGTCTTTTGCTTATGAGAGAAGGAGGCTAAATTACACGTTCTCTTGCATAAAAAATGTTTTCTTATAAGACTGTGCTTGTAATTCAGAATCGTAAATGAATAAAACATCCACTAGATAGTTGCCAAGTTACCATTTTACAAATATATATAATATAAGTATAGTAAGGTGACATAACCCCTAACAAATAGATGAAAACTAGGCATATATTTGTGTGCAGACAACAAAAACTGGGGCTGAAGCTGGTTGAATCATTCAAGTACATGTAAACACAATCACTGAAATCTCATCTAAGCTTTAACATGTCATTGTCATTTCAAAAAGGCATTGTTTTAATTTTTTTTAAATCTGCAACTTTCACTAAATGAATGCCTACCGATCCTGCCATTAGTAGACCTTGTTTAGTCACTTACTGCTGTAGGATAACAACAGTCTGTCCTTGTCACACAGTTTTGTTCCTTCATTGTGACCCGATCACAAGAGCTTCAGAGAGAGACTACAAGTGGCCAGTTGAACACTCATTATGCAGGTGTGTCCAATGCTGTCATCATCATACCCACCCTGAGAAATTATATATGGCCATTGCTGGAATGCATGCATTTAGACAGTAAGTGACTTCAGTGGTTCCCATGCACTGCTGACCAGAAGTCAACAGTAAGAAAAGTACACCAGGATGTGGTAAAATTCCTTATTATTAGTGGGTTTCAGGTTAAGTTGTAAGGGGTCAGAATGTGAAATGGCAATATGTCAAGAACCTCTGCTCAGTGTAGAACAGCCCTACCCCCCCCCCCCCCTCAATCCATTGTGTACCTTATAGTGATATAAAAGTCTTGTTTTTTTTTTTTTTTTTTTTTTTTAAATAACAAATGTGTACTTACCTGCTCTGTGTAGTAGTTTTGCACAGAACACCCCATTCCAGAGCTCTTGGCCCCTCCCTCCTGCCTGGGGACCCCCAAGCAGGCACGCTCCCGAGCTGTGGCTCTGTGTGTCCATTCACACACTCAGCTCTGCCCCCTCCATCTCGTGATTGGTTCACTGGCTGTGATTGATAGCTGCAGGAGACAATAACTCCCACTGCTGCCAACAGCCAATCAGGAGTGCGAGTCCCCAGAGAGCCTAGGCATCGCTGGATCGAGAGGGGGCTCATGTAAGTATTAGGGAGAGCTGGGGGGACTGCTGCACACAGAAGAGTTTTTACCTTCATGCATAGAATGCTTGAAGGTAAAAAACCTTGTGCCTTTACAACCACTTTAAGAGCCCTTTCACCCCGAGGTGTTTTACAGGCGCTATAGTCAAAAAAATAGCGCCTGTAAAGCACCTCTCCTTTCACTCCAATGTGAAAGCCTGAGGGTTTTCACACTGGAGCACTGCCCTATTAGGATGCTCCAAAAAGTCCTGA
The DNA here is from genome assembly GCA_037952925.1 of Lithobates clamitans. NCBI lineage: Eukaryota > Metazoa > Chordata > Amphibia > Anura > Ranidae > Lithobates > Lithobates clamitans. Next base: position 1,125,211 of record JBBGZY010000152.1, read on the forward strand.
AAGCAGTATTTTTGAGGCACTGTAGGAGTGGTGTATACACCGCTCCTACAGTGCCCCTTCCTATTGAAATCAATGGGCAGCGCCGCCGAAGTGCCGGCAAAGCGCCGCTGCTTTGCGGGCACTTCCAACCCTTTTTCGGCCGTTAGTGGGGGTTAAAAGCCGAAAAGCATGCGCAAAAACGTCCAGCGCTGCTCAGTGTGAAAGTGCCCTTATTCAGCTGGACCAATCCATTTATCCCTAGTGCATTACATGACAAAATAATTTACCTCTAAATGATAAAGAGTGCTTCTGAACAGCAGTAGTACTTAATAATGCTCTGCCTCAAAGATTGCATTAGCAGCAGCAGTAGCCATTGTGAATCTTTCTGTACCGTCATTATCTATAAAGAGGAATCACTTCCTGCAGTGGCATCACTGAAGCAACTTCACCGATGTAATTGTTCTCTTTAAAATGTTATTATTGTGCCTATAATATTGCCTTATTCCTACCAATGTGGCCCAAGGGTATTTCTGTAATATGGCCTCAGACTTGCAGAGTGTGCCAGGTTGTAACAGCAGTGGAAAACACACTTTACAGTTATTGTACATATATTTTTATTGGAACAATTATTCTTCTGGTGCAAGACATGCTTATAGTGTCTCTATTCTGAATTGCACTTCTTACTTATTCTTTAATTCCTTCTTGTTTTTTTTTTGCATTCTGTTTATTGCTGCATTCTGTTCATGGTTGCCTTTGAAAAACATTCATATGTGATGCAGTATTTGAGGGTGATATGTAGGATAGAAATACAACACTATCTTCTCTATTGTTTTTTTTAAACCTTTAAAAAAAATAAGGTTTATTAGCTGCTGTTTTTAAAGTAAACCTATGGTCAACATGTAAAATCATATATTCGTTTCTACGTTGTATTTCAATTATGTCTAGCCTACTCCTATTAATCTGAGTGATCTTAACATTTTTAAACTTACATTGTGAAGATCCCCACACATTTACTTCCTTGAATTTTATGACACATATTTACTATGCAGTGTCACACATTTCACAGAGCCTGACTTGTGAATTACAGGGGTGCTGAGAGGAGTTTCCGGAGGTAACTCAGTACAGGAATCACTATGTGCAGGCAGCGAGGTACCATGGGATATGTAGTCCTGGAAATAAAAAATAAACATCAGAGGAGATGCTGCAAAAGCCTACAGGGAATCCAGGATGTTCTGGACCAGAAGACAGGCAGCACTCACAAAATAAAAGAAGATTCTTCAAGTACCGGTAATCCTAAACTGGATTGTCAAAAATAACTATTCTTTGTATTGCTGTTACAATGCTGATGTTTTAAAATGATCATAGATTTCCTTTGAAAGTTTGGTGAAATAAGTGTTTCATTAACACAAATTCATACAGCAGAACTAAATGAGAAATGAAATCTCTATATTTTACAAAGTTCTCAAATAGTCACCACATGGAATGGGTGACTAAGGGGCAATTCACACTATATGCAGTAACAGACATTTTACTGCATGGTAAAATGTCTGTTACCGCAGGGACACACAGGAAACATTTTACATGTTGACCATAGGTATACTTTAAAAACAGCAGCTAATAAACCTTATTTTTTTAAAGGTTTAAAAAAAAATAATAGGGAAGATAGTGTTGTATTTCTATCCTACATATCACCCTCAAATAGTGAAGCTGCCAAAGCACCGCTGCCAAAGCGCCTGCAAAGTGCTTTGACAGCGTGCTTTGCCAGATGCTATTAACCCCTTCTTTGGCCACTAGCGGGGTTAAAAGCGCAAGGCGTTTTAGGAGCGGTGCTTCTAAACTGTCCCAAAGATGCTGCTTGCAGGACTTTTTTTAATGTCCTGCAAGCGCACTGCTCCAGTGTAAAAGCACTTGGGCTTTCGCATTGGAGTGAAGGGAGAGGCGCTTTACAGGCACTTTGCAAGCACTATTTTTAGCGCTACAATGCCTGTAAAGCGCCTCAGTGATAAAGTAACCTCAACACCAATCCTCAATGTAACCATAACACTAACTTTACCTGAAAGGGTTCGTTCACCTTTGCCAAAAATTGCCTATGTAGATAAGAGTGTCTTCAGATAAAAACTAATTATGCAGCTTTGACCAAAGTTGAATAATGCCCTTACTATTGGTTTAGGCCATGTACATACCTCATTAAACCTGACTGGAAAACTTCTAAGGACATTACCAAGAGATACCTAGCTGTTACTGTTCACCATCATAGAAGTGAGCTCTAAAATGCTGAGCTCAGAGTTACTGCATCAGAAAAGAGAAAGTGCATTAGAGGTGGTTTGAATCAGAGAAAAAGCTCACTCCCATAATAAGTTAATTATTTCAACTTTAGTCAAAGCTGCGCAGTTTGTTTTTACCTACAGTTTCCCTTATCTGCATAGGCATTTTTGTTTGTAAAGGTGAACTATGCCTTTAACCTCTTATGGATCGCCCCATGCAGATATACTGTGGCAGGTCGACCTTCCTGCGCAAAATCACATACCTGTACGTGATTTTGTGCACCAGGTCTGGGGCACGCATGCACGCCGCTGGTGATCTGCTCCCGCTGTGATTGAACAGCCTATCTTTCTCAGGAGAGGCAGAACAGTGGTCTGCCTATGTAAACAAGGCAGACCGCTGTTCTGTGAGAGGGTAAGATGGAGATCTTGTGTTCCTGCTAAGCAGGTACACAGATCTCTGTGTTCCCCCAGTGAAAGCACCCCCCAAACAGTCAGAAAGCACTAGGAGCACATTTAACGCTTTGATCACCCCTGATGTTGACCCCTTCTCTGCTTGTGTCATTAGTACAGTGACAGTGCATTTTTTAAGCACTGATCACGGTATTAGTGTCACTGGTTCCCAAAAAGTCTCAGTGTCATTACCACTAAAAAAAAATGTATAAAAATTCAATAAATTTATCCCATAGTTTGTAGACGCTATAACATTTGCGCAAACATATACACTTATTGGGATTTTTTTACCAAAAATATGTAGCAGAATACCTATTGGCCTAAATGGATGAAGAAATTAGATTTTTTTTTTTATTGGGTATGTTTTATAGCATAAAGTAAAAAATATTGTTTTTTTTCAAAATTGACGGTCTTTTTTTGTTTCCAGCGCAAAAAATAAAAACCTCATGGGTGGTCAAATACCATCAAAAAAAGCTCTATTTGTGAGAAAAAAAGGATAATTAACTTTATTTGGGTACAGCCTCGCGCAATTGTCAGTTAAAGTAACACAGCGCCATTTCGCAAAAAATGACCTGGTCATGAAGGGAGGTAAACCTTCTGGGCATAAAGTGGTTAAGTAAACCTAACCCTTTGTTTGCATTCTCAGCGCCTTCTTTGAGAGTACTTGGACCTATACCAGGCAATGTGGGTTTGGGAGATATACAAGCTGGTCTGATAATGATCCGGTTTCCAAAGACACAAGTGCTGATGCTGAAGTCTCAGTGCTGAAACCTTCTGATTTCTGGAAAATATACCTCATCAACACCTATGGGCACCTAGGACAATGAAAAACACAATGTACCTGTAAGTAATTACACCTTTTATCAGGAAACATGGGCTTGAAGGAGTACAAGATGGCTCCATAAAGATTATGCAAGCAGCATTGGCATGTGATAGATCATACAGAATATGTATATGTACAGTATATGCAGTTCATGAGTCTGTCACGTTTCTTTGGAATTAGTTGGTATGCCACAGAGTTTATCTGATCATACATGAACACCCAGAAAAGATTAAACAGGCCCCCTGAAAAAATCTGTTATTAATGTATATCTAACTTTCAGTGCATGTCAGGGAATCTCTTTATTAAAGTATATGCCTGATCTCTTTATTCAAGTCCTGTATGATCAAAACCAAAATAAACAAGTGCAGCACTCACTGTAAATCAATAAACAATGTGATCACCCAATATGCAAATTGGCCTATACATAAATATTATTGCATTAGTACAAACATTCATACGGTAGTGCAAACATTTTTTGTCTGGAAACCAAATATAAGCCAAAAATGTATTTAACAATATAAACAATGTCCTTCATAAATATGTTTCTCGGGGGATCCCCCACAGTGATCAAATAAGTGCCAGTCTCTAAATATTAATCTCTTAGCGTAAAGTATGCAAATATGTGGCCTCTTGGCGGGTGGGCCTTGACACCGGCGCAGTTACAGAAAGCTTTATGATCATGTGACTGCTGTAACAGCCAATTATATATATATATGATTATAAACCCTGCCCCTCCTCCCAGGATCAGAAACACCTAAAGGGCTGGGAGGCACCAGCCTTAAGGGGTTAAACTTTTAACAAAGTGTGCCACACTCCATTCATTAAAGTTTTCCAGATTGCTCTTCTGTGCACAGTCCTCTCCCGTTAGTGCTCATTAGAGGTATTCTCACCTATTTGGATAGATCTCTGCAGTTACAGGAAGTTATATACTGCACATGTCAAACCACAGGCTCATAAGCATGTCTTCGCTCAATCCTTGGTATGTTTACCCCCAAACAATACATTTGCATCTCAGAAGAAATAGATAAGAAACTCCATAGTGCTTACTAGACATGTGCATTCGTTTTCGTCCAAATGCATTTTCGTCAGAATTAAGGGTATTTTCGTTATCGTTTTAATAAACGATAACGAACATGCAGAATCCGAAAACTGAAAGATGCGACATAATGCTTTATTTTCATTTTCGTTGCGAAAACAATTCGATATAGATAGGAGATTCGACATGGCACTGACAATAGCGATCTGTGTCCATCAAACCTGTGGTCGAATGCGCCTAACCTTAACTCTGTTAGTCCAAGATTATTCTACATAGAGAGAAAAGAGCCTATGGGCTCGACATGCAGAGAAAAGATTCTACATTATAGAGACAATAGCAATAGCAAATAGCAATAGCAATAGCAAAAAAGGTCGAATGTGCCTAACCTAACTCTATTAGTCCAAGATTATTCGACATAGAGAGAAAATATTCGACATGAAGATTCGATGAAGCAGTCGCCGCGAGCAGACATTTGTGGTCAGATGCTCGCCCATAGGCTATAGAAGAATTCTAATGTTGGTTGATGTATGTATAATATAATAATGTAATTATATTATAATAATGTAGTAATAATAATTAATAAATATAATTATTACTAGTGTCATACAACATTAGAATTCTACTATAGCTTGTAGGCGTAACATTTGACCGGAAATGTTCGATTGCGGCGTCGAAAAGTTTAGCTGCTCAGTCGAATCTTCTTAGAACATTCGACAGACACCATAATCCTTCAATGACAGATTCGACCCTAATTATTTAGGATTTTCGGACGAATGCATTTTTTAACTAAACAAAATAAAAACAAAACAAAATTCTGAAAGGAAATATTTCATTGTGCACATGTTTAGTGCTTAATGTTTTCTTTTATTAAAATCATTATAAATTAAAACGACTCACATGTAAAAGGAGCATATATCAAAATTTGGGATTTCTGCTAGCATGCAGGGCACCGGATGCATTGATTCCAATGGGGGGTGTTTTTTTTTTGAAGCACGTGATTAGAGCCAGAGGCAGTTGTGTGACAATAGCGAATAAATACTTGCTATTTTCATACTGATCCTCCTCCTGGCCAATCAAGAAGTGGGTCCTGAGACCTGTCACCCTATTGTCTGAAAGGGCAGGCGACTCAATTGGACGCCTAGGAGGAGAAGCTTCACAATGGAAGCCGCTGTGATGCAGAGGAGGAGGAGACGCCACCTGTCACCCTTAGTAGCGTTGTCCACCTGCAACCTAGATGGGGTAAGTTTGGAGCTGGATGACAGACCGACCGCGAGATCCCCCAGGGGGTGGTTGACCCAACCGACCAACAGCGGGTGGGGTGTCACACCGCCGGCTGACCGGGGGGAGTGCCTGTTTGCAAAACCCCCCCCCAAAAAAAACCCTCCAGAGGCCACTGATGTCCACAATAGATAAAGTAAAATCAGCGCGATGATGATAAATATTATTCAGCAGCTGGACACCAGGGTCAAAAAATCAAATCCCTAAAGCGACAATACAAACAGGTGGTGCAGCGCTAATGAGAGACACAATGATACGGTATGAATAATCAGTATATACAGAACTTAATATTGATCGAATATCTCAAAGTAATAAAAGCACATAAAAGTCCATAGATAATCCAATAATCATGTATGATCAACCAGAATGCTGAGAAAGGGTGCAGAAAAGACGAGCCCACCACCAATATTCAGACTGGCCTCTCACCTGGTGAAATGGACCCTTTATTACAGAGGGTCAATATAGGCATTCCCTTAGGATCATATAGATGCGATACAGCATACAGAGACTTTGTTTCAGCATGCAGAGACCTCCATCTGAACACTGGGTCAGGATACTCGGACGGTGCAATACATATGAAAATAGAAATGGCAAAGAATAGTGCTCTCCGTATGGATAACCATTTATTGTAAAAAAGGATAAAATCAACACTCACATAAATGGCACTCAACCAGTGCAAGATTACAAACTCGAACGATAAAAACAATGCATAGAGGATGCGCGATGGCCACGGGTGACGTCACGACGTATCCTCGTTCTGGACGCGTTGTGTCCCAATGGGCGGGGACTTCATCAGCAGATGAGGAAACAACGTGGGCACCCGCGCTTTATCCTAGGTAAGTAACCATGGAGATGATAAACACACCATGGCCGGCGTCACAGGAACCAGGAAGTAAATTCCGGAGGTGTCCCCTTGCCAAACAAAGTGGACAAAACGGAAACTGGTCAATGTGCACCATTAAAATTTATAAAATAAACACAATAACAAATATCTCCTCTATCAGATGCATCATTCCACATAGGAAATGTGCAAATGCGAAACTTTATTCAGCAAAAATAAAATTTTAAATCTAAAATCCATATAAATATCAAATGTAAGTCATCCGCAGCCATCGCGTGCTCCCAAGTATATATATTTTAACGATCAGAAATAAAACAATTGGTATCGAAATCCACGTTTAACCCTTCAGGGCAAAGAACTCTGGTTTCAAATATCCAGTACGATTCCCTTTTACTAAGTTGTCTGATAAAATTTCCTCCCCTCCAGTGCTTAGTAACCCTTTCAATACCCCAGAACCTCAAACTTTTCGGATTCTGTTGATGGAATAGTTTGAAATGTCTGGATACATTGTGGGATTTAAGGCCTTTTTTAATATTATTTACATGCTCAGCAAGTCTAACATGCAGGGGTCTGGATGTTCTACCGATATACTGGAGCCCACAGCCACACTCCAGCATATAGACAACCCCTACAGTGGTACACCTGATTAGTTGCTTGATATCACATTCCTTACTAGTAGCTGATGCAAGAAATTTTTTTCGTTTTTTAATATTCCCCTTGGCATGCTTACATGGAACACATTTTCCACATGCGTAAAAGCCTCCCAAAAAGGAAAACAGGGGGGTTTAAAACACCAGGAGCCAAACTATCCCTCAAAGATGGGGCTTTTTTATAAATAAATTGAGGTTGATCTGGCAATACAGGGCCTAGGACTTTGTCTTGCTTGAGGATAGACCAATTCTTTTGTATGATCTTCTCAAACTTACGGTATTGGACATTATAGTCCAACACCATTTTGAAATTATGACTTTCTACATTAGCATCCTTGATAACATTGGAGATTAGTGTGTTTCTATCCAAAGATATGACTCTAGTTATTTCCTCCTCCAACATAGGTCGATCATAGCCTTTTTGTTCAAACCTAGACGCGAGGACTTGGGACTGCGTAACAAAATCCTCCTCCGAGGTACAGTTACGTCGCAACCTAATATACTGTCCCCTGGGAATGTTGCACAACCAAGACCGATGATGACAGCTTCCCAGGGGAATGTATGAGTTGCGATCAGTAGGTTTGAAATAATTAGTCAATGAAAAATGATCTTGTTTAATACTAATAGTCAAGTCAAGGAAGACTACCTTTTCAGGATCTATCGTCCAAGTTAAAGATATATTCCTTCGGTTGTTGTTAAGAGATTCGATGAAATCATCAAGTTTAAATCTATCACCTCTCCAGATGAGGACGAGATCATCAATAAATCTCCGATAGCAGATCAGTTCTGGGGGTCGGTTATGAAATAAAGCCTCTTCCTCCCAGTGGGCCATGAAAATATTGGCCACACTGGGAGCGAAACGGGCCCCCATAGCAACTCCCCTTGTTTGCAGGTAAAATTCCCTATTATACCAAAAATAGTTCCTAGTCAGACAAAAATTAAAACAACTTAAAAGGAATTCTTGATGTCTACCCGACAATGAGGACGAGGAAAGAGCCCATTCCACAGAGGACATGGCATCCTTATGACTAATAATAGTAGTGTCTGCGAGGCTAGGACAATATATCGATTTATTTTTACAGCCGCTTGTGACTAATACTCCTGCATTTAAAAAAACAAACAAGCACATAATTCAGATTTTAGAAACTCTTGAATGTTCTGCCCCTACCTTTTTGGTGACAGCGGACGTCAGTTCGCTATATACTATTATTAGTCATAAGGATGCCATGTCCTCTGTGGAATGGGCTCTTTCCTCATCCTCATTGTCGGGTAGACATTAAGAATTCCTTTTAAGTTGTCTTAATTTTTGTCTGACTAGGAACTATTTTTGGTATAATAGGGAATTTTACCTGCAAACAAGGGGAGTTGCTATGGGGGCCCGCTTCACTCCCAGTGTGGCCAATATTTTCATGGCCCACTGGAAGGAAGAGGCTGTATTTCATAACCGACCCCCAGAACTGATCTGCTATCGGAGATTTATTGATGATCTCATCCTCATCTGGAGAGGTGATAGATTTTAACTTGATGATTTCATCGAATCTCTTAACAACAACCGAAGGTATATATCTTTAACTTGGACAATAGATCCTGAAAAGGTAATCTTCCTTGACTTGGCCATTAGTATTAAACAAGATCATTTTTCATTGACTAATTATTTCAAACCTACTGATCGCAACTCATACATTCCCCTGGGAAGCTGTCATCATCGGTCTTGGTTGTGCAACATTTCCAGGGGACAGTATTTTAGGTTGCGACGTAACTGTACCTCGGAGGAGGATTTTGTTACACAGTCCTAAGTCCTCACGTCTAGGTTTGAACAAAAAGGCTACGATCGACCTACATTGGAGGAGGAAATAACTAGAGTCAGATCTTTGGATAGAAACACACTAATCTCCAATGTTATCAAGGATGCTAATGTAGAAAGTCATAATTTCAAAATGGTGTTGGACTATAATGTCCAATACCGTAAGTTTAAGAAGATCATACAAAAGAATTGGTCTATCCTCAAGCAAGACAAAGTCCTAGGCCCTGTATTCCCAGATCGACCTCAATTTATTTATAAAAAAGCCCCATCTTTGAGGGATCGTTTGGCTCCTGGTGTTTTAAACCCCCCAGTTCCCTCCTCTGATAGGTTGTTTTCCTTTTTGGGAGGCTTTTACGCATGTGGAAAATGTGTTCCATGTAAGCATGCCAAGGGGAATATTAAAAAACGAAAAAAATTTCTTGCATCAGCTACTAGTAAGGAATATGATATCAAGCAACTAATCACGTGTAACACTGTAGGGGTTGTCTTTATGCTGGAGTGCGGCTGTGGGCTCCAGTATATCGGTAGAACATCCAGACCCCTGCATGTTAGACTTGCTGAGCATGTAAATAATATTAAAAAGGCCTTAAATCCCACAATGTATCCAGACATTTCAAACTATTCCATCAACAGAATCCGAAAAGTTTGAGGTTCTGGGGTATTGAAAGGGTTACTAAGCATTGGAGGGGAGGAAATTTTATCAGACAACTTAGTAAAAGGGAATCGTACTGGATATTTGAAACCAGAGTTCTTTGCCCTGAAGGGTTAAACGTGGATTTCGATACCAATTGTTTTATTTCTGATCATTGAAATAGGAGCATGCGATGGCTGCGGATGACTTACATTTGATATTTATATGGATTTTAGATTTTAAAATTTTTTTTGCTGAATAAAGTTTCGCATTTGCACATTTCCTATGTGGAATGATACACCTGATAGAGGAGATATTTGTTATTGTGTTTATTTTATAAAATTTAATGGTGCACATTGACCAGTTTCCATTTTGTCCACTTTGTTTGGACATCTCCGGAATTTACTTCCTGGTTCCTGTGACGCCGGCCATGGTGTGTTTATCATCTCCATGGTTACTTACCTAGGATAAAGCGCCCATTGGGATGCAACGCATCCAGAACGAGGATACGTTGTGACGTCACCCGCGGCCATCGCGCATCCTCTATGCATCATTTTTATTGTTCGAGTTTGTAATCTTGCACTGGTTGAGTGCCATTTATGTGAGTGTTGATTTTATCTTTTTTTACAATAAATGGTTATCCATACGGAGAGCACTATTCTTTGCCATTTCTATTTTCATATGTATTGCACCGTCCGAGTATCCTGACCCAGTGTTCAGATGGAGGTCTCTGCATGCTGAAACGAAGTCTCTGTATGCTGTATCGCATCTATATGATCCTAAGGGAATGCCTATATTGACCCTCTGTAATAAAGGGTCCATTTCACTAGGTGAGAGGCCAGTCTGAATATTGGTGGTGGGCTCGTCTTTTCCGCACCCTTTCTCAGCATGCTGGTTGATCCTACAGGATTATTGGATTATCTATGGACTTTTATGTGCTTTTATGAACTTTGAGATATTCGATCAATATTAAGCTCTGTATATACTGATTATTCATACTGTATCATTGTGTCTCTCGTTAGCGCTGCACCACCTGTTTGTATTGTCACTGATGTCCACAGCCTCTGGATGTGTACAACTTCATCTCGTGCTGTGGGGGTTAACACCTTTGGGTCTCTGGACTTATCTGCACTTAAGATGATCCAAGGGGGCCCCCTCCTCCCCTCTCTGCTACAGTTTTTTTACTGATACTGCCTCTAACATGATCTGTGAATGGAGGAGAGAATCCCGTGACTGATCCATGACAAATCATCTTTTGTGCAGCTGAGCCTGAAGATCTGAAGCTGTTAACTCCCACAGCATTGGCGGTTTAGCAGCAGGAAGAGGAAAGGTCAGTTCTGCAGTTATTTTTTTTAGAAAATCCAGCAGCTTGCACGTTGTGAGACATACATCATTATAGGTGAGTAATGTATCTAAAGGGGTAGAGAAAATATGCTTTTTATTATTATATGTCAGAAACCATGAACCAGACCAAGACAAAAGCACAGTAAAATCACACTTGTTTATTAATAAAAATAAAAAGGTAAATAGAGTAAGCATAGTCAAAGCATAGCCAGTCCAGTAATTGAATCGGGTAGTCAGCCAAGCCAGAGTTCAGTAACCAGATCGGGTAATCAGCTAGGCCAGAAGTCAGGGATCCAAGTAGAGGAACAGAAAGCAGGATAAGGACCCAGAAGGGATGTCAGCAAGCCAGTCTTTAAACAGGAACGCAGGAGATGGTTTCTTGTGATGTGACCAAGGTGAAGGCAGAGATGAAGTGAGCTGGACAGCTTTAAGTAAACAGGTCAGACGAGCAGGATCAGGAACAGCTTGGTAATTGTGGAGAAAGATGAGAGCTGGCAATTAGCTGACAGCTGAGCGGCCAGCTCAGAGAAGGAAGAGCTGAGCCAGCCCTGACATTATAATACAGTATTTATTATATAGTGCCAACAGTTTGTGCAGCGCTTTACAATTTAAAGGAAGACAATACAGTTGCAATACAATATAATACAAGAGGGTTAAGAGGACCCTACTTATTAGACCTTACAATCTAATAGGGTGAGACAAGTGGTACAAAAGGTAATAACTGTGAGGTATGAGCTGATGGAAAAATGAAAAGTTCAGTTTTTTTTTTCCCATAAAGATTTTTATTAAGATTGTATAGAATAGTGCATGCATTGAAAACAGAACAGCAAATGTTTTATGCGAGATTCCAAAAAACATTAATAAATCATAAGTAGTAGATGGTTATCAGGTCTATATGTATTCCAACTGCACAGTAAGGCCGTAAAAGGTATCCTAATAGGAGTGTTCTTACAAAGAAGTAAGTTATTGGTAAGATGAGGTAGAGAAAGAAATAAACAGAAAAGGAGAAAGATAGAGAGAAAATGAAGGGCAAGAGAGGAAAGGGAAGAAAAAACAAAAGGGGGGGAGGGGGGAAGGTTGAAATTCACAGGAGGGAATGTGGTGTGGGGGTGGAGGGGATATAGTGCATAGGATTTCTCATAGCAAGTGCTCATTCTCCATTATAGCCTTCCTACTCAGATCTGTTTTCTTTTACTACCTCCACCTGCAATGTAGTTTGGGTTTTAAGAGCTATAGACTTGAAAGCACTGTGTAGATTTAAAGTGGGTCAAACTCGTCCATGTTTTCATGAATTTTTGGATACGTTCTTGGGAGATGTGAACTAGCTCTTCCATTTCTTCTTTTTTAGAGATCCTCAGGAACCATTCTCCAATGGTCGGAGCGTGTGTGGATCGCCAATGCACCAGAATGCATAGTCTTGCCACATTTACCAAATGCATGGCCAGGGACTTATAGTATTCAGTTTTGGTTAGATGTATGTGGTGTAGAAGGTACTGTGCCGGGGAGTAATCCAAGGTATACGTAGAGATATGCGCAATGAGTTCATGTACCTCGTTCCAAAATGTCTGAAGGGAGTCACAGTCCCATCAGATGTGGAGCATGGTTCCCTTTGCTCTGCCACAATGCCAGCATGCATCTGGGATAGAAGGGGAAAATTTGTGTAAGCGTGCTGGGGTCCTGTACCAGCGTGTTTCAATTTTGGAGCAATTTTCCTGAATTGCAACATGGACGGAGCCTTTGTGGGTATATTCATTAATGAGGGTCCATTTATCGTCAGTAAGGGAGATCTGAAGATCAGATTCCCAGGCTATGCGTGCTGAGTCTGGGGTGCTAGCAGGATTGTCTATGAGTATGCTATATATGCAAGAAATAAAGTGTCTCTGTGGGGGCGATCTCGTACATAATGATTCAAAGGTCGTCCATGTTTCTGTCAGGGCTTGAGAGGAGAGGAAGTGTCGTATCTGCCTGTATGTCCAGAATGGGAAGGAATTGGAGACAGACATAGATACCAAGTCCTCGTAAGAGTGAGGGGATCCGCGAGAGAAAAACTGATGTGCTAGTACTTTGTCGTGAGGCCATTCATGACTTAGAAAACAGAGGAACATGTCCTCCTACCGAGGGCCTGGCATTGTTTGAGCATAGCATAGTGTAATTATAATAAGGGAGGTATTTTCAAAACTCCTTCACTCTGGAGGAGCTGTCTATGAGGCTAGCATAGCTCCGAGGGGAGGAGTATCTATGTTTACAGTTATGAATTCTTGGGGATCACAAAGCTAACCTTCCCACTGCTAGGTAGAGAAAAAATATAGTAATAATGAGAATAATATTGTTGTCCCCCCTAAGATCTTATATTCACAGGCTGCACATGTCTAAGAAACACATTTCTACTATGTAGAGCTCATAGTGTATGGGGTCTCCACGGATAACCGGTGTCCAGTTTTAGTAACCTATGGTAAGGGCAGACTCGGCCATCAAGTAATCATAAGTAATCAGTACCACTATGAGCCACCATGAGCGAGTGCGTCTGTCCTCAAATCAAGGTCCACAGTAGGCTCAAGAGGGGGGTGCTCACCGCAATCCTGAAATGAGCTAAAGGCATATATACATTAGCATCGGCGATCCGTGGGACAAGGCAATGCAGACATACAATGTACATATTAAGGCAGTTAGTAATAAAAAAAAGGGGGGGTCACAAGTGGTGACCTCTTAAAGTTTTAGTACATGTTCCGGTAGCATGGCAGTCACTGGGGCTTAGGGGACATACTGGGTTCCTGAGGTGATGGGTAGATCTCGTCATATGGCAATGTAAACCGCGTCAGTATTTTGTGCCTCATTATAGAGGTAGGGCCCAGGCATAACATGCTAACCATCACTTCTCCCTGTGGGCACAATGAAGTCCTCAACTGGAAGCCTCTGGTGGCAGCTTAAAGTTTCAGTATACGTGAGGGTAGCATGACAGTCACTGAGGCTCAAGGAGCATACTGAGTTCCTGAGGTGATGGATGGAACTCATCATACAGCAATGAAAAATCGCGTCGGTATTTTATGCCTTAATACAGGGGTAAAGTCCAGGCATAACATGCTAGCCGTCATTTGTCCCTGTGGTAATCATTACCTGTCACCCAGAGCTAGCAATTTGGGTGCGGCTAATTGGGGTGAGAGACATGTTCAGTTTATCTCTGATCAAACATAAACGGAGCAACTGGGAATAAAACAACATAAACTTAACTTGTATGCACTTACAAGCCGGTATTCAGATGAGCTCTGGAAAGATCTCAGTTGTCAAGGAGATCCCTGCGGGAGTTGCAGGGGGTCCAGGGCTGTGCTGGTTCAGGTCTCGGCGGGATACGTGGACTCCGGGTGAAGAAGGGTTGGATCTCCGTCTCCTGGAACATTGCCATTGTGCATTTGGAGAGGGAATGTGTGATACCAGGCGCCACAGCTCTGTTGGGAAGTGGAATGCACACCAGTCCAGAAGATCCAGCAGGGGTAGGCCAAGTTGCTCACAAAAGGATTGCAGGTCATCTGGTGAGCGTAAGAGAGCCGTGCGACCGCTATCGGAGGCGGAGAGGCAGAATGGGAACTTCCAACAATACTGGATGTTACGGGCTCTTAATAGCTCCAACAGGGGGAGCAGGGCTCTTCTGCTCTGTAAAGTAGTTGGAGAAAGGTCCTGAAAGAATTTCACCTCAGTACCATCGTGTTATACCTGGCCTCTTTCCCTAGCCTTCCTCAGTATTTCCTCTTTTAGCAGAAAGTTCACAATGCAACATATCACATCTCTCGAGGGTTCATTGTCTCGGAGAGGAGGTCTGAGAGCTCTGTGTAGCAATCTCTATTGGGGAGTCCGCCGGACGCTACAGCAAGTCATTGAAAATGGCGCAGATTGTTTGTGGCAGAGATCCTGCTTCTATCCCCTCTGACACCCCTCTGACTCTAACATTGTGTCTGTGACCCCAGTTGTCGAGGTCCTCGACTTGGCAGTGTAGGTCAAAGAGATAGGATAATTGTGCATCATAGGTGTGTTGAACTTGCCTTATAGCTGCAGTGTGAAGCTGCGTGGTTTGCTCCACGTCCGAGAGATGGGTAGCCACCGCCTGGCTGTCCGTCTTGAGATCCAGGATAGCAGCCGATAGGGTGTTCGTGATGTCGGAGGCTACTTTCTGCAGGTCGGATAAGCTCACCGACGCACTTGAATGTCTGCTTGGTGTGTCTCTTCCCTCAGACTGTGAGTCTGATCTGGTGCTCGGGGAACAGGGCCCTGAGGCCTGTGATGCCTCATGGTTGTCGGAGCTGAGGGTACGGAACAGCTCGGGGTGTTGCGGCTGAGCTGCGTACCCATCTCCTTCGGTGCCCAGGATGCCGAGGCACTCCTGTTTGGCTTACGCATAGAGAAAAGGTGCGATGGTTCCCTAAAATAGCAAAATGTGGTTGTCACGTCAATACTCACCGAGGCCGAGATGCCGAGAGTGGCTCGCCCTTACGACCACGCGCACCCGAACCCCCGAGGGTGAGACAGGGGATCGGAAGCACGCGGAGGCACGGGTTTCCGGTAATAGCTGTGAGAAGGCTCAGGATCACTTGGATGGTGGAAAGCCTCCTGGCGGAGCCGTGCAGGACCGGTGTGCCTAATAGTGCAAGGAATAAAGGTTAAGAGGTATTCAACTGACAAGTAGGAAGTCCTTATGACTGTGGAGATCAGGGGTGTCAGCTCAGCAGAGAGAATGGTTGTATACACAGGCAGCGGTCAGGGTATCCGGCAGACAAAAGAATGATCCTTTAAACAGGCAGAGGGTCAGGGTATCCAGCAGACAAGAGAGTAATCCTTTAAACGGGCAGAGGGTCAGGGTATCCAGCAGACAAGAGAGTAGTCTTTAAACAAGCAGAGGGTCGGGGTATCCAGCAGACAAGAGAGTGGTCGTTAAACAGGCAGAAGGTCGGGGTATCCAGCAGACAAAGAGTGGTCGTTTACACAAGCAGGGATCGGCTAACAGAGAATCAGGAAACAGGAATCAAGCACAATGCAGGGTACAGCTGACGACAAACCAGCAACCCGACTGGGTGCTGGTGTCGTCTCAAGTAGCCTCCCGGTGAGCGCGTCAGTGTGACGCGCTACCGGGCACCCGCACGGGCGATGGCACGCACACGTGGACCGCCGTGCACCCGCGCGCGCCGCACCATCAGGCCGCGAACAGGTGCACGTCTCAACAACAGCCCACTGCGCATGCGCCCCGCAGCCCGGCGAATGGAGGCGACTTGTCCTTCGTGACAGTGCCCCCCTCCTAAGGGCGGACACTGGACGCCCAGGCTAGACATCAACTCCGGATGGTTTTGATGAAAGGTTTGAATTAAGCGAGGAGCATGTAGATTCTTCGCAGGCTCCCAAGAATTGTCCTCAGGTGGGTATCCTTTCCATTGGATCAGGTACTGTAGCTGCCTGCCCTTCTTTCTACAACCCAGGATAGCCTCCACCTCGAACTCATTCTCCCCATCCACTCTGATTGGTGGGGGAGGAACCTCTCCTCTTTCTGGAAACGGACTGGATACAACAGGCTTCAACAGGGATACGTGGAAGACAGGATGGATCTTGTATGTTTTAGGCAGAACTAGCTCCATGGCCACAGGATTGATGATCCTTTTGATAGGAAAAGGGCCAATGAATTTAGGTCCCAATTTTCGGGATGGCAACTGTAGCTTGAGGTTAAAGGTGGACAACCAAACTTCTTCCCCTATGTTAAATGTTGGGTTTTCCTTCCTACCTCGGTCATACTGCTCCTTGTAGGCCTTTTGAGCTCTTTGTAGCATGTTTTGGATTTCTTGGAAGTTAGTTTGCAAAGATGTTATTCTGTCCTGCACTGCAGGGACTGTTATTTCAGGAATGTCCTTAATCGGGAATGTGGGATGGAATCCGCAGTTGGCCCAGAAGGGCGTTTGGTTGGTAGCCGTGTGAAGTGAGTTGTTATACGCAAACTCTGCGTATGGAAGAAGTTTTGCCCAATCATCCTGGGATCCCGAACAGAAGCAACGAAGGTATTGTTTTAAGGTTTGATTTGTTCTCTCCGTTTGGCCATTGCTCTGAGGGTGGTAGGCTGATGAGAGGCACACTTTAATATCCAGAGCTTTACAGAGTTCCTTCCAGAATTTGGACGTGAATTGCACGCCTCTGTCAGACACTATACTCCTTGGTACACCGTGAAGTCTTATGACCTCTTTCAGGAAAACATTGGCTGTCTCTACTGCGGAAGGGGTACCTTCCATAGGCAGAAAGTGGGCCATCTTGGACAGACGGTCGACCACAAAAATAGTAGTGTAGCCTTCTGAGGCCGGTAGGTCCACGATGAAATCTACAGATACGTCGGACCATGGTCATTCTGGAATAGGTAGTGGTTTAAGTAAACCCCAGGATTTGGTGTTTTGGCCCTTGTTACGTTGACACAGGAGACAAGAGGCCACATACTCCCTGCACTCCCGTCTCCAACCCGGCCACCAGAAGGAGCGAGAGATCAGGTCAGCTGTCTTCCTAATCCCGAAGTGGCCGGCCAATTTATGGTCGTGGCACATCTTGTGGGCTGTTAACTGAGTTTGTTGAGGTACAAAAATTTTGCCCCGGATCCAAAAGAGACCTTCGTCTTTCCTCAGGGATTGTACCTCCGGATCCGTACATGTATTGGATGACCTCTTGATAGAGGACACTAAGTCTGTCTGTGTCAATCCAAGGAAATTTTGAGGTGCAAGAATTGTGCTTGGTTCTGAAGTCTGGAGGTCTGCTGAGAACATTCGGGAAAGGGCGTCTGCCTTCCCATTCTTTATACCAGGTCTGTAAGAGATGTGGAAATTGAAGCGCGAAAAGAACAGGGCCCAACGAGCTTGTCTGGGTCTGAGGCGTTTTGCAGTTCGGAGGTATTCAAGGTTCTTGTGATCTGTGAAGATCATCACTGGATGGAGTGCCCCCTCAAGTAAGTATCTCCATTCCTCCAGGGCAAATTTTATGGCCAGCAGCTCCCTGTCACCTACATCGTAATTTAATTCTGCCGCACTGAGTTTTCGGGAAGCAAATGCAACTGGATGTAAGATGGCTTTAGGTCCTTGTCTTTGAGAAAGGATTGCTCCTGTGGCTATTTTTGATGCATCCACTTCTAGTACGAACGGTTGAGAAGGATCAGGATGCCGGAGAATGGGAGCGGAACTGAACAGATCCTTTAGTTTCACGAAAGCTCCCTGTGCTGCTTGGGACCACTGGAATGAACCATGCCGGTGGGTTAATTGAGTGATGGGTGCCACTATGGTGGAGAATCCAACGATGAATTTCCGGTAGAAGTTAGCGAATCCTATAAAGCGTTGGACCCCCTTTTTGTCAGAAGGAGCTGGCCACTCCTGAATAGCCTGTATCTTTTGAGGATCCATCTCTACCCCATTTGCCGAAATGATGAACCCAAAGAATTGCACGACTGATTTTTCAAGCTCACACTTCTCCATTTTTAGGTAGAGTTTGTGTTGTTTCAGAATGGCCAGAACTGTCCTGACGTGACCCCTGTGAAGTTCAAGTGTAGAAGAGAAAATTAGGATATCATCCAAGTAGACCACAAGAAAATCATCTAGGTATTTGCAGAAAATGTCGTTCACCAGGTGTTGAAAAGTGGCCGGAGCGTTACAAAGCCCGAAGGGCATCACCAAGTATTCGAAATGCCCGAACCTGGATCTGAAGGCCGTCTTCCACTCGTCTCTGGCCCTAATTCTGATAAGGTTGTATGCCCCCCGGAGATCTAATTTGGAAAAGACTCTAGCTGATTGAAAACGTTGGAACAACTCTGGGATGAGCGGTAAAGGGTACCGGTTCTTGATGGTGATGTTATTTAACTGCCGGTAATCCACACAGGGCCTAAGGGAACCGTCCTTCTTCCCGACAAAGAAGATACCCGCTCCGGCAGGTGAAGATGAGGGACGGATGAACCCCTTTTCCAGATTCTCGTCAATATATTGTTTGAGAGCCTTCAGCTCCGTTTCTGAAAGAGGAAATATGCGACCAAAAGGAATCTCTGATCCTGGCAGTAGGTTGATTGGGCAGTCGTACGGTCGATGTGGTGGGAGGCAATCGGCCATTTGTTTGCTGAAGACCTCCTGGAATTCGTGATACTCCTGAGGGACATGTTGGAGGTCAACTGAAGGAGCTGAGATCGTAGCACAGATCTTGGGTTTCGAAGGGCGGCAGTGTTGAGAACAGTAAGAAGAGGGAAATGAGACTACCTTAGAACTCCATTGAATCAAAGGATCATGGGCCTGTAGCCAGGGTAGGCCTTAAATGACTGGGAACATGGGAGAATGAATAAGGTCCAGGCGTAGGAGCTCTTGGTGTCCCGAATCGGTAGTCGCTAGAATAGGTCGAGTCTCTTGTGTGATTGGGCCTGAGCTGGGAAGGGACCCATCAGCCAAGTGGACCTGTAGGTGTTGAGTTTTGGTTTGTAAGGGCACATGCAGGTTCCGGGCCAAGGCAGCGTCCATAAAGCAGCTACACGCACCCGAGTCAATGATCGCCGGCAGGCGGGACTCCCCTCCCGGTAGCTGTAACGAGATAAACAACATGACGTAAGACTTAGAGGTATTGTTATCTTGATAAGTCATTGTTTTGGGCTGAAAGAACTTACTAGGCCTTATCGGGCAGTTGCGCAGGAAGTGACCGGCTCCCCCGCAATAGAGACACAAGTTGGATTGCCGTCTACGTTGTCTCTCTTCTGAGGTTAGTTTTGGTCGTACCAAACCAAGCTGCATAGGTTCGGAATCGGGAAGAGTAGTAGGCCCAGCTGTTATAGGTGATGATATTGGAATGGGTTGGAGTCTTGAGGTCGTCCACGCAGGGCGAGGGTTTTGGAATCGTTCTGACCGACGTTCCCTCAAGCGTCTATCTAATTTGGTGGCTGCCTGAATTAACTCCTCCAAAGATGTGGGGGTTTCCATCCTGGCCAACTCATCTTTGAGGAGCTCTGACAGGCCTTGGCGGTACTGATAGCGTAAGGCTGGCTCATTCCAGTTAGTGTCGGCCGCCCATTTACGGAATTCCACCGTGTAATCCTCAATTGGTCTCCTTCCCTGAACTAGGTGGTGCAGGATAGCTTCGGCGGTAGCCATACGTTGTGGGTCATCATAAAGCTGTGACATACTTTCGAAGAATGTGTCGATAGTATTAAGCACCGGACTCCCTGATTCCATCAGACCGTGTGCCCAAGCCTGAGGTTCTTCTGACAGCAAGGAAATCGCAAATCCCACCTTGACCACTTCTGATGCGAAGGTTCGGGGTTGCAGCGTGAAGTAGAGGGTGCATGCATTCTTAAAAGCTCTGAACTTTTTACGGTCCCCTGAGAACCGTTCTGGTGTGGGGACCCTAGGTTCCGGAAGTGCCATTACGACTGTAGGACTGGCAGCAGCCTGAGGAAGCGGGCCTTCATTGCTAGGTGCGGGAGCTGCGGCGGCAGAAGGGAGTGGCCCCGTCAGTTGCTGGAGACGGCTATCGATTTGCGTGTATCCCTCCTGTAGCCTCTGCACTGAATCTGCCAAGGTGGAGACTTGTTGGCATAGGTTCTCCAAGGGAGAGCATGCTCTGTCGGCCTCGGACAGCTGGCTGGTTTGTACTGTCACGTCAATACTCACCGAGGCCGAGATGCCGAGAGTGGCTCGCCCTTACGACCACGTGCACCCGAACCCCCGAGGGTGAGACAGGGGATCGGAAGCGCGCGGAGGCACGGGTTTCCGGTAATAGCTGTGAGAAGGCTCAGGATCACTTGGATGGTGGAAAGCCTCCTGGCGGAGCCGTGCAGGACCGGTGTGCCTAATAGTGCAAGGAAAAAAGGTTAAGAGGTATTCAACTGACAAGTAGGAAGTCCTTATGGCTGTGGAGATCAGGGGTGTCAGCTCAGCAGAGAGAATGGTTGTATACACAGGCAGAGGTCAGGGTATCCGGCAGACAAAAGAATGATCCTTTAAATAGGCAGAGGGTCAGGGTATCCAGCAGACAAGAGAGTAATCCTTTAAACGGGCAGAGGGTCAGGGTATCCAGCAGACAAGAGAGTGGTCTTTAAACAAGCAGAGGGTCGGGGTATCCAGCAGACAAGAGAGTGGTCGTTAAACAGGCAGAAGTTCGGGGTATCCAGCAGACAAAGAGTGGTCGTTTAAACAAGCAGGGATCGGCTAACAGAGAATCAGGAAACAGGAATCAAGCACAATGCAGGGTACAGCTGACGACAAACCAGCAACCCCACTGGGTGCTGGTGTCGTCTCAAGTAGCCTCCTGGTGAGCGCGTCAGCGTGACGTGCTACCGGGCACCCGCACGGGCGACGGCACGCACACGTGGACCGCCGTGCACCCGCGCGCGCCACACCATCAGGCCGCGAACGGGTGCACGTCTTAACAACAGCCCACTGCGCATGGGCCCCGCAGCCCGGCGAACGGAGGCGACTTGTCCTTCGTGACAGTGGTCCTCCGCTTGCAGGAGCTCTTTGCCTAAGCAGCCATCTTAGGATTCAGCCAAACCATGCCCCCAAAAGTTCAGTTTTTAGGTGGAGATGGGATAGGCTTCCCTGAAGACATACTTTTTCAGGGTTTGTCTGAAGGGGGATAGAGTAAGACATAACCATACAGATTAAGGTAGAAAGTTCCAGAGGGGGGGGGGGCTCTGGGGAAGTCCTGGAGGTGAGCATTGGAGAAGACTAGGGAGCTAGAAAGCAGGAGGTCTGGGGAGGAGCGGAGAGGACAGTTGCTTGGGGAAAAGTTGTGAATGACTTTGCATGTTGTTGTTAGTATTTTTAATTTAGTTTGTTGGGCAATCGGAAGCCAGTGAAGGGACTGGAATAGAGGAGTGGTAGACAATGAGTGGTTGGTAGGGTAGATGATTCTGGTAGCAGAATTCATGATAGAATGAAAGTGTGGATAGCTTGTGTAGAGGTAGGCCTATGAAAAGGGAGTTACAATAGTTAAGGAGAGAGATAACGCGGGAGCGAATGAGTAGCTTGTTTTTTTTATTGGTTAAAAAGGGGCATACTTTAGTGGTGCTATTGAGGTGAAGTCTACAAGCATTTGACAGTGAGTGGATTTGGGGCTGAAAGGACAGGTCAGAGACTAGATTACACCGAATATGCTGGCTGGGGAGGAACTAATAGTTGTAGTATTAATCTTTATGGAAAAATCAGGGAGGAGGGCACAAGTGGGGGGGGTATTATAAGGTCACTTTTAGAGAGATTTAGCATAAGAAAATGCTGATATGCCAGTTGGTAAGTTAGTAATGCGAGAGGAGATCGAAGGAGTGAGTTGAGGACTAGAGAGATAGGTTTGGGTGTCATCAGCATATTGATGTTATTGGAAGCCATGGGAAGTTACTAAAGCAGAACTCAGGGATTTTTCAAAAAATCTCCCATTAGTACACCCCCCACACACACACAAAACACTAAACAGTTATTACATTTGTGAAATTTCTTACCGTTTAAGAGATATGACTGATTTAATTTTCAGGAAGTCAGCTTTCTGAATTAAAAAATGCTTCATCATCTGGCAGGGTGGATCTCTTAGAATAGTGATTGCATCATATCCTCTTCTCTCTCTAACTCTCTCAGCCTACATTACTCATCAATCCTTGGGATGGGAGTGAATGTGGAAGGTACACTAGGCTTGTACATGTAAATGTGAACTTGCCTACTTCAACATAAATTAAACCCTCATTCTGCAGCCAGCAAGCCATACATAACACACGGTATGGTAGGTTACAGCCTTATAAATGCAAAGCATTTTAATATAAATGCAGAACCAGTGCAACGTGTCAGGGACCATCAGAGGCAAATGTCAGGGATCACCACCAGAGCCAAATGTCAGGAACCACCAGAGCCAAATGTCAGGGACCACCACCAGAGCCAAATGTCAGGGACCACCACCAGAGCCAAATGTCAGGGACCACCACCAGAGCCAAATGTCAGGGACCACCAGAGCCAAATGTCAGGGACCACCACAAGAGCCAAATGTCAGGGACTACCAGAGCCAAATATCAGGGACCACCACCAGAGCCAAATGTCAAGGACAACCAGAGTCAAATGTCAGGGACCACCAAAGCCAAATGTCAGGGACCACCAAAGCCAAAATTCAGGGACCACCAGTGAAGCATGTTAGGGACCACCAGAGCCGAATGTCAGGGACCATCAGTGCAGCATGCCAGGGACTACCAGAGCCGAATGTCAGGGACCCCTAGTGCTAAATGCCAGGGACCACCAGAGCCAAATGTCAGGGACCACTAATGCCGAATGCCAGGGACCACCAGTGCCTGAATGCCAGGGACCACCAGTGCCTGAATGCCAGGGACCACCAGAGCCAAATGTCAGGGACCACCACCAGAGCCAAATGTCAGGGACCACCACCAGAGCCAAAGGTCAGGGACCACCAGAGCCAAAGGTCAGGGACCACCAGAGCCAAATGTCAGGGACTACCACCAGAGCCAAATTTCAGGGACCACCAGAGCCAAATGTCATGGACCACCACCAGAGCCAAAGGTCAGGGACCACCAGAGCCAAAGGTCAGGGACCACCAGAGCCAAATGTCAGGGACTACCACCAGAGCCAAGTTTCAGGAACCACCAGAGCCAAATGTCAGGGACCACCAGAGCCAAATGTCAGGGACCAACACCAGAGCCAAATGTCAGGGACCAACACCAGAGCCAAATGTCAGGGACCACCAGAGCCAAATGTCAGGGACCACCACAAGAGCCAAATGTCAGGGACCACCACAAGAGCCAAATGTCAGGGACCACCACCAGAGCCAAATGTCAGGGACCACCACCAGAGCCAAATGTCAGGGACCACCAGAGCCGAATGTCAGGGACCACCAGTGAAGCATGTCAGGGACCACCAGTGAAGCATGTCAGGGACCACTAGAGCCGAATTTCAGGGACCATCAGTGCAGCATGTCAGGGACTACCAGAGCCGAATGTCAGGGACCCCTAGTGCAGAATGCCAGGGACCACCAGAGCCAAACGTCAGGGACCACTAGTGCTGAATGTCAGGGACCCCCAGTGCCTGAATGCCAGGGACAACCAGGGACCACCAATGCCTGAATGCCAGGGACCACCAGTGCAGAGCGGGGATTATTATTAGAAATCACTTCTAAGTCAGAAGTGTCAGGGACCATCAGAGGCAAATGTCAGGGATCACCACCAGAGCCAAATGTCAGGAACCACCAGAGCCAAATGTCAGGGACCACCACCAGAGCCAAATGTCAGGGACCACCACCAGAGCCAAATGTCAGGGACCACCACCAGAGCCAAATGTCAGGGACCACCAGAGCCAAATGTCAGGGACCACCACAAGAGCCAAATGTCAGGGACTACCAGAGCCAAATATCAGGGACCACCACCAGAGCCAAATGTCAAGGACAACCAGAGTCAAATGTCAGGGACCACCAAAGCCAAATGTCAGGGACCACCAAAGCCAAAATTCAGGGACCACCAGTGAAGCATGTTAGGGACCACCAGAGCCGAATGTCAGGGACCATCAGTGCAGCATGCCAGGGACTACCAGAGCCGAATGTCAGGGACCCCTAGTGCTAAATGCCAGGGACCACCAGAGCCAAATGTCAGGGACCACTAATGCCGAATGCCAGGGACCACCAGTGCCTGAATGCCAGGGACCACCAGTGCCTGAATGCCAGGGACCACCAGAGCCAAATGTCAGGGACCACCACCAGAGCCAAATGTCAGGGACCACCACCAGAGCCAAAGGTCAGGGACCACCAGAGCCAAAGGTCAGGGACCACCAGAGCCAAATGTCAGGGACTACCACCAGAGCCAAATTTCAGGGACCACCAGAGCCAAATGTCATGGACCACCACCAGAGCCAAAGGTCAGGGACCACCAGAGCCAAAGGTCAGGGACCACCAGAGCCAAATGTCAGGGACTACCACCAGAGCCAAGTTTCAGGAACCACCAGAGCCAAATGTCAGGGACCACCAGAGCCAAATGTCAGGGACCAACACCAGAGCCAAATGTCAGGGACCAACACCAGAGCCAAATGTCAGGGACCACCAGAGCCAAATGTCAGGGACCACCACAAGAGCCAAATGTCAGGGACCACCACAAGAGCCAAATGTCAGGGACCACCACCAGAGCCAAATGTCAGGGACCACCACCAGAGCCAAATGTCAGGGACCACCAGAGCCGAATGTCAGGGACCACCAGTGAAGCATGTCAGGGACCACCAGTGAAGCATGTCAGGGACCACTAGAGCCGAATTTCAGGGACCATCAGTGCAGCATGTCAGGGACTACCAGAGCCGAATGTCAGGGACCCCTAGTGCAGAATGCCAGGGACCACCAGAGCCAAACGTCAGGGACCACTAGTGCTGAATGTCAGGGACCCCCAGTGCCTGAATGCCAGGGACAACCAGGGACCACCAATGCCTGAATGCCAGGGACCACCAGTGCAGAGCGGGGATTATTATTAGAAATCACTTCTAAGTCCCACTGTGTCAGGTATAGTATACGAGAACACCACTCGCTGATGTCCCTTATTATGATTGACAGTGCACTGTGCCAATAACGGAGGGAGGCAGAGATCAGCGCTCGGTGTTCTAAACGGCGGGAGGCGTGACATCAGCTATCAGTGTTCTGATATGTTATATCTGACACAGCAGGACATCCCCATTGTGTCATACAACTGCTTTCTAATAATAATCCCCACTCTACACAGAGATAGCAGGTGGGGGGGTGGGCGGCGGCGGGGGGAGGCGGTGCGGCGGGGACACGGGAGGGTGGATTTCTGGCAGGGAGGAGGAGGAGAGAGGAGAAGGAGGACACCTCCTCTATGAGTGGCACAGACCGGGGGCTGTGAGCCCCCTTTTGCCCACAACATGTCTGCTTCCTCCCTGCTAGAACTATGTGTCAGAACGCTAGCTGAACTCAGGAGAGGGATAGCAGCCAGCACTCTTACAAACAGGGTCTCAGCAGGCAATAACAGTTTTTCAGCAAGTTCAACAGCCTATACAGAGGAATTACAGAGCTCAGAAGAACATGGATTGCAAAGTTGGTGAAGGTAGGAGAACAGCAACAAGGATATGGAAAAAAAATTTGGCCGGAGTTCTTTAAGTAACCAAGAGAGGAGGTGTAAATAGAGAAGAAGAGGAGGCGTCCAAGGACAAAGCCTTCGAGGACTCCTAAAGAAAGAGAAAGTGGAGAGGAGGAGAAAAAGTTGTAGGTAACACTGAAGGTGCTATTTGATAGATAGGAGGAGAATCAGGAAAGAGCAGAATCTTGGAGGCCAAGGGAGCAGAGATTATTGAGGAGCAGTGGGTGGTCAACAGTATTAAAGGCCGCAGATACTGTAGGTCTAGTAGTAACAGTATGGAGTAGTGGTCATTGGTTTTAACAGTTAGTTAAGCGCTAGTGGTTGAGTTTTAATAGGGCCATTTCTGTGGAGTGCTGCAGGTAAGCCAGATAGTAAGGCGTCAAGTAAGGTCATTGTCAGTGAGGTTGGAAATCAAACAGTTGTAGACTAATGCCAATCAGACGATCAGAGTTTCCAACAACAAATGTTCGGTGTGAGCTTATTGTTGGAAATTGTCGGACAAACTGTTGAAATTGGTGAAGCCTTTGTACCCCAGGGTAGAAATCAATTATTTGACAGGCAAAATTGGTAGCCTGAAGAGTCAATTTAATAGGAAGCACAATCCGGTCCAGGACTCCGAGAGATCGGGAGCAGAAGCAGATGACATATATGTCCCCAGGCTGTGGTCTTACAACAGCCTGCGTCTTTTGCCAGACCAGACCGAACCCAGCTATGAGTAAGCATCAAATGATGTTAAACACCTTAGCTTTTGATCCCTTTACCATTTGATTTGACTGTATGTTGATTTTTTTCTATTTTTTCACAATAAAGATGCCTTTACTACGGAGTGCGGCAGTCCACGACTTTTTTTTCTCTCTACAGATTTGTGCAGAGCCAGCACCTGAGAGTTCGAAGTAGGGCAGGAGCTTTTAGTCAGGTGCGGAGGCTTAGTAAGTGGCATTCCTTTTTTGAAACCGAACCCATGCCATCACTCCCAAGACTTCCTTGCATGCTTCCTTCCAGGCTGTGGCTATGGTGTTGGAGTTGTGGCAGGAGGTGGAGGAGGAGTATGGTCACATACGTGACATCACCCCCTTATTTAGGACCTGAAATATGATCTCCTCACTGATGATGCATTGGCCCACCTCCATTCCTGCACCTTACTGGCCGTTATACACGCAAAGGCCTCTTGAACACTGGGGGTTGTTGTGAGGACCGCAGTAGCCTGTCGAATCAAACCAAGGAGGAACGACGTGCTGACGTCACCACCATCCATTGCTGATCCCGGAAGCAACGGGCAGCAGCTTTGAGCCGACCGGCTTGTGATTTTAATACGTGATTTGAAACGACTAATATGTAAGTGTGTTTCTTAATTTTTTATTAAACTGGTTAACTGTGTTACGCTATGGAGCTCTCTCTTTTATTTATATCCATGGGGACTGAGCGCTCATGCACCTTCTAGAGGACCCCCTGAGAGGTGACCCTTTGAGATTTATTTCCAGCAGAGACCCTGTGGCTGGGGGACACAGCCACATGCCCACAAGATCTCCTTAACAAGAGATCAATTTATCTGGTAAGGGGCAGTTGGTTTTGAGGTGGAGGAACTTTCCTGTTATCACGCTCCTTAGAGTGACAATACTGCATGCCCCACAACGTTTGGATGACTGGTGTATTTTTTTCTTTTTCTGAAAGACTTTTCCAGCAAGGAATTCTTTGTATGGACTTTGCTCACTCCATCCAGCTTTGAATCTGACTTCTCATGCTCAATATTTTTTTTTTCTTAATTTGTGGGAGTTATGTTTGGATTTTTTGTCAATATTCTAATTTCTAATTTAATTCTTTCTTCACTGTTAATTTATTATATATGGGTGCACTAGTTGTGGTCATTCAAGTGATTTACTTTTGCACTCATTCACTAGCAGCAGCGCAGTCTTTTTTGTATACAGTGTTAATAAGTGGAGGTTGTCTTACATTTATAGTTGCAGCAGCTTTAATTAACTTCTGTTCACATTATACACATTTATCTTTATTGATTTAATCTAGGGATAGCGCAGAGCGCTGACTCCTCCACGTTCCTCCCCTTCCTTTTTTTTGGAGGGCGGAGGGGAGGAACCTGGGTTTCGGTCAGGCTACTGGGCACAACCACCTCCTGGCTGGCACTTTCCATGGCCACCACCTGGCTGCCACTTTCCCCCGCTACCTCCAGGCTGCAACTTTCCATGGCCTCCTCCTGGCTGAGACTTTCCTGTGTATGAAAATGGGACATAGTTTTAGTTTTTTGGTCATCAATCACACACAATTTTGAGCTCATGACTGTTGCAAATTGAATGTTAACAAATAGAAAAGACTATCCTTCTGACCCCAGCATTTTCATTCTTGTCCCAATCATTTTTGGCTACTACTGTCTATTGATATGTAAACCACTTTGTTAAATCTGAAATTAGTGATCAATAACATCTAGTTAACATTATTCATTTTTTGTCAAGAAATATGAACAATGCTATACCTGGCTCAAGCTGGGCTCCTCCACATCTTTCTGGGTAGAAGGCCCAGGTTGTACGTCAGAAGCCTCATCTGAGGTGGAAGGAAGAGTGGAAGGAAGGGTTGAGAGTGATGTCCTGATTTCAGTCTGGTCTGACAAAAACTGCAGTCTGTCCTAGTACCAGAGCCTGGGGACATAAACGTCATCTGCTGCTGCTCCTGATCTTATGGAATCCTGTACCTTTTTGCACTCCCTATTATATGTGCTCCTCAAGCCACCAATTTTGCACTTCAAATAGCTGATGTCTGCCGTGGGAATCACCGGCTTCACCAATTCCAACAGTTTACCAAGCGCTGCCTTCCTCTTTAGTTTGTTATTATAAAATGGGTGTTTCACTTGCCACAGACAGGGCAGCTCTCTGTACTGATCAATAAAGTTGGGGAGGAAATCATGGTCATTGAATTTATCCATATTCTCTGCAAGACACAACACAAGACAAACCTTAATGTTAGGTTAAACTCTCCTAATCTTGTCCCAGTATAGGCCTCAATCTATAAGCAGTAAAGGCCACTGATGACCCAAGTTAAAATTGTACCTTCGTTAGCACGATCGGCGCTTAGGCTACTCCGTCCTCCATTCAGAGATTGTACGTACGATGCACGTGTGTTATGCTTTATATACACTGCGCATGCGGGAAACTCTGCCCCTGACCATCTTTATAATATATTCCCCACCCCTTTCTCTTTTGGCGCAGTGGGAGAGCACATGGCAGAGACAGAGCAGGTGCATGCAGAGGAGAGCAGCAACGACGAGGAAAGCCCGGAGCCAGAAATGCCCCGATCCCGGAGGAGATTTAAGGCCTCAAATATGGCCTTTGTTGAGATGGTGGACATCTTGAAGAGGGCTGACTATGATGGGAAATATGGACTGTACAGAAACCCAAATGTGAGAAAGGCCAAAATCATGGCTAAAGTTGTGTAAAGTCTGCAGAAGAATTTTGGGGTATGACGATCCAAGGAGCAACTGAGGAAACAATGGTAAGACCTCAAATTGAGGGAGCAGGATCAGTACAGAAGGATCAAGAAAGTGCTGCAAAAAAGTAAGTATTTTGTCGTGTGTTCCTATTATTATTATTACCCGAAACACATCCATTGATCCACATGATGGGAGCTAGAACAGGTTGACATTAGGCATGGGATCAGGAGGGAAATCCACATTTTGACTCCCAATTTGTGTGCATTTTCAAAATTTGACTTTTACAGTGGTTACATCACCCCATCTGATGAAGGCAAGATCAACACAGTTTGGACATACTAATGTCTGATATTGCCTTCAATTTTTCAAAGTGGAACTTTGTAAGTTCCTGAGTTGTGTTATAGTTTTATACATGCCTGTTTAACCAAAAAAGGCTATTTCTAATGTCAACAATAAAAATGTTAAACACCAAAGATGTTGGTTTGTTCAAAAACCCTTTTCTAATGCACATGTGAATGTGCACGGAGTAAAATGTTTTATACTCAGCAATGTGTGTCTTCTTATTTCAATGCTCAATACCAGTTTTTGGAGCAAGTTGTTGTAGTTTACAGTGACAATGGGGGTATTTACCAAAGGCAAATCCACTTTGCACTACAAGTGCACTTTCAGTGCACTTTCAAGTGCACTGGCAGTGCACTTGTAGTGCAAAGTGGATTTCCCATTAGTAAATAACCCCCACAAGGCTCTAAAATTGGCCCCAATCAGGCCATTTTAGGGACTCAAAACAATTAATTCATGGCGCTGAAAAGGATGAATATTTTTATCATGAATGCATTACATACATTAACAACAAAAATAATGTGTGTGTGTAGCAGACCCACAACATAATAGTTAGCTAAAGAAGATTTTCACCTCATGTATCAAATAAATAACATTTGCACTATTGAAGAAAATGGCCAAAAAGAACAGCCCATTGGAGAACCTAGGAGACAGCTAAAAGAAACACAAGCAGTAAATCAAATGAAATATTAGTTCAGTTTAAAAAAAAAAATTAAAATGCTTCACACATTTGCTGGCATATCAATGGCCCCCCTACAAGAAAAGTACTCCAGATATGTTTATATATATATGATATGTCTCACCTTGCGGGCGCTTTGGGGGGGCAAGCCAGGACGGTCAGCTTCAAGTAACATCAGAGTTGAAGGATCAGGAAAGCTGGTCTCAGTCACAACTAAGGCCACATAGTTCGTTGCATTTTTTCGTAGATAATTGTGCAGAATGCAGCAGGCAAGCACAATATGGTTCAGTTTATATTCCGCCATGTGGATTGGTGTCAGAAATAGGTGGAACCGGCTGACCATTATGCCGAAAGCATTCTCCACCACTATTCTGGCTCTGGCCAGCTGGTAGTTAAAAACTCTCTGGTCCAGGGTGAGGGTCCTCATGGGAAATGGCCTCATCAGATGTTCACCTAGCCCAAACGCTTCATCAGTGACAAACACAAATGGAAGACCAGCCACATTGTCATCCGCAGGTGGCAAGCCCAATCCACCATTCTGGAGCCATCTGTAGAACTCGGTCTGGGCGATGACTCCACCATTCGACATCCGGCCATTCTTCCCCACGTCCGCATACAAAAACCTGTATGTTGCCGACACCACCGCCAACAACACAATACTATTAAACCCCTTATAATTATAATAGTATAACTCCGAGTTGGGGGGTGGGACGATGTGAACATGTTTCCCATCTATTGCCTCTCCACAGTTAGGAAAGTCCCACTGCTGGGCAAACTGGGAAGCCACAGTCTGCCATTCCCGTGGGTTTGAAGGAAACTGTGCAGTCAAACAAGAAAAAAAATTGTACTTTTGAACATAACATTGCAAGCAGATTAGACACAAACTTTCTTGGCCAACATAAGTATAACATTTATTTTAAGGAGTTTTTTTAAAACAAAAAAGCATAAGGTCCACTCATCAGATTTCCCCCCTCCCCTTCTGATGGCCCATTGTAAACATTTTAGGGGGCTATGTTTTGGACAGGTAACCCTCTCCACTTCATTGAAAGCTGAATACATAAATAATGTGTGTTACTTTGGCCAGCCCCTCATCACTTACACTATTGGCAGCCCACTGGACAGGTAATGCCCCGTACACACGGTCGGATTTTCCGATGGAAAATGTCCGATCGGAGCGTGTTGTCGGAAATTCCGAACGTGTGTGGGCTCCATCGGACATTTTCCATCGGATTTTCCGACACACAAAGTTGGACAGCAGGAGATAAAATTTTCCGACAACAAAATCCGTTGTCGGAAATTCCGATCGTGTGTACACAAATCCGACGGACAAAGTGCCACGCATGCTCAGAATAAATAAAGAGATGAAAGCTATTGGCCACTGCCCCGTTTATAGTCCCGACGTACGTGTTTTACGTCACCGCGTTTAGAACGATCGGATTTTCCGACAACTTTGTGTGACCGTGTGTATGCAAGACAAGTTTGAGCCAACATCCGACGGAAAAAATCCTAGGATTTTGTTGTCGGAATGTCCGAACAAAGTCCGACTGTGTGTACGGGGCATAAGAAGTGTCATAATACAAAAATATGAATACACACTGTACAAATTGAACAACATTTTTACATATTGCAATTACCTATCAAGATAATAGGAGAAAAAAATCTTAATACAGTACAATTTGAAAGTATTCAGGCAGGCCCTTGCACTACATGCTTTGGTGAATTCATCCATAAATCTGACCACAAAAGAGGTAGGTATAGTGTGTATGGGTTTGGCAAAGTCAGCAGATAAAGGATTAGTGTCAGTTGACTTAGAGGTTGGGGGGGAGGGTTCCAAACGAGTTTGGGCCCAAAAAGAAAAAGCTTTTTGCACTCTGCCTTACATAGAATGTGATGTTAAAGGAGAAAACATACCTTAATATAGTCCTTCTGCAGGACCTGAATGATGGCAGAACAGGTCTCTGGATTAATGATTCCCAGAGCCTGGGGGGAGATGCCTGTCGAGAATGTGATGTCCTGCAGACTTCTCCCTGTCGCCAAGTACCGCAAGGTGGCGACGAGCCTCTGCTCGGAAGTGATAGCTTGCCACAGGCAAGTGTCCTGCTTTGTATAAGGGGTAGGGATGAGCCAAACACCCCTCAGTTCAGTTCGCACCAGAACCTGCGAACGGACCGAAAGTTTGCGCAAACTTTAGAACCCCATTAAAGTCTATGGGACTTGAACGTTCGAAATCAAAAGTGCTAGGCTAATATGCAAGTTATTGTCATAAAAACGGTTTGGGGACCCAGGTCCTGCCCCAGGGGACATGTATCAATGCAAAAAAAGTTTTAAAGACGGACTTTTTTTCGGGAGCAGTGATGTTAATGATGCTTAAAGTGAAAAAAAAAGTGAAATATTCCTTTAAATATCGTACCTGGGGGTTGTCTATGGTAGGCCTGTAAAGTGGTGCGTGTTTCCCGTGCTTAGAACAGTCCCTGCACAAAATGACATTTTTAAAGGAATAAAAGTCATTTAAAACTGCTTGCGGCTTTAATGTAATGTCGGGTCCCGGCAATATGGGTGAAAATCAGTGAGACAAATGGCATGGGTACCCCCCCAGTCCATTACCAGGCCCTTTGGGTGTTGTATGGATATTAAGGGGAATCCCGCACACAAATTAAAAAAAGGAAAGGCGTGGGGCCTCCAGGCCCTATATACTCTGAACAGCAGTATACAGGCGGTGCAAACAAGACAGGGACTGTAGGTTTGCTGTTAAGTAGAATCTGTTTGTAATTTTAAACTGGTACATTTGAAAGTGTAGCTCCAGCCAAAAAAAATCGAAGGGTTATCACCCCTGTAACATTTGTTTTGCTGTCTGTGCAACTCTTCAGAAGATTTCATCTCACTTTCTGTCCCAATGACAAATGTTTTTTGAAAATTTGGGGTTTTTAGTGAAACAAGGATTGGTGATAAAGCATCAGTGAAGGGGAGACATGTTTTTTCCATATTAACTCTTACAGGAGAGAATTTCCCTTCCTAGGGGTAGATTTCATCACACTTCCTGTTGTCTCCTTCCGTTTGCAAGTAGGAGTCGTTTGTAAGTTGGATGTTTGAAAGTAGGGGCCTGCCCTATATACTATATATGCAGAAATTGGGGCCTTAGGTGTTGTTGCCACAACACTGAAATATTGTATCAAGAATTGTATCAAGAATTGTAATTACATGCACCTGTTGAACAGGGGCAGAAAAATTGGACCTTTGGTGGTGGTGGTGGTGCCACAACACTGTAAGCCCTCATAGTTACTCTTGGTGGGTGCAGAAACGGGCTCTGCTGTGAAATATTAGATCAAGATCAAGAATTGTAATTACATGCCATTGTTGAAAATTGGTAGAAAAATTGGGCCTTTGGTGGTGGTGGCAGTGGTGGTGCTGGTGCCACAACACTGCAAGTCCTCACAGTTACTCTTGGTGGGTGCTGGAACGAGCCCTGCTGTGAAATATTGTATCAAGAATTGTAATTACATGCACCTATTGAACAGGGGCAGAAAAATTGGACCTTTGGTGGTGGTGTTGCCACAACACTGTAAGCCCTCATAGTTACTCTTGGTGGGCGCAGGAATGGGCCCTGCTGTGAAATATTAGATCAAGAATTGTAATTACATGTCCCTGTTGAACAGGGGCAGGAAACTTGGGCCATAGGCACTGGTGGCACAACACTGTAACCCCTCACAGATGCTATAGTTGGAGCGCAGGAATGAGCCCTGCTGCAAAGTATTGCATCAAAAATTGTAATTACACACCCCTGTTAAACAGGGGCAGAAAAATTAGGCCTTGGCCACTGGTGGCGGTGCCCAGAACCAAAAATGTTCTTACAAGCTATCAGGAAGAGGATTGTGACTCAGTATAACAGGATAGTCACTCAGCATCAGCATAGGCAGTCTTGAAGGAATCTCACATTAAAAAAAATCAATCGGTTACATCAGCATCAGGTGCTTGGTAGCACCTGATTCATTTTTATGAAGGTCAGCCTATCGACCGATTCGGTGGACAGGCGCACCCTGTGATAGGTTACAAATCCTCCAGCAGCACTGAATGTGCATTCTGAAAGAATGATGAATGCAGGACAGGCCAGTAACTCAATTGCATAGTGTGCAAGCTCTGGCCAGTGATACATCCTCAAGACCCAGTAACCCAGAGGATTTTCATGGGAAAGGTGTCCAAGTCTGATCTCGCCCCTAGGTAATCAAGCACCATGTGAATCAGACGCTGGCGATGGTTGCTGGATCTGCTCTCCACTGCTCCTTCTGTGACTGACCGAAGCCTCAGCAACACATTGTCCAGGAGGACCAGGAAATTGTAACCTCCCAGGCTCTGGAAACACATTGCACAAACCTTTCTGCAAGGCCTCCCAAAGATGTTTCATCCTCTGCTCCCTCTGCGATGGCAAGATAAGGTCCACAACCTTACCCTTGTAACGTGGATCAAGGAGGGTTGCCAGCCAGTAATCATCCCTCCCCTTGATACCACCGAAGGCTTTGCAGGATCAGGGAGGCCATGCAGCGTAGATTTGCTGAGGCATTTGGTCCAGAGTCCTCTGGGTCAGTAAGGACGACATGATTCCTCCTCCTCCTCAAAAAACAAGGTCCCCTGACCCTGTCCTGGTGCCACAATCGCATAGATACTAATTGCTGGCCCTCTGATGTGTGTGCAGGTGCTGCAGCATGGCCAACCTTGAGTTCCACCTGGTGGGCATGTCACAGATTAGGCAGTTCTTGGGCAGGTTCAATTCCATTTGGAGGTCAGCCAGGTGAGTACTGGCATTATATGACCAGTGGTAATGCACACAGACTTTCCTGGCCTGCCTCAGGACATCCTGTAAGCCTGGGTACCTGCCCAAGAACTACTGCACCACCAAGGTAAGGACGTGAGCCTAACAGGGCACATGGGTCAGTTGTCCCTGTCGGAGGGCAGAGAGGAGGTTGCTGCCATTGTCGCAAACCACCATACCTGCCTTAAGCTGGTGTGGCGTCAACCACCTCTGAACCTGCCCCTGCAGAGCTGACAGAATCTCTGCCCCAGTGTGTCTCCTTTCCCCCAAGTACACCAGCTCAAGCACTGCATGGTATCTTTTGGCCTGCATTCTTGCGTAGCCCCTTGAACACCTACGGAGCACCGCTGGTTCCGAGGAGAAATCATCACAGGAAGAGGCCATGCCTGCTGAACCATGAGTCAGAGGTAATATGCACCTTACCGCTGACGACCCTGTCCAGCGAGGCCAAGACATTGCCTTCCACATGCTGGTTGAGAGCCAGAATCGCCTTCTGTGAGAAAAGGTGGCATTTGGGAACCTGCCACTGAGGAACCGCACATTCCACAAACTCAAAGAAGGGGGCAGAGTCTACCAACTGAAAAGGCAGCAGTTGAAATGCTAGCAATTTAGCCAAGCTAGCATTCAACCGCTGGGCATGTGGATGGCTGGGAGCGAACTTCTTTCGGTGGTGCAGCAGCTGGGGCAGGGAAATTTGCCTGATACAATCTGACGTCGGTGTACTGATAGTGGATTGCCTGTAAGTACTTGACTGTGACACACCTAATTCTACACCTTCATTCCTCTCAGTGCAGCTTGCAGAGAGGACTGAAGGTATAATGGGGTTGGGGATCCCAGCTGATGAGGATCAAGGAGAGGTCCTCTTTGTTCATTGGTGTGGGTCTTCTAGGTACGCTTGCCAACAAACTGCATGGCAGGTCGACATATGTCTGGTCAAGCATGTGGTGCCCAAGTGGGTGATGTTTTGGCCACGCGAGATACACTTGAGACATATGTTGCAAATAGCAGCGGTGGGATCTGATGCACTCATCTCAAAAAAGGCCCACACCAAAGAACTTTTAGAAAAACGTGCATAGACAGCAGATGCAGAGCTCTGCGGTGTCATGCAGTCGGTGTGCTGCCCTTAAGCTGGCCCCTGGAGGGCATCCTGCCTTGTTGGAGATATGCCTCCTCCTCTCTCCTATCAGGCACCCACGTGGAGTCAGTGACCTCATCATCCCCTCCCTCCTCATCACTGGAGCAAAGCTGGCAGTATGCTGCAGCTGGGGGAACATGACTGCCAGATGCTGTCCTTCTTGGGCTCCCCCTCTCTCTGGGCTCACATTACTGCCTTCCTCTAGCTGGGTACCATCATCAGAGCCTTCAAAACACTGGGCATCGTCCTGGAGCATGTTCCTAGTACTGTGGTCAAACAGTTCGGGGGACTCTTCAGGAGGACATGGTGGGGCTAGGGAAGGAGTGACCGATGCCATTGAGCCGAGGTAAGAGGCTTCATTGGCAGCTGCTTGCCAGACAAATTACCCTGAGCCTGGGTGAGAGAGGATGAGGAGGATGAGGACGGCTTGGTCAGCCACTCTACCAAGTCTTCCGCATGTTGCGGCTCAACACGGCCAGCTGCCGAAAAAAAGGACAAGCGTATCCCACGGCCACATGCTGATGAGGATGCACCATCTCCATGACCAGCACTGTTGCCTCTAGACACAGAGCCTGCTTGTTCTCTTTTATTGGCTTGTGACTGTCTGCTTCTCCTTGTTGGCCTTCCAGGCATACTAATGGCCTGCAGTGAGATGTAGCTGCACAAATTGTAGCTGCACAAAGCTGGGATGTCTATATATACTGATACTGCAGCTAGCAAAATCAACTGCCTGCCTGTAGTATTATTAGTATGAGAACACCAGCAATTGTCTTCAGGTAGCTTTAGGTGCACACTGTGCAGAGAACGCACTACACTAACTGTAAATACTGCAGCTGCCTGCGGTACTAATAGGATCAGAAGAACACCACCCATTTTCTTCAGGTAGCTTTAGCTGCACACTGTGTAGAAGATGCACTACACTAACTGTAAATACTGTAGCTAATAGGACTAATAGGATCAGAAGAACACCAGCAATTTTCTTCAGGTAGCTGTAAATACTGTAAAAACACCTGCCTGCCTTTCAGTAGGAAGAGAATAACAGGAACCGATCTAGCTAAACTGAATACAGTGTGTATATATATATATATATATATATATATATATATATATATATATATATATATATACACATACACACATATATACATATATACATATATATACACACTAGGGATGAGCTTCGAGTTCGAGTCGAACTCATGTTCGACTCAAACATCAGCTGTTCACCAGTTCGACGAACAGCGAACAATTTGAGGTGTTCGTGGCAAATTCAAAAGCCGCAGAACACCCTTTAAAAGTCTATGGGAGAAATCAAAAGTGCTCATTTTAAAGGCTTATATGCATGGTATTGTCATAAAAAGT
Organism: Lithobates clamitans; assembly: GCA_037952925.1. Taxonomy (NCBI): domain Eukaryota; kingdom Metazoa; phylum Chordata; class Amphibia; order Anura; family Ranidae; genus Lithobates; species Lithobates clamitans. Next base: position 1,163,151 of record JBBGZY010000152.1, read on the forward strand.
GTTTGGGGACCTGGGTCCTGCCCCAGGGGACATGTATCAATGCAAAAAGAATTTTTTAAAAAGTCAGTTTTTTCGGGAGCAGTGATTTTAATAAAGCTTAAAGTGAAACAATAAAAGTTTAATATCCCTTTAAATTTCATATCTGGGGGGTGTCTATAGTATGCCTGTAAAGGGGCGCATGTTTCCCATGTTTAGAACAGTCTGACAGCAAAATGACATTTCAAAGGAAAGAAAGTAATTTAAAACTACTCGTGGCTATAATGAATTGTCTGTCCGACAATACACATAAAAGTTTATTGATAAAAACGCCATGGGATTTCACCACAGGGGAACCCCGAACCAAAATTTAAAAGAAAAATGGCGTGGGGGTCCCCCTCAAAATCCATACCAGACTCTTCAGGTAATAGAGTACAAATTCTTCTTCTTCTTCTTCGGCTGTGTGACGATTCTCTTCTTCTGACACTTCTTTTATAACGGAAGGCAGGGCCACCCGGTGACCCCACCCTCCTCTGATGCACGGGGAATTCACCGGAGTTCCCTGTGGCTTTCCCAGTGTTGTCAGAGGGGGCGGGGTCACAGCTAACTGACTTGCCTGCCTACTCTATCTAACCTAAATCAAATGACACTGTCTCTCTGTCTATCTCTCCGCCGCCACAACACACTACACAAGGCCGCCACACAGGCGGCCTTATATAGTGTGGGGCGTGTACTAAACCCCCTAAGCCATAATTGGTCAAAGCCACCCTGGCTTTGGCCAATTACGGCTCTCTGTACAGACGGCGCTGTGATTGGCCAAGCATGTGGGTCATAGTGCATGCTTGGCCAATCATCAGCCAGCAATGCACTACGATGCCGCAGTGAATTATGGACCGTGACACGCCACTCGAATTTGGTGCGAACGGCCCATAACGTTCGAAATTTGACAAATAGTCGAACAGGCAATGTTCGACTCGAACATGGGTTTGACTCAAACTCAAAGCTCATCCCTAATAAGGGGACAGCAAAGCCAACAGACGGGACGGTGAAAAACGTGGTCCGTCATCCAGAGATAATTCCTGAAATCATCAGGATTATTCTCCTGGATCTCCCACAACAAAGGCATGTGCGAGAATTGGTCATGCTGGAGTAACCAATTCTCCTCCTCGCCCTATTCATAGACGGGGTTCTTACTTTGACCCAAGCCCAAACACCAAACTCCTGTACAGCACCAACTCTACGACAAGTAGATACGCCTAACATGGCTTCAAAACGGTCGTCTGGTCAGAAGGAACTAACAAAACACACTGAAAATCAGAAAAGCCTGAGAAGAAAATCAGAAATGAGCAGACAAGAATGCACTTCTTGTCTGCTCAGAATGCACTGAAAAACAGATACGAACTGACAACACGCACTGAAAAACAGATACGAACCCACAAGCACAAATGGAAAAGCAGTAACGAACTGAAAAGCACGAGGCTGAAAAGCGCAAATCGTCTCTCACCAAACTTCTACTAACACAAGATTAGCAGAAGGAGCCCAAAGGGTGGTGCACTTGGTATTGAACTTCCTTTTTATAGTGCCGTCATACGTACTGTACGTCACCGCGTTCTTGGCAATCGGAATTGCCGACATTTGTGCAACTGTGTGTATGCAAGACAAGTTTGAGCCAACATCCGTCGGAAAAAAATCCACGGCTTGGTTGTTGGAATGTCTGATCTTCTGTACGCGGCAGTAGTGTTCTAAAGTAGACATGTGCATGACGAAAAAATGTGTTTAGTTTCATTTCGTTTTGATTCATTAATCTAGTTATTATGTTCAGTTAAATTCAGTTGATTCTTTTAGGGAATTTGTATTCGGAATTTGTATTCAGAATTTTCAAATTTTCTTTGAATTTACTGATTTTTTCGATTCGAATCGATCAAAATCGATAAATTTTCGAATCGGTCTAAACAAAAATGTTAAATTGTTTTTGATTCTAATGCAGCAAAGTGAACAAACAAAAGAACAAATCGCCTTTGGCTTAACAAAAACAGCATTATTTCAAAATGGTACTCTAATAACACACACGCAGGGGACATTTACTAAACATGTGCACACTGAAATATTTAGTTTCGGAATTTCGTTTTCGTCCGAAAAATACATTTATTTAGTTACTCCCGAAATTAATTTTTATTCATTTTGTTTTGTTAAAAAATGCATTTGTCCGAAAATCCAAAATAATTAAGGTCAAATCTGTCATTGATGGCTTATGGTGTCTGTCTAATAATGTTCTAAGAAGATTCGACGGAGCAGGGAAACTGTACGACGCCGCAATCGTACATTTCTGGTCGAATGTTCTGCCTACAAGCTATAGTGGAATTCTAATGTTGCATGACACTAGTAATAATTATATATATTACAATAATTATTGTATTAATTATTATTACTAATCAACCAACATTAGAATTCTTCTATAGCCTATGGGCGGAGCATTTGACCATAAATGTCCACTTGCGGCAACTGCTTCGTCGAATCTTCATGTCAAATCTTTTCTCTCTATGTCGAATAATCTTGGATTAATAGAGTTAGGTTAGGCACATTCAACCTTTTTTGCTATTGTCTCTATAATGTCGAATCTTTTCTCTCTATGTAGAATAATCTTGGACTAATAGAGCTAAGGTTAGGCACATTCGACCACAGGTTTGATGGACACAGATCACTATTGTCAGCGTTATGTCGAATCTTCTATCTATATTGAACTGTTGTTGCAACGAAAATGAAAATAAAGCATTTGTTTATGTTGGATCTTTTGGTTTTCGGACTCTGCACGTTTGTTATCGTTTGTTTAAACAATAACGAAAATACCCGAAATTCGGAAGAAAATGCACATGTCTAACATTTACTATAGCGCTGAAAAATGATCCTGAAGTCCCGGAAAATAGCACCCAATTAAGGCCAATTAAGTCTTCAACTCTCAGAAACTGGGCGCTAATGCAAATGGAAAGCAGTGCTATTGCCGGAAAACATGCCTGTCAGATCACATATGCGGGAATAGTGGAAGTCAATGGGGCTTGAACCTGCAAAATCCAAAGTTCTCACTGAAGGCTTAAATGCAAGATGTTTGCCATAAAATGTGTATGGGGACCTGGGTCCTGCCCCAGGGGACATGTATCAATTGAAAAAAACATTTTAAAACCGTAATTTTTCAGGAACAGTGATTTTAATAATGCTTAAAGTGAAGCAATAAAAATTAAAAATTCCTTTAAATATCATGCCTGGGGGGTGTCTATAGTATGCCTGTAAAGTAGCGCATCTTTCCTGTGTTTATTACTGTACCGCAGCAAAATGACAGAAAAAAAATGTCTTTTAAAATTGCTTGCGGCTGTAGTGAATTGCCGATTCCCGGCAATATAGAGTAAAAATCAAAGAAAAAAAGGGCGTGGGTTTCCCCCACCAGTCCATACCAGGTCCTTCGAGTCTGGTATGGATATTAAGGGGAACTCCATGCCAAAATAAAAAAATGGTGTGGGAGTCCCCCCAAAATCCATACCAGACCCTTATCCGAGCACGCAACCTGGCAGGTCAGGAAAGGGAGGGGATGAGCAAGCGCCCCCCCTCCTGAACCATATCAGGCCACATGCCCTCAACATTGGGAGGGTGCTTTGGCGTCCCCCCAAAGTGCGTTGTCCCTTTGGTGATGGGTGACAAGGGCCTCATCCCCACAACCCTTGCCTGGTGGTTGTGGGGGGTCTGCCGGCAGGGGGCTTATAGGATTCTGGAAGCCCCCTTTAAGAAGGGGGCCCCCAGATCCTGCCCCCTATGTAAATGGATATGGGATACATATGTTCCCCCAACTATTCGCCAAAAAAAGCTGTGAAATGTGACAAAAGACAATAGCCGGTTTTTGACAATTCCTTATTAAAAATGTTTTCTTCTTTCCCTCACTTCTTCCTCCATTTTCCTCCTGTCTTCCTTCGGTTTTCTCCTTTTTCCTCCAGCTGCTTCTTAACCTGCTTCTTCCTCCATCTTCCTCAGCTTCTTCCTATGGTCTTCTCCATCTTCCTCCGGTTTCTTCTTCTCCAGCTTTGTCCTCCGGTCTTTCTCCTCCGCCGCTACCACTGAACATTCAAAGAACGAACCTCCTCCAATGCTGCGATGACATCACTCCGAGACCCCACCCCTTGTGACTTCATCACCCGGGGCATGATGGGTCAGTGATAGGACAAGGGGGGGCTCTCCTGCTGATTTCATGCGATGGCTATGCCCCATAGTTATATATGATATGTGCGCTATGGAAGTGGACAGATTGGCTGGCCACAGCGTCGGAGGAGGCTCGTTGTTTTCATGTTTAGCAGGTCGGTGGCAGGATACAGGATACATGGTGCTACATTTAGCAAAACAGTTAGCAATTGTGTTTTAAGGGCCCTGCTCATAGGAGATTACAATCTAAAATTTGTCTAAACCTTAGAGTGGACACAGCTTTACTTTCAGTGTATAACGTGTAACATTTCATACTACAACTCACCCACCAGCCCACATCATTTTTATCTGCAAGATTATAGAAAGATACTTAACAGTCATTATTCTTACAAAGCATAACAACATAATATTAAAAAAGACATAAATTCAAAATATAACACCCACCACCAGCCCACAACCCACACACATACATAGGTGACCATGTTCTGCTGGAAGCTGCATTTCTGTGTACATGCTTAAGCAATGAAATCAAAGAGTAGAAGGTCAGCACATGCTCCCAAACCATGTTTGCATGGTCAGACAGAAACAATACACACACACAACATTGACAGCATGGCCACAGAAGTCCACTTTTGATTGAAAAAATGCACAAGAATTTCAGCAAACAAACAGCCCTAGTTGGGCATTTATCAATGTACACAATATCATTCCTTCTCCCCCACAAATCACAGCTAAAAACCTGGTCTTCTCAGGCCAAACAAGCACCCCCTACTGCAGCCCTTTATATAAGATAGGTTGTATTCTTAGCACACTGACACATGCTCAATAGAAGTACATGCCCACCAGTATCTTTCAATCTGTCTCTTCATGTATGTCTAAAGTGATGAGCAAGAACACATAATACTATTTGCAACTGTGTTAGCCCTTGGCTATATGCATCAAATCTCCAACTACAGGCCAAAGATCGAAGTTCATTTGCATGCACATTAACAAAGCAACAATTTTCTAAGGACATGTACCTGTGCATTGTAAACCCTACACATTTAAATGTCCAAGTCCCTGGGCATGATTAGTGCTAACAAACATCAGTCCCTGGCTGCAATGAGCTTCCAATCTAAAGTCCAAAACTAACTTTCTTACATTAGAGACTATTTCGACAGGAGACAAATAAAATACCAGCATGTCTTTGGATTGTGGTGAGAAACTCACACAGGGAGAACATATAAAACTTCAACACAAGCATTAGGATGTTGGGGAATTGAACCAGCAACCCCAGTGCTGCTAGACAAAATTGCTATCCATTCAGCCAGCGGGCAGCCTCACACATGTTGCCTGCATCTCTCTGATGTGAACCAGCCCTAAGTCCATAGCCATGCTTAGTGTCACAAGCAATATACAATATATTGTCTGAAGTATTGGGATGCCTGCCTTTATATGCACATCAACTATAATGGCATCCCAGTCTTTGTCCGTAGGTTTCAAAATTCATTGGCCCACCCTTTGCAGCTATAACAGCTTCAACTCTTTTGGGAAAGCTGTCCACAAGATTTAGGAGTGTGTCTATGGGAATGTTTGACCATTCTTTCAAAAGTGCATTTGTGAGGTCAGGCACTGATGTTGGATGAGAAGGCCTGGCTTAGATTATCCACTCTGATTCATCCCCAAGGTGTTCTGTTGTGTTGAGATCAGGACTCTGTGCAGGCCAGTCAAGTTCCTGCACCCCAAACTCACTCATCCATGTTTTTATGGACCTTGCTTTGTGCACTGGTCCAAATCATTTGGTAGAGTGGGGAATATAATCTGGGGTTGTTTTTCAGGGGTTGGGCTTGGCCTCTTAGTTCCAGTGAAGGGAACTCCTAAGGCATCAGCATACCAAGAGATTTTGGACAATTTCCTGCTCCCAACTTTGTTGGAACTGTTTGGAGATGGCCACTTCCAGTTCCAACATGACTGCACACAGTGTACAAAGCAGGTCTATAAAGACATGGATGAGTGAGTTCGGGGTGGAGGAACTTGACTGGCCTGCACAGAGTCCTGAACTCAGCACAGCACAGGGATGGTGGGAACCCCTCATAATGATAAATTCATCATAAAGAAAATTCGTAATTGTTACGAAAAGTTAACAAACCTAAAAGTTAAAACCCCAGGAAGTCAGCACAGCACAGGGATGGTGGGAACCCCTCATAATGGACACAGCGTATGTACACTCAGACCCAGCAACTCAGCACAGGGATGGTGGGAACCCCTCATAATGGACACAGCAGGTGTACAGACCTGGGAACTCAGCACAGGGATGGTGGGAACCCTATGGGAATTTTTATGCTTACAAATTTTATACGAAATACGAAACTTCGTTAACGAATTTCAGATCCAAATTAACAGAAACGTGACTGGTGTTTTGTTCAGCAATCAGAGGAAGTCAGCATAGCACAGGGATGGTGGGAACCCCTCATAATGATAAATTCATCATAACAAACTTTTGTTATTTTGCGAAAAGTTTTCAAATCTAATGAAAATTCGTATTTCGCACGAATCCGAATTGAATTTCAGACATGAATTACGAAATACGAATTAATTTGCATACGAAACGGAACTAAATGAAACAAATTTTTTGACGGCACACATGTCTAATACTGAATATTTCAGTACCATTTAAGCAATTCAGTACCATGTGCACTACTCCAGGTTTTAGCAGGGTAATGCCCCGTACACACGGTCGGATTTTCCGATGGAAAAATGTGTGATAGGACCTTGTTGTCGGAAATTCCGACCGTGTGTAGGCTCCATCACACATTTTCCATCGGATTTTCCGACACACAAAGTTTGAGAGCAGGATATAAAATTTTCGGACAACAAAATCCATTGTCGGAAATTCCGATCGTGTGTACACAAATCCGACGGACAAAGTGCCACGCATGCTCAGAATAAATAAAGAGATGAAAGCTATTGGCCACTGCCCCGTTTATAGTCCCGACATACGTGTTTTACGTCACCGCGTTTAGAACGATTGGATTTTCCGACAACTTTGTATGACCGTGTGTATGCAAGACAAGTTTGAGCCAACATCCATCAGAAAAAATCCTAGGATTTTGTTGTCGGAATGTCCGAACAAAGTCCGACCGTGTGTATGGGGCATTAGGGTTTGGACTCTATTTGGTTTCAGGGAACTATAGTAAATTTGATTTTGGGAGTATTTTTTTACCAGCGCTATAGGGAATACAGTTTTAGCACTAATTCATGCTAATTAGCGCTGCAGCGCTATAGTAAATGACCCCCATAGTTTTTGATTTCAGCTATTTATGTAGTAAGAATTCAACTGGAGTTCAATGTAAAATTTAATTCGATTCAAATTTCATTACGTTATCTGGAGCATTCGGTAAAATTAGTTTAAATTGTAATTTGGGTATTCAGATATATCTGAATCTCTGAATAATGAAACATTTGTCTGAATATTAATTTGGAAGGAAACAAACCTCACATGTCTATTCTAAAGTTTAGAGGTAAATGGGAGCACATAGATGGTTCTTAAATTGTTCAGGTTGGTGGGGTGCAGTGAAGGATTTTTGAGCATGGAGATGATATGTGCATACTTTAGAGGGGAGGGGAAGGTTTCAGTGGAGGGGGAGATATTGAAGATGTGAGTGAGAGAGCATTGGATAGACGAAGAAGGTGACAGGTGCTAAGGTGGTCATCTGAAAGAAGAATGGTAACCTCTTCTGTTGTAGCTGGGTCAAAAGAGGAAAGTATCAAATGTGCTTTTAGACAGAGTATGTCAAATGGGGAAGATATCTTTGCAGTGGAGATATCCTCACGAACAGCATCAAACTTGTCTTTGAAGGGATTGAAAATCTCTTGCACAGTGAGTGACTTAGTGGGTGGAGGTGGTGGGGGACATAGTGGAAAGTTAAAGGCAGAGAAGCGTCAATGAGGACCAGATGAAAGAGTATTAATATGAGCTTTATTTTTATGCCAAAGTCACTCAAGAACACAGCTGTCTCTTAAGGTTTCTGGTGTTGTCAAGTGGTGTGCAGTAGCAATATAGAGACGCAAATGTTTAAAGTGGGGAAGGTTTATATGGGTAATAATTTTCTGCTGGGAGGTACAAGTAGTTGAAGACAAGGACACTATGAAACTGGTATCAGAGAGAGGAAAGGAGGTGTTGACAAGGTTGCTAGGAGTGCAGAGATGGGAGAATACAAGGTCAAGGAGGTTCTCATTGGAGTGAATATAAGTGTATGTCCATTGTGTTCAAAAAGATCAAAACATCTTGGTTAAGTTGAAGAGTTGAGATGTTGCCGGGTTGTTACCATTAAAGGGAATGTCAAAGTCACTAAAAATGAAAATGGATATTTCAGTGGGTAACCAAGCAGAGAAGGGTAACCAAGCAGAGAAGTCACCAAGGAATAATGTAATAGTGTAATAGTCGGGCAGAAGGCAGATAAATCACTGCAATCCTCAGAGAAATTGGAGAAAACAGACAAATACAGTGAGCTCAAAGAGGAGAGGGATAGAGAGTTAGGTGCAGGAAGGACTTGAAAGGTGCTGAGTGGGGATAGAAGGAATCCAAATTCACCTGTCTACTGGATCTGGGAAGTTTACTTTTTTTAAATAAACGTCTGCTTTAAAAGAGCTCCTGGAATAACCTAATCCAACATTTATATTTGAAATGGATGATTAGTGATTATTATTGAATACCATACTGCGTGGACAAAATGTTTTGACTAAAAACATGTCTAAGATTTACACTTCCTTGGACTGCACTTTTTGCCCTTAGTGATAGTGGCTACTATAAATATTACATTTAAGGATTGCCCTTGTAGCACATTGCACTTTTGTTAAATTACATTTACATATTTATGGTTCACATATGGGTGATATACAATATATACTGAAGGGATTTATATTAATTGGTGGAAAAAGGGTTTAATTAAAAATGATCTATTCATTTGTTTAAGATCTTTTATTGCACAGGGTTTATATATTGATAAGTTTAGTACTGTGCACTATTTATTTACTCTTCCGTAGCACGCCCACAATTCCCCCTCCTCCTGCCACAATATAGTCTCTTCCCTTCTGGGAATGTCTATCATCTGTTCTGGCCCAGCTCTTCTGCCCCACCCCTCACTTCTCTACATAACCTTTTTTTGTAGCTGCCTAGGGAGTAAAGTAGAACTAAACTCTCTCAATCAGCATTAACTATTTTTAATCCTTATGTTGCTAGAATTGGTAAATAGATGGTAGGCTATATTATATTTACTTGTTTTAACATTTTTAAGCTTTACATTTCTTTAATTGCTTTCTGGCCAAAGTCTAAATGATGTCATACATCCAGTGAGTCTTCAGCCTGCATGCTTGAGTTAAGTACAGAAGTATACAGGCATACCCCACTTTGATGTACACAATGGGACCAGAGCATGTGTGTAAAATGAAAATGTACTTAAAGTGAAGCAATACCTTTTTTCACTTCTAGGGTGTAGTGGGGGGTCAGGGGCTGTAGTGGGGGTGTCAGGGGCACACTGAAACAGGGCAGGCTACGCTCTTGAAGCTTCAGCTCCTTCTACTGTGGCTGCAAAATGTCTGTACAGTACTTGCGAAACATGTTACATACACTCGCGGGTATGTCCGTACTCGAGTGTACGTAAAGTGAGTGTACTTAAAGCGGTGCGGGGTATACCTGTAATTCAAAAAACATCTATTGCTAAAAAAAAAAAGAGAGCAGAAGGAATCCAAGAAGAGCAGAAGGAATCCACTGCTTAAAATAGTAGGAAGTGTTTCTCAAAGTACATTTTCAACAAAATAAGGCATAAATGGATGGACGAGTTTGTGTTGCATATTAAAGATGAATTAAATTGTCAGCTTGTGGTGCGTACATATCATAGAATGTCACTTCAGAGACAGTTTTCAGCCTGCTGGGGCTGTCCACTTCACATACAAGGTGAAGGCACCCAGAAGTAGTCCTTGACTTTTTATATAGCCACACAAGGGACTCCTTTACAGGTAAATAACATGCAGAAAAAAAATTATAGGTGCACATAATCTTATGGGGAGATAAGAAAATGAATTTTCTGGTGACAATGGCTCTTTAAATTTGTGGAGGAAGGGATTTACATTGTTTTGTTTTTTTTTACTTGATCATGCATATTGCCACATGTTTTGGATCTGTAAAATGATAGCAGAAATACTGCTTATATGTAGACTTCAATATTCCAGGCATATTGTGCTTAATATACATTTTTTATTATTATGATCACATACCTCTTCCACAGACTGACATTCTGACATGAAGAGATGGTGTTGAAACTTGCTTCAGAGTGGTGGAAATGGTCCGTGTATCGATGTAACAGATACTCTGCTTCCTTTTCAATGCTCCTTTGATAAATTACACTACAGAGATTTTTGATTATCACATTTGCTGAAAGTATGTCTGTCTAATGGAATAATTATATGGTATTTTTGCTTTAGTATAATTTTCTACTAGAAATACAATAGTGTGTATGATATAGTTGGTTAATATTGTTTATTATATTTAACTATATTTATTATATTTAACATTTCCAGAGCTATGCCACTAAACATTTGGGAGGTGGATACAAAAATTCTAATGAAATTATGTAATATTTACAGCATTTCTTTACTGTTTCTTTTGCTCTAACAGTGCAAATAGTCTTAATTGTACAGTATGTAACTACCCCAAGACCTTGATGCCAGGGTCCCAATTATACAAGAAAGGGGGAAATGTATAACCAATACACTGGGACTTTACATGAGGTGCATAAAAGGAGATGCACCCCCATCGCTAATCTGGATAAAAAAATAAAAGGTTTGGGACTTTAAATGAGGCAGTTATTAACACAATTGTAAAAAGTAATTGACACGTTTATTAACATGGGCAATGAAGACCCATAACAACAAGTAGGTACATAGAGGATAAAATCCTGAACATGCAGAACAAAGCAAATTAGCAAGATGAAATATAAATACATATAAAATAGGACCATATAGGACAGTATATACCATGTCAGAAACCACATATGCAATATAGGTAAGTATAGTAGAGTAGCCATAGTAGATGGAAATGAAATATGGTAGTGCCATGTATGAGGTGGAGGCTGCAGCTTGTAAAGCTTGATGCGTTTCATTGATAAATCAGACTCATCAGGAGCGGATGCTGCATAGTCTAGAAATAATAATAATAATAATAATAATAAAAAGTAAAAAGGGTATATGCAGTGGTCTAGATGGAAAAACATGTTGTAAAGAATATAGGAAAATTAATAGTCTAATTCAAAAGACTTATAACCCATTAGAGGTTCAACCTGAGCGGTACTGGTGTGGGTGGGTTGCCACATGTGCATCTCCTGAGAGCCGAGGTGTTGGGATCTGCAGGAACACCGGGCCACACACACACGTATCTCCAACAAACAGAAAAGGTCATTGTGATATAGTAAAAATTGTGCCAGTAATTGGCTACAACAGGGTCTGTGAAGTAAATAGAAAAATTATTACTATATGTGGCCAATCAGGTGAAACTGCTGTAAGAGGTGTAGGCAAACCAATATCGAATGGGGGTACATGGAAATCCAACTATAACTACCACTCTTTATGATGTGCTCACAAACATTGTTTACAGAATAAAATATCATTATTCTTCTGTATTTGCCTTCTCAAAATGTTATCTACAATTATTGGTATTTTTTAATATCTCTTACATAGATGACATAGAAAGTGGTATATGAGTTTTTAGTATTGGTAGTCTAGTGCTGTTATATGTCAATGCTGGAAACAAACTGAAATGATCTAATTTCCATAAGTGCAACAAACCTCAAAAGTATTCATAACATTAAAGCCCTCTTAATAGTCTCTTCCTCTACTGGAACATTTATCCCAACCCTTAAAATTAACCTCTTACCTAACCCTTCTGGTCAAAACATAAAACGTTACCTTTAACCTAAACCTTTAAACTTAAGGTATAACTAAAGACAAAACTTTACTTTAAAAAATTGGATGCTGTACAGTGGTGATGGGTTAGACCCCCTGTCAGGTTTTCATTGCTGTCTGTATCCTTGTTAGGCAAATTCATTCTCTCTAATTGTCCTGATCACCAATGTCGCCAGAAATGAAACTGAAGGTAAATCCAAAAAAAAATTATTTTAATTTGCTGCCAGAATAGGAATAGAGAGTAAATATTCCAATGGGGGAAAGGGCAGTGGTTTATTGTACTTTATCCTTCCTTCTAATATTTAACCTAGTTCTTAAATTTAGCCCTCAAAGGGTACTTTCAGTCCTCCTAACTTAAAGTACACCACACCCCCTTTAGAGCACCCAGACATCCTTTTAAAAATGACATGCCCATTTTCCACGTGTTTTCAATCGAGTTTGATAACATCGCAAGTACTCTGCACCCTTTTCTTCCTCTGCCGGTGGATAATTCCTAAATGCTGCAGAGTGTAGTTCCACATAATGTGGGAAAAGTATTTTAGTGGCAACTACACCATGGCAGAGCATAAATCTTTTTCTAGATGCTTTCTTCATAAGCACATCACACCACTGCTCCCTAGATGGGTCTCACAAACTCTTAGACCAAACTTAAATCTATGTGCTTTCCTTCACCAGGAATAGCATCTTACTAGGTCACAAATGTACTATCCCAACACTAGTTTCTCTCCAGCCTCCAATGGACAGAGCGTCACTAGGACACAGGTTTATCACAGCTTCGCTAAAGCCTCTCCCATGCAAAAGAAAAACCAAACATTTCTCTCTCATGGGCCATCCCTTGGTATAAAAATCCTAATTATTATTGTTTCTATTCCTATTCGGTCCATTACATTTCTGGTTCTATGAGCCCAGCTGCTTCTTTCATGGCCTCAACCATCACTCCACTTTCAACCTCCCTGTATCTGTTACAGATCATACTATTGCAGTTAACATTCAAACTTTTTTTTTTACTAAAAATGTTATTCTGTGCAGGCATCAATTCTTAATTTCAATGTAGCTCCAATATGCTAATTTAGGTTTTCACTCAAACACTTTCCTCCAGGCCCCTTATTCAGGTTGGAGGGCCACTGATTCTTCATTAAGGTCTGAACTTCACAAAAGAGATATTCTCAATGGCATCTGGGGGGATATAGCCAATTGTGCCATTCTCCTTTGGATTGAGAAAATTTGGACATCATCTACAAGATGATTTCACATCCACTTAAATCTCAGTAGAGAACAAAGACCCAATGTCCTCCCTACTCATTTCCAAGGTACAATGTAGCATCACACACATTTATGTGTTTCCACTTGACCAAGTTAATCGACCAATCACAGAAAGAATAAAGAACTCTTAAAAGTCCAATAAGGACCCCTTTACATTGACATTCTTAAATAAGGGAAGTCATATTTGCTTGTTTCAAATCCAGGCTGCACCTTTCATGGTATAAACACTGTCCGTAAACTCTAGTGAATCATAGTGCATTGAAATAATCTCTCAATGTTTGCCTGAAAGGAACATAGACTGATGTCATCAGTCTAGGGACTTTCACGGGGAAGTGATTAGTGTGTTCAGTGAAGTGTTGTGGCAGGACACAAGTAAGAGGCAACAGGAAGCTAATTTGTATGAGACTATAGTTGAACTGCGTCATTGGGATGGATTTGTACACTGTCTTGTCATAGGGTTACCAGAAGGTATTGAATTTTGTTAGATATTTTGAGAAAACACAAAAAAATCTTAGCCCAGGAAGTAGATGATGACCTTGGGAAATGGCCCTGAACTTCTGGAAAGAAAGGAATTGAAGGCATTGTCAGAGAAAGTGCTATGACTTCTTAAGAGGTAGAAAATAAATACCTGTAAGCTTTACATAGTAGCTAGCACTTTTTTTAGGTGTAACAATATGCTTAACATAAGATATTTATAGGTCTGTGCTATGGATTTCCTCATCTTATTTTGAAATGCTGGGAGGCAGACACCTTACAATTTTGACAGAAAACTGAAGACAGTACAATTCAAGCTGTAAATCCCAAGTGGAAGATGGGACGTAAAAGTTTACCTTTTTTTGGAGCATGTTGGGATTGGATTATTTAATTAAAGAGTGGAAGCTTGACAAACTTTTATACCTCCTATCATGTTATTGGACAATCAGTATCTGTGGTCTGAATTCAACCCCCAATAATAGTGAGAATGGTTGGTGGCGCTAATCCCCACTGACTGTGAGAGTGAATAATGACACTGAAACCCACATTCACTAATAACAAAAAAGAGTGAACTAAATGAATAAAAAGGATGACTAATAATCATCCATACACAATACAATATCATGACTGTACTAATGTAAATCACCTTGAACTAGTGTTGAAGCATAAGATAAACTAATCAACATCTATGGTGAATTGAGCACAGCATATGTGAAATAGATGATCTATATAAAAAAAAAATCTAGTGGAATAGAAAATCACTAAACCAAGTGAATACATACACAATAAAGCTGAATGCATGACATTGACTGAAATGCAAAACAAATAAATGAACATATATGAGATGATGGGACATTAATTACACCTCGTGACCAGTGTGTAAAGATGGTATCGCTATACCAACAATAGTGAACCTCCAAAAATGAGACTAAAAATGAAAAAAATATACAGTCCACATGTAGTGTGATAAAAAGAGTTCCAAGGGTGATGATATCTCCAATATAAAGCACTGTGATTCTAGTATCCACCACAACTCAGTGACGTGATTCCACTCCCTTCTGAAATTCAAACTCACCAGCTGTTATAGCCTCACACTCTCGTGTTTGGCCAGAATTGCCTCAACCCACTCACATGGGGGTTAACATGCAATCTTTAATATCCAATGCTGTATAAATAGAGCGTTCCCCTTGAGGCAGTGGTTCCACATGTGAGATAAAAAAATGCTTCAATAGTGTGATACCAAACATTTATTAAAAATTGAACCAACACCAATGTACTCACATGTAGATAAAAACAGTAGGCAAATCACTTCACAGCAATCGGATCAAATCACAGCAGTTTATGCAGCAGTAACGACACAGCAAACAACCGGCCATGGCGGACCCAGGAAGTATGGATACTAGCGATTGTCTCAACCGTTTGTAGAAATCGTTCCTCCACTGATCCTTTTGACAATCAGTATCTGCCTTTACACTTTGTATGGTGACTCAATTACGCATGTGGCTATACATTGAAACACTCATTAGAACTGATCAAAGGATCTTGGATAAGTAGCAAAACATCTTCATATTCAATTGAATGTGACTAACTACTACTAGCTATGACAATGCCATGGCAGGCTATTAGCCATACCTTGGAAAAAAGATAACTTCCATAGACATACAGGTAGCAGATTATAATTTTAGACCATTGGCCATCTCTCCCTACTACTTCAAAAAATATACAGTTATGGTAGGAGAAAATGTTTGAACATTCAATACTTGGCTTGCCAATAGCTTATTTTAATGTAAACGTAAAATAGTTTTGGAGGTTTACCTCTAATCTTTAGTATTCATTTTAAATGCCTAATGCTTAATGTCAATGTAAAAAAACAAAAAACACTAGGTTCAGAATCACAAAGGTTTGTTTTTCTAATGCCATATTTCATTTATTACTTAAAAAAAAAAAAAGTTAATACATTCTATTCCTGCAATTCACAAAAAATATTTAATAAGAACTATAGTAAACACAGGATGAATAATACAAAAATGTACAAGCCATGCCAACATTGAATCAGAACATGTTTTGAAAAGTATGAGAAAAAGTTCAGACATAAGGAATTGTAATCTGCAATCTAAACCATATTATGCAAGTGTCCTCTGTTTTCATTTTCTTTTCACTGGCAGGATTTGTATTTATTACATTTTGGAAAGTCTCCGGCTTTTGAAGTGTAAAAGTCTAGGAACAAGCTGTGCTGTATTAACATAATTACTGTGCAAAAATATCTTTTTACACTTTAGATTTTTTTCTTATACTATTTTCCCCAATATATGACAAGCATCTCATTTTAATTAATTTATCCCTGAGAGTTTTACATTTTACATTACAAAATGTATATGCTGCAATGTGTGTTTGGTAGTAATTTTAGAAGATGTGGACTAAACTGAAACTCCAAGGAAAACTGGGCTCCTGGTCAATTTTAGCATTGCATTGTCTTTAACAAGCTATAACAGTAAAAAGAAAATATTATATATATATATATATATATATATATATATATATATATATATACACACACACACACACACACACACACACAGTATCCCACAAAGTGAGTGCACCCCTCACATTTTTGTAAATATTTTATTATATCTTTTCATGTGACAACACTGAAGAAATTACAATTTGCTACAATGTAAAGTAGTGAGTGTACAACTTGTATAACAGTGTAAGTTTGCTGTCCCCTCAAAATAACTCAACACAACCATTAATATCTAAACTGATGGCAATAAAAGTCAGTACACAAATTGGGCCCAATTAGCCATTTTCCCTCCCCAGTGTCATGTGGCTCGTTAGTATTACAAGGCCTCAGGTGTGAATGGGGAGCAGGTGTGTTAAATTTGGTGTTATCACTCTCACTCTCTCTCTCTTATACTGGTCACTGGAAGTTCAACATGGCTCCTCACGGCAAAGAACTCTCTGAGTATCTGAAAAAAAGAATTGTTGCGCTACATAAAGATGGCCTAGGCGGTTCAAAACTCCTGTCCTCAGGGCCCACTAACAGGCCAGGTTTGCAAGATAACTGAACTACATCACAGGTGATATCATTTGCTGCTCAGTGATTGCAGTATTCTAGTTTGCATCTCCCCCGAGGTAATACTTAAAATCTGGCCTGTTAGTGGGCCCTGAGGACAGGAGTTGAGAACCACTAGCCTAGGCTATAAGAAGATTGCCAAGACTCTGAAACTGAGCTGAAGCATGGTGGCCAAAACCATACAGTGGTTTAACAGGACAGGTACCACTCAGAACTGGCTTCGCCATGGTCGACCAAAGAAGTTGAGTTCACATGCTCAGCGCCCAGAGGTTGTCTTTGGGAAATAGACGTATGAGTGCTGCCAGCATTGCTGCAGAGGTTGAAGGGGGGGGTCAGCCTGTCAGTGCTTTGACCATATCCCGCAAATTGAAATTAGTCTGAATGGCTGTCATCCCAGAAGGAAGCCTCTTCTAAAGATGATGCACAAGAAAGCCAGCAAACAGTTTGCTGAAGACAAGCAGACTAAGGACATGGATTACTGGAACCATGTCCTGTGGTCTGATGAGCCAATGGGACAAATTAAATAAACTTAATTGGTTCAGATGTTGTCAAGCGTGTATGCGGCAACCAGGTGAGTGTTGTATATGTTGTAATATGTTCACCGATTTATGTGGGACATTGTTGTGTGTATGTACACATGCAGTCAATGTTGACAAGGCCAGAATTTAATGGACAATGGTTGATTTGTCCAACTGAATTTTAACATAGCAAGGGGACAGCTGAAGACTCTTTGATGTGTTAATCTTATGCAAGTCTATTTGAACATCTCAAAGGGTATTCAGGTGGTATATGTTAATCTAATCTAATTACATATATCTAAAGGGGACTTGTTGATGTTGATATGTGGGAGTGCAAATTGGGGTGGTTTATGACTACAGCTGTTCACAGCTGGGAGTTGTCTGTTTGAAAGACTGAAGCTAATCAAAGTCCTAAATTGAAATGGCCAATCAAATTGCTCAGCCATTCAATATTTAGTGAATATAACACGGCATTCAGTCTATAGTTTTTAAAGGTGAGGCTTGTCTGTGTATGGCTGGGAACACACAGGCCTAGGAATATGGATCTCTGAATTATATCTACTCTGTCGGATTTTTTTGTCATCTGTGGACTTTGGACTTTGTTCTGTGTTGGAAGTCAATAAAGTGCATCTCTCTGGAAGAATTGGGTTGCAGGCAGTATTCCAACATGATAATGACCCCAAACACACCTCCAAGACAACCACTGCCTTGCTAAAGAAGCTGAGGGTAAAGGTGATGGACTGGCCAAGCATGCCTCCAGACCTAAACCCTATTGAGCATATGTGGGTTATCCTCAAATGGAAGGTGGAAGAGCGTAAGGTCTCTAACATCCACCAGTTCCATGAGGTCGTCATAGAGAAGTGGAAGAGGACACCAGTGGCAAACTGTGAAGCTCTGGTGAACCCCATGCCCAAGAGGGTTACGGCAATGCTGGAAAATCATGGTGGCCACACATAGTATTGACACTTTGGGCCCAATTTGGACATTTTCACTTAGGGGTGTACTCACTTTTGTTGCCAGCAGTTTAGACATTAATGGCTGTGTGTTGAGTTATTTTGAGGGGACAGCAAATTTACACTGTTATACAAGCTGTACACTCACTAGTTTACATTGTAGCAAAGTGTAATTTCATCAGTGTTGTCACATGAAAAGATATAAAATATTTACAAAAATGTGAGGGGTGTACTCACTTTTGTGAGATAATATAAATATATAATCTATCCAAAAATAGGGTGGGTTACTTCCTCTTTTCCTCTTTTTTTCAGGAGTTCAGTGTCAGGGTGGACTCCTAATCTTCCACCAATATCCAATAGAAAAAACAACAGGACATGTTCTCCAATAAAAAAATATTTTTTTTATCTAATTGCTCTTGAAGACATATTTATCTATGTCTTGAAGAGCAATTAGTTAAAAATATTTTTGCATTGGAGAACGAACGTGTCCCCGTTGTTTTTTCTATTGGATATTGGTGGAAGATTGGGAGTCCACCCTGACACTGAACTCCTGAAAAAAAGAGGAACAGAGGAAGTAACCCACCCTATTTATAGATATAAATAGAAAGTGCAAAAAAATGCAAAAAATGTGCAAAAAATTTTTGAAAGATAGCCAAATAATAAAAGCCGCAAACTTCAGGAGTGTTTTAGACACCTAAAATCCCTTGGATAAATAATTAATAGAAGTTGCGCTGATATTAACCTTCCAAACAAAGAGCAGTAAAATAAATAAATATGTAAGGAAGATAGGGGGCTCTAGATACCATAATATTCAAGTGCTCTAAATAAATATATCTCCTGCATTACCAAAAAAATGGAAATGTAAGAAAGCTAGGGGGCGCTAGATACCATACTAATCAAGTGCTTTAAATAAATAATTCTCCTGCATTACCAAAAAAATGAAAAACATAATAATGACAAATCATAATTAGATTACACATTGAAGTGCCCACACTAGTGAAAAAAATATATAGTGATTGATTGTCCACATAAAAAAGTGATTTGAAGTGGTTGAAGTGATATCTTTCAATATTATCCCAATCTTGTTGCTGTAAACAAAAGGTTTTCCATCACCAAAGGAAAATAAAAAAAGGAAAACACCTCGAAGTAGTAGATATCTGCTTACCAGATACCAATGACTCCTTTAGTTAAAAAGAGAGTCACTAGCGCTTGTGCAGGGTTGTGCCTGTTCACATGGATGGCCGGACTGTGGTTGGTATTATAGGCATGGATCGTTCCCGTCAAGTTCATTCAAGATAGGATAAGGATACATAGGAAACAAAAACAGTCTCCATAGCGTAAAACCATTTATTAAAAAAGTAAACAAATTAAAAAGCCAAATGGCCGCTTACATTGGTGGGTGCCTACCCGGCACTGGGGCTGCTTGCATGTCAGGGTGACTTCGCAGTCAGAAAAAGCCTTTCATGTCTCCTCCACGCTGCCATGCGTTCCAGCTTACACAGGGGGGCAGCCAAAGGATCCGGATGTTGTTGGGTGATAGGACATGTGAACACGTACCGCTCCGACGTACGTTTCGTAGTGAACGTCTTCAGGGAAGCGTGTTGTTTACAGCAACAAGATTGGGATAATATTGAAAGACATCACTTCAACCACTTCAAATCACTTTTTTATGTGGACAATCAATCACTACATATTTTTTTCACTAGTGTGGGCACTTCAATGTGTAATCTAATTATGATTTGTCATTATTACGTTTTTCATTTTTTTGGTAATGCAGGAGAATTATTTATTTAAAGCACTTGATTAGTATGGTATCTGGCGCCCCCTAGCTTTCTTACATTTCCATTTTTTTGGTAATGCAGGAGATATATTTATTTAGAGCACTTGAATATTATGGTATCTAGCGCCCCCTATCTTCCTTACATTCCTTTTTTTGATTATCTATTTTTTTGATTATTCAAAAATTGGGGAGCAGCTTACACTGATTGTTTATATATTTCCACAAATTTTCTTTATTGTTGGGAATGTTTTCTTACTAGATGTATCACCAGTATATGTAATTCATATATATTATCTGCTATCGACACCACTGGCGCGAAGGTTTTTACTATTTTCTACTGCTTGAGTTTAAATAAATATGTGTGTTCACATATTTGAGCACACATATTTATTTATTTTACTGCTCTTTGTTTGGAAGGTTAATATCAGCGCAACTTCTATTAATAATATAATATATATATATAGGGATGAGCCGAACACCCCCTGTTCGATTCGCACCAGAACATGCGAACAGGAAAAAAGTTCACTCGAACACGCGAACACCGTTAAAGTCTATGGGACACGAACATGAATAATCAAAAGTGCTAATTTTAAAGGCTTATATGCAAGTTATTGTCATAAAAAGTGTTTGGGGACCCGGGTCCTGCCCCAGGGGACATGGATCAATGCAAAAAAAAGTTTTAAAAACGGCCGTTTTTTCAGGAGCAGTGATTTTAATAATGCTTAAAGTCAAACAATAAAAGTGTAATATCCCTTTAAATTTCGTACCTGGGGGGTGTCTATGGTATGCCTGTAAAGGGGCGCATGTTTCCCGTGTTTAGAACAGTCTGACAGCAAAATGACATTTCGAAGGAAAAATTTCATTCAAAACTACCCGCGGCTATTGCATTGCCGACAATACACATAGAAGTTCATTGATAAAAACGGCATGGGAATTCAACACAGGGAAACCCCGAACCAAAATAAAAAAAAAAAATGATGTGGGAGTCTTCCTAAATTCCATACCAGGCCCTTCAGGTCTGGTATGGATATTAAGGGGAACCCCGGCCAAAATTTTAAAAAAAAATGACGTGGGGTTCCCCCTAAATTCCATACCAGACCATTGAGGGTTGATGACCACTGATCTAAACCAAATAAGTTTATCTTGGTCTCATCAGACCACCGGGCATGGTTCCAGTAATCCATGTCCTTAGTCTGCTTGTCTTTATCTCTGATGTGGAACAAGTAGATCGGGGAAAATAAGTCAGTATCTGCGTGCTTCTTTTGGGTCAGTGATTTGATGTATGCATGAAGCACGTGTGTAATAAGCAGTGCTAATACTTATTAATATTCTGTTTTAAATTATATATATGTATATATATATATATATATATATATATATATATACATATACATATATGTGTATATATATATATATATATATATATATATATATATATATATATATATATATATATATATATATATATATATATATATATATATATATATATATATATGTATGTATGTATGTATGTATGTATGTATGTATGTATGTATGTATGTATATATATATATATATATATATATATATATATATATATATATATATATGTATATATATATATATATATATATATATATATATATATATATATATTTTTTTTTTGTAACATTGGGGATTGTTAAGCTCAAGTGGATAGATGCGTTTTGGTGCAGTGAGTCCACATCAGATAGGCATTTATAGTTAAGGGCCTGGTAGTCCACGTTTATTAAAGGGAAAAACAAAACAAAAGTCCATCCAGGAATCCCACGCAGGGGTCCAAGCTTCAATTAAATACAAAAAATCCAAACGAAAATGCTAGCCCACCTGGCTACTCTTCAGCAGTAATGCTGCTATAGGGAACAGGCCCCTCAAACAAGCTGCTTTGATGCACACAGTCTTAGGCTCCTTGGTCACACACAGTTTCAAGAGCTTCAATAAAAAAAAAAGAAAGAGAAAACCTGCGCTATCAAGCAATAAATTAATATAACTGCAGCTGCAACAAAACCACAAATATCAATGAGGTGAAAAATTACATACAAAGAAAAAATTGTGCGCTTGCATTAGATATTTAAATCTATATTACTACATGATTATCATAATTAGATAAACAAATAAATAAAAAAAATAAATAAAAAACACCATCAAAGTTAATTGTGAGTGAATTAGAAAGTCGCAATGCTACAGAGCAAACAGCGACATGAAAGTCAAATATTAATATTGACCATTGCATACATATAAACCAACAATAAAGTTATAAACTGGTGTGCAAAAAAGAAAAAACAAAAAACAAAGGTTATTCCACCCAAGTGCAAAGTCATAAAGTTCAAAATTGCATCCTGAGTCGCAGGAAAAAGGACCTCCTTTATAGCAAGGTCTTAGAAGCATGCAGCTTTAGCCCTCTGCAGGGACAGTAGATGTCAGCTCACCACGCAGCTGGAGATGGTTCCGACACTTCCGCATTGATGTAAACACTCCCTTGTTTGGACTCGTAGGTAAAGAAGGGGAGAAAGAAAAAACTCCAATGGTATAGTATGTAAAAAAGGGGAATTTTATTGCCTCAGACAACTAGGCATCTTTAAAACATCCAAAACATAAAAGCCGGCAAAATATAAAAACAACAGGTTACATGGGGCTCTATGGCGATCTGGCGTACACTGCGTAGCCACGCCCTACATGTTTCGTGATAGGTCACGTCTTCAAAGGGGCACGGGCGACGCAGTGAACCACCGCCATTTATAGTACTACCTTACATTCAAGCCTCGTTTTCATCTGAGTTTCAATTACAATCTGAGCATGTGCAAAGGATACCAAGCCTCGATATGGCTCCCATTATAATGCTTCCTCTCTATTCAAGCCTCGTTTTCGTCCAAAGAACGAATTACGATCTGAGCATGTGCAAAGGATACCAAGCCTCGACGTAGCTCGCAGTATGAAACGCAAACCAGGAAGCTTGTTCCTGAATGTCATTAGCACACTTTATATGGCCAAAATTTTGTTCTCATCTCAAACTAATATATGTCATCTATTATAGGTCTAAGCAATTAGTTATTTTTGGGTCAAATCGTCCCATTTTACATACTGTAGGACACTACTCCTACAGTAATAGACATTTAGCAACAAAAAAAGGAGAAAATTTGAAAAGGATGAAAAAAAAATCAAAAAAAAAACTGCTAAATCTAAACAATATTGCTTGTTCTTTCCTCAGACCACAACTACTGTATTATTGAAAAAAATCTCTATTATATTTGGGGGTTACATTACTATTATTATTATTATTATACAGGATTTGTATAGCGCCGACAGTTTACGCAGCGCTTTACAACAACATTAGGGCAGACAGTACAAGTACAATACAATTCAATACAGGAGGAATCAGAGGGCCCTGCTCGTTAGAGCTTACAATCTAGGAGGGAGGGTCAAGTTATACAAAAGGGTAATAGCTGTGGGGGATGAGCTAATGGAGAAAATAATGCAGTTGTTAGATGGAGGCAGGATAGGCCTCTCTGAAGAGGAAAGTCTTCAGGGATCGCCTAAAAGTGGATAAATTTGGAGACAGTCTGACAGATTGGGGTAGGGAATTCCAGAGGATGGGCGAGGCTCGGGAGAAGTCCTGGAGGCGGATATGGGAGGAGGTGATGAGGGAGCTAGAGAGCAGGAGATCTTGGGAGGAACGGAGATGGCGTTTAGGTTGGTATTTTGAGACTAGGTTAGTGATGTAGCTGGGGGCACAGTTGTGGATGGCTTTGTAACTTATTGTTAGTATTTTGAATTTAATTCGTTGGGCGAGTGGCAGCCAATGGAGGGATTGGCAGAGAGGGGTAGCAGACACTGATCGGTTTGTAAGGTGGATGAGTCTGGCAGCAGCATTCATGATGGACTGAAGGGGGGATAGTCTATTTTAAGGTAAGCCAATGAGGAGTGAGTTGCAGTAGTCAAGGCGAGAGATAACCAGGGAGTGAATCAGGAGCTTTGTGGTTTCATTGGTTAGAAAGGGACGTAGTTTAGAGATGTTGCGGAGGTTGAGGCGGCAAGCTTTGGAAAGTGATTGGATGTGGGGCTGAAAGGAGAGTTCAGAATCTAGGATAACACCTAGCACCCTGACATGTGTGGACGGGTGGATGGTTTTGCCATTGCTCTTGACAGAGAAGTCAGGGGAAGTGGCACGTGGGGGAGGAAATATTATAAGCTCAGTTTTGGACAAGTTGAGTTTGAGGAAGTGGTGTGACATCCATACAGATATGTCGGTTAGTAAGTTAGTGATGCGTGAAGAGACTGATGGAGTGAGTTGAGGGGTGGAGAGATAGATTTGTGTGTCATCAGCATAGAAATGATATTGAAAGCCATGAGAGGCTATCAGCTGACCCAGGGAAGAGGTGTAGATTGAAAATAAAAGAGGTCCAAGAACAGAACCTTGGGGGACCCCGACAGAGAAGGGAAGAGGAGTGGAGGAAGTAGAATTGTAAGTGACAGTGAAGGTGCGTTGGGATAGGTAGGATGAGAGCCACTGAAGAGCACAGTCACGGAGACCGATGGAGTGAAGTTTTTTGAGGAGGAGGGGGTGGTCAACCGTGTCAAAGGCAGCTGAAAGATCCAGAAGTAGGAGTACAGAATAGTGTCCATTGGTTTTTGCAGTTAGTAGGTCATTTGTGAGTTTTAAAAGAGTAGTTTCTGTGGAGTGTTGAGGGCGAAATCCAGATTGAAGGGGATCAAGAAGGTTGTTTTTAATGAGGTGGTCACTCAGTTGGTTGTAAACCAGGCGTTCAAGGAGTTTAGAGGAAAAGGGGAGCAAGGAGATAGGGCGTAGGTTGCTAAGATTGGTAGGGTCCAAGGATGGTTTTTTGAGTATGGGAGTGACCAGTGCATGTTTTAGAGCATCGGGGAAGACGCCAGAGGTGAGGGAGAGATTGAAGATGTGGCTTAGAGAGTGTAGGATGGGGTCAGAGGGTGACCGTAGCATTTGAGAGGGAACAGGGTCCAGGGGACAGGTAGTTAGGTGGGCGGTAGAAAGGAGTTTAGCAACTTCGTCTGGAGTAGTAGATTTGAATAGAGGTAGTGTCAGTTGTGTCTGTTGACATGGGGTCTTAGCTGGGGGAGATACCTGTAGAGTGGAGATTTCATCACGGATTGTATCAATCTTGTTTTTGAAGTGATTAGCGATTTCCTGGGCAGTGAGTAAATCAGTGGGGGGAGGCGGTGGAGGACAAAGTAGAGAGTTGAAGGTAGAGAAGAGTTTACGGGGATTGGATGAGAAGGTATTAATAAGAGTTGTAAAATAGGTTTGCTTGGCAGTGTGGAGGAAAGAATAGTATTTTTGGAGGGCAGATTTGTATTGGTTGAAGTCTTTGAGAGACTTAGTCTTGTGCCACAGACGCTCAAGAGCGCGACTACGTTTTTTGAGAATTTTAGTGTCATCTGTTTGCCAGGGTTGTAGGGGTTGAGGCCTGATTCTGCGTGTAGTGAGGGGAGCGAGCTTGTCCAGGGTGGAGGACAGAGATTTATTGTAGATGGATATGGCTTGGTTGGGGCAGGACAGGGGGGAGATTTTGTCATAGAGGTGGTCGGTAGCAGAGTAGAGGAGAGAGGAGTTGAAGTTGCGAAAGTTTCTACGGGTGACGGTTAGGCGATTGGAGGGAAAGGTGGTGGAAGACAGGGGGAGAGAGAAACTAATAAGGTGGTGGTCGGAGAGAGGAAAAGGATTGTTTGAGAAGTTGCATGGAGTGCATAGGTAGGAGAATACAAGGTCAAGGGTGTTGCCATCAGAGTGAGTAGAAGCCTGTACCCATTGCTTCAGGTCAAATGAAGAGGTTAGACTAAGAAGTTTAGAAGTAGCAGGAATGTTTGTATTAGCAGGGATGTTGAAATCACCGAGAAGGATTGTGGGAATTTCGGAAGAGAGAAAGTAGGGTAGCCAGGCAGAAAACTCATCAAGGAAAGTCGATAATGGTCCAGGGGGCCGGTAGATCACAGCAATTCTTAGGGAAGTGGGAGAGAATAGACGTATACAGTGGGCTTCGAATGATGAGAGTGAAAAAGAGGGAGGAGGGTGAATAACCTGGACGGTGCTCTGGGGGGATAGGAGGAATCCCACTCCACCTCCCTTGCGTCCATTAGGCCTGGGGGAGTGAGTCCAGTGAAGGCCACCCTGGGAGAGGGAAGCAGGAGAAGGGGTGTCATATTCATGGAGCCAGGTTTCTGTAAGTAGATTAAAGGAATTAGTGACAAAGAGGTCATGAACAGCAGTGAGTTTGTTGCAGACAGAGCGGGCGTTCCAGAGGGCGCAGGAGAGAGTGAGGCTGGTGTTGGCAAGAAGAGGAATGGAGACTAGATTGTGTAGATTGCGACTACTGCCAGAGGGTGTAGGGTGATGGTGATGGGTGTGTTGGGCACAGTTAAATAAAGTGGGCCCAGGGTTGGGGGAAAAATCTCCAGCGATTAGGAGAAGCAGAAGAGTGAGGGAGGTAATATGAGAATATGATTTGTATGAGGGGACATGCTTCAGTATCCTGGGGGGTATGTTAGCAAGTGGGCTTAGAGTTAGAAAGAGGTGATGAGTGCAGTAATAGGGGGAGGGGAGAAGTGAGGGTGATATGTACAGGTTGTGGGGTGGAGCAGAGGGATGTAGAAAAGAGAGTTTGAGGAGAGAGGCAGCAATTGTGAAAAGGAGGAGAGGTAAAGAGTGCATGTTTCAGAGAGGAAGATGATAAAATTAGGAAATGGAGTCACCTGCAGTCTTTTATAGTTTGCTTTGTGCAAATCGCTGAAGTGCAAGAGCAGAAGTGTCACTTATTTTCAGAACCCCACTTCTTTGGAAGAACCCCCTGTATGTGCAGCCCCCTGTATGTGTTCCCCCGTAAGGAAGGCCTTGTTTTTATACTGTGTGTTGGGTGTGGGTTGAATCTGGCAATTAATCAATTAGGAGGGCATATTAGCAACACAGCTAGCAGGGCATAACTTTCACACCACAATCAAACTGCAAGGGGACTAAAAGGCCAAAATTGTAAAGATAAGGCAACCCATAATTTAGGTAGGACTTAATGGCTAAATAAACATTGAAATAATGTGAGCATGGCTACAGATGGAGTTGAAACAGTGGTGACAAACAGATTTACCCAATAAGCTTTTTTGCAGTCATGCAAAGTTCAGTTTTAAGGTATGTGGAGATATAAACGCAGGTTTACCCAATAAGCTTTTTTGCAGTCATGCAATGTTCAGTTTTAAGGTATGTGGAGATATAAACGCAGGTTTACCCAATAAGCTTTTTTGCAGTCATGCAATGATCAGTTTTAAGGTATGTGGAGATATAAACGCAGGTTTACCCAATAAGCTTTTTTGCAGTCATGCAATGTTCAGTTTTAAGGTATGTGGAGATATAAACGCAGGTTTACCTGTGAAGAGAGAAGAAGATGTTCAGGTGGATTGTGCAAGAGCAGAAGTGTCACTTATTTTCAGAACCCCACTTCTTTGGAAGAACCCCCTGTATGTGCAGCCCCCTGTATTACTAAGAATCGTCATACATTAGTCCTATATTTATGTGTATTACTACATTCAAAGGGCAGCCATATCTCGACATGGTATCCCCCTATATTTTTTACAAAACCAACAATATAACTACCCCTAGAAAAAGAGGGAGGTTTACAAATTATTCTCCCAAGTGTCGAAATCAATGCGTCCACACACAACATCGTCTAAGCATTGTCAATAAACGCATTAATCTCGACATCTACATTGAGCCCAAAGGGTTTTAAACATTTCATTTTATATATCCACTCCATTTCGAGCTTGGATATAGCTCATTTTTTCAGACCACCCCTCCAGGGTGTCTTGAGTCTATCTATGGCTATGAATTTTGTACCCCTATGATCTCGCCCATGTACATCCAAATAATGTTTGGATACTGGGTGGCCTATAAACCCTCTTCGGATATTTCTAATGTACTCGTTCAATCTGACCTGAAGGGGTCGTACTGTACGGCCCATGTATTGTAATCCGCATGGACAGATTAAGAGGTATACTACGTGGGTGGTGGAACAGGTAATAAAGGATTTAATCGAAAAAATCCTTGAAGTGCTGGTAGAATGGAACTGTTTCACTTTACGATCTTTGATGTCTTTAATAGTACAAACAGCACAGTTTTTACATTTATAACACCCAACCAAGTTCTGAAAGAACATGGGTTTCCTGATGGGAGGGTCGCAGACACCGGGAGCTATCACTGATCTGATAGAAGGTACTCCTCTGAAAATTACCCTCTTTTTCTAGAGGTGGTTATATTGTTGGTTTTGTAAAAAATATAGGGGGATACCATGTCGAAATATGGCTGCCCTTTGAATGTAGTAATACACATAAATATAGGACTAATGTATGACGATTCTTAGTAATGTAACCCCCAAATATAATAAAGATTTTTTTCAATAATACAGTAGTTGTGGTCTGAGGAAAGAACAAGCAATATTGTTTAGATTTAGCAGTTTTTTGTTTGTTTTTTCGTCCTTTTCAAATTTTCCCCTTTTTTTTGTTGCTAAATGTCTATTACTGTAGGAGTAGTGTCCTACAGTATGTAAAATGGGACGATTTGACCCCAAAATAACTAATTGCTTAGACCTATAATAGATGACATATATTAGTTTGAGATGAGAACAAAATTTTGGCCATATAAAGTGTGCTAATGACATTCAGGAACAAGCTTCCTGGTTTGCGTTTCATACTGCGAGCTACGTCGAGGCTTGGTATCCTTTGCACATGCTCAGATCGTAATTCGTTCTTTGGACGAAAACGAGGCTTGAATAGAGAGGAAGCATTAAAACGGGAGCCATATTGAGGCTTGGTATCCTTTGCACATGCTCAGATTGTAATTGAAACTCAGATGAAAACGAGGCTTGAATGTAAGGAAGTACTATAAATGGCGATGGTTCACTGCGTCGCCCGTGCCCCTTTGAAGACGTGACCTATCACGAAACATGTAGGGCGTGGCTATGCAGTGTACGCCAGATCGCCATAGAGCTCCATGTAACCTAGCACGGGCGTCTCTGTTGTTTTTATATTTTGCCGGCTTTAATGTTTTGGATGTTTTAAAGATGCCTAGTTGTCTGAGGCAATAAAATTCCCCTTTTTTACATACTATACCATTGGAGTTTTTTCTTTCTCCCCTTCTTTACCTACGAGTCCAAACGAGGGAGTGTTTACATCAATGCGGAAGTGTCGGAACCATCTCTAGCTGTGTGGTGAGCTGACATCTACTTTCCCTGCAGAGGGCTAAATCTGCATGCTTCTAAGACCTTGCTATAAAGGAGGTCCAACATGTCTGGTAAGGATACATCTATTATCAACCTTCGGATCCACTGGTGGTTGGAGGTCCCTTCACGTCCCCTTATTCCTTTATACACACTAAGGAATACAATTCATGAACTTTGGATATGCATTTTTCCTGCGGCTCAGGATGCAATTTTGAACTTTTTCACTTATGACTTTGCACTTGAGTGGAATAAACTTTGGTTTTTTCTTTTTTCTTTTTTGCACACCAGTTTATAACTTTATTGTTGGTTTATATGTATGCAATGGTCAATATTAGTATTTGACTTACATGTCGCTGTTTGCTCTGTAGCATAGCGACTTTCTAATTCACTCACAATTAACTTTGATGGTGTTTTTTATATATATATATATATATATATATATATATATATATATATATATATATATATATATATATTTATACACACTAAGGAATGCAATTCATGAACTTTGGATATGCGTTTTTCCTGCGACTCAGGATGCAATTTTGAACTTTATGACTTTGCTTTTTTCTTTTTTCTTTTTTGCACACCAGTTTATAACTTTATTGTTGGTTTATATGTATGCAATGGTCAATATTAGTATTTGACTTACATGTCGCTGTTTGCTCTGTAGCATAGCGACTTTCTAGTTCTCTCACAATTAACTTTGATGGTGTTTTTTATTTATTTATTTTTTTATTTATTTGTTTATCTACTTATGATAATCATGTAGTAATATAGATTTAAATATCTAATGCAAGCGCACAATTTTTTCTTTGTATGTCAAGAGCTTCAATGTACACAGCTTCTGGCTCCTTGGACGCACACAGCTTTGAAGCCCTTCAACGCACACAGCATCTATTCTCACACAGAGACACTTACTAGTGCTCCAACTTCACTTTCCTCCACTCTCTTTCTGCTCTCACCAGCCCTTCGTTATATGGGCTGTGTGCACCTGGGCCCACATCCTGCTGGCTGTCCACAAGACCCGGACACAGGGTTGGAGATCCCGTCCCACCCAAGACTCTGAAGGATCTCCAAATTACAGAGCCCCATAAGGAACTAGCAAAACCTGGAGAAAACTGCCAGAGCAGTTTTCTCCATTTCAAATTTACACTCTGTAGCTCTGCACTCAGCCAATATGCAGACTCTGTGTCCACTTTAACCCCATTTTCATAGAGACAGAGCCTTGTTCTGCCACAATATATATATATATATATATATATATATATATATATATATATATATATATATGCTTTTTATATAGCAGCTATGAGTGGTAATGCAGATCTTAAAAATGTAGACTGTCATTGTCATAGTCATCTGATGTATTTAAGCAAGATGCTCAGTTTGACAGCTAACATTTTCAGAAGGAGATGTCGGGATTCAAAGCTCAGTTTCTTTTCTGACATTCTTTGAATCTTGATGTAACAATACTAACAGATCAGTCATGAACTTGTCAGATTTATTGGACAGATTCTGTAATTTATTTTAAAGCATAATAGGTAATATAATGTAACCTTACCCATCTTTAGACTTTGTGGCTGCATTCGTTTTCTTTTTTCCCAGGCATTTTACCTTTATTTTCACCTAGTATCCCTGTAGACGACTCAGTTGGCAAATAGGTTTGTACGGTGACTACGCCACTCCATGTTTTCATTGTACAGTTTGTTTTGTTATTTATAATTCCTCTATAAAGAGGCTAAGGGGCTACGTCACAAGTTGTTAGGTGGTAACCACATAAGCCAGAAAAAAATCTACATGTAAAGCTCATGTTAGCAGAACTATGGGTATAAGAAAGGAGAAAAGAGAAATATAGGAAGAAGAAAAGGAGGAAAAACAAAAAATAGAGAAGGGGGTTAAGAGGGAAAGAATTGGTATGCATAAAAGGCGGAAGAGATTATGGGGGGGTAGATAAATGACTAGAGATTGGAAGACAGTGGAGAAAAGAGAAGAGGGAAATTTGAAGGGAAAAAGGGAGGTAAAGTAAGAGAGGTTGCCAAAGGGAAAAGAGGGGCTTGTGGGTGGAAGATGTAGGGACTTAAAAAAGGCAGGAAATAAACTTTGAGCCCTAAAGTTGGATATGGTGGTATGTAGTGTGTTGTGAGGGTGGAAAAGAATTAAGCCACAGCTTCATTATTTAATATAATAGTCAACATCTCTAAAATGAATGTGCCCTGTATGCAGCTCTTATGCCCCATACACACGGTCGGATTTTCAGATGGAAAATGTGTGATAAGACCTTGTTGTCGGAAATTCCGACCGTGTGTGGGCTCCATCACACATTTTCCATCGGATTTTCCGACACACAAAGTTTGAGAGCAGGCTATAAAATTTTCCGACAATAAAATCCGTTGTCGGAATTTCCGATCGTGTGTACACAAATCCGACGCACAAAGTGCCACGCATGCTCAGAATAAATAAAGAGATGAAAGCTATTGGCCACTGCCCCGTTTATAGTCCCGACGTACGTGTTTTACGTCACCGCGTTCAGAACGATCGGATTTTTCAACAACTTTGTGTGACCGTGTGTATGCAAGACAAGTTTGAGCCAACATCCGTCGGAAAAAATCCATGGATTTTGTTGTCGGAATGTCCGAACAAAGTCCGACCGTGTGTACGGGGCATTACAGGGGTTGTAAACCCTTGTTTTTTTTCTAAATTACAAACATGTCATACTTACCTCCACTGTGCAGTTTATTTTGCACAGAGTGGCCCTGATCTGCCTCTTCTGGGGTCCCCCAGTGGCAATATCAGCTCCTCCCCGCATAGGAAAACCCCTTAGGAGAAATTTTCTCCTTGGGGGTTACCGTGCAGGCGAGCTCCTGAGACCAGCATTTGCGTCCATAGACACAGAATGCCTGGCTCGGCCCCGCCCCCGGACACCCGCGTCATTGGATTTGATTGACAGCAGCGTGAGCCAATGGCTGTGCTGCTATCAATCTATCCAATCAAGAGCCGAGACAAGGGGCAGAGAGGTAGAGTGCATCTCCGCCGTGAGAACGAACAAGCTCAGGTGAGTAAAACAAGGGAGCTGGGGGGCTGGTCAGTGTCAGAAGTTTTTCACCTAAATGCATAGGATGCATTAAGTTGAAAAAACACGAGGGTTTACAACCCCTTTATCTTTCTGAAAATTATGGAATAGTAATTACCATCAACCTTTTTTTTGAGGGTTGATCATTTTTATTAAAGCAATCATGGTTAGGGATGAGCTGTTCGATCATTCGCTGAATTGCGAACGTTATGGACCGTTCGCGCCAAATTCATGTGGTGCGTCATGGCCCATAATTCACTGCGGCATCGCAGTGCATTGCTGGCTGATGATTGGCCAAGCATGCACTATGACCAGCATGCTTGGCCAATCACAGCGCCGTCAGTAGAGAGAGCTGTAATTGGCCAAAGCCAGGGTGGCTTTGGCCAATTATGGCTCAGGGGGTTTAGAACACGCCCCACACTATATAAGGCCACCTGCATGGCGGCCCTGTGTAGTGTGTTCCAGCGTGCTTAGATAGACAGAGAGACAGTGTCATTTAATTTGAGTTAGCTACATTAGGCAGGACAGTCAGTGAGTTAGCTGCACTTACAGTGTATTGTGTATATATATGCATCCCAGGTGTTGTGTGTGTGTATATATATATATATATATATATATATATATATATATATATACACTGTATTCAGTTTAGCTAGATCCGTTCCTGTTATTTTCCTACTGACAGGCAGGCTTGTCTTGTTACAGTATTTACAGCTACCTGAAGAAAATTATTGGTGTTCTTTTGATCCTATTAGTACCACAGTCAGGCAGCTAGACTATTTAGAGTTAGTGTAGTGTGTCCTCCTCACAGTGTTCAGTTAAAGCTACAAGTTAGTTTAGTGTGACCTCTGCACAGTGTTCAGCTAAAGCTACAAGTTAGTGTAGTGCGTCCTCCTCACAGTGTTCAGCTAAAACTACAAGTTAGTGTAGTGCGACCTCTGCACAGTGTTCAGCTAAAGCTACAAGTTAGTGTAGTGCATCCTCCTCACAGTGTTCAGCTAAAACTACAATTTAGTGTAGTGCGACCTCTGCACAGTGTTAAGCTCAAACTACAAGTTAGTGTAGTGCGTCCTCCTCACAGTGTTCAGCTAAAACTACAAGTTAGTGTAGTTCGACCTCTGCACAGTGTTCAACTAAAGCTACAAGTTAGTGTAGTGCGTCCTCCTCACAGTGTTCAGCTAAAACTACAAGTTAGTGTAGTGTGAGCTCTGCACAGTGTTCAGCTAAAGCTTCAGGTTAGTGTAGTGCGTCCTCCTCACAGTGTTCAGCTAAAACTACAAGTTAGTGTAATGCGTCCTCTGAACAGTGTTCAGATAAAACTACAAGTTAGTGTAGTGCATCCTCCTCACAGTGTTCAGCTAAAGCTATAAGTTAGTTTAGTGTGACCTTTGCACAGTGTTCAGCTAAAGTTACAACTTAGGGTAGTGCGTTCTCCTCACAGTGTTCAGCTAAAGCTAAAAGTTAGTTTAGTGTGACCTCTGCACAGTGTTCAGCTAAAACTACAAGTTAGGGTAGTGCGTCCCCCTCACAGTGTTCAGATAAAGCTACAAGTTAGTTTAGTGTGACCTCTGCACAGTGTTCAGCAAAAGCTACAAGTTAGGGCAGTGCGTCCTCCTCACAGTGTTCAGCTAAAGCTACAAGTTGGTATAGTGCGTCCTCCTCACAGTGTTCAGCTAAAAATACAAGTTAGGGCAGTGCGTCCTCCTCACAGTGTTCAGCTAAAGCTACGAGTTGGTGTAGTGCGTCCTCCTCACAGTGTTCAGCTAAAACTACAAGTTAGTGTAGTGTGACCTCAGCACAGTGTTCAGCTAAAGCTACAAGTTAGTGTAGTGCGTCCTCCACAGTGTTCAGCTAAAACTACAAGTTAGTGTAGTGCGTCCTCTGAACAGTGTTCAGCTAAAGCTACGAGTTGGTATAGTGCATTCTCCTCACAGTGTTCAGCTAAAACTACAAGTTAATGTAGTGCGACCTCTGCACAGTGTTCAGCTAAAGCTACAAGTTAGTGTAATGCGTCCTCCTCACAGTGTTCAGCTAAAACTACAAGTTAGTGTAGTGCGACCTCTGCACAGTGTTCAGCTAAAGCTATAAGTTAGTGTAGTGCGTCCTCCTCACAGTGTTCAGCTAAAACTACAAGTTAGTGTAGCGCGACCTCTGCACAGTGTTCAGCTAAAGCTATAAGTTAGTGTAGTGCGTCCTCCTCACAGTGTTCAGCTAAAACTACAAGTTAGTGTAGTGTGTCCTCTGAACAGTGTTAAGCTAAGAACTACAAGTTTGAGTAGTGCGTCCTCCTCACAGTGTTCAGCTAAAGATATAAGTTAGTTTAGTGTGACCTCTGCACAGTGTTCAGCTAAAACTACAAGTTAGGGTAGTGTGTCCTCCTCACAGTGTTCAGCTAAAACTACAAGTTAGTGTAGTGCGACCTCTGCACAGTGTTCAGCTAAAGCTACAAGTTAGTGTAGTGCATCCTCCTCACAGTGTTCAGCTAAAACTACAAGTTAGTGTAGTTCGACCTCTGCACAGTGTTCAACTAAAGCTACAAGTTAGTGTAGTGCGTCCTCCTCACAGTGTTCAGCTTAAACTACAAGTTAGTGTAGTGTGAGCTCTGCACAGTGTTCAGCTAAAGCTACAGGTTAGTGTAGTGCGTCCTCCTCACAGTGTTCAGCTAAAACTACAAGTTAGTGTAATGCGTCCTCCTCACAGTGTTCAGCTAAAGCTATAAGTTAGTTTAGTGTGACCTTTGCACAGTGTTCAGCTAAAGTTACAACTTAGGGTAGTGCGTTCTCCTCACAGTGTTCAGCTAAAGCTACAAGTTAGTTTAGTGTGACCTCTGCACAGTGTTCAGCTAAAACTACAAGTTAGTGTAATGCGTCCCCCTCACAGTGTTCAGATAAAGCTACAAGTTAGTTTAGTGTGACCTCTGCACAGTGTTCAGCTAAAGCTACAAGTTAGGGCAGTGCGTCCTCCTCACAGTGTTCAGCTAAAGCTACAAGTTGGTATAGTGCGTCCTCCTCACAGTGTTCAGCTAAAACTACAAGTTAGGGCAGTGCGTCCTCCTCACAGTGTTCAGCTAAAGCTACGAGTTGGTGTAGTGCGTCCTCCTCACAGTGTTCAGCTAAAACTACAAGTTAGTGTAGTGTGACCTCAGCACAGTGTTCAGCTAAAGCTACAAGTTAGTGTAGTGCGTCCTCCACAGTGTTCAGCTAAAACTACAAGTTAGTGTAGTGCGTCCTCTGAACAGTGTTCAGCTAAAGCTACGAGTTGGTATAGTGCATTCTCCTCACAGTGTTCAGCTAAAACTACAAGTTAGTGTAGTGCGACCTCTGCACAGTGTTCAGCTAAAGCTACAAGTTAGTGTAATGCGTCCTCCTCACAGTGTTCAGCTAAAACTACAAGTTAGTGTAGTGCGACCTCTGCACAGTGTTCAGCTAAAGCTATAAGTTAGTGTAGTGCGTCCTCCTCACAGTGTTCAGCTAAAACTACTAGTTAGTGTAGCGCGACCTCTGCACAGTGTTCAGCTAAAGCTATAAGTTAGTGTAGTGCGTCCTCCTCACAGTGTTCAGCTAAAACTACAAGTTAGTGTAGTGTGTCCTCTGAACAGTGTTAAGCTAAAACTACAAGTTTGAGTAGTGCGTCCTCCTCACAGTGTTCAGCTAAAGCTATAAGTTAGTTTAGTGTGACCTCTGCACAGTGTTCAGCTAAAACTACAAGTTAGGGTAGTGTGTCCTCCTCACAGTGTTCAGATAAAACTACAAGTTAGTGTAGTGTGACCTCTGCACAGTGTTCAGCTAAAACTACAAGTTAGTGTAGTGCGACCTCTGCACAGTGTTCAGCTAAAGCTACAAGTTAGTGTAGTGCGACCTCTGCACAGTGTTCAGCTAAAGCTACAAGTTAGTGTAGTGCGTCCTCCTCACAGTGTTCAGATAAAACTACAAGTTAGTGTAGTGCGACCTCTGCACAGTGTTCAGCTAAAACTACAAGTTAGTGTAGTGCGACCTCTGCACAGTGTTCAGCTATAGCTACAAGTTAGTGTAGTGCGTCCTCCTCACAGTGTTCAGCTAAAGCTACAAGTTAGTGTAATGCGTCCTCTGAACAGTGTTCAGATATAACTACAAGTTAGTGTAGTGCATCCTCCTCACAGTGTTCAGCTAAAGCTATAAGTTAGTTTAGTGTGACCTCTGCACAGTGTTCAGTTAGAGTAGTGCGTCCTCCTCACAGTGTTCAGATAAAGCTACAAGTTAGTTTAGTGTGACCTCTGCACAGTGTTCAGCTAAAGCTACAAGTTAGGGCAGTGCGTCCTCCTCACAGTGTTCAGCTAAAGCTACAAGTTGGTGTAGTGCGTCCTCCTCACAGTGTTCAGCTAAAACTACAAGTTAGTGTAGTGCGACCTCTGCACAGTGTTAAGCTAAAGCTACAAGTTAGTGTAGTGCGTCCTCCTCACAGTGTTCAGCTAAAACTACAAGTTAGTGTAGTGCGACCTCTGCACAGTGTTCAGCTAAAGCTACAAGTTAGTGTAGTGCGTCCTCCTCACAGTGTTCAGCTAAAACTACAAGTTAGTGTAGTGCGACCTCTGAACAGTGTTCAGCTAAAGCTACAAATTAGTGTAGTGCGTCCTCCTCACAGTGTTCAGCTAAAACTACAAGTTAGTGTAGTGCGACCTCTGCACAGTGTTCAGCTAAAGCTACAAGTTAGTGTAGTGCGTCCTCCTCACTGTGTTCAGCTAAAACTACAAGTTAGTGTAGTGCAACCTCTGCACAGTGTTCAGCTAAAGCTATAAGTTAGTGTAGTGCGTCCTCCTCACAGTGTTCAGCTAAAACTACAAGATAGTGTAGCACGACCTCTGCACAGTGTTCAGCTAAAGCTATAAGTTAGTGTAGTGCGTCCTCCTCACAGTGTTCAGCTAAAACTACAAGTTAGTGTAGTGCGTCCTCTGAACAGTGTTAAGCTAAAACTACAAGTTTGAGTAGTGCGTCCTCCTCACAGTGTTCAGCTAAAGCTACAAGTTAGTTTAGTGTGACCTCTGCACAGTGTTCAGCTAAAGCTACAAGTTAGGGTAGTGCGTCCTCCTCACAGTGTTCAGCTAAAGCTGCAAGTTAGTTTAGTGTGACCTCTGCACAATGTTCAGCTAAAGCTACAAGTTAGGGTAGTGCGTCCTCCTCACAGTGTTCAGCTAAAGCTACAAGTTAGTTTAGTGTGACCTCTGCACAGTGTTCAGCTAAAGCTACGAGTTGGTATAGTGCGTCCTCTGAACAGTGTTCAGCTAAAGCTACGAGTTGGTATAGTGCATCCTCCTCACAGTGTTTAGCTAAAACTACAAGTTAGTGTAGTGCGACCTCTGCACAGTGTTCATCTAAAGCTACAAGTTAGTTTAGTGCGTCTTCTGAACAGTGTTCAGTTAAAACTACAAGTTAGTGTAGTGCGACCTTTGCACAGTGTTCAGCTAAAGCTACAAGTTAGTGTAGTGTGTCCTCCTCACAGTGTTCAGCTAAAACTACAAGTTAGTGTAGTGCGACCTCTGAACAGTGTTCAGCTAAAGCTACAAGTTAGTGTAGTGCGTCCTCCTCACAGTGTTCAGCTAAAACTACAAGTTAGTGTAGTGCGACCTCTGCACAATGTTCAGCTAAAGCTACAAGTTAGTGTAGTGCATCCTCCTCACAGTGTTCAGCTAAAACTACAAGTTAGTGTAGTGCGACCTCTGCACAGTGTTCAGCTAAAGCTATAAGTTAGTGTAGTGCGTCCTCCTCACAGTGTTCAGCTAAAACTACAAGTTAGTGTAGCGCGACCTCTGCACAGTGTTCAGCTAAAGCTATAAGTTAGTGTAGTGCGTCCTCCTCACAGTGTTCAGCTAAAACTGCAAGTTAGTGTAGTGTGTCCTCTGAACAGTGTTAAGCTAAAACTACAAGTTTGAGTAGTGCGTCCTCCTCACAGTGTTCAGCTAAAGCTACAAGTTAGTTTAATGTGACCTTTTCACAGTGTTAAGCTAAAGCAACAAGTTAGGGTAGTGCGTCCTCCTCACAGTGTTCAGCTAAAGCTACAAGTTAGTTTAGTGTGACCTCTGCACAATGTTCAGCTAAAGCTACAAGTTAGGGTAGTGCGTCCTCCTCACAGTGTTTAGCTAAAGCTACAAGTTAGTTTAGTGTGACCTCTGCACAGTGTTCAGCTAAAGCTACAAGTTAGTGTAGTGCGTCCTCTGAACAGTGTTCAGCTAAAGCTACGAGTTGGTATAGTGCATCCTCCTCACAGTGTTCAGCTAAAACTACAAGTTAGTGTAGTGCAACCTCTGCACAGTGTTCAGATAAATCTACAAGTTAGTGTAGTGCGTCTTCTGAACAGTGTTCAGCTAAAACTACAAGTTAGTGTAGTGCGACCTTTGCACAGTGTTCAGCTAAAGCTACAAGTTAGTGTAGTGTGTCCTCCTCACAGTGTTCAGCTAAAACTACAAGTTAGTGTAGTGCGACCTCTGCACAGTGTTCAGCTAAATTACAAGTTAGTGTAGTGCGTCCTCTGAACAGTGTTCAGCTAAAACTACAAGTTAGTGTAATGCGACCTCTGCACAGTGTTCAGCTAAAGCTACAAGTTAGTGTAGTGCGTCCTCTGAACAGTGTTCAGCTAAAGCTACAAGTTAGTGTAGTGCGTCCTCCTCACAGTGTTCAGCTAAAACTACAAGTTAGTGTAGTGTGAGCTCTGCACAGTGTTAAGCTACAGCTACCTGTAGAAGGTTGCTGGTGTTTTCCTGATCCTATCACTACCACAGGCAGCTAAATAAGCTACAAGTTGGTTTTTTGTGAGCTCTGCACAGTGTTCACCTAAAGCTACCTGTCGAAGGTTGGTGGTGTTTTCCTGATCCTATCACTACCGCAGGCAGCTAAAAATGCTACAAGTTAGTTTTTTGTGAGCTCTGCACAGTGTTCACCTAAAGCTACCTGTCGAAGGTTGGTGGTGTTTTCCTGATCCTATCACTACCGCAGGCAGCAAAAAAAGCTGCAAGTTGGTTTTTTGTGAGCTCTGCACAGTGTTCACCTAAAGATACCTGTAGACGGTTGGTGGTGCGTCCTCCACAGTGTTCAGCTAAAACTACAAGTTAGTGTAGTGCGTCCTCTGAACAGTGTTCAGCTAAAGCTATGAGTTGGTATAGTGCATCCTCCTCACAGTGTTAAGCTAAAACTACAAGTTAGTGTAGTGCGACCTCTGAACAGTGTTCAGCTAAAGCTACAAGTTAGTGTAGTGCGTCCTCCTCACAGTGTTCAGCTAAAACTACAAGTTAGTGTAGCGCGACCTCTGCACAGTGTTCAGCTAAAGCTATAAGTTAGTGTAGTGCGCCCTCCTCACAGTGTTCAGCTAAAACTGCAAGTTAGTGTAGTGCGTCCTCTGAACAGTGTTAAGCTAAAACTACAAGTTTGAGTAGTGCGTCCTCCTCACAGTGTTCAGCTAAAGCTACAAGTTAGTTTAGTGTGACCTTTTCACAGTGTTCAGCTAAAGCTACAAGTTAGGGTAGTGCGTCCTCCTCACAGTGTTCAGCTAAAGCTACAAGTTAGTTTAGTGTGACCTCTGCACAATGTTCAGCTAAAGCTACAAGTTAGGGTAGTGCGTCCTCCTCACAGTGTTCAGCTAAAGCTACAAGTTAGTTTAGTGTGACCTCTGCACAGTGTTCAGCTAAAGCTACAAGTTAGTGTAGTGCGTCCTCTGAATAGTGTTCAGCTAAAGCTACGAGTTGGTATAGTGCATCCTCCTCACAGTGTTCAGCTAAAACTACAAGTTAGTGTAGTGCGACCTCTGCACAGTGTTCAGCTAAATCTACAAGTTAGTGTAGTGCGTCTTCTGAACAGTGTTCAGCTAAAACTACAAGTTAGTGTAGTGAGACCTTTGCACAGTGTTCAGCTAAAGCTACAAGTTAGTGTAGTGTGTCCTCCTCACAGTGTTCAGCTAAAACTACAAGTTAGTGTAGTGCGACCTCTGCACAGTGTTCAGCTAAATTACAAGTTAGTGTAGTGCGTCCTCTGAACAGTGTTCAGCTAAAACTACAAGTTAGTGTAATGCGACCTCTGCACAGTGTTCAGCTAAAGCTACAAGTTAGTATAGTGCGTCCTCTGAACAGTGTTCAGCTAAAGCTACAAGTTAGTGTAGTGCGTCCTCCTCACAGTGTTCAGCTAAAACTACAAGTTAGTGTAGTGTGAGCTCTGCACAGTGTTAAGCTACAGCTACCTGTAGAAGGTTGCTGGTGTTTTCCTGATCCTATCACTACCACAGGCAGCTAAATAAGCTACAAGTTAGTTTTTTGTGAGCTCTGCACAGTGTTCACCTAAAGCTACCTGTCGAAGGTTGGTGGTGCTTTCCTGATCCTATCACTACCGCAGGCAGCTAAAAAAGCTGCAAGTTAGTTTTTTGTGAGCTCTGCACAGTGTTCACCTAAAGATACCTGTAGACGGTTGGTGGTGCGTCCTCCACAGTGTTCAGCTAAAACTACAAGTTAGTGTAGTGCGTCCTCTGAACAGTGTTCAGCTAAAGCTACGAGTTGGTATAGTGCATCCTCCTCACAGTGTTCAGCTAAAACTACAAGTTAGTGTAGTGCGACCTCTGAACAGTGTTCAGCTAAAGCTACAAGTTAGTGTAGTGCGTCCTCCTCACAGTGTTCAGCTAAAACTACAAGTTAGTGTAGTGTGAGCTCTGCACAGTGTTAAGCTAAAGCTATAAGTTAGTGTAGTGCGTCCTCCTCACAGTGTTCAGCTAAAACTACAAGTTAGTGTAGCGCGACCTCTGCACAGTGTTCAGCTAAAGCTATAAGTTAGTGTAGTGCGTCCTCTGAACAGTGTTAAGCTAAAACTACAAGTTTGAGTAGTGCGTCCTCCTCACAGTGTTTAGCTAAAGCTACAAGTTAGTTTAGTGTGACCTCTGCACAGTGTTCAGCTAAAGCTACAAGTTAGGGTAGTGCGTCCTCCTCACAGTGTTCAGCTAAAGCTACAAGTTAGTGTAGTGCGTCCTCTGAACAGTGTTCAGCTAAAGCTACAAGTTAGTGTAGTGCGTCCTCCTCACAGTGTTCAGCTAAAACTACAAGTTAGTGTAGTGTGAGCTCTGCACAGTGTTAAGCTACAGCTACCTGTAGAAGGTTGCTGGTGTTTTCCTGATCCTATCACTACCACAGGCAGCTAAATAAGCTACAAGTTAGTTTTTTGTGAGCTCTGCACAGTGTTCACCTAAAGCTACCTGTCGAAGGTTGGTGGTGTTTTCCTGATCCTATCACTACCGCAGGCAGCTAAAAATGCTACAAGTTAGTTTTTTGTGAGCTCTGCACAGTGTTCAACTAAAGCTACCTGTCGAAGGTTGGTGGTGTTTTCCTGATCCTATCACTACCGCAGGCAGCTAAAAAAGCTGCAAGTTGGTTTTTTGTGAGCTCTGCACAGTGTTCACCTAAAGATACCTGTAGACGGTTGGTGGTGCGTCCTCCACAGTGTTCAGCTAAAACTACAAGTTAGTGTAGTGCGTCCTCTGAACAGTGTTCAGCTAAAGCTACGAGTTGGTATAGTGCATCCTCCTCACAGTGTTAAGCTAAAACTACAAGTTAGTGTAGTGCGACCTCTGAACAGTGTTCAGCTAAAGCTACAAGTTAGTGTAGTGCGTCCTCCTCACAGTGTTCAGCTAAAACTACAAGTTAGTGTAGCGCGACCTCTGCACAGTGTTCAGCTAAAGCTATAAGTTAGTGTAGTGCGCCCTCCTCACAGTGTTCAGCTAAAACTGCAAGTTAGTGTAGTGCGTCCTCTGAACAGTGTTAAGCTAAAACTACAAGTTTGAGTAGTGCGTCCTCCTCACAGTGTTCAGCTAAAGCTACAAGTTAGTTTAGTGTGACCTTTTCACAGTGTTCAGCTAAAGCTACAAGTTAGGGTAGTGCGTCCTCCTCACAGTGTTCAGCTAAAGCTACAAGTTAGTTTAGTGTGACCTCTGCACAATGTTCAGCTAAAGCTACAAGTTAGGGTAGTGCGTCCTCCTCACAGTGTTCAGCTAAAGCTACAAGTTAGTTTAGTGTGACCTCTGCACAGTGTTCAGCTAAAGCTACAAGTTAGTGTAGTGCGTCCTCTGAACAGTGTTCAGCTAAAGCTACGAGTTGGTATAGTGCATCCTCCTCACAGTGTTCAGCTAAAACTACAAGTTAGTGTAGTGCGACCTCTGCACAGTGTTCAGCTAAATCTACAAGTTAGTGTAGTGCGTCTTCTGAACAGTGTTCAGCTAAAACTACAAGTTAGTGTAGTGCGACCTTTGCACAGTGTTCAGCTAAAGCTACAAGTTAGTGTAGTGTGTCCTCCTCACAGTGTTCAGCTAAAACTACAAGTTAGTGTAGTGCGACCTCTGCACAGTGTTCAGCTAAATTACAAGTTAGTGTAGTGCGTCCTCTGAACAGTGTTCAGCTAAAACTACAAGTTAGTGTAATGCGACCTCTGCACAGTGTTCAGCTAAAGCTACAAGTTAGTGTAGTGCGTCCTCTGAACAGTGTTCAGCTAAAGCTACAAGTTAGTGTAGTGCGTCCTCCTCACAGTGTTCAGCTAAAACTACAAGTTAGTGTAGTGTGAGCTCTGCACAGTGTTAAGCTACAGCTACCTGTAGAAGGTTGCTGGTGTTTTCCTGATCCTATCACTACCACAGGCAGCTAAATAAGCTACAAGTTAGTTTTTTGTGAGCTCTGCACAGTGTTCACCTAAAGCTACCTGTCGAAGGTTGGTGGTGTTTTCCTGATCCTATCACTACCGCAGGCAGCTAAAAATGCTACAAGTTAGTTTTTTGTGAGCTCTGCACAGTGTTCACCTAAAGCTACCTGTCGAAGGTTGGTGGTGTTTTCCTGATCCTATCACTACCGCAGGCAGCTAAAAAAGCTGCAAGTTGGTTTTTTGTGAGCTCTGCACAGTGTTCACCTAAAGATACCTGTAGACGGTTGGTGGTGCGTCCTCCACAGTGTTCAGCTAAAACTACAAGTTAGTGTAGTGCGTCCTCTGAACAGTGTTCAGCTAAAGCTACGAGTTGGTATAGTGCATCCTCCTCACAGTGTTCAGCTAAAACTACAAGTTAGTGTAGTGCGACCTCTGAACAGTGTTCAGCTAAAGCTACAAGTTAGTGTAGTGCGTCCTCCTCACAGTGTTCAGCTAAAACTACAAGTTAGTGTAGCGCGACCTCTGCACAGTGTTCAGCTAAAGCTATAAGTTAGTGTAGTGCGCCCTCCTCACAGTGTTCAGCTAAAACTGCAAGTTAGTGTAGTGCGTCCTCTGAACAGTGTTAAGCTAAAACTACAAGTTTGAGTAGTGCGTCCTCCTCACAGTGTTCAGCTAAAGCTACAAGTTAGTTTAGTGTGACCTTTTCACAGTGTTCAGCTAAAGCTACAAGTTAGGGTAGTGCGTCCTCCTCACAGTGTTCAGCTAAAGCTACAAGTTAGTTTAGTGTGACCTCTGCACAATGTTCAGCTAAAGCTACAAGTTAAGGTAGTGCGTCCTCCTCACAGTGTTCAGCTAAAGCTACAAGTTAGTTTAGTGTGACCTCTGCACAGTGTTCAGCTAAAGCTACAAGTTAGTGTAGTGCATCCTCTGAACAGTGTTCAGCTAAAGCTACGAGTTGGTATAGTGCATCCTCCTCACAGTGTTCAGCTAAAACTACAAGTTAGTGTAGTGCGACCTCTGCACAGTGTTCAGCTAAATCTACAAGTTAGTGTAGTGCGTCTTCTGAACAGTGTTCAGCTAAAACTACAAGTTAGTGTAGTGCGACCTTTGCACAGTGTTCAGCTAAAGCTACAAGTTAGTGTAGTGTGTCCTCCTCACAGTGTTCAGCTAAAACTACAAGTTAGTGTAGTGCGACCTCTGCACAGTGTTCAGCTAAATTACAAGTTAGTGTAGTGCGTCCTCTGAACAGTGTTCAGCTAAAACTACAAGTTAGTGTAATGCGACCTCTGCACAGTGTTCAGCTAAAGCTACAAGTTAGTGTAGTGCGTCCTCTGAACAGTGTTCAGCTAAAGCTACAAGTTAGTGTAGTGCGTCCTCCTCACAGTGTTCAGCTAAAACTACAAGTTAGTGTAGTGTGAGCTCTGCACAGTGTTAAGCTACAGCTACCTGTAGAAGGTTGCTGGTGTTTTCCTGATCCTATCACTACCACAGGCAGCTAAATAAGCTACAAGTTAGTTTTTTGTGAGCTCTGCACAGTGTTCACCTAAAGCTACCTGTCGAAGGTTGGTGGTGTTTTCCTGATCCTATCACTACCGCAGGCAGCTAAAAATGCTACAAGTTAGTTTTTTGTGAGCTCTGCACAGTGTTCACCTAAAGCTACCTGTCGAAGGTTGGTGGTGTTTTCCTGATCCTATCACTACCGCAGGCAGCTAAAAAAGCTGCAAGTTGGTTTTTTGTGAGCTCTGCACAGTGTTCACCTAAAGATACCTGTAGACGGTTGGTGGTGCGTCCTCCACAGTGTTCAGCTAAAACTACAAG
The DNA here is from genome assembly GCA_037952925.1 of Lithobates clamitans. Classification (NCBI taxonomy): domain Eukaryota; kingdom Metazoa; phylum Chordata; class Amphibia; order Anura; family Ranidae; genus Lithobates; species Lithobates clamitans. Next base: position 1,208,087 of record JBBGZY010000152.1, read on the forward strand.
TTAGTGTAGTGCGTCCTCTGAACAGTGTTCAGCTAAAGCTACGAGTTGGTATAGTGCATCCTCCTCACAGTGTTCAGCTAAAACTACAAGTTAGTGTAGTGCGACCTCTGAACAGTGTTCAGCTAAAGCTACAAGTTAGTGTAGTGCGTCCTCCTCACAGTGTTCAGCTAAAACTACAAGTTAGTGTAGTGTGAGCTCTGCACAGTGTTAAGCTAAAGCTATAAGTTAGTGTAGTGCGTCCTCCTCACAGTGTTCAGCTAAAACTACAAGTTAGTGTAGCGCGACCTCTGCACAGTGTTCAGCTAAAGCTATAAGTTAGTGTAGTGCGTCCTCTGAACAGTGTTAAGCTAAAACTACAAGTTTGAGTAGTGCGTCCTCCTCACAGTGTTTAGCTAAAGCTACAAGTTAGTTTAGTGTGACCTCTGCACAGTGTTCAGCTAAAGCTACAAGTTAGGGTAGTGCGTCCTCCTCACAGTGTTCAGCTAAAGCTACAAGTTAGTTTAGTGTGACCTCTGCACAGTGTTTAGCTAAAGCTACAAGTTAGGGTAGTGCGTCCTCCTCACAGTGTTCAGCTAAAGCTACAAGTTAGTTTAGTGTGACCTCTGCACAGTGTTCAGCTAAAGCTACAAGTTAGTGTAGTGCGTCCTCTGAACAGTGTTCAGCTAAAGCTACGAGTTGGTATAGTGCATCCTCCTCACAGTGTTCAGCTAAAACTACAAGTTAGTGTAGTGCGACCTCTGCACAGTGTTCAGCTAAAGCTACAAGTTAGTGTAGTGCGTCTTCTGAACAGTGTTCAGCTAAAACTACAAGTTAGTGTAGTGCGACCTTTGCACAGTGTTCAGCTAAAGCTACAAGTTAGTGTAGTGTGTCGTCCTCACAGTGTTCAGCTAAAACTACAAGTTAGTGTAGTGCGACCTCTGCACAGTGTTCAGCTAAATTACAAGTTAGTGTAGTGCGTCCTCTGAACAGTGTTCAGCTAAAACTACAAGTTAGTGTAATGCGACCTCTGCACAGTGTTCAGCTAAAGCTACAAGTTAGTGTAGTGCGTCCTCTGAACAGTGTTCAGCTAAAGCTACAAGTTAGTTTAGTGTGACCTCTGCACAATGTTCAGCTAAAGCTACAAGTTAGGGTAGTGCGTCCTCCTCACAGTGTTTAGCTAAAGCTACAAGTTAGTTTAGTGTGACCTCTGCACAGTGTTCAGCTAAAGCTACAAGTTAGTGTAGTGCGTCCTCTGAACAGTGTTCAGCTAAAGCTACGAGTTGGTATAGTGCATCCTCCTCACAGTGTTCAGCTAAAACTACAAGTTAGTGTAGTGCGACCTCTGCACAGTGTTCAGCTAAAGCTACAAGTTAGTGTAGTGCGTCTTCTGAACAGTGTTCAGCTAAAACTACAAGTTAGTGTAGTGCGACCTTTGCACAGTGTTCAGCTAAAGCTACAAGTTAGTGTAGTGTGTCCTCCTCACAGTGTTCAGCTAAAACTACAAGTTAGTGTAGTGCGACCTCTGCACAGTGTTCAGCTAAATTACAAGTTAGTGTAGTGCGTCCTCTGAACAGTGTTCAGCTAAAACTACAAGTTAGTGTAATGCGACCTCTGCACAGTGTTCAGCTAAAGCTACAAGTTAGTGTAGTGCGTCCTCTGAACAGTGTTCAGCTAAAGCTACAAGTTAGTTTAGTGTGACCTCTGCACAATGTTCAGCTAAAGCTGCAAGTTAGGGTAGTGCGTCCTCCTCACAGTGTTTAGCTAAAGCTACAAGTTAGTTTAGTGTGACCTCTGCACAGTGTTCAGCTAAAGCTACAAGTTAGTGTAGTGCGTCCTCTGAACAGTGTTCAGCTAAAGCTACGAGTTGGTATAGTGCATCCTCCTCACAGTGTTCAGCTAAAACTACAAGTTAGTGTAGTGCGACCTCTGCACAGTGTTCAGATAAATCTACAAGTTAGTGTAGTGCGTCTTCTGAACAGTGTTCAGCTAAAACTACAAGTTAGTGTAGTGCGACCTTTGCACAGTGTTCAGATAAAGCTACAAGTTAGTGTAGTGTGTCCTCCTCACAGTGTTCAGCTAAAACTACAAGTTAGTGTAGTGCGACCTCTGCACAGTGTTCAGCTAAATTACAAGTTAGTGTAGTGCGTCCTCTGAACAGTGTTCAGCTAAAACTACAAGTTAGTGTAATGCGACCTCTGCACAGTGTTCAGCTAAAGCTAAAAGTTAGTGTAGTGCGTCCTCTGAACAGTGTTCAGCTAAAGCTACAAGTTAGTGTAGTGCGTCCTCTGAACAGTGTTCAGCTAAAACTACAAGTTAGTGTAGTGTGAGCTCTGCACAGTGTTAAGCTACAGCTACCTGTAGAAGGTTGCTGGTGTTTTCCTGATCCTATCACTACCACAGGCAGCTAAATAAGCTACAAGTTAGTTTTTTGTGAGCTCTGCACAGTGTTCACCTAAAGCTACCTGTCGAAGGTTGGTGGTGTTTTCCTGATCCTATCACTACCGCAGGCAGCTAAAAATGCTACAAGTTAGTTTTTTGTGAGCTCTGCACAGTGTTCACCTAAAGCTACCTGTCGAAGGTTGGTGGTGTTTTCCTGATCCTATCACTACCGCAGGCAGCTAAAAAAGCTGCAAGTTGGTTTTTTGTGAGCTCTGCACAGTGTTCACCTAAAGATACCTGTAGACGGTTGGTGGTGCGTCCTCCACAGTGTTCAGCTAAAACTACAAGTTAGTGTAGTGCGTCCTCTGAACAGTGTTTAGCTAAAGCTACGAGTTGGTATAGTGCATCCTCCTCACAGTGTTAAGCTAAAACTACAAGTTAGTGTAGTGCGACCTCTGAACAGTGTTCAGCTAAAGCTACAAGTTAGTGTAGTGCGTCCTCCTCACAGTGTTCAGCTAAAACTACAAGTTAGTGTAGCGCGACCTCTGCACAGTGTTCAGCTAAAGCTATAAGTTAGTGTAGTGCGTCCTCCTCACAGTGTTCAGCTAAAACTGCAAGTTAGTGTAGTGCGTCCTCTGAACAGTGTTAAGCTAAAACTACAAGTTTGAGTAGTGCGTCCTCCTCACAGTGTTCAGCTAAAGCTACAAGTTAGTTTAGTGTGACCTTTTCACAGTGTTCAGCTAAAGCTACAAGTTAGGGTAGTGCGTCCTCCTCACAGTGTTCAGCTAAAGCTACAAGTTAGTTTAGTGTGACCTCTGCACAATGTTCAGCTAAAGCTACAAGTTAGGGTAGTGCGTCCTCCTCACAGTGTTCAGCTAAAGCTACAAGTTAATTTAGTGTGACCTCTGCACAGTGTTCAGCTAAAGCTACAAGTTAGTGTAGTGCGTCCTCTGAACAGTGTTCAGCTAAAGCTATGAGTTGGTATAGTGCATCCTCCTCACAGTGTTCAGCTAAAACTACAAGTTAGTGTAGTGCGACCTCTGCACAGTGTTCAGCTAAATCTACAAGTTAGTGTAGTGCGTCTTCTGAACAGTGTTCAGCTAAAACTACAAGTTAGTGTAGTGCGACCTTTGCACAGTGTTCAGCTAAAGCTACAAGTTAGTGTAGTGTGTCCTCCTCACAGTGTTCAGCTAAAACTACAAGTTAGTGTAGTGCGACCTCTGCACAGTGTTCAGCTAAATTACAAGTTAGTGTAGTGCGTCCTCTGAACAGTGTTCAGCTAAAACTACAAGTTAGTGTAATGCGACCTCTGCACAGTGTTCAGCTAAAGCTACAAGTTAGTATAGTGCGTCCTCTGAACAGTGTTCAGCTAAAGCTACAAGTTAGTGTAGTGCGTCCTCCTCACAGTGTTCAGCTAAAACTACAAGTTAGTGTAGTGTGAGCTCTGCACAGTGTTAAGCTACAGCTACCTGTAGAAGGTTGCTGGTGTTTTCCTGATCCTATCACTACCACAGGCAGCTAAATAAGCTACAAGTTAGTTTTTTGTGAGCTCTGCACAGTGTTCACCTAAAGCTACCTGTCGAAGGTTGGTGGTGCTTTCCTGATCCTATCACTACCGCAGGCAGCTAAAAAAGCTGCAAGTTAGTTTTTTGTGAGCTCTGCACAGTGTTCACCTAAAGATACCTGTAGACGGTTGGTGGTGCGTCCTCCACAGTGTTCAACTAAAACTACAAGTTAGTGTAGTGCGTCCTCTGAACAGTGTTCAGCTAAAGCTATGAGTTGGTATAGTGCATCCTCCTCACAGTGTTCAGCTAAAACTACAAGTTAGTGTAGTGCGACCTCTGAACAGTGTTCAGCTAAAGCTACAAGTTAGTGTAGTGCGTCCTCCTCACAGTGTTCAGCTAAAACTACAAGTTAGTGTAGTGTGAGCTCTGCACAGTGTTAAGCTAAAGCTATAAGTTAGTGTAGTGCGTCCTCCTCACAGTGTTCAGCTAAAACTACAAGTTAGTGTAGCGCGACCTCTGCACAGTGTTCAGCTAAAGCTATAAGTTAGTGTAGTGCGTCCTCTGAACAGTGTTAAGCTAAAACTACAAGTTTGAGTAGTGCTTCCTCCTCACAGTGTTTAGCTAAAGCTACAAGTTAGTTTAGTGTGACCTCTGCACAGTGTTCAGCTAAAGCTACAAGTTAGGGTAGTGCGTCCTCCTCACAGTGTTCAGCTAAAGCTACAAGTTAGTTTAGTGTGACCTCTGCACAGTGTTTAGCTAAAGCTACAAGTTAGGGTAGTGCGTCCTCCTCACAGTGTTCAGCTAAAGCTACAAGTTAGTTTAGTGTGACCTCTGCACAGTGTTCAGCTAAAGCTACAAGTTAGTGTAGTGCGTCCTCTGAACAGTGTTCAGCTAAAGCTACGAGTTGGTATAGTGCATCCTCCTCACAGTGTTCAGCTAAAACTACAAGTTAGTGTAGTGCGACCTCTGCACAGTGTTCAGCTAAAGCTACAAGTTAGTGTAGTGCGTCTTCTGAACAGTGTTCAGCTAAAACTACAAGTTAGTGTAGTGCGACCTTTGCACAGTGTTCAGCTAAAGCTACAAGTTAGTGTAGTGTGTCCTCCTCACAGTGTTCAGCTAAAACTACAAGTTAGTGTAGTGCGACCTCTGCACAGTGTTCAGCTAAATTACAAGTTAGTGTAGTGCGTCCTCTGAACAGTGTTCAGCTAAAACTACAAGTTAGTGTAATGCGACCTCTGCACAGTGTTCAGCTAAAGCTACAAGTTAGTGTAGTGCGTCCTCTGAACAGTGTTCAGCTAAAGCTACAGGTTAGTGTAGTGCGTCCTCCTCACAGTGTTCAGCTAAAACTACAAGTTAGTGTAGTGTGAGCTCTGCACAGTGTTAAGCTAAAGCTACCTGTAGAAGGTTGGTGGTGTTTTCCTGATCCTACCACTACCACAGGCAGCGAAATAAGCTACAAGTTAGTTTTTTGTGAGCTCTGCACAGTGTTCACCTAAAGATACCTGTAGAAGGTTGGTGGTGTTCTTATACTACAGGCAGGTAGTTGATTTTGCTAGCTGCAGTATCAGTATATATATATATATATATATATATATATATATATATATATATATATCTCCCAGCTTAGTGCAGCTACAGGCCATTAGTATGTCTGGAAGGCCAACAAAGAGAGACAGACAGTCACAAGCCAATAAAAGAGGGCTAGCAGGCTCTGTGTCTAGAGGCAACAGTGCTGGTCGTGGAGACGGTGCATTCTCATCAGCACATGGCCGTGGGACACGCTTGGCCTTTTTTTCGGCAGCTGGCCATGTTGAGCCGCAACATGCGGAAGACTTGGTCGAGTGGATGACCATGCCATCCTCATACTCCTCATCCTCTCTCACCCATGCTCAGGGTACTTTGTCTGGCAAAGCAGCTGCCAACGCAGCCTCTTCCCTCAGCTCAATGGCATCAGTGACTCCTTCCCTAGCCCCACCATGTTCTCCTGAGGAGTCCCCTGAACTGTTTGACCACAGTGTTGGGTACATGCTCCAGGAGGATGCCCAGCGTTTAGAAGGCTCTGATGATGATACTGAGCTAGATGAAGGCAGTAACGTGAGCACGGACAGAGGGGGTGCCCAAGAAGGACAGCAATCTGGCAGTCATGCTTCCCCTGCTGCAGCATACTGCCAGGTTTGCTCCAGTGATGAGGAGGGAGGGAATGATGAGGTCACTGACTCATTGTGGGTGCCTGATAGGAGAGAGGAGGAGGAGGAGGCACATCACCAACAAGGCAGGATGCCCTCTAGGGGAAAGCCTAAGGGCAGCACACTGACTGCATCACACCCCAAAGCTCCGCATGTGCAGGGCGCTGCTGTCTCTGTGCATTATTCCAAAAGTTCTTTGGTGTGGGCCTTTTTTGAGACGAGTGCATCAGATCGCACCGCTGCTATTTGCAACATATGTATCAAGCGTATCTCGCGTGGTCAAAACATCTCCTGCTTGGGCACCACATGCTTGACCAGACATATGTTGACCTGCCATGCAGTTCGTTGGCTAGAGTATCTAAAAGACCCACACCAAAGAACAAAGAGGACCTCTCCTTGCTCCTCATCAGCTAAGATCTCCAACCCCACTATACCTTCAGTCCTCTCTGAGACCTGCACTGAGAGGAATGAAGGTATAGAATTAGGTGTGTCACAGCCAAGTACTTGTGGGCAATCTGCTTTCGGTACACCGACGTCAGATTGTACCAGGCAAATTTCCCTGCCCCAGCTGCTGCACCGCCGAAAGAAGTTCGCTCCCAGCCATCCCCATGCCCAGTGGCTGAATGCTAGCGTGGCAAAATTGCTAGCACTTCAACTGCTGCCTTTTCAGTTGGTAGAGTCTGTCCACTTCCGTGTGTTTGTGGAATGTGCGGTTTCTCAGTGGCAGGTACCCAAACGCCACTTTTTCTCATGGAAGGCGATTCTGGCTCTGTACCGGCATGTGGAAGGCAATGTCTTGGCCTCGCTGGACAGGGCGGTCAGTGGTAAGGTGCATATTACCGCTGCCTCATGGTCCAGCAGGCATGGACAGAGACGTTACCTAAGTTTCACCGCACATTGGGTGACTCTGCTGGCAGCAGGGAAGGATGCAGGACAAGGTGCAGTAGTATTGGAGGTTGTTCCGCCACCACGCCTCGAAAATGCCACTACTAATGATTGTGACACACCTCTCTCCTCCACCCCCTCCTCTTCTACTTCCTCCATGGCCTCTTCCTGTGCTTTGTCCTGTGCGGTTCTCTGTAGCCGTTCAAGAAGCTACGCAAGTATGCAGGCCAAAAGATGCCATGCGGTGCTTGAGCTGGTGTGCTTGGGGGACAGGAGCCACACTGGGGCAGAGGTTCTGTCAGCTCTGCAGGGGCAAGTTCAGAGGTGGTTTACGCCATGTCAACTTAAGGCAGGAATGGTGGTTTGGGACAATGGCACCAACCTCCTCTCTGTCCTCCAACAGGGACAAATTACCCATGTGCCCTGTTTGGCTCACGTCCTTAACTTGATGGTGCAGCGGTTCTTGGGCAGGTACCCAGGCTTACAGGATGTCCTGAGGCAGGCCAGAAAAGTCTGTGTGCATTTCCGCTGGTCATATAATGCCAGTGCTCGGCTGGCAGACCTCCAAAAGGAGTTTAACCTGCCCAAGAACCGCCTAATCTGTGACATGCCCACCAGGTGGAACTCAACGTTGGCAATGCTGCAGCAGCTGCATACGCAGCAGAGGGCCATCAATGAGTACCTGTGCGACTATGGCACCAGGACAGGGTCAGGGGAGCTTGTTTTTTTTCCCCACGCCAGTGAGCCATTATCAGGGATGCATGCACTGTCCTGTCACCATTTGAGGAGGCCACGAGGATGGTGAGCAGTGACAGTGTATGCATCAGTGACACTGTCCCCTTTGTCCACCTGTTGGAGCACACGCTGCATGGAATAATGGACAGGGCACTTGAGGCAGAACAGAGGCAGGAAGAGGGGGACTTCCTTAGCTCACAAGGCCCCCTTTATCCAGACAGTGTTCCTGCGTGCCCGCCAATCACACAGGAAGAGGAGGAGGAGGAGGAGGATTGTGTCAGTATGGAGGTGGAGCCTGGAACTCAGCATCAGCAGCAGTCTTTAAGGTATCAGTCCCAAGAAACACATGGACTTGGCTGGGAGGAGGTGGCTGCGGACCATGTCGTCCTTAGTGACCCAGAGGACTCCGGACCGAATGCCTCAGCAAACCTACGCTGCATGGCCTCCCTGATCCTGCAAAGCCTGCCTAAGGATCCTCGTATTTGTGGTATCAAGGAGAAGGACCAATACTGGCTGGCAACCCTCCTTGATCCACGTTACAAGGGTAAGGTTGCGGACCTTATCTTGCCATCGCAGAGTGAGCAGAGGATGAAACATCTTCGGGAGGCTTTGCAGAAAGGTCTGTGCAACGCGTTCCCAGAGACTGGGAGGTTACAAACTCCTGTTTCTGGACAACATGTTGCTGAGGCCTCGGTCAGTCAAAGAAGGAGCCGTGGAGAAGGTGGCCGTCTGACCGATGCGTTCAAACAATTTTTTGGTCCGCAGCCCCAAGGTATGATCGGTTCCAGCAACCATCGCCAGCGTCTGTTTTACAGTGCAGAAATACCTAGGGGCAAGATCTGACTTCGACACCTTTCCCACCGGAAATCCTCTGGGTTACTGGGTCTTAAGGATGGATCACTGGCCAGAGCTTGCACAGTATGCAGTTGAGCTACTGGCCTGTCCTGAATCCAGCGTTCTTTCGGAACGCACATTCAGTGCTGCTGGAGGCTTTGTAACCGATCACAGGGTGCGTCTGTCCACCGACTCGGTCGATCGACTGACCTTCATAAAAATGAATCAGTCTTGGATCACCACCAGCTACCAAGCACCTGATGCTGATGTAACCGAATAATTTTTCTAAAAATCTCAGATCCCTTCAAAGACTGCCTATGCTGATGCTGAGTGACTATCCTGAGTAATTATCCTCTTCCTCCTCAATGATCACGCTGATAGCTTGTAAGAACATTTTTGGTTCTGGGAGCCACCACCAGTGCCTAAGGCCCAATTTTTAGCCCCTGTTCAACAGGGGCATGTAATTACAATTTTTGATGCATTACTTTGCAGCAGGGCTCATTTCTGCAGTCCAACTAGAGTATCTGTGAGGGGTTGCAGTGTTGTGGCACCAGCACTAGTGCCTAAGGCCTAATTTTTCAGCCCCTGTTTAACAGGGGCGTGTAATTACAATTTTTGATGCAATACTTTGCAGCAGGGCTCGTTTCTGTATTCCAACTAGAGTATCTGTGAGGGGTTGCAGTGTTGTGGCACCAGCACCAGTGCCTAAGGCCCAATTTTTCAGCCCCTGTTCAACAGGGGCATGTAATTACAATTCTTGATCTAATATTTCACAGCAGGGCCCGTTTCTGAGCCCATCAAGAGGGAGTGAGGACTTACAGTGTTGTGGCACTAGCACCACCACCACCAAAGGCCCAATTTTTCTGCCCCTGTTCAACAGGGGCATGTAATTACAATTCTTGATCTAATATTTCACAGCAGGGCCCTGTGAGGGCTTACAGTGTTGTGGCCACAACAACACCTAAGGCCCAAATTTCTGCTGAGTATATAGGGCAGGCCCCTACTTTCAAACATCCAACTTACAAACGACTCCTACTTGCAAACGGAAGGAGACAACAGGAAGTGAGATGAAATCTACCCCTAGGAAGGGAAATTCTCTCCTGTAAGAGTTAATATGGGAAAAACGTTTCTCCTTTCCACTGATGCTTTATCACCAATCCTTGTTTCACTAAAATCCCCACATTTTCAAAAAACATTTGTCATTGGGACAAAAAGTGAGGTGAAATCTTCTGAAGAGGAGCACAGACAGCTTTATGTTTTCCAAAAAGCTTAAAATAGAGTTAAACACGTTAAAAATGTACCAGTTCAAAATTACAAACAGATTCTACTTAACAATAAACCTACAGTCCCTGTCTTGTTTGCACCGCCTGTATACTGCTGTTCAGAGTATATAGGGCCTGGTGGCCCCACGCCTTTCCTTTTTTTAATTTAGTTGTGGGGTTCCCCTTAATATTCACACAAGACACAAAGGGCCTGGTAATGGACTGGGGGGTACCCATGCTGTTTGTCTCACTGATTTTCACTGATTTTCATCCATATTGCCAGAACCCGACATTAAAGCCGCAAGCAGTTTTAAATGACTTTTTTTCCTTTAAAAATGACATTTTGTGCAGTGACTGTTCTAAGCACGGGAAACACGCGCCACTTTACAGGCATACTATAGGCACCCCCCAGGTACGATATTTAAAGGAATATTTCACTTTTTTTTTTTACTTTAAGCATCATTAAAATCACTGCTCCCGAAAAAACTGACGTTTTTAAAAGTTTTTTTTGCATTGATACATGTCCCCTGGGGCAGGACCCGGGTCCCCAAACCCTTTTTAGGACAATATCATGCAAATTAGCCTTTAAAATGAGCACTCTTGATTTTGAACGTTCGAGTCCCATAGACGTCAATGGGGTTCTAACGTTCGTGCAAATTTTCGGTCCGTTCGCAGGTTCTGGTGCGAACCGAACCGGGGGGTGTTCGGCTCATCCCTAATCATGGTGTAGATCCTTATCCACAGACAGCAAACTTTGGAGGAGGTTTACCATATGTGTATCATGTTACCCATATCTAGGCACCCTCAGGAACAACTGGTAGGATATGAGTTGATACATTTTGCATTTCTTGTTGGGGTTATCTTGTAATAGCTCTCCAGAGGTTGTACACTAGGATTGGACTTAGAGCGGGCAAGCCAGATCAGGTCTTCTTCTGGGGGAAGTATTTTATTGAGCTCTTGTTCCTAATGGAGACAATAGGAGGAAGCTTGGTGGGAGGGACTGCACTGGATCTACATATAGATTCAATGAGTATATTTTTGCTGGTTTCTGAGCCCAGCAACAATTGATAAAGAATAAAGATATATTACTATAACATGTCCCCTTTACAGTAGAACTATGGGTTCTAATTAAAGAAAATATGTGCTGCGGCACCTAATTAAAAGTACATCTGCAATTTTTTTTCTTGGTTCCATGCAAAGTCACAAAAATGCCTATTGTGCCTGACAGTGATGTCCACCTAATGCAGCTTTCTGTGAGTATATGACCACAATGCTGCACTGCTCCTGAAATCAGTGCACCATTGCCACTATGTTTGCTTGCACTAGAGTTGGATAATAAAAATCAGAAGTGGCCATCAGTATGACACTGCTGATTCACAAGCCTTTAGCGCTGTAAAAATGGGTCAAATGCTGGGCGACATTGGCCGATTCAATAAAAACCAGCTAACATTCGGCCTGTGTGTATGGGAGCCGGTTTGACAGAAGGCAGTTTGGCCAGAAAACCAGCCACCAACTGTCCCTCAATCAGCACTCTCAGCCAATGGCTGAGAGCATTGACGGGAGTGTTTTGGCTGAGGGAGAACACAACAGCTGTCAGAACACAAAAGCTTAATGGGGGAGATTGCTGTACAAACGTTGATTAGTGCAGCGGCTCCAACCAGAACTGACAGGTTTATTTAATTTAACCCGCGGGGTTGAACGGAAAAAACTCTGATGCCCCGTACACACGATCGGACATTGATCGGACATTCCGACAACAAAAACCATGGATTTTTTCAGAAGGATGTTGACTCAAACTTGTTTTGCATACACACTGTCGCACAATGTTGTCGGAATTTCCGATCGCCAAGAACGCAGTACTTAGCACACAGATATTTTATGACAGAAATAGGAATATGAAACATTGCTTGGAAGTGGGGTACAATTGTCTGTTTTGGCAGAGTTGCAAGATGAAGAAATATTTTTGTCCTTTGTCAAGCTTGAATACTTACCTGTTTTGTACAAGCTTCACAGATGGAGACACCCCTATAGTATACACTGGAGCACCTGTGTGGGCCCCCTAATAAAAAGGGTGTTCTGGTGACCCACACGTGCTCCAGCGTCCAGATGTGTAAACAGCTGCTGAGTGTCCTCTCCTTACACAGAATCTAGTTTGCATTTCATTCTAGTTAAAAACCCAACTAGACAACAAAATTATTTGAAGAGAAGTAGGCTAGCAAAAACGTTCATACGAACGAATAATGTGCTCATGAACATGAAAGTTGCCATTTTGCCATTAAACTGTACAAGTTAAGAAAAGCACATGGAGCAGCATGAACATTAGAAAAATAAAGAATAGGAACACAGGACAACTACTTACTTTTTTGCAGCACTCTCCTGATCCTTCTTTACTGCTCGTGCTCCCTTAATTTGAGGTCCGACCACCGCTTCCTGAGTTGATCCTTGGATCATCATACCCCAAAATTCTTCTGCAGACTCTTGACAACATGATCTTGGCCTTTCTGACATTGGGGTTGGGGTAAGGTCCATACTTCCCATCATAGTCGGCCCTCTTCAGTATGTCAACCATCTCCATCATCTCTCCAAAGGACATATTTGAGGCCTTAAATTGTCTCTTCCGGGATCGGCACGTTTCTGGCTCCGGGCTTTCCTCCTCCTCGTTGCTGTAATTAGCACGCACCTGCTGTGTTTCCGCCATGTGCTCTTCCCCACTGTGCCAAACGAGAAGGGGTGGGGAATAGACTAGAAAGAACATCAGGGGCGGGCGGATTTTCACGCATGCGCAGTGTATATAAAGTGTAACACGCGTGCGTAGTACTTATGATCTGTGAGCTGAGGAAGGAGTATCTGAGGTGCCGATCATGATAACGAAGGTAAGATTGAAAATTGGGCCTATACTGCTTCTAGATTGAGGCCTATATTGGGACAAGATTAGGAGACTTTAGCCTGACATTAGGGTTTGTCTTGTGTTGTGTCTTGCAGAGAAAATGGATATCTTGAAGAATCAGGAGTTTATCTGCATATTCATAGATATGTTCAGGGAGCTGCCCCGTCTGTGGCAGGTAAACCACCCTGATTATAAGAACCAAACAAAGAGGAAGGCAGCGCTGGTTAATTTGATGCAATTTGTGAAGCTGGTGATCCCTATAGGAGCATCGGAAGGTCCAGGATTCCCAGAGATCAGGAGCTGCAGATGACATTTATCTCCCCAGGCTGCATTTTCTGGCAGGCCAGACTGAACCCAGGCCAACACTCTCCACTCTTCCATCCACGCTTCCTTCCCCCTCAGCTGAGGCTTCTGACGTCCAACCTGGGCCTTCCAGGCAGCAACATGTGGAGGAGCCCAGCTTGAGCCAGGTATAGCATTCTTCTAAATATTTCTGGTTGTCCAATTAATTATGTTAAATCTATGTTAGTTTGGAGTACTAATTTCTGATTGTGATTGAGGAACCAAAAACTAAAACCATGTCCCTTTTTCATACACAGGGAAGTCTCAGCCAGGAGGGGGCCGGGCCAAGTAGGCTGCCCAATACCCAGGCCCCTCCCCTCTGCCTTCAACCAAGAAGTGGCAGGAAGAGGAGTAACCTGGAGGAGGCTGCAATAGGCCTATTTTGGAAGGCTACTGAGACCCTCTGAACATCCCACAGTGTGGAAGAGGACATTGCTGCCATAACAGCCTGCAAAATGCTGCAAATGGAGGAGGGCCAATGCCTCTTATGTGAGTGTGTCATTTTAGAAGCTCTACAGAAGGGGTTGAGGGGCCAACTCACATGTGAAAGACACATTTGTCAGCTCACCCATGGTCCTCCTCCTCCTCCAGGTCCGCCTCCTCCTCCAGGTCCTACTCCTCCTCCTGCCACACCTCCAACACCAGAGCCACAGCCGGGAAAGAAGCATGTAAAGAAGACCAGAAAGTGATGACCCTGGGTTCAGTCTGGTCTGGCAAAAGATGCAGGCTCTTGTATGACCACAGCCTGGGGACAATACATGTTATCTGCTGCTTTCATGATCTCTTGGACTTCTGGTCCAAATTGAACTCCCTTATATATAGACTCCTCAGGCCACCAATTTGCAGTTAAATAATTGATGTCTGCCCTGGGGGTCAAAGGCTTCGCCAATTTCTGCTGTTTCTCCAGCATTGTCTCCCTCTTTGTTTGGTTATGAGCCCTTAATAAAGGAATTTTTGTTTCAATTAATACTCACCTATGTGTGTTTTCCTTCAAAAAGGACAGTTTGTTTGTGAGGAGGCAGGTACATTTCAAAAATACAATGTCGAATTAACAAGAGACACCAACACCAAACAACCTTCTTGAGAGTAAATAATGCAAGATAATAATGGTGTTGTGGTAAGTTGACACACCAAACACACCCAAAAATATTCTGGTCAAAAAAAAAAAAAGATCAGGCTTGAAAAAAATACAAATCAAAAAATAAAAAATTGATAATTTTTTCGCCAGATGTGACAAATCAAAATATTATATTGATGAAATCACGATAAATAATAAAGAAAGAAGTTTGTGAGAAGTCTGTGTGAATATTGAGCAGCAAAACTATTTCATTCTTCTAGCATTATAAGGAAGAACAGAGTGCGCTGCATTAAACAATTTCAAACATTGCAGCGTGACAAAAGTGCTCTATCCATTCCAAACGCTAATTTTACCAGACTGAGCAGTTCTGTCTCAGAATTTCTTCTGAGCATGCGTGGCACTTTGTGCGTCGGAATTGTCCACACACGGTCGGAATTGACGCGATCGGATTTTGTTGTCAGAAAATTTTATAGCCGACAACAAGCTCCGATCGCACATTTTCCTTTGGAAAATCAGACCGTGTGTACAGGGCAATAGTGTGTACCAGGCTTTAAACTTTTCATTCAGCACCTGGCTACACTCAGCCCTGATTACCACTTTCTGGATTAACAGTACTGCCTCTGTTTACAAAACCCTTCCACTATGAAGTACAGTTTCTAAGAGGAGCATGTGAGGCACAGATAAAGGTGTATTAGGCTCAGTCAGGGAAAGTAAATGATGTGTTTTTTTTTTTTTTACTTTGTGAGACTTGTGCATTCCATACTAACTGAATATGTAACTTGTTTAGACTGTCATACAGGAGCCTTTAATTGTAAAATCTGTCAATGAGAAGAAAATGGGCAAGTTATATCATGTGGCCATGTAACAATTTCCAAAATTGGCATGTTTGTACAAATTTGCTGGCCTTCTTCCTTTTTCAATACACCTCAATATTTGGTGCCAGTTAGTGATCTACACTTGTTCTCTGCAAGCTCTGAACACCTGGCATGAGTACACATTACAAGCTTTCAATGTCTGAGCTAATGTATCTTGTCTGTGCTGCCAGAAATCAATGTTAGAACAGACACATCTAATTATTTTGTACTGGAGCTGAACTGGTCTCTTTAATTTTCTTCCCTGTGCAATTTGTTGCTCCGCATTCAATGCGATCTTTTCACACCTACAGCTGGTGACACATTATCATATGACGCATTTCATAAACTATTATATAATATTTATTGTGTGTGTGTCTGTTAAAATGTAAATTTAACATAATTTTAGCTGTACTGCTACAATAAATACACTTTCTCCTATATGAGACAAAGGAATAAAGTAATTGTAAAGTTTTACAGGTTTATACTTACCTGCTCTGTGCAATGGAATTACACAGGGCAGCCCCAAACCTTCTCTTCTTGGGTACCCTACCTGTGTTTCTGGCATCTCCCCTCTGGCAAGTATCCTCAGAGCAATCCGCTTTCTATGGGGGCATTCATTCAGGCTCGCTCCCAAACCTTGCTGTCTTCGTCTGTAGATACAGACAGTGGGACTCTACTCCACCACCCACTCCCATGTCATTGGCTTTGGCTGACAGCAGCAGAAGCCAATGGTTCCTGCTGCCCCAGCAAAGGCAGTGAAACCAGGAACTGAAGGGAGAGAAGAACTGCAGACATGCACAGTGCTGGATTGAACGAGGCCTCAGGAAAGTTAAGGGAGGGGGGCTGAGGATGGATACTAATGCCTAACCATTTTTTACCTTAATGCAATTAAGTTACTTTCATATATTCCAGGAGGCAGATCTAGAGTTCCAGGAAGTAAAGTGGGACAGATTCATCATGAAAATGGCCACCACAAAAGAATATGTGTGTAGATTTCCATTAAAGTGATACTAAACACAAACTGTTTAATTTTACATTGCCCTTCTATTTCTGTATGTGGATGATGGCACTATAATTATTTTAATTAAAAAAAAAACATCTAAGTACGTTTTTCTTAATCAATATACAGCTGTCACATGACCCAGCTCTTTCTCAGCCTGTCTGCAGGGAAACATAAGCAGGATGAGCTTCTAGTGCTCTGCTGCTGGTCACATGTTCAAAAAAAAAAAAAAAACGGTCTTTGGAATACAGATTAAAATAAATAAATCATATCAAAAAACTGTTTTAAATTGTCATACAAATATATATTTGAAATTAAATGTGGGCAGATTTCTGCCAGTCACAGGCTGTGAACCCGCCATTAATCTACACGTAATATCCTGCCCCCATTGTGTTTAGCTGGTTAGTGGGCATGGAGGGGAGGGGGAGGGAGTGGGGTGTCATTTACTACTGTGTATACACCCACATGTGTGACTCTACAGTTACACGGGCTGCTCAGATATGATAGGGAGGAAATGCTCAGCATAGAAACTCATTGAAAACTGAGCATGTGCAGAGTTGCCACAACAGCTGCAAAACCCATAGCTAAATTGGGGACATAAACAGAAGGTAGAAACAGAGAGCAGCAGGATCAACCACTTTTTTTGCAGAATACAGAAAATTAATCTCATAGTGACTGAGGGAGTATGAACAGCAGCAATACACCATTTATTGATAGTTTTTTATGATGTGGGTTTAGTGACACTTTACACTAACTAGATATTTGTAAAGGTTCCTTTATAGTTTAAAAATCCAGCATACAGTACTTTGAAAGCTTGCACTACAGTCTATTTAGTTAGCCATCAAATAGTATCACCATAAATCCAAACTTCTACTTTTGTCAATGGCTAACACAGTACAACACTCTGCTCCTGTTCATATTTATGTAAATAAAATGTCTTTCCCCTTACTGAATTTCAGTTATATGTATTACATTTTATAACAAAATGACTGACAAATTATTTAATTAGTTGATAAATTAATTTAAAGTAGATATCCAGTCTAAACGTAAGTAGTCTTAAAAATATTCCCTTCCCCCTCCTAATACCAATGTTGACTAACCTATATAAAAAAGATGTATATACGTACCTATTTTCAGCCCACTCTGGTCCGGTCACGTCATCTGGCACCCCTGTGTAAGCCAGAGGTGGCTTCAAGGGAGAGGAGGGAGCCCTTAACAACAACTAGGCTGTGGGAGCCTATGGGTGAGGTCACCACTCCCAGGCAAATGCCCTCTCCCCTTCCTTGCAGCTGCTGCTGACTGAGGAGATCATGTGACCGGAGTGGAGGAGGCTAAGAACAGGTAAGTAAACACATCTTTTTCACACAGTTTAATCAGACTAAGTGTTAGAAGGGGGCAGGGGACATTTTTTTTTAAGTTGAGACGGTAAATTCTATTAAAGTAAATACATATTTAAGGGTAGAAACAGTGTACATCGTACAAGTTGACAAAGACCCATTTGCATAAATTGGGGAATATATCATCCCCTAGGTATACCCAATGAAATAGGGCACAACAACAAAACAAATCAAACCATCATGCACTTTTCAGGGTATACAAACACAAGTCTTCCAACACTGTTAACAAATTCGAACAGGTGACCTTGATAAGGAGTCAACTGAGCTTCTTTGGAAAACTTTGGAAAGTCTGATTAGACACAAGTCTCACTAATAATTTTCTATCTGAAAATAAAGTTTTGTGTAAAAAAAACTTTAGTAAATTTGTCTGAATCCAAGCAAACATGGGGAGAGCCCATTGTATCATGAAAAAATTGAACAACCTGTGTACAGAAACCTTGTATTACTGGGCAATTCCAAATTAAGTGATAAAAAGTTCCCACATTACGGGAGCACATCAGACATGTGGTACTTTGGTCTTTTTTGTAGAAGGCTAATCTAAGAGGAGTAAGATAAAAGCAGTGAAGAACATATAGTTGGGTAAGTTGGCCTGACAGTTTATGCGATACTGTCTTACAACTGTCTAAGGCCTCACTCCACTCCCCATCCTCCACCATGCCCACATCCATTTCCCAACATGACTTAATTCCATCAGCCAGTTGAGATGAGGAGGGGAGAATAAGCATGCCATAGAACCCAGAGTTACATTTTTGGGGGTCAGTATTCTTTATCACTGCCATAAGAGGATTGGAGGCTAATTGAGGAAATTGGGTCTGTAGGGCATGTTGTAGTTGCAAGTACCTGAAAAATATATGATTTGGTAGATCAAATTCAGCCTTAAGCCTATCAAATGTTTTTAGATTACCATTTCCTAAAAAGTGGAATAAGTAGTATACCACTTTGGTGCTCCACATATCTGAGTTAGGGAATCAAGGGAAATTCAGAAAGTGTAGTGTTATGCCAAAGGGGAGTATGCTTGTTACAATGAGGTAGGTTATGTATATCAGAGGCTACATTCCATATGCATCTGTAGTGATAGAGGAGAGATTGTCGGTCCCCCGCAACTTCAGCACCTCTAACCCCACTTGCTATAACACTGAAAGGGTCTGAAGACACAAGTCACCATCTTGGGCATAAAAAAGGTGACCAACCTTGAGTTATCTATTTTATCGATTAGGGAAAAGTTGGGAAGGAGGGGACATTTTTAGTACTAATTAAGTTAAGGTTGGAAATCCACTTTAATCACATCTCATCTATCTTTTATATTTATCGATTTATTAACTGCAACTACATGATTGAATGTTCCTTGTTTTTGTTTTTTTTTCACAATGGATGAATTATAACTTTCAAGATGCATTTGGTACATGTGATAATTTTGTTAGCATTGGTAAACTAAATAAATACACACATACATGCATACAATAAATAAACCAATAATAAACCAATAAATAAAATACATTTGTTAAAAAAAAAAATCATATAAACACACAACACACAAATGCTCTCTTTTTTTATTGGCAAAATTGTAAGCTCCTCAGATAGCATCTTGTATATAAATGATAGCAGCAGCCAATGTAACTGAAACTTAATTGTCTTCTTTATTTTCCTAAATATATGACCACTTCCTCCATCTGTTGGATGAAAATGTCACTGCAATAAAAATAAAAACAGCTCACAAGGACCTGCTTAATTAGAGACTACAGCATATTTTACACCAGTCTCAGACTTCCCGAGACCATTTTGGATATCCAGCATCTGAGGGAATTGACTTTGTTACACTAATATTGGGTGGTTTTATTTCGATTTGGATGACCTATTTTGTCTAAATATACAAAAGATGGAGATCTTACACTTTGCATTTTACTGTATAATTCTAGTTAAAATGTGTTTACTTTGAATGTCTATTTTATCTAATGTTGGCAGATGATACTTTAATGTTAAACAAGGACCTTTGGATTGAAGGCACATTTAAAGTTCCATATAATAGTATGCAGCATTTAATACGTTTTTTAACGAAGAAGTTGAATGTAAGATGTAATTGCAATTTCCTTTATACACTTTTGCTTCTGTGTTTGATAAATACATTCTTTTGACATATCACTACGGGATTCTGCCAATATCTTCTAGCACATAAAAAGGTTATTGATGAAACGTCTTCATTGATGTACTCTATATGTTAGAACGTACTCACCTTTTTCACATTGTAAGTGCAGGGAAAATTTTAACCAGTTAAATACACTTTTAAAAAAACTTTTACCAAGGCTTACTAATCTTAAACTTAGTTTAATTACTTATTGCATTGGTGCAGCAGTGATATACTGTATTACAATTATATCTAAAAAATTTTAAAGAACAATAATTAGCAATACTTAGTATATTAGTGTACACATACAGTATGTTACTGCTACATAAAGATATCACTGAATTTCGGTTTGATAAAATTAGTATATTACATTTTGTGAAACATGCCTAAAACAGTACATAAATGTTAGGGGCCAGGGTCCATGCAATATAGTATAGGGCTTTTAAATCATGGCTAATGCTAGGCACCTTGATGGCAGCTGCTGGAGAATAAGAACAAGCTGTCGGTTCAATTTGAAAAAAAAGGTTCCGACCAAATTTTGCTTGTTTGGTAAACGGCTGAACTAAAGTTTGTACTTCTTCCCACTCATTTTTGGATATGTAAATTAAATTACGTTTTATAGTTCTTTTTCTTCTTTTGTAACTAGTTGTTTTGTGATTGTCTACTACTGAATGAATACTTATTTTTTTTTTTTTACATGTTTGAAATAAACTAAACTAAAAAATAAAACTAAAAGCTAAAATTGTTCCTTGGTCAAGTCGAGCCTCCAGCAGCAGCAGAACATTAAGCAGTTGTATTACAACTGCTGCTAAATGTGACAACTTCCCCTGCCAATGTCCTAACAACCATGAGTCATCCCTGTCCAGCCCAATCAGCTCTTAGCTAGAGAATCCCAACTGACAGCAGAATGTAAACAAAGGGGCAGGGATTGTGGAAAAAAAAAGCCATTGACCTGGCAGATCCCTTGGGTTTGTTATGAATTTTGAGCGGTAACCCCACAGAAAAAAAAACAAGAAAAAATAAGCATGAGGTCCCCCAAATTCCAAACCAGCCAGCTGTTCCCCTACCCAGTATTTCTATTCAAACACTAGATATCCTTGTTTGCAGCTCCTTTCTTCACCTCTCTTTTTTAAAGTAAAGTCTTTTTTGCACTTGTACCTACAGGTAAGCCTATAATAAATTCCTAAATCTGCACTGTTTAGGAAATATTCACACTGCATGCAGCTGGTGATGTTATCAGAGCATGCACTCTAAAGGGACAGCATACCCCCTCCTGGACCATACCAGGCCACATCCCACATCACTTCTATGCCAATGAGTAAGGGGTACATTGTACAGCTACCCATTTACCCCAAAAAAAGGTAGTGTAGTGTAAAAAAAAACAAGAGACGGTTTTGACAAGTACTTTAATAAAAATTGTCCTCCGGTGTTCTTCCTCTGGTCTTCTTCCTTCGGTCTTCTTCCTCTGGTCTTCCCCGCTGATGCTCTCTTCTCTCCTGCCAACCCATTCTGGTGACATCACCATAAGACCCCACCCCTTGTGACGTCAAGTGATGGCCACGGCCATAGCTACATAAGAACTGGCAGAGAGCAGAGCTGGCACATTGACGGGAGCCAGCGTCAGAGAAAGGATCGGGTCAGAGAAGACAGCAGCGGCAGAGAAGACTGGAGGAAAAAGACCGGAGGAGATTTACAATAAAGGACTTATGAAAATTGTCTCTTGTTTTTATTCACACTACACTGCCTTTTTTTGGGGGGTGAATGGGTAGGGGTGCAATGTACCCCATACTCAATTACATAGGGATGCCATAATCTGGGGGCTTCTTGTTAAAGGGGGCCTCCAGATTCTGATAAGCCCCCTGGCCATAGACCCCCACAACCACCGCCCAGGGTTGTTGGGAATAGGCCCTTGTCCCCATCTACATGGGAACAAGGTGCTTTGGGTGGGGGGGCGCAGAGCCCCCCTGACCCAAAGCACCCACACCCCCCATGTTGAGGACATGTGGCCTGGTATGGTCCAGGAGGAGGGCGCTCACATGCCCCCCTTTCTGACATACCGGGCTGCATGCTCGGATAAGGGTCTGGTATGGTTTTGGGGGACCCCACGCCATTTTTGTTTGCATTTTGGCATGGAGTTCCTTTTCAAGATCCATACCAGACTCAAAGGGCCTGGTATGGATCTTCGGGGAACCCCCGCACTTTTTTTTTTCTAACTTTAGCATGGGGTTCCCCTTCAAGATCCTCAGAGCACAAGTCATCATGATGATCCGACTTGGATGCGACTTACATTCAAATCAATGGTCTGAATGTCAGATCAGTTAAAATGGCTCTCATAGAGAACCATTGATTTTGACATGTCAAAAAAAACCACTTGCCACAGCTTAATGCTGTATCTTAATGTTTACACGCGTTTACAAGCAGTTACAAGCATTTGGCATTTGAAATGCCTGTAAATTACAGTCCTGAACGTGAAACAACTGAGTATACATGTACACATAAGATAACATTAACCATTTCAGCCCCGGAGGATTTGGCTGCCTAAAGACCAGAGCACTTTTTGCGATTCGGCACTGTGTCGCTTTAACTGACAATTGCGCGGTCGTGCGACGTGGCTCTCAAACAAAATTGACGTCCTTTTTTTCCCCACAAATAGAGCTTTCTTTTGGTGGTATTTGATCACCTCTGCAATTTTTATTTTTTGCGCTATAAACAAAATAAGAGCGACAATTTTGAAAAAAACGCATTATTTTTTACTTTTTGCTATAATAAATATCCCCCAAAAATATATAAAAAAACATTTTTTTCCTCAGTTTAGGCTGATACGTATTCTTCTACATATTTTTGTTAAACAAAAATCACAATAAGCGATTGATTGGTTTGCGCAAAAGTTATAGCGTTTACAAAATAGGGGTTAGTTTTATGGCATTTTTATTAATAATTTTTTTTTACTAGTTTTGGCAGTGATCAGCGATTTTTATTGTGACTGCGACATTATGGCGGACATGTCGGACATTTTTGACACATTTTTGGGACCATTGTCATTTATACAGCAATCAGTGCTATAAAAATGCATTGATTCCTGTGTAAATGACACTGGCAGTGAAGGGGTTAACCACTAGGGGCGGGGAGGGGTTAAGTCAGTACTAGGGAGTGTTTTCTAACTGTAGGGGGGTTGGGCTGTGTCTGTCAGTACACTGATCTCTGCTCCCGATGACAGGGAGCAGAGATCGAGTGACACTGTCACTAGCCAGAATTGGGAGATGCTGTTTACATCAGCATCTCCCCGTTCCTGCTCTCTGTGAGACGATCGCGGGTATCCCCGGGGCGATCGAGTCCGCGGGACCCGCAACCCGACTCACGAGGGTTGGGGCCGGCGTACGCGCGCACCGGCGGCAGCGCACGCAATGACACGGTGGGAAATTCAAATGGACGTATATATACGCCCATTTGCCCAGCCGTGCCATTTTGCCGACGTACATAGTCGTGCGCCGGTCCTTAAGTGGTTAAGGAGAGTTTAGGGGCTGCTGAAAAAAACTCCCAACTGCTCCTAAATGAAAGTTTAGCAGCTGCAGTATACATGAAGCCCCATCATTGGTGTCTTTGGGAGGAACTGTACTCTTCATTGGTGTCAGTGTATGAAATAGTAGACATGTGCGATTAGTTTCGTACGAATTGAAAATTCGTATGAATTTCCGTAAATTTGTACATTCGGGAGGATCCAAAATATGAATTGCTATGCTTCAGAATTTTGTACGAAATACGAAATTTTGTTTAGGAATTTCGAGTCCAAATTCCTAACGAACAGGAAGTCAGCACAGCACAGGGATGGTGGGAGCCCATCATAATGATAAATTCATCATAACGAACATTCGTAATTGTTACGAAAAGTTAACAAACCTAAAAGTTAAAAACCCAGGAAGTCAGTGGATGGTGGGGGCCCCTCATACTGATAAAATTATCATAACGAACATTCATAATTGTTACGAAAAGTTAACAAACCTAAAATTTAAAAACTCAGGAAGTCAGCACAGCACAGGGATGGTGGGAGCCCCTCATAATGATAAATTCATCATAACGAGCATTCGTAATTGTTAGGAAAAGTTAACAAACCTAATGGAAATTCGCATTTCGTACGAAATTTCGGACACAAATTACGAAATACAAATTAATTCTAATACGAAACTAAATGAAACAAATTTATTGACGGCGCACATGTCTAAAAAATAGTGCCCCAAGGGCCAGATAAAAGCAAGCAGAGGGCCCCCGGGCCTTAGTTTGGAGACCACTGATCCAGTTCAATTAATAGGGAAAAAAAAAACACACATAAAAATACATATACACAATCCAATAGCCACAGTTGATCCAGATCAAATCCCCCTGAGGAAGACACGTGACCATGTGGCGTAATGCGCAGGGGAGGGGCTTGCTGGCATCACAATGCACTGGGAGATGAGGATACACAAGGTTGTTGTGGTAATATACAAGCTGTGGATTGTACAGCTTACTTTCTGGAGATACCTATATATTTTATGCCGTTATTGGCTGGTGCACCTTCAGCACCAGAAACATGTAAGTGTTATTAAATTAAGTGCATTTAATAAAAACCGGTTGAATTTTAAAAGGATAAGCACTGTGTATAGCATTCTTTTTTATGGTACCCTGGATGAGCGGAGGAGCATTTAAAGAGGAACATGTTTTAATCTGCCTACTGCAATCTGGTTGGAAATCTAAAGAATATCCCCCTATATGGGATAGAGGCTTATATAGACCATAACCAATGGTCACACAACTCCAGGTGAAGGCACATCTAATGGAGGGGAGCTCACATTGCATGATAGAAGGTCCTGCATACGAAAGTGAAAAGATCAAGAAGCTTGCTATTCATTGTTATTGATTCAAATTTTGGACTGCACGAGTGGACTTATTTTGCCACATATACAGTATATAGACTTTTTTCTTTTTCTTTTTATTAAAAAATTTAATAATTCACAATATTCACAGTGTTGATGATATATAGATCTATATACATGGAGTCCTCTGATTAGGGTTTATAATTATCACAGTAGTGGACAATTATAAAGCAATAGACTCACTTTTTCGGTTATTATTTATTTTTTGGTAAGAGTGTGAAGTGCGGCCCTATCAGTTGGTTTATAAAAAAAACACCCCTAATAAATCATGATTCATTTTGCTCCAATTGGTGAAAAAAAAAAACCTTCCTGATTCCAGGGCCGATCCTAGGGTCACAGGCGCCTGGGTGCAGAAATATGTCTGGCGCCCCCACATGGGCGTGGTCATCTTTACTAACTCCTCCCCTTTACTAATGTTTCTATGGCAACAACTCCACCTCTCAATCTGTAAGCCCCACCACTTTGCTTTGACAATAACTTGGTTAACGGCTTTGACAAGTCAAAATAAATGTATTATTTATTGACAATTCTATGTCAAGTGCATGTAAATCAAAAAGTGTATCAGAAAAAAAAACTTGGAATATAAATATGAACTGAACAATATTAAACTTTTGAACAGAAAATGAGGTAGCAGAAAATATATAACTACAGATGTAAAATATGCAAGATAGATTGATTCTGTACTTTTTATATTTTCAATAAATACAATCACTAAAGTGCAAATAACAGATTTGCATAATGCATACAATCACAAAACAGTGCAAATATCAATTAAATAAAGTTAAAGCGGCTGGCTTCCCATCCTCCTTAGCAACCAGCCATATACAGTGTGTTTAAAGAGAAAAAAAACCCGCAAAATGCATGAAAACTGCATGCAAAAACAAGGATTTAAAAGTGCAAAATGTGCCTGAAAAATGCATCAAGCGCAGCAGCATAGATGTGAACCTAGCCTCGGAGTGCTCTGATTAACCCCAAATAAAGTTCAGCTGTTCTTTCCTGACATTTTCTTAGTCGCATCCTACAGCAGAAGTCATGGTCCACAGAGGGCTTCCAAAGCATCAGAGGGATACCTTTGTTAAAAGGTATCAGTCAAGAGAAGGGTACAAAATAATTTCCAAGGCATTAGATATACCATGGAACACAGTGAATATAGTCATCATCAAGTGTAGAAAATATGGCACAACAGTGACATCACCAAGAACTGGACGTCACTCTAAAATTGATGAAAAGACGAGAAGAAAACTGGTCAGGGAGGCTGCCAAGAGGCCTACAGGAACATTAAAGGAGCTGCAGGAATATCTGGCTGTGCTACATGTGACAATAATAATTGATGGGCAGTGTCAGCTTTTGATGGGCACAGGGGGCATTTGATGGGCACAGTGGCTACGTTTTATGCCACATTGTCTGCGTTTTATGGCACAGTGGCTGCGTTTAATGGCACATTGGCTGCGTTTGATGGGCACAGTGGCTGTGTTTGGGCACAGTGGAAGCTTTTGATGGGCAGAGTGGCAGCTTTTGATGGGCACAACAGTGGCTGTGTCTGATGGGCACAGTGGCTGTGTTTGATGGGCACAGTGTCAGCTTTTGATGGGCACAGTGTCAGCTTTTGATGGGCACAGTGACTGTGTTTGATGGGAAGTGTCAGCTTTTGATGGGCACGGTGGGCGTTTGATGGGCACAGTGGCTGCGTTTTATGGCTCAGTGGCTGTGTTTGGGCAGTGGCAGCTTTTGATGGGCAGAGTGGCAGTTTTTAATGGGCAGAACAGTGGCTGTGTCTGATGGGCAGAGTGGCAGCTTTTGATGGGCACAGTGTCAGCTTTTGATGGGCACAGTGGCAGCTTTTGATGGGCACAGTGGCTGCATTTGATGGCACAATTGCGGCGTTTGATGGGCAGTGTCAGCTTTTGATGGGCACAGGGGGCATTTGATGGGCACAGTGGCTATGTTTTATGGCACATTGTCTGCGTTTTATGGCACAGTGGCTGCATTTAATGGCACATTGGCTGCATTTAATGGGCACAGTGTCAGGTTTTGATGGGCACAGTGGTTGTGTTTGGGCACAGTGGAAGCTTTTGATGGGCAGAGTAGCAGATTTTGATGGGCACAGCAGTGGCTGTGTCTGATGGGCACAGTGGCTGTGTTTGATGGGCAAAGTGTCAGCTTTTGATGGGCACAGTGTCAGCTTTTGATGGGCACAGTGGCAGCTTTTGATGGGCAGTGTCAGCTTTTGATGGGCACGGTGGGCGTTTGATGGGCACAGTGGCTGCGTTTTATGGCTCAGTGGCTGTGTTTGGGCAGTGGCAGCTTTTGATGGGCAGAGTGGCAGTTTTTGATGGGCAGAACAGTGGCTGTGTCTGATGGGCAGAGTGGCAGCTTTTGATGGGCACAGTGTCAGCTTTTGATGGGCACAGTGGCAGCTTTTGTTGGGCACAGTGGCTGCATTTGATGGCACAATGGTGGCGTTTGATGGGCAGTGTCAGCTTTTGATGGGCACAGGGGGCATTTGATTGGCACAGTGGCTACATTTTATGCCACATTGTCTGCGTTTTATGGCACAGTGGCTGCGTTTAATGGCCCATTGGCTGCGTTTGATGGGCACAGTGTCAGGTTTTGATGGGCACAGTGGCTGTGTTTGGGCACAGTGGAAGCTTTTGATGGGCAGAGTAGCAGCTTTTGATGGGCACAACAGTGGCTGTGTCTGATGGGCACAGTGGCTGTGTTTGATGGGCACAGTGTCAGCTTTTGATGGGCACAGTGGCAGCTTTTGATGGGCTTGGTGGGCGTTTGATGGGCACAGTGGCTGCGTTTTATGGCTCAGTGGCTGAGTTTAGGCAGTGGCAGCTTTGGATGGGCAGAGTGGCAGTTTTTGATGGGCACAACAGTGGCTGTGTCTGATGGGCAGAGTGGCAGCTTTTGATGGGCACAGTGTCAGCTTTTGATGGGCACAGTGGCAGCTTTTTATGGGCACAGTGGCAGCTTTTGATGGCACAATGGCGGCGTTTGATGGGCAGTGTCAGCTTTTGATGGGCACAGGGGGCATTTGATGGGCACAGTGGCTACGTTTTATGGCACATTGTCTGCGTTTTATGGCACAGTGGTTGCGTTTAATGGCACTTTGGCTGCGTTTGATGGCCACAGTGTCAGGTTTTGATGGGCACAGTGGCTGTGTTTGGGCACAGTGGAAGCTTGTGATGGGCAGAGTAGCAGCTTTTGATGGGCACAACAGTGACTGTGTCTGATGGGCACAGTGGCTGTGTTTGATGGGCACAGTGTGTCAGCTTTTGATGGGCACAGTGTCAGCTTTTGATGGGCACAGTGGCAGCTTTTTATGGGCACGGTGGGCATTTGATGGACACAGTGGCTGCGTTTTATGGCTCAGTGGCTGTGTTTGGGCAGTGGCAGATTTTGATGGGCAGAGTGGCAGTTTTTGATGGGCACAACAGTGGATGTGTCTGGGCAGAGTGGCAGCTTTTGATGGGCAGAGTGGCAGTTTTTGATGGGCACAGTGGCTGTGTTTGGGCAGAGTGGCAGCTTTTGATGGGCAGAGTGGCAGTTTTTGATGGGCACAGTGGCTGTTTGGGCAGAGTGGCAGCTTTTGATGGCCATAAATAATAATTGTGCCCGCGCTAATATAATGTCACATATAAAACTCTCACATATAAAAAAAGAGATGCCGTGTGAAAATATTTAAATATAATAAATATATATGAAACCGTACATATAAAATAAAGTGCAAATATTTATCTATAATAGTCAATCATCAAGTGCATATAAAAAGTGCAATCGTAGTAATAATTATGGAAAGTGCAACGTGCTAAAATATAAATGCCAAACACTCTCCTGTAACATTTAGGTGTTCAACCTAATCAACAAATGCAAATCACAAAAAACCAATGTGAATAAATAGTGTCCATAGAATAAGTGTTCAACATGCTTCTTTTGATAGGTGTCTGAATCACAACAAGCAAGATGTGCTCTCCCGTGACACCCCACATGTGCTTGCGCTCACCTTGAATCGTGTGACACAGTAATTCAACGGTGTCAAAATACGCATTGGGGCCACTCCTGGGCTCACTCAGGAAACAATGAAGCAAAACACTCCTCACAGGTAAAGCCAAGTTCCACATTCATAGAAGAAACAAAAAGGACTCCATAGTGTAATATAGCAAGGACATTTATTGGATGAAAAAAAGTCCTCCAGGAGGGTACTCACATTAGATGGGTGCTACAGTGCACCAAACTATACAGTTGAAAAAACGAAAGTAGCTATTTGTATGGCGTGCGGTCTGGTATGTAAAATCCTCCTCCACTGCTGACAGGTGGTAGGACGGAGCTGTCAGCAGTGGAGGAGGATTTTACATACCACACCGCACACCGATTTTACATACCACCCTCGCTGACGAAGTCTTCTTGACGTAACGCCGCGTACGAGGGCGGAACTGTTTGACCGCCGTTACCCGCAGCCTTCTCTATCTGACAGCTATTTGTGAACTGTACTGCTTTACTGCACAACACTGCCGCTTAGTAGCTCATATGCACTGGCGCTGTAACAGCGTCCTTTTTATGATTTCAATAAATCTGGACATTTGTTTATATGGATCGCTCTTAGATTTTTTTTCATTTATTTTCTCTGGGGAATACTGCCACTCTGCACTTAGCAACACGGATCGCTCTGGTCTGGGAGTGAGCATACCACACATGTCAGCTATCTCTGCAGTTACCAGCATTGCATCTGACACCTGAGGAGCTCTTTATGTCTCCAGGAATTCACCTGACCTGCAGATGACAGTGAGCCCAGCAGCTTGCCACAGGTCCATTCATGCTGTTTCAGACCCCCTATAACCAAGGGGTCATTCGGATCTGGTAAGCACAATCTTATTACTTTCTACAACTCCTGGATAAGCGCTTAGATTATCATCCCCAGAAGAGGGTTATCTCCTTATTGTTTATGAACTTTTTGTTTGCCATCTTATTATTGGACTATTCATTATATAAAAATTTTTTTTTTTTTTTTGGCGCTGCACTCATTGTATTTATTATCTATTTTTTTGCGCTGCACTTACTGTATTTATTGTATTTCATTAAGGTTGGTGTTATCCTTCTAGTGTTCAGCTTGCATTCGTTTTGACTTTTTTGGTTTGCGCTGATTGTCTTTTAAATTGTTTTAGAGTGGCAGCTTTTGATGGGCACAACAGTAGCTGTGTGTTTGATGGGCAGCAGTGCATCACAGTCAGACTACTACTACTTACTTCCAAGTTCCAAGTTCCTTCCTTGACCGGCCTGGACGCTGCCTGGTGTGGTGCAGTGCAGGGACAGGGAGGCAGGCAGCCGCAGATATGCTCTTCTCTCTGTCTTCAGACCAGCCAGCCAGGGCCAGGCACTAGTCTACTCCATTCCGGCTCGGCTCCGCTCCGCTCCCCTCTTAGCCACACTGAGCGCTCACGCTGTCTGAAAAGATGGCTGAGGTGGGCGGAGCTCTCAGCTCTCTGAGCTTCTGTACTAGCCGCGGAGGCGGCGCAAGGAATGCTGGGGCGGCCGCGGCGCGCTCAGAATGCTGGGGCGGCCGCGGCGTCCCTGAGTGACGTCACTCTGTTACACAGCTAGAATCGTGGGCCAAGCGGCCGGCGATTCTAGCTCGGGCTGCTCGGCGCCCCTCTTCTGAACAAAATGACAGCGCTGGGGTGCGGTGCACCCCGTGCACCCCGGCCAGGATCGTCCCTGCCTGATTCCTAGTTATGCCAGGGGTACCTGGTTTACAAGAATGGCTGATTAGAAAATGAAAATCCCTTGACAGCTAAAACAACTCACAAACGTGTATTCCAAATGCATATTTAGTAGTTTGCTTGGGCTTCTGCTTTAAATTTCCCAAATATGAATGCAAATCTTCCCATAATTATACACAAAAACACAACAAATTTGTGTTTTTAAATATTTAATTTGCCATTTTGTTAATGAGATTACTGAACAGGAAGTCTGGGGTGTGTTTGAAAAAAATCATATTTCCGATAAGTTATACAAATATTACATATTTTACATGAGTATTATGACGCTCTAAACTAAGCCATCTTGTAATTCATGGTTGATTGCCCTTTCAGCTTTCAAAGTTTATTGCAGCAGCACAAATGTGTTTTAAATGGTGCTTGTTGTTTCTCATTATTGAATACGACTTGTAACCTAAGATATGTACACTGTACTTCTATAACTACAGTGACAGGAAGTTAGCAGAGATATAAAAGCTTGTAAATTCATATATACATTACTGTAATATATTATGCTTAAGGTAAAATGATGAGTCTCATATTCACTGACATAGTTTTTCTTCTTTCTGGGAAGGGACAAAGGTTTGTTTAAGAAACAAACAGAGCTTGGAGCTGGCAGTTTTACTCAGAGTCAATGTATTCAGCATGCTATCTTAAGTATTGAATAATTTATTTTTAAGAGTAAGATGAAATGGTAAGAATCTTTGTTTTGTAGCAAAATCTATTATGAAATAAAGGCTTGGTTCACACTTGTGTAACTGTGGGTTCCTGCATCGCACCCGACTCATAAAGCCATTCACACTGCCATGTGTGAACTGCTAGGAGTGTCAATATATTGTTAATGTCACCCACATTTTAGCTTGCATATCGCACTGTGAACTGACAGTTCCGACATGAATCTCATTGCATGGGTGTGAACACCCACACGATGCGATTCTGGTGCAGACAAAAAAAGGGTCCTGTGCGAGTCTGGTCCGAATGCAATGCAATATCAGCCATACTATCTGTATGGCTGAAATCACATCGCACGTGATTTGCAGTGCGGTAATAGTGTAAACTGGCACAAAGAGCAACAAAATCACATAGCAAATATACATTTTTTCTGGAGTTACTTGGTTTTAGTGCATAGATTATTTCAGTAATCCACTGGGTCAAAGAAACTTTGTAGAGAGCGCAAAACATGATTTACGATTGTGCTGCTTAAATATCATAATTATCATGGGTTTTAATGTCAATCTATTGTTTTTATGAGAATATTTAGGGTGTGCAGAAGTTTTGAAAACATTTTAGAGGTATTTGAAATTCTAGGCAACAAGTAAAATCAGTAAAACTACTAATTCTACTGAGCAACAAGAACATTCACTCAGTTTAGCTTAAAGTATAACCAAAGGCAAAACTTTTTTTTTACTTTAGGATAGAGTAAGGAGGGATTGAAACACCTGTAATTTTTTTTTTTTGCTGTGCCCTTGTTAGGGAGATTCACCCTTTTTATTTTTTCCATTTACCATTATCAAATTAATGATTTTTTATTGAAAAGAAAAAAAAGGTGCCGTGGCCGGACGCTGACCAAGATGGACGTGTGATCTCCCTGCTCCTCACGGACCTGCTTTGAGATCGCGCTTCCCGGGGACACAGCTCCACTCTGATAGGCAAAAATAGGACCAGCAAAATGCCAAGACAAGGGGGTACCTCCGGACACTTGAATTTGCGGGGTCCCCCGATCCAGTCCTACTTTACCCCGCTATGCGGGAGGCGGACAGCATGGCGCAGCAGCGCGCCACACAGCTGCCGCCTCTTCTTCGCCCGGAGGCTTGGGGAGTGAATTGGACGGCTGCGGAGGCTCCTGAAGATGCCTCACTGAGCGGAATGACTACCCGCAGCTGGCCCACAACTAAGTCCTGCAAGCACACTTTCGCCAATTGGCCACTCAGGTGGAAGACCTAGATGAAGACCTGCAAGCCACTAAACTCACAGTCCACCAAATCTAATCCCACCAAACAGACGACCGATATATATGCTCCGTGACATGCAATGTCACCTGGAAGATCCAGACAATAGCAATCGTCACAACAATATCAGGATCCGGGGCTCCCGGAGTCTTCTGGCCCAGAGGACCTACAATTGGTTCTCCAAACAATTTTCAACAACTTGCTGGGAGTCCCTACTTCCACGCACATTGTAATGGACAGAGCAAACAGAGCCTTGAGGCCTAAAGACCAAGCGTCCAATCCTAGAGATATAATTTGTAGAGTGCACTCGTTCGCGTTAAAGGAAGACATCATGCGCAAGGTCCGGGCGATTAAACCTTTGCTTGTGGAAGGCACCCCAATCCAACTCTTCCCTGATCTCTCGTGGATCACCCTGCAGAAGCGTAGGCTGCTCCAACCACTTCTCCACTCTCTACAAGACAACAACATCACCTATCGCTGGGGATTTCCTTTTAGCCTGACGGCTACACATGCCAGGAAGACACAGACGCTTCGAGTTCCTGAGGATGTTAATTTCTTCTGTGGGACTCTTAACGTCCCTACCCCCACACCTCCCAGGCTGGGACATTATCCCCCCCTCCTTCCCCCATCGACCATCTGGCAAAAAGTCCCTGCGAAGCGGAGAAGACAGCCCCCGTTTGAGTCCTAAACACCGGCCTACCTGAACACTACCAGGGCCACTTATCGCCCTTTTTGACACTAACCCCCTCGCTTATTTAGTGATTTAAAAGTTCCTCCTTAATCACTACTTACCCCCCTCGCCATTGATAGACGATGGGGGTAACATGGAATGTTTGGTCTAAAGATAGACCCTTATTTCTTGTGTTGAATATGGGACATTCAGTTTATTTTGTTTACGTGTTCCTGTTTCTCCTCTTTTTTCTCTCACCTCTCCCATGGCTCATCTCTCCTGGGCTCCTGAGTTATCCTATAGGTGGAGGACGTTATCTCCAGTCTCGGGACACATCTCCCTGGATCCATAGGCCAGATAAGTATACCGCACCACGACACATGCTTCTTCATCTTCTTCCACTCACATTTCAATCACATGGTACGGATATACTCACATAATGTCAATGGCCTTAACTCAAATTTTAAACGCCAATTAGCACTACGAAGTTTCAGGGACTCTGGTGCGGAGGTCATTTTTATACAAGAAACACACTTCAACAAAACGGGCACCCTGACGTTTGCGTCTTGATTATTTACCACGGGATACCTAGCCTCCAGCACTAAAAAGAAAGCAGGGGTGGCCATCCTGATTAAAAAGGGATCTCCCTTTACTCCCACTTCTTCTTACTCTGATCCCCATGGCTGTTTTTTGATCCTCAGTGGTAAATGGCAACACTCTGACATAACTTTCTGCAACATTTATGCACCAAATGTGAACCAGATGCCCTTTGTGACTAAGGTATACAACTGTCTTTTTCGCTCCAGACATTCCTTTTTAGTCGTGGGTGGAGATTTTAACCTTCCATTCTCCCCCACTTCAGATAGAACATCCCTCACCAAAAAAATCCCCTCTGCGCGCCTCTCCAGACAATTCCAGCAATTCCGTCAGGTCACTCGTAAATTTGCTGTGTTTGATGCATTGTGCATAGAACATCCGACGGAACGTCAATACTCCCACTATTCCCATCTATTTAGCACACATGCACGCCTAGACTACTTTTTTGTTAATGCCCCCTCCTTACGTGCAATCGCTGACATGAATATCCTGCCTATGTCATGGTCAGACCATGCGCCAATCTCTTTGAAACTTCAACTGCACCCTTCTAAGATCAAACACTGCCACTGGCGGCTGAATGACTTTCTCTTGAAGGATCTCACACATAGGTCGGAATTGGAGAAAACTTTAAAACTGTACTTTGTAGAAAACAATACCCCAGAGATCTCTGTGGGAACCCTCTGGGAGGCACATAAGACAGTCATAACGGGACAATGCATAGTGATCTCCACGGCTTGGAAGAAAAATACCATGCTACTGAGACAACAGACAGTACAGCACTTATGGGATTTAGAATCCAGACTCACAACCTCATCCTCAATCCGTCTATTGATTGAAATTATACAGCTCAGGGCAGTACTCAAAAGTATAGAGATTGGCAGAGTAGAGAAAGCCCTTCAGATGCTACGTCAGCTATACTATGATAAAGGCAACAAGGCACATACCCTACTGGCACGTAAACTCCGAGAAAATACCCACATATCAGCCCCCCAAGCCCTACGGGACCCAAATGGTACCCTTTATTCCCATCCCGACCGCATTGCTCAATTACTCAGAGACTACTATGGATTTATGGGCAAGGAAGAAATCCCCAGAGACATGCAGACATCACATCTCACGCTTATACCCAAACCCGATAAGGACTACACGCTGTGCAGGAATTACAGGCCCATAGCCCTATTAAATTCAGACCTGAAAATTTTTACAAAGATATTGTCCCTTCGAGTAAATGAGGTCCTCCCCTTCCTGATCCATAAGGATCAGGTGGGCTTTGTCCCGGGAAGCCAAGCGGGGGACAACACTAGAAGAGCCATCAATTTAATAGATATCATTAACAGACAAAAAAAGAAGCGCTCCTGCTCAGCCTAGACACTGAGAAAGCCTTCGATAGGCTTAGTTGGCCTTTTATGTTCTCTACCCTTGAACATCTGGGCTTTCGGGGGCCGTTCCTCAGGGTGATTAGGCACCTATACGCAACTCCAACGGCCTTTATCAAAACGCCTTTTTTCCACCTCCTTTCCTATTTCGAACGGAACTAGGCAGGGATGCCGCTCTTCCCGTTGCTCTTCGCCCTGTGCGTCAAACCCCTGGCGGCCCAGATCCGGCGAGACCCGAATATTAGTGGCGTAATGGTTAGAAGTCGCAAATTTAAAATTTCATTGTTTGCGGACAATGTCCTTTTGACCCTGACATGGCCGCACATTACTCTACTTAACCTCCATAAACTCTTAAAGGAATATGGATCCCTGTCGGGCTACAAGGTTAACCCAGATAAATCAGAAGCCCTCCAGCTTAACCTACTTCCGGCGGAAGTACACTGCCTGTTGGAAATCTTCCCATATGCATGGAAATCACAATCCATTAAATACTTGGGGGTACACCTTACACCTCAATTTGAATCCCTATACAATGCAAACTTTGGACCTCTATTTGCATCTATCAGATCTCTCTTGACTAAATGGAGACATTACCAGATGTCTTGGTTCTGTCGCATTGCTTCGATTAAGATGAACATACTACCTAAACTCCTGTACTGCTTTATGACTTTCCCAGTGCCTATCCCGTCGGCTCACCTCACGAAACTCCAAAATGACCTTCTAAATTTTACATGGAACTACAAACAACAACGAATAGCCCGCTCTGTAATGTTTGCCTCCAGAGGTGACGGGGGTTTGGCCTTTCCACACCTTCAACGCTATTACTATACTGCACAACTGAGAGGCATAGCTTCCTGGTCACTGGACTCAAATAGACAAAATATGGCTGGCTCCCATCCACCCGAACAATCTATTGTGGAACGCCAATGCCGATATCCCCTCCCCCACCCTACTACATACCATGCATCTCCTACGAATCTGGAGGCGGCTAAACCACAGCACCCCCTTGCAATCAGAGGCCTCTCTGGTAACAGCCTTCCTTTATAACCCTAAAATACCTGAAAGCTTAACCTCTCAGATGATCTCCCCATGGCTGCAAAGGAAACTTTTTCACTTTGGACATCTGGTGGACCCAGTGTCTAGGATCTTGCTACCCTTTGACAAACTCAGAGCTAAATACAAGCTTCCCTTTAATGCCTCCTTTGGCTACCTCCAGTTACGGCATTATGCACTCACCATCACCCCTACCCTCCAATTTTCCAAGCCATTCCCATTTGAATGTTTAGTTTTTTCAGGCCCCATGCAGAATGGTCTGACTTCAGACATATATAAAATCATAAACTGATACGACATGCTCATTAGGGGGAAACATAAATACATGCGTAGATGGGAGGAACACCTCGGAGAGGAATTAACACCTGAACAATGGGCCACTATATGGAGATGGGCGGCCAGGAGCTCTATATGCACACTTTATAAAGAAAATTCATACAAGTTGCTTTTTCATTGGTACCTTACTCCTTTCTTGGCCAATGTCCCACCCTACTGTGGGCCCTACAACCCACGAAAAGATGCATTTAAATTCTTAAGGCTTACTCTTCTCCGAGTTCTCTTCAATACACTTATCTTTTTTGTTTTGCTTTCTTTCTCCCCCCTTTTCCTCCCTTTCCCTCTCTTCCCCCCTTCCCAGTCCACGGGGTGTATGGCTGGAATACTGTATGGGAGTAGGGATGAGCCG
The DNA here is from genome assembly GCA_037952925.1 of Lithobates clamitans. Classification (NCBI taxonomy): domain Eukaryota; kingdom Metazoa; phylum Chordata; class Amphibia; order Anura; family Ranidae; genus Lithobates; species Lithobates clamitans. Next base: position 1,244,531 of record JBBGZY010000152.1, read on the forward strand.
AACACCCCCCTGTTCGGTTCGCACCAGAACTTGCGAACAGGCAAAAAATTTGTTTGAACACACGAACACCGTTAAAGTCTATGTGAAATGAACATGAATAATAAAAAAGGGCTAATTTTAAAGGCTTATATGCAAGTTATTGTCATAAAAAGTGTTTGGGGACCTGGGTCCTGCCCCAGGGGACATGGATCAATGCAAAAAGTTTTAAAAACGGCCGTTTTTTCGGGAGCAGTGATTTTAATAATGCTTAAAGTGAAACAATAAAAGTGTAATATCCCTTTAAATTTCGTACCTGGGGGGTGTCTATAGTATGCCCGTAAAAGGACGTCAGAGGGGGCGGGGTCACCTGGTATGTAACCCCGCCCCCTTCTGACATCACGGGGAATGCCACAGGGAAGTCCCCGTCAAGTCCCCGTGCATCAGAGGGGGCGGGGTCACCGGGTGGCTCCGCCCCCGTTATTTAAGAACCGTCAGAAGAGGAGAAGCATCACACAGCAGGAGTCTCCCTCCATGCCATCATGGATGCGGAGCGGCCCGAAAAGAAGATGAAGACAAGAAGATGAAGACAAGAAGATGAAGAGAGAAGCGTCACACAGCGGGAGCCTCCCTCCATGCCATCATGGATGCGGAGCGGCCCGAGGAGAAGAAGGGAAGAAGACGCCGACGCCACGGAGGAAGATGCTGGACGAGAACACTGGAGGAAGAGCCAGAAGAACCAGAAGAAGAAGATGGAGGAAGAAACTGAAGGAAGATAGAAGATACAAGAAAGAAGAAAGAAGATAGAAGAAAGAAGAAGCATTTAAATAAAGGGATTGTCAAAAACTGTCTCTTGTCATTTTTAACATTTTTGACACTTTTTTAGTGAAATGGTAGGGGTACAAAACCCCTTACCATTTCACACAGGGGGAGGGCTGGGATCTGGGGGTCCCCTTGTTAAAGGGGGCTTCCAGATTCCGATAAGCCCCCCACCCGCAGACCCCCACAACCACCGGCCATGGGGTTGTGGGGATGAGGCCCTTGTCCCCATCAACATGGGACAAGGTGTTTTGGGGGCTACCCCAAAGCACCCTCCCAATGTTGAGGGCATGTGGTCTGGTACGGTTCAGGAGGGGGGGTGCTCTGGTGGGGGGACCCCACGCCGTTTTTTTTTTTTAATTTTGGCACGGGGTTCCCCTTAAAATCCATACCAGACCTGAAGGTTCTGGTATAGATTTTGAGGGAGACCCCACGCCATTTTTAAAAAAAAATTTTGGCCGGGTTCCCCTTAATACCCATACCAGACCTGAAGGGCCTGGTATGGAATTTAGGGGGACCCCCACGTCATTTTTTTTTAAATTTTGGTTCGGGGTTCCCCTATGGGGAATTCCCATGCCGTTTTTATCAATGAACTTTTATGTGTATTGTCGGACCGGCAATTCATTAATAGCCGCGAGTAGTATAAATGACTTTTTTTCCTTTGAAATGTCATTTTGCTGTCAGACTGTTCTAAACACGGGAAACATGCGCCCCTTTACAGGCATACTATAGATACCTACTAATGAATGGTTCTCCTAAGTATAATCCCCACCCTATACTTAGTTCCCCACCACTGCGCCTCGGTAAAGTCAACCTAGATATTGACTATCCCCGGTTGGTATAGCCTAACTATAGCTGCCACTTGGTGTGTATAAGATAAACATAAATATTTCAATCTGTGACGTGTCACTAGTGCAATGCACCCCACGTGAAGAATTAAACCGTGGCGCTACCTCCAAAACTAATCCTACCTCTTACCGTGAATTACCTAATCTAGTGAGCACCCCTTTACAGGTGTATCCTCCAAAAATAATGTGATAATGAAAATATAAAATGTAACACCAAAAACAAAGTACATATAGTGACTATGTGCCAATACTGCTCTTATAATTCGTATACATCAATCCCTGTGCAGTGACAACACAAAAAAATGTATACCATCAAAGCTAATAACAATTCTTATATATCGCACAATTCCTATGTGACTATAACAAATACTCTGTGAAACATACACACATGTGTACAAGGTGTCTGTGATCGTGATCAAGAAGACATCAAGTGTGCCACAGCAAGTCCTTTTTAATTTCAGGGGTGTAATTATCTTCTATCAAGTCCTTCCACCACACCTGCGTGTTCAGTGACCCCTCTCCCAGTGGAAAGCCACTCACCAGCTCCTCATGCCTCCACTCTCGTATGAGGCTTTAAAGCATAGATGTCTAGGTTTACTGGAAAGGGTTAAACATTATCCATCCGGAGGTCCGTTCCATATGCAAATTAAAGAAGACTCCCAATAGTGTGATAACGTAACAATTTATTAGCACACACTACAAATCACACTCCAAAAGGTTCCACTCACATTGTGTAAAAAATTAAAAAGCACAGCACATTCCACAGCAATCTGTTAACGCAGTAACAACACAGCAGCTTGAATCAACCTCCTAGGGGGTATGCGGTCACGGCCACGATCTGGAGTCAAAATTGGAGTCATTATCAGCTACCTTCAAGCAATCCCCCGACCCCGCTAATTGCAAACTTTTAGATAAAGCCCGCACAGAGTTAGAATTATGTTTGACGGATGAGGCAGAAGGCACCCTACGCTGGGCCCGTCAAAAATGGTATGTCAAAGCCAACAAACCTAATGCAATGCTAGTTAATAGACTGCGAACCTTTGCCCCAAAATTTGCTCCCATTGTACTCCGCACTCGCCACAATAATCTCACCGGCAATCCCCAGCGAGTTCTGGAAGAATTCCGGTATCGCCTTACTAAATTGTATTCCGCACCTGATCATTCTTCCACCCAGGGCCTTGACGCTTTTTTGACAAATCTATCTCTAACTTCCCTATCCGAATCCCACACATCCCTGATGGATCGAGACATACAAGTCTTGGAAGTCCTCCAGTGTATTAAGGAATTGAAGGTGGGCAAATGACCCAGCCCAGATGGCTTTACGGCACTTTACTATCAGAAATTAGCAGATGTTATTGCTCCTCCCCTAACAAATATGTACAATTCAGTTAAGGAAGGTTGCTTTTTCACACCCAACCTGCCGACTGCCAACGTCGTTATGATCCCTAAGCCTGACAGGGATCATTCCTCATAGGCTAAGTTCAGGCCAATCTCACTAATTAATATTGACATGAAAATCTTAACCAAAATCTTGGCCAACCGCCTCAATTCCTTTCTACCATGCTTGATAAAAAAGGACCAGGTGGGCTTTGTCCCAAGAAGACAGGCTGGCGACGCTATAAGACGTCTCCTTCAAATAAAGAACATTGTCCATACCAGGTCCCTGGACACAATGTTTTTGTCATTAGATATCAACAAGGCTTTTGACACGTTGTCATGGCCCTACCTGATACAGGAACTTAAATGCTATGGTTTCAGCGCCTCCTTTATGCGTTGGGTTTCTGCTATCTACGATTCCCCCCAGGCTAAAGTGAAATATTGCGGGTTTGAGTCAACTATCTTCCCTATTAAAAGGGGTACCCATCAGGGTTGCCCACTTTCCCCACTTTTATTTATCTTGGCATTGGAACCCTTGGCAGAGGCCATCCGATCCCATCCGGATATAGCGGGGGTAGCAGTGGCGGGTACTCCGCATAAGTTATCATTATTCGCGGAAGACATCCTCCTGACCATCACCAAACCAAGAATCTCCCTCCCGAATTTGCTTTCACTTTTGGATACTTTGGATACTTTTGCCACTTTTTCGGGCCTTTCAGTCAACCCCGGCAAATCCAAAGCAATGTCAATTAACCTCTCTCCCTCTGAGTTGGGAGCCCTGCAATCTGCATTTCCCTTCCAATGGCTAGAATCATTACCCTACCTTGGGATTCAGCTCACCCCAAAATACTCAGGCCTATATCAAGCCAACTTTCCTTTATTGTTCCGAAAGCTGACGGCTATGCTCTCCTCCTGGTCCTCCCTTCCACTGTCCTGGTTCGGAAGGATTGCAACCATCCGTATGATCTATCTCCCAAAGTTGCTATATTATTTTCGGGTCTTACCTGTCCAGGTCCCTTCTTATGTTTTATGCAAACACCAATGCAAAATTATGCAATTTATATGGGGCTCTATAAAGCCTAGGATTAAACGGCAGGTGCTGTATGCCCGAAGGATCAATGGTGGCCTCTCAGTTCCCAACCTACACGTTTACTATACAGCAGCGGCTATTGCCCCACTATCTCACCTTCATGAAAAACAACAAATACTCCCCCACACAACCGCTATTACTTCAAGAAATCAGCCTGACTTATGGAACTATCCTCCCAAAAATTAAGCCCCTCTGCGCCTACAAACTACACAGCTTGCTTGTATTCACTATACAATATTTGCCACCTTGCTGACTATCCTTAAAGACACCATAAAGCTTCTCCTTAACTTCTTGTCATTATAGCGAGATTGAATTTTAACACAATGTTTTTGTTTTGGTTTACCTGTACTTACCCATGCCAATGGGCCCATGTAAAATATGTTTTTGTACATACAGCTGTATGTATACATTAAGCATCCTCCATAAAATATTATGGAAACAAAAAACAACAAATGCCGCTATGGGCCACTATTGATCTGATGGACTTACACCTGATACCATTAGCCTCTCTCCCTTGTCCAACCACTATCGGTCCATGTTTGGCCCACTCTCTCCGGTTATGGGACTCGGTCAAATACTCTGCGGGCTTAATCTCTCCCCACCTCCCCCTACTTTCCTTCTTCAGTGTCCACTATTTCCACCTGGATGTGATAATCCATGGCAATTTACGTGGTGGACTGAAAATGGCTTTATGGATGTCCACTCTATCATACCATACCATCTCCAGTGGGAGGCAGAATTGGGGAGGAGATTGGACCTAGAGGATTGGCAAGTCATGACTATCGCATTGTCTAAATGCTCCAGGAATGTACTTTTCTTGGAAAATGCCTATAAAGCGCTTTATAGATGGTATTACACCCCGGCCAGATTAGCAAGTTTTATCCCAATATATTCCCCCCTATGTTTTCGTGGGTGTTCTCGGGAGGGTATGATGGCACACATTTGGTGGCAGTGCCCCAGGGTATGTAGACTATGGGTTAGAGTCTATGCATTGCTCCGTAACCTCTTCAACACCAATATAAACAGGGACAGTTTTGAAGCAATTCTAGGGAAAACGATCACAGAATTACTAAGACCAGAACGCCAATTGGCATCTCATATTTTTACTGCAACTAAACTAACCATAGCAAAGGCTTGGAAAACCCCGGCTCTCAGCTTCGAGGCAGTTAAAAACCGCATAAATGATATCATGATTAATTAGAAGATGACGACCGTGTTATCAGATACGCACAATAAATTTCTTCGGACCTGGCAACCGTGGGTGGCGTATTTCCACCCCTCCCGTTTTGATTCAACATTACTCTCTCTCTAGTATGTCTCCACCCCTCTCACCCCATGGACTCCCCTCTCCCCTGATTTTCTTTTCTCTGTTTATTCCCTCTTTTCTTTCTCCTGCACACCTATTTCACCCTCTTTCTGCTCCTCTCCTCTCTTATTTCTTCCTCTTACCTTTTCTTTTCTATGTCTCTATAGCCCACAGGCTAGGTCCTGCTGGACTCGGACACAAGATGTGAAACAAAGTAAGAATATATCTTGCTCTTCTTTATTTCCACATTGATGAGTCATATTTTATATTTATCTTTTTGTTTTGTTTCTTACTGCAAATGTTATATACAGTTCTGCAACAATATCTGCAAAGTAGGGAAACTTAGTGTTTCACCATACTATTAGTACTTGTTGATCTTAAAAGATTCCAGATATAATTTTGGGATCTGGTGTATATTCTAATGTCTCAGATTATTACTTTTATTTTTTTAATTTTCTAATCTACTCAAATATGTACACATGCTGTGTCCTTCATTGTCTTTATGTATCATTATGTTGACTTATATGTCCAATAAAACCCTTTGTACAAGGGTTTGCCCATTTGCTATGGCTACCTCTAATGACACATTTCAAAGCCTCCCATTTAAGTGTTTGCGCCATTATATCCTGTATATGATTCATTAAAAATTGATATATTGTGCGTCTGACCACCTTACAGGTCAATTCATCTTTTAGAAGAGTTTCATTCAGCCTTCAAGTTTCTATTGGTTTTGAAAAATGCGGAAAATTGATCGAAAAAAGGTGCGGGGAATGGTCCGGCCAGAGTTGAGATCCAATCGATGCCCAAGGTTGCCAGCTAAGCAAGATATGTGAAACAAGGAATAAATCAATCTTATTATATGTAGCATGGGTTAGATAGTGACAAGTGTATTCAAGTTCAGTGGGATGTAGCGCCTGCCAGATGTCTACTAGCAGGAATTTGTGGAATCTGTGCTTGAGTCGATTAACCTGGATCAAGGAGAAATGAGGTAAAGTAGACGTAGTATCTAGTAATGGGTAGAAAATTATATTTAAGTCCCCTCCCAGCACTATTCTTCCCTCTGCCAAATGATCTAATTTATTCAAGAGCACAAGCAACATATGGATCTGGCTCTGGTTAGGCGCGTAGACATTAATCAAAGTGAATGTTATATTGTTAATTTTACATTTAAGAATAAGAATTCTACCCCATGGATCACTTACCAATTGAATGTCCAAGACAGAATGAGTTGTGAAATCCTATAGCCACGCCTCTAGATTTACTTTTATTAAATTATTATTGAATTATTACTGAAATACCACTGAGCGAAATGACGGGTAGGCATGGGCGGTGCTGATTATGTTTTAAAATGCATTTCTTGTAAGAAGAGCACCTGGACTAGCTGTTTATGCCTATTATTTAAGATCTGTGATCGTTTCTGTGGAGTAGGGATGAGCTTTGTGTTTGAGTCAAACCCAAGTTCGACTCGAACATCATGTGTTCGCCCATTCGCCGAATTATGAACGATATGGGCCATTCGTGCCAAATTTGAATGGCGCGTCATGGCCCATAATTCACTGCAGCATCACAGTGCATTGCTGGCTGATGATTGGCCAAGCATGCACTATGACCCGCATACTTGGCCAATCACAGGGCCGTCTGTACAGAGAGCCGTAATTGGCCAGAGCCAGGGTGGCTTTGGCCTACTCTATCTAACTTAAATCAAATGACACTGTCTCTCTGTCTATCTATCTCTCTCTCAACGCTGGAACACACTGCACGGCAGCCTTGTGTAGTGTGTTCCGGTGTTGAGAGAGAGATAGACAGACAGAGAGAGTGTCATTTGATTTAGGTTAGATAGAGTAGGCAGGCAAATCAGTTAGCTGCACATACAGTGTATTGTGTATACATATATGCATCCTAGGTGTTTATATATATATATATATATATATATATATATATATATATATATATATATATATATATATATATATATATATATATATATACACTGTATTCAGTTTAGCTAGATCTGTTCCTGTTATTCTCTTCCTACTAACAGGCAGGCAGGTGTTTTTACAGTGTTTACAGCTACCTGAAGAAAATTGCTGGTGTTGTTCTGATCCTATTAGTCTTATTAGCTACAGTATTTACAGTTAGTATAGTGCGTACTCTGCTCAGTGTGCACCTAAAGCTACCTGAAGAAAATTAGTGGTGTTTTTCTGATCCTATTAGTACCACAGGCAGCTGTAGTATTTACAAGTTAGTGTAGTGCGTCCTCTGCACAGTGTGTACCTAAAGCTACCTGAAGAAAATTGGTGGTGTTCTTCTGATCCTATTAGTACAGTACCGCAGGCCGCTGCAGTATTTACAAATTAGTGGAGTGCGTCCTCTGCACAGTGTGCACCTAAAGCTACCTGAAGAAAATTGGTGGTGTTTTTCTGATCCTATTAGTACCACAGGCAGCTGTAGTATTTACAAGTTAGTGTAGTGCGTCCTCTGCACAGTGTGTACCTAAAGCTACCTGAAGAAAATTGGTGGTGTTCTTCTGATCCTATTAGTACAGTACAGCAGGCAGCTGCAGTATTTACAAGTTAGTGTAGTGCTTCCTCTGCACAGTGTGCACCTAAAGCTACCTAAAGAAAATTGGTGGTGTTCTTCTGATCCTATTAGTACAGTACCACAGGCAGCTGCAGTATTTACAAATTAGTGTACTGCGTCCTCTGCACAGCATGCACCTAAAGCTACCTGAAGAAAATTGCTGTTGTTCTGCTCATATTAATACCACAGGCAGGCAGCTACAGTATTTACAGTTAGTGTACTGTGTCCTCTGCACAGTGTGCACCTAAAGCTACCTGAAGAAAATTAGTGGTGTTCTTCTGATCCTATTAATACCACAGGCAGGCAGCTACAGTATTTACAGTTAGCGTAGTTCGTCCTCTGCACAGTGTGCACCTAAAGCTACCTGGAGACAATTGCTGTTGTTCTGCTTCTATTAATACCACAGGCAGGCAGCTACAGTATTTACAGTTGGTGTACTGTGTCCTCTGTACAGTGTACACCTAAAGCTACCTGAATAAAATTGGTGGTGTTCTTCTGATCCTATATAAATACCACAGGCAGGCAGCTACAGTATTTACAGTTAGTGTACTGCGTCTTCTGCACAGTGTGCACCTAAAGCTATCTGGAGACAATTGCTGTTGTTCTACTCCTATTAATACCACAGGCATGCAGCTACAGTATTTACAGTTAGTGTACTGTGTCCTCTGCACAGTGTGCACCTAAAGCTACCAGAATTAAATTGGTGGTGTTCTTCTGATCCTCTTCATACCACAGGCAGGCAGCTACAGTATTTACAGTTAGTATACCGTGTTCTCTGCACAGTGTGCAGCTAAAGCTACCTGAATAAAATTGGTGGTGTTCTCCTGATCCTATATTAATACCACAGGCAGGCAGCTACAGTATTTACAGTAATGCCCCGTACACACGGTCGGATTTTCCGATGGACAATGTCTAATCGGAGCGTGTTGTCGGAAATTCCGACCGTGTGTGGGCGCCATCGGACATTTTCCATCGGATTTTCCGACACACAAAGTTGGACAGCAGGAGATAAAATTTTCCGACAACAAAATCCGATCGCGTCAATTCCGACCGTGTGTGGCCTGTTCCGACGCACAAAGTGCCACGCATGCTCAGAAGAAATTCCGACACGGGACAGCTCGTTCTGGTAAACTTAGCGTTCGTAATGGATACAGCACTTTCGTCACGCTGCAATGTTCAAAATGGTTTAATACAGCGCACTCTCTTCTTCTTTATAATGTGACAAGAATGAAGTAGTTTTGCTGCTCATATTCACACATACTTCTCACAAACTTTTATTTGTGTTTTTTTAGAGGGATTCCCTCAATATATTGTTATTAGTTGTCACATCTGACAGTTTTATATTTTTTAATTTTTTTTTTTTTTTTTGATTTTAAGCCTTTTTTTTCTTTAATGTTTGAATTTTTTCCAAGGCTGATCTTTGTTCAATGTTATTTTTATTTTTACTCCAGAATATTTTTGTGTGTGTTTTGTGTGTCAAGTTACCCCAACACCATTGATATCTTTTATTATTTAATCTCCAGGAGATTGTTTGTTGTTGGTGTCCCTTGTTCATTTCACATTGTATATTTGAAATGTACCTGAATCCTCACAAACAAACTGTCATTTTTGAAGTAAAACACATAGGAGAGTATAATTCAAAACAAAAATTCTTTATTAAGGGATCAGAACCAAACAAAGAGGAAGGCAACACTGGATCAACATGAGAAATTAGCGAAGCCTGGGACCCCCACGGCAGACATCAATTCTTGAACATCAAAATTGGTGGCCTGAGGAGTCCATATGTAAGGGAGGGCAGTCTGGTCCGGGATTCGCAGAGACTCGGATAGCAGCAGATGACATCTGTGTCCCCAGGCTGTGGTACCACAAGAGGCTGCATCTTTTGGCCAACCAGACTGGATCCAGGGCAATCACTGTCTAGTCTTCCTTTCACGCTTCCTTCCGGGCTGTAGCTGTGCAGTTGGAGATGTGGCAGGAGGAGGAGTAGGACCTGGAGGAGGAGGAGGACTGGGAGGACCTGGAGGAGAGGGAGGAGGAGGAGGAGAACCTGTAGGAGGAGGAGGAGAACCATCCCAAAGCTGTGTGTGAGGTGTAATTTGGCCCCTCATACCTTTCTCCAGAGCCTCTGATATGAGGGCCTCACACATGCCTTTTTGGCCCTCCTCCATCCTCTGCATTTTATATGCTATGAATGCAGCAATGCTCCCAGGACCTCTGTAGCCCTCCAAAAGAATCTGATAGCCGCCTCCTCTAGGGTACTCGTCCTACTGCCACTTTCTGTTTTCAGGGGGGGTGGAGGGACCTTGATATCAGCCAGCCGGCTCGGCCCGGCCACCTCCTGGCTGAGACTTCCCTGTGTATGAAAAAGGGACATGGTTTTAGTATTTGCATCATCAATCACAATCCTAAATTAGTACTCCCAACTAACATCTAGTTAACATCATTGATTGGACAAGCAGAAATATTTAGAGGAATGCTATACCTGGCTCAATCTGGGCTCCTCCACATATCGCCTGGAAGGCCCAGGTTGGGTGTCAGAAGCCTCAGCCGGGGGGGAAGGAAGCGTGGAAGGAAGACTTGGGAGGGATGGCCTGGGTTCAGTCTGGTGCAGCCTGTCGTAGTACAACACCCTGGGGACATAGATGTCATCTGCTGCTCTGGATCTCTGCGAATCCAGGACTTTCTTGCGCTCCCTCAGATATGTACTCCTCAGGCCACCAATGAAAATCTTTACATAAGTGATGTCTGCCGTGGGGATCACCTGCTTCACAATTTCACACAATTGCTCCAGTGCTGTCTTCCTCTTTGCTTGGTTCTTGAAATGGGGGTGGGTAATCTCCCACAGACAGGGCAGCTCACTTAGCATATCTATGAATACTGACATGAAGTCAGTATCTCTCATTAAGATATCCATGTTCACTGCAAGACACAACACAAGACAAAGCCTAATGTCAGACAAAACTCTCCTAATCTTGTTACAATATAGGCCTCAATCTAGAAGCAGTATAGGCACAAGTTTGTCTCTTACCTTCGTTCTTACGATCGACGCGTCCAATGCTCCTTCCTCCGCTCACAGATCGTACGTAATACGCACGCGTGTTACGCTTTATACACACTGCGCATGCGTGTAACTCCGCCCGCCCCTGACGTTCTTTCTAGTCTATTCCCCGCCCCTTTTCGTTCGGCGCAGTGGGGAAAGAGCATGATGGCGGAGTTACAGCAGGTGCGTGATAATTATATCAACGAGGAGGAGGAGGAGGAAAGCCCGGATCCAGGCACGTCCCGATCCAGAAGGAGACGTTTTAAGGCCACAAATATGTCGTTTGGGGAGATGTTGGAGATGGTCGACATCATGAAGAAGTCCGACTATGACGGAAAATATGGGCCTTACCCCCACCCCAACATCAGAAAGGCCAAGATCATGGCGAAAGTGGTCAGGAGTCTTGAGAGGAATTTCGGGGTACGAAGATCAAAAGATCAGCTCAGGAAGCGGTGGTCGGACCTGAAGTTGAGAGAGCCAGAGCAGTACCGAAAGATCCGGAGAGTGCTGCAAAAAAGTAAGTAGTTGTGCTGTGTTCGTATTCTTTCTGTCTTTATTCCGTTCGTTCTGCTCCATATGCTTTTAGTAATTGTAACGTTTAAAAAGGTCAACTTTAATGTTCATGGGCCCATTATTCGTTCGTATCAAACATTTTTCTTTCGGTCTCTAGAACACCATAGCATTTTCGCACATTTTTTGGGGCCTACTTGGATGCCAAATATTTGTTTGTGTAGATGGGTTTGTTACTAGAATGAAATGCCAACTAGATTGTGTGTAAGGAGAGGACACTGAGCAGCTGTTTTCACATCTGGACACTGGAGCACTAGTGTGGGACACAAGAACACCATTTTTATTAGGGGGGCACACAGGTGCTCCAGTGTATACTATAGGGGGGGCTACATCTGTGAAGCTTGTACTAAACAGGTAAAATATTGCAGCTTGACAAAGGGCAATAAAAAATATACATCTTGGAACTCGGCTAAAATAGACAATTGTACCCCACTTCCAAGCAATGTTTCCTATTTCTAGTTCTGCCATCAAATATCTGTGTGCTAATTAAACCATTTTTGTTTTACATAGGGGAGAAAAGACTCGGAGGACACTCCTCATCCCAGGAGACCAGAGACCCCCCCCTCTGGAAGAAGGGGAAATACCGCAAACCCAAGAAGCTGAGCAGGAGGAAGAAGAAGATGTGGTGGAGATTGGCACCACAACAGGTGAGTGACTGCGACCACAGGCTCAGGTAAGAGATAGATGGTGGCAGATTTTTGAGACCTTTTTTTTTGTTCTTTATCTCTTTTTAGGTGATCGTGATCCAGAACGCTTTACATCTGAAAGTGCCCAGATACTGATCGGGGAGATCATGGGGTGTAATCTCCAATTGCAAAACATCCAGCAACAAATCAGTGATGTTATTAAAAAAAATAATAACATCATTGATGTTTTGGGGCGAATTTAAACCCCACAAAATCACCTGTTTTATCTTACAAAAATTTTTACAATGTTTAGAAAAGCCAAATTTGGAGGATGCACACAGTGTGCCAACATGTGCTATCTGATATCACGGGAGATCAATGGACTCGTTTTGGGGGTGCAACCCCTTCCTCAATTAAAAAGTCGCATTGAGGAAGGGCTTGCTCCCCCAAAACACGTCCCTTGATCCCCCCTCATGGCAGATAGCACATGTTGACAATTGTAAATTGGTGTGCATCTTCCAAATTTGGCTTTTCCAGGGGTGATTTCCCCCCATCTGAACGCTATATCAAACACAGTTCCTAAATACTCATGTCTGATATAGCCTTCAGGTTTTACCATATGTGAACTTTGTAAGTTCAAGTTTTTTGGCTTTCTTGTTGGTTTTACACAGGCCTGTTTTATCTGAAATGGACATTTCGATTTTTGATAATGCTACTGCAAACATTGTTATACAACAAACATGTTGGTTTGTTTTAAAAACCTTTGGGAAATGCACATGTGATTGTGCAGGTATAAAAAAGTTGGTTACTCAAGAATGTGTGGATTATTGTCTCAACACTACAACACTTTTGGGGTGATGTAATTGCTGTTTTATGCAAAAATGGGGGTTATTTCCTAAGGGCAATTACACTTTGCACTACAAGTGCAGGTTCAGTGCAGTTGCAAGTGCACTTGTAGTGAAATGTGTTTTGGCATTTAGGAAGTACCAGCCAACACTATTTTTTATAAGGTTACCCAATCACGACATTTTCTGCACTCAACACATTTCTGTCAGGGTCAGCTAAAACAAACACAAGCAGTAAATGTCCACCAAGAATTTCTTTTGTTTGTTTTTTATTTGAAAAAGGTGTCACAGATTGTCTGGCATATTGATAGCCCCCCTACCCGCAAAGAACTCCAGGTAGCGTAACCGGACATCACGGGCATTCAGGGAGGGCAAGCCAGGACGGCCACTTTCAAGCGCCGTCAATGTTGATGGATTTGGGATTCCGGCCTCAGGCTCAACTGAGCCAGCATAGTTGGCTGAATGTTTTCTTAAAAAATTATGGAGAACACAGCAGGCAAGTATTACATGGTTCAGTTTATACTCCGCCATATGGATGGTGTCAGAAATAATCGGAACCGGCTGGCCAGGATTCCAAATGTGTTCTCCACCACTCTTCGGGCTCTGGCCAGCCGGTAATTAAAAACCCTCTGTTCCGGGGTGAGGGTCCTCATCGGGAATGGCCGCATCAGGTGGTCCCCCAGCGCAAATGCTTCATCAGCAACGAACACAAATGGGAGACCTTCAACATTGTCCTCTGGAGGTGGCAAGTCCAAGCTGCCATTCTGGAGATGCCTGTAGAACTCCGTCTGGGCGATCACTCCACCATCGGACATCCGGCCATTCTTCCCCACGTCCACATACAAGAACTCATAATTAGCTGACACCACCGCCAACATCACTATACTATTAAACCCCTTGTGATTATAATAGTACGACCCCGAGTTGGGTGGTGGGACGATGTGGACGTGTTTCCCATCAATTTGCTCCTCCGCAGTTAGGAAAGTCCCATCGCTGGGCAAAGTGGGAGGCCACAGTCTGCCATTCCTGTGGCGTTGAAGGAAACTGTTAAGGAAAAAAATAAACATTACTATTTTTTCACAGAAACATGGCAAGCAGATTATACACAAACATTATGGAGCAACCTCTCTTGTTTAACAACAACAAAGTATAAGGTACACCTATCATATTCCCCCCCCCCCTCTCATGGGCCATTTCTAACATTATAGGGGGGGGAACTCTTGGACAGGTAACCCTCTTCACTTCATTGAGAGATGAATGCCTAAATACAGGGTATTACTTGGAACAGCCCCTCCTTAGTTACACTATTGGCAGACCACTGGACAGGTAAGAAGTGTCTGAATACAAAGATATAAATACACACTGTACACATATGAGCACATTTGAACATTCTGCTATTACCTATCAAGATAATAATAGGATACAAAAACTTTAAACCCATTGTAAAGTATACAGGCAGGCCCTTGCACTACATGCTTTGGGGAATTCATCCATAAGTATGAGCACAAAAGAGATGGGTATAGTGTGTATGGGTTTGGCAAATTCAGCAGATAGATGATTGAGGATAGAGAATTGGGATCAGCTGACTTAGCAGTTGGGGGGAGGGAGGGTTACAAAAAATTTGGGGACACCACAAAAAAAGCCTCTGGCACTCTGACGGAATTAAAAGCTAAAATAAAATTTCCAAACATTTTAGGGGGTGTTTGGGGTAAAGCACTACTATGGAGCTGATAAAATACATTGTTAAGTGACTACATGAGGTGAATATAGGGCAGGAGACACCATGCTGGGGAGGTTATTGAAGGGCAAATATGTATGAAGGACATAAAATAATAATTACATAAAAATCCAGCATGCATGATGACAAAGGGGACATTCACAGCATATTCCAATCATGGTAATTAGGGAATGAGGAAAGAAATACAAGATATTATCAAACATTCAATACAATAAAATGTGATATTAAAGGATAAAAATCTTACCTTCATATACTCCTTCTGCAGGACCTGTACGATGGCAGAACAGGTCTCTGGCATAATGATCCCCAGAGCCTGGGGGGAGATGCCTGTCGAGAATTTGAGGTCCTGCAGGCTTCTCCCTGTGGCCAAATACCGCAAGGTAGCGACCAACCTCTGCTCCGGAGTGATGGCTTGCCTCATGCAGGTATCCTGCCTGCTAATATAGGGGGTCAGCGAAGCCAACAGACGGTGAAACACGGGGTCCGTCATCCTGAGAAAGTTCCTGAAATCATCAGGATTATTCTCACGGATCTCATGGAGCAAAGGCATATGACAGAACTGGTTACGCTGAAGCAACCAATTCTTGGTCCATGAACTCCTCCCCACCCTGTTCATGGACTGGACTTGTGTCAAGGTCAGGACCCCAACACCAAGCCCCCGCACAGCACGAACTCTACGAGGAGTACGCATACAAAACATGGCTAGAAAACGGTTGGCTGCTCAGAACGAAGTAACAGAACGCACTGAAGAACAGCAAGGCCTGTGAAGAGCGACCTGAAAACCAGTAACGAACGAACAAGAATACAATGACTCCTTAAAGTCACGCGGAACTTGCTTGCACGCACTGAAGAGCAGATACAAACCCACAAGCACAAACTGAACGGCAGAAAACGATCTGAAAGCCACAAGTCTGAAAAAGCGCGAATCGTCTCTCACCAAACTTTTACTAACACGAGATTAGCAAAAGGAGCCCAAAGGGTGCCACGCTTGGTTCTGAACCGGCCTTTTCTAGTCTTGTCGTACGTGGTGTACGTGACCGCGTGGTTGTCGATCGGAAATTCCGACAACTTTGTGCGACCGCGTGTAGGCAAAACAAGTTTGAGCCAACATCCGTCGAAAAAAATCCTAGGATTTTGTTGTCGGAATGTCCAAACAAAGTCCGACCGTGTGTACGGGGCATTAGTGTAGTGCGTCCTCTGCACAGTGTGCACCTAAAGCTACCTGAAGACAAGGCAGGCAGTTGATTCTGCTAGCTGCAGTATCAGTATATATATATACACATCCCAGCTTTGTGCAGCTACATCTCACTGCAGGCCATTAGTATGTTTGAAAGGCCAACAAGGAGAGGCAGTAAGTCACAAGCCAATAAAAGAAGGCAAGCAAGCTCTGTGTCTAGAGGCAACAGTGTTGGTCGTGGAGACGATGCATCCTCATCAGCACGTGGCCGTGGGACACGCTTGTCCTTTTTTTCGGCAGTGGCCGTGTCTGGCAAAGCAGCTGCCAACGCAGCCTCTTCCCTCGGCTCAATGGCATCAGTCACTCCTTCCCTAGCCCCAACATGTCCTCCTGAGGAGTTCCCCGAACTGTTTGACCACAGTGTTGGGTACATGCTCCAGGAGGATGCCCAGCATTTTGAAGGCTCCGATGATGGTACCCAGCTAGAGGAAGGCAGTAATGTGAGCCCAGAGAGAGGGGGTGCCCAAGAAGGACAGCAATCTGGCAGTCATGTTCCCCCAGCTGCAGCATACTGCCAGCTTTGCTCCAGTGATGAGGAGGGAGGGGATGATGAGGTCACTGACTCCACGTGGGTGCCTGATAGGAGAGGGGAGGAGGAGGAGAAGGCACATCACCAACGAGGCAGGATGCCCTCCAGGGGCCAGCTTAAGGGCAGCACACTGACTACATCACACCGCAGAGCTCCGCATGTGCAGGGCGCTGCTGTCTCTGCGGGTTATTCCAAAAGTTATTTGATGTGGGCCTTTTTTGAGACGAGTACATCAGATCCCACCGCTGCTATTTGCAACATATGTCTCAAGCGTATCTCGCGTGGCCAAAACATCTCTCGCTTGGGCACCACATGCTTGACCAGACATATGTTGGCCTGCCATGCAGTTCGTTGGCAAGCGTACCTAAAAGACTCACACCAAAGAACAAAAAGGACCTCTCCTTGCTTCTCATCAGCTGGGATCTCCAACCTCACTATACCTTCAGTCCTCTCTGAGACCTGGACTGAGAGGAATGAAGGTGTAGAATTAGGTGTGTCACAGCCAAGTACTTGGGGGCAATCTGCTATCGGTACACCGACGTCAGATTGTACCAAAAGAAAGCTCCTAGTATTGAAGTACCTAATATACAGGGTGACTCTGTAGGTACTTTATTGTTATTTGTGCCAACATCCCCGACAAAGTATTGGAGGCATCAAGGGGCTAGATAATGGGACTTTGAGGGCACAACCATAATGAACTACAAAAAATATATAAAAAACATATATAAAAAACTTAATTTTTATTAATCACATACAAAAAACACAGAGAATAGACATGAGAGTTTAAAAACACATCTGATATAGGCATACAACTCAGTCACATACACCATAGTGAATCCTATCCTGCAGTCTCCTAGATAATTCTCTATAGCTATGTACAGACAAATTAAGCAATGATTCCTAGCAAAAGAAAGGGTACACTTCCCCTGTAAAGTTGGATTTAAGAGAGCACTGCAGGTCGGGTATTCCAAGGTGGTGTAGTCTCTAATTGCTCTACATGTTTCATGTTGACAAGGAACGCTTCTTCGGGAGCTAGAGGTTCTATTAAAAATACATACAAACAAAGAAAGCAAACATCATAATCAGAGTAATTAAAAGCCATTCTCAGAATGTAAACCATAAAAAATATATGGGTAATAGCTTTATTAGAGAATCCGCCCTACCCAGGGTGAGGCACGGCAGAGGCCCTATATATGGTTAAGGTCTCGATTGGAAGGACAGCACAAACTAGTGGTCTAGGAATGCCCCTATGAAAGAGGCTTGTAAGAGCGTATGGTGATAAAATTTAAGATAGACAAATGAGTGGGTAAACTCTAGGTGAGACTAAAAGATACGATCGTAAATGTTCAAAGGTGTTTGAAGTTCACGCCCAGAACAGAGGGGGGAAAAACATAAGGAAACAAAGGAAAGGGAACACACAGACAAGCAATAGGGGACAGGAACAGAAGAGGGAGGGGGGAGGGGGGAAAGACTGAGAGAGGGGGGAGGGGGGGGAGGGGAAGAAAAAAGGAGGAAAAAAGGAAAAGAGAAGGGCATGGGGTTTGTAGTCAAAAAATTGGTACCAAAAAAACGCTTACCAAATGAATATGAAGGAAAAGAATAATGCTCACAGTGGTAGATTTAATCAATGCATTGCTGACAGCGATCAGAGGTAAAAATATATCTGAAAAGAAGTCAGATGGGCAGCAAACAGGAGCAGGAGCCTCCCAAATGTATATCACATCAGGTAGTTGTAGGTAAGCAGAGTGGCTTGTATGGGCTGCAGTTCTGATATACAAAAGAAAACAGATAGTGATTAGCATGCAATGCAAGATCAGTAATAGTTTGCATAAAAAGGGGGGGTCATGTCAGAAAAGGGCACCCACAGCTGAACTTACCCCACAGGAACAAAAAAAGGATCTGGGAGCGCTCCGTCCTCATATAATGCTTCCAAGTTGTATGTCTCAAAGTGGAGCAAGAGCCCAGCCCCCTATATAGGGACATCCTGACCGGAAGCCGTCGGTCCGATCAAACCGGCGTCTCCCGGCCCCATTGCGGGCAACTGCGCATGCGCCGGGCAGCGTCGACAGCCAAGCCGAACGACGCAGGCGTGGCAGGAAACCTTCGCGCATGTGCCGAACCAGGGCCGGATAGACGAGGCCCGGCCAATGCTGAAGCTGCAGAGATGGGGACAATGGGAACCCGAACGGGTCCCCAAGTCCCCGTCAATCGCCGCACATCCGGTCAGACGATCGAACCGGATGTGCGGCGCTGTGGCAGTGGAAACCACCAGGAGTGGTGGCCAGCCTCGTCCATAGGAGACCTAGACTAAGGGCACAGTACCAAACAACACCACAGGGGGGCGGAGAAAATAACACAGTAAAAAAGAAGAAAACGTACAATTTGTGTGCACAGACACATAAAATATGTTTTAAACATAAAAGTCAAACATTGTGTGGCAAAGACAGAAGTCTGCCAAAATATACATCAATAATTATGAAAGGGAAAAAGAGGGGAAAAGGGGGGCCTAGAGATTGGCACATTGGTCTGGGATATAAATATTGATTGGAGTCTCAATCATTTCATAATTTGTAGTTATATATACATTTTGCATATACACATGTTATTTGTTTCTAAACGGCGAAGTCCAAATAATCAGGTCTGACAGAAATTTATTGGGGGGTTTTTTGTTTTTTGGGGAGGTGTGAACTCAAAGAAACGGTTTATATGAGAGGGATTCGTTCAGGCCTGGTGCTCTGATGGCATTTAAACGTTCAATCCATAAGGACTCTTTTTGTAAAATGAACTTGTCCCATTCTCTACTTCTGGGGTTTTTTGGGATGACGGCCAGAACAGTAAAGGAAATGCAGGATGTGTTAAACCGATGATATAAATCAAGATATAAATCAATAAACCTGTCTGCTTACAGGTGTGAGCATTTTCCCATTCCCGGAATAGTAGACATGATCGTTGATTCTTTGTCTAAGTTGTCTGGCCGTCTTTCCCACATAAAAAACCCCACAGGTGCAGGTCATTAGGTACACCACCCCCTGTGTGTGACATGTTGCTGAAAATTTTGGATAAAAGGTTTCGCCGCTTGGAAGCAAGATTGGGAATGCAGAAGAGATCCACGGGCAAAAGGAACAACTGCCGCAAGGCACTGTGCCCCTTGGTGCTCGGGGAGAGGTTGGGTTGAAGGTTTTGTATTGGCTGGATACAAGTTGGTCTTTAAGGGATACTGTGCGTCTATAAACTATCCCTGGATATGGGTTGACATATTTCCTCAATATGGGATCCTCTGTTAAAAAGTGCCAATGTTTTCTCAGGATGTAGTTAATGTCTTGGTAATGGGCAGAAAATCGAGTAACCAGTTTAACGGTGGGATCCTGTGGTCGGGCTTTTTTAGTGTAGAGCAACTCATTCCGAGATCTGTTTTTGGCTTTGTTGAAGGCCTTCCGTAAAAGTGATCGGCTGTATCCTCTGGCTAACAGGCGAGATCTAAGCAGATTCGCCTGGTGTTGGAAATCTGTCATATGGGTGCAGTTTCGGCGGAGGCGGATGTATTGCGCATACGGTATGCTTTTTATGAGGGTAGGTGGGTGTGCACTCGTAGCATGTAGCAGTGTATTTCCTGCTGTTGTTTTTCGGTAATAGTTTGTTGACAAGGTATTAATAGCGTCCCTGTATATCTCGAGATCCAAGAAACTGATACTTTTCACATCACAATGGTAGGTAAATTTTAAATTGAAGTGATTTACACTCAGTGACCGCATAAATTGTTGTAGGGTCCTTTTACTGCCTGTCCAAATCATAAAAATATCATCTATGTAGCGTTTCCAGATCAGAATATGATCTAAATACTCCACATTCAAGTACTCACGGGCAATCCACTATCAGTACACCGACGTCAGATTGTACCAGGCAAATTTCCCTGCCCCAGCTGCTGCACCACCAAAAGAAGTTCGCTCCCAGCCATCCACATGCCCAGTGGTTGAATGCTAGCTTGGCTAAATTGCTAGCACTTCAACTGCTGCCTTTTCAGTTGGTAGACTCTGCCCCCTTCCGTGAGTTTGTGGAATGTGCGGTTCCTCAGTGGCAGGTTCCCAAACGCCACTTTTTCTCATGGAAGGCGATTCCATCTCTCTACCGGCATGTGGAAGGCAATGTCTTGGCCTCGCTGGACAGGGCGGTCAATGGTAAGGTGCATATTACCGCTGACTCATGGTCCAGCAGGCATGGACAGGGACGTTACCTATCTTTCACCGCGCACTGAGTGACTCTTCTGGCAGCTGGGAAGGATGCAGGACAGGGTGCAGTAGTGTTGGAGGTTGTTTCGTCACCACGCCTCCAAAATACTACTAGTGGTGATTCTGCCACACCTCTCTCCTCCACCCCCTACTTTTCTTCTTCCTCCATGGCCTCTTTCTGTGCTGATTTGTCTTCGGAACCAGCGGTACTCCATAGGCGTTCAAGGGGCTACGCAAGCATGCATGCCAAAAGATGCCATGCAGTGCTTGAGCTGGTGTGCTTGGGGGACAGGAGCCACACTGGGGCAGAGATTCTGTCAGCTCTGCAGTGGCAGGTCCAGAGGTGGTTGATGCCACACCAGCTTAATGCAGGTATGGTGGTTTGCGACAATGGCACCAACCTCCTCTCCACCCTCCGACAGAGACAACTGACCCATGTGCCCTGTTTGGCTCACGTCCTTAACTTGGTGGTGCAGCAGTTCTTGGGCAGGTACTCGGGCTTACAGGATGTCCTGAGGCAGGCCAGGAAAGTCTGTGTGCATTTCCGGAGGTCATATAATGCCAGTGCTCAGCTGGCTGACCTCCAAAAGGATTTAACCTGCCCAAGAACCGCCTAATCTGTGACATGCCCACAAGGTGGAACTCAACGTTGGCCATGCTGCAGTGGCTGCACACACAGCAGAGGGCCATCAATGAGTACCTGTGTGACTATGGCACCAGGACAGGGTCAGGGGAGCTTGTTTTTTTTTCCCCATGCCAGTGGGCTATGATCAGGGATGCATGCACTGTCCTGTCACCATTTGAGGAGGCCACGAGGATGGTGAGCAGTGACAGTGCATGCATCAGTGACACTGTCCCCCTTGTCCACCTGTTGGAGCACATGCTGCGTGGAATAATGGACAGGGCACTTGAGGCAGAACAGAGGCAGGAAGAGGAGGACTTCCTTAGCTCTCAAGGCCCACTTTATCCAGACAGTGTTCCTGCATGCCCGCCGATCACACAGGAAGAGGAAGAGGAGGAGGAGGAAGAGGAGGATTGTGTCGGCATGGAGGTGGAGCCTGGCACTCAGCATCAGCAGCAGTCTTTAAGGGATCATTTACAGTCCCTAGAAACCCATGGACTTGTACGTGGCTGGGAGAAGGTGGCTGCGGATCATGTCGTCCTTAGTGATCCAGAGGACTCCGGACTGAATGCCTCAGCAAACCTATGCTGCATGGCCTCCCTGATCCTGCAAAGCCTGCGGAAGGATCCTCGTATTGGTGGTATCAAGGAGATGGATCAATACTGGCTGGCAACCCTCCTTGATCCATGTTACAAGGGTAAGGTTGCAGATCTTATCTTGCCGTCGCAGAGGGAGCAGAGGATGAAACCTCTTCGGGAGGCCTTGCAGAAAGGTCTGTGCAATGCGTTCCCAGAGACTGGGAGGTTGCAAACTCCTGTTCCTGGACATGTTGCTGAGGCTTTGGTCAGTCAAAGAAGGAGCGGTGGAGAAGGTGGCCATCTGACCGATGCGTTCAGACAATTTTTTAGTCCGCAGCCCCAAGGTATGATCGTTCCAGCAACCATCGCCAGCATCTGTTTTACATGGTGCAGGAATACCTAGGGGCAAAATCTGACTTGGACACCTTTCCCACCGAAAATCCTCTGGGTTACTGGGTCTTTAGGATGGATCACTGGCCAGAGCTTGCACACTATGCAATTGAGCTACTGGCCTGTCCTGCATCCAGCGTTCTTTTGGAACGCACATTCAGTGCTCCTGGAGGCTTTGTAACCAATCACAGGGTGCGCCTGTCCACTGACTTGGTCGATTGACTGAACTTCATAAAAATTAATCATTCTTGGATCACCACCAGCTACCAAGCACCTGATGCTGATGTAACCGAATATTTTTTTTTTAAATGTCATATCCCTTCAAGACTGCCTATGCTGATGCTGAGTGACTATCCTCTTCCTCCTCAATGATCATGCTGATAGCTTGTAAGAATATTTTTGGTTCTGGGCGCCGCCACCAGTGGCTAAGGCCCAATTTTCAGCCCCTGTTTAATAGGGGCATGTAATTACAATTTTTGATTCAATATTTTGCAAGGAGGGTTCATTGCTGCACTCAGCTAGAGTATTTGTGAGGGGTTGCAGTGTTGTGGCACCAGCACCAGTGCCTAAGGTCCAATTTTTCAGCCCCTGTTTAACAGGGGCGTGTAATTACAATTTTTGAAGCAATACTTTGCAGCAGGGCTCATTCCCGCGCTCCAACTGGAGTATCTGTGAGGGGTTGCAGTGTTGTGGCACCAGTGCCTAAGGCCCAATTTTTCTGCCCCTGTTCAACAGGGGCATGTAATTACAATTCTTTATCTAATATTTCACAGCAGAGCCCATTCCTGAGCCCACCAAGAGTAACTGTGAGGGCTTACAGTGTTGTGGCAACACCAACACCTAAGGCCGCAATTTCTGCCGAGTATATAGGGCAGGCCCCTACTTTCAAATATCCAACTTACAAACGACTCCTACTTGCAAACGGAAGGAGACAACAGGAAGTGAGATGAAATCTATCCCTAGGAGGGGATAATTCTCTCCTGTAAGAGTTAATATGGGAAAAACGTGTCTCCTCTCCACTGATGTTTTATCACCAATCCTTGTTTCACTAAAAAACCCAAATTGTCAAAAAACATTAGTCATTGGGACAGAAAGTGAGGTGAAATCTTCTGAAGAGGTGCACAGACAGCAAAACAAATGTCACAGGGGTGATAACCCTTCCTATGTTTTCCAAAAAGCTTAAAAATAGATTTTTTGGCTGGAGCTACACTTTAAAAATGTACCAGTTCAAAATTACAAACAGATTCTACTTAACAACAAACTTACAGTCCCTGTCTTGTTTGCACCGCCTATATACTGCTGTTCAGCGTATATAGAGCCTGGGGGCCCCACGCCTTTCCTTTTTTAATTTGGGTGCGGGGTTCCCCTTAATATCCATACAAGACCTAAAGGGCCTGGTAATGGACTGGGGGATACCCATGCCATTTGTCTCACTGATTTTCATCCATATTGCCGGGACCCGACATTACATTAAAGCGGCAAGCAGTTTAAAATGACTTTTATTCCTTTAAAAATGTCATTTTGTGCAGGGACTGTTCTAAGCACGGGACTGTTCTAAGCATTATTAAAATCACTGCTCCTGAAAAAACGCTAATTTTAAAAACTTTTTTTTGCATTGATACATGTCCCCTGGGGCAGGACCCGGGTCCCCAAACCCTTTTTAGGACAATACCATGCGAATTAGCCTTTAAATTTAGCACTTTTGATTTCGAACGTTCGAGTTCCATAGACTTCAATGGAGTTCTAAAGTTTACGCGAATTTTCGGTCCGTTCACATGTTCTGGTGCGAACCAAACAGGGGGTGTTCGGCTCATCCCTACTGTGGAGTATTAAGCCCTCTTACATTAAAGGACCCCAATTTTACCAAAGACATCCTAGTAGATTTATTATCAGAAATTTCATGTAGTCAGACCGTATCCATAGGATGCCATAAAGCAACAAATAAGAAAAATACATAGAAGGAGAAGAAGAAAAAAAAAGGAAAGACAGAGAAAGGAGCCCCATTCTAACTGAGCCCACCAAAAAAAATGTGTCTAATCTGACACTCAAATTGCCTGGGTGAACCTAGGGAGAACCTAAGCCCCAAACACCATCCCCTCTCTTGGTGTTTTATCAGACACATAATGATGAATACCAAATCAGATTATCCCGCGGACCCTCAGGAAAGACGAAGGCCCTGGCCATGTAATTTAACACCAATATTTATAACCAAGGTGTCACATTCTCACGTACCTGACTGATGAGCCTGATAGTGCAAAGGGAGGCCTCCCTTATGTATCTGACTCGCGGGCCCTGGTAGAGCAGACAGGTGACACGGAAGTGCAGAATGGTATGAGTGCCTTGCGGGTAAGCTGTTGGATGGGCAGCTCCAAGGTTGCAGATGCTGTAGAGGGGACAACCAGCTGGAAGGGGGCTCTGAACAGCAGACAGACTGGAGGCTGGAACACCTGATATCCTCACTCACACACACCCAGAAGTTGGGTCTGGCAGTCTGTACATAGTTCAGAGGGATGTGGATTCAAGCAGAGGTAAGCAGGCTGGGTAAAGCACAGACAGGAGATGCTGGAGCAGGAGCTACAGGCAAACAGGTCAAGTCACAGGCCGGGTCTAGAAGTGGCAGGCAACTTGAAATCCAAAGGAGCAGGCAGGTACAAGGTCGGTAACCCGAGCTAAGGTGCAGGCAGAAAGCAAAGGAAGTCCAAAGATCAAGCCGGGTCATTCAGGAGATCAATCACATAAACAGGTAAACAGGAGCAGGGGTCACAGGGAGCTGCAGATCAGACAGCAAAGACACAGTGCTACTGAGGAGTTTAAATAAGGCAGCCTGTTGCAAATCACTGAAATCAGCCTGCACTAAGTTAACCCTTAGGTGGCAGATCCATGACATTGCCCCCTCCTAAAGGACAGCCTCCGGATGCCCAATTGGACCAACTTCACAGCATGGGATCTCTTGAAGGATTGCATTAGTTCTTTAGCATGAATATTGCTTTCAGGCTCCCAAGAGTTATGGGGGAGGCCCGTCGAGGGTTTCCGACCCACCACCTTTTATAGGTTGGTTAAACTATACTTGGTTTTTACTTGATTTTGTACTAATTTTTGTTTTCTTTGTCATCCACATCTTTCTCTACTCTTTTGCTACTGGCTTTTCTTTTCTCTATTCCCCTCTTATCTACCACATTGTGGGCGCCCCTCGCCTGTGGAGCCCGGGTCCAGTCTGTAGAAGCGTGCTTCCTACTAGGTACGTGACTTTTCTGAAGGCTCAGCCGTTCATCGTCCTCCGCATCCAAATCCACTTCAGTCGTCTTGGTAAGCTAATGCTCCCTTTTTTTTACCACCTGATGATTGACATACTGTCACTAAATGTGAAAGGCCTTAACTCCAACACTAAACGAAGCTTAGCTTTAAGGGAATTCAAAAGATCTATATACCTAGCCTCTAACCCTCGTAAACGAACTGGAGTAGCTATTCTGTTTAAAAAAGACTCCCCCTTTAAGTTACAATCCATAATCTCGGACCCCTTGGGGCACTATATCATCTTGAGAGGTACATGGAAAGACGCTAATCTCACACTCTGTAACATATACGCCCCAAACACTAACCAAACCTCCTATCTAAAGTGTATAAACGACTATTTGGATTTCCCCACCAATACCTGGTTATCGGAGGAGACTTTAACCTGACCTTCTCCTCCTGCCTAGATAGACACTCCCTTGGACAGAGTCAGGCCCCAAAGGCCCTTGATAGAAGATCATCTCTCTTCCGTCAATTAACTAGGAAATACGCTCTGTTTGACTCTTGGAGGACTGCCTTCCCTTCAGCTAAACAATTTCCTTTTTACTCTCATCCTCATAAATCTCATTCACATCTAGATTACTTTTTTGTAAATGCACCAACCCTAAGAGCTTGCAAGAGCTCAGATATTCAAGCAATCTCATGGTCGGATCATGCTCCAATCACACTGTCTCTTGCATTGTCCCCGGGAACCCTTCGTACATGTCACTGGCGTTTGAACGATTTCCTGCTTAAACATGACCCCTCCAGGGATGACTTGGAAAAAACCATGAAATTATATTTTGCAGAAAACAATTCACCAGAGGTTTCCATTGCTACTCTCTGGGAGGGTCATAAAGCGGTCCTCAGAGGCCAATGCATCTCACTATCCACGGCACTCAAAAGGAACGCTAATACTGCCCGTATAGCTCTACTAGACAAGCTTAAACAATTGGAAACACGCTTGCTTTCCTCTCCGTCCTTAAACACTCTTAGAGAGATTGTACAGGTACGGGCTGGTTAAAGAGACATAGACTTAGGTAAAATTGAGAAGGCACTACTACGATTAAGGCAAACCTATTATGACAAGGCTAACAAACCGCACACGCTATTAGCTAGACAGCTACGGGACCGAGTCGCGACCGCCTCAATTGCCCATCTTAATGAAGGAAGTGGCATTCCCCAAACCCATCCCACTAAGATTGCTCAGATCTTTCATGACTACTACTCGACCTTGTATAACAATCTGAATGTTCCACACAACCCTTCCCCACAAGACCTGTCCCAAAGCATCCACTCTTATCTAGAAGAATGTGAAATACTGAGACTCTCTTCCTCTGCCCTCACCACCCTAAACTTCCCTATTACAGAGGAGGAAGTCACGGACACAATTAAATCCCTTCCAAACAACAAAGCCCCGGGCCCTGATGGATTCCCATACCAGTACTACAAAACCTTCCTACTGTATTTACTCCCTTATATGACAACACTGTTTAATTCATTTCTGTCTGAGACATCTATCCCATGAGATGCAAAATTCTTATCTCACGCTGATCCCCAAGCCTGGAAAGGACCACAGCTTACCATCGAACTATAGACCTATTGCTCTACTTAATGCGGACCATAAAATTTTCCCGAAATTATTAGCTAACAGGTTAAACAATTTTATGCCATCATTGATTCACAAAGACCAGGTAGGCTTCATTCCCATGCGGCAAGCAGGGGACAATACCCGTAGGATTATTGACCTAGTGGAGGTGGCAAACAGGACCAAAGTAGAAGCACTTCTGCTCAGTCTTGACACTGAAAAAGCTTTTGATAGGCTAAGTTGGCCTTTTCTGTTTGCGACCCTACGATGAGCGAGAATCACAGGTCCCTTTTTACGAGCCATTTATCATCTATATTCGTCCCCGTCGGCCATGGTACGCACCCAACATGAACATCTGCCACCTTCCCGATATCGAACGGAATGCGGCAAGGTTGTCCGCTGTCACCGCTGCTCTACGCCCTTTGTATAGAACCCCTAGCGGCCCATATTAGGGAGAACCCAAATATTCATGGCATCCCAGTCCATATTAGAGACTTTAAGATTTCCCTATATGCTGACGACGTTTTCCTTACTTTGATGCAACCACACATTTCTCTGCCGAACCTACATGCAGAATTAGATCAATATAGTGCCCTATCTGGATATAAAATAAACAACTCTAAAACAGAGGCTCTGCCCCTTAATATGCCTCCTCAGACACTAGCGGCTCTTTTGCAATCATTTAATTACTCCTGGAAAACTTCCTCCTTAAAATACCTCGGGGTCCATCTCACAACCACATATGATTCCCTATATAAAGCTAACTTTCCCCACTTATATGTTACTATCAGAGCCTCGTTGACTAAATGGAAATCCCTAAAACTATCCCTCTTTGGGCGACTAGCGACCCTGAAGATGACGATCCTACCCCAGCTCCTATACCTATTTGAGACACTTCTGATACCCATGCCAGCCTCACATCTAAAGAGACTGCAGGGTGACCTGATTAATTTCTTTTGGAATTATAAGAGACACCGGATTGCTAAATCGGTTCTCTACGCTCCCCGTAATCAAGGTGGCCTAGCATTTAATAATATAGCCAAATACTATTTGGCAGCTCAATTACACCCTGTAGCCTCTTGGTGTACCGTCCACTCTTTCAATCGTTGGACACAAATCGAGAAGCTTTGGCTGGCCCCTATACATCCGAACTTCATGTTATGGAGTTCTGATGTATCTTCGGAAAGCTTGCAGCTACTGGGACCAATGTCCCTCCTACGCCAGCTGTGGCAGCGTGTAAAACCAACATACCCTCTTACCACCCCTTCCTCACCGGTTACGTCCTTCCTATTTACTCCCAACATCCCGGACAGCCTGACCTCACAGATGTCCCACTTCTGGATGGAAAGGAACCTTTTCCGTTACAGCCAGCTGATTAAGATCATTTCAAGATCTGCAAAAAGAATTTGACATTCCCAAACAGGCTTTTTTTAGCTACATACAAATACGGCATTATGCACAATCTCTAGTTCCTAACCTTCAATTCTCCCCGTTAACCGACTTTGAAAAGTTGTGCTTAGAGAGCTCATCTCCCAAAGGCATGATCTCACAGACCTACCAGCTCTTAACGCATGACTTCTCGCCAGCGGGTCCTCGGCATGCATATATGGGCAAGTGGGAGCAAGCCTTGGGTGCAGATCTCCCTCTACATGCATGGCAGCTTATATGGTCTCAGGCCTCTAAAAGCTCTGTGTGCACGCTATATAAAGAGAACCAATATAAGATTTTGTTCCATTGGTACCCCACTCCAGACTTGCTCCACTCCATGTATCCCCTGTCTGACTCTCGCTGCTGGCGATGCCATAATGACAGAGGGACGTTATTTCACATTTACTGGACCTGCCCTCTGATTGCCCCGCACTGGGAAATGGTTCACTCCCTGCTTCGGACCATCCTGGATGCTGAAGTGCCTTTTGATTCGAAGGTTTTCTTGCTGGGTCTCCCACCAATCTCTCTCCCTAAAATGTCCAAGAAACTTTTGTCACATATATTAACTGCCGCACGATGCTTGGTGGCATTAAAATGGAAGCAGGGGGAACCACCTTCGTTATCGGAATTGCACTCCAGGATCAGCGATATCAAGAGAATGGAATATCTCACAGCCTCCTTAAATGATAATCTTGAGAAGCATAATCAAATATGGGAGCTGTGGGTCCTTTTTAAAAATCCCATAACCTAATTTTTCATGTGGCGGGTCCAGGGTTGTTGGTTTCCTCTTCTGGTGAGGGAGAGGTGGGCTTCAGGGGCGGGGCTCAGCTCTGTTACCTTCATCTCTCTTCCCTACTCCCTACCCATCCTTACTCACCCCATCTCAAGCCTTCTGCTAACCCCCCCCTCTTTTCTATTGTTCTCTCTACTTTATTGTGTTTTATTTCCTTTTATTTATTTAATTTTGTTATGTTGCGCAAGGTGTAAAAGCAGTAATATTTGACTAAGGTAATGTTTTGTCAATGTAATCTGTTCTCAACAATCAGATCGAAAGGCACATAGTGACCAGCATCTTCTATTGAGTGATGTAAAGTTTGGACTTTACCCCAGAAGTACCTACTATGCTTTATATTGTATTACCTTGTACTCTATGTTAATATTTGTGTTCTCTTCTGGAAAAATGAATAAAAATTGTCAATTTAAAAAAAAAAAAAAAAATGACATACCTGAAAAGCAAATATGATAAAACATAATAACAATAAAACATTGCAGAATAGAATACAGTAAAAAAGAGCAGAACAATAGAGAGAGAATAATAAAACCATCATGGATCAATGATCATGGAGGCAGAGAACAAGGGCATATGGTGAATTGGGTCAGTGGACCAATATGACCGCAACTCACTCTTTTTAGTTATGCCCATTTTGAGGGATAGGCCCAGAAAGAGCTTAAATTTGGAAACCATAATTGGTCTCCAATCTCTGGCAAGGGAGGACTGGGGAATAGTGACGATGTGTTGACCAGCTGTTTCCACCTGAATGCCAGGTTGGCCAGTGAATGGGGTTCCCAATTAGGATTGGCGAATGCAGCAGGAAGGGCACTATGGGCACGACAAGCCTGTGTTTGTCTTCTTCTTGGTGGCAGTGGGACACTACTTGTGCTTGCCACCATACCAGCTTGAACTGCACTTATGGGACTCGCCACGTCACCACGTGTTACTGCAGTGCTGGTTTAAATGCGACCAGGTTGTACTAGGCCGCTGGTGCTTGCCAGTTCACCAGAAGGAATAGCGGCACTAGTACTGCTCTGCTCCATATGAGGGACCTGCGGTTCTTGCACCTCAACAACAGCAGAAGAAGATTGGGGTTGGGTATGCCTGACCTTGGCAGGGACCACAACTCCGTCGTCAGAGCTATCTGTCATGGAGCCACTGTCGTCTACAGGATCATATTCTTAGCCTGAATCTGACAGATGAGTGACTTCCTCATCACTATCTGTCATGCACAGAAACGTTAAGGCCTCTTCACTACTGTACCTTCGATTTGCCATTTTGGGCTCTAAATTTAGTGGTACAGTAGTGAGACTCACAGGTAAAAAAGCTCTTTTAGCGACTGTATCAAAATGGTACCAAAAAAACTGTTAGCGATCGCAGGGATCAGGCCTGACTCTGCGAACGCTGCAGTTTTGTGTGTTTAGTATTTTGTAAGTGACAGTGATCGATCGATACTGCTCTTGGGTGGGCTGGGCCAGGCAGAGGGGCAAAACGCAGGTGCTAGCAAGTATCTGGGCTGATCCCGCTAACACTGCATTTTTGGGAACCCTAAACTGCTGGGGACACTAGTACAGATCTGATCAGATATTGATCCGTTCAGATACTATACCACTAAGGGAGGTGTATGCTGCGTGCATGGGTGTTAGCGGTACTGGCACTAACCTGATGCTGCCCGGGGTGACGCAGACCTTATCTGACCCTAAAACCTAACTTATATCACCCACCGGGTGATCAGGGGGTTAAACCTTTATTAGGTAATAAACGGTGGGTGCCCTGACACTATAAAAAAGAAACTAACTAGCCAGCATCACCCGTAACAGTTATACGGTGATCACTGGTGAAAGAGTTAACTAGGGGGCAATAAGGGGGGTTAAAACCTTTATTAGGTAGTATATGGGGGTACCTGATGCTATAAAAGGCTGACGGCGAACCTAAATACTTACCTGCCTAACTAGTGTCACCTGTGACACTAATACAGCGATCAGAAAAATGATTGCTTAGTGACACTGGCGATGGGGGGTGATCAAGGAGTTAAAACTTTATTAGGGGGGGTTAGGGGGGGTACTCTAGACCTAAATGGGCCTACCACAAATGCAATAATCAGTAAAAAAAAAAAACTGCTATTGGTGTCACTGTGAAGGGGGGTGCAGGGGGGTGATGGGGGGGTGATTGGGGGGTGAAAAGTGTGCCTGAGTGTTCTGCTGTAACTGTAGTGTAGACTTACTTGATGTCTTCTCTCCTCTGCGCCGGAACGAAAAGACCGTGACGAGGAGAGATGACATCACTTCCTCTGCCGCTGTTTACATTACAGCAGCAGAGGAAGATTTGCATTCGCCGGGAGCGATCGCGAGGGGGTGGCCATGAATCAATGGTCTCCCCCTCAGCACGGATCACTCCTGGAACGAAGCCATCCGCCTTGGGCACCGGGGGGGGGCACGATGCAATATCAGATACGTGATTTTGCCTGCATACAATAGTACCCAAATTACTCACCCTATTAGGGTGTACTTTACATAAATTATAACATGAATATATAAAATATTTTTGTGCATGACATATATAACGAAACTAAATGTCATAATCATGTGCAAAAGTGCAATGTGCAATAATTGCCAAGATCTCTGCAATATATATATCCGTGACTCTTCGTGACCCCTTCACCACTTTAGTGCCAAGAATACCACCACCTGGATTGGCCACTCACCAGATGCCGGTTAAACTGCGCCTTTGGTTCATTTATATGGAATAACCCCTCCTCATACTCCATAATAATGCTGACCCCAATGCGTTATATATAATCCATATCCTCCTCATGAAAAACAGACAGCGATCATAGCGCAATATGTAAAAACTATTTTATTAGTACTCAGTTTAAAAAGAAAGTATTACACTCACATTTCCAGGTGCCCCTAAGCCGGCACCAAGCTATTCCAGCAGTTGGTAATGGGTGTAGGGATGGCCGTGTAAATCCTGTGCCGGTGTGCGGTGCAAGCCTCGCTTGCAGTCAGCTTGCGCTTCAGCCCTCGCTTTCGCCTAGCAAGGAAGTGACGTGTAGGCGTGACGAAAATCTCCCAGAAGCCTCTACGCATTTCGCATCATCATATGCATCATCAGGAAGCTGCTTGTGATTGGTTGTCACCCTATTTATACCCTAAGCTTGTTGGTCCCGTTTAACGGGAAGTCTATTCGCCGCCATTTTAACTGAGGTGCCTTGTCCACACTCGTCACTATATATTTATATAAACTTTCCCCCAGAAGTGCGTACGCTGCCATTTTTGCTATGGTTTATTTACCGACTTGTTTGTTGTAATTGTCCCTCATTCAAATTACAGTAACAGTTCTTACTAATATACTATTAATTCCTTTTCCTCGCTGGGGTCACCCATCCGGAACAGCTGGACAGCTGGAAAAGCTTTTACATAAATAACCAAATTCTATTTCCATCTAAAATCATAAATTTATTAGACCTACTACCAAAACCTGTGTTCATTATTATAAATATCCTATAAAAAATGTTCCTAATACAATTCATACAAATGGTATCAAAATTAATGTAATGATAATTAAACAAAAACCAATAAAAAATAAAAAAAATTTGAAAATATAAAAATAGAAAATAAATAATGTAGATAATAAAAATCAAAATCAAAATCAAAATAAAAAAATATAAATAAATATAAAATACAAAATAAAAATAAAAATTAATTAAAAAAAAATAAAATAAAAATAAAAATAAAAATGGAAATGAAATAAAAGAGGGGGTTATAGAGGCAGGGGAAGGGGCTATTATAACTATGGCCAAAACTATGGTCCCCCAATGTGGCAGGGGGAATGGCGGGACTGGAGAGAACCATACAAACTACCTATGCCAGTGTTCCAAACCAGCAGGGGGGCTGGAACAGGAACCCACAAGAAAATGGATGGTACACAAAACTCACAAGAAAGAGATTGTAGAGGGGGAGGCAAAAGAAAAAGAGAGGACTAGGGGAGGACATTTTTAACTTAACGGATGTAGTGTTCACACAGGAGAAATTATTGGTGTTAGACAGTGGAATCAAATTTTCACCCAGCAAACCTTTTAACCAGTTTGAAGCATTTATAGACCTACAAAAATTCATTAGAAAACTTAATTTAAAAAAACATTTTTTGGAAAAAGGAAAGAATAATAAACAACCGAATGATACAATTTACAAACATAGCCAACTGAAAAATAAGTCCACATTCAACCCCAAGTCCAGTACTAACCAACATATAGAGGTATTTAAAAGGATGGTGGAGAAGGAAATTAAGAACATTAAACCAGAAAACACTCATTCCCCGTACACACGGTCAGATTTTCCGATGGAAAATGTCCGATCGGATCGTGTTGTCGGAAATTCCGACCGTGTGTGGGCTCCATCGGACATTTTCCATTGGATTTTCCGACACACAAAGTTTGAGAGCGGGCTATAAAATTTTCCGACAACAAAATCCGATCGCGTAAATTCCGACCGTGTGTGGACAATTCCGACGCACAAAGTGCCACGCATGCTCTGAAGAAATTCCGAGACGGAACAGCTCGGTCTGCTAAAATTAGCGTTCGGAATGGATACAGCACTTTTGTCACGCTGCAATGTCAAAAATGGTTTAATACAGCGCACTCTCTTCTTCTTTATAATGTGAGAAGAATGAAGTAGTTTTGCTGCTCATATTCACACAGACTTCTCACAAACTTATTTCTTTATTATTTTTTGGGATTCCCTCAATATATTTAGAAATTAGTCCCAAATGCCCATATGCCCAAATTAGTTTTTGGTTGTTTGTAATTTTTTTTTGTTTTCTTCCAGGCTGGTTTTGTATTTTTTGGGGTTTTTCAAGGCTGTGTTTTTATTGTTGTTTTTGTTGTGTTTTACTCTATAATATTTTTGTGTGTGTTTTGTGTGTCAAGTTACCACAACACCATTGATATCTTGTATTATTTAATCTGTAGGAGATTGTTTGGTGTTGGTGTCTCTTGTTAATTTCACATTGTATTTTGAAATGTACCTGCCTCCTCACAAACTGTCCTTTTTGAATGAAAACACACATAGGCGAGTATAATTGAACAAAAATTTCATTTATTAAGGGCTCACAACTAAACAAAGAGGGAGGCAACGCTGGAGAAACAGCAGAAATGGGTGAAGCCTTGGACCCCCAGGGCACACATGAACTATTTTCAAGCAAAATTGGTGGCCTGAGGAGTCCATATATATAAGGGAGTGCAGTCTGGTCCAGAAGTCCCAGAGATCCGGAAAGCAGCAGATGACATCTATGTCCACAGGCTGTGGTCATACAAAAGACTGCATCTTTTGTCAGACCAGACTGAACCCAGGGCCATCACTCTCTGGTCTTCCTTCCATGCTTCCGTCCACGCTGTGGCTCTGGTGGTGGAGTTGGGGCAGGAGGAGGAGGAGGAGGGGCCAACTCACTCAGGTTGGTATTGGGTGTTACTCACCCCCTTACTTAGGACTTTATAAAGAAGGTCCTCACATAGTTTGCGTTGAACCTCCTGCATGCCCTGCAGTTTTGTGGCAGCCATGCAGGCAAAGGCCTCTTCAGGAGTGGGTAAGGCTCTGAGGGATGCAGAAGCCTCCTGAATCAGCCTGAGCGCTGAATCCTGCATGTGAGTCGCCTTCCTCGCTCTTTTGTATGGAAGGCGGAGGGGAGGAACCTGCGATTCGGTCAGACTTCGACTTGTCCCAGGCTTCTCTTGGCTGACACTTAGCCCCGCCTCCTCCTGGCTGCAACTTAGCCAGCCCCGCCTCCTCCTGGCTGCCACATTCCACAGCCTCCTCCTGGCTGAGGTCTTCCTGTGTATGAAAAAGGGACATAGTTTTACTTTTTTATTCATCAATCACACACAATTTTCACCTCCTGACTGTTGCAAATTGAATGTTAACAAATATAACTGACTATCCTTCTGGGCCCAGCATTTTTCATTCTTGTCCCAATTTTTGTGCCCACTACTGTCTATTGATATGTAAAACACTTTTTGCAATCAGCAATTAGTGATCTATAATGACATCTAGTAAAGATCATTTCTTTATTGACCAGAAATCTGTAGAAGAATGCTATACCTGACTCAAGCTGGGCTCCTCCATTTCTTCCTGGCTGGAAGGCGCAGATTGGACATCGGAAGCCTCAGCTGGTGTGGAAGGAAGAGTGGAAGGAAGGGTTGAGAGGGATTCCTTGACTTTAGTGTGGTCTGACAGAAATCGCAGTCTCTCATAGTACCAGAGCCTGGGGACATAAACGTCATCTGCTCCAGCTCCGGACCTCTGGGAATCCGTGACCTTCTTGTGCTCCCTAAGATAAGTGCTCCTCAGGCCACCAATTTTGGTTTTCAAATGGGGGATGGTTGCTGTGGGGACCACCGGCGTCACCAACTCCAGCAGTTTCTCCAGAGCTGCCTGCCTCTTTTGTTTATTGTTGTAATGGGGGTGTCTCCCCTGCCACAGACAGGGCAGCTCCCTGTATTTATCTATGAACAGGGGGAGGAAATTGTGGTCGTTGAAGCCATCCATTTTCTCTGCAAGACACAACACAAGACAAACCCTAATGTCGGGCCAAACTCTCCTAATCTTGTTACAATATAGGCTTCAATTTAGAAGCAGTATAGGCCCAAGTTTAGATCTTACCTTCGTTCTCATGATCGGCGCCTCCAATGCCCCTTCCTCCGCTCACAGATCGTACGTACTACGCACGTGTGTTACGCTTTATACACACTGCGCATGCGTGTAACTCCGCCCGCCCCTGACATTCTTTCTAGTATATTCCCCGTCCCTTTTCGTTCGGCGCAGTGGGGGAAGAGCACATGGCGGAGACACAGCAGGTGCATGCTAATTATAGCAACGAGGAGGAGGGGGAGGAAAGCCCGGAGCCGGAAACGCCAGGATCAAGAAGGAGAAGATTTAAGGCATCAAATATGTCCTTTGGGGAGATGTTGGAGATGGCCGACATCCTGAAGAAGGCCGACTATGACGGGAAGTATGGACCCTACCCCAACCCCAATGTCAGAAAGGCCAAGATCATGGCGAAAGTTGTCAAAAGTCTGCACCGGAATTTCGGGGTACGTCGATCGAAAGATCAGCTCGGGAAGCGGTGGTCGGACCTGAAATTACGAGAACATGAGCAGGACAGAAAGATCCGGAGAGTGCTGCAAAAAAGTAAGTAGTTGTCCTGTGTTCCTATTATTTTTGTCTTTATTACGTTCGTGCTGCTCCTTGTGCTTTTCTTAAGTGTTGTACAGTTTAAAATGGCAACTTTCATGTTCATGGGCACATTATTCGTTCGTATCAAACATTTTTCTTTTGGCCTATAAAACAGCATTGTTTTGGCCATATGCATTTGCCCACATTTTTTAGGGCCTACTTGTATGAAAATAATTGGGTTCTGTAGATGGGTTTGTTACTAGAATGAAATGCAAACTATATTCTGTGTAAGGAGAGGACACTCAGCAGCTGTTTTCACATCTGGACGCTGGAGCACTAGTGTGGGACACAAGAACACCATTTTTATTAGGGGGCCCACACAGGTGCTTCAGTGTGTACTATAGGGGTGTCTCCATCTGTGAAGCTTGTACCAAACAGGTACAAGTATTGAAGCTTGACAAAGGACACTAAAAATTCTACATCTTGGAGCTCTGCCAAAATAGACAATTGTACCCCACTTCCAAACAATGTTTCATATTTATAGTTCTGCCATCAAATATCTGTGTGCTAAGTATACGGTATAGACCAGAGACCCCCCACCTCTGGAAGTAGGGGAAATACCCCAAACACAAGAAAAACAGGAGGAGGAAGAAGACGTGGTGGAACTAGTCACCACAACAGGTGAGTGTCTGCGACCACAGGCTCAGGTAAGAGATGGATGCCGGCATATTTATAATACCTGATTTTTTTTGGTTTCTCTCTTTTTAGGTGATCGTGATGTTGTGGATCCAGATCTTTTCACCTCGGAAAGTGCCCAGATCCTGATTGGGGAGATCATGGGGTGTAATGTTGCATTGGAAAATCTCAAGAAAAACATCAATGATGTTATTCAAAAAAATAAGAACATCATTGATGTTTTGGGGAGAGTTTAAAACCCCTACAAATCCCTTTTTTTGTGTGTGCTACAATGTTAAAAATGTTTTAGCGATTTTTCGAAAAGCCAAATTTTGAAGATGCACACAGTGTGTCAATATGTGCTATCTGCCATCACGGGAGATCAATGGATGTGTTTTGGGGGTGCAACCCCTTCCTCAATAATAAAGTAGCTGAGAGGAAAGGGTTGCTCCCCCAAAACACGTCCCTTGATCCCCCGTGATGGCAGCTAGCACATGTTGACATTCATAAATTGGTGTGCATCTTCAAAATTTGGCTTTTCCTGGGGTGACTTTACCCCATCTGAACACAATATCAAACACAGTTTCTAAATACTCATGTCTGATATTGCCTTCAAGTTCTACCAAATGTGAACTTTGTAAGTTCAAGATTTGTGTTTTTCTTGTTGTTTTGAAACATGCCTGTTTTATCTTAAATGAACATTTCTATTTTTGATAATGCCACCACAAAAAATTGTTATACAACAAACATGTTGGTTTGTTTTAAAAACCTTTTCTAAATGCACATGTGATTGTGCAGGTATTAAAAAGATTGTTAATCAAGAATGTGTGGATTATTGTCTCAACGCTACAACACTTTTGTGATGATCTAATTGCTGCTTTCTGTGACAATGGGTGTTATTTCCTAAGGGCAAATCCACTTTGCACTACAAGTGCAGTTTCAGTGCAATTTCAAGTGCACTGGTAGTGCAAAGTGTCTTTGCCTCTAGTAAATAACATCCAACCGTGCTTTGTAAGGTTATTTTGGTCAGGGTCAGCTAAAACAAACACAAGCAGTAAATGTCACCAAAGATTTGCTTAATTTTTTTTTTTTATTTGATCAAGTTTTCACAAATTGTCTGGCATATTGATGGCCCCCCTACCCGCAAAGAATTCAAGGTATCTTAGCCGGACATCACGGGCACTCAGGGAGGGCAAGCCAGGACGGCCACTTTCAAGCGCCGTCAGGGTGGTTTCATTTATAATTCCGGCCTCAGGCCCAACTGAGCCAGCATAGTTGGCAGAATGTTGCCGTAAAAAGTTATGTAGAACACAGCACGCCAGGATTGTATGATTCAGGTTATACTCTACCATATGGATGGGTGTAAGAAATAGGCGGAACCAGCTGGCCATGATTCCAAACGTGTTCTCCACCACTCTTCTGACTCTGGCCAGCCGGTAATTAAAAACCCTCTGGTCTGGGGTGAGGGTCCTCATCGGGAATGGCCGCATAAGGTGGTCCCCAGCGCAAAGGCTTCATCCGCAATGAAGATGAATGGGAGTCCTTCCACATTGTCTTCTCGAGGTGGCAAGTCCAAGCTGCCATTCTGGAGACGCCTGTAAAACTCCGTCTGGGCGATGACTCCACCATCAGACAGCCGGCCATTCTTCCCCACGTCCACATACAGGAACTCAAATTTAGCCGACACCACCGCCAACATCACAATACTATTGAACCCTTTATAATTATAATAGTATGACCCCGAGTTGGGTGGTGGGACGATGTGGACGTGTTTCCCATCAATTGCCCCTCCGCAGTTAGGAAAGTCCCACCGCTGGGCAAAGTGGGAGGCCACAATCTGCCATTCCTGTGGCGTGGAAGGAAACTGTGGAGGAAACAAAAAAAATTAGTCTTTTTGCACATTAAAACATGGAAAGCAGATTAGACACAAACATTCTTGGCCAACATCAAGATAACATTTATTAAGGGGAATTAAAACACCAAAGTATAAGGTACACCTATCACATTCCCCCTCCTCCCCCCTCTCCTGGGCCATTTCTAACATTATGGGGGGGGGACTCTTGGACAGGTAACCCTCTCCACTTCATTGAGAGATGAATGCCTAATAATACTGCAATAAAGTCCCCGGGGGGCGTTAGACTGCCCGGTCCCTCACCACTGCCTGTCCTGTAGGAGATCAGAGGCGGCTGTGTCCATTCGCCCGGCGGCCGTCCATTAGGATACACCGTGGCTTCGGCCTACTTCTGGAAGTCGCCGGCCATCTTGGGACTCCACAAGACACCCTGCAGTTATCCCCTCTTCTCCTTCAGCTGCCCGAGCTCCTCATAAGGCCGTTAGATTACCCGGTCCCCCACCACTGCCTGTCCTGGAAGAGACCTGGGCACCAAAGGCGGCTGTGTTCATTCGCCCGGTGGCCGTCTATTAGGATACACCGCGACTTCGGCCTACTCCTGGAAGCCGGCGGCCATCTTGGGACTCCACAAGACACCCTGCAGTTATCCCCTCTTCTCCTTGGGCTGCCCGTACTCCTCATAAGACATCTAGACTCGCAGAGACTGTCTCTCTCCTGTCTTGCTGATGGTGAGGGGAGGTGGAGCTGCAGACTGGTGTTTCTGTTAACCCAAATAAGGCACAATCTTACCAATAAGATGAAAACTGTTTAAATGAACCCAGGACCCCAAGTGAGCAGGATGGCGGACACGTAGGAGGATAGCTCCGGTCCCTGTCTCTTTATTAGCGGCTCCTACAAAGCTTACAGACCATCTTTAACTCCAGGAACGACACGACAACCTACCAGATACCCCCTGGCACTGCATGGGTAAGTTCGGCTTCCAGAAAACGATCTATAGTGGCTTTATCCCGCCGCCATTGTTGCGGTCTTCTCACAGTATGGAGCGTTATCTATACAAGCCACACTCCCCGGCCTCGAGTGAACAGCACGGCCAGCTGGACACAGCTGTCCCCCGCACGACAATGGGAAACGCATCCATGGAGGATAACAGATCCCAGCAAGCTCAGCATCCTCATCCACCCGAACACCCCACAGATGTCGTGACGGTGGCCGTCCTCGAATTGAAATTGAATTCTTTACTGCGTGACCTGACTCATAGCATTGCCAAGGAGGTTGGTAAAATAGCACTCGAGTTACGGGGAGAAATTGACCAGTTGGGAGAACGTACCGATACTTTGGAGAATAAGTTTGATGAACTGACCCAATATGTACATGTTCTCAAGGAGGATAATGCTTGCATGAAACATACAGTCTCCCAACTCTAGTTACAACAGGAAGACTTGGAGAACCGCGAAAGACGCCAGAATCTGAGAATTAGAGGAACCCCTGAGGCGGTAAATGACAAGGAGCTACGTCCCTATCTTCTGGGCCTGTTTGTTACTCTAGCTCCCCATATACCAGACATAGACTGGCACCTGGACAGGGCACATAGATGCCTTGCCCCAAAACCTCCTCCCAACGCGAACCCCAGAGACGTTATCGTTCGTTTCCACTATTACGAAAGTAAAGAAGCTCTCACAGCTGCAACACGCAACAAGTCACGTATTGAATTTAAACTAAATTAGATCCAGTTATTCAATGACCTATCCCCGATAACTCTGGCCAAAAGGCGCAGCTTCCGACCTGTCACTACACACCTACAGAATTATCAGGTCCCTTACCGCTGGGGGTTTCCCTTTCGCTTATCCGCTTCTAAAGATGGCGTCCAATATTTATTGAGAGATCTCTTCGAAAGTGAAGCTTTCATCCGCAACCTGGGCCTTCCACCATTGCCCAAAGAAGATCTTCCACCTCAAGCTCCAAATCTTAAACCACACACCACTCCAGCCAAGATCTGCACTCCAGTCAGGACCCAACTCCCACAGATTTCCGACCTGAAGGATGCTTCTCACCACTAATCTTCATTGTTGTTACTCCATGACTAGATGATCTGTGTCATGGCCACTCTGGTGACCTTCCTGAAGATAGGTCACTTTCTCTCATAATATAGAGAGATTTACCCCTTGATGCTGGTTTTGCTGGTAAATCTTTTGGAAGTGATTTCTTCCCTTTTATTACGTTCCTATATTTTTTTCTTCAGCTTATCGTGATACAGTTTTTGTTCTGT
This sequence comes from Lithobates clamitans, assembly GCA_037952925.1. NCBI lineage: Eukaryota > Metazoa > Chordata > Amphibia > Anura > Ranidae > Lithobates > Lithobates clamitans. The sequence continues at coordinate 1,285,948 of JBBGZY010000152.1, forward strand.
TTTTTGAGCAGAGCCGGGGACCCCCCCCACCAACGCCTGTAGGCTATCACGCCCCCCACTGTAACCCACAGCTTCTGCATGGGTAGCCTGAATTTTTTTTATTATTTTTTTATTTTCAGGCTTTTCAAAAAAAAATTTCTTTTTTTGATCTGTTATAATTTTTTTTTATTTATTTATTTTCTCTTTTGCTTTTTTCCTGTTTTTACTTGACTTTTCAATTTACAGGTCCTTTTTTCTTTCATTGTATGACCCCTTTGTGGTACTCAAGGATATGCTTACAATAATGTGTCAGCTCCGATTTATGTACAACTTTGAATGTTATAACCTAAGGATGTTAATTTATTTGTTTACATTTTATATCATGTTAGCACTACGTCTTCTGATTAGACATGGCTCTTAAGATCTACTCATGCAATGTTAAAGGTCTAAACTCCATCGGGAAACGATGGCAAGCATTAAAGGAATTTAGGTCATCTAGAGCAGAGGTGATTATGATTCAGGAGACTCATTTTAAAGCTGGAGGCTCCTTTAAATTTGCCTCCAGATATTTCCCTAGAGCCTATATGGCATCTGATCCTTCCGGAAAAGCAGGGGTAGCCATTCTTTTTGGGCGGTCTTGTCCAGTTTCGGATACTCTCCTCCTACCTGGACCCTCATGGCAGGTTTGTACTCCTGAATTGTAGTCACCTCAGCACTCAATTTTCTTTAGCTAACATCTATGCCCCAAATGTGGGACAAATCAGTTTTCTCACAACTGTTTTTGAAAAGTTACAATCTTTCTCTCAGCCTTTTATGATACTAGGAGGCGACTTCAATGTGTGCATGTCCCCGACCAGAGATAGAAGATCCCTATTCCAAACTACCTCACAATCAGCTTCCCAGAAATTATCTGCCTCTTTTCGTAAACTGACCAGATCTTATAATCTATTCGATACTTGGAGAGTAAAACATCCAACCCAAAAGAGTTACACATTCTATTCCCACTCTCACAAGTCGTATTCTAGATTAGATAATTTTTTTGGTTACAGGACCTTTACTTCCCTATGTAGTCTCCTCTGAGATAAATCCTATTACCTGGTCGGATCATGCACCCATTGAACTCGATGTCCTGTTGATGTCAACATATACTAAAACATGCCATTGGCGTCTTAATGAATTTCTGCTTAAAGACCCAATATCCCAAAATCAACTACAACAGAAACTAACTGAATTCTTCCAAATTAACGATGGCTCGGTTTTAGAGATTTCCACCTTGTGGGAGGCCCACAAGGCTTTCTTTAGAGGTGAATGTATATCTGCAGGCTCCCGCTTAAAGAGAGACTCTGCAAAATTTAAAAACGACTTACTTACTCAATTGCGGAATGCAGAAGGGCACCTCTTGGCGTCCCCCACGGTGGAAAAATTGAAGATTGTTACTGATATTCGAGACCGAATCAAGTTGTTTGACTTGAACAAAATTTCTAAATCTGTGCTATGGGCCAAACAGAAATTCTATGACTTTGCAAACGATCCACATAAAATGCTAGTTAACAAATTGAAGCCACGGCCCTTTCTAGCAATCCCCGATCATTTGACGCAGCCTGATGGTACTCCCACATATTGTCCCAAAACTATGTCAAAAGTCTTTGGAGATTTTTATACTCGATTGTACAATTGCTTAGGCCCTGACTCACATCCTCAATTCTCACAATCTCATTTTGATGATTTCATGTCTTCTCTAAAATTACCCAAACTCTCCGCCGAACATATCACATCTCTCAACTCCCCGATCACCGTAGAAGAGATAGGAGAAGTGATTAAAAACCTGCCAGCTCACAAATCCCCGTGCCCTGACGGCCTTCCATATACCTATTTTAAGACATTTTCACAGACCTTAACACCTTATCTCCAATCTCTATACTCCTCTCTTCTTAAAGGTACCATCCCACATTCGCAGTTCCTGCATGCTAACACAACAGTTATTCCTAAACCGGGTAAAGATCCCGCATTACCAGATAACTATCGCCCCATTGCTTTATTAAATTCGGACTATAAAATTTTTATTAAAATATTAGCTAACAGACTATCCCCCCTATTACCAGCCCTGATTCATAGAGACCAGGTGGGATTCATGCCCACAAGACATGCTGGAGACAATACGAGAAGAACCATAGATTTGATTGATTTAATAACTAAAATTAAACGTCCCACTATAGTATTAAGCCTAGATGCACAAAAAGCATTTGATCGTTTGAGCTGGCCATTTATGTTTGCAGTCCTGGCCAAATTTGGAGTTTCAGTTTATACAAGCCCTACGAACCCTTTATTCTCATACCACATCTCAAGTTCAGTTGTCTTCCCACACATCACAAAGATTTGCCCTTAGCCATGGCACTAGACAAGGGTGCCCTTTATCACCCTTACTGTTTATATTGAGTCTCGAACCATTAGCAGCAGCCATCAGATCCCACCCTGAAGTCCAGGGAGTTTCCTTACGCCAACAAGACTACAAATTATCCCTTTTTGCGGACGATATCTTACTGACCATCACCCGCCCCGACACCTCTCTGCCCTTTTTACATGATATACTATCCACTTTTGGAGCCGTGTCCGGTTTTAGGATTAACCAGACTAAAACAGAAGCCCTCCCTATCAATATACCCCCAGACATGCTTAGCTCTTTGCAAAGCAGATTTAAATACAGGTGGTGTCAGACCTCTTTGAAATACTTAGGGATTCACCTTACCCCCTCATATAATTCACTCTACCAGGCCAACTTCCCTCCTATGTTTGCAGAAATCTCAAGACTTTTAAACCTCTGGACCCCTATCCCACTCTCTCTCCTGGGCAGAATCAACGTCCTTAAAATGTCGATATTGCCCAAACTGCTGTACTTATTTGAAACATTACCAATTCCAGTCCCAATCTCGCAGTTGAAAAATCTCCAGAGAAAGTGCCTTAATTTTATTTGGAATAATGCATCCCATAGAATTGCTCAATCAGTAGTCTTTTCCCCCAAAACTAAAGGAGGGCTGGCTGCCCCTGACCTCATCAAGTACTACTACGCTTCCCACCTCAGGGTTTTGACTACCTGGATCTCAAGGAAAGCTCCAAGTAGGTGGGCTGAAATTGAAATGGGGATCACGGCTCCAGTACATCCCTGTTACATGTTATGGCCTTTCTCAAACAAATTCATGATCCAATTGAGATCACTTTGTTTGTCCCCGATGCTTTTTACTTTATCTATCTGGAAAGATGCGCAGATAAGTTCTTTCTTTCCTCACCGTGTTCCCTGCTCCAGAACATCCTTTTTAACCCAGACATTCCAGATGGATTGTCTTTTGTACGAACAACCCCATGGACCCAAGCGGGTATATTTCAGCTGCGACATTTGGTACATCCGGTTACACGCATACTCCTATCATTCCCAGATCTACAAAAAAAAACACGATCTCCCCGCCTCTATGGAGTATTTTTATATACAAATTAAAAATTATTTCCATACCATCTCACCTTCATTGTCCTTAGAAAAGCCTACAGACTTTGAAATGCTATGTGCAAATGGCCCATATGAAACTAAACTAATTTCATCTATCTATAAAATGCTCCACGCAGTACCCCCTCTAAGGCCCCTTTCACACTGGGGCGGTGGGGGCGTCGGCGGTACAACAGCGCTATTTTTAGCGCTGCTGTACCGTCGTTCTTGCAGCGGTATTCGGCCGCTAGCGGTGCGGTTTTACCCCCCGCTGGCGGCCGAAAAAGGGTTAAAATCCCTCGTACAGCGCGGCTATAGCCGCGGTATTGCCGCGGTATAGCCGCGCTGTCCCATTGATTTCAATGGGCAGGAGCGGGGAAGGAGCTCTGCATACACCGCTCCTTCCCCGCTCCAAAAAAGCGGTTTGCAGGACTTCTTTCACCGCCCTGCCTGCGCACCGCTTCAGTGTGAAAGCCCTCGGGCTTTCACACTGAACAAACAGCGGAAGCTGTTTAGGGGCGGTTTTCAGGCGGTATTTTTAGCGCAATACCGCCTGAAAACCGCTCCAGTGTGAAAGGGGTCTAACTGATACCACACATAATTACATGGTAAAATGGTCTAAGATGTTAAATCGCCCAATCTCACTGTTATACTGGGGGAAAATTTGGGAATCATCTTCAAAAGTCTCAGGATGTGTAGCACAAAAGGAAACTGCCATCAAGATAATATTCTTTTGGTACAGAACTCCTGATTTACTACATACCCAGAATCCTACACTTTCTAACCTGTGTTGGAGATGCGGTCAGTCCATTGGAACTCTCCTCCACATCTTTTGGGAATGCCACATTCTAGGATCATATTGGAGTGAGGTCCAAAGATTATTACAAACACTCCTTTCTGCAACCATTCCATTAAATCCCATACATTTTCTTCTGGGTCTTCCTTTCCCGGGTATCCCTAAATCATCACAGAAACTTGCATCATTCATATTATTAGCAGCAAAAAGAGCCATCCCTAGGCTCTGGCTCTCTACCTCCGCCTCCACTTTGCATCACACCCTCTCCATAATAGCAGACATACGCAGGATGGAACGTATGTCTGCTAAGATTGAAGGTAACTTCCTCCTATTTGACAAAATATGGAAGGCTTGGGATGTTTCAATATTTTCTTCCGAACCTGTTGTTGTCACACCTTTTTAAAGTCTGCTAGCAAAACTCTTTGACCATCCTTTACACCCGTGTAGTTGACACATTTTACTTTATTTTTTACCTAAATTCAGATACGGTATGGACACTTTTTATTGAAATGATCCAATGATGGAAGCCGCCGACATCTGACTATACTAGTATCCCCACCAATAGGGATGAGCTTCGTGTTCGAGTCGAACCCATGTTCGACTCGAACATCGGCTGTTCGGTCGTTCGCCGTATTGAGAACGATATGGGCTGTTCGCGCCAAATTCGTGTGGCGCGTCACGGCCCATAATTCACTGCGGCATCGCAGTGCATTGCTTGCTGATGATTGGCCAAGCATGCACTATGACCCGCATGCTTGGCCAATCATAGCGCCGCCTGAACAGAGAGACGTAATTGGCCAAAGCCAAGGAGGCTTTGGCCAATTATGGCTCAGGGGATTTAGTACACGCCCCACACTATATAAGGCCGCCTGCACGGCAGCCCTGTGTAGTGTGTGTTCCGGCGTTGAAAGAGATAGACAGAGAGACAGTGTTTGATTTGAGTTGGATAGATTAGGCAGAACAGTCAGTCAGTTAGCTGCACTTACAGTGTATTGTGTATATATATGCATCCCAGGTGTTGCATATATATATATATACACTGTACTCAGTTTAGCTAGATCCGTTCCTGTTATCTTCTAGACTATTTACATTTAGTGCAGTGCATCCTGCTCACAGTGTTCAGCTAGATCCGTTCCTGTTATCTTCTAGACTATTTACATTTAGTGCAGTGCGTCCTGCTCACAGTGTTCAGCTAGATCCGTTCCTGTTATCTTCTAGACTATTTACATTTAGTGCAGTGCGTCCTGCTCACAGTGTTCAGCTAGATCCGTTCCTGTTATCTTCTAGACTATTTACATTTAGTGCAGTGCGTCCTGCTCACAGTGTTCAGCTAGATCCGTTCCTGTTAAATTCTAGACTATTTACATTTAGTGCAGTGCGTCCTGCTCACAGTGTTCAGCTAGATCCGTTCCTGTTATCTTCTAGACTATTTACATTTAGTGCAGTGCGTCCTGCTCACAGTGTTCAGCTAGATCCGTTCCTGTTATCTTCCTACTGACAGGCAGGCTTGTCTTGTTACAGTATTAACAGCTACCTAAAGAAAATTACTGGTGTTCTTTTGATTCTATTAGTACCACGGTCAGACAGCTAGACTATTTACATTTAGTAAAGTGCGTCCTGCTCACAGTGTTCAGCTAGATCCGTTCCTGTTATCTTCTAGACTATTTACATTTAGTGCAGTGCGTCCTGCTTACAGTGTTCAGCTAGATCCGTTCCTGTTATCTTCCTACTGACAGGCAGGCTTGTCTTGTTACAGTATTAACAGCTACCTAAAGAAAATTACTGGTGTTCTTTTGATCCTATTAGTACCACGGTCAGGCAGCTAGACTATTAACATTTAGTGCAGTGCGTCCTGCTCACAGTGTTCAGCTAGATCCGTTCCTGTTATCTTCCTACTGACAGGCAGGCTTGTCTTGTTACAGTATTTACAGCTACCTAAAGAAAATTACTGGTGTTCTTTTGATCCTATTAGTACCACGGTCAGGCAGCTAGACTATTTACATTTAGTACAGTGCGTCCTGCTCACAGTGTTCAGCTAGATCCGTTCCTGTTATCTTCCTACTGACAGGCAGGCTTGTCTTGTTACAGTATATAAAGCTACCTGAAGAAAATTACTGGTGTTCTTTTGATCCTATTAGTACCACGGTCAGGCAGCTAGACTATTTACATTTAGTGCATTGCGTCCTGCTCACAGTGTTCAGCTAGATCCGTTCCTGTTATCTTCCTACTGACAGGCAGGCTTGTCTTGTTACAGTATTTACATCTACCTGAAGAAAATTACTGGTGTTCTTTTGATCCTATTAGTACCACGGTCAGGCAGCTAGACTATTTACATTTAGTGCAGTGCGTCCTGCTCACAGTGTTCAGCTAGATCCGTTCCTGTTATCTTCCTACTGACAGGCAGGCTTGTCTTGTTAAAGTATTTACAGCTACCTAAAGAAAATTACTGGTGTTCTTTTGATCCTATTAGTACCACGGTCAGGCAGCTAGACTATTTACAGTTAGTGCAGTGCGTCCTGCTCACAGTGTTCAGCTAAACCTACAAGTTAGTGGGGTGCGTCCACCTCACAGTGTTCAGCTAAAGCTACCTGTAGAAGATTGGTGGTGTTCTCATACTACAGGCAGGTAGTTGATTTTGCTAGCTGCAGTATATATATATATATATATATATATATCTATATATCCCAGCTTAGTGCAGCTACAGGCCATTAGTATGTCTGGAAGGCCAAGAAGGAGAGGCAGACAGTCACAAGCCAATAAGAGAGGGCAAGCAGGCCCTGTGTCTAGTGCTGGTCGTGGAGACGGTGCATCCTCATCAGCACGTGGCCATGGGACACGCTTGGCCTTTTTTTCGGCAGCTGGCCGTGTTGAGCCGCAACATGCGGAAGACTTGGTCGAGTGGATGACCAAGCCGTCCTCATCCTCCTCATCCTCTCTCACCCATGCCCAGGGTGCTTTGTCTGGCAAAGCAGCGGCCCTTTCCCTCGGCTCAATGTCATCAGTGACTCCTTCCCTAGCTCCACCATGTCCTCCTGAGGAGTCCCTCGAACTGTTTGACCACAGTGTTGGGTACATGCTCCAGGAGGATGCCCAGCGTTTGGAAGGCTCTGATGATGATACTGAGCTCGATGAAGGCAGTAACATGAGCACGGACAGAGGGGGTGCCCAAGAAGGACAGCAATCTGGCAGTCATGCTCCCCCTGCTGCAGCATACTGCCGGGTTTGCTCCAGTGATGAGGAGGGAGGGGATGATGAGGTCACTGACTCAACGTGGGTGCCTGATAGGAGAGAGGAGGAGGAGGAGGAGGAGGAGGAGGCGGCACATCACCAACGAGGCAGGATGCCCTCCAGGGGCCAGCCTAAGGGCAGCACATTGACTGCATCACATGTGCAGGGCGCTGCAGTCTCTGCGCGTTATTCAAAAAGTTCTTTGGTGTGGGCCTTTTTTGAGACGAGTGCATCAGATCGCACCGCTGCTATTTGCAACATATGTCTCAAGCGTATCTCACGTGGCCAAAACATCTCCCGTTTGGGTACCACATGCTTGACCAGACATATGTTGACCTGCCATGCAGTTCATTGGCAAGCGCATCTAAAAGACCCACACCAAAGAACAAAGAGTACCTCTCCTTGCTCCTCATCAGCTGAGATTTCCAACCCCACTAGACCTTCAGTCCTCTCTGAGACCTGCACTGAGAGGAATGAAGGTGTAGAATTAGGTGTGTCACAGCCAAGTACTTGTGGGCAATCTGCTTTTGGTACACCGACGTCAGATTGTACCAGGCAAATTTCCCTGCCCCAGCTGCTGCACCGCTGAAAGAAGTTTGCTCCCAGCCATCCACATGCCCAGCGGTTGAATGCTAGCTTGGCAAAATTGCTGGCACTTCAACTGCTGCCTTTTCAGTTGGTAGACTCTGCCCCCTTCCGTGAGTTTGTGGAATGTGCGGTTCCTCAGTGGCAGGTACCCAAACGCCACTTTTTCTCACGGAAGGCGATTCCGGCTCTCTACCGGCATGTGGAAGGCAATGTCCATGCCTCGCTGGACAGGGCGGTCAGCAGTAAGGTGCATATTACCGCTGACTCATGGTCCAGCAGGCATGGACAGGGACGTTACCTAAGTTTCACGGCGCATTGGGAGACTCTGCTGGCAGCTGGGAAGGATGCAGGACAAGGTGCAGTAGTGTTGGAGGTTGTTCCGCCACCACGCCTCCAAAATGCTAATGATTGTGACACACCTCTCTCCTCCACCCCCTCCTCTTCTTCTTCCTCCATGGCCTCTTCCTCGGAACCAGCGGTGCTCCGTAGTCGTTCAAGGGGCTACGCAAGTACGCAGGCCAAAAGATGCCATGCGGTGCTTGAGCTGGTGTGCTTGGGGGACAGGAGCCACACTGGGGCAGAGGTTCTGTCAGCTCTGCAGGGGCAGGTTCAGAGGTGGTTGACGCCACGCCAACTTAAGGCAGGAATGGTGGTTTGCGACACTGGCACCAACCTCCTCTCTGCCCTCCGACAGGGACAAATGACCCATGTGCCCTGTTTGGCTCACGTCCTTAACTTGGTGGTGCAGCGGTTCTTGGGCAGGTACCCGGGCTTACAGGATGTCCTGAGGCAGGCCAGGAAAGTCTGTGTGCATTTCCGCCGGTCATATAATGCCAGTGCTCGGCTGACGGACCTCCAAAAGGAGTTTAACCTGCCCAAGAACCGCCTAATCTGTGACATGCCCACCAGGTGGAACTCAACGTTGGCCATGCTGCAGCGGCTGCACACGCAGCAGAGGGCCATCAATGAGTACCTGTGCGACTATGGCACCAGGACAGGATCAGGGGAGCTTGTTTTTTTTTCCCCACGCCAGTGGGCCATGATCAGGGATGCATGCACTGTCCTGTCACCATTTGAGGAGGCCACGAGGATGGTGAGCAGTGACAGTGCATGCATCAGTGACACTGTCCCCCTTGTCCACCTGTTGGAGCACACGCTGCGTGGAATAATGGACAGGGCACTTGAGGCAGAACAGAGGCAGGAAGAGGAGGACTTCCTTAGCTCTCAAGGCCCCCTTTATCCAGACAGTGTTCCTGCGTGCCCGCCGATCACACAGGAAGAGGACGAGGAGGAGGAGGAGGAGGAGAAGGAGGAAGATTGTGTCAGTATGGAGGTGGAGCCTGGCACTCAGCATCAGCAGCAGTCTTTAAGGGATCAGTCCCAAGAAACACATGGACTTGTACGTGGCTGGGAGGAGGTGGCTGCGGACCATGTCGTCCTTAGTGACCCAGAGGACTCCGGACCGAATGCCTCAGCAAACCTACGCTGCATGGCCTCCCTGATCCTGCAAAGCCTGCGTAAGGATCCTCGTATTCGTGGTATCAAGGAGAAGGACCAATACTGGCTGGCAACCCTCCTTGATCCACGTTACAAGGGTAAGGTTGCGGACCTTATCTTGCCATCGCAGAGGGAGCAGAGGATGAAACATCTTCGGGAGGCCTTGCAGAAAGGTCTGTGCAACACGTTCCCAGAGACTGGGAGGTTACAAACTCCTGTTTCTGGACAACGTGTTGCTGAGGCTTCGGTCAGTCAAAGAAGGAGCAGTGGAGAAGGTGGCCGTCTGACCGATGCGTTCAGACAATTTTTTGGTCCGCAGCCCCAAGGTATGATCGGTTCCAGCAACCATCGCCAGCGTCTGTTTTACATGGTGCAGGAATACCTAGGGGCAAGATCAGACTTGGACACCTTTCCCACCGAAAATCCTCTGGGTTACTGGGTCTTGAGGATGGATCACTGGCCAGAGCTTGCACAGTATGCAATTGAGCTACTGGCCTGTCCTGTATCCAGCGTTCTTTCGGAACGCACATTCAGTGCTGCTGGAGGCGTGGTAACTGATCACAGGGTGCGTCTGTCCACCGACTCGGTCGATCGACTGACCTTCATAAAAATGAATCAGTCTTGGATCACCACCAGCTACCAAGCACCTGATGCTGATGTAACCGAATAATTTTTTTTGAAATCTCAGATCCCTTCAAAGACTGCCTATGCTGATGCTGAGTGACTATCCCGGAGAAATGATCCTCTTCCTCCTCAATCATCACGCTGATAGATTGTAAGAACATTTTTGGTTCTGGGCGCCACCACCAGTGCCTAAGGCACAATTTTTCAGCCCCTGTTTAACAGGGGCATGTAATTACAATTTTTGATGCAATACTTTGCAGCAGGGCTTGTTTCTGCGTTACAACTAGAGTATCTGTGAGGGGTCGCAGTGTTGTGGCACCAGCACCAGTGCCTAAGGCCCAATTTTTCTGCCCCTGTCTAACAGGGGCGTGTAATTACAATTCTTGATGCAATACTTTGCAGCAGGGCTCGTTACTGCGTTCCAACTAGAGTGTCTGTAAGGGGTTGCAGTGTTGTGGCACCAGCACCAGTGCCTAAGGCCTAATTTTTCAGCTCCTGTTCAACAGGGGCATGTAATTACAATTCTTGATCTAATATTTCACAGCAGGGCCCTGCGAGGGCTTACAGTGTTGTGGCCACAGCAACACCTAAGGCCCAAATTTCTGCTGAGTATATAGGGCAGGACCCTACTTTCAAACATCTAACTTACAAACGACTCCTACTTGCAAACGGAAGGAGACAACAGGAAGTGAGATGAAGTCTACCCCTAGGAAGGGAAATTCTCTCCTGTAAGAGTTAATATGGGAAAAAAATTCTCCTTTCCACTGATGCTTTCCAATCCTTGTTCCACAAAAAAACCCAAATTTTCAAAAAACATTTTTCATTGGAACAAAAAGTAAGGTGAAATCTTCTGAAGAGGAGGAAAGACAGCAAAACAAATGTCACAGGGGTGATAACCCTTCCCTATGTTTTCCAAAAAGCTTAAAAAAGATTTTTTGGCTGGAGCTAAACACGTTAAAAATGTACCCGTTCAAAATTACAAAGAGATTCTACTTAACAACGAACCTACAGTCACTGTCTTGTTTGCACCGCCTGTATACTGCTGTTCAGAGTATATAGGGCCTGGTGGCCCCACACCTTTCCTTATTTTAATTTGGGTGCGGGGTTCCCCTTAATATCCATACAAGACCCAAAGGGCCTGGTAATGGACTGGGGGGTACCCATGCCGTTTGTCTCTCTGATTTTCATCCATACTGCCATGACCCGACATTACATTAAACCCGCAAGCAGTTTTAAATGAGATTTTTTCCTTTAAAAATGACATTTGGTGCAGGGACTGTTCTAAACACGGGAAACACGCGTCACTTTACAGGCATACTATAGACACCCCCCAGGTACGATATTTAAAGGAATATTTCACTTTTTTTTTTTTTACTTTAAGCATCATTAAAATCACTGCTCCCGAAAAAACGTCCGTTTTTAAAAGTTTTTTTTGCATTGATACATGTCCCCTGGGGTAGGACCCGGGTCCCCAAACCCTTTTTAGGACAATACCGTGCAAATTAGCCTTTAAAATGAGCACTTTTGATTTCGAACGTTCGAGTCCCATAGACGTCAATGGGGTTCTAACGTTCATGCGAACTTTCGGTCCGTTCGCAGGTTCTGGTGCGAACCGAACCGGGGGGTGTTCGGCTCATCCCTACCCACCAAGATATATTATATTACTTTATTTTGTCTATTGTTTTCATATATATAACTTCTTCTTTGATGCTGATTTGACTTGATCTTTGTACCTTATGATACAATGTTTTATAATTGTTAAAACAAAACAAAAACAAAAATAAACAATTAAAAAAAAAAAAAGAACAGAACCATAAGGATAAGATACCATTTATAACAGGGTTTAACAAACAGTATAAAGCATTGGAAGAAGTTATTAAAAGAAATTGGCCTATAATTAGCAATGACCCACAGCTAAACAAGGTGTTACCACCAAAACCGACATTTATATATAGAAGGCAAAAAGAATTAGAGATCAAATAGTAAAGAATGTACCTGACCCCCCCTAAGAAAATGTCAACATTTTTTAACCAAAAAGGCTTTTTAGATGTGGGAAATGCAAACCTTGCAAACTCACTAACAGAGAAGATAGAAAAATAACAGATTTTGAGTCTAACTCTAATAAACAGAGATTTAAGATTGACAAATTAATTACGTGCTGTAGGACACACGTCACCTATGTTTTAGAGTGTAGTTGTGGGCTACAGTACGTAGGCAGATCCACTAGGGCACTCTCGGTAAGAAAAGGTGAACATGTGAGAAATATCAAGAAAGGGTTTAAACACCATCGCGTGTCGAAACACTTCAGGGATGCGCATGGAAAAAACCCTCAACATCTGAAATTTTATGGGATAGACAAAATTGATAAAAACTGGAGAAATATAAATATGAGAAGGGAAGTATCAAAAATGAGATTTACTGGATATTCTGATTAAATACAATGCGACCATTGGGGATGAATGTCGAACTTGATGTCAATTGTTTTTTGGAGGATTATTAGATTTCCTATTTTTATTTTTATTTTAATATTTTAATATTTTTTATTTTTATATTTTATTTTATTTTTTATTTTATTTTATTTTTTATTTTTTATTTTTTTATTTTATTTCCATTTATATTTTTATTTTTATTTTATTTTTATTCATTTTTATTTTTATTTTAATTTTATATTTATTTATATTTTTTATTTTTATTATCTACATTGCTTATTTTCTATTTTTATATTTTCACATTTTTTATTTTTTATTGGTTTTTGTTTAATTATCATTACATTAATTTTGATACCATTTGTATGAATTTTATTAGGACAATTTTTTTATAGGATATTTATAATAATGAACACAGGTTTTGGTAGTAGGTCTAATAAATTTATGATTTTAGATGGAAATAGAATTTAGTTATTTATGTAAAAGCTTTTCCAGCTGTTCCGGATGGGTGACCCCGGTAAAAGGAAAAGGAATTAATAGTATATTAGTAAGAACTGTTAATGTAATTTGAATGAGGGACAATTACAACAAACAAGTGGGTAAATAAACCATAGCAAAAATGGCAGCGTACGCACTTCCGGGGGAAAGTTCATATAAATATATAGTGACGAGTGTGGGCAAGGCACCTCAGTTAAAATGGCGTTGAATAGACTTCCGATTAAACGGGACCAACAAGCTTAGGGTATAAATAGGGTGACAACCAATCACAAGCAGCTTCCTGATGACGCATATGATGATGCGAAATGTGTAGAGGCTGCTGGGAGATTTTCGTCACGCCTACACGTCACTTCCTTGCTAGGCGAAAGCGAGGGCTGAAGCCCAAGCCGATTTCAAGCGAGGCTTGCACCGCACACCAGAACGGGATTCACACGGCGCCATCCCTACACCCATTACCAACTGCTGGAATAGCTTGGTGCCAGCTTAGGGGCACCTGGAAATGTGAGTGTAATACTTTCTTTTTAAACTGAGTACTAATAAAATAGTTTTTACATATTGCGATATGATCGCTGTCTGTTTTTTATGAGGAGGATATGGATTATATATAACGCATTGGGGTCAGCATTATTACAGAGTATGAGGAGTGGTTATCCCATATAAATGAACCAAAGGTGCAGTTTAACCGGCATCTGGTGAGTGGCCAATCCAGGTGGTGGTATTCTTGGCACTAAAGTGGTGAAGGGGTCACGAAGAGTCACGGATATATATATTGCAGAGATCTTGGCAATTATTGCACATTGCACTTTTGCACATGATTATGGACATTTATTTTCGTTATATATGTCATGCAAAAAAATATTTTATATATTCATGTTATAATTTATGTAAAGTACACCCTAATAGGGTGAGTAATTTGGGTACTATTGTATGCAGCATAAGATTTTTTGGGGGGATTTAATGATTGTGTAAGTTTGGAATACAACAGAGTGGTGTGATATAGAGTAGCGCATTCAACACATTTATATATTTTTATTTTTTCACCTAGTGGTGTAGTTTTTTGATTGCAGCAACTTATTTCTTATTTATCTAAAAGCTTGCGCTGGTGAATCACATTTGTTCATTTGTACGTGATTTTGCCTGCCCGTGCCATTCTGCCGCAGTATATCTGCATTAGGCAGTCGGCAAGTGGTTAAATAGAAAACACACTAAAATGTAAAGCAAACCACAAAATATTAGTATACAAAGTGTAAAGAGTGACACTCGTGTACATATGTAATGCTAAAATATTGCAACAAATCCAATGCAATGCGATAAATTATCAGAAATAATCACCAAAATCACAAAAAACACCCATGACTCTTCCAAAGACTTTTCTCCAGCAGTGTTCTCATCACCACACTTTGGAAATGCACTCACCAAAAGTGTATGCTAATCCTGTTTCAGATTAGACAAACCCAGCCTATAAAGCCTCAGTAGAAATTAAGGTCCCATTGCTCTGCATCTAGGGAAGTAATCCTACACTAGCCACACCCTCAATGGTTCCACAAATCCCAGGATGGATGTATAGAGGCCATAGAAAAAACTTACATAGTGTGATACAATTAAAAGATCTTTTATTAACCACTTAAGCCCCAGACCATTTGGCTGGCCAAAGACCAGAGCACTTTTTGTGATTCGGCACTGCGTTGCTTTAACTGACAATTGCACGGTCGTGCAACGTGGCTCCCAAACAAAATTGATGTCCTTTTTTTTCCCACAAATAGAGCTTTCTTTTGGTGGTATTTGATCATCTCTGCGGTTTTTATTATTTGCGCTATAAACAAAAAAAGCGACAATTTTGAAAAAAATGCATTATTTTTTACTTTTTGCTATAATAAATATCCCCCAAAAATATTTTTTTTTGTCCTCAGTTTAGGCCAATACGTAGTCTTCTATATATTTTTGGTAAATAAAAAAGCATTTATTGATTGGTTTGCGCAAAAGTTATAACGCCCCCCCCACTCTTCTTTACTATCCCCTTCGCCCCCTTCTTCACCCAGCACTGAGTACTCCACCCCATCCACTGGCTTCAGGCACTGCATGGGGCTCGGGGGGATCCAGATGTGTCCCTCCAATCACTCTGATCACCCCCTATATCGGCCTCCGCACCCCCAATCCATCCATGTTGGGAGCGGCATCCCTCCTTCCCCTCCCGCAGCCTGCAGCTTTTTCTCCGGCAATCTGACAAGCTCGGGATTGCATCGGGGGAGGGGGGAGTGGTGTGGGTGAAGTTTGGGCTTCAGGGGGCTTGGTATATATATATATATATATATATATATAATATTTTGTGACAGCAGGCAGGTAAAGTCACCTGGTTGCATCCACGATGGAAAATATGTATGCCCTAGGTTCAGGCTTTATGCTGACTTATACCACTAAGGGGAGTGCTGGGAGTCCTGCAGGGGAAGAGTTAATGAGCCCAGCTGAAGTATGTGGGCTCATTAAGACCTATACAAAAAACCCTAGAATGCTTAGAGAGATGCTCCATCCTGGAACCAGTTCTGTGTGTGCAGACTGGGGAGTGTGGTATCTGTTCTGTTCTGTTCTGTTCTGTTCTGTTCTGTTCTGTTCTGTTCGTTAACGCCTGTGTGGCAAACTTCTAAAATAGAGATAGGGACTGGGGCAACACAAGGCTGCACCCAGTTGTTAGATAGGGAATCTACGTGTGTAGTAAGCGGTCAAACTGACCAGGATTTCTTTTCATGTTTCTTTTTCTTTTGCTGTTATATTTTTCACTGCATATAGCATAAATAAACTGCACCTTTGTTTTTTATTCACCTGCAATGCTGTCTGCTGTGCCTGATTTTGTGTGGTGAACCCATCCAGGGGGTCACACACACCCGCTGCTGAGCTAACTTTATCTATCTATCTATCTATCTATCTATCTATCTATCTATCTATCTATCTATCTATCTATCTATCTATCTATCTATCTATCTATCTATCTATCTATCTCCCAGTGACTTTTTTGGGGATGGCAACCACCCCAGGTCTGCCCGCACCCAACCTCTCCACGGTGACAGCCCCCCTCCCGCACTCACGCCCCCACGGTGATGGTCTCCCCCCACACTCACCCCTCCATGACACCCCTCCAGAAGACAATAGCGAAAATTAATTTGCTATTGTCACAAGCAGGTGTTTTTGGGGTGCAATGCTCTGCGCTCCAAGCCCAACCATTTTCAAGCCAATTAGAGCCTCAGGATCTAATCATGTGGCTTAAAAAAAAAACTCATACAAATGTATGAGTCTGGCGCCCTGCAGGGGAGCGGTGACCCTATGCTCTTAATAGACCAGCCGCTCCTGTTGAAACCCCTTCCACATGGAGCAGACTCTGTCAAGCAGATCCACCTGCTCAGCGGGGATCTAACTGCTCATCCCCGCTGAGCAGGTGGATGACAGGTCCATGCCCTCTCCGCTGATGCACAGCAGACACATAAACATCCCACTGTTCTCTATTGGGTGGCCGGATGGAAACGGGCCGCCTGTCTATTTCCATCGGATACCATCCGTTCTGATCTGCTAGTTGGATGGGGAATAGATTCCCCATCCGACTGTTTTTAGCGGATCGGACTGGATCGGATGCAGGCGGGTGTAAACGGACACATGTCCATTTACATCAGCCTCTCCGTAGAGAACAATGGGTGGTCTGTTTGGGCCCGCCTGAAAAACGGACAGGCAAACTCAATCAGCCTGCTTGTGTGAAAGGGGCCTAAGGTGTTATTTGAACAGGGCATACAAAGCATCCCTTTACAGGGAAGCAAAGGGATGCATTTTCACAGGGATGCATTTTCCATGCATCTCTGTGCAGGTAGTCCCATTGATGTCATTTGGGATGTAGTAACTGCCCAAACGGAGCCGTTGCTCCCAATTTTATATCCATGTAGGTTCGCATGCATGTCCCTGAGCTCACACTGTCTGCATTCGGGGTCATGTACCCACACCCACACGGATGTTAGATTGGGAACAGCAGCTATGCCTGTGCAGCCGGTGCATCCCAATTGACATAAGTGGGACTGCCTGTATGGGGATGCAGAGAACATCTTTGCATCCCCATGTGGGTAAACATGGTCCTCCATGGGCATTCACTTTAGTATGCCACATGTGAACGATGCTTTAGTAGTAATTTAGCAGAAATTTTGTAAGTTATGTTGTGTTTATGTGCACTAATAATGATTTTAGTGTATTTTTCGTGAAAATAGCGATACGCTGAACATTTGCGCAATTATTGCGGGGCCCAAAAAATCAGTAGCATTTTTTTATTCTACAGTTGTGCTTTCAGAAAATGTCTACTGTGAGGGGTCTTTTAAAATTCTGAAAGCTGTAAGTAAATGGTAACCTCAAGATTTTTTGAGTAAATTGCTGTTATTTACAGTTTTGTGTACCTTCAGTTTTCACTATTTCACAAAAAGGTGCAATTTAAAATGTACAAATATTTGTTATTTATTAACTCAATACAGTTTTAACTTTTATATTTACTAGGAATTTAGCAGCAATTTTGTACATTTTGCTATGTATGAATCCACTATTAATGATTTTAGTGTATTTTTAGCGAAAATCTGGTAAACATTTGCACAAATATCGTGGGGCCTTAAAAATTAGTAGCACCTTCTTTTTTCTACTGGTCTCATGCTTTCAGAAAATATACATGTTTGCGTACGTTCAGTTTTCACCATATTACAAAAAAGTGTAATTTAAAAATTACAAACATTTGTAATTTTAAATTACATCTGTCACAGTGTGCGTCTACGTGCACCCACTGTTGTGCACCTGCATGTGCGCATGCGCATGGGGATTCGCCTGGCGTAATCATGACGGGTACTGGCAGGATTACCCATTCTTCGGCCATTTCCTTGATAACCTCTATAGGGGTACGGTGGGAAGGCTCCCCCGACACCAAAAGAGTAATTTTTAAGCATTTTCTCAAATATTGTGGGATGTACAAAATCAGCAGATCCATTTATTTATTTATTTATTTTTTCTATTGGTCCTGTGCTTTCATAAAATGTATCGTTTGGAGAATATGTTGAAGGATGTAAGTGAAAAATAGTAAAATATGATTTAAAAAAAGTGAAAAATAGCTAAACTGATCTGGCCACCTGAGGTTTAAAGTGGAGGGCAGGGTCTCTGACAGGGAAAGGGTTAATACACTTTTGAGTTCCAGCCCAGGGATGATGAACAAAGATCTGAATGGGATTGCTTCAGTCATTTTCGGCAAGGTGCTAGCTTTCAGCATCTTCAGCACTGTTTGAAACTTGCTTAAAACCAGTGAATCCTTAAGGGCATCAGCCAGCACTTTTTTAGCCCTTTAAGTACCCTTCAGCTCAAATCTGGTCACGTTGAAAATAAATCTTAATTGGAGCACTGTTTATTGCTTTTAAGAAGCTGTTAGAAAGCAGATTTTCAAGATGTGATTAAATTTGAAGGAGCTTTAAGGACTTCTAGACAACTTTTTGAAGACTACAGCAAGAAAGAGTGTGCTCTGATCACTGGGCTTGTTAAGGAATTCAGGGAAAAATGGTAGGAGTTAAAGCTGTCACTGCCAAAAATGGTGCACAGCTGTGACATTACAGAAGTAATGAAAAGACAACTACAAAACAGTGGATTGACAGATTTTTAGCAGCAGAGTGGTTACTGTTGGGTAGTCCTGGAACACAGACCTGTATATTTGCAGGATGAAAGCCTCTATGATATGAGTGGAGATGTTTTTTTTTTAAAAAGGGTATTTGCTAGTTTTCATTTTCTTTTCCTTTTTTTTGTTATTTCTGCATTCCAGAGTTAGCAATAAACAAAGATTGTGATTGGTTGCTATGGTAAATAAGAACGTTTCTTTTTAGCACACTGTTCATATATAACCTCTTGATGTTTTATTTTACTCAGTGGGGAGTTATGCATAGTTATGCATACCCTTCTTGTGGTTTGTAATTCATATTGTAAATTAATGCTCAATAACAATTGACTTTAAAGTGTTATTAAACCCAGGACCCTGCATTCATTATATCTGACCTCACACAGAGCATGGAAATGCAATTATTTTTGTAAATATAAACCGCTAAATACCCTTTCTCATCAACAGTATATAGCAGTCTTGTGACTTCTAACAGTGTCTGGATAAAGCTTGTAGGAGGAGTTTTCATTGTCCCACAATTTTCCTATGAGAATGCAGGACTCCTGACCCTCTGCCTGGAAAGTGTTGATTGGCCCTGTGCTGATTACATGCACTCTCCCTAGAAAAAAACCCCTCTAGCAATACACATCAAACTGAGCATGTGCAGCCTGTCCCCTGGCTCTGTAAATATCATGAAATATATTGGAGAAAGTGGAAAAAGGAGATGATCAGAGAAGACATGATCAAACAGCATATTTACATGATGCAGAGGATTAACCCATTAAGTTACACAGAGTATAGCAATCATGCTTTCCTGCATATACGGATTGATTTTACTGTTGTGGGTTTAGTAACACTTTAATTATTTTAAAAACATATGAAACTTAACATTCATTCTACTTTTGCAGCCAAATTGGGATTAAAAAATAGCATGTTAATATTTCAGTTCATGTAGCATAAGTTAGAAAAAAAAACATTGCAGCTTACCTCTTTAGATGCTCTATTCTGAAAGCTCCTGTGCTGTAAAGGTAGTTCTCTTTGCTTTTGAGAGGACTGGGGAGCTGTGTTTGCCATAGTTAACCCTGCCTTTATTGTGCAGACAGATCTTCATTATCAGTTGTAACTGGAGTCGAACACTGTCTGGTCTAACAAAGGGTTAAAGGTTTAGCATGTGGGCTTCTTGCATTGAATGTTAATGAGTGAGCTCATCCTTTCCTTAGTACAGCCCCCTTATCAAATTGTTCAAAACATCTAAAAGGTAAGACTATTTTTAAATGTTTTTTTTAACCACTTTAATACCAGGCACTTTCACCCCTTCCTGCCCAGGCCTATTTTCAGCTTTCAGTGTTGTCACCAGTGGTGGGCCATCAATAGGCAGCGCAGGGGTTCCGCCCCCCCCAAAAAAATGTGGTTCCTTTAAGAGAGTGTCCGGCGCCCCACACAACGTGTCTATGGGAGGCATGACGTTTCCCACATCACATGGTCAAGATCCAGAAGCTTTATTGGCCAACCCCTAGAGCATCATTGGGGCGCAGTGGCACTAACACGGTGAGGCTGCATTGATGGGCACACTGACACAGTGAGGCTGCATTGGGGGACACACAAGCACACTGAGGCTGTATTGATGGGCACACTGGCACAGTAAGACTGCATTTATGGGCACATGGCACAGTGAGGCTGCAATTATGGGCACACTGGCACACTGAGGCTGCATTGATACACACTGGCACAGTGATGCTGCAATACATGGGCAGGGTGTGGCTGCATTGATAGGCACAGTGAGGCTGCAATTCATGGGAACAGTGAGGCTTCATTGATGGGCACACTGAGGCTGCATTGATGGGCACACTGACACACTGAGGCTGCATTGATGGGCACACTGGCACAGTGAGGCTGCATTGATGGGCACACTGATGCTGCATTGATGGGCACACAGGCACACTGATGCTGCATTGATGGGCACACTGGCACAGTGAGGCTGCATTTGATGGTCACAGTGATGCTGAAATTGATTGGCACAGTGAGGCTGAAACTGATTGGCACAGCTAGGCTGCAATTGATGGGCACAGTGAGGCTGCATATGATGGGCACAGTTAGGCTGCATTTGATGGGCACACTAAGGCTACATTTGACAGGCACAGTGAGGCTGCAATTGATTTTGTTTTCAGCATTTTTTTGAATTTTTCAGTTTGTTTGCGCCCCGCCAAAAAGTTTGAGCACCTGCCGCCACTGGCTGTCGCACTTTGCATGACAATTGTGCAGTCATGCAACACTGTACCCATATGAAATTTTTATAATTTTGTTATCACAGATGGAGCTTTCTAAAATTGAGCTTTCTTTTGGTGATATTTAATCACCACTGTTTTTATTTTTTGTTAAATAAATGAAAAAAGATCGAAAAAAAAAAACAGTTTTTCTTTGTTTCTGTTATAAAATTTGCAAATAAATATGTCCACAAACTTTGGTATAAATACGGTATCTAAAAAAATGATCAATCCTGATGTGCTGAGGGCTAAAAAAAGCCAGGACAGTACAAATATCCCCCAAATTACTCCATTTTGGAAAGTAGACAGTCCAAGTTCCTCTTTTTTCCCTCCATTTATTTTTTATCTGGAACAGCATTTCTATTCTACTTTTATTTCATGTTTACTGTGGCTCCACATATGAGTTCAAATAAGCACATAATATGCATTGGCTCAGAGCTCCTTTTCCTTTGTGATTTATATACATTTTATACATATTACACTATTTGAGCCCTAGATGTATATTATGCAACTATTGAGCATAAGATTGCCGTTTTTATTGTTACTTACATGTTTTGAACATTGTGGTAATGTAGATGTGGTGTGTTGTGATTAATATGCTTTTATACAAGTCTTCTTTTGTGAGTATATTACCTACCTTCGTATTTTAATAAAATCTTTGTTTAAGGATAATGTACTAGGCCTACGTGCTTTCTGTCTTTTTCATAGTCCAAAGTTTATAGTAAGAAGCATGCAGAGTTTTTGACGTCATTTTTTGTCACACTTTTTTGGAAAATTAAGAAATTATAAAAAAAACATTTTCACAATTTTTTTATTTACACACTGTCACCAGTGTACTTTAGTGTCATCATATAAGTGGTGTGGCGGTGATCAGGGACACTGACTGGTGACAGTATGTAAAAGAAACAGAAAAAAAATGTAATTATTAAAAAAGTTTTTTAATTTTTCATTTTTTTTTCAACAAACTGTGGCTGGAGCAATACAGTTTTACCATAGTAACACTGTACTACTCTGCGGAAGTGATCAGGATTTTTTTTTTAAGATTGCTTATACCAGTAAATTTCACTGATCAGTCATCGGCAAGGCACGTTCCAGGAGGACATCATATGAAGTACACCTGTAACAATGAATGTCCCGCATTTGTCAATAGGCTGGGTGGGAAATGGTTAAACACAGGCAGCAGCCCTTTGCCACCATCCAGAAACGTGCTCAGTGGTGGATCCCACCATCTTATCGTCACCTGTGTTAACCCTGTACATGCTACATCATACGCTAAACCATTGTTGCAGAGAGGCGGTGGTGCGAACCCAATCTCTTGATTGAGTCACATTCAGTAGAAGAGTATTACCTGCTGAACATAACAGGGTGATCATTTCTGCCATGGCACAGCATCTTGGCCATGACAGAGAACATTAGCCTCGGTATGAGTACAACCTTGTTCAGCTGCCTTTGCAGCTTAAAGCAGAGCTCCACCCAAAAGGGGAAGCTCTGCTTATCTGCCTCCTACCCATCACCACTTCCAGTAGACCTCGCCAGGGCGAGATCCCTCGGAAGTTTGGTTCCCCTTCTCCTTCTCCCACTGCCGGGCCATTAAAGAGATGACAGCACACTTCATGCATGCACAGTAGGGAACCGGCTGTGAATCCGCAAGGCATTACTACCATTTTCTTTTACAGGCAATGGTAGCGGCAGCACCCAAAAGCAGACTGAAACATTGGTTGGGTTGCCGACATTGCTGGATTCCAGGACAGGTAAGTGTCCTAATATTAAAATCAGCAGCTACAGTATTTGTGCTGACTTTAAATTTTTTCGTGAGGGGGGCTGGTCCTCTTTAATGGGGGCCCAACTTCCTGTTTGACTGCATGGGTAAACAAGCCCTAAATGAGGCAGCATGGAATAAGGAACATACAGTATGACATACAGCAGGGATATGCAATTAACGGACCCCCAGCTGTTGCAAAACTACAAATCCCACCATGTGGCTGTCAGAGTCTTGCAATGCCTCATGGGACTTGTAGTGCTGCAACAGCTGAAGGTCTGCTAATTGCATATCCCTGACATACAGGATGAGATAATGTGAAATAATGATTTTACAGCATGGCATATTGAATGAGCTGATGGAGAATGGGGGAATTTACAGCTGAAATTAACCAATGTGCAATAGTGAATGCACAGCATGTTATGTGGGATGCTCAGGTATGAAATAGTGAACATGCAGCATGGCATAAAGAGTGTACTGGCAGAGTTGTTTTGGTACCTTAAGAGCCCATAAACACCATTGCACAGTGGTAACACACAAATTACCACATGTCGCGGTTTGATGAGGCACAGTTTATTTTGAATTGAACCCCAATGCACCTTGTCAATGGATGTGCATTGTAGCACACCAAAATGCATGGTGTGCAGACAGCTCATTCAAATGACTGGACCACTTTAACCAAAGTACATCAAAATGCAGGATATTGCACATTAACATACTGTATGTGTAGTAATGCGGTGTAATGCCCCGTACACACGGTCGGATTTTCAGACGGAAAATGTGTGATAGGACCTTGTTGTCGGAAATTCCGACCGTGTGTAGGCTCCATCACACATTTTCCATCGGATTTTCCGACACACAAAGTTTGAGAGCAGGATATAAAATTTTCCGACAACAAAATCCGTTGTCGGAAATTCCGAACGTGTGTACACAAATCCGACGGACAAATTGCCATGCATGCTCAGAATAAATAAAGAGATGAAAGCTATTGGCCACTGCCCCGTTTATAGTCCCGACGTACGTGTTTTACGTCACCGCGTTCAGAACGATCGGATTTTCTGACAACTTTGTGTGACCGTGTATATGCAAGACAAGTTTGAGCCAACATCCATCGGAAAAAATCCTACGATTTTGTTGTCGGAATGTCCGAACAAAGTCCGACCGTGTGTACGGGGCATAACAGTGTGAATGGGCCCTAACAGAAAAAAAAAACCTGCAGGTGCTGCTGAGGCTGAGACTTAGGGCCCGTGCACTCTGATTTTCCGACGGGAAAAGTTGGATGTCAGGTTGTTGGTGGAAAATCCGACTGTGTGTATTTCCATCGGACAATTGTTGTCGGACTTTCCGCCAACAAATGTTGGCTAGCATGTCTTCAAATTTTCCACCAACAAATGTGCGTTGTCAGATTTTCCGATTGTGTGCACACAAGTCTGTCAGACAAAAGTCCAAATTACAAACACGCATGCTCGGAAGCAAGAATGAGCCAGAAGCGCTCTGTTTTGTAAAACTAGCGTTCGTAATGGAGATATCACATTTGTGACGCGGCAATTTATGAAATCTCTCAATGCAGCACATTCTCTTGTATTTTATAATGGTATAATAATAAAGCTGCTTTGCTGGTTATATTCACAAAGTTCTGACAAACGTATTTATTATTGTTCTAGTGATCTCCAGAATAATTTTTTGTTTTTTCTCTCCAGAATATTTTTTTCTTTTGTAGCGATCTCCAGAATAGTAACTTAATTTTCATTTTGTTCTAGTGATCCCCATATATATATATATATATAATATTTCTTTCTTTTTTGTGTGTCAAGTTACCACAACACCATTATAATCTTGCATTTTTTAACCTCAAAGATACAACTATGTTGGTGTCCCTTGTTAATTTGACATTATATTTTTGAAATGTACCTGCCTATTTACAAACAAACTGTACTTTTTTAAGCAAAACACATAGCCAAGTATTTTGCAAAATCAAACATTTTATTTCAATGGGGAGCACAAGGTCATATCAAAATCAAGAGGAAGGCAACAATGGAGAAACAGTTGGAATTGGTGAAGCGTTTGCACCCCAGGGCAAACATCAATTATTTGACAGTAAAAATTGTTAACCTGAGGAGTCCATTTAATAGGGAGCACAATACGGTCCTGGACTCTGAGAGATCAGGAGCAGCAGATGATATATATGTCCAGAGGCTGTGGTCTTCCAACAGCCTGCGTTTTTTGCCAGACCACACCGAACCCAGGCCATTGCTCTCAACACTTCTTTCCACACAAATGAAAGAAATTAAATCAAAAATGCATTCTCTGCACCCAAAAATAAAAAAAAGATAAACTCAAATTAAACAAAAAGAAAATTATAAATGATATTGGGGATAATCCCCAGCCCAGTGGCCTTGTTGGGGGTGTTGCTGCATTGTCCATGGTCCACCATGCTGCTGTGGTGGGTTGGATGGCTGTGTTGTTGGTGGAGGTGGTGGAGGAGGATGATCAAATTCACACATGTGCATTTTAGGGGTGATTAGGCCCTTCTTTCCCTTGTTCAGGGCTTGGGGGTAAATTCCTTGCACATAATGCACTGGTTCTCCTCCATTTCTTTTAATTTATTTGCTGTCATGCAGCCAAAGACTCCTGGGAATCAGGGGCTGAGCTAATGGCAATAGTTGCATGGCAGAGAAATGCAGCCGTGGCATCATCCAGGTTTTTGTTTTTCCTGGCCCTTTTTGTTGGAGGTCGGAGGGGAGGAACCTGGCATTCTGTCAGGCTGCTTGCCATGGGCTCCTCTTGGCTTTGGCTGAGGCTGAGACTTTCCTGTGTATGAAAATGGTACATAGTTTTAGGTTTTTGTTCATCAATCACGCACAATTTTGAGCTCATGACTGTTGCAAATTGTATGTTAACAAATACAAAAGACTATCATTCTGACCCCAGCATTTTTCATTCTTGTCCCAATCATTTTTGGCCACTACTGTCTATTGATATGTAAACCACTTTGTTAAATTAGAAATGTGGGATCAATAACATCTAGTTAACAACATCATTCAATTTTTGCCCACAAATATTTTCAACAATAATACACCTGGGTCAAGCTGGGCTCCTCCACATCTTCTTCCTGGGTGGAAGGCCCAGGGTGGACCTCAGTAGCTTCAGCTGATGTGGAAGGAAGTGTTGAGAGCAATGGCGTGGGTTCGCTCTGGTCTGATAAAAAAACGCAGGCTGTGGTAGTACCACAGCCTGGGGACATATATGTCATCCTCTGATGCTCTGAATCTCTGGGAATCCTGGACCTTCTTGTGCTCCCTATTATATGTGCTCTGCAGGATGACAATTTTGGCCTTCAAATAATTGATGTCTGCCGTGGGATACACAGGCTTCACCAGTTCCAACAGTTTCTCCATCGTTGCCTTCCTCTTGATTTTATTGGAGTAATCTTTGAATTTTACTTGCCATAGGCATGGCAGCTCCTGGTATTGCTGGATAAAGTCAGGGAAGAAGTCAGGGACAGTAAATTTATCCACCATTTTCTCTGCAAGACACAGCACAACACAAACCCTAATGTCAGGCTAAACTCTCATAATCTTGTCCCAATATAGGCCTCAATCTATAAGCAGTATAGGCCACTAACCACCGATGCCCCAATTTACAATTGTACCTTAGTCCCTTTGCGTGAAAATGATCTTCCGTCCTCCACTCACAGATCGTACCTATGTCTGTTACAGCGACCGCTCTTTATGCTTTATATACACTGCGCATGTGTCAAACTACACCCCTGCCCTTCTTTCTAGTGTATCCCACACCTCTTCTCTTTCAGGGCAGTGGGAGAGCAAATGGCGGAGAGACAGCAGGTGCGTGCAGAAAACAGCAACGAGGAAAGCCCGGAGCAAGGCAGTTCCCGATCCAGAAGGAGATATAAGGCCTCAAATATGTTCTTTGAAGAGATGGTGGAGATGGTGGACATCTTAAAGAAGACAGACTATGATGGGAATCATGGGCTGTACAGAAACCCTAAAGTCAGAAAGGCCAAGATCAAGACTAAAGTTGTCAGAAGTCTGCACAGGACTTTTGGGGTATGACAATCCAAGGATCAATTGAGGAAACGCTGGTCAAACCTGAAATTGAGGGAGCAAGATCACTATAGAAAGATCAGGAAAGTCTGCAAAAAAGTAAGTATTTGTTGTGTGTTCCTATTATTATTATTATTATTATTATTATTATTATTATGCTTTTCTTTACTGTTGTACAGTTTAAAATGCCAAGTTTGAGGTTCGTGGACACAGGAATCGTTGGTATTAAACATTGTTCTAAAGAAAAAATTTGCGCTAGGTGTGCAAACAAATTATATTGTGAATGTAACAACCTGTGAGGGAATATCCTGCAGCTAAGCACTATAACCTTGATAAGGGGCACCGCTAAATAAGTATAAAAAGAAGTGCAGCGCTGGATATATAAAACATGAAAATAATAATATAAATATATGCTGTGCGTGATCCAACAAATGGTGCATAAATCATATAATTAGTCCATACATAATCAAACAAATTAAATGATGAAATTGCTTCACTGTAGGGATATGTGCGTGGTTCCCACCACCGCAAACGCCTATCTTAATCAGATTTTAAAGTGCATCAACAAACATAAAATGTCCATAGAAAGTATGAAGTGACTTCGCTGTATGAATAAATCTGTGACTTCCACCGTGATAAATGCCCATCACCCTGAAGAGATTAAAGGCTTACCAGACGGCCTATAATCAGAGGCATAATAGCATCAACTTGGGGCGTTGTCTTCTCAATGAATGGGTCTCATCCGGGATGGTGGATGCGTGTCAGCAGACGGTTACCATAAGCCTCCAAATAGCGGTCCAGTTGGGAGAGGTCACTCCCAGCGATAATAAAATATCCAAGGGAAAGAAGAAAAAAACTCCAATAGTGCAGAGCGATTTGACTTTCCTTTATTAAAATTTGCCAAACAGGCATCCATAAAAAGTTTTCCTTGCAAGGACGATTTTCAAACAAGCTCCACTAGAAATCGAAAGAAGATTTGGAAAAGTGTGCTTTCAGAAGTATTTATGAATTGTCCCAATGCTCTGACTACTGCAAGTACCATTCATACACTGACAGCGCAGCCTGTCATAGGGACATCTGAAGACACCAGTAACACCACACCGAATGAAGAAAGGCAACTCACCACACACCCTTAAGATGTGGATGTAGATGTTCAGGACAGTGGCGTTGCTAGACGGGGGCGGGGGGTGCGGTCCGCACCGGGTGCCACCCACTAGAGGGGTGACACCATCCCGAGCAGGGACGATCCTGGACGGGGTGCAGTGCACCCAGGTGCCACAGAGGTGGGGGCGCTGAAGCGCCAGAGTGCTCCCCTCCCTTCTCCTCTTCCTTGTTCGTAGGCGGCTCTTTGCTGATCGCCACCTCGACCTGCCGAGTGTCGAAGCCCATCCCCCGTCCCTCCTCCCTCCTCCTGTTAGAGGAGGAGAGCGAAATTAGATCGGAGCGGCTGTCTCTGTGTGAGAGACCAGCCGCGCAAAGACGTGACTGACGTCACGGGGGGGGGGGGCGTGCCCAACGTCTTCCACTTCAGACAGTTCTCCTCCTCCGACCTCCCTGACGCATGCTTCCCAAGCCTGACACACTTCACCCGGGCGGCGCGGCTGCATACTGTCCTCTCCTCTCCAGCTGCCGCCCGGGTGTTTTAAATTAACCTAATGTAGGGGGGGGTGG
This sequence comes from Lithobates clamitans, assembly GCA_037952925.1. NCBI lineage: Eukaryota > Metazoa > Chordata > Amphibia > Anura > Ranidae > Lithobates > Lithobates clamitans. The sequence goes on from JBBGZY010000152.1 coordinate 1,314,461, forward strand.
TTTGACCTGGGGGGTCTATAGTAATGTAGGGGGGGTGGTTTGTCCTGGGGGGTCTATACTAATGTAGGGGGAGGGGTTTGTCCTGGGGGGTCTATAGTAATGTAGGGGGGTGGTTTGTCCTGGGGGGGTCTATAGTAATGTAGGGGGGGTGGTTTGTCCTGGGGGGTCTATAGTAATGTAGGGGGGGTGGCTTGTCCTGGGGGGTCTATACTAATGTAGGGGGGGTGGTTTGTCCTGGGGGGTCTATAGTAATGTAGGGGGGGTGGTTTGTCCTGGGGGATCTATACTAATGTAGGGGGAGGGGTTTGTCCTGGGGGGTCTATAGTAATGTAGGAGGGGTGGTTTGTCCTGGGGGGGTCTATAGTAATGTAGGGGGGGTGGTTTGTCCTGGGGGGGTCTATACTATTGTAGGGGGAGGGGTTTGTCCTGGGGGGTCTATAGTAATGTAGGGGGGGTGGTTTGTCCTGGGGGGGTCTATAGTAATGTAGGTGGGGGTGGTTTGTCCTGGGGGTCTATACTAATGTAGGGGGGGTGGTGTGTCCTGGGGGGGTCTATACTAATGTAGGGGGGTGGTGTGTCCTGGGGGTCTATACTAATGTAGGGGGGTGGTTTGTCCTGGGGGGGTCTATACTAATGTAGGGGGGTTGGTTTGTCCTGGGGGGGTCTATACTAATGTAGGGGGAGGGGTTTGTCCTGGGGGGGTCTATAGTAATGTAGGGGGGTGGTTTGTCTTGGGGGGTCTATACTAATGTAGGGGGGTGGTTTGTCCTGGGGTCTATACTAATGTAGGGGGGTGGTTTCGTCCTGGGGGGTCTATACTAATGTAAGGAGGGGTGGTTTGTTCTGGGGGTGGTCTATACTAATGTAAGGAGGGGTGGTTTGTTCTGGGGGTGGTCTATACTAATGTAGGGGGGTGGTTTCGTCCTGGGGGGGTCTATACTAATGTAAGGAGGGGTGGTTTGTTCTGGGGGTGGTCTATACTAATGTAGGGGGGTGGTTTGTCCTGGGGGGTCTGTACTAATGTAGGGGAGGTAGTTTGGCTGGGGGGGTCTGTACTAATGCAGGGGGGTGGTTTGTCGGGGGATCTGTACTAATAGGGCGGGGTGGTTTGTTCTGGGGGGTCTGTACTAATGCAGGGGGGTGGTTTGTCGGGGGATCTGTACTAATGGAGGGGGGTGGTTTGTTCTGGGGGGGTCTGTACTAATAGAGGGGGGTGGTTTGTTTGGGGGGGGTCTGTACTAATAGAGGGGGGGGTGATTTGTTATGGGGGGTCTGTACTAATGGAGGGGGGGTGGTTTGTTCTGGGGGGTCTGTACTAATAGAGGGGGGAGGTTTGTCCTGAGGGGGTCTATACTGATGGGAGGTCTGTACTGAGAGAGGGGTTTATACTTAGTGGGGGGTCTGTACTTAGTGGAGGGGGGGTCTGTACTGAGGGGCGACTATAGTTGGTGGAGGGGGTGACACCATGTTTTACCGCACTGGGTGACACCAACCCTAGTGACGCCACTGGTTCAGGAAGTGCTGGGTGAAGTGGTAGAAATGGTGTCAACCACAGGTCAGTATCTGAGACCACAGCTTCAGGTAATAGATGGATGCCTGCATATTTATAATACATGGTGTGTTTTTTTATTTTTAGGTGATGTGGATGTTGTGGAAGAAGAAACTCACTTCAGCAGTGCAAGTGCACAAATCCTTTTCAGGGAGATCATGGTGTGCAATCGTGATTTGGAACAAATTAAACAAAACATTCATGATGTTCAAAAAAGACTGAGCAACATCATTGATATTTTAGGGAAAATCTAAACCCAAATTACATTTTATAGTTGTTATGTTGTACATGTTTTTACAGTTTTAAAAGAATCGCAAAGCCCGAGTGTGTCAACATGTGCTAGCTCCCATCATGGGGGATCAATGGATGTGTTTCGGGGGTGCAACCCCTTCCTCTCACCTACTTTAGTTTGGAGGAAGGGGTTGCATCCACAAAATGTGTACATTGATATCCCGTGATGGGAGATAGCACATGTTGACAAACTGTGTGTTTTGGCACTTTAGCAAAATAGATGTAGGGAAAAGACACACATTTTAGGCATGGGATCATGAGGGAAATCCAAATTTGGAGTCACAATTTGTGTGCATCTTCAAAATTTGGCTTTTAGAGGGGTGAGATCACCCCATCTGATGAAGGCAAGATCAACACAGTTTTGACATACTAATGTTTCATATGGCCTTCACTTTAGCAAAGTTGAACTTTGTAAGTTCCTGAGTTGGGGATGTGTATGTTATGTTTTAAACATGCCTGTTTAGCCCCAAAAATGGCAAATTAATGTCAAACATACATGTTATATACCAAGATGTTGGTTTGTTCAAAAAACATTTATAACACACATGTGAATGTGCTTGGAGTAAAATGTTTTATACTCAACAATGTGTGGCTTCTTATTTCAATGCTCAATACCAGTGTATTTGTAAAGTTTGTGTAGTTACAGTGACAATGTGCCAAAATCAGGCCAGTTTAGGGACTCCAAACAATTAATTCAAGGAGTTAAAAAGGCAGAATATTTTTATCATTAATGCATTACATACATTAACAACAATAACATTGTGTGTGTGTAGCAGAACCACAGCACAACATATTAGTTAGCTAAAGAAGAGATTGTCACCTCATGTATCAAAAAAGTTACGTTTGCACTATTGAAGAAAATGGACAAAATTAAAAGGCCATTTGAGAACCTAGGAGACAGATAAGAAACACAAACAGTAATTCAAATGAAATCTGAGTTTAGTTTAATTGGTCATCTGCCACATTTTGCTGTAAAGCAATTGCCCCTCTACCCACAAAGTACTCTACATATTTTTCTCTGACTTTGCAGGCGCTTTGGGGGGGGTAAGCCAGCATGACCACTTTCGACAGTCGTCATCGGTGATGCTTGTGATGCAAAGTTGGCCTCAGTCAAAACTGAGGCCAGATAGCCGGCTGGCAGTGGCTACAGTCATCTTTAGGTAGTTGTGGAGAATGCAACAGCTCAACACGACATGGTTAAGTTTATATTCAGCCAGGTTAATGGACGTTAAGAAGATACGGAACCGGCTTGACATTATGCCAAAGGGATTCTCCATCACTCTTCTGGCACGTGACAGCTGGTAATTAAAAACCCTCTGCTCTGGGGTCATGTTCCTCATGGGGAATGGCCTCATGAGATATTCCCCCAGAGCAAATGCCTCATCCGGAACAAAAACGAAATTGAGGTCCTCCTCTGGAGATGGCAACTGCAATTTGCCATTTTGTAGCCGCCTGTAGAACTCGGTCTGGGCGATCACTCCTCTGTCAGAGTTTCCACCATTCTTCCCAACATCCAAGTAGAGAAACTCATAATTGGCGCACACCACCACCAACTTTACAATACTACAAAACCCCTTGTAATTGTAGTAATACGACCCAGAGTTGGGTGGTAGTACGATCCTTACATGCTTCCCATCAATAGCACCACCACAATTGGGAAAATCCCACTGGTGGTGAAACTGGGAAGCCACAGTCTGCCATTCCTGTGGGTTTGAAGGAAACTGTGGAGTCAAACAAGAAAAAAATAATTTGTACTTTTGCATATAGCATTGCAATCAGATTAGACTCAAACATTCTGGGCCAACATAAGTATAACATTTATTGAAATGAGTATTTAAAGACAAAAGTATAAGGTCAACTTATCAGATTCCTCACGCCCCCTGGTGGCCCATTGTAAACATTTTCTGGTGGGGGGGGTGAGTAGATGTTTTGGACAAGTAACCCTTTCCACTTCCATGAGAGCTGAATGCATAAAGAATGTGTGTTACTTCCGCCAGCCCCTCCATAATTACACTATTGGCAGACCACTGGACAGGTAAGAAGTGTCAAAATACAAAAATATGGATACACATGGTCCAAATTGAAGCACATTTTTACATTCTTTTATTACCTATCAAGATAATAGGAGCCCAAAACTTTTAACAGTGCCATTTGAAAGTATTCAGGCAGGCCCTTGCACTACATGCTTTGGTGAATTCATCAATAAATATGACCACAAAAGTGGTATAGTGTGTATGGGTTTGGCAAAGTCAGCAGATAGAGTATTGGTATCGGTTGACTTAGTGGTTGGGGGGGAGGGAGTGTTCCAAATGAGTTTGGGCCCCATAAAAATAGCCTCTTGCACTCCGCCTGAATTTAAGGACAACAATAACATTTGTACACATTTTAGGGGGTGTTTAGGGTAAGCACTAAAATGTAGCTGACAAAATACATTGTTAAGTTACTAGGCTAGGTGTGTATGGGCCCAGGATAGCATGCTGGGGAGGTTAGTGAAGGTAAATATGCATGAAGGACAAAAAAGGAGCATTCAAAGCTTACAGCATGCATGAGGACAAAGAGAACATTCAAAGCATATTACAATAATGGTAATTATGGAGTGAAGAAAATAAAACAATACATTAGCAAACATTAAATACATAGAATGTGATGTAAAATTATAAAACTTACCCGAATATAGTCCTGCTGCCGGACTTGAATGATGGCAGAACAGGTCTCCGGAATAATGATTCTCAGAGCCTGGGAGGAGATCCCAGTCATGAACTTGATGTCCTGGAGACTTCTCCCTGTCACCAAGTACTGCAAGGTGGCGACGAGCCTTTGCTCGGGAATGATGGCTTGCCACATGAATGTGTCCTGCTTAGTAAAAGAGGGGGACAGCAAAGCCAATAGACGGTGAAAGCAGGGGTCCATCATCCAGAGATAATTCCTGAAATCATCAGGATTATTCTCCTGGAGCTCTTGCAGCAAAGGCATATGAGATAATTGGCTACGATTAAGCAACCGATTCTTGGTCCAAGAACTCCTCTTCCCCCATTCCTGGACCGGACTTGGGTCAAAGCAATAACTCCAAGCCCAACAATATTAACACGATCTCTCTGATGAGAACGCCACATGGCTAGTATATGAACGAATTGACAGAATGCACTGAAAATCTTTTTTTTTAACTTTTTCGGTCCGTCAGCCATCGTGAACTTACATTGTGGGACATTTTTATTTTTTAATAAAGGACTTGTCCCAAGCTGTCTCTTGTCTTTTTTACCATTTTGACACTTTTTTTGTGAAATGGTAGGGATACTTGTACCCTGTTACCAATTCACACAGGGGGGAGGCCGGGATCTGGGGGTCCCCTTGTTAAAAGGGGCTTCCAGATTCTGATAAGCCCCCCGCCTGCAGACCCCCACAACCACCGAGCAAGAGTTGTGGGGATGAGGCCCTATATTGCCGAGGCCCAACATGGGGACAAGGTGCTTTGTTGGGTCTCGGCAATATAGTTAAAACTAATTGAAAAAAAGAGCATAGGATCCCCCCAGTACATTACCAGGCCCTTTGGGTCTGGTATGAATATTAAGGGAACCCCTGTGCCAATTTTTTTTTAAATGGCGTAGGGGTCCCCCCCAAAATCCATTCCAGACCCTTCAGGTCTGGTATGGATTTTAAGAGGAACCCTGCGCCAAAATTTTAAAAAATGGCATAGGGGCCCCCCAAAATCCATACCAGACCCTTATCCAAGCACACAACCGGGCAGGCCACAGGAAAAGAGGGCGGACGAGAGAGTGCCCCCCTCCTAAACCATACCAGGCCACATGCCCTCAACATGGGGAGGGTGCTTTGGCATCTGACCCCAAAGCACCTTGTCCCCATGTTGATGGGGACAAGGGCTTCATCCTCACAACCCTTGACTTGTCCCTAGCTGTCTCTTGTCTTTTTTACCATTTTAACACTTTTTTTGTGAAATGGTAGGGATAATTGTACCCCATCACCAATTCACACAGGGGTAGGCCGGGATCTGGGGGTCCCCTTGTTAAAGGGGGCTTCCAGATTCCAATAAGCCCCCTGCCAGCAGACCTTGACAACCACCGGGCAAGGGTTGTGGGGATGAAGCCCTTGTCCCCATCAACATGGGGACAAGGTGCTTTTGGGGTCTACCCTAAAGCACCCTCTCCATGTTGAGGGCATGTGGCCTCGTATGGTTCAGAAAGGGGGCGCTCTCTCGTCCCCCCTTTGCCTGTGGCCTGCAAGGTTGCATGCTCAGATAGGGGTCTAGTATGGATTTTGAGGGACCCCTACGCCATTTTTTTAAATTTTGGTACAGGGTTCCCCTTAAAATCCATACCAGACCCTTAAGGTCTGGTATGGATTTTGGGGGACCCCTACACCATTTTTTTTTATTTGGCGCAGGGTTCCCCTTAATTTCCATATCAGATGCGAAGGGCCTGGTATGGATTTTAGGTAGACCCGCAATTTTTTTTTAAATTTTGGTTTGGGGTTCCCTTTAATATTCATACCAGACCCAAAGGGCCTGGTAATGGACTGGGGGGGATCCCATGCTCTTTTTTTTCAATGAGTTTTATCTATATTGCCGAGACCCGACAATTCATTACAGCCGCGATCAGTTTTAAATGACAATTTTTCCTTTAGAAATGTCATTTTGCTGTTCTAAACACTGGAAAATGCGCCACTTTACGGGCATATTATAGACACCCCCAGGCATGATATTTAAAGGAATATTTCATTTGTATTGTTTCACTTTAAGCAATAAAAAAATCACTGCTCCCGAAAAAATGTCTGTTTTTTTTAAAAAAAAGGCCCCCAAACACTTTATGACAATAACTTGCATATAAGCCTTTAAAATTAGCACTTTTGATTTTTCATGTTAGTGTCCCATAGACTTTAATGGTGTTCCTGCAGCTCTTGAATTTGCCGTGAACACCGCATATTGTACGCTGTTCGGCGAACACCCGATGTTCGAGTGGAAGTTACGTTTGTCAGGCTCATCCCTACGTCTAGTACGTCACTACGTTTGTAATTGTTGGCCAACATTTGTGTGACCATGTGTATGCAAGACAAGTTGGAGCCAACACCCTTAGGAAAAAATTCCACAATTTTGTTGTCGGAAAGTCCGTTCGTATGTAAGAGGCATTACTCTCGGTGGGCACCTCTGTAGTTAAATCCTGCCCCATTCAGACCAGAGTCAGCTTGGACCCTTAAGACAACTGTGTTTGAATTTTTTGGACAAAAAATATTGGTGTCTACTTCCAAGGTCTTAGTGCCAGAGGGATCTCCAGCAAGTCCTATCCAGACAGGTGGTTACATCCATAAAAGAGTTCATGGTTAAGCTTTGGACTATGGCTCCATGCATTACTTTTATTTTATTTAATAATAGACGTTTGACAATACAAAACAAGCCTTGACCATGTATCATGCATGTATATACACTGCTATATTGGTTTTAGATTTGCTATTGGCTGTCCAATACTAAACAGCAAGAAAGCCAGCCTGGTCTGTACTAGATAGGCACATGATTCAGTTGATAATTACCATTCCATGTAGCTCTTCCATTTTATTTTGCCTCATCATTCTGCCTTCCTCAATTTTCCACATGCAAAAAATTACATTCCCTGGGTTGGATTTCAGAGGCGTAACTACAATCTTCAGGGCCCCGATGCAAGAAACCATGGAGGGCCCCCCTGACAGGGCACTTTTCTCCGACAGGGCCCCCCCCTGACAGGGCCCGGTCGCAAGTGGGTGGCTGCATGTAAAGGAATCGTTTTCTCCCCCCCCGCTTCTCCTCCTCTCCCTCCCACAGGCATTCAGGGGCTGCAGGAGGAAAATGGAGAGATGGGTTCCTCTATGTCGGTGTTTCTCAATCTTTTTCCAGTCAGGGCACCCTTGAAGTGGCTGCACTGCAACCACCCTGCAACTGTGTGCATTGCATGCAGTTGCAGCATAGTGATGATGCATTTAAGGGGTTAAAACAGGCGGTCAGGAGGCAACATATTGCCTCTTTACCGGCTGTCAAATGCCTCTGAAAAGCGATTTGAGCATGGATCACTTTTCAGAGGAACAGCATTTTTTTTTGCTGGTACTATGAACAAGCAAAAAAAAAATTCGGATCTAATGGGACAGGATTACATTACGCATACATAAAATGTGCATATATACATGTAAACACACATACACACACACACACACATACATAAATACACACACACACACATTTTATATATATACATAAATGCACACACACATAAACCAGTGGCAGATGGTGCTCAAAATTTTTTGGGGGGCGTAAGCAAACTGAAAAATTCTTTAAAAAAAAACGCATCAATTGCAGCCTCACTGTGCACATCAATTGCCACCACTGTACCCATCATATGCAGCCACTGTGGCCATCAAACGCAGCCACTTTGCCCATCAATTGCAGCCACTGTGCCCATCAAATGCAGCCACTGTGCCCATCAAATGCAGCCACTGTGCCCATCAATTGCAACCCCTGTGCCCTCAAACGCAGCCACTGTGCCCATCAAACGCAGCCACTGTGCCCATCAAATGCAGCCACTGTGCCCATCAAACGCAGCCACTGTGCCCATCAATTGCAACACCTGTGCCCATCAAACGCAGCCACTGTGCCCATCAATTGCAACCCCTGTGCCCATCAAACGCAGCCACTGTGCCCATCAATTGTCACCCCTGTGCCCATCAAACACAGCCACTGTGCCCATCAAACGCAGCCACTGTGCCCATCAAACGCAGCCACTGTGCCCATCAATTGCTGCCACTGTGCCCATCAATTGCAACCCCTGTGCCCATCAAACGCAGCCACTGTGCCCATCAATTGTCACCCCTGTGCCCATCAAACGCAGCCACTGTGCCCATCAAATGCAGCCACTGTACCCATCAAACGCAGCCACTGTGCCCATCAATTGTCACCCCTGTGCCCATCAAACGCAGCCACTGTGTCCATCAAACGCAGCCACTGTGCCCATCAAAGGCAGCCACTGTGCCCATCAAACGCAGCCACTGTGCCCATTAAACGCAGCCACTGTGCCCTAAAACGCAGCCACTGTGCCCATCAAATGCAGTCACTGTGCCCATCAATTGCTGCCACTGTGACCCCCCCTGCCCGCTCGCAGTCTGCCCGGAACTTACCCTGTCTCGTGGGGCAGCGGGTGACGGCGACGAGCAAGGTCCTCCATGCGTTTCCTCCCATCCTCTCCTCCTGATAGGCATCCAATAGCGGCGCCTGTCGTTTCAGCCAATCAGGGGACGGGTAACAGACCTGAGCACCTGATTGGTGGAGAGGCGGTTCAGTGTTAGGAAAGCAAATATTTATTTGCTTTTCTAACCCACCTGGGTGGACTGTGAGCGCCAAGCATGGCACTCACAGTTCACCTATTTTGAAGCCTATTTAGTGCTTTAAAAACACCCCCGCCTGTGTCATTCAGGCGCCCCGCATCCAAAAAGGGACCAGGCGTCTGAATAGGGGGGACAGTGGTGGCCATAGATAGATTCACGCTATGCATGAATCTATCTATTTGTGATAGAGGGGTGCCTGGAGAGAGGGGGCGGCACCCATGCGCCCCTATGGATGCACCGCCACTGAATACACATACATACACACATATACATACATGCTCACACACATGCATATACATGCTCTCACACATGCACATATACATACATGCTCACACACACACACACACACACACACACATGCACATATACATACATGCTCACACACACATGCACATATACATACATGCTCACACACACATGCACATATACATACATGCTCACACGCACATGCACATATACATACATGCTCACACACATATAAACACACATACAGTAGATAAAAAAACGGCAGACCTTTACCTTATCTCTTCCTGCCAGGTACTGCACTGTAGGGGGAGACAAAGAGCACAGCACTGTGCTTTCACTTTGTAATCCATGTGAGCAGCTCCCTGCACAGTGCCGAATACAGTTCGGCTTAGGACGGGGAGCTTGTCTCCCCTCCTATCAAAGTACTGTATACAGGGGGCCCTCAAGGGCCCCCTGCAGCAAGGGGCCCGGTCGCCATGGCAACCTCAGCGACCCCTATAATTCCGCCACTGTTGGATTTACTTAACCTGGTGCAGGCAAAATCTGGTGCAGTTGTGCATGGCAGAAAATGAGCTTCTAACTTCAGCTTGTTCAATTAAGCCTTGACAATAAAACCTGGAAGCTGATTGGCTTCTATGCAGAGCTTCACTAGATTTTGTACTCTCCAGTTTAGTAAATAACCCCCCCTGTTCTGTTTTTAAAAAACAAACAACTTGCCACCCAGTGATGTAACCATTGTGTGTTCAAATGCATTAAAGTGCTGGTGCTTTGGAAACGCTCCACCAAAACATTGCAGCAGATATTACAGTCCATTAATTCTACATGTATATATTTATTCTTATCTATATACAAGCACAATGTATCTACAGGAAAAAGTCTAGCAGAATATATATATTTTACTAGGGCACTAGAAATGATTCATATTAAAAGAAAGTCACGGTTTTACTGTGTTATCTGAGTATCTTGACAAATTACCTACAACAGTACAATTGTGCGATTAGCAATTGAGCCTATTCTAGTCTGGTGTTCCACCACCCTTTCTTGACCAGAGTTTTTTTAAGCTTAGTTGCCAAAACTAGAGCCAGTATTTGTCAGGTAACTAAAAAAAAAATGACAAATTTCACACACTTACACATTCCTAGTTCTCTGCTTCAAAGTCATTGATTGTTTTTACAGCAAGGGGCATTTTACCTTTGGACTATTGTGGTCAAGAAGGAGTTAATATTTGTTTCTAACAATTTCTGAAATTAGGTTAATTTATTTAAAGTGTTACTAAACCCACAACAATAAAAATCAGTCCGTATATACAGTAAAGCATGCTTGTTATACTCACTGTGGAACATAAGGGATTAATCCTCTGCATTGTGTAAAAAGATTGTTTAATCCTGTCTTCTCTGTTCCTCCCCTTCTTCCAATGTCCCCAAACCATCTTCTAATAGAATAGAGGCTAGGGGACAGCCTGCCATGCTCAGTTTGGTGTGTATTGCTTTTCTTAGACGTGCGTGGTTTGTTTCACTCCGAATAAATATTCGGACACATTTTTCGTTATTTGGAGATTAGGATATGTCCGAATACAGTATAAACGAAGCTTACCAAAGGCTCCGAATAATTAAACAAAATTTGTCAGAATTTCCGAAATTAAAGAAAAGTGTATCCCCCATAGGAAACTGTAATTTTATTGGCAAACAGCACACCAACACATATATAACATACAATATATCCATTTATTTTAGCATCTTAAAATAGTTTTAAAAAAGTGAAATCAAGACATAAACATATACATAATAAAAATGACTTTTTTATACAGGCATATTGGTATTTGAAAAACGTCTGAGGTATGCTTTCAACATTCTAGCCAATGCTTTTAAGGTATATAACCTTTCCTCAGTGGTTTTATGAAGGAGATGCTTATATTCAATGGTTTCTATGAGAAAAATTGACATTGCAATGGAAATAAGTGCAGAGCATACAAACAATAGATATACACGAGTTCACACGGTACCTACCACCTCAGATGTATATCGAGGTATGAATGTCCAAAATTGAAATCAAATTTTACATCGAATTCCATTTGAATTCGAACTGTAAACATATTTCTAAAATCAAAGACTGTGTGTGTTATTAGAGTACCATTTCAAAATTAGGCTGTTTTTTTTAAGCCAAAGGTGATTTAAAGAGTCATTGTAATCATTTGATGAAGATTTTTCTTTTGTTTGTTCATGTTGCCGCTTTTGAATAGAATACGAATTGAACAAATCAACCAAATTTAATGACATTAAATAACTAGATTAACAAATCAAAATGAAACAAAACAAAACTAATTTTTCCGTCAGGCATATGTCAAGTTTTTTTTCTTTTTTTCTTCTTGGGAGAGTGCAAGTGATCAGCACAAGGCCAATCAGCACTGTCCAGACAGAGGGTCAGGGGTCCTGCAGCCATATAGGACAATCACAGGAGAATGAAATCTCCTCCTACATGCTTTAACCAGACACTGATAGAAGCCACAAGACTGCTATATACTGCTGATGAAAAAAGGCATTTAGCAGTTTATATTTACTAAAACTATTGCATTCCCATGTTCTGTTTCCAGCGGGAAACCAGATATAGTGAATGGGGGTCCTGGGTTTAGTAACACTTTAACGATATATGCTATTTTGGCCAAAATGTAACATTTCAGTTGCTCAAGATAATATGCATTTAAAACCAAAACTTCTGTTTTTGATAGGACAGGAAATGTTTCAGGGGTCTGAGTTTTGCTTTCTCTGCCATGTTGGGGAGATTTCACATTATTTGCTGTCCTGGAGACACAACAGTGCGAGGAAATCTGTCCAAAGCGAAGGACAAACTTTTGCAGTCATGAGTAGAACAGATTTTCACTAGATTTTCCCTCACCTCCTATTGCAATGACAATGATCTGTTTTGTCCTGTTGTCTTGGTCACCAGGGCAAATAGAGACGGAAATTTCCTCAGCAGTGACAAACTAAAAAAAAGCCTTGCTGACTCTACAGAAACTAGAATTAAAAAAATGACTTTAGGTACACTTTAATTCCCCCTTATGATGGTCATAGTTTTTCCCTCTACTGCTATGGCTCATTACACTTGCATGTGATTTTGCTTTCCCATCATGCAATGTGTGCTCCTTTTATTTCTGTATTTCCCTTAGCAAGTCAACAATAAAAGTCCATGTTGTGCTACATGACAGAGTCTCATTCTCATCAGCAATCTTTGTAGATTGGCAATGTTTGTTCTAGGAATTCACCAACATAGGCTTCCTTTATACATTATTCAAAACTTTCCAGAGAAAATGAAAAATGTATGCATAGAATCTTTATGAATGGATTCCTAAATCTAACGCAATCAAGGTTTTTTTCACTATTATATTATTTTTTACAGGTTTGACTGCTGGCATATTGTTAGTAACAAAGACATATGTTACACCAAGGACAGTGTTTTTCTTAAAGAAAAGCAAATATGATGCAGTGCGGAATAAATTGGCTGTTATTCACCCACAGAACAAGCTGTCTGTGTAAATGTTTTCTTGAACCATATCAGGAGAGGATTTTGAAAGGAGTTCTTGAGGTGACTTTGCTCCACTGAGCCACATCTGATTGAATGAGTGAGCGGATGACAATGGCAGCCCTCTGTGGTAAGTAAACCTCGGCCATGACAGGTGGTCTAGTCCAAGGGAATGATTAATGCTTCAGAGAGTTAATAAAAGAGATTTTTAGATCTAAAAATAAACTCAGTTAAACCCAACCATGAAAAAAATCAGCCTGACTCATATACAATAGTCAAAAAATCTATTTTATATTTGTTTCTAAACACATAATATTATTAGGATGTGCTGTGTTTTACTTTAGGATACAACATTTTTTTTTATTTATGTATATTTATGTTTGCATAGTTTTTATTCAATGATTTCCTATTTGTACAAAAAATATAAAAACATAAATATCCTTAATCTTAATAATTCACAGTTGGAGGAAATGTATACAATGTTGTTTTCTTAGTACAGTTATGGTTCTATAAAATTACAGCTATAGCTTCTAATCAAAAGCAAATATGTAAGGCTTTCTTAAGATTTATTTTGCAAAATATGACATTGACAGCAGAGGCTAATACTGGTTCAGCCATATATTTCAAACTTCATACAATGTTTGTGAAGTTTCTTTATGTTTATATAAGGGTTGCACCAATACAGAGTATTTGCCGGAGTACTTGCACTCGGGCAAATTCTCCCGATGCCTTATCCGATAACTTTGCATGAAGAGGTGGCTGCGCTTGCTCCTGGAAGTCAGAGGATATAGAGGGCAGAGAGGGCAGAGCCGAGAGCGAGTCCTGGCAGCAGCGGAAGGCAAGCTGGCCGGGGCAGGGGTATGGGTCGCAGCCGCATGTGCCGTAAGAATCGGTGACCCAGGCCGTCACATTCATTAACAGAAGTGAGGGCCCGTGTTTCCATCAGAGATTGAACACCGCGACGCCCATCTTGGTGCACCCTGCACTCGGCTGCAGTAAGCCTGCAGTCACAAGGCGCCAGCGGACATCTTGTTACACCCAGCCCATATAGTTCACTAACTATATGGGCTGGGTGTAACAAGATTTCCGCTGCTGCCTTCTGACTGTAGGCTTTCTGCGGCCGAGTGCAGGGTGCAGAGTGTACCAAGATCGGCGTTGCAGCACATGTATACTCGAGTTGAAAAATCCTCCAGGTTTGAACTGTTATTGTCTCTCATCATTCATTTATCATGCCAGCAATAGCAATTGCTAATACAATCAGTGCTGCATTTCAGTGCCACTGCCTGCCCATCAGTTTCACCTATCATTGTCCATAAGTGCCACACATCAGTGCCACCTATTAGTGCCCATAAGTGCCACCTCAGTATCAGCGTGTACTTGAAAAAAAATATCTGTACTTGTACTCGGTCTTAAAAAAAGTGGTATCGGTACAACACTAGTTTATATACATAAAGGTTAATTTGCTAAAGGCAAATAGACTTTGCAAGTCCAGTTGTTCCAGGGCTTAGTAAATGAGGGGAAGATCTGCTTTTTTTTAACATTTTCCTTGTATGTGATTGGGTATTTTTTGTAAAGTAAAGCTTCACCTCATTTACTAAGCTCTGGGGAAAATGCACTTGCAAAGTACACAGTCTATCTGCCTTTAGTAAATCGACTCCATATTTATCCAGTAGTAGCATGTAATTGACTGCACCGATCCAGGATCTGTGATTGCATGTCATAAGAAATCCAATATTTTGAAATCTCTATTCTAAAACAACTAATAGGATTTTAATAGTTTAAATTCCCTGTAAGGGCAAATAAAGACTGTATAATTTCCCTAGTATACAAGTCAGGGCATGTAGAAGAACAGAGGAGAGAGATGAGTTGCTTATCTCCTGCAATAAATATAAAATTGTGCTGTGCTATCAATATAAAGTGCATAAAGTCATAATCACAGTGATCCAATTAAGTGAAAAAAATCTATATACATCAAAGACCATATGTACAAATGAAAAGAAAATTAAGAAAAAATTGAGAAAAATAATAAATAGTCCAATGAAGTCCATCAAAAGAAATGTTGTGCAAAAAGTTCATATAAACACTTTTGTGTAATCGGGATTCCATGCTCAAATGTGAATAAAAGAATTCTTCACACCCAAAGTGCACACTCCACTCACAAGTCGCCTACCAGCTACTATGACCCCAAGATGGTGGTCTGGCTGCACCCTTTTAAAGTATCCCTATGGGATGGATGGATGTGAAGAGCCAGGACTCCAGAATGGATTACCATACAACTAGAATGGTCTACAATAGACACAGTGAGAAGGGGATACAAAGGAGGAACTCATAGTGTACTAAATAAAGGTTCAAGCTTTTAATAAAGGTTAAAACTACTTACAACAAGCAGGAGTAAAATCGCACATAGTAAATCATACACGTGCAAAACCCCAGAAGGCATGATCATGTCACCACTGTAGCTCCTTCTGACGGGTTTCAATCAAAAGAACATTATCAGGGGTAAAGGAGTATATACTAGTATAAATCATACTCCTTTACCCCTTAACCACTTGCCGACCACTGCACGCCTATATACGTCGGCACAATGGCAGCGGTGGGCAAATGGGCATACCTGTACGTCTCCTTTAAGAAGCGGGAATAGCAGGCGGCAGCACGCGCCTGCCACGTAAATCGCGACCATGCCCACAGAGCTTCAGAACGGAGAAGTGCCTATGTAAACAAGGCATTTCCCCGTTCTGCCTTGTGAAATGACAGAGATCACTGCTCCCTGTCATCGGGACCAGTGATTACTGTCAAGTGACTAGTAGCCCACCCCCCCAGTTAGAATCACTCCCTAGGACACACTTAACCCCTTCATCGCCCCTAGTGGTTAAACCCTTCCCTGCCAGTGTCATTTAGACAGTAATCGGGTGGCACAGTGGTGTAGTGGGTAGCACACTTGCCTAGCAGTAAGAAGGGTCACTGGTTCGAATCCCAACCATGGCACTACCTGCCTGGAGTTTGCATGTTTTCCCTGTGCTTGCGTGGGTTTCCTCCGGGTACTCCGGTTTCCTCCCACACTCCAAAGACATGCTGGTAGGTTAATTGGATCTTGTTTAAATTGTCCCTAGTATGTATGAATGTGAGTTTAGGGACCTTAGATTGTAAGCTCCTTGAGGGTGTAGGGACTGATGTGAATGTACAATGTATATGCAAAACGCTGCGTAAATTGACGGCGCTATATAAGTACCTGAAATAAATAATCAGTGCATTTTTATAGCACTGATCACTGTATAAATGACAAAGGTCCCAAAATAGTGTCAAAAGTGTCCGATGTGTCCGCCATAATGTCACAGTCCCGATAAAAAAATTGCAGATCGCCACCATTACTAATAAAAAAATAATAATAAAAATGCCATAAAACTATCCCCTATTTTGTAGACGCTTTAACTTTTGTGCAAACCAATCAATATACGCTTATTGCGATTTTTTAATTTTTTTACCAAAAATATATAGAAGAATACATATCAGCCAAAACTGAGGAAAATTTTTTTTTATATATATATATTTTTGGGGGATATTTATTATAGCAAAAAGTAAAAAAAAATTGCATTTTTTTCAAAATTATCACACTTTTGTCTGCAGAGGTGATCACCAAAATAAAGCTCTATTTGTGGAAAAAAAAGGACGTCAATTTTGTTTGGGTGCAATGTCGCATGAATGCAAAATTGTCAGCTAAAGCAACACAGTGCCGAATCGCAAAAAGTGCTCTGGTCAGGAAGGGGGTAAAATCTTCCGGGGCTGAAGTGGTTAATGATGTTATTTTGAACAAAATGCGTTGGAAGAGCTACAGTGGTGATGTCATCACACCCGCCATTGTGATTTACTATATATGATTTTACTTCTGCTTGTTGTATGTAGTTTTAATTTTCATTAAAAGCTTGAAGCTTTAATTACTACACTATAATTTCCTCATTTGTTTCCCCTTCTCACTGAGTCTATTATTTATACAAATCGTGCACTTCATTCATGGCGATGTGCATGCTGTACAGTGTCACGCAATTTTGTATGGTGCTCTGAAATAAAATGCAGCATGTCTGCATTTTATCACCGCCCACTGTAGCACAGCCCTAGGCTGCCTTGCAGTGTGAATGGGACAATTGTTTCCTGTATGTCCTTGCGGTGACAGACATTTTACAATGCAGTAAAACCTCTGTCACTGCACAATGCGTGAATTAGCTCTTAGTTTTTCTTCATATGATTATTAGGATACCATGTTTTTTTTGTACCATAAGAGACATCTGTATGATGCAATGTTGTTCTAAAATAAAGTGATCAATTATTCTAATAAAAACTTGGGACACTTTTACTATACCCCAATGTAGGATTCAGTAATTACATCAATTTGCTTCAAAACTTAGACAACACCATGTTAGCTAGAAAGCTTTTTTTATGCAACTTGAAACTATAGTTTTTGGTACATTACAAAATAAGAAGCAGGAATGCAATATAGGGCACATTTATCAACAATGCCAATAGTAAAGGCAACGTGTAATCCAATCAAGTAGAAAACTGTCACTATCTAGTGAGACTGATAATTATGGAAGAACATAAAAGTAGGATATTTTTTTTAAATTACCTGCTGGGCTTTGGGAGTCCCTTAGGCCCCCACAGTGATAGATTCCAATTGTGTCATACAGCAGTAGGGAAATAAGAACATTTTGGTCATATAGGGACAGGAGCACAAAAGCTTTTATCAATTATTCAATACAGGGCTAATTTACTAAAGAAATAAAGAATGTTCCTTTAGCAAATTGTGTAAAGTGATGTTGTACTCAATTCAGTCAGCAAATATGTCACTGCAGGTGGATGTGTAGGACACCTGCAGTGGGTGGGGAGCAGAACTTCCCGCTTTATTACAAATGTGCTTGTGTTTTTGTTGTGTATCCTTATTAGATAGTAAAAACCAAACAATTGCAAATAATTAGAAATTGAATCCAAAATAATTACACATTTACAGTGCATATTTCATGTGCAAGTGAAAACAATTACAATTAGTGAGAATTTTCCACAAACATAACAATATTTAATCAATTGCAATGTGAAGATAAATCCTGTGTGCATGAATAAATTTGTGTCAACCATCCATACACATCTGAGACCAGTCTCGATTGAGACAATCTGAGACCAATCTTAACCACTTACGGACCTCCGCATGCCAATATACGTCCTTACTTTGAAGAGGAACATGGTTGTTATGGCAGCAGCTAGCTGCCATAACCCCGGTATCCTCTTCTTCGGCCGACGGTCCACTTTCCGATAACAGAGGTCTTCGCGGCGGATTTGCTGCGAGATCACTTTTATCTGCAGTGGGAGTGGAGCCCTCTGCCAATTACTGGAGCCATCAGCAGTGGCGGAGGCAATTGGATCTTCACCCTTGCTGGGTATGGAGATGAGTGAGGGGAAGATTTCCCCCACCCGTTTCCAAACATCACTTCCGCCCATAGATCTTAAAGGGCCATTTAAAAAAAAAAAAAAATTTAAATAACAAAATTGTTTTCATATTTTGGATATGTATTATAGTAAAAAGTAAAAAAAAATGTTTATAGTGCAAAAAATAAAAACCACAGAGGTGATAAAATACCACCAAAAGAAAGCTCTATTTGTGGGAAATAAAGGACGTCAATTTTGTTTGGATAGAGCGTTGCACGACCGTGCAATTGTCAGTTAAAGCGATGCAGTGTCCTATCTTAAAAAATGGCCTGGTCATGAAGGGGGCAAATCCTTCTGAGGCTGAAGTGGTTAAATGTGAATGAGCACTTTTGCATTTTAAATAGAGCTGTTTATTTTAATTTACTACACTTTTATTTCCTTTTTTTTAAAGAAATTGTAAGCATGTCCTTTTAGTGGGAGGAATTGAGTTCATCCTAAGCTTTAGGGATTAATCCCACAAGCGGTTGTTACCACTCAATTATGGAGGTTCATTGCATTCTGGTATACAGTTATGGTTGGCTATGTGTACCCTGCTGGATGTTCCTAAAAAATCGTATACACTCGAGTATAAGCCAACCCGAATATAAGCCGAGGCACCTAATTTTACCACAAAAAACTGGGAAAACTTATTGACTTGAGTATAAGCCTAGGGTGAGAAATGCGCAGCTACTATAAGTGGAAAAGAGGGTCAACAATGCCCATTTGCAGCCTCACTGTGCCCATTTGCATGCCTCACTGTGCCCATTTGCAGCCATAGGTCCCCCGAACTTCATAAGGGTTCCTAGATGCCCCTAGCTGCAGCCAAAATTTGGGGTCTCTGGACCCAAAGGGTCCCAAAATGACATTGCTGCAGATGGACATAGTTGACCGACTTTGAGGCCCCGTATCTCGTAAAAGTGCTTGACTCGAGTATAAGCCGAGGGGGGCATTTTCAGCACAAAAAAATGTACTGAAAAACTCGGCTTATACTCGAGTATATACAATACACAAATTCATCCATTGGGATCATCATGTATACATGTCTAAGTTATGTGTCTGATTGTTCACTTTTTGTCACTTGGACTTTTGAACACATTAAGATTAGTCACAGATGGTCTAAATCAAGATTGGTCACAGATTGTTATGTGTATGGATGGTTGACATAGATTCTCTCACGCACACCAGAATTTGTATGCATTGTATGCATTTGTTATGGATTCAATTTCTATTAATATGCAAAAGATTAGTGCTGTACTTTTTTGGTTTTATTGTATATGTGTTTTGTATCAGAACTTTTATGTTGGCAGCTTTACAGTTATTTGACTATACACCTAAGCGTAGATTCACATTTCTAGTAATCCCTGTTGTATAGAGATGAGCTCCACATTCAAGTCAGAATGGGCTAGTTCACCCGCTCACCCATACCTCTGGTTGATGCAGCTGGAGTCGGTCATTTATTTGTGATATCAGTGTCGATATGACAGATCTCTGCCTGCTTTTTGTTTCAACTTGTAAACAAGAAGATGGGAATCATGGGTAGCGTTTCATCGGACACTGTTCATTGTGGTTGATGCTGGATCTACATCTATGGATGACATGATGAAGCATAGTTCTGTGGAGACTATTATAGTTATTTTTATAGCACCAATATTTTACAGAGTGCTTTATATACTGTGCATTCCCATCAGTTGTCTCCCTCAAGGAGCTAAGGTCCCTATTTAACATATATACATATAGGCACACTCATACTGGGGCAAAATTAGACAGACGCCTACCAGCACATCCTTGGTGTGGGGGAGGATACCAGAATACCAGTAGGAAACCCAGTAGGAAACTAGGTATATGCAAACTCCATGAAGATAGCATCCTATCCGGTATCCAACCCGAGAACCTCAGGGCTGCAGGAAAAAAGTGTCCATGTCCCCCCAAAACACAAAACTCTGGGAACCCTGTATGTGCCATATTATAAATAGTGACTGCTTCACAATGTTGTGTGTAGGGATGAGCTTCGAGTTCGAGTCAAACAGCAAACAATTTGGGGTGTTCGTGGCAAATTCGAAATCTGCGGAACACCCTTTAAAAATCTATGGGAGAAATCAACAGTGCTAATTTTAAAGGCTTATATGCAAGTTATTGTCATAAAAAGTGTTTGGGGACCTGGGTCCTGCCCCAGGGGACAAGGATCAATGCAAAAAAAAGTTTTAAAAAACGGCCGTTTTTTCGGGAGCAGTGATTTTAATAATGCTTAAAGTGAAACAATAAAAGTGTAATGTTCCTTTAAATTTTGTACCTGGAGGTGTCTATAGTATGCCTGTAAAAGGGCACATGTTTCCCGTGTTTAGAACAGTCTGACAGCAAAATGACATTTAAAGGAAAAAAGTCATTTAAAACTACTCGCGGCTATTAATGAATTGCCGGTCCGACAATACACATAATTTAATTGATAAAAACAGCATGGGAATTCCCCACAGGGGAACCCCGAACCACAATTAAAAAAAAAAAACGACGTGTGGGTCCCCCTAAATTCCATACCAGGCCCTTCAGGTCTGGTATGAATATTAGGGGAACCCCGGCCAAAATTTTTTTTAAAAATGGCATGTTTTCCCCCGTAAAATCTATACCAGACCCTTCAGGTCTGGTATGGATTTTAAGGGGAACCCCGTGCCAAAAAAAAAAAAAAAATGGCGTGGGTCACAAAAAACTGTCAAAAATGTTAAAAATGACAAGAGACAGTTTTTGACAATTCCTTTATTTAAATGCTTCTTCTTTCTTCCTCCATCTTCTTCTTCTTCTGGTTTTTCTGGTTCTTCCTCCGGTGTTCTCGTCCTGCATCTTCATCCACGGCGTCTTCTTATCTTCTTCTCCTCGGGCCGCTCCACATCCATGATGGCATGGAGGGAGGCTCCCACTGTGTGACGCTTCTCCTCTTCTGACAGTTCTTAAATAACGGGGGGTGGAGCCACTCGGTGACCCCGCCCCCTCTGACGCACGGGGACTTGACGGGGACTTTCCTGTGGCATTCCCTGTTATGTAACCCTGCCCCCTTCTGACATCACGGGGAATGCCATAGGGAAGTCCCGTCAAGTCGACAGTTTAACCCGCCCTGTTTTCCAAGGGTGGGGGGAGTGTTTTGAAGTAGGATCTGTATAACATGATTTTGAATAAAGATTCATTCCTGCTTGAACCTCAAGACAGAGTATCTTGTCTCGTACTTGGGGGAGAACTATTTGTATGGGTTCCTGGTTCGGCTGATGGAAGTGTTCGGTAGCTGCCTTTGTGTTTGGGTATGGAATGTCCTAAACGACTTTAACCCCTTTCATACTCGGGTCATCGATACATCTGGTGGCAAGCAGTGGGATCATTCCCACAGCTCAGAAGGACAGCTACAAGAGGACACAGGACAATGGAAGCACAGTATGAATGGCTAAAGCTCTCTTCCCTAAAGGACTCACTGGAGAACTGGGGCCGACCGGCCAACATCCGTAAGAAGAGGGACAATATCGCAGAACTAGTCGAAATGGATAGACCTGAAAGAGCCAACATAACCAAAAGGCCCAGCATAACAGATAGGACACCTGAAGAGGCATGGTTTGATTGGGTTGTTAAAATAAGACTGGCACATTATGGTCCTAACCCTACAGCGGAGATCATAGACCTAGTTATAGCAGCTGTGGATGCAAATTGGCTACAGCAAAGAGGTGCTGCAGCAGCAGGAGTCACAGCAGCACCAATTGAAGGGAGAGGAGAGGTACAGATACCAGCCACCATGGAAGAGGAATTCAGAAGGAGGTTGCGAGAGATGCAGATACACCATAGAGTATCAGTATCAGAGCAGGTTCTGCTGGGATGGTCTGATTCTATCCGATGCGAACTCTGGAAGGAAGCGCTAGCCCGTGAGCAGCGACACCAGGGAAAAGTTCTCCCCTCCATCCATGTAAGGTACTGGTCGCAGTATGAAGTACGAATGCTGTTATTGGGGGAACAACTGAAGCAGGAGTGGACAGTTGAGTTAAGCAGGCTGATCCAGGCAGAGATGAGGTTGGACAAGAGCTAGGTGGTTTGTAGCCCAAGAGTGCCCGTGGTCAGTGGATGACAGCCCCACAGAAGGCTTTGACTATGATGGCCTGGGATTGTTGTATTGGAGTCTGTCCAGGGACCCTGACTTTGGGAGTGATTGGGAGTGGTGTTTGGAGGGAATAATGGAGCACAGAGAGCGAAGACCGAATGTCTTGAAAGGGCACTGGGCACAGGAAGATTTGGAGTTTCTGGCCGTTCAGGAATGGGAGCTGGAGATCACCTACAGACAGCTGCTAGACTCTGCTCAGCAGCAGAGTGGGGCTCCCTTTGCCTGGGACTATCAGGAAATACCAGTTGACAACTCCAAAATCCTGGCTGAAGAATCGGCAGTGGAAAATCAGGAGATTGCCATCCCCAAAGCTGAAGTGCTGACAACAGGGCAGAGTTCTGCTAACCTCTGCCCAGCACTGATAGCATCTTCTGGGTTCCACGAACATGAGATTGTGAACTTCTATCCCCAGACACCAGTTGCAGAGACCGGGGATTTGATAGACTTTTCTGCTGAGGAAGAACAACTTGATGAGCCTCCAGCAGAAGAGCTGGTATCAGGGCCAAACTTCAGTGTGCTCTGCCCAGCACCAACAGCAGTATCTGTGGAGTTACAAGGAACTTCCCCAGCTGAGGCGCTGGTCACCGGACAGAGGGTCCACACACCTGTGGCAGTTCCGGAGGCTCATAGTGAGAAGGTGGCAATCACTTCCCAGTGGATTTCAGAGATGAAGACAGGAGAAGCAGCCATTTTCCCTCCCCAACAAAGGTTCGTGCACCTGGGAGACAATACTAGTGAAAGGGCATTCCAACAGCAGACGGCGCCCCAGAATGATGACAACCCAGCTGAAGTGCTGGCAACCGGTCCTCAACAACTTTAACCCCTTTCATAATCGGGGTGTCGTTACAAGTGCTCTCACATTTTGAATGAAAATTACTTAGTCATGCAACACTGTACCCAAACAACATTTTTATCATTTTTTTCACACAAATAGAACTTTCTTTTAGTAGTATTTGTTCACCACCGGGTTTTTTATTTTTTGCCATATAAGTGAAAAAAGAGCAAACATTTTGAAAAAAACCTCACTTTGTTTAAGTTTTTATTATAACGATTTTCAAATAAGTAATTTTTGTTCATACATTTGGACCAAAATGTATACTGCTACATATCCTGGGTAAAAATAACCCAAATTAGTGTATATTATTTAGTCTATGTGAAAGTTCTGGAGTCTACAAGCTATGGTGCCAATCATTGAAAATTGATCACACCTGATGTACTGACTGCCTATCTCATTTCTTGAGGCCCTGAAATGTCAGGACAGTACAAATGTCCCCCAAATGACCCCTTTGGAAAGTAGACAGTCCAAGGTATTTAGTGAGAGGCATGGTGAGTTTTTTGAAGTTGTAATTTTTTCCCACAATTCTTAGGAAAATTAAGAAATTATTACTATTTTTTTACACAAAATTGTCATATCAATGAATTTTTTCTCACACATGGCATAGGCATACTTGCAACTACACCCCAAAACACATTCTGCTACTTGTCCTGAGTATGGTGATACCACATGTGTGTGACTTTTACACAGTCTGGCCACATACAAAGGCCCAACATCCAAGTAGCAGCTCCAGGCGTTTTAGGAGCATAAATTACACTGCCCACAAAATGACCCCATGAGACAGGTACTCGGGTACTCTGATGGGCTGGACACAGGTACTCGGGGACTGTGATAGGCTGGAGACAGGTATTAGGTTACTCTGATGGGCCGGAGATAGGTACTTGGGTACTCTGGTAAGCTGGAGACAGGTACTCGGCTACTATTTTGGGATACAGATAGGTACTCAGGTACTCTCAGGTACTCTGATGGGATGCAGATTGATACTCAGGTACTCTGAAGGGCTGCAGACAAGTACTTGGGTACTCTTATGGGGTTAAGACAGGTACTCGGGTACTCTTATGGGCTGCAGATAGGCACTCGGGTACTCTGATGGGCTGCAGATAGGTACTTGGGTACTTTGATGGGCTTGAGACAGGTACTCAGGTACTCTAATGGGCTGCAGATAGGTTCTTGGGTATTCTGATGAGCTGCAGATAGGTACTCGGGTACTCTGGGCACCAGATATGTACTTGGGTACTCTGGACTGCAGATAGGTACTTGGGTACTCAGCGCTGGAGACAGGTATTCAAGTACTCTGATGGGCTGGAGATGGGTACTCTGATGGGCTCAAAGACAGGTCCTCTTTATTTTCAATGGCTCTTTACCCTGATTTGGGATGGGCTGTGTCCCAAGCGACATGCCTTATCTCCGATCAGCGAGCTTAAACGGGGAGAACAGGCGGACATTATATGACGCCCACCTGGAGGAATGAGAGGTTCCCATAGGAAAGGGTTAAGAGAGGAAATATAGAAAAAATGAAACATTTTTAAAGTGCCTGATTGTAGATATACTCTGACACTTAAACAGCCACCTCCAATATACTGCCTTAAAGAGAAACTGAATTCTAGAAGCTGTGTTCCAAAAAGGCAGGCAGAAGGCAAATGGATGGTCATCAGTGTAGCCTGAGGTTCCCTGCAACTGATCTTTCTCCTTTACTAATGTAATTTGCCTTGTTCTGCATTGTGTCTGTGTCTCTCTGAAGGTAGCCATCTTGATAGAAGCAGAACTTTTCCTCCTCATGTCAGAACCTCCAGCAAGAAGAACATAGTGACATCACCAAATCTCACTACAGATCTCCTGAAACTAGCAGTCAGAGGCAGGAGTGCCTTAGAGCTCACAATTCAGATATACAGTTATGATGCTATAGGCACATGTATACCTAGGTACACTCACATACCAGGACATGTGCTGCTATTTTTCAGGTGGAGTTCCAGACAAAAAGTAAATTTTTTCAAAGAAGTTTCAAAGAAACAGCTATGACCTTCTTATGATAGGAAGGTCAGATAATGCCTCTACCACAAAAGGGCTTCTGGAAATCCTTCCAGCTTGGATCCTTCTAATATTGAAACAATGGTACTCATCACCTGAGGTGCCTCTATCAGGTCTCGGTCATAAGATTATATGTACTCAAAGGGAGAGAGAAATCCACATAGTGTGTACCCATAAAAACTTAAAATAAAGGAGGGGGCATGGCCACTGAGCTCCATTAAACGCAGCGCATTCTTTAAATGCATTGCTCCTATCAAGCATGGCCACATACTACTATGTGGTGACTTCAATCTCATTATGGACCCCCACCTGGACTGTAACTCACATAGGAAAGGTCACACAGCCTCACTGCATCATTTGCTCCACTTTGAATAGATGTTTTTTTTTTTTTAATTGTTTGTTTATTGAAAGTTTACCATGTTATACAATGATATAACAATATACACATATATTAAATGGAATAACATAAGAAAGAAGTCCATCTCAAGGAAACCACTACATCACATTCTATGAATAAACAAGGATAGGAATATTATAACTAGTGATTGACATATAAAATATACACATCTAGTGTAGGGGAGATAAAAGAAAGACCAGCATTAAATTATTCTAGGTATTGGTTAGCTACATGGACATCATGTCTGATTTGGTTTCTCCAAATTAAATTCAGAAGCATCCCACGGTTCCCATGTTTTATCGAAACTAGGAAGGGTTTCTTCAATAATAGCCGTAAGATGTTCCATCCTACGAATATCACCCGTGTTATTTAGAAATTGAGCAAAAGTAGGGGAGGCTTTGGTCAACCAGCATTGGGGAATGGCCCATTTAGCTGCTAGTAAGACGAAAGCCATCAACTTCCTATGGTGTTTGGACATTTTTGGAATCAGAAGGCCTAGCAGAAGGTTTATTGGGTGAAAGGGGATAGAGATGTTCAAGAGCTTCTCTAATGATGTGTGGATCTGTGTCCAAAAAGGCAATAGAACGGGGCAATCCCAAAATATATGATAATGTGTGCCTATGGACACACCACATCTCCAACATAAGCCTGAAGTTGTCAGTTTATGCTTCAGCAAGAAATCTAGAGTCCTATACCAAAACATACAGACTTTGTAGGCTGTTTCTTTGTGGGTCACACACCTGGATACTTTTGAAGTAGCTTCCCAAATCTCCCTCCATTCTTGTAGAGCAATAGGCCGATCTAAGATGTGGGACCATTTACGCATGTATGCGTGGGTGTGTTCTGTAATGGGGGGAATTTCTTGCAGTACTTTTATATGGTGGAGATCAGGCCGGGTTCATGAGGGCCTCTGGAGCATGTCAATTCAAATTGTGTGGGTATAGAAAGAGTCTGTTGTGGTAGTTTTTTGGAGAAAAAATGTTTAATTTGAAGAAATGAATAAAAGAGATTCCTCGGAATTCCATGTTTAGATTGTAGTTCTGAAAAGGTAAGTATTTTGCGTGTTATCGGATGAACTATATGGCGTAGCTGGAATATACCTGCTTTTGTCCAGGGCAACATGACTTCATAGGATAGGCTATCCGGAATGTCTGGATTAAAGGTGACGTTTATTAAAGGGGAACAATGGGATGTGAGTGAAAATTTGCCCGAACATTTTTTCCAAATTGAGAGGGTAAAGAGCATTGGATTTAGGCATATCTTGCGTAGTTGGGCGAAGGATTTATCCGTAGATGGCCATAATAAACTGCATGGATGGGCTGGGATTGTAATGCTCATCTCAATTTCGGACCAGCGGTTAGGAGCAAAACTAGATGTCCAAGAGGCTATAGCCCTCAAATGTGTAGCATAGTAATATTTGATTATATCCGGAGCTCCCAGGCCTCCTCTGTTTTGGGAAGTTAGAAGTACTGAGCTGGCTACTCTATGTGATTTATTATCCCATATAAAATTTAGAAAACTTCTCTGTAGGATTTTGAGTTGAGACGACGGAATCATCACTGGTAAGGTTTCGAAAAGGTATAAAAGTTTCGGGAGGATCGACATTTTAAGGACATTTATCCTTCCTAAGAGGGAGAGAGGGAATTTCGTCCAAGATTTCAATAAGTTGTTGATTTCAGTGAAGGAAAATTAGCTTGGAAAAGGGTGGAATACGAGGGGGTCAAATAGACTCCAAGGTATTTTAGTGACTTAGGACACCATCGGTAGTTAAAATGACCTTGTAGGGTCGAGAGTGCGTCTTCCGAGATATTAATAGGGAGTGCTTCTGTTTTGGTTGAATTGATTTTATAACCGGAAATATCCCCAAATAAGGCTAAAGTTGTGTGAAGTGAGGGAAGTGATATGTGAGGATGGGTTAAAGTTAAGAGGATATCATCTGCGAAGAGCGATAATTTGTATTCCCGTTGTCTCAACCGGACTCCACTTATGTCTGGATGGGATCTGATGGCCTCTGCCAGGGGCTCTAAGCTAAGGATAAAAAGAAGGGGAGATAGGGGACAGCCCTGGCGAGTACCATTAGTTAGAGTAAATGATGGAGATATGTGGGAAGCCATCTGCACTTGGGACGAAGGAGAGGAATAAAGTAATTTTAACGCTTGTACAAAGGGACCGGAGAAGCCATATTTACGTAAGATAGCAAACATGAATGACCAATTCAAGCGGTCAAACGCTTTCTGAGCGTCTAGGCTAAGAATCAAGGCAGGCTTCTTAGTTTTCGTCAGGAGATCAATGAGATTGATCGTTCTCCTGGTGTTGTCTCCTGCCTGTCTAGAGGGGACAAACCCGACCTGGTCCCTATGTACAAGCGACGGGAGGAGCAAAGAGAGTCTGTTGGCCAAAATTTTAGTGAAGATTTTATAGTCAGAATTAAGAAGGGCAATGGGTCTATAGTTATCAGGTAAAGAGGGGTCTTTCCCGGGTTTTGGAATGACTGTAATAAAGGCGTGGAGGAATTGGGAGTGGGGTATTGTACCTGACATTAGCGAGGAGAATAAATTAGCCATGTGGGGTAATAGGACTGGCAGGAAACCTTTAAAGTAGGGGTAGGAGAGTCCATCAGGGCCAGGCGCTTTATGATTAGGGAGTTGTTTCACTACTTCAGTGATTTCTTCCACAGAAATGGGGGCATTTAGGCCTATGCAATCTTCAGTGGAGATCGTGGGGAGTCTCAAGGATTCTACGAAGGAGTCAAATTTATCCTGGGTGAATTGAAAATTCGGGTCTGTTGATAAACAATTGTACAAGCCTTGGTAAAAGTCACCAAAGACCCTTGACATATTACGAGGGCAGTATGTGGGAACACCGTTAGACTGTATTAAATGGTCAGGAATGGATGTGTATGCTCTAGGTCTTAGTTTGTTAACCAACATTCTATGAGGCTTGTTGGCAAACTCATAAAACTTTTGCTTGGACCATAAATTGGATTTAGTAAACTTAGTCAGATCCAAGGATTTGATGCGGTTTCGCAGAGAGACCACTGCTCTGAGGCGAGTCACCGTAGGGAGGCTGAGTAGGCGTTTCTCTGCTTCAGACAGATTGTCTAGGAGGGACGTTCTCTGAAGCTCACGGTCACATTTGTAACGAGAGCCTACAGAGATGCATTCTCCTCCGAAAAAGGCCTTATGGGCCTCCCATAGGATGGACGCCCCAGAGACTGAACCTTCATTAAGTTCAAAGAATTCCTTCAACTTTCCCTGTAAGTGGAGATGTATTTCAGGTACCTTGAGAAGAGACTCATTAAGGCGCCAATGGCATGTTCTAGGTGTAGGTTTTGACAGAAGGATATCTAGGGTGATGGGTGCATGATCAGACCATGTTATAGAGTGTATTTCGGAATTCACCACATAGGGTAAAAGGGGGGCTGAGACAAAGAAATGATCTAGTCTAGTATATAATTTATGAGGTGGGGAATAAAAGGTAAATTGTTTGGCTAGTGGGTGTTTTATCCTCCACGTGTCAAACAGATTGTGGGATCTTATCAATTTCTGGAATGCCGTGGAAAGCCGCTGAACCTGAGGGGATGGAGCATGTGAAAAAAAGGCGAGTCTATCCTTAGTAGGTGACATACACATATTAAAGTCTCCTCCAATAATTAAATATGGTTGACAGTAAGACTGGAGTTGATCAAAGAAAATATCCATGAACCCAATCTGACCTGTGTTGAGTGCATAAACGTTGGCCAGGGTGAAGGAGACGTTATTCTGATCACAATTCAGGAGGATAAATCTGCCCTGGGGGTCAGCGTAAGAGGATTTTACCTGAATAGATGAGGATCGTTTTAACAAAATAGCTACCCCAGCCTTCCCAGAAGGGTCAGAGGCTATGAAGGCGGTAGGAAATTGTTTAGAAGCAAATTTAAATGTACCGTTTGTCTTAAAATGCGTCTCCTGGACCATGATCACATCAGCCTTTGAAGATTTGAACTCCCTCAACGCCAGCCAACGCCTGCGTATAGAGCCTAAACCCTTAACGTTACAAGAAAAAACACTTACAGCCATGTTTTAAATATGAGCACAAAGCAGTGGGAGCAATCACAATAGGGTGAAGATGTGTATACCATGATAAGTGGGAAGATGAAACATAGACAATATATGCATTCAGATGGACATGTAGAAAAAATGGCAAAAAAGCCTCTGTATACCAATATTGGATCAAAAAAAAATCCCTTACTAAAGTTTTAGGAAAAAGAAAACCAGAGAAAAAAAAAAAAAAGGAATAAAAAAATAGAAAAAAATAGAAAAAGAAAAAGTAAAACTAGAACCTGAATAGGATCAAAAAGGATCCGTAGTAAAAAGAAAAAAAAAATCTGAAATTTTTTTTTTCCCAGGAAGGTCACCCTTTTGGGTCGTGACCACGATGGAAAAAATGGAAAAAAGGGGGGGCATGTCAACCTACGAAATTAGATACGTAGGCTCGGCCCCATCCGAACATCAATTAACAGAACAATACACCTGTAACAAATAGATGGCTATAGAGTCGAGGATTATATGCATTGTAAGGCAACCAAAGTAGAACTGTGGACTTTGAACAGAAAGTCCGAGGCCGTGTAAGGTAAAAGAGGAACGTGGCCCAGCATGGTAAAGAGAAAACCAGATTCGAGTCAAATGGGAACTTCAGGTGAGACCCTTTGATGATGTTGCTCCTTGAGGAGTGGCAGGTGTTTTCCGCGGTCTTTGACGAACAGGGGTCCAGATGTTCGCAGGTGTGAACAGGATCTGGGAAGGTGGGATTTGGGGCTGGAGATCTTCATCCGGGATCGGGGGTAGCCCTAAGTTCCTGACAAAGGACTCACATTCCTGAAAGTCTCTCATTGAATGTTGAGACCCATCTTTGTTGACTGACAAGCGGAAGGGAAAACCCCATCTATAGGGGATTTGATGTTGTTGTAGGTGGGATGTAACTGGTCTTAGAGCTCGACGTTTTCCCAGGGTAATTGGAGATAAGTCGTTGAAAATTTGAATCTTCGCACCTTTGAACTCCACTCGGGATCTATTACGGGTAGCTACGGACAGAGCCTCCTTGCTCTCATAGAAATGAAAGCGAGCAATGATGTCCCTGGGATCGGCACCTGGAGGGGGCTTAGGAGCCAGTGATCTGTGGGCCCTGTCAAGTCGCCAGTCTATGTCAGGAATGTGGGGGGCAAGCGTTACAAAGAGGTCCAAGAGATAGGGGCGAATTTCCTTGTCAGGGACATTTTCAGGAACCCCTCGGATCCATAGATTCTGACGCCTCTCCCTGTTTTGGAGATCCTCTTGTTGCGTCTGTAGTTGTGTAACTGAATTTTTTAAAGTGACGTTTTCTTCTTCCAGTGCATGTATATAGTGGACCATGTCCTCAAACTTGGACTCCAGTGTATCTGTGCTCTCCCCCAGCTGGTCTATCTCACCCCTAAGTTCATGAGCAAGTTTGCTTACTTCTTTGGTGATGGTCTGGGTGATGCCGTGGAGCAAAGCTTGCAGCTTGGTGTCCAGCACGTCTACTGTCACAGGTTGAGACATATTGGTGGGGGGAACAGGTAGGTGGGTAGATCCTGAATGATGGGGCTGGTCTGTGGTGGGTGAAGAGGAACCAGCCAGTGTGTTCATATTAGACATGATCGTATCAGTTAGGACCGCAGCGTATGATGGAATATTTGGAGTTGGGGATTGCGGCTTACGGAGAAAGTGATCCATAGACTGGATGGGCTTGGTTGCGTTCTGTGAATTGTGACCTCGATATACGTGCCTCTGATCACCGATCTTCCCCAAAAACCAGTCGGGGTGTAGCTAAGTGAATCCCCGAACAGTGGATATAACTCCCGGGTCTGTGGTTGCTAAAGTAGCATAGCGGGGTGTTTTGATGTACGGATGAGGGCCAGAGCCTAGGTTTTAGGTGTCCGCCATTTTAATAGGCTATGGTTGCAACTGTCCACCTTTCCAATAGAGGTGGCTTTTGTGAAGGTTGCTTTAGCAGATCAGCTGAGGGTAGAGGTGACTGGGTGAGGTTGTGCTTTGTCCACATTCACATACCGCTCTGGAAGAGTGATGAAAGGGAGAATGAGTAGGTGTAGAGGGAGTCCCAATATGGCCGCCGGCTTCTGGGTGTAGGCCGAAGCCGTGGCCTTTCCTAAAAGGCTGCCGCCTGAGTGGATGCCGCTCCTATCTGGACTTCGTGTAATCTACTGGGCACAGGGGATGAATCAGCAGATGGACGCTGACAGGGTCTTCCGCTATACAGGGAGGAGGTAGGAAGGTTGTTGTTACTCACTGTGGCCACTGATGAGCCCGGAAGCTGGAAAGGCAGGCCGCAGGCTTCGGCGCGGTATTAGGCCTTGTGACGAGCGGAGCTCAGATATCCTCCGGTGGATCCCAGATAGCCGATTGTCACTGTAGGGACAGCCGATGTCCGCCGGGGGTGAAGTGGATATGTTCTTTGGGATGGCTATTGAATCCCCTGCAGGACGTAGAGAGCAAAGGAGAAGGGACCGCAGGCCTCAAGATGGCGGCGAGCCTCGAGGCCGGATAGCAGAGGACCGTCACAGGGTAAGCTCGTCCGAGCCAGATATGCTCCCAATAGGCAGATGTAATTGTTGCCTTCAATGTCCTGAAGGATATGCCTGAGCAAGTGGTGTAAACTGGGGCGCAGCAGTGGCAGGATGACTGTGGATTGTCCCCGATTGTGTGGAGCTCCACATACACACGTCTGCTCAGCTTCGCGTCTGGACACGCCCCCCTGAATAGATGTTTGATGTCTAGAAATGCCAACATGCAAGCGAAAGAGACTACATCTTTTTTCTCATCATAGATAAATGGTTATTGCTCTGCATTTGGTGTAGTTTAGATGTTCAGTGTAGAATCTATATTCAGGCAGTGTAGTATATATAATATAGTGTATTGAAGTGGTAAAGGGGAAACCTGCGCCAAAATAAAAAAAATGGCTTGGGGCACCCCCAAAATCCATACCAGGCCCTTCAGGTCTAGTATGGATTTTAAGGGGAACCCCGTGCTAAAATGTAAAAAAAAAGTGGCGTGGATCCTTACCAGGCCCTTCAGGTCTGGTATGGATTTTAAGGGAATCCCGCACCAAAATAAAAATAAAAATGGCGTGGGGGTCCCCCTCAAAATCCATACCAGACTCTTATCTGGCAGGCCGCCGGAAAAGAGGGGATGAGATAGCCCCCCTCCTGAACCATACCAGGCCACATGCCCTTAACATGGGGAGGGTGCTTTGGGGTCCCCCCAAAACACCTGTCCCTATGTTGATGTGGACATGGGCCTCATCCCCACAACCCTTTCCCTGTGGTTGTGGGGGTCTGCGGGCAGGGGGCTTATCGGAATCTGGAAGCCCCCTTTAACAAAGGGCCCCCCAGATCCTGGCCATTTTTTTCAATTTTGGCATGGGGTTCCCCTTAAAGTCCATACCAGACCTGAGGGGCCTGGTATGGTTTTTAGGGGGGGACCCCACACCATTTTTAAAAAAAAATTGGCCCGGGGTTCCCCTTAATATCCATACCAGAACTGAAGGGCCTGGTATGGACAAGGGGGGGAACCCACACCGTTTTTTTCAATGATTTTTTATGTATATTGCCGGGATCCGACAATACATTGCAGCCGTGAGCAATATTGAATTACATTTTTTCCTTTAGAAATGTCATTTTGCTGCAGGACTGTTATGAACATGGGAAAATGCATTACTTTACAGGCAGACTAAAGGGTCCCCCCAGGCATGATATTTAAAGGAATATTTCATTTTTTTTGTTTCACTTTAAGCATTATTAAAATCACTGCTGCAGAAAAAACTGCAGTTTTTAAAACTCTTTTTTTGCATTGATACATGTCCCCTGGGGCAGTACCCGGGTCCCCAAACTTTTTTCATGGCAATAACTTGCATATAAGCCTTTAAAATGAGCACTTTTGATTTTTCATGTACGTGTCCCATAGACTTTAGACTTTAGACTATTTCGACTTTTCGCGTGTTCGCACAAATTTTTTGCCTGTTCGCATGTTCTGCTGCTAACTGAACCGGGGGTTGTTTGGCTCATCCCTACTGCTTATAGACTGGCCAAATTCTCCCCTTTCCTATCACCTATGTGTTGGTGTAACTGTGGGCAAACAGGCCACATGCTACACATACTCTGGGATTGCCCTAGCCTGACCAGTTTTGGAGACAAGCAGTTTGCATACTATCTTCACTACACAGATTTTCGCCAACCGAGAACCAGGTCTAGTTCTCCCTAATCTTGGTATAGACATGTATCCACAACCCCTTAGACCAATAGTCACTCACATGCTTCTTGCAGCTCGTTGCTCTGTACTCAGGTAATGGAAGTCAGATGATTCCCCAAATGTCTCTGCATGTCTCTGTCGTAAGCATGGTACAATTAAACTACTTATACAAATGTCTGCTGGTGACCAACTCCCTCATACGTACCAAGTTCATCTAAGTCTGGTCAATCTGGATGAATAGGAGTAACTAGCCCTAGGAGATACACCCATACCAGACATATGCAGTTAGTTCTACACACCTGTTATACCCAGTTTAACTGTTTAAGCTGACTCCATAACTGTCATATATGTTATATACTGACATGAGTTATGCTCTACTGAATTTAACCTGCATATAACTTCTATTAGAGATATCCCTGCATTGTACATCATCCCTTGTTTATGAAACCTTTATAATTCAATAAAAACTACTGATTAAAAAAAACTTAAAATAAAGTCCAGGGAAGCAGTTGCTTCTCTTCATGGACTGTAACAGTACTGTAACTTTAGTGCATGGGATCTGTGTGCATTCCTTCAGCCCAGAGTATACTGTTCATCCCAGCTTGATCTCTTCTATGTACGTCAGTGGGACAAGAACCCATATAGGCACAGGGAGAACATGCAAACTCTCATTCTAAAAAAAATAAAAAAATATTCTGGAGTATTATCTTTCACTTTTGGGATGGTAAAGGTCTCTGACTACTGCTTCTTTATTTTTATTTTTTGCTATTAGCCCTTTAATGTGATAAAAACTCTTGCCCATGCCACTAAGTCACCTTGACTTGAATAGGGCTCCAGTGCACTCAGCAAGCCTTGCAGTCACCCGTGACATAAATACTCACCTTTTAAAACATAACAATATCTCACTCATTTTATTATATTGTAGTCTTTTAGCTCTGTTTGCATACAATGCCTGTTACTTTCTGATTAGAAGCTTTTTGCACCTTTCATCACTGCTGTCATTCCGTCCACATTATTTTGCACACTTACACCTCATTAGTCAGTTTGTGATTTCTGACACTAATTACTGCTCTGATAACCTGCCAACTGCTATAAATAAAACATTTTCATTTCCAGGGCTACAGTAAGGGAGGAAAATCTTAAAACCAGAACAGGTCCTGCTGAAAAAATGGATTGCTCCTGAAAAGTAGAGACATCTGGTCAGTCTACTGGGGTCTGACAGAATACAATAAACACAACAAAGTGTATTAAAAGAGTGTCTGTAATAAGTACTGTCTATGGTGCAACATAATAATAGCTAGTCAGATTAAATTCT
Organism: Lithobates clamitans; assembly: GCA_037952925.1. Lineage (NCBI taxonomy): Eukaryota > Metazoa > Chordata > Amphibia > Anura > Ranidae > Lithobates > Lithobates clamitans. The sequence goes on from JBBGZY010000152.1 coordinate 1,349,835, forward strand.
TGCTGGAAAATAACACTTGGAGAAAAATAGTGTAGAGGCTGTGCAAAAATACCAGTGATTGCTGGTAAGAAAATTCACAAATAAAGTTTGTGGAGCAGATAATGGAATTATGAAGAAATGCCAGTGGATGGACACTCAAACTTTGAACTAAAATAGACAGAATTGGAGTATTTCTTTTTGCTATATTCTAATGCTGTTTAATTATATGTTTCAAAAGTCATTGCTCTCACTTTTTCTCTAGTTCTTGTATAATTATGTGATGGCCTTTTCTGACACACTTATGCCGCGTACACATGATCGCACATTCTGACAACAAAATCCATGTTTTTTTCCGACGGTTGTTGGCTCAAACTTGTCTTGCATACACACGGTCACACAAATCTTGTCGGAAATTCTGAAAGTCAAGAACGCGGTGACGTACAACATGTACGACGAGCCGAGAAAAATTAAGTTCAATAGCCAGTGCGGCTCTTCTGCTTGATTCCAAGCATGAGTGGAAAACTCTGTGCGTCGGAATTGTGTACACACGATCGGAATATACGATACAATATTTTGTTGTCGGAAAAATGGAGATCCAGATCTCAAATTCTGTTTGTCGGAAATTCCAACGGAAAATGTCTGATGGAGCCTACACACAGTCGGAATTTCCGACAACAAGCTCCCATCGAACATTTCCCGTCTGAAAATCCGATCATGTGTACGCGGCATTAAACTGATTTAGAATTAGGATTTGAGAATGTTCATGCAATAAATTGTGTAAATATTCACTTCATGCAAATGAAATAAGTAAACATATTTTTACATAATTGGATGACTGAAGAGAATATTTGCACATTTTATTGTGTAAATGTTCTCATATCCTTTTTTTTTCTTTAGTTTCAATAATTTTTATTTGGTTTCTGAAAAGGTAACATACATTGCATATGACATCATGGATGCAGCCATCTTGATATGAAATAGACAAAGTATAACAATATACTTAAAAACATTATAGTGTCAGATGACTATAATTATAGAAAGAAAGAAAGAAAGAAAGAAAGAAAGAAAGAAAGAAAGAAAGAAAGAAAGAAAGAAAGAAAGAAAGAAAGAAAGAAAGAAAGAAAGAAAGAAAGAAAGAAAGAAAGAAAGAAAGAAAGATAAGGATAAGAAAAAGAGGAGTGCACAGAGAAATGGAATATCAAAAAGGTATTTAAAAGCAGTACGGGGCATATATCAGGACTTCAAAATTATACAAACTTCAAAATTATAGGAGGGTATTCATGGAGCTCTGGGGGACCTATGCTGGGCACCAGAGGGACCATGGTTTCTACATTATTTCAAAGGATTGGAAGGATTTTTGTTGGAGGGCTATCGATTTTTCCCATAAGAAGTGTAGGTGGGTGGTGTGTAACACCTCTAATGGGTTAGGGGCCAGATCTTCTTTCCAATGCCTGATAATAGTTAATTTAGCAGATAATAAAATATTAGCTATTATACCACGATACATAAGAGGAAATTTGTCAATACCCAGGTTGAGAGATGCCAATACGGGGTTAGTAGGGGTTAGAATAATAGTTTAATAGTTATTTCTAATATGATATGAAACATTTTCTGCCAGAAGCTACAGATGCTGTTGCAAGACCATAAGATATGCATAATATTACCCAGGACGCCATATCCACCCCAGCAAAGTGAAGAGCATGTGGAGAACATTTTGGCCAGTCTGCATGGGATAAGGTACCACCTGAGGGAGACTTTTAGAAAAAGGGAGAACCCCCTACGTGGGGAGGATGGCATCCGAATAGAGAGGACTTTGAAAATGGGAGATTACAGGAAGGTCACCTATTCTAATTGACTGTACATTCAATGGGTCAAGAAGGGCAGCATTAAGGCTAAGATACCTTTGACACTCATCACATTGAATATACGTTCATTTAACTACCTCACTGTATTCTGTATATCACCCTGATATATGACCAACCATCTCTCGTAAGATACTCCTCCCTTTGACCTTGGGGTGGCAGTGTCAGGAGGCCTCCATTTGACTCAATCTTCCACAGTGTTCCGCTGTTATTCCTGCTTGTATAGCGCAGTATACATTGCACTAACCCCGTGCTTACCTTTTGAAAATATTCCTGACAAAGGGATGAAACCAGAAATGCGTTGGATACTGGAGCTTTTGGAGCTTGGAGAGTACTACTATCTAAACATATTTGTATGCTTGCTGTGAAGTTATACTATGTTTTGTTTGTTTTTTGTGACATGTGTGAGTGATCTAATTTCATATGTATAAATAAACGCTTTTTTACTCTACTCTATGTTAGTGGCCTTTAAAATCCCACATAGGGTGTTCTTCTATTCTTCTATACATCAGGGATGTGGCAACAATTCACCACTTTCTGACTTGGTGAAAACATATACAGAGAGAGGTTTTTAAGGCTATTCCCTAATGGTTTACACAACATGTGATAGAGTGTGAGTACCAAATAGCTTGGGTTCATTTGTGATCAGAAAATGAGGCTTGAAGATCTGATTCCCATTGGAGCATTTGTTTTGTTTTGCTAAAATGTTATATATGAGAGAGGTTCCTTTTAGCGACTTTTGTAGGATTGGAGATAAGCTGCCAAATATTGGGGTGAACATTAATAGTGGGAGGAGGAAAGGTGGTCAAGAAACAATTGATATGGTATAAAGTGAAGAAGGTGGAGTCCTTATTTATTAATAAGAATCTCTGGAGAGCCAAGATGCTCCTTGGGATGAAAATCTTCCAAAGAGTTAAAGTAACATTTTTTCCAGCTTGCTAGTTTAATGTCTGGGATTAAGTGTTCTAGTGTCGCAAGCGGTGCATTTTTAACAAGGTGAATTGAGTATTGAAAGGAGAAATGCACCATCTTCCTCCAAGCTTGAATGGACACCTTGGTGGTAGGTAGATGTTCCAAGCATCCGCATACAGTAATGAGTAGAGGTTAGGAGTTTTATTGATCCCTTTTTCTATATCTAACCATATCGGTCCAAGAGAAGGGTTGAACGAGTGTTTCAAGTAGTCTAGATGTACTGCCATAATATAGTCTTGTAGATCTTACATACACATACCACCCATCTTTCTGTGTTTTGTTAGGGAGGCGTGAGAAAAACATGCTCTCTCTCCCTGCCAAATAAAGCTTATCATTGAGGAAGTGAGAGTTTTCAGACATATCTCCTTTAGAGGTGTATGTATGGATCGGAATACATACGGAATTTGGCTAAGGATCTGCATTTTATACGCTGCTAATCTTCCAACCCATGATATCTCCACGCATGCTAGCTTCTTCAATTCTGCCTCAATTTGGGATATTAGAGGTTTATAATTGGCCTTTTCTAAAGAGGCGAAGGAAGGGGTGACTGTTATATCAAGGTAGGAAATACTGGATTCGGACAACGAGTACAGGAAGTTCTTTTTTAATTTGAATATGATAGGTTTGGGGATGTTCAGGTTCAAAATTAAAGATTTTGAGTGGTTGACCATGTAGTAAGCTAAACCACTAAATTCAGTTAGGATTGAATGTGCTTGTGAGAGTTTGAGTATTTGTTAGCATTAAGATAATGTTGTCTGCAAAAAGATATATAATATGAAGCCTTTTCATGAAAAGGAACCCTGTTATCTGTGGGTGTAATCGGATCTTCTCTGCCAATGGTTCTATCATCAGATTGAAAAGTGTTGGAGATAGTGGGCATCCCTGTCTTGTACCATTGGATATGTTGAATGGTTTAGAAAGTAAGCTTGCTGTGTACACCTGGGCCGGTGGAGAGGAATATAGTGCCAAGACAGCCGATAAGATCATCACCTAAAAACCAAATTTCTGAAGAACTTTTGACATGTAGCCCCAATGAACTCGGTCGAATGCCTTCTCTGCATCTTTGGAGAGCAGCAGAGAAAGCGTTCGGCTGCGCTCCACAAAGTACACAGTGTTGAGTACACACCTAGTGGCATCAGAAGTGTATCTACTGGGAACAAACCCTGTCTGGTCCGGCTGGATCAAAGAGGGTAGTACAATTTTTAATCTCTGCGCTAGGATCTATGCATACAATTTGATATATGTTAAGTAGAGAAATCGGTCTAAAGTTAGCCAGACAAATTAGGTTTTTAGTCGGTTTGGGAAGAGTAACGATGTGCGCTCTCCACATCTCTTGCGGGAACCTTGTTCTATTTGCTGCAGCATTAAATAGTGTGGTTTAGTATGGGCTTAGGAGGGAGGAAAATACTTGATAATATTCATTGATAAATCCACCAGGGCCGGGGGATTTCCCACATGGCATAGATTGAATTGCTTTTTGTATTTCCAATTTGGAAAGAGGTTTAGTTCCTCAAGATCAGCAGGAGTCAAAGAGGGAAGTTTGAGTTCTGCTAAGAAGGCAGAGATCACATCAGATGAGGGTTGGATAACTGAGGGATCATCTTTTATGTTATAAGGTGTCCCATAATAATCTGCAAACGTGTCTGCAATTTGTTGGGGATTGGACACTTTCTGTTTAGTGACGGGGTAAGAGAGGGAGGAAATTTTAGTTTTAATTCTGTGGGACTAGTCGGGAGGCTAGAAATTTCCCCCCTTTATTATGCTAGGAGTAAAATCTTAATCTGAGCTGGCGTAGTATATGCTTGTGTTTTTCTTGCAGAAGGGAGCGAAGTTCTAGGCGAAGCTTAGCTGGCTGTGATGGTATGTAGAAAGAAAAGCTTGGCACGGACAGCGAAGCACATTGGTGACGTTACGGCTCTGCGCCACGCTTTGCTGTGCATGCCAAGCCTCTTTCTGGTTCCCTCTCCACGGCCGTGCTACCAGAGGAGACTGACAACATCACGGCACTGTTTGTAACAGGACCTGGCGTCCTCCTTTCCCCTCCACTGGAACCCACACATGCCTGGATGCTTCTACATACCATCACATCTCAGTTCTGTGTGCCAAGGAGAAGAACCGCTGTGCCCCACCACCCCACATCATCCTATGTGGAATTGCCAGCCGTTTGTGGACATGCTGAAGCTTGCAGTCCCTCTCCTCTCATCCAGAGACATGCCTGAATGCAGATATGCTATCTTCCATGTGAGTGGACATTATTTTTTATAATAAATGTTTATTCATACATACTCAGAGGCGCCCCATTTTCCTTGTTTTTACAGCAATAAGAACACCTCTCTTTTTAGAGGAAAACTTAGCAGAAAAAATAAAGGAAAAGTCCTTGTGTTAGAACTTTGGAGCAGCTGATGCCTTGAAGTGGGTATCTTGGACGATGATTATATCGTTCTTGGATTTAGTGGTTTCTTCCCATAGGGAGAAGCGTTTGGCAGGATGGTTTAACCCATGGGCATTGATAGATAGCAGCTTAAGGGATATTGGGGTAGTAGAAGTAGTTGATGTTGGTCTTAGCCTTCCAGACCGGGAACTGGTGAAGAACATTGATAAACATACCTTAAAGTAGAATAATGTTCTAATGTCACACTGAAGATAGTAGGAACAAGTTGATTCACAATGCTTTAGAGGAGACAAGGGAGAAAAAACTCAGAGGTCAACAGTATGAAACTGGTAGCCATTTTGAATTTGTATCGAACAATGTGTGAACCGATGAAAAAGGAACAGTAGAAATAAAAAAAGAAAGATAAAAGGTTCAAATAATTTAAAATGGTTAAAAAAAGATTTGAGCACAGTGCAGCTTAACTGCAGTATGTGGGGAAAATAAAACTTGCTGGTGAGCAGTAAGGGTACACTTATGACTCCAGGGGAGTCTGGCCTAAAGGACATTGTTAGTACTTAGGTGATGTTGCCCAACGGCAGTTGCTTCTTGTTGTAACGGGTGTCCGAGCTCTTTCACGATTCCCTGGGTGGCTTGAAGGAGATACGAGAGGAGTATGCATCAGGTGGATCCACGGGAATGATATTCCATTCTTTCAAAAGATGGAACCTTTTGTTGATTGTATTGATAATAGAAGTAGAGCTATCTCAGGTGACCTGGAATGTGGCAGGATATTTCCATTGATAGCCGATATCATGGTTCCTTAAGGCTTTGGTAATGGACAGCAGGTTTTTGCACCTTTGTAGCGTATGAGCAGAGAGATCAGGTAGCACTTGGATGTTTGTAGCCTGTATGGGGAGGTGATCCTTTTTGCGGAACTCTGTAAAAATAGATTCTTTTGCTTGAAAGTAGTGCATCCGCATTAGGACATCCCTAGGAATTTCTTGAGGAAGAAATGAGGGTTTAGGAATCCTATGAATTCGATCTATTGTTAGATCTTCTGGTAATAGTGACGGTGCAACAGCTTGAAAGAGGTCATGGACATAGTGAGGTAGCTTAGAGGGTTGTACAGATTCAGGAATGCCTCTAAGTTTTAGATTGTTATGTCTAGAATAGTCCTCTAAGTCAGCTAATTTATTTATCAGCCATGCAATGTCCTCCGAATGGGACGTGAGAGCGTCCACCATGTCGTTATAGGAGTCTATGCAGGCCCCCATAGAGTCTTCTAGGTGATTAACTCTCTCCCCCAGATTTTGTATATCATCTGTGCATTTTCGCAAGCAAGCAAGCATATCTGCCTGGAGGGAGGAGCGCAGGGAAAGGAGAATGTCTTTCATGAGGATATCAGTCATGGGCTGTCCCACTGTAGGTAATGAGGCAATTGGGTCAGGGTTAGGAGTTGTTTTATGGGTCACATACCTCCATGCAGGGCCCTGTGGTGTCATTTGCATCTGAGTTTCTCTGCGGCCTTGATTTAGCCAGAATGCTGGTGCTAAGAGATGTTGGGAGCAATCTGCCACTATTTTCTGTGGGACCAGCCCCATTTTCAGCTGTCTGTGGGAATATAAATGTTGCTGCCACTAGAGGACCGTCTTTGGTCTGGTGCAATTGTCTCCCGCCACCATTTTGCTTAATATTTTTCCAGATCGTTGTGAAGAAACCGTAGAGATTCTTAAGCTGTGGCTCCTCTCTGTGCTGGTGGGACATCCTCAGATGGTAGAGGGGATGTTCAGAGCCACGTATATGTGCGGGTACCACGCTGGGACGTGGGAGAAGGCTGAATTCCCTGGATGGGCTGAGGAGCTGGAGAGTTAAAATGCCATCCCAGAAGGCATTCTCCATGCCCCCTATTCTCACATCCTTTGCTATCCTCTAAAATTTTTCTTAACCAATGGGAAAGAAAGGAAAGAAGATGTTTTATCTCATTATCTGTTATGAAGGAAAGAAAAACATTTAAACCATGAATGATAATTCTGTTTGGCACAAAAGATAATGGACTGAAGGTTTACCCTAGCTTTTTAAATAAGTATCAAATACTTTTATGACCATTCTCAACTCTGTGACTCTTCCTTCCTCTTCCCATTCCATCTATAACCATGTATAGGCAAGCTGAATGTACCAATCAAGCTGTTCAACTGTGTACTGTAAGGCTACATGTACACTAGCCTACTATGACCGTGGCTGCTGGAAAACATGGCAAAAATGCAAACTGCTTTTTTTATCGTGATTTTGTGGCAATTTTGCCGCAATTTGCTTCTACCTGCGGCTGGCAGTCAAAACTTTCCTATCCTGAATGAGAAAATTGAGTACTGTCCGTGATACTTTTTTTATTTGCACTAACATACAATTTTTCAGGATGAACTTTCGGGGTGTGTCCCCTTCTTCAAGGTCCAAGCAGTACTGATTCACAAAAATTTTAGCAGAAGGAAAAATGTTAAAACAAAAAAAAAAATTCTCTGAGGAAAAGGAAAAAGAAAAATAAACACATACAAATCAATGTGTATAGCAATGGTAATAAAGCTATCAGCAAGTGAGATAAGACAGAGGGGAAGCTATAAACTGGGGGGGGGGTGATAGTCACAGAGGGGGTCATAAAACTGTAGTATAAAAGTGTCAAAAAGAAGTATCATTCTTAGTTAAAACATTTACCTTTCCTGGATAGTTCTTGATTTGATTGTAGCCGTATTAGTGCAATTGTGACAGAGAAAATTGAGTACTGTCCGTGATACTTTTTTTATTTGCACTAACATACAATTTTTCAGGACAAGCTTTCGGGGTATGTCCCCTTCTTCAAGGTCCAAGCAGTACTGATTCACAAATTTTTAAGCAGAATGTTAAAGAAGAAAAAAAAAAAAAAAAAGAAATCCAAACACATACAAATCAATGGTAATAAAGATAGCAGCAGAGTTAGTGAGATAAGACAGAGGGAGAGCTAGGGGGGAATGCAGGGGGGGATACTAGTCACAGAGCGGTCGTAAAACTTTAGCATAATGTGTAAGGAAACCAATATCTAAATTCAGGTCATTATTCTTCGTGTCAAAAAGAAGTATCATTCTTAGTTCAAACGTTTTCCTTTCCTGGATAGTTCTGAAATTCCCTTTAAGAACTAAGACATTGAGGTCTTCTATAGTGTGGTCCGATTGTGAGAAATGATGTCCCACAGGTGTTCATAACCTGTCTTCTTTATGTTCTGTGATGGTATGCCTGTGCAAATTCATCCTCGCTTGCAACTTCTGTCTTGTTTCACCAACATAAGATCCTTTGCTGCACCTTTTGCATTGGATGAGGTACACAACATTACTTGAGGTACAGCTGTAAGATCCCATGATATTGAAGGGATAAGGAAAAGCAGGAGCCCACTATGAACACCCACTGAATAGTGAAAATGTAGAGGTAAAAATGTAATCCTGAATGCAAATCTTCCGTGTTCAGGAAAGGGCGGTTTAATCTTACCTAAATGTGGCAGCTCCTAAACTCTGCTAAAAGCCTATGTGGACACATGCTTTTATGGAGTTGAGTTTAGGAGCTTTGACAAAAAAAGCCAAAAGCTCCTAAACTCAAGAAGCCTTTAGGAATAAAATTCTATTGAACAGTAGTTCAGTACATCCAAATGTGTATGAAAGTATGTGGAGAAAGTACCTAGATCAATTTAATATTTAAGCATAACTCCTTTCAGCACTGTTTGTATGCGGAAAGGCCTATTTGATTTAACTCTTTTTTCTCCTCATGAAATTCCACAAAACTTTTATTATACATAGGAATGTGTTACTGATAGTCAGCAGCATAATGTGTGGGTGGAGATCTTCCACTCTTGGCTCACCTAATGCCTTGTACTTGGTTCATATGCAGAAATCCACACATCTAACCAGCTATAGTACAAATCTTATGTAAAAATATAATGGCAACAAAAGTGCTTTGCTATGCTTGATAACACATAAAGGCTACCTGCTGCAAAGACAGGGGGGGGGGGGGGGACAAGGAAAAGCAGGAGCCCACTATGAACACCCACTGAATAGTGAAAATGTAGAGGTAAAAATGTAATAGAACTTTTTGCACAAGATATCATAAAAAAGAAGAGAAACAATAAAACTGTGCTAGTGAAGAGAATATCATTTTACAGCGTGTCCATGCTTCTAACTTTAAAGAAAAGAGGGAAATTTTCAATTTAGATTTTTTTTTTCCAGGAAGGTTAGTTACTAGAATGTGTATACAATGATTCCTTTTAAAGGCATAGGGGGTCCATTTAAAACTCTATTTATGTGTCCAGGTGCTGGAATACAGCTTTTTGCTATTATATTGAATGTTGTGTAGCACTATCCCTTCCAGACAGCAGAGGAAGAACTACTATATAGCCAAAAAAGTCTATGGATTCATGTGCAGAATGCTGAGGATCATGGGTTGTGAAGACCAGGAAGCAAGCCATATTGTGGAGTTTATGGGCCCTTTGCACTATAATTCCCAAGAGACACTGGGGCAAGGTGAAGCAAGGGAGCTGCTTTTTCTCTTGGCACCAAGGGAATCAATGAGAGCACATCTGCTGCCAAATGACCAGACTGCTGAGAGGCCAGACCAGCACATACACCAAGGCAGCAAAGACAGCAGTGCTTGCATCAGCACCATTGCTGCAGGGAGACCAGAGCATCCTTTCACCCCCCTATGTCCCACCACTTAAGCATTCTTCTGGAAACTAAGTGGGCCCCCTTTATACAGTGAGAGTTCTCATCTGCACCACAAGGACTGGAGTTACATCAAGTGTACATCACCTCTACTGCATCTTCATTGCACCTATACTGCACCTTTACTACACCTGTACTGCACCTCTATATCACCCTTATCACATCTCTACTGCATGCTGGTTTACTAAAACTATTGTTAAGTGCACCAATGATTCCAAAAGGACCCCAATGATAGCCAGCAGAAGAACAACTAAGAACTGCACTGCCAGTAAAATCATCCTGCAAGCCGCCTTTGTTCTCTTCTTCTTTCCTTCATTTCTACAGTGCACATCCAGTCAGTCTGGGCCTAGTATATTCATCAAATATGCACTTTGGTAATATGGTTTCTGTGTTCAGTAAATTAAGTTTTCTTGCTGCCCACTGCTGTACTTTACAAAAACAGCAGAAAGAAGGAGCTTGGGTCAGTGTGATAGTAAAAGCAAGTAACACTTTATTCAGATACACTTACATAAAAGTATTTTGCAAGCTGCACACAGGGGGGATGTGGATCACCAATCAAGCAGTCAGCCGTTATGAGGGATGAGAAGACCACTGTGGGGATAAGCTCAGACCTGCTGTATGGAGGTATATAACTGCCAGTGACTCCAGCTCTCACACCTGCTCTCACAGAGCTAGCAAGAGACCAAATCAGGATGGGGCAGGCCGCAATGCATTTCTAAGGCACCGCCTCCTTCTTCAGGCAAACCCACCCCCCTCTAGTGGGGAAAATTTATACTGTCTGGACGGAATTAAAAAAACACCCAATCAGTGCAGAGACTGGGTGTGGCTAGTCGCCCGATCAACAGGCAATACTGGCCATCTTTTTTAGCTGTAATCCAATCTCCAACATGCATACCCATAATATACCTATATATAATATATATAAACTATATATCTATAGCTCAGGGGGCAACAAGTTAAAAAGTATATTAAATAGAATAAAGGAAAATGGGCACGATTATAAAAAATCCTTAAAAATTACGAAAAATGTCTTCTGATCCGAGTGAACTGCTGCATATGATAGTATTTTATAATAAATGGTAAAAAATCTATTATTAACTATATAAAAGGTGACTTCAAATAAAATAACCTATTATGATCAATACATGATTTATTACACAAAAAAATACAAATTATATGTAGCGGGCACCTATTTTTAAGCAGGTGACCTTTTTTGTTAGCTTCTGTTACAGGTAAATTTAAACAGGCTGATGCTATTGCAGCAGGCCTGTTTTGTTTGATTTCCATGTGGAGTGACAGGTGGTTTATGTGTTGGTCTCGGCCAATCATTAATTTGCTTGGTAATCCCAGGACTCTCATATAAAAAAGGGGTCACATGGTGTCCGGGGGGAGTTGGAGTCCAGTCCTGCTCTGAGGAGCGAGAGAGCAAGCCTGGTTCCCGGAGGGGAAGTTAGAGACTTTCCCCTTCGGGGAGCCAACAGAGCTTCACCTTAGCGAGAAGGGTGGAGGTCCGGTCCTTATGGAGGAATAGACGACATCTTGCCACGTGTAGTCGTAGTTGTCGTAGGCCGCCCCTGCGGGAAGGGGAACGAGCCACAAAGAGATAGAGAGAACTGAGGATCATTGCAGATGAAGTAGCAACAAAGCGGAAAGAAACTGGGTGATCGATCATTTATGAGTGGCACATGGACTATTGATCACGTGAGTGAAAGCCCAAGGGAAAGGTACTACCAAAGACTGAGGGTTGTTGGTGCACAAGTCAGAAAGATGGGCAGTAATGGCCTATGACTTTGAGTTCAGCATTGCCCCGGGATTCCAATCAGTCAAGCGGGAGGAGTTATACAAGATAGACTTTCCTTTAGCTTAACTTGGAAGTACAATGTAGGTGGGAAGTAGTGGTAAAGAGGTAGCGGTGAAACTGCAAGCACACATGTAGAGATATGGATCGTTCTTTTAAAGTTATCCAGATGAAGAAGTTATTCAGAGTGACTCTTTATCAAATCATTCTCTATCAAATCTACTTCCATCGTCCCTGATTGAAGAGAGCATTAAAAAATTATCTCTTAACTGTCCGCAACTATACTCAGATTCTCCTGTATGATTTATTGAAAGGTGACAATGTAACAAAAGAGCGTCTCAAAGGAAGTCCTTCTCCCATCCCAGTTTATGTTGATGAATAAAGCATTAAGGACTGTGACTTTTAAATCTATGTGCTGCGAGGGTTGAGTAGTAAACGTGAATTACAGATATAGTAGATATTCAACCGCTCCTTCGGGGGTAAGTGCTACCTGTAGGGGCATCATCCGAGATATTTGTTTCATGTTTGCCGCTAACCATCTCCCATAGCAACGAAAATCTGCATTCAGTGATTGTTGCCAAGATAGCCTGCAGTATAAGAGTACCTGCCGCCAGGGGTCGCTGGGGAGGACTTTGAAAATGTACAGCTACAGTTCCTTGCACACTGAACCAACAAGTGAAGGGTGAAATCACGCCCCAGAGGAAAAAGTTTCAGTGTTCAGCGTGCCACGCGCCAGAGCAAGATGGCGGAAGGTGTTGAGGACATGTTTGCTATGCAGTTGCTATCTGATGTGCAGGGCCGGGTTCTGGTTGACACCAGTGTTCGGTTGGAGCTAACTGGAGGACTGGCATTGGGAGTAATTGACGGAGTAGAGAAACTCTGTATGCTATGTCCTGGAAGTCGGAGGCCTACAGTTGGAGTCTTCACCTGGGCTCAGTGCGGACATTGTGGTATCCAGTTAACAAGATTGGGACCCGTCCAACAGAAGGTCAAGTATTATTTTGTTAAAGAGAAAATGGTACTTTGTCTGCTGCGGGAATGGGTGATTCGGAAGGCCGGAGAGGGTCGTGTGTCACCTGCAGCAGCAGTAGAGGAGCTCCCGTCTGATTCGGCTGAATCAGAGCCATCAGGAGATCAAGTAGGATCTGTTGAGAAAACCTGTGACTTGACTGTGGATCCAGGGACTGTTGAAGTTGTTGCCCAGTCTTCGGAGGGAACACCTGAGAAACCAGTTAGCAGTGAACCCTTTAATTTGCCCGTCCGGAAGGAGCCTAAACCACAGGAGGGGGATCCCTCGGGTGAGCCGGACAGGGTAAGCGAAGATCAGGTTATAGATTGGGGATCACCACAGATCTTGCAGAAATACGTATCGATAAGCGATCTATTTGAATGGTCATCCCCGGAAGAGTTTGATTCAAGTGAGGAGGAATGTTTTATTGAGAGTTCAACTTCAGTGGAGGCTTCCACAGGAGTGTCCAGTTCAATTAAAGTTTCAGCACCTCCATTTAATGTGACAAATACCGTTGTTCCTAGCAGGCCAGCTACATTTCAGAAATGGGTCAGTAGAGCTACTGATGCGTGTGTCTTGCCTGGTCGAGGAAAGGCTAAAGACTTGCTTAGACTCTCTAGATTTCAAAGAGAGGTCCAGTGAAAGGTGGCTCAAGAATGGGGTTTTGATTATCCATATGTCCCGGAACAAGTTATGGACATTGTGGAAAGTTCCCGGGAATCATGGGAGGATGAACTTGTGTGGGACTACCTTCATGTTCCCAAGCCAAAAAGGACACCTGACAGTGAGGTTTGGGTTCGGTTCAAAGACATTCATCGAGAGTGGAAGCTTGGAAGAGCGATCCACAAGGACAGAGTATTGGTGGTAAAAGCTGGACAAAATACCCGCAGTTACTCTATCTCGGTGAGAGGACCGAGAGATAGTTGAAAGAGGTTGCCTGACCCGAGATATTATTTGTGAGAAGGATTGTATTCACAAGTGTATGTCTTTCACCCAGATTGACTGCAGGATGGCAGATGGGTTAGGGTGGGTTTTCCCCAATTAAACTGTTAAGCAGGAGACTCACATTCATGGTGCCTAACAAGGACAAAGCTAAGGACTCTAGGGTGTGCTGTCTCTGCTTGAATCCCTTTGTAGCACAAGTACTTCTTTAAGGACTCTTATTTAAGAGCCATACAGAAAGTTTATTTTGCCAACGGACAAACGGATCTATTGTCGAGCATGTCTATTGGGATGCGCTTTGCAGGAGTACTGCTGGACTCCTTTTGAGGGAGCGATTATCTCAATGGGGATATACATGCCATAAAGAAATGTATATTTGTTCAAATTACCCCGTAGAGGATAACCCCCTCTGCGTGGTAATGTTTGTGTAGTAGTTAGAAATTATTGTGTGTTTTCCTTTAGGTATATTGGAGATGTGACGGCTGTCCATTCCACAGAAGAAGGCCTGTGGTAATCAGAGTATTCCTCCCACGGGAGCAGTGCTTTGGTTCCACTTGTATTGAGTGTTAAATGTAGGGATCTACAGTCAGGCCATGTAAATATTTTCTTTTGAATGTTAATATTGTATACTGTGACAGGTGATGTTAACCCTGTTTAATGTTTATTCCTTTTTTCCCCATTCCCATTGATGTAATGAGATGCTCTTTCCTTTTGAAATTTTAAGGAGTCACTTTGAAACTTATTTCCTACAACTGGGGACAGTTGTGATTCAAGTGGGGGGTGTATGTAGCGGGCACCTACTTTTAAGCAGGTGACCTTTTTTGTTAGCTTCTGTTACAGGTAAATTTAAACAGGCTGATGCTATTGCAGCAGGCCTGTTTTGTTTGATTTCCATGTTGAGTGACAGGTGGTTTATGTGTTGGTCTCGGCCAATCATTAATTTGCTTGGTAATCCTGGGACTCTCATATAAAAAAGGGGTCACATGGTGTCCAGGGGGAGTTGGAGTCCAGTCCTGCTCTGAGGAGCGAGAGAGCCAGCCTGATTCCCAGAGGGGAAGTTGGAGGCTTTCCCCTCCGGGGAGCCAACGGAGCTTCACCTTAGCGAGAAGGGTGGAGGTCCGGTCCTTATGGAGGAACAGATGACATCTTGCCACGTGTAGTCGTGGATGTTGTATGCCGCCCCTGCGGGGAGAGGAACGGGCCACAAAGAGATAGAGAGAACTGAGGATCATTGTGGATGAAGTAGCAACAAAGCGGAAGGAAACTGGGCGATCGATCATTTATGAGTGGCACATAGACTATTGATCACGTGAGTGAAAGCCAAAGGGAAAGGTACTACCAAAGACTGAGGGTTGTTGGTGCACAAGTCAGTAAGATGGGAAGTAATGGCCTATGACTTTGAGTTCAGCATTGCCCTGGGATTCCAACCAGTCAAGCGGGAGGAGTTATACAAGATAGACTCTCCTTTAGCTTAACTTGGAAGTACCATGTCGGTGGGAAGTAGTGGTAAAGAAGAAGGTGAAGCTGCAAGCACACATGTAGAGATATGGATCGTTCTTTTAAAGTTATCCAGATGAAGAAGTTATTCAGAGTGACTCTTTATCAAATCATTCTCTATCAAATCTACTTCCATCGTCCCTGATTGAAGAGAGCATTAAAAAATTATCTCTTAACTGTCCGCAACTGTACTCAGATTCTCCTGTATCATTCATTGAAAGATGACAATGTAACAAAAGAGCATCTCAAAGGAAGTCCTTCTCCCATCCCAGTTTATGTTGATGAATAAAGCATTAAGAAAAAGCATTAAGGACTGTGACTTTTAAATTTATGGGCTGCGAGGGTTGAGTAGTAAACGTGAATTACAGATATAGTAAATATTCAGCCGCTCCTTCGGGGGTAAGTGCTACATATAAATTTATCAAGATACACACCAGGTACTAATTTCTATCAGCATATCTAAAGGGCGATGGATATATACATGGACTAACTTTATAAATAAGAACAAATAAGGAGGGGGTTGGTAAAAAAAGAGGGGGTCAGTAAAGGATAGAAGGGTAGAAGGATAAAAGAAAAAAAAAGGAAGGGAAGGGGGAAGAGGAGATATACTGTTAGTTGCAAGTCTATCGGTCTAGGTATCATAGAACTGTGTTGATTCCTATCTCCTATTCAAACCCCCCAAGATAAAAATCCAGTAGGTTTCCCTACAAAATAACCTCTGGAACCTTTCAGCCCAGGAGTCACCAGGAGGGAAAGATTCCAACACCCAGATTTTTAACCCTTCAGTGGATTTATTATGGACATGAAGAATTGCCTAGGGACGCCATGTTCATTTGATCCCTTTTCAATAAGTCTCTGATTTTGCCAGAATTGGGCCCTTGCTGTCCGACTAGTGCGGCCTACAGATAGGAGGTCACAGGGGCAAGTCAAACAATATATAACAAATTCTGTTGAGCATCGGTAGAATTGCTTGGTATGCTTGATATGATAGCTTTTATCTGAATTATCTTTAAAAGTCTTCTGGCAGTGCTGGACGAACCGCGCACATTTTACATCTGATTTTTTTACACCAAAATATACCTGTCAGATTGCAAAAGGTGGTTAATGTTCTGACTGAAGTAGTACAGTGAGGAATCCTACTTGGGGCTACCAAGTTAGTCGCCCCGTTGATCGGGCGACTAGCCATGCCCAGTCTCTGTACTGATTGGGTGTTTTTTGTTTTATTCCGTCCAGACAGTATATATTTTTTAACCTCTAGAGTGGGGCGGGTTTACCTGAAGAAGGAGATGGCACCTCAGAAACACGTTGTGTCCCACCCCCGTCCTGATTTGGTCTCTTGCTAGCTCTGTAAGAGCAGGTGTAAGAGCTAGAGTCACTGCTGGTTATATACCTCCATACCTCCATACAGCGGGTCTGAGCTTATCCCCACAGCGGTCTTCTCCATGATGGCTGACTGCTTGATTGGTGATCCACATCCACCCTGTGTGCAGCTTGCTGATACTTTTACGTAAGTGTATCTGAATAAAGTGTTACTTGCTTTTTACTATCACATTGACTCATATTAAACGGGTATTGCCTCACTCAAAGTCTATAGAGGTTAGGGATGGGTACCATCATCCTATATTTAGACAGTGAGAAAAAGAACAGGTTAATGGGGGCTACTCCAAAAAATTGCCCTATAACGCCTGTGGTGGTTGAAGGACTATCTCGGTACCCAGAAAATGAAACAGGTTTAGATTAAATTTAAAAATGTATTAAGAGAAAAATACATAAAATACAGTAACAACAAAACAATAATAGAATTGTTGTATGTAATAGTATTAAGTTAACACTTAAGAAGCATAGAACCCATCTAATAAGTGGGAACACAATGATGTAGGTACAGACGTGGTCCTCAACATGTTTTGCGACATATGTCGCTTCTTCAGGAGTCACCCAAAACATCTAATCAAAGATACAATCTCATAGTTACAATATCAAGGAACAGGTAAAAAGTCAGCAATGTAGCTAGGCTACCAGTGAACCTTTGATTATGGAGTATTGAGATAGTCAGCGCAACTCACCAATGGAAGCACAAAAGGGCACCAGACGGCATTGGAAACACCCTGACCGGGCGTCACACCCCCCGGGGCGGACACAGGAGGCTGTACGTATTGGACGGACTGAAATAATATAAAAAAGTATGCATATAATGATGCTGTGGGTCCATTACTCAAGCAAACACACAGGAGTGGGTTTGGAAATGTGAAAAGGTGGATAGGAGAAAAAGGAGGGGGGAAGAGGGAGAAATGGGAAGTGGGTGGGTTTGGGTTTAGAGAGGGGATGGAAAAGGGGGGGAGGGGGAAGGGAAAAAGGAAGGGGGGTAGTGATGGGAGGAAAAGAAGATAGGTGGGGGTTGGGTTAGTGAAAAGTAAAGGGGGAAAAAAGATAGGGGGACGGAAGAAAAGAAGAAAAGGAGGGGGTGACTACATGAAGGAAGAAGAGTGATGTGGGTGGAGAAGTGAAATTATGATGTGCATAGAGTCAAAATGGGGTTACCCACCCAGTATAGTCATTAATTTAATCTAGCACCTGGGAATCAGAGCACACTGGATTAGGCTCAAAAAGATCTGAGCTGACTAGGCCAAGGCAACAACGAAGAGCCTTACGGTAGACACTTGACTCCATGTACTGATAACTGTAGGAGTTAATCTAAAAGGATAGCAATATAATGGCGAAGAATCAGTTAGGAAGTAAGCTCACATTAGATAGCATGATGAGCCAAGCTGCAGTGCCCTGTGATACAGGGTATTAGCCACTGGCTGGGCTCAGTAAAAATAGGTGCATTGTACAGGGGCTTACCTTGTTGTGCTCAAAAGAGATGCATTCCCGGGTGTCAGCGGCCACCATCGGCCTCCTTAAAAGCCTCCAACCCGGAAGTCAGTTGGAAACGCCGGCTGACGCTGGGTACTGACGTCACCAGGTCTGACTCTCCTACTGAGCACGCGTCAGTGATAAACACTGACCCAGATGCCGTTTTTCTGCTGTTTTTGTTTGGGTCTGAGGGAACTCCCATTTTCTGCTGATGAGCTGCCGGTGACTGTGTGTGCAATCCTCATCCACCTGTGGATTCATCCATCCTGTGGACTTCGTCTTGATATTCCTTACTACTATGGACTGTATGGACTATTTCTTATTCATTCATTTTGGGTATATCTTGTTGTTTCCCCCCTGCCTGTTATCGATCCCTTATGGTCCATCCTATACCTGCCAGTGAGTGCTGACTCACACACTACCTGCCAGTTCTGTGTGATATATTGCTTGTACACAGCTTGACCTTTAGGTGGCATTTCTATTTATGCTGATCTGTATGTCAAATTGGCAAGTATTATCTTATGCCTAGTCCATTGTACTAATAACCCTATATGCTAAATGGTGTCATTCTCTGTTAATCTAATTGTATGCTTTGTTGCTAACCATATCAGGTGACAATATATTAAGTTTGCCTTTACTAACTGGCTCGGTACCTGTTTTCTTTGATGTAGTACTACTGGGTAGGGATGAGCCGAACACCCCCCTGTTTTGTTCACACCAGAACATGCGAACAGGCATAAAATTTGTTCGAACACCGTTAAAATCTATGGGACACGAACATGAATAATCAAAAGTGCTAATTTTAAAGGCTTATATGCAAGTTATTGTCATAAAAAGTGTTTGAGGACCTGGGTCCTGCCCCAGGGGACAATGCAAAAAAAAGTTTTAAAAACGGCCGTTTTTTCGGGAGCAGTGATTTTAATAATGCTTAAAGTGAAACAATAAAAGTGTAATATTTCGTACCTGGGAGGTGTCTATAGTATGCCTGTAAAGGGGTGCATGTTTCCCGTGTTTAGAACAGTCTGACAGCAAAATGACATTTCAAAGGAAAAAAAGTCATTTAAAACTACTCGTGGCTATTAGTGCATTGCTGGTCCGACAATACACATAGACGATCATTGATAAAAACGGCATGGGAATTCCCCATAGGGGAACCCCGAACCAAAATTTTAAAAAAATGATATGGGGTCCCCCTAAATTCCATACCAGGCCCTTCAGGTCTGGTATGGATTTTAAGGGGAACCCCGCGCCAAAAAAAAAAAAAAAACGCAGTAGGGTCCCCCTAAAGATCCATACCAGACCCTTATCCGAGCACGCAACCTGGCAGGCCTCAGGAAAAGAGGGAGGGATGAGAGCGCCCCCCCTGAACCGTACCAGGCCACATGCCCTCAACATTGGGAGGGTGCTTTGGGGTAGCCCCCAAAACACCTTGTCCCCATGTTGATGAGGACAAGGGCCTCATCCCCACAACCCTGGCCGGTGGTTGTGGGAGTCTGCGGGTGGGGGGGCTTATCGGAATCTGGAAGCCCCCTTTAACAAGGGGACCCCCAGATCCCGGCCCTCCCCCTGTGTGAAATGGTAAGGGCCTACCATTTCACTAAAAAACTGTCAAAAATGTTAAAAATGACAAGAGACAGTTTTTGACAATTCCTTTATTTAAATGCTAAAAAATGGCAGTTTTTAAACCTTTTTTTTGCATTGATCCATGTCCCCTGGGGAAGGACCCAGGTCCCCAAACACTTTTTACGACAATACCATGAATATAATCCTATAAAATTAGCACTTCTGGTTTCTCCCATAGACTTTTAAAGGGTGTTCCGCTGCATTCGAATTTGCCGCGAACACCCCAAATTGTTTGCTGTTCGGCGAACTAGCGAACAGCCAATGTTCGAGTGGAACATGAGTTCGTCTCAAACTCGAAGCTCATCCCTACTACTGGGTACTAAATATTACTTTCAGTGATTTTCTGTGATATTGCATGCTTTGTACACACAACCTAATGTTTTAGAGTTCCTAAAGAAGTTGAGACAATGAACACAGGACCCATCCTAACCAATGGCTCATCTGGGGGTAGAGCTCCATTTTCTAATTTATATATCAGTTTCAGCAGGACACTCATAGGCCAAATCACCGATAGGCTTCTATTTGAGACTTCCGTAATGAGATTTCCCCTCATCATTTTGTATCCTCTTACCCTGCAAAGGCTACAACAAAGGTGTCACCTGTGCAGTTGGATTCTTTTAATCATTTGTTCTACATTAGACCTGAATTCCAGGAAACAGCTAAATACATCGAAAAATATTGGGGGCTGTTCGTCAGGAACTATGAATCAGACGGAGACAGAAAGTGTTAGAAGGAAGGTCTAATGCGTAAGCCACTGGGTTGATCCTACGGAGAATACGGAAAGGCCCAATAAACAGTGGTGCCAATATCAGTGAGGGAACACAGAGTTGGAGGTTGTGAGATGACAGCCAGACCCACTCCCCAACCTGGTAGGAAGGTGCAGGTAGGCATCTGTGGTCAGCATGTAGTCTGTACCTATCACTGACACGTTGTAAGGACTCTTGGATCTGCTCCCAAGTGGAATGAAGATCATGGAGATGCTCCTCGAATGCCGGAATTCTCTGAGGAACAAATGAGTCAGACAACATGGATGGTTGGAAACCATAATTTGCCATAAACTGAGACAATCGGGAAGCGGTATTGATGGCACTATTGTGAGCAAACAACGTCCAAGATAGACTGTCTAAACAGTTGTTATGGTGGTCAGAATTAAATATAGCAATGCAGGAACTGCTCCAAGGCTTGGTTGGCTCATTCTGTGCCCTCATTGGACTGTGGGTGATATGCAGAGGAGAAGGAAAACTGAATTCCTAACTGTGCACAAAAGGCTTGCAAAACCTGGAGACAAACTGGCAACCCCTGTCAGAGATAATAACCTTGGGTAGCCCATGTAACTGAAAGATCTCCCAAGCAAAAATGGTTGCCAGTTCTTTGGATGTGGGCAACTTCTTTAGTGGAATACATTGTGACATTTTCGAGAACCGGTCAAGCGCCATAAGAATAACTGTAAATTTTGTAGGTAGGATTTTGCGCAAACACATAAATAATAATTAATGAGTGTTAACTGGTATGTCACGTGAATTGTGTATAACCATTAAAAACAATAAAAAGTGTCCAATGGTGATAAAGTAATATAATAGGTGATAGCTTCTATCTTTCAGTTAGACAATGAGGTATTCAATCAGCTGTGTGATAGACTTCCAAGAACACATAATGGTCAAATAAACTCCTTCCCTCTATAACAGGTCTCCCATTGCCCTTACCTTAAAGGGCTTAAGATAAAGCCTTAGTAGGGATGTAAGGTGATGGTCTAGAAGTGATTCGGTGGTGTCCACTGGTTGTTGGTTCCTGGTAAATCGATGCTTTGGCCGCTTCTTATTAGGGGCGATTCTGGATCCTACGTTCCAGGTCAACCAAGCAAGACAAAAGAACAGGGGGGCTCCCAATAGTGTAGTTCATTTTTTAAAATTTATTTCATCAAAAAAGAAAAATTTCCAAACAGTAAATAAAAACATCCACACTGTGGATACAGTGTGGGGCGGTGACAAGAAAAGATGGCGGCGGAACGCCGTCACCTGGTGCAAAACTTCCGGTTCACACTAACAACACTTCTGGGTCAAAGCAGAGTCTAGTGTTGTGTGTGATGGCTAGCGGGATCCTACGCGTTGCAGTACGTGACCTCGTGACTTCATCAGGGATTCTGATTGGTCGATGCCTCCGTGGGTTTGCAATTCCTGTTCCAGTGCTCCAACTAGAGTATCTGTGAAGGGTTACAGTGTTGTGGCACCAGCACCAGTGCCTAAGGCCCAATTTTTCTGTCCCTGTTCAACAGGGACATGTAATTACAATTCTTGATCTGATATTTCACAGCAGGGCCCATTCCAGCGCCCACCAAGAGTAACTGTGAGGACTTACAGTGTTGTGGCACGACCACCACCAAAGGCCCAATTTTTCTGCCCCGTTCAACAGGTGCATGTAATTACAATTCTTGCTCTAATATTTCACAGCAGGACCCATTTCAGTGCCCAGCAAGAGTAACTGTGAGGACTTACAGTGTTGTGGCACCAGCACCACCACCATCACTAAAGGGGCCAATTTGTCTGCCCCTGTTCAACAGGGGCATGTAATTACAATTCTTGACCTAATACTTCACAGCAGGGCCCTGTGAGGGCTTACAGTGTTGCGGCAACACCAACACCTAAGGCCACAATTTCTGCAGAGTATATAGGGCAGGCCCCTACTTTCAAACATTCAACTTACAAACGACTCCTACTTGCAAATGGAAGGAGACAACAGGAAGTGAGATGAAATCTACCCCTAGGAAGGGAAATTCTCTCCTGTAAGAGTTAATATGGGAAAAACATTTCTCCTTTACATTGATGCTTTATTACAATCCTTGTTTCACTAAAAAACAAAAATTTTCTAAAAACACTTGTCATTGGGACAGAAAGTGAGGTGAAATTATTATTATTATTATTATTATACAGGATTTATATAGCGCCAACAGTTTATGCAGCGCTTAACAATATAAAAGGTAGACAATACAGTTATAATGCAATAAAATACAAGAGGATTAAGAGGGCCCTGCTCAGAAGAGCTTACAATCAAATGGGGTGGGGCAGGTGGTACAAAAGATTGTAAATGTGGGGAATGAGCTGGTGGAAGTGGTAGGAGATTAGTTGGAGACGTGATAGGCTTTCCTGAAGAGATGAGTTTTCAGGGATCGCCTGAAGGTAGCAAGAGTAGGGGATAGACGGATAGATGGAGGTAGCGAGTTCCAGAGGATGGGAGAGGCTCTGGAGAAATTCTGGAGACAAGCATGGGAGGAGGAGATGAGAGAGCTTGAAAGTAGGAGGTCTTGAGAAGAGCAGAGAGGTCGATTTGGGTGATATTTGGAGACAAGATTAGTGATGTAGCTCAGGGCAGAGTTGTGAATGGCTTTGTATGTTGTGGCTAGTATTTTGAATTTAATTCGCTGGGTGATTGGGAGCCAGTGTAGGGATTGGAGTAGAGGGTTGGCAGACACTGAGCGGTTGGTAAGGTGGATAAGTCTGGCAGCAGCATTCATGATAGACTGAAGAGGGGATAGCCTATGGAGAGGCAGGTCAATGAGAAGGGAGTTGCAATAGTCAAGGCGAGAGATAACAAGGGAGTGAATGAGGAGCTTGGTGGTTTCATTTGTTAAAAAGGGATGAATTTTAGAGATTAACTGTTTGTGTGTTGTGGGTTGATGGGCGTGCCCTGTGCTGTTTGTACTGGACAGGCCCATTTTTTTTGTGTCAGGTGGATCAGCTTTATACATATGACATATTGTCAATGGTATAGCCTTTGTATTTTTTAGGTTTTTGAAATAAACTTTTTTTACATTTTTACATACATCATTCTCTCCCTTATTGCCCACCATATCCATAGTAACCACTTCTTTGGACCAAGGGAGATCACTCTCTTGTGTTGCTCCCTGGTTCTTTTCCCTAATAATATGAATTTTAGAGATGTTACAGAGGTGAATTCTACAAACTTTTGACAATGATTGGATTTGAGGCTGAAATGATAAGTCAGAGTCTAGGATTACACCTAGTACCCTGGCGTGAGGGGTGGTTGCATTGTTGATTTTTTTTTTTTTACGTTATAACAAACTTTTTTTTATTTGCAAAATTGTACATAATACATGGAAAGTATTGGTACACATGTTTAACATCATACAGAAGATATTCCGTACACAAAGAACATGACATACATATATTTCTATCATATAGTTAGTTCTTTAAGTTCTGATATAGTCTGTACACCTCCATACTCATACCTAGTAAGTATCAGGATAAGCACCGTTTATGTGCATGTCGTAGACTCTTGTAACCATCTATCCCATACTCTGTTATATTTATTTGGACAACCTCTGTTAATATAAAGGAATTTTTTATATGGAAGGGTTGTGTTAATATCCCTTTTCCAGTCCACCAAATGAGGGGGTTCAGATCTCATCCATTGTCTGGCAATAATGTTCCGGAACACCAGGGGCAATATGGCGTCCTCCCAGCACGGGCCTTCCCGCTCCCAGGCACAGCCGATACCACTACTCAACCCGCCTCAGACAACCTCCCCTCATGTTCCCCCTCACGGAGGAGGGATAGGCCTTGAACCTGGGCTACAAACACCGATTTGCCTACAGGATCTCCACTCCATTGCGGACGAAATAAAGGAATCCCTGGCCGCAGCCATCTCAGAGCTGCGGCTCGACCTGCGCGACCTTACTGACAGGGTGAACGACGTGGAGAGAGTGACAGACCGCCATGACACAGCCCTTCGCTCTACCACCTCATCCATTGATTCACATACGCTGCAATTGCGTGACATGCAAAGGCACATCGAGGACCTCGACAACCGCGGCAGGCGTCATAATCTCAGGATCCGCGGTATGCCCGAAGCAATAGAAGGCGATCAAATCACCCCTGCTATCACTGCTGTTTTTAATAACCTCCTTCACAGGCCTCCCCAGACCCCCATTCTCATGGACAGGATCCACCGTGCACTGCGCCCTAAAGGCAGGGAGACCGATCCCCCACGCGATATCATTTGCTGCTTAGTGGACTTTAAAATAAAAGAGGAAATACTCAAGCAAGCAAGGGGTCAACAGCAAATCCTCCACGGCAGCACTCCCATTCAAATCTTGCAGGATTTGTCCGGCATAACTTTGCAGCACAGACGAGACCTCAAGCCACTACTGGACGTCCTGAGGGAGAGGAACATTCCTTATAAATGGAAGTTTCCATTCTGCCTGTCCACTCAGGGCCGCACTGCCCTCTTGAAGGTACCCGAGGACCTACCGCACTTTTGTGACCAACTTGGCATACCAATGACGCAGGTACCAAACTGGTACGCTCCCTTCTGCCCTCAGGGCTCCAGCAACGCTACGGAGCGGGAATCTCCCATGGAGACTCAGACCTCCAGATTCCGCAGGAGACGCTCTCCTTCCGCACACAACTACCGGGCGGACCACCGCGGCCACAGAGCTCCAGTCTCCCCTGAACACCATCAGTCCAGGAGAGCCCGCCGGGGCCGCTGAAAAGGACATACGGTGTACCCTCTTTCACTCTCAGTTAGCCCCGTTGGGCCCCTTTGAAAGACACACCGCACGATGCCCTCCCACTTTGGGCAGATAAACTTGAAGTTACCTAAATATTTAGCAACCTTTTATTTTTTATTTCTATTTTTCACTTTGCCTTACACCGAGTTGATTTTCTTTTTGCTCTACAACATCAGTATTGTATGGATGTTCCAGACCCACCGAGTTTTAATCCGCTACAATGCCTCTCAGTTAATCACAGGTTGACTGACCACACCCTCTCTCATCTATAACCTGAACTACCACGCCACCACAGTGTGAATCCCTTAAAGGAAGCTCTCTCCATTGGATCAAACACCTCGCTCTCTCCTTGGTGTCTGCCCAGCAACAACCCCCCAGCCCTCTACTACAACTGCCAGAATTCCAGAGGACTTACAACCACACCCCTCGCAGAGATGACGTCAAGCTGAGCGCCACTCTCCTCCTCCTGATCCGACGCCGGACTCCGCACAATGCCGCAAGACTTCCGCTCTGACGTAACGGACAATATTGTGACGGGAGGGCCCGTGGAACTCAGAATACATCTTATGTCTAAGGCACCCTGTGCCATCCTGGCACAGGGTGAGTGAGAAAATATATCTTGGACTACTTAAAATGGGACAGTAATATTTGTCCACAATATCTCCCAGGATGTATGTTAATTGAATGAGCTGATCACATTGTCCTCTATACAATGTAGGAGACGGGACGACTCCTATTGGAGCTCATGTTAATTAGGTTTTGTTTGTATTATTAATTGTAATTAGCTCCAGCTATTGTGTTGATATAACTGTGTGAAGCTCGGTGACCACAAGTCTGGGCGAAAGGTCATATCTCAGTCACCTAGGCTGTATAAAGGATTAGATAATTAGGTCATGTTAATTAAGTTACAGTTGTATTGTTAGAGGAGGTTCCAACGGCATATAAAGTCTTGTAATTTTGATTCTAAATAAAGTTAGTTCTGATGTACTCCAAGACTGGTGTTGTCTAGTTCTTGGGGTTCCTATAGACAGATCCATTGGACTCGTGTTCCAGAACTTAGGAAGCGGTATATGACGGAAGCACTCAAGCGGAGTGTGGGACGTTCCGTGACATTGGTGGCAAGCAGCGGGAAAGCTTCCTGAAGTCTGGGACATCCAAACCTCCAACTGGATCCAAGATCAGCATAGCAGACTTCAGTCACCCCAGCGGAGATATGGACCTGGCATCAGAGTTCCCGGGGCTGCTGCGGATCATCCTTTCAACATACACCAGGACTGTGTCTGAGGATGAATACCTGGAGCTTAGGCAGCAAATTCGGGTGGAGCTCTGGATTGCAGCCCTCCGTCTCGCTGGTATAAAACAGGGCAAGTGCTTTCCAACCCAAGAGCAACGGGCCAGTGACCAACGGGCATTGCGGAATGCATTCCTGGGAGAGCAGCCCCAGGAGCAATGGGTGACTGAGTTGGACAGGTTGGTCCAGCAGGAGATAGAGCTGGACAATCGTTATCGGGCTCTGCAATGGCACGCAGAGGAGGGATATTTAGGGGAGATGACAGAATGCTCTCCGGAGGGATATGACTTTGGCGGCCCAGGATTGCTGTGGGAGAACCTTACAGATCTTTTTATGTTTGGCGATGAAGGGGAACCTGACCTTGATGACCTGAGAGACTATAGAGAGTCTATGCTCGGTCTTGCAGGGGTCTCAGAGCTGAAACCTGATCTGGACCATTTGATAAGGAAGGAACAGCATCTGGAAAGGGCATACAGGAAACTGCTAGAACAAGTTCAGCAGCATGCCAGAGAATCGGCAGTGGAAAATCCGGAGATTGCCGTCCCCAAACCTGAAGTGCTGACAACAGGGCAGAGTTCTGCTAACCTCTGCCCAGAAATGATAGCATCTTCTGGGTTCCATGGACAGGAGATGGTAAACCTCTATCCTCAGACATCAGTTGCAGAGACATGGGATTTTATAGACTTTTCTGCTGAGGAAGAACAACCTGATGAGCCTCCAGCAGAAGAGCTGCTATCAGGGCCAAAGTTCACTGTGTTCTGCCCAGCACCAACAGTGGCTTCGGCCTTCTTGAGAGAAGAGGTAGTCGGCCTTTCTCCCACAACACTGACAGGGACATGTGATTTTCTGCCAGCAGCATCTATGGAGTTAAAACAAACTTCTCCAACTGAAGATTTGGTAACTGAACAGAGGGTCCAAGACCTCTGTCCCACACTTTTACCAATTCCAGAGACTGGGGATTTAATAGACATTTCTGTAGAGGAGGAACCACCTGGCAAACCCCCAGCAGAAGTGCTGGCAACCGGACAGAGGGTCCAAGACCTCTGCCCCACACCTGCAGCAATTGTGGAGGCTCAGGCTGAGAAGATGGCAATCACTTCCCAGCAGCAGATACAGGGGGAGAAGGGAGAGGAGGTGTGTGTTGTCCCTCCCCAACAGTTGGCCAGGGTGGAGGAAGCGGGCTCTCCTCCCCAGCAAAGATCCATGCACCTGGGAGACAGTACCATCGACATGTCGTCCCAGCAGCCAAATGAGGGAATGGAAAAGGAAGCAGCCGGCTCACCTCCCCAATGGCAGCTACACAGTTTGGGAGTGGAGGAAGCCAGCCTCCTGCCCCAACGGTTAGCCGGAGCGGAGGATGCGGAGTCCCCAGCAGAAGTGCTGGCAACAGGGCAGAGTGTTACCAACCTCTGCCCTGCACCAGCAACAACTACAGAGTTCCAGGGAGGCGGGGCAGTCGGCCTCCCTCTCCAACAGTTAGCCGGAACAGATGGTGTGGGATTTCCAGCAGAAGGGCTGGCAACAGGGCCGAGGACTGCTATACTCTGCCCTCAACTAACAGAGGATGGATTTCCTGTGAAGGTGGATGGGACTTCAGTCTCCACCTGTATACCCCAGGGATGCTGGGCAGTGGGCCCCGATCCCCAACAGCATGACAGAGTGAGCCCAGACACCCTGTCTTCTCTCCAGCGGCAGAAAGGATTCCAGGGAGAAGGGCCAGTCCAGGCCTCTCCCCAGCGGCAGATATGTTCTCTGAGAGAGGCAGAGGTTGGCTGGGTGAGTAATACTTTGTTTGGAACAATTTGTTTGGGGTACGGTGTGGGTACAGGCAGTAGAGGACTGGAACTACTTACTAACTTCGGAGTCAACCCGTCTGGGGTCTCCTCCTGTGTTAGTCTTCTGCCGAAAGGGGAGAAATGTGACGGGAGGGCCCGTGGAACTCAGAATACATCTTATGTCTAAGGCACCCTGTGCCATCCTGGCACAGGGTGAGTGAGAAAATATATCTTGGACTACTTAAAATGGGACAGTAATATTTGTCCACAATATCTCCCAGGATGTATGTTAATTGAATGAGCTGATCACATTGTCCTCTATACAATGTAGGAGACGGGACGACTCCTATTGGAGCTCATGTTAATTAGGTTTTGTTTGTATTGTTAGTTCTGATGTACTCCAAGACTGGTGTTGTCTAGTTCTTGGGGTTCCTATAGACAGATCCATTGGACTCGTGTTCCAGAACTTAGGAAGCGGTATATGACGGAAGCACTCAAGCGGAGTGTGGGACGTTCCGTGACAAATATCAACTGTGAGACCCGCCTCCTTCCGTCACAGCGCTGATGGTCGAACCCTGCAGTTATGCCACATCATATTCAGCAAAGAAAAGCAAGCCTTGCTATCTACGACTGCACTGTGCACACCGCAACTGGTCATCAGTTTGCGATCAAGAGAGACAGCACTTTTGAAAGATCGGTCCACTCTTACCTCAGATTGCCTTACTGCACAGATCGGCGGACAAGGTACACGCAGTGAAGTACACCCATAACCTGCATGTGACACTACATACCCTCTGGGTGCCTCTTCATCTTTACCTCACCAGGCTAGCATTAACATCTCAGGACACTCTCTTAGATATTCATATTAGCCTTGATTTCATAGTTTGGTAACATGCTTAGCTTTGCTAGCACTAGAACTGGCAGTTATGTTTGAAATGATAAGACACCTCTGGTAACTTACAGGGCCTCTTTATCTAGCTTCCACCGACGTTTTCACACATGTACCAAAGTACTACTTATTATTTTTGTTGCAAGACCAGCTCTCCCTCCAAGCATTGATGCGCGGCGCACCCGCCACCCTCGAACTCACCGGGGGAGCTACCGTGCTAATCCCTAATTTTAACACACCCAGACTGGGAGGGACAGCTGGTCTCATTGGATCACAATCACTTGTCCACCCATACCCCCCCCATATAATTGTTGCATCTATGTTTCAATCACTACTACTCCACCATATATGCTCAAGTCACACCTTCTGCCATACTAATTACCATCCTGTGGCGGCGGATTATAGAATCCACTTTTATTTTTATCTCATTTATAGTTTTAGCTTCAGTTTCGATAGCACTTTATTGAGCACTCTCCTCACTGTCTTGTGTTAGACCAACCCCCACACAACTACAGACCAGAGCATAGTACCCTCAAAAGGTGCACGTACTCTGGCCTTGTAGTGCACTCGACCGATACCCAAGTTCACTGAGGTTTGTGGACACCCCTCTCCACACCTCTTCGGTTTCCCACCAGTGACTGACGTGTCACAACTCCTTTCCAGCCCAGCGGAAGCTCCCCTCTCCCACTTTTCCACTATCCTCACACCCCAACTACATGATGGTTCCCACAAACACCATCAATCCCCGCAACACAACTGTACAACCTTCAACAAACTCTATCAAGTTCTGCTCGCTCAACATTAGGGGGCTCAACACTCCTGAAAAGAGGTCCAAACTCTTATACTGCTTACGTCAATCAAAGACCCAGATAGCACTAATACAGGAAACCCACTTCCGCACTGACGCGATCCCAAAACTAACGGACCACTACTTCCCCACAGTATTTCATTCTTCCAACGATGGAGCAAAATCAAAGGGCGTATCCATTCTGGTCTCGAAACAATGCCCTTTCTCGGTTACCGCAGTTAAGAGAGACCACAGGGCAGATTTCTCTTCCTCAAGGGTTCCATCTATGGTAAACAACTCACGATAGCCAACATATACGCACCCAACACCAAACAAGTATCCTTCTTCCGCTCCACACTCCAACACCTTACTAGCTTCCAGTCTGGCACACTGATTGTTGGCGGCGACTTTAATGTCGCTCTCAACCCTTCAATGGATACATCAAGCGGTACCTCATCCTTGACTTATAGGGCACTCAAAGTTATTAAACTACAACTACACAATTTACTGCTTCACGACACATGGCGCACATTGAATCCTACAGTGAAGGACTTTACCTTCTATTCAGCCCCTCACGGCAAATACAGTAGACTAGACCACTTCTTTCTATCCCAGAAGGATTTGACCAATCTAACCAAAGCTTCTATTGATCCGTCCATACTCTCTGACCACAACCCCATATCAATGACTCTCCTTATACACGCAGCTCGCCCCAAGAATCACATTTGGCGGCTAGACAGTTCCCTATTGACAGACCCAGTCAACGCACAACGAGTGACTGACTGCCTCTCAAATTTTTTTACTGAAAACTCCTCTGAGACCACTGCACCATCGATCATCTGGGCCGCACACAAATGCGTTGTACGGAGTGAATTGATAGCCATAGCCACACAACGGAACAAATGTAGAAATGCACGTATCATTGAACTAACTACACGCATTCGTACGCTAGAACAGGCTCATAAGGCATCCCTAGAGACATCTTCTCTGACTGATCTCACAGAGGCCAGAGGGGAACTCCTGGAGATGCTCAACAGCACTCTAATAGGGCGTACACACGGTCGGACTTTGTTCGGACATTCCGACAACAAAATCCTAGGATTTTTTCCGACGGATGTTGGCTCAAACTTGTTTTGTCTACACACGGTCGCACAAAGTTGTCGGAAAATCCGATCGTTTTAAACGCGGTGACGTAAAACATGTACGTCGGGACTATAAACAGGGCAGTGGCCAATAGCTTTCATCTCTTTATTTATTCTGAGCATGCGTGGCACTTTGTCCGTCGGATTTGTGTACACACGATCGGAATTTCCGACAACGGATTTTGTTGTCGGAAAATTTTATCTCCTGCTCTCCAACTTTGTGTGTCGGAAAATCCGATGGAAAATGTCCGATGGAGCCCACACACGGTCGGAATTTCCGACAACACGCTCCGATTGGACATTTTCAATCAGAAAATCAGACCGTGTGTACGGGGCATAAAACGCAAATTTGCACTAACGCAAAAGCTTTATTATGAATTTAGCAATAAAGCAGGCAAACTTCTTGCGAGAGCTCTCCAATCCAAGAGGGCGGCACAGACGATCCATAAAATACGCCGTCCATCAGGTGATGCAGTGGTCTCTAACAAAGAAATCTCAGACCAATTTGTACAATACTTTTCTGAACTCTATAACCTCCCAAAAACACAAACCCTTGCAGATCACACGGACCGCACGACCGCTATCTCAGACTTCTTAGCACAATACAGCCCCACCCCCCTCTCCCTAGACGACTTCCAAAGACTAGACCAACCTCTCTCTACAGAGGAAATCCTTTTAGCACTAAAACAAATGAAAACAGGCAGGAGCCCTGGCCCAGACGGGCTATTGGTCAGTTACTACAAAACCTTCCCGACCTTACTGATCCCCAATCTCACCAAAGTCTTCAACAATCTCACCCCCGACTCACCATCCCACAAGGATATTCTAGAAGCACACGTTACCCTTATCCCCAAACCTGGCAAAGACCCCACGTTGGTATCAAACTATCGCCCAATATCATTGCTCAATGTGGACGTTAAACTATACGCCAAAACCTTAGCGAATCGCATCCTACCCCTTCTCCCAAACCTCATATCGCTAGATCAGGTGGGTTTTGTCCCGGGCAGGGAGGCCCGGGACAACACCACGAAGGCGCTGAACATTCATCACTGGCTCTCAACTACCTCCACCCCGGGATTCTTCCTCTCCCTTGATGCAGAGAAGGCGTTTGACAGGGTGGCCTGGGATTATATGGAGGCCTCGTTACGGGCGTTAGGCCTTCCACCCCACATGCTACAGATGATTATGGCCCTATACTCACTTCCTACGGCAAGAATCAGAGTTAATGGTACCCTGTCAGACGCCTTCTCTGTCTCCAACGGAACCCGACAGGGTTGTCCCCTATCCCCTTTAGTTTTTATCTTGACCATGGAACCTTTACTCCGTAGACTCAGAGAAAATCCCTCCATTAAAGGCATAGATATCAAACGCAAGCAATACAAAATGGCTGCCTACGCCGATGATATTTTACTATTCCTGACCGAACCCATCACCACCATCCCCAACTTGCTGGCTGACTTCTCACATTTTCAGGCTATTTCCAATCTAAAAATTAACTTTGGAAAATGCAAAGCCCTCAATATCACCCTGCCCAACACCACGGTATCCCAATGTAAACTCAATTTTCCTTTTAGTTGGGAAAAACAGGCCATATCCTATCTGGGAATTAAGATCCCTGCAAACTTGAAGGACCTATATGCGAGCAACTTTGCACCAGCGCTCACATCAATACAAGGTGATCTGCAGAAATGGCATTTGGGATCTTTTTCCTGGATGGGTAGAATCGCCATTATCAAAATGAATGTCCTACCCAGGCTCCTCTACCTCCTTCAGGCCGTCCCCATAAAATTACCGCCCTCCTTTTTTAAATCATATAAACATATGTGCAGACTCTTCATTTGGGCTTCTTAAACCCCACATCTTTGCTGGGATAGGCTGACCTTACCTAAACCTTTGGGAGGCTTAGGGCTCCCAAATATTCAAAAATACTACTGGGCTTGCCACCTAACCAGGGCAGTAGACTGGCATATTCACCACCCCTAGAAGGATTGGATTTCTGTAGAAGACTCCTTTGCCAGCTTACCAATTAGGAACGCACCTTGGATAGGAATTGCATCTGCCCCCAAAGAATACATAACACATCCCCTTATCGGGACCACCCTCACCATATTTAAAATAGCCAGCAAAACACTCGCAATCAACCCTTCCACTGGTCCCATGATGCCCCTGGACAACAACCTGGAATTTCCACCCGGGCTCACACTCAAGGACCCAACTCTTGATGCACGTGCATTCAACGCCAGAGCACAAAGATTCTTTCGCAATGGCTCCCTTTTACCATACAACGAACTCTTAATCTCCATCCCAGACTACGATATCCCTTTCTTCACATATCTCCAACTGCGACACTTTTTCTCCTCCCACAAACAAACTACTTATTGGCATACAGATCACTCACCCTTTGAACTCATCTGCTCTAGTACGGAACCTCAGGGCCATCTAATCTCTTCCATCTATTCTCTACTACACTCGAACTACACAATTAAGGAAGACAGACTGATTCGACAATGAGAGTCGGACCTTTCTATAGACCTCACTCCCATTGAATGGGACCATATCTTCACCCTCCTACATAAAGGCTCAATCAACGTCACGACCCAGGGAAATAGATACAAACTATTTTCAAAATGGTATAGGACCCCAGACAAAGTGCACCATTTCAACCCGACGGTACCCTCTACCTGCTGGAGATGCAATACAGCATGCGGCACCCTCCTCCATATTTGGTGGGACTGCCCCATCATCCAACCTTTTTGGTTGGAGATCCACCACTTAATTTCGCATATCACCACCTACACACCGGCCTTTTCTCCCGCACAATACCTCTTACACCACACCAAGACCCCACTAGGTTCCTATAAAAAATCGCTCACACTACATCTTATCAATGCTGCTAGCCTCTGTATCCCACTCCTTTGGAGAACCACTACCCCCCCTACGATAAAAGACTGGATCAATCGAGTAGACAAAATCACAGACATGGAAAACCTCATTAGCCAGGCCCAAGATAACCTGTCCAAATTCCACAACACATGGGCATGCTGGCTCCACTACAAACAATCCGCAATCCAGAATACACCTCCCACCACCTCATTACCTCAACAGTAAGAACTGGCCACCCGCAAACACAACGCACCAACTTGCCAATTACCTGAACTCCCAGGCCATTCGCACCCGACGTGAAACCTACTGGCCTCCGGCGGGCTACTAAACACTCCCCTTACAACCGCGGAAATCTAACACTCTATGTCTCACTGCACCCCCTGGTTGCACAGTAGAGACATACTTCAATTACGTCACCGTACCCCCACCCCCTCCCATCACCCCCCCCTGTCACCCCCCTCTCCCTCCTCACCTCCTTCCGCCGTTTAAACATTCCTTTCTTGTTACTCCCTAACGAAACTGATTACTCAACTTCCACATACCGTTCCATACCCGACCTAAATTCAAAAGGCACTTGGTCACCCCCCCATCCACAGCAAGTTCCCTCACAAGGGGTGGATGGTTCTCGGGCAAACCACTGCAGGGTATAGTTTGCATGACATGGATGACTACCTAATGACACTACTTAAACTTACACCTATAAGTGTGTCCTCTTCCCGAGAAGAGGTGCACACATCCCCGGTTGATGATGTTAGGCGATTTCGCCTTATTAACGTTTATGTTTTCATTTCTGTACAATGCAATGCACTGTATATGTTGGATTATACCTTGTATCCATGAAAATTTTCAATAAACTTTTTTCGAAAAAAAAAAAAATAAGGTGGAAGAATGTGCCTGATTCAATTCCACACATTGGACATGTGGTGGGTTGACTTCTTTTATATCTAGCTACCCTAATAGGAGTGAGGTATGCACGGTGAAGTATAAAGATCTGGGACAGTCTGTCTGAAAGTTTGGGTGAAACCAACTTGCATGTTTCCAAAGCCTCCTCCCACTCTTCATCCTCCATCCTCCCAACCTCCCTCTCCCATCTTGGTTGTAACGCGTAAGCTAATTTTGCAGAGGTAAGGGCGGATAACATGTTGTAAAAACGGGAAATGAGTTTTTTTGAGTCTGTGTCTTTGACTATGGCTATAATAGAGTTAGGAGTGGGTTGTGGAAGACCCTGTGAAAACTGCGTTTGGATCGCATGACGGATCTGGAGATAACAAAAAAACATTTGATTCGGAATCTGGAACTCCATCTTAAGTGTTTCAAACGTTTTAAAAGTTCCATTTGTGAACAGATGGTGTAAATAGTATATGCCCTTGGCTGCCCATAAATCCGAGTTCTGGATTCTATTAAGTTCCTGCAGCTTGTTGTTATGCCAAAGTGGTGTATAGTCATTAAATGATGGTGTCTCTAGTTTAGAAGAAGCCAATTCCCACATACGTCTATAATGATACAGCAAAGAATGTCTATAATCTTTTGACTGTGTGTTCCCTACACCCACTGCTATCCCGTTTATTGGGTCCCCAGTATGCTGAGCCCAGCGGGGGCTTAGTAGAATGAGAAAGCGTTCCTTGTCAGTTTTGTCAATGTGAAATAATTGGGATAGTTGTGACGCAATGTAATAGTGATTAAAATCAGGTAGTGCTGTTCCACCCATATCCGTTGAATTTTTGAGTGTTTGCCATGAGAGTTTGTGTCTAGATTTCCCCCATATAAATGGTTTAAGTAGTGCTTCTAAGAGTTTAAAATACTTGAGGGGTAGATATACTGGAGTATGCCATAAGACGTACAGTACCTTGGGCAGTAGTACCATCTTTATTAAGTTGACCCGACCCCATATACCCAAAGGGAGGCAGGACCAGAACTGGATCTTAGATTTAATTAGGGAAAATAATGGTTCAGTATTCAAGGAAATATAGTCTACTGGATTCTTGGATATTTTAACGCCAAGGTATTTTATTATATCCACCCGTTGAAGGGGTAAATTAGACTGTGATTCTGTAGGCGGGAAACTATCAATTGGTAATATCTGTGACTTTCCCCAATTAATCCTCAAACCCGAGAATTTCCCAAATTGTTCAATTACGTTAAGAGCTGTGTGTAGAGAGAGGCCAGGGTCTGCCAGATAGAGGAGGGTGTCATCTGCATAGAGGCTAATTTTCTCGGTAAGGGATCCAAATGTCAAACCTATTATCTCCTGGTTAGTACGGATGGACACGGCGAGGGGTTCCGATGCCAAAGCATATAGCAAAGGCGAGAGCGGGCATCCCTGTCTCGTTCCTCTGCTTAGGCCAAATTCCCGAGAGGGGTATCCATTGGCCACCACTCGAGCAGTTGGTTGCTGGTATAACAGTTGCACCCATCTGATAAACTTGGGCCCAAATCCATATCCCTCCATGCATCTCCAGAGATATTTCCATTCAACCGAATCAAATGCTTTGGCTGTATCTAATGTTACTATCACTCTTGTGCCCACATTATCATGCTTGGCCTGGAGATTGATAAATAGCTTCCTTAAATTAAAGGAAGTGTTTCGGCCAGGCATAAACCCTGACTGATCCACATGTATAAGGGATAGTATTACTTGGTTTAGACGTTTGGAGAGTACTTTGTCCAATATTTTGACATCTACTTGGAGTAAAGATATGGGGCGGTACGACTCAGGGTATCCTAGATCTTTCCCTGGTTTGGGTATAAGTACTATCGTGGCCTCTCTCATGGATGCGGGTAGTGTTGAGGTTTCGAACATAGTGTTATATAGAGTCAGCAGTTTGGGTGTAAGTATCTCAGAAAAGTGTGCATAAAATTCAATGGGCAAACCATCAAACCCCGGGGATTTAGACCTGGCAAAGTCTGCAATAGCAATCTTGATTTCCTCCACCGTGAGGGGTGCCTCAAGAAGTTCGACTTGAGTCTCCGAGAGTTGTGGAAGTATAATGTTACTCAAAAACTGATCCATTATTGTCGTATCCTCCGATGTGTAAAGTTCCGTAAAAAAATCACTAAACTTAGAGGACACGACAAAAGGATCCGTGATCGGCTGTCTATCCTTATCATGTAGCGTAATTACAATTGGGGGTTTGTCTTCACTATGAACAAGATATGCAAGCAATTTACCTGCTTTTTCTCCATGTTCAAACCACCGCTGTCTATTGAAGAAAAAATTCTGCTTGGCTTTTACATATTGCATCTGAGACACCACTCTTGTCTGTAGTTTCAGAGTATTGACATTTGTTATGGATGGGTCAGCTATATATGCCTGTTCTGATGAGGATAGTTCTATGATTGCTTTATCTATGGCTTCCGCAGAGTTTGTTTTAATCTGATTAATGCGTGAGGTCAGGATAGCACGGGCATGTAACTTAAACAGTACGTCCAGAGATGAAGCTACGTCATTGAATCACGGCGAAACACGTTGACGTCACTGCGCTACCCAGTCCGTGCGCTCAGGGCTCTGTGGGAGACGCACAGCAACCAGCTGACATGAGGAATATATGACCGCAGCTCCGGAAGGGGAAACAAAAGGCCTGCCAGATGCCTCTCAGCTATGGGAATCCCCCCCCCCCCGTGTTTGGGATTACAGTGGACGAGCCAACTAAGTGCTAACAAACAAGCAGGACATTGCAACCCACTGAAGGACTCTGAGGATTTCCCCTGTCTGAAACGGAACGCTATGGAAGCTACGGCTTCTAGGATCAGCGGACTACAGTACCCCTGATCGGAGCAGCGCGGAAGATGGTGGTAATGTACAGCTATAAATAATACAGCCTAGTATAACTGCTTTTGCACCATAAATTACACTACTAGATCATTCAGTGATTACATCGCCACCTGAACACCTTGATAACAGCTGACTGACGATTTATGGCTCCATTACATACTTGATACTAGCCTGAACCAGCATCTCTAACATCCCAGCAGGATGACAAAGGACTTCCAGTTTAATGTATAGGGGCTAACTTTGTTTACAGGACGATTTGCCCATATTACCCCCTATTCTAACTTAGAAGAATATCTAAACCTCTACCATAAGGATACTAAATAGGAACCCTAATCCTGCTCTATCACAGCAAAGGTGTTTCTCTTCCACTGCATCTATCACTCTCCCACTGCATATTGCCACAGTGGCCCACACTAGAGCTTAATTCCAAATTGAAACCTAATACTTTGGGTTGACATCAATTTATCACTATTTGATCAATTGACCAAATTACTAGGCCAATGTGGCATTATGCAATATGCCCTGACTGGGTAGCATTAAATGTTTCTTAAATGTACTGTTTGTCAAGTCTGTCTTGTCTGGTTTGTTCGAGGCCTAATTGCACCATATGTTTTGATATTTAAAGTTTCAATAATTGTGGTTTTTATGTGGAAGATAAATAAATAAACAAACTGATTTTATCACCAACCAACCATAGATTCTATTGTTGCACTAAGTAACCCCTTTTTCTGAACCCATCTCTTTGGGTTCTCCCTTCCCCCAACTCCCCTTCTTACAATGTAACTTAAACATGTCCCACACTATTGGCGCGGGAGCAGAATGTTCATTGTCAGTAAAAAACCGAGTCCATTCCACCTTAAGCATATCATCTTCTGGCAGCAAGGACAACCAAAATGGGTTCAAGCGCCATGCCCGCTTCTGCTTAGCAAGGGACATGCTAAGAGTAATAGAGTAAAAGCTATGATCAGACAACAGCCTAGGTCCAAAGGACACTGTCAATAATCTAGGTAAAAGTTGTTTAGAAATCAGAATGAAATCTATTCGGGACATCGAGTTATGCGTGGAGGAGAAACATGAATAAGCATTAGTATGTGGAAATTTATTTCTCCACGTATCAATTAGATGAATGGATGAGGTTATTTTATGTAGTTTAGTGTCATTTGTCCTCATTGCAGCTACTGTCAGTGGGCGGAGTCTGTCTAGGGTATCATTCATTGTGGAATTAAAATCCCCCATCCATATTGCTTGCACTGTGGGGTATCTTGCCATGAAGGAGACACCCTCCAGTATTATAGTAACAGTGAATGGAGGGGGGACATAGAAAGCTAAGATTAAGAAGGGTTCACCGTATAATTTAGCAGATATAAAAACATATATGCCCTGAGGGTCTGTGCATATCTCTCCTGGCTCAAAGTGCATGGATTTTGCAATCAAAATAGATACACCTCTGGAATGGGATGTAAACGTTGAGTGAAACGCCCATCCCACCCAGGGGCGACGTAGGGCCATCTGTAGTTTGCCATCTATATGGGTTTCCACCAGTGCTATTATATCAGCCCTCTGTTTCTTAAGGAATGCGAGGGTTGCCGACCTCTTAAGCGGTTCACGCAAGCCCCTCACATTCCCAGTAAGAAATTTTAATATCCCACAAAATCATGTATAAAGAAAATAGTTGTGTGTAGTCTCTGGGATAGATAAATGTGTGTAAATGTAGTTGGACAGCTTCATTCCAGGTTCGGTGACTGATTTCCCTAAAGGTGCGTGGGGCAAAGTCACGCTGCACCATACATGCGTTTTGTAGGACTATTACTGACCCGAGGCTCCGGTCGTCAAAAAAATAATACTTAATAATATGTAGTTTCTCCTGAGGTATTTGGGGCAAAGTCCCTCATGTTGTAAGAAAAGAGGCCCATGATCCCCTGCCGCAGTACGCGGCCATATGCTGCATTTGTTGGGTTATTCATTCTCTTTCCTGTTATCTCGGCGCTCCAGCCAGGCGATGGTATCTTCAGGGGTTTCAAAGAAAACTGCTCGGCTGTCATCCTCCACACGAAGGCATGCGGGGAATAACATTGAATATTTAAGGGGGCGTGGCTTGGCGCGCGGCGGAGATGGCTGCTCACTGAAGAGGCTCTGAGACACACACGGAGATTCTGAGCCCTTACACCCGACCTACAGCTCACAAATGCCGGGTAGAAAGCTGCATTGGACGCCTGGACCACGGACACGCCGAAACTCGGCTTCTGCAAGTGCCAATATCGCTGAAATCTTCCGACATAACTCAGCGGCCCGTAGCGGCACCCCGAGAAGCAAGATGGCGCCGACGCCACAGGAGGAAGGGGAGAGCGAGGACTCACTATCCGCTTCTGAAGACATCAGCAGGGGTAAGTCCACACCGGACCACCCGCTCACATTTGCGGACATGTCGATATTCGCGGCAGACATAAAAGCTACGTTTTCCGCCGCCATAACGGACCTGAAAACGAGCATGATGGTGATAAATGAAAAGATGGCGGCATCTGAAAATGCAGGCAGACAGAGAGATAAAGCAATCCACAAGCTAGAGATGGTTTCGTCAAATCACATGCAGCACTTTATTAACATGAATAGACACATTGAAGACCTCGATAACCGGGGGAGGAGGTGTAATATCAGAGTCAGGGGGATCCCGGAATCAGTAGATCAAGATCAGATCACCACAGCACTCCGGAGAGTCTTCAACAGCCTGCTTGAGAGGCAGGAAGACACGGAAATCGACTTTGTTAGAGCTCACAGAGCCCTCAGACCCAGAGGCCCAGATACTGCACCGCCCCGTGACATAATCTGTTGCTTACAAAGCTTTGCTACCAAAGAAGAGATAATGCGAAAAGCGAGACAAAATGAGCAAATTATATTTAATGGCGCCACGATTATGCTGTTCCAGGATCTTTCTCAGATTACTCTGAAGAACAGACGTGCACTGCGACCCCTGCTGGAGAAATTGAGAGCAAAAGACCTGAGATATACTTGGAGATTTCCCTTCGCGCTCACAGTTACCTATAATGGTCATCAAGCTATCCTGCGTTCGCCAGCAGACTTACCAGAGTTCTGTGAAGCTTTAGACTTGGAACCAATGGAATTGCCGGAATGGTACGAGGAGATCCTACAACCACCTTTGGTCAGGAGCCCCCCCACTTCTCCGTTCTCCTCTCCAGACAAAAGGCTAGCGAAAAAACACAAGCAGAACAAAGGAAACAGCTCCCACGCAGAAACCCCGAGGAGGCTAGCTGGCCCATCCAGAGCCCAGGAATGTGCATAGTTTCCTTTACTCCACAATGGACATGACCTTAACAAACCTACAGCCCAGAACACGACTCTTACCACACTGATGTACATGTCACATTAATGTCGCCTGTGGAACACCCTCCCTAAAGGGGAGAGACGAGGGAGGAGGGGAAATAAGGATGATCACTTTTACAAACACCATATGAAGGAGCACCTACAACAACATTCCATGGCTCCCTGCACAGCCAGTAAGCTTGAGATGCGAGCTCTGAAGTTTGATCAGGAGGAAATCTACCCCTTCAGGTCCATATTTCTTGTTGATTGATGGGGGTTCTTGACCCCAGGTGTGACAAAAGAGGTGCCCTGGACGTGGCTCACTGCAACACCGACACCTAGCCCTGAAACATGGGAACTCCGGCTGCAGACCATGAAGATTTACAAAACTGTGCGGGTGCAAGAAGTTTGGATGGGAGAGGATTAATAGGAGTAGAGGCTGTTTGCTGATGTTCCCTTCTCCCCCCCCCTCCCCCCCTGTCCCCCCCCTACTCCCCTCCCCCCCTTTCCTCTGCCTCCCCCCCCCCTACCCTTGTCCCTCCTCCACTCCCCTCCATCTCTCCCTCTACCTCCCCCCCCCCTCCCCTCTAACTTCCATCCCTCTCCCCCCCCTCCCCCTCTTTTTTTTTTTTTTTTTTTTTTTTTTACTATGTTATTATATGCAGACTGATTAGATTTGATTATATACTTATATGAGGGGTGTCTCCACGGGTGACAGCTAAGATTTCCCACTTAGTTGAGAGTATGACAAATAACGGTTAAAGCTACATTATGTGGGTTCAGGTTCTGGTTTCTATGTTTATTACCCGAGTTAACCTGTTACACATCCTGGTCGGGTGTGACCTTTATAATATTAATATTTTTACTACCGCGAGACTCCGTGTGTGTCACGTTGAGACTACACATTCATAGTTTTCACAACACTCCATTTACTTGGAGCCCAAGCTACACTTGGTCGTAGTCGCTTCCCACAGTCCCCACAAATCTTACTCGATATTTTACGCCTGGGGGTACACCTCCGACTGGGTTGACTTAGGTACCTGCGGAGATTAACCCCCATAGTAATAACTCCCTGCTAAGCTTGTTCTCTTTCTCTACTACTCACCCTTTTTCCTTCTCCTTCTCTACTTTCCCTTTAATTCAGTGGAGGAGGGGCACTCGCCCGGGTTATCAGAAATACTCTATATCTGATTGGAGATCTTGTGTCAAACCTTCAGGTAACAGTCTTATCTTTGCAGATCCGAAATCCGACCGTCTCCTCCTCTGCCGACACCATGGTATACTCATCGCTGGGGAATCGACCCCTTGTGATTTCTCACAACATCAGAGGCTTAAACATACCCGAGCGACGTTCCACTCTGCTCAGAGAACTTAAAAAAGGTAAACCACAATTTGTATTCCTACAAGAGACCCATTTTAAAACAAACAACATTCCTAAATTAACATCCCCACAGTTCCCGAGAGCTTTCCATGCTACCACACCCGATTCCAAGTCAAAAGGGGTCACGATATTAATAGGCAAAGACACGCCATTTAAACTAAACGAACAGTTGTGTGACCCTGAGGGCAGATTCGTACTGCTGAAGGGTACATACAACGACTTGCCTTTGACTCTCGCCAATGTATACTTCCCAAATAAGTCCCACATAACCTTTTGCCAACTCATTGTGAGGAGGCTACAGGTGTTCGCCAATGGTTGTATTGTACTTGGAGGGGATTTTAATGTACCTCTAAATCCACTTCTGGACACGTCCAATGGAAAGACATGCATTACCTACAAAATTCTGAAAAAGATTAAATCACTCCTACACAGGCTCCAGCTGGTGGACTCCTGGCGCTTCCTTAATCCCGAAGGTAGAGACTATACCCATTTCTCGACACCACACGACAGATATGCCCGGCTGGATTACATATTTGTTCCCCAGAGAGATTTATCTAAAATATCCGCCGCGAGAATAGGTACACAAACAATATCGGACCACGCACCTGTCTCACTGACACTGGATTTACAGAACTCAAATAGACAACAGCAGACTTGGAGACTGAACACGTCTTTATTATCAGACCCGACACTCTTACCTACACTTACAAACAACATAACCGATTTCTTCAAGCATAATAACACACCTGGGATAGACCCCCTACTACTATGGGAAGCACATAAATGTACCATACGAGGAGTCCTGATAGGGATGGGTTCAAGACGCAAAAAGGAAAGAGATGCCCAGACCAGAAAATTACTCACCCAAATTGAGTCACTAGAACTATCACACAAACAATCTCTATCGGAGGCCTCGGCCAAGAGCCTCCTAGAGGCAAGGAAGGATCTACAGCAGATTCTCCACACTAAAGCCAAACGGATTCTTTTCTTTAAGAAGCGGCTCTATTATGAGTCAGGTGACAAAGCGGGGAGGTTCTTGGCGAGAGCCCTTAGGGAACAAAATTCAATCAATCAGATAGGTGGTATCAGATCCAAAGAGGGAAAGCTCGAGGTAACACCTGAGGCAATAGCTAAGCACTTCCATGCTTTCTATACGAAGCTGTATAATCTGCCTCCACAACATAAACCTCCACAACTGTCAGGAGATAGGACACAAATCATACAAGACTACATAAGACATAGCGGACTACCATCTCTCCCCAAAGAGGATACAGATCTCCTAGAAGCCCCAATCACAACAGAGGAAGTCAAACAGGCCATCAAATTACTTAAATCGGGAAAGAGCCCGGGTCCTGATGGATATTCCGCCACAAATTACAAATCCTTCATAGAGATCCTAACCAAACCCTTAAAAGATGCACTGAACGCCTTATCCAAGCCAAGACGTATCACTCCTGGTTTCCTCTCTGCCCATATTACGGTGATACCGAAAGAGGGCAAAAACCCAGAGGAATGTGCTAGCTACCGTCCCATTTCTTTGTTGAATCTTGATGCTAAGCTGTTCGCAAAGATCATTGCATTGAGAATGGGACCGCTGCTCTCGAAACTAATTGGCTTGGAACAGGTGGGCTTTATGCCAAACAGAGAGGCCAGAGACAACGTTACTAAAGCTCTTTTGCTAACACAGGCTGCGAGACAAAGGAAGATCGAAGGCTTTCTCCTCTCAACAGATGCGGAGAAGGCCTTCGATCGTGTGGCTTGGGATTTCATGCTGGCGGTGTGTGGAGAGGTGGGCTTGGGTCCGAACATGCTACATTGGATCTCGACTCTCTATCAAAACCCGACAGCGGAATTAAAAATAAATGGAATTCTCTCAGAAAAAGTATATATTAAAAACGGAACTAGACAGGGGTGCCCCCTATCGCCCCTTTTATTTATTCTATCACTAGAGCCCTTTATAAGAACAGTGCAAAAGAATACAGCAATACAAGGTTTCCAGATTAAAAATAGAGAGTACAAAGTAGCTGCATATGCAGATGACTTATTGTTCTTCTTAACGAAACCGATCACTACTCTCCCTAACCTGTTACAAGAATTCGCACACTACGGATTTGTATCCAACCTAAAAATCAATTACACAAAGTCAGAGGCCCTGAACCTCTCCCTTCCAGACAGTGTACTCAAATTAACACAGGCGAACTCAACATTCACCTGGGATAAGTCCAAACTAAAATATCTGGGGACTTGGCTCACACCATCTCTAAAAATGACATACGAGAGAAATTTTGTGACCTTTCTAAAAAACTGTGCGAAGGACCTCACAGCCTGGAATGAGAATTACTTCTCTTGGTTTGGCAGGGCGGCCATTGTGAAAATGGTCGTTCTGCCCAAATTTTTATATCTGACCCGCACACTACCGATAGAGATACCTCAGAAATTTTTCAACGAACTTAATACAATGGTCACGAGATTTCTCTGGCAACATAAAAAACCCAGAATCAACTCTGGCCAAACCCAAAGATCTAGGAGGAATCCATTTCCCGAACTTCC
Organism: Lithobates clamitans; assembly: GCA_037952925.1. Classification (NCBI taxonomy): domain Eukaryota; kingdom Metazoa; phylum Chordata; class Amphibia; order Anura; family Ranidae; genus Lithobates; species Lithobates clamitans. The sequence goes on from JBBGZY010000152.1 coordinate 1,394,786, forward strand.
GCAGTTATTACCAGGCCACACACATAACCAGAATCATAGACTGGCATTGCCATGAGCCGGAGAAAGATTGGGTATCACTTGAGTCAACGCTTGCCACGCTGCCACTTAGATACCTGCCATGGTCCTCTATCAAAACATTACCTCATGACGTTAGTGATCGGGTGTGTAAGATCCCTTACACACCCGATCACTGGCACCACACTGAAGATCATTACCGACCTAGCTAAACAAAAAAAGTTGACCACATCACCTAGTCCTCTAACGCCCCTGACAGATAACCCAGGCTTCGACCCAGGCCTGCATAATCCGACTCTTAGGTCGAATCCGGCGGGAGATCCCTTACTGGCCGGAGATTGCTATATTGAAAACAAATTCAGAGACTGGTCGTCATTCAAGACAGACATAAACCGACCCCAACTGAAACTCTGGACATACTTCCAATTAAGAAGCTACTTAGGTAACATTAAAGAACCCCAATCACTATATAGACCCCTGACGGCTCTGGAGTCGGTGTGTCGGGAGGGAACTCCAATTGAAAAGGCCACTTCGGTTGCATATGAGTGGCTGAGTCGCTCGGGGACTGAGATATCGGACGGACACAGGAGGAGATGGTCGGAAGAACTTGACCTGGAGATTTCGGACAAACAATGGAGGTATGTGGCTGCTCTAGCACATAAATGTTCCATAAGCACAAAACTGCAAGAGACAAATTACAAACTTTTGACCCATTGGTACAGCACTCCTGACAAGATACACAAATGGGATACACAAAAACCAGACACCTGCTGGAGATGTTTCTCCGAAAAAGGCACACTAGCCCACATCTGGTGGCAGTGCCACAAAATTGAACCATTCTGGAATGAAGTGAAGGTTTTAATTAAAAAAATTACAGATACCAGAATAGAACTGACCCCAGCATGTTGTCTATTACACCTATCCAATATCTCTTTTAAGCGCTACAAACGCTCGTTGACGATTCATCTCCTCAACGCAGCCAAATCTCAAATACCTCTGCACTGGCTCTCCACATCTATCCCAACTGTGAGGGATTGGCTGTCGAGAGTCAGTGAAATCCATGAAATGGAGGATGTATTGGCCCAAGACAAAGGCCATATCGACCGATTCCACAAAACTTGGCAACTCTGGTTGATTTTCAAATACTCTGCAGAATTCCCTTCCTGAATTAGGTCTGGGAAAGATATCGCGATCTGGGCGGGTGCCCTACCTCTGTGTTCTATTTCTGCCATTCACTTCATTATCTTATTTTCTTATTCTTTTTTACTTCTTTTCTACAATCTAACTTCTTAACCACTTCATGGCTGATCTATAGCCTATGTTCCCACTGGTATATATCCCGGAAATTCGTACTTCTCTTATAGATGTGAGTGAGATTGTTTCAGAGAATTAGAGAGACCACACTTTTGTGTGTTCTCAACAATAAACAAGCTGAACAACTGATAAGAAATGTTTATCGCAAGGGCTTGCGATCACGTAGATAGAAATATCAAAGTGTATCTTTTTTTTTTTTTTTTCTGACAGCCACAAAGTCAGCTTAGTGGAAATAATCTCAGTGATGCGATGTCTGTTAAACACTTAGACTTCTATACGAGTTTCACACTAACTGTTTATTGTGTAAAAAGACGAAAAGTACGCAGTTGCACCTGCAAAATTTGCAATATACAGTGTATTCTTTGGTTACTATTCTTTCTTTCAATAAACTTGAAATGTTAAAAAAACATTGAATATTTAAGATTTTTGATGCGCAGGCGCCTCTTGGCTTCGGTGAAATTTTGTCTGCGTTTCTGTACTTCAGTGGAAAAATCAGGGAAGATGGCCACCTTGACGTTGTCAATGGGTATATTACCTTTCAACCTTGCCATGCGCAGTGTTGTGTCGTGGTCTTTATAATTTAGCAATTTGGCAATAAATGTTCGAGGTGGGGCACCTTGTGGTGGCGGCCTAGCGGTCATACGATGCGCTCTCTTGACAGCAAACGTGGGCGAAAAGGCCTCCCTGCCATACGTTGTAATTAGTAATTGCTCCAGGAAAGTTGTAGGGTCTTTCCCCTCCGTCCCCTCTGGTAGGCCAATGAAGCGAAGGTTGAACCTACGAAGCCTGTTCTCCATGTCATCTTGCTTTGCCAAAAGTTGATTGATCTGGTATTGCATGCGTTCAGAGGTAGTCTGTAATGGCGGGATCGCGTCCTCCACTTCACCTAGTCTGGTTTCAGATGTCTTAACACGCTCCTTAAGCTTATGCAGGTCTTGTCGGACAAGGGAGATTTTGGTAGTGAGAGTGGCCTGGAGTGCAGAGATGGCTTCCAGCACTCTATCCGTGTCTGCACCCGCCACCTCCCTCCCCTCCGACGCGGTGCCGCTACCTTCTCCCAGGTTGTCTTTATCCTGTCGGCGGTACTTATCAAGTTTGGCAGTCGTGTCAGACTTGGGTTTCGTCGGTGCCATGACTGTTAGTAAGAGGCGGCAGATGTAGCTGGTTAGGCGGTTGCGTAGTTGACACAGAGGGTGAGCTGGGGGGGTTTGGAGGTCAAGAACAGCAAGTTAATCGCCACTCGTATCGCCTAGGAGAGGACCTGAGACCCCGTTCACCCCGGATGGATCCAAGTACCCCCAGCAGTCTTGGGCAAAGACAATGTTTTGGCAGGCAAGGGCGCTGGGATTGTCAGCTGGGATTGTCAGCCGAGGTTCAAATCAAGCAGAGGAGAGATGGGAGGGTCAGGGGTGTCCAATACAGAGTATCAAAATAGGTGCCACTCACCTGGAGGCTGCAGAGATCATCTGTATGTCCAAGCACTTTGGTGTCCCTGGAGAAGTTGCAGGGAGCAGTAGATGGGCTTAATGATCCACTTTACTTGGCGCAGATGCCAGGAAGGATGGGTGTATTGCTTGTGAAGAGGCCAGGAGCACCAAGATGGCCGCCAAAACTAGGCCAAAATCACGGCCCGGGTCTGCGGCCGTCGCTGTGTGTAGGGGCACTGTTCAGATCAGACTCCCAGGGAGAATCCGGTGTAGCAGGATCAGCATTTGGTGGGGAAGTCAAGTACCAGAAGGGCCAGAGTTCAACACCTTTGGAGGGGCCGGGAGGAGCAAGATGGCCGCCGGAGCCCAGGACCAGGCCGAAGCCGCGGCCTGGATTTAAGCCTGCCGCCGTACAGGAGGGTACCGCTCCATCTAAATCCCTGCCCGGAAGCCCGCAGAGCAGGGTCTATGTGCGGCAGGAGGTCCAGGCACCAGGGGAGCCAAGAAGAAGCACAGACGAGGGGGCCGGGTGGAGCAAGATGGCCACCGGAGTCGACTAGGCCAAAGCCGCGGCCTGTATTTGTGGCTGCCGCCGCGGAAGAGTGCCGTGCCGTTCGGAGCTCCCGTCTGATCAAAAGCCCGCTGATTCAGGTCTGTATACTTGTAAGGTCCCCAGGAGGTATATCTGGCTGCTCAGGAGGTTGCTGAAAAGCAGGATTAATTCGGATGCAGGAGTATTGGACGGAGCTCGGGTCTTCCACATCCTACTCCATGCTGTAGCAGGCCACGCCCCCGCATTGTTGATTTTGATGGAAAAGTCATGGAGGGGGGCACGGGCGGGGGGGAATATTAATAGCTCAGTTTTAGAGAGATAAGGGGGGTCATTTACTTTAACTCCAGGAAGTACTGGGCACTATGGCAAATAATAGCACCCATTTTAGCCAAATGGAAACAAAACCGGCGAATTTGCGCATGAAAATTAGCGATGCAAGCAGGGAACAACCGTTTGTAAATTCTAAATTGCCGCTAATTAGCGCTTCCGCGTATATACAAATGCCAGTTCTAATCAAGTTGTTATATAGCACTGTACTGTAGCCATGATCCATGTATGTGAAAGAAACATTTTTATCAGAGATGTGCTCTAGTTCCCGTGCATCTATTGATTTATATTGCAATTAGTATTCCTAGTTGTTTTTCCTTCTTTTGCTAAGAAATGCAGTTCTGAATGATTATTACATGGTAAAGTCTGCTATTCTGTAAAGTTACATGTATTAATCATTTAGGTTACCTATTTGTTTTATGTTGTTTTTTTCATGTTTTTGATTTATTATTTATTAATTTAGTTGAGTATAAAGCAGTAATTAATTATGTTCATTCTTTAATAATACTACACTATTATGCAGGTCTTGTACTTAGCACAATGGCTTAGTGGTCTGCTTGGATATCTCCACACTACTCTTGGTATGAGTTCAAACAACAGCCAACCTACCATCCACCAGCTGTGTTTATTTTTTCAGTGCACAAGTGAAATAAAATAAAACAAACAAAGAAATGTAAACTGCCCTTTAGCTAGTGTGTGGTGTTTGGAATGTCACATCATAATATAATTGAATACTTACATACCATTGCATGCATTTAAAGAGTTAATACAATGAAATCATTCACATTAAAGTGCATTGGCTATTTGGCAATCACCTATTTTCAGTATATATATATATATATATATATATATATATATATATATATATATATATATATTTGTGTTGCTTTGGCTAATTGGCTAACTGGCATTCTCCTTTTCCCACCAATGCAATCTTTTAGGATTTTTCACCCATGAGTCTTTCAATACCTGAATGTTTGAAGGTAGAGGTGCTAACTACTAGCCTATTGGGCTGAGCAAAATTATACATACAAAATACTTTTACTAGTATTTGATGTGTTATATACTATACAATAAAGTTTATCAAATGTAAACTGCTTGTTAGCTAGTGTGTGGTGTTTGGAGATTCACACCATAATATTAGTGAATACTTACATACCATTGCAAGCATTTGAAGAGTTAATACAATAATATCAACCACATTAAAGTGTATTGGCTACTTGGCATTCACTGTATGCTGCTTTGGCTAATTGGCTAACAGTAATTCTCCTTTTCTCCACCAATAGTAATCGTTTAGGATTCTTCTGGGATATTAGAACCCATGAGTCTTTCAATACCTGAATTTTTGAAGGTAGAGGTGCTAACTGCTAGCCTATTGGGCTGAGCACAATTATATATACAAAATACTTTTACTAGTGTTTGATGGTTTATATACCATACAATAAAGTTTATCAAATGTAAACTGCTTGTTAGCTAGTGTATGGAGTTTTGGAGATTCACACCATAATATTAGTGAAGACTTATTTATTTTTATTTAAAGTACTTCTATAGTGCCGTCAATTTACGCAGTGCTTTACATATACATTATACACTCACATGGGCCCCTACCCTCAAAGAGCTTACAATCTAAGGTCCCTAACTCATATTCATATACTAGAGCCAATTTAGACAGAAGCCAATTAACCTACCAGCATGTCTTTGGAGTATGGGAGGAAACCGGAGAATCCGGAGGCATAGGGAGAACATGCAAACTCCAGGCAGGTATAGTCTTGTGGTGTGGTTGGGAATACAAACCAGTGACCCTTTTTACAGCTAGGTAGGGATGAGCCGAACACCCCCCCCGTTCGGTTCGCACCAGAACATGTGAACAGGAAAAAAGTTCGTTTGAGCGTGCAAACACCGTTAAAGTCTATGGGGGTCATTTACTATAGCGCCAGGAAGTACTGGGCACTATAGCAAATAATAGCTCCCATTTTAGCCAAATAAAGAGGAGAATGTGCGAATGAAAAATTAGCGCTATTAGTGAGAAACACATGTTAGTAAATTCTAAGCTGGCGCTAATTAGTGCTTCCGCGCATATGCAAATGCCAATTCCTACCAAGTTGTTATATAGTACTGCACTGTAACTATGATCCATGTATGTGAAAGAAACATTTTTTATGTGAGATGTGCTCTACCTTGTGTGCATCTATTTATGTATGTTGCAATTAGTATTCCCAGTTTTTTCCTTCTTTTGCTAACTAATGCAGTTATGAATGATTATTACATAGTAATGTCTGCTATTCTGTAAAGTTACATGTATTAAACATTTAGGTTACCTATTTGTTGTATGTTGTTTTTTATTTTTTAATTTAGGTGACTATAAAGCGGTAATTATTTATATTCATTCTTTAATCATACTACACTATTATGCAGGTCTCATACTTAGCACAATGGCTTAGTAGTCTGCTCAGATGTCTCCACAGCACTCACGGTACAAGTTCAAATACCAGCCAACCTACCATCCCCCAGCTGTGTTTATTTTTTCAGTGCACAAGTGAATTAAAATAAACAAACAAAAAAATGTAATCTGCCCATTAGTTAGTGTGTGGTGTTTGGAATTTCACACCATAATAGTATTTAATACTTACATAACATTGCATGCATTTGAAGAGTTAATATAATGGAATCAGCCAAATTTAAAGTGCATTGGCTAATTGGCATTCACCTATTTTCAGAATATGCTGCTGTGGCTAATTGGCTAATAGTCATTTGCTTTTTTTCACCAATTCAATATTTTAGTATTTCTCTGTGGGATTTGAACCCATGAGTTCTTCAAGGTAGAAGTGCTGACTGCTAGCCTATTGGGTGTAGCACAGTCATATATAGAAAATACATAGAAAATACATAGAAAATACATTCACTAGTGTTTGATGTTTCTTCTCCCCTGAGCTGTCTCTCCTGCTGCCACCATCTTCTCCTGCTCTTCTTGTGGCGGTCTTCTGTGGCCATCCGATAATGTCACCCAGAGAGTCTGCTCCATGGCTATGTAAGAGACGCCACACAGCGGAGGAAGACCACCATGGAAGAAGAGCAGCTTTTTTTTTATTAGCGGGTAACCAGCGGTGCGGAAGAACACAGCAGATGGAGAAGATGGCGGAGGCAGGAGAGACGGCTCTGGGAGAATACAGCTCGGGGAGAAGATGGAGGAGGGAGAGACAGCGTCTGGAGAAGATGGCTCAGGGAAGAAGACAGCGGAGCTATTTTACAATAAAGGACTTGTCAAAAACCGGCTATTGAGATTTTTTTACATTTCACTGCTTTTTTTGGTGAATGGGTAGGGGTAAAATGTACCCCATACCTATTCACATAGGGGGCAGGATCTGGGAGCCCCCTTGTTAAAGGGGGCTTCCAGATTCTGAAAAACACCCTGCCTGCAGACCGACAACCACCGACCAGAGTTGTCGGGAAGAGGCCCTTGTCCCCATCAACATGGGGAAAAGGTGCTTTGGGGCATGTGGCCTGGTAAGGTTCAGAAGGGGAGGGTGCTCACTCGTCCCCCCCTATCCTGACCTCCAGGCTACATGCTCGGATAAGGGTCTGGTATGGATTTTGGGGGGCCCCACATCAAATTTATTTTACATTTTGGTGTGGGGTTCCCCTTAAAGTCCATACCGAAGGGCCTGGTATGTACTGAGGGGACCCTACGACATTTTTTTCCTTGAATTTTGGAATTCCATACCATAATATTATTGAATAAGTACATACCATTGCATGCATTTGAAGAGTTAAAATATGGAATAAAGCAAGCTGATGTGCTTTGGCTAATTATGCTTTTGAGTACAATGCACACTTCCAGGAGGTGATGCCGTCAGTGGGATTTGAATTCATGGCTTAAACTTTTGGGGGCAGCAGGGTATACCGCTATGCTACAGAGCTGAGCACTTACCTACAGAGAAAATACATTTACTAATGTTTGATTCTATACAATAATGTTTTGCATTTCAGGCATTAATATTATAGTAACAACCATGCTCATGCCGATGTGGCATTGGCTAATAGGCATTCTCCTCTTTTCAGCATATGCTGCTGAGTACAATGCAAGCTTTCAGTAGGTGATACCATCTGTGTGATTTTCAGCCATTTGAGCACAATTATATTGAGAACATACATTTACTAGTGTTTGACGGTGGGACTACTTTATATTCTAGGTATAAAATAGTACTCAGCACAGTGACTTAGGCACCTTTCACACTTGTGTGACCTGAAAGTTGCGGGATTTTTAATGCGACTTTAAGCAATGCCTGTGTAATCTTGAGGTCTATGGACGCAGGAGTCGCAGGGAAAGACACGCAACTTTCCCACAATTTTGCATCAGCAATTTTGCCGCAATTCCAGGGAATGCCTGTGCAAACTTGAGGTCTATGGACCTCAACTCGCATCAAAGTCAGACCAAAGTAGTACAGGGACTACGTTGAAGTCAGTGTTACTTGAAGTCGCACAGATATGAATGGTGCACATTGAAAATCATGGGGTATGACTTGTCATGCGACTCTGATGTCCAAAGTTGCACAAGTGTGACTCAGCCCGACTTTGTCAGCGATTTCAGAGACATCAGTGCACTTTCCTGCACAGATGTCTAGTGAAATCACATAGGTCCCAACTGTTCTCCTTTAAAAAGGTGTCCTATGCCTACCTACTTTTGCTAATATGTTTCCCTTATACCCATCTCGAAAAGTTGGGAGGTAAGAAATCACCCCCTGAAGTCGCCCAAAGTAGTGCAGGAACTACTTTTGGGAATCGTTGTGGCGTCGCACCAATTCGGACAATTCCATTGCCATCAATATGCGCTGATTTGGCCTACAATTTGACATGTCAATTCAGACCTATGTGAACATGGGTGAAGTTGCATAGATATTAGAGCTGCACGGTTCTGGCCAAAATGAGAATCACAATTTTTTTGCTTAGAATAAAAAGATCACGATTCTCACGACGTAAAATCTTTCACATTATCCCACAAAAAATTGGGCTAACTTTTCTTCTTTTTTTTTAATTCATTAAAGTAATTTTTTCCAAAAAAAATTGCATTTGAAAGGCGCAAATACAGTGTGACATAAAATATTGTAACAACCACCATTTTATTCTCTAGAGTCTCTACTAAAAAAATATATATAATGTTGGGGAGTTTTAAGTAATTTTCTAGCAAAAAAAAAAAGATTTTAACCTGAAACCAACAAATGTCAGAAAAATGTTTGGTGTTTAAGTGGTTAAACTTTCCTCACTTACACAGAAGTCTATTTCATTGACAAATTGTTACAAGGTTTCTAGTTAAGTTCACTGATAAAGAATGCTCTAATTCTTGGCAGATTTCCTGGTTTTTCGGCTGTGGCTTCAGAAGAGCAGAGAGAGTTCTTTGCATAGCAAGAATCGTGAAACGCTTTTTTCAAGATCGTAAAGGGGAAAAAATCACGCTGACGATTATTCGTGCAGCTCTAATAAATATGCATGGAAATCAAGGGGGACAACTTTTCATGTGACTCTGAAGTCCACAGCTCCATGACAAGTCACCCAAGTGTGAAAGTAACCTAATGCGATTAATTGATAACACCTTTGAATAAGGCCCCATTTGCACTTGTGCGACCTTAAAATTGCACAGCTTTGTCATGACTTGAAGCAATGTCTGTGTAATCTTGTGGTGTATGGACCTCAAATTGCATCAAAGTCAAACCAAGGTAGTGCAGGGACGAATTTGCTACACTTTCAGGATGCACAAGTGACAATAGAGCCAAATTCAAAGGTGTTATCCTTGAATCTCATTCACACTGCTGCGACCTGAAAGTCACACTATTTTGCTGCCACTTTGCCGCTGCAACTTGGCCCCAACTTCTGGGAATGCCGGTGTAATATTGTACCCGATATACCTCAAGTGACACCAAAGTATTACAGGGACTACTTTGAAGTTGGTGCGACTTAAAGTAGCACAGATATGAATGGTTATCATTGAGAATCATGGGGTACAACTTGTCATGCAACTCAGAGGTCCAAATTTGCTGGAAAATTTGCCCAGCTGTGAAACAAGTCATATATATTTTAATAAAAGGAGCTCTCATTTATACTTGCACAGTCCTTACTGATTTACATCAGCAGAACAAATGCAGGAAGTGATGTGTGGTGATGCCAAACAGCTCAATGAACCCCACCCACACCAAATCTAACTATGACATCCACTCCGCATGGATTAACCACTTACCGCCCGCCCTATGGCGGATTGACGTCCGGGAAGTGGTTCTGTTATCCTGACTGGGTGTCATATGACGTCCAGCAGGATAACATGCCGCAGCACGCCCCCGGGGGCGCGCATCGCGGGGATCGGTGGAGCGGTGTGTCAGTCTGACACACCGCTCCACCGATCTTGGTAAAGAGCCTCCGGCGGAGGCTCTTTACCACGTGATCAGCCGTGTCCAATCACGGCTAATCATGCTGTCAATAGGAAGAGCCGTTGATCGGCTCTTCCTCACTCGCGTCTGACATACGCGAGTAGAGAAGAGCCGATCGGCGGCTCTCCTGGCAGGGGGGTCTTCGCTGATTGTTTATCAGCACAGCCCCCCCTCAGATCACCATACTGGACCACCAGGGATCGCCACTAGGACCACCAGGGAAGGGGCAACATGTGGATGGCCAGGTATGTACCCCATGGCCATCCACATGTGCCCAGTGTGCCAAATCTGTGCTAATCAGTGCCCACAAATGGGCACTGATTGGCACCATCATGTTGCAGTGATGCCCAGCAATGCCATCCTTAGGGGCATCACTGCAAACAAGCAGTGCCATCAGTGCCACCCATCAGTGTCCATTCATGCCACCTGTCAGTGCCCATCCGTGCCCATCAGTGCCCATATATCAGTGCCCATCCGTGTCCATCTGTGCCAACTATCAGTACCACCCATAAGTAACCATCAATGCCACCTACGAGTGCCCATCAATGCCACCTATGAGTGCCCATCAGTGCCGCCTATAAGTGCCCATCCGTGCCACCTATGAGTGCCCATCAGTGCCGCATACCAGTGCCACCTATCAGTGCCCATCAGTGCCACCTATCAGTGCCCATCAGTGCCGCCTATCAGTGCCCATCATCAGTGCCTGTCAGTGCCACCTCATCAGTGCCACCTCATTGGTACCACCTGATCGGTGCCCATCAGTGCCACTGTATCAGTGGCCGTCAGTGCAGCCATATCAGTGCCTGTCATTGAAGAAGAAAACGTACTTATTTACAAAAAGTTTTAACAGAAACAAAGAAAAACTTGTTTTTTTTTCAAAATTTTCGGTCTTTTTTTATTTGTTGCGCAAAAAATAAAAACCGCAGAGGTGATCAAATACCACCAAAAGAAAGCTCTATTTGTGGGAACAAAATGATAAAAATTTAGTTTGGGTACAGTGTAGCATGACCGCGCAATTGTCATTCAAATTGCGACAGCACTGAAAGGTGAAAATTGGGCTGGGCGGGAAGGTGTCTAAGTGCCTGGTATTGAAGTGGTTAAGTACAAGTACATATCCTACACTTACCCGGCCAATGAGCAGCACCTCCTCTTTGCTAAAGAGACCTCGCCATGTCCACCTAGATGGAGATCCTGACCAGCACAGGAACTTTCCGGGTGCATACAATGACTAATTTCCAGGTCAGAAGGTGAAACCACGCTTTTGATTGCAGCTGCGAATATTTGATCTCAACCATGATTAGTATTTTTTATTTTCAGATATGCAAATCTGTATTTCTACATATATTTGAAGGTAAACTTAAGGGAGTTTGATAAGAAATTGTGTCCCTGGGTTAGCAGCAGGTGAATTACAAAGACAAAAGGCCCAGTTTGAGCCCTGGTTCACACTGACAGAGGGAGGAAATCGTTCAGCTGAACTCCCACAATTTCATTCCTGCATGTCAGTCCTGACTGTGGGGGGCAACATCAGAGACAGGTTTCTGCACCAATATCAATACAAATCTCACCAATTAGAACAGTGCAATTGCCACAGATTTGACATGTCAAATCACACCGATGTGAACCAGAGCTGACACATTCAAACACTGCCTATCCACCAGCTGAATTCATTACCTGCAATTCTCCACAGCTGTTATATATAAAGATTCCACCTTTATCATTAACTTGCAGTTGTGCAGAAGCCTAGGTTTACATTGGAGCGATTGGTCATGCGATTTGAGAGATCAAATCACATGACTATTGGCAATGGCACTGTTCCAATCGATGCAACATTTTTTTTGTGGCGCCGCACCAATTTGCTAAAGTAGTTCCTGCACTACTTTTGCCGATTTCAGGTGTGATTTCAATAGACATTTGTGTATGAAGCCACCTGAAATCATGCTGACCTTGCTACTTTGAAATCGTGCTACTTCAAGTTAAGTAGCGCAATTTCAAAGTTCAATGTGAACCAGGCAAAGAGATTCGTTTTTTGGTGCACAAATACATATTGAAATAAAATATAAGAGATATTGCACTTTCCCAAAACCACCACCCACAAAAACTAAAGAGAAAGAAAAGTAGAAGAAAAAACAAAAACACAACAAAAGCTCAATAATGTACTTTTATTTTACCAGCAGAAAAAAAATAAATTTACATTCATTTACTAGCTTCAAAAAAATTTGGACAGGATATATGGTGCTACATTTAGCAATGGAATTTTAAGGGCCCTGCTCATAGGAGCTTACAATCTAAAATTAGACAAAACCTTATAGTGGACACAGCTTTAATTTCAGTGTATAGCAGGCAACACATCACATTATTATCTGCAAGATTATAGAAACATACTTAACAGTCATTCTTACAAAGCATTCCCACATAATATTACAAAAGACTTATTCAAAACACCCACCACCAGCCCACAATCCACACATACATACATTGGTGACCATGTTCTGCTGGAAGCTGCATTTCGGTGTACACGATTAAACAACGAGATTAAAAAGAGTAGGTCAGCAGATGCTTCCAAATGATGTTTGCATGATCAGACAGGAACAATACACGCACAACATTGACAGCATGGCCACATAAACCCACTTTTGATTGAAAAAATGCACAAGAATTTCATCAAATCTCCCAATTTCATTCCTTCTCCCACCACAAATCACAGCAAAAAACCTGACCTTCTCAGGCCAAACGAACCCCCTTACTGCAGGCCTTTATATAAGACAGGTTGTATTGTTAGCACACTGACACACCCAATAGAAGTACACGCCCACCAGTATCTTTCAATCTGTCTCTTCATGTATGTCTAAAGTGATTTCACCTGATTAGCAGGAACACATAACGGAAAATTGAATACTTACCTTTCCATAATTTTCCTTTCCTGGTGCCTACCTATGGCAGCATACCAATGGTTGGTTGCTCCGCCCCCGACCAACCCACAGGACCACTTTAACTCTATAAATAAAAGAGTTGTTTCTCCCCGCCGGCATTCTTGTAACTAGATCTCAGAAAACTAAGGATTATTGAAGGGAGGGTGTATGCTGCCATGGGTAGGCACCAGGAAAGGAAAATTACGGAAAGGTAAGTATTCAATTTTCCATTTTCCTGGTGCCTCCATGGCAGCATACCAATGGTAAATAAGGCCCCTTTCACACTGGATCGGTTTTCAGGCGGTATTGCGCTAAAAATACCGCCTGAAAACCGCCCCTAAACAGCCTCCGCTGTTTGTTCAGTGTGAAAGCCCGAGGGCTTTCACACTGAAGCGGTGCGCAGGCAGGGCGGTGAAAAAAGTCCTGCAAACCGCTTTTTTGGAGCGGTGAAGGAGCGGTGTAGTCACCGCTCCTAAACCGCTCCTGCCCATTGAAATCAATGGGACAGCGCGGCTATACCGCGGTAATACCGCGGCTATAGCCACGCTGTACGAGGGATTTTAACCCTTTTTCGGCCGCCAGCGGGGGTTAAAACCGCACTGCTAGCGGCCGAATACCGCTGCAAGAACGACGGTACAGCAGCGCTAAAAATAGCGCTGTTGTACCGCCGACGCCCCCACCGCCCCAGTGTGAATGGGGCCTTACTCGCTTACAGGGAGGGTACTGCAATAAGAAATTTAATGAAAAACTACAGCCTTGATATCTGTAAGGTTCTTTCCCCAAATTCCCGGGAAGTAAGAACCGCTGGGTCTACACTATAGCGAGACATGAAAGTGTTGAATGACGACCAACTAGCTGCTCGGCAAATTGTCTCAGGGAAGACCTGTGCCAATGCTGCCCAAAAGGAGGCCATTCCCCGAGTGGAATGCACGTTGACCGCATCTGGAACTGTTAGACCACTAGCCCGATAGGCCCTTTGGATTAATTTTACGATCCAGCTTGCCAAGGTTGTCTTGGATGCTGCCATTGTCTTTCTGGTGCCTTTTGGGATGACAAACAGTCTTTAATCTTTGTGAAATTGTTGTGTTGAGTTTAGATAGTGTCTCAGGGATCTGGCTACATCTAACTCGTGTAATCTTGAGGACTCTGGATCTTCTCCAAATGCTGGGAGAACCCATTCCTGGTTAAGATGGTAGAGAAAAGGTACTTTAGGGATGAATTGATGGATGGGTTGCAAAACCACCCTGTCCGGGAAGAAGGTGATGTAAGGTTCCCATGATCCTAGAGCTTGGATTTCTGACACTCTGTGAGCCGAGGTGATGGCAATCAAGAACACTGCTTTCAAGGAAATGTCCTCTAGGGTGCAATCTTCTGTAGGAGCAAAGGGAGGATTTGATAGGACATCCAGCACAATCGTCAAGTCCCATTTGGGGTAAAGTGTTTTCCTGGGAGGTCACAATCTCAGGACTGCCTTCAAAAAGCGTTCGACCAGAGGGTTCAAAGCCCATCGTGTATCTGTTGGGGCTGAAAGGGCCGAGACCTGGACCTTAAGTGTGCTTAGGCCTAATCCTAGATCTAAGCCATTCTGTAGGAAGAGAAGCACATTCTGGACACCAGGATCCATGGGATCGAAATGATTAAGCTCTGCCAGTTCTGTAAATTTTCTCCATATTCTGTAATAGGTGGAATTAGTGGAAGACTTTCTTGCCTGTAGAAGTGTTTGAATAACATTATGTGAGCATCCTAAATCATCCAACCTCTTCCGCTCAATTTCCAGGCCCTCAAGTCTAGGATTTCTGAATGTGGGTGAGAGAAATTGTTTTGAGACAGAAGGTCATTCAGGTGTGGAAGAGGTAGCGGTCTGCACAAGGCCAAGTTGACTAGGAGTGTGAACCACGGTCTCTTGGGCCAGTATGGGATTACTACCAAAACTGTGACTTTCCCTGTCGTCAGGCGCTGGAGAAACCTCAATATCAGAGAAGTCGGAGGAAATGCATATCCTTTCTGAAATTTCCAAGGTTGGGCTAGAGCATCTACTCCCGCTGACCCTGGGGACGGGAACCTTGAGAACAATAGAGGTGTCTTTTTGTTGAGTGGAGAGGCAAATAGGTCTATTTGGGGAGTGCCCCATTGTTGCCATATCCACCTGAAAACTTTGGAATTCAGAGACCACTCATTGTTGTTGATGAATGACCTTGACAGATGGTCAGCTAATTGGTTCTCAGACCCTGGGATGTATGAGGCCCGCAGGTTGATTAAGTTCCTCTCGGCCCAGGTCAGAATGAGCGTCACTTCACTGAGTAGAGACCTGCTGTGTGTTCCCCCCTGGTTCTGGACATAGGCCACTGCCGCCTTGTTGTCCATCTGTAGAAGTATGCATTTTCCTCTGAGGTAGGAGGCTAAATGTAGGATTGCCATCCATGCCACCCTTAGTTCCAGTATGTTCGATACTACTGCCTCCGAATTGAACTGCCATCTCCCTTGGACTAGTTGACCTTGGAAATGTGCACCCCAGCCCAACTGACTCGTGTCTGACGTAAGAATGGTCCACGAGATGGGCTCTAGGGAACAGTGAACCTTCAGGTTGGACGGTCTCTTCCACCACCAGAGACTGGATTTCATTATGGATGTGACTAATATCCTCTGATCCAGGCGATTCCTCCTCCACTGTGACAGAAAACCCAGTTGGAATCCCCGTAGATGCCACCTGGCCCACTTCACAATGGGTATACAAGAGGAAAGGGAGCCCAGGAGACTCAGACAGTCTGATGCCAACATGGAATGGCTTGCCAATACTTTCTTTACCTTCCCTATCAGGGCAGGAATCTTTTCTGGAGGAAGTGAAACTGCTCTCTCTGGAGTGTTGAAAAGTGCTCCTAGATATGTCGTCTTTTGTGTAGGTGTGAGCTGGCTTTTTGAGTAGTTGATTAACCAACCAAACCTGCTCAGGGTGTCCAGGACCAGCCGTACATGTATTTCTAGACTCCCTTTGTGCTGGGATAGAATGAGGATGTCTTCCAAGTAGTGAAGCACTCGAATCCCTTTTTCTCGAAGAGGAGCCAGGATTGCCACTAGTAGCTTGGTAAAGGTTCTGGGAGCTGTTGAGATCCCGAACGGAAGGCATTGAAACTGTAGATGTAAATCGCCTACTTTGAATCGTAGGAAAGGCTGAAACTGCTGCAGGATAGGTATATTCAGATATGCATCTTGGAGGTCTATAGAGACCATCCAATCCCCTGGTTGTACTGATAGGATCACTGTGTTTAAGGATTCCATTTTGAAATGCTCTATACGGATGTATCTGTTCAACCTCTTCAGGTCCAACACAGGCCTCCAGCCGCCTGATTTTTTGGGGACCAAAAAGACTGGGGATTAAACCCTGAGCGTTTTTCCAAATCCGGAACCGGAACTACTGCTTGATAGAATTTGCACATACTGAAGAAGGACCTCTCTCTTTTCTTTGGAGGTTGGAATCTTCGTTGGCTGAAATGAAAAGGGTGGGGGCCGTTTTCTGAATTTCCAGAAATGCCCCTGAATGACAGTGGAGACTGCCCATTGATCTGTACAATTCTCCACCCAAACCTGGGCGAACGCCCTGAGCCGAGCTCTTACTGGAGTGGTTTGGGTGGATAGGGAGTCAAAAAGACTTCTGGCCCTCAACCATGGATGTTGAGGCT
Organism: Lithobates clamitans; assembly: GCA_037952925.1. Taxonomy (NCBI): domain Eukaryota; kingdom Metazoa; phylum Chordata; class Amphibia; order Anura; family Ranidae; genus Lithobates; species Lithobates clamitans. The sequence goes on from JBBGZY010000152.1 coordinate 1,411,424, forward strand.
TTAGGCTTCCCTGCCTTCAGGAAAGTGGCCTGCGAGCCCTTCCAGCCTCTTCTGTACTCCCTGCCTGGGCGGTACGTTCTGGAGTCTCTTGCTCTCTGCTGACCAGCTGGACGTGACACAAATCTTTTCCTCCTGCTTCTGTCCTGGGGAATTAGACCACTTTTCCCTCCTGTGACTCTGGTAATTGCGGCATCCATTTTGTCGCCGAACAGAGCTTTCCCATTGTATGGTATGCGACACCATGATTGTTTTGAAGTTGGGTCGGCTGACCATGATTTTAGCCACAATGCCCTTCTGGCAGTGATGGAATACAGCATAGCCCTGGAGGAACACTTTAGGACATCAATGGCGGCTTCCGCCATGAAATCAGAGGCCAGCTTCAGCTCATCTAGTGCCTTGATGATTTCGTTAGAGCCCACCCCCCGTCTGAGGGCTGTCTCAATGTTGTCTGACCATACTCTAGTCGCTCGTGAGATCGAAGTCAGGGCTACTGCTGGCTTGCATGCTCCTCCTTCTGCTTGATAAGATTTTTTTGAATCGATTCTTCGATCAAGTACATCTCTTAAAGAGACCGCATCCTCTAGAGGCAGTGTTGTATTCCTGGCTAATCTCATAATTGAAGCATCTACCGTTGGAAGCGAATCAAAAATCTGAGCATCTGCTTCAGCAAGAGGGTATAATTTGAGAAAATGATTGTAAGCTAAGGGTCTTTTGTCCACCTTCTGACATTCATCTGTCACAACTTCCTTTATTTCTTCCATTAAGGGGAAGGTTGATAATTTTTTCTTCAGGTGTGGAAAATACTTCTTTGCTTTGGATGGAGGCTCTGGATCTTCCTCTCATTGGATTGCGTCCTTTACCGCATTGATAAAGGGTTCCACTAGAGCGAAATCAAAAGCTGAAGCATTTTCCTCCCCCACTTCCGATTCGTCCTCAGAAATAACCTCTGTATCCAGCTGTGGATTGGGTGTATTTACCGCTGCTTCATCTGAGGGTGGGGTTACTTGATCTTGGGATAAGGCCAACTCCTGGATAGAGTCTTTGATCATCCTTTTGATTGATTCCATGGACTCTAGCTTATCTCTCTCTTTGTCTCCTGTAGCTTCCAGGAGGCATTGACCACATAATAATTTATCAGGAAGGGCTTGTTTGGCACACACCCAGCATGCTTTCTCTCCTGGATACACAGGTCTGTGCTAGGAGTCCTGTTTACTAGAGGTATGTCGGGGTGATTTGTGACCACTGCGAGAAGTATGGGCCGAGGATGAGTGAGAATGACCTGAGCTCCTATGACCCTTTGATCTTCTATCCGTAGAATCTCTGTGGGATGATCTGCGGGAAGATCCGTGATGCGGGCTAAGACAAAAAATAGAAAGCAAAGAAAGGGTGCTTCAATCAGCCCGGGGTGCTCTTTTCCCTTAAAAAAAATAACTTACCTGAATGTTGCAGCCCTTACCTAGTGGTATGTTGAGGATCTTTTTGATGCGGCATTATAGTACTAGGGACAGCTGAAAAAAAGAGCGATTGGTATTTAATATATATTTTAAAAGTAGGTAAAAAGGACTTAGAAGAGGAGGAAAAAAAAATAACACTTTTTTTTTTTTGATATACACATAGGTATAAAAATATACATATTCCCATTTCTCCCTGGTACCTTGGCTGGGCTCCATAGCACAGGGGAAAACAGATAGAGGAGCTGGAGAGGACACCACATAGATGTTTCCCCTAAGGCAGCTGCTCCTCTACTGAAGGTAAGCTCTCTTATATGCCAGAGAGCAGTCTGGGAGTACCAAGATGGCCGCCGTCGGCTTCACAGCGCTACTGCGCATGCGCCATGATGTCACACCGAGGCCCCCCCCTGCTGGGAAAGCAGAGCCGAACGGCGCGCGCGAATCGCTGCACACTCTTGCATGTTGAGAGGAGAGATACACAGGCACATGAGGTACGCTGTGGAGGTAAGCAGAGAATCCTCATAGCCTTTGTAAAAAGGCACAAGCATTTTAGCATTTAGGCTTCAGTATGCCAAACCAGGGAACATAGAGGAGAAAATCTGGCTCCTGTTAACCCATAAAAACCCCAAAAAGATCCACAGAAAAACGGGCTCCCATACTTATCTGGCGCCTTTAGCAGCCCAAGCAATGGGACTCCATACTGCAGGAGAGCAGGAACCTGCAATTGTCACACCATAAAGCGGTGAGGTAGGGCTGAGCGCTTGATCCTGTAGGAATGAGGACAGAGAAAAGAATGCCGGCGGGGAGGAACCACCCCTTTTTTTATAGAGTTAAAGTGGTCCTGTGGGTTAGTCGGGGGCGGAGCAACCAACCATTGGTATGCTGCCATGGAGGCACCAGGAAAATACTATTTGCAACTGTGTTAGCCTTGGCTATGTGCATCAAATCTCCAACTACAGGCCAAAGATCAAAGTCCATTTGCATCCACATAAACAAAGCAACAGTTTTCTAAGCATATGTACCCGTGCAGTGTAAACCATAAAATTTGAAATGTCCAAGTCCCTGAGCATGATTAGTGATAATAAACATTAACATCGGTCCCTGGCTGCAATGAGCTTCCAATATAAAGTCCAAAATTAACTTTCTTACATTAGAACCTATTTCGACAGGAGACAAATAATATGCCAGCATGTCTTTGGATTGTGGTGAGAAACCCACACAGGGAGCACATATAAACTTCAACACAAGCATTAGCATGTTGGGGAATTGAACCAACATCCCAGGTGCTGCTAGACAGAACTGCTACCCACTTAGCCACAAGGCAGCCCCACACAGGTTCTCTGCATCTCTGTGGTGTGAACCAGCCCTAAGTCCATAGCCATGCTCAGTGTCACAAGCAATATACAATATATTGGCCTAAGTATTGGGACGCCTGCCTTTAAATGCACATGAACTGTAATGGCATCCCAGTATTAGTATTGGGTTCAAAACTCATTTGGCCCACCCTTTGCAGCTATAGCAGCTTCAACTCTTCTTGTCCACAAGGTTTAGGAGTGTGTCTATGGGAATGTTTGACCATTCTTCCAAGTGCATTTGTGAGGTCAGGCGCTGATGTTGGACGAGAAGGCCTGACCTACAGTCTCTTCTCTAATTCATCCCCAAGGTGTTCTGTTGTGTTGAGGTCAGGACTCTGTGCAGGCCAGTCAAGTTCCTCCACCCCAAAATCACTCATCCATGTCTTTATGGACCTTGCTTTGTACACTGGTCCAAATGATTTGGTGGAGGGGGATTATGGTGCGGGGTTGTTTTCAGGGGTTGGGCTTGGCCTCTTAGTTCCAGTTAAGGGAACTATTAAGGCGTCAGCATACCAAGACATTTTGGACAATTTCATGCTCCCAACTTTGTGGGAACAGTTTGGGGATGGTCCCTTCCTGTTCCAACATGACTGCACACCAGTGTACAAAGCAAGGTCCATAAAGACATGGATGAGCAAGTTTGGGGTGGAGAAACTTGACTGGCCTGCACAGAGTCCTGGCCTCAACCCGATAGAACACCCTTTGGCTGAATTAGAGTAGAGACTGCGAGCCAGGCCTTCTCATCCAACATCAGTGCCTGGCCTCACAAATGCACGTCTGGAAGAATGATCAAACATTCCCATAGACACACTAAACCTTGTGGACAGCCTTCCCAGAAGCTGTTCTAGCTGCAAAGGGTGGGACAAATCAAATTTTAACCCTACGGACTAAAACTGGGCTGCCATTAAAGTTCATGTGTGTGTAAAGGCAGGTGTCCCAATACTTTTGGCTAAATATTGCATCTGGAAAAGACTTACAATGGTGGTGGAACCCTCCTACACATAATTACTACATTTAGACATAGTTATAGGACCTGGGAGATGAGACAACTTCTCTACATGAAGTAACATGGTTGGGATTTGAACCCAGACCCTCAGAGATACTAAGCAAAAGTTCTAACCTCTAAGCCACAGAGCTGCCACATGTGAGACCCTCCTACACATGACTACACATAAATACACATAAAAACACATAAATACTGCATTGGACATACAAGTGATGGAATTACATTACTCAAGAGTTATTCTTCTTGATTTATTCTGTGATATTTGGTGTTTTTTTTGTGAGTGAGAGTAGAATATTACCCTAAAATTTTGGGGAATTACATTTTGATTTCTGATGTTGGTACACATATCACATTTTTTGGGCTCAAATTATGAATATTTGGAAATAATAAAAAGCACAAAAAATTGTGATTTATTTTAAATTTGCATCAGCAATGGTATTGTTTGTGGATTATAAAGACACCTGTGTGAGTTTGGGTAAAGATTGTTGTGAGATGAAGAGTAACAAGTGAAAGTGACAGAGAAAAATATGTTATCAAAACATCAAAACATTCCACATTGTAGCATTCTTAAAATCAAAATATTTTAAGTAGAAGCAACAATGTTGCAAAGGAAAATTTATTTCACAGAAAGATATATTTCATCTCAACATTAAAAGGTTTTTTTTGTGAACGTTAGAATTGTTCCATTAGAATCAATGACTGAAACTTATTTTGGACTAAAATAGAGCAGATTTTAACTCCCAAAAAATGCTCTCTAATTAGCTCTCATTTTGGTATTTACTATAGCTCCGGGTAAAAAAGACACTTGAGTTAAAATGAGAGTTATTTTAAGGTCTGAGCATGCTCAGTTGTGCTGGCACCTAGTTGTTCAAAACGGGGAATTTTTCACTTTTCAGACTTTTAAAGATATTTCAGCGTAGAAATCACCTTTTCACATAGTTTAAAAGCAGATTATCTTTAAATAATATACTGCATATTTCAGTACCATTTAGGCAATTATATCATGCTCTAAACATTATTTCCATATGCAATTCTGTAGGTTTTAGCAGAGTAAGGGTTTGGGCACTATTTAGTTTCAGGGAGCTATAGTAAATTCGATTTTGGGAGAATTTTCTCACCAGCGCTATAGTGAATACCGTTTTAGCGCGAATTAGCGCTATTAGTGCTAATTCACGCTAAATTGATGCAAATTAGCGCTAATTCGCAGCAATTTGCCCGAATTAGCGCCATGGCGCTATAGTAAATGACCCCCTTAGTTTAAGGAAGTGGTACGACATCCATGCTGATATGTCAGTTAGTAAGTTAGTAATGTGAGAGGAGACTGAAGGAGTGAGGTGAGGAGTAGACAGATAGATTTGGGTGTCATTAGCGTATAAGTGATATTGGAAGCCGTGGGCGGTTATTAAATAACCAAGGGAGGAGGTGTAGATAGAGAAGAGAAGGGGTACAAGAACCGAGCCTTAGGGGACCCCCACAGAAAGGAGCAATGAAGGAGACAGAATTGTAGGTGACACTGAAGGAGAGCTGTGATAAATAGGCAGAGAACCAGGATAGAGCAGAATCTCGGAGGCCAAGGGAATGTAGTTTATTGAGAAGGAGCGGGTGGTCAACAGTATCAAAGGCCGCAGAGAGGTCAAGTAGTAGGAGTATGGAGTACTGGCTGTTGGTTTTAACAGTTAGTAAATCGTTAGTGAGTTTTAGTAAGGCAGTTTCCGTGGAGTGCTACGAGCGAAAGCCAGACTGTAAGGGGTCAAGAAGGTTATTTTCACTGAGGTAGGAGCTAAAACGGTTGTAGACTAAGTGTTCTAGAAGTTTAGAGGTGAATGGGAGCAATGAGATGGGTCTTAAGTTGTTCAGGTTGGTAGGGTCCAGTGAGGGCTTTTTAAGAATGGGAGTGATCAGCGCATGTTTTAGAGGGGAGGGGAAGATGCCACTAGAGAGGGAGAGATTGAAGATGTGGGTGAGGGAGCATAGGATAGAAGAAGAGGGTGACCGTAGTAGTTGTGAGGGAACAGGATCCAAGGGACAATTGGTTAGGTGGGCATCCAAGAAAAGTTTTGTAACCTCTTCAGTAGTAGCCAATTCAAAAGAGGAGAGTGTTGAATGTGCTGCTAGGTAAGGTATGTTGTGTTGGGAAGATGTACGCACAGTGGAGATGTCCTCACGAATTGCATCGATCTTGTCTTTGAAGTGATTGGCAATCTCTTGGGCAGTGAGTGAGTTATTGGGTAGAGGGGGTGGGGGACGAAGAAGAGAGTTAAAGGTTGAGAAGAGCCGACAGGGACTGGATGACAAGGAATTAATAAGAGAGACAAAGTAGGCTTGTTTGGCAGCATGGAGGCATGAATTGTATTTTAGAAGGGCAGATTTATATAGGGGTGAAGTCTTGCAGGCATTTGGTTTTATGTCACAGTCGTTCAAGAGCACGGCAATGTCTCTTGAGATTTCTAGTGTTGTCAGTTTGCCAGGGTTGTAACGGTCGAGCCTGATTCTGCGTGTGGTTAGAGGAGCAATTGTATCTAGTGATGATGAGAGTGAACTGTTGTAGACAGAGGTGGCCAGGTCAGGACAGGATAGGGGAGAGATTATGTCATATAGGTGGTCAGTAGCAGAATAGAGAAGAGAAGGGTTAAAATGGCAAAGGTTTCTACAAGTAATTGTTTGCTGCTTGGAGGGATGGGTGGCTGGAGGCAAGGATACAGTTAAAGTAATGAGGTTGTGATCAGAGGAAAGGGGGTGTTTGTGAGGTTGCCAGGGTTGCAGAGATGGAAGAATACAAGGTCAAGGGTATTACCATTGGAGTGAGTGGAAGTATGTGTCTATTGGGTTAGGTCAAAAGATGACGTTAAGTCGAGAAGTTTAGCTGTAGTTGGGTTGTTAACATTGACAGAAATGTTGAAGTCACCAAGAATAATGGTGGGTATTTCAGAGGAGAGAAAGTAGGGTAGCCAGGCAGCAAAGTCATCAAGAAAGTGCAATACCGGTCCTGGAGGCCGATAAATTGCTGCAATCCTCAGAGAAATGGGAGAAAACAGACGAATACAGTGCATCTCGAAAGAAGAGAGGGATAGAGAGGGAGGGACAGGAAAGACTTGGAAGGTGCTTTATTGGGATAGAAGGAAGCCAACTCCACCTCCTTTCTGTCTGTTGTGTCTGAGGGAGTGAGTCCAATGGAGACCACCATGGGAGAGGGCAGCAGGAGAAGCTGAGTCAAAATTTTGAAGCCAGGTTTCTGTTATGGTAAGTATGTTGAAGCCATGAGAGATGAAGAGGTCATGTACAGATGTTAGCTTGTTACAGATGGAGCTGGCGTTCCAAAGGGCACATGAGATTGGTGGGCTGCTTTGAGGAAGCAGGGGGATAGAAATTAAACTGGATGGATTGCGGTGGTTGCCAGAGGGGGAGGGGTATTGGATATGTGGCTTGCATTTGGAAAATGGCGGACCAGGATTAGGAGAAATGTCACCTGAGACTAGGAGAAGGAGGAGGGTGAGGAAGGCAAGGTGGGAGTGGGCTGTGCATGAGCGCACGTGTCTAGTGGCCCTGGTGTTTATGTCAGCATGTGGGTGAAGCAAATGCAGGAGATGATGGGTGCCATAGTAGGGAGAGGGTAGGAGTGAGGGTGATATGTGCACGCTGCAGGGAAGAGAGGAGCGTGTTGTAATATGATCTGGATCCGGGCCATGTATAGGATATATAGTGGGTATGATAATTAATTAGTAGTTATTATAATGATGATGTAAGTACTCTTCCGCAGCAACCCAATTCTTCCAGAGAGATGCACTTTATTGACTTCCAACACAGAACAAAGTCCAAAGCCCACAGATGACAAAAATCCAACAGAGTAAATATAATTCAGTGTCCCATTTTCTCTAGATTTGCGCCTTCATAGTCATACACAGACAGGACTTTACTCAACTATAGACTGAACGCCATGTTATATTCACTAGACACTGAATGGCTGAGCAATTTGATTGGCCATCTCCATTCAGGCCTTTGATATGCTTTAGTCTTTCAGACAGACAACAACCCCCAACCATGAACAGCTGCAGTCATAAACCGCCCCAATCTGCACTCCTGCATATCAACATCAACAAGTCCCCTTTGATATGTGTAATTAGATTAGATTAACAGATACCACCTGAACACTCTTTTGAGTCCTGAAATACCTACATTCCTAATCTGTATTCTTGCATATTAACATCAACAAGTCCCCCCTGATATATTAGCACCCCAGGAAGGAGCCTCCGCTAGGCCAACCGAAAACACTCCTTGATCCCATTGTTACCCCCTCAAGTCTAATTACCATCAATAAATACTTCTATGGTCCTTTAAACAATGTACCCTTTGAAATGTTCAATTAGGTTAACAGGCCATACCTCAACATATCAAAGGGACATCAGCTGTTATATTAAAATTGAGTTGGCTTGGACAAATCAACCATTGTCAACTGAATTCTGGCCTGGTCAATATTGTGCTGTATGTGTACATACATATAATAATATAATGTCCCACATAAATTGGCAAACATATTACAACAGAGGGGTAGAGTAAAGATAATTTGAGGATAGAAGACACCAATGTGAGAAGGAAGAGAATAAGGAGCATGTTAGTGGATAGAGAGTGGGAAACTAACTTAATATAAAATAAATGTCAAAAGCAGGTTTGCTTGTTGTCTTGCAGAGTGGAGCAGAGTTCTTGTTTTTTTTCATCCAGCTTTAGTGATCCTGCTTAAGTTAAACTGCGTCGGTGAAACTGCGAATCACTCGTGACAGAGCCACTCAGGACAGAGCCATGATGTCTGCGCCTTGCCCCTGTCTGCGCCACCCCATAAGCTGCCATAAATTTATAGGGAGACTAAGCAGGGATGCATTTCTCAGTTGGTCATTATTGGGTCTGATGTGAGACACCTGAATATGGGGAGGAGATGGCCAGTACCAGACCAGCTACAGACACAGGCTAGGGTCGTAAAGCTAATGACCTCTCTTGATCACTCAAGTCACATGGAGTTGAGAATCAATCACCAGTAATATTGCTATTGCAGTGTGTTTGTTTTAGATCTAGCATTAAATATAGAAGTTTAAAGATATGGCAGCAGGAGACAATTACCAAAAATATGTTACAGCAAAGTCAGTTCAGTAGAGATGTACAGATGGATAGGAGACAATTACCAAAAATATGTTACAGCAAAGTCAGTTCAGTAGAGATGTACAGATGGATAGGAGACAATTACCTGTAAAAGAGCAGAGAAGACATGATCAGAATTGATAACTGCAGAATTGAATAGTTGAAATCTTCTGAAGAGGAGCACAGACAGAAAAACAAATGTCACAGGGGTGATAACCCTTCCCTATGTTTTCCAAAAAGCTTAAAATAGATTTTTTGTCTGGAGCTAAACACGTTAAAAATGTACCAGTTCAAAATTACAAACAGATTCTACTTAACAACAAACCTACAGTCCCTGTCTTGTTTGCACCACCTGTATACTGCTGTTCAGAGTATATAGGGCCTGGGGGCCCCACGCCTTTCCTTTTTTTAATTTGGGTGCGGGGTTCCCTTTAATATCCATACAAGACCCAAAGAGCCTGGTAATGGACTGGGGGGTACCCATGCCGTTTGTCTCACTGATTTTCATCCCTATTACCGGGACCCGACATTACATTAAAGCAGCAATCAGTTTTAAATGACTTTTATTCCTTTAAGAATGTAATTTTGTTGCAGGGACTGTTCTAAGCATGGGAAACACACGTCACTTTACAGGCATACTATAGACACCCCCCAGGTTCGATATTTAAAGGAACATTTCACTTTTTTTTCACTTTAAGCCTTATTAAAATCACTGCTCCCGAAAAAAACGACCTTTTTTAAAACTTTTTTTTGCATTGATACATGTCCCCTGGGGCAGGACCCGGGTCCCCAAACCCTTTTTAGGACAATATCATGCAAATTAGCCTTTAAAATTAGCACTTTTGATTTCGAACGTTCGAGTCCCATAGACTTCAATGGGGTTCTAACGTTTGTACAAATTTTTGGTCCGTTCGCAGGATCTGGTGCGAACTGAACCGGGGGGTGTTCGGCTCATCCCTAGTCTCTAGGGAAATGGAATATAGGAGAAATATAATCGAGATAAACCACCAAGCATTGCTGCAACATATGTAGAAGGACATTGTTGATGAATTCCTGAAAAACTGCAGAAGCATTGCAAAGACCAAACGTCATTAAGAGGTATTCATAATGTCCCGCCCTGGTATTAAATGCAGTTTTCCATTCGTCGCCCTCCTCGATCCTCACAAGATTGTATGCCCCTCTCATATTGAGCTTTGTGAAAACTGTTGATGTCTTGAGGTGGTCAAATAATTCTGTACTCAACAGAATCGGGTAGGCGTTCTTAATCATGATGTGATTGAGACCCCTATAATCGATACAAGGTCTCATTTCGCCACTCTTCTTTTTTTACAAAGAACAAGCCAGCTCCAGCAGGAGAAAAGGATTTGCGGATGAACCCTTGAGAAAGTGCATCGGCAACATAGTCCTCTATGGCTTTATCCTCCGAGACAGACAAAGGGTAAACCCAGATATGAGGGGGCATGGCACGAGTTGAAGGTCAATTGTACAAACATACAACAGGTGTGGAGGCAAACTACCAGCTTGACCTTTGTCAAAGACATCGCTAAATTTGCAGTACTCCTCTAGCAAGGAGGAGAGTGAAGAGGTGCACAAGACCTTAGCCACTTTCTGAACACATGTTTTACTGCATTGTGATGACCAGGAAAGAGCCTCAGCACAAAGCCAATCAAGGGAAGGCTTCTGTAACCAAGGATAACCAATAACCACTGGGTAATGAGGAGAGGAAATTGGATTATCTCCTGGAGAAGAGCCCCTACAACGATGGTCAACGGAGCAGTCTCATGAGTTACATGGGCAGTCTGTTGATGTCTCCCATCAATAGCCTCAGTGGCAAGTGGAGTGGCATGAAGCTGCAGCGGAATCGAGTACTTAGACATGAAGGCACTATCTATGAATAGGCCTGCAGCCCCAGAGTCGATTAGAGCCTGTGTATCGATAGACGACTCAGGCCAAGAAAGGTTAACCAGAAGTAGAGGCTTATCCTTCTGGATAACTGGGGATGTAACAATGTCACCTAAGGCCTGTCCCCTACAGGACCTCATTTCCCTGCCGGGTAGGACAAGACTCCAAAAATTGACCTGCCTGGCCACAATAAAGGCACAATCTCTCCCTCCTCCTAAAGGCCCTCTCATCCAAAGAGAGACATGTGAGACCCAACTGCATGGGTTCTACTGCACTGGCCAACTCGGAACCAGGAGGCATGGGAGGTGAGGGAGGAAAGGGTGGGACTGCAAAGCTCGGAGCCAAACATACAGAAGGCTTCCACAAGAACTCCTTAAAGGACGGTCTCTCTTGGAGTCTGGAGTCAATCAGAATGACAAACGTGATAAACTTCTCCAGATCTGTAGGTATGTCTAGGGTTTTTATCTCATCTTTGATGTTATCCAAGAGACCATGAGAAAAAACAGCCAGGAGGGCCTCATTGTTCCAAGCAACCTCTGCTGTCAGAGTGCGGAATTCAACAGTTCGTGTACACTGTTTGATGGACATGAGGCTCTTGGCAGCAGAAGTGGAGCATGTTGGATTGCCAAATACTCTTTGAAAGAAAGCCACAAACTCAGGGTAACTCAGGACAATGGGTTTTTGCATCTCCTATAGAGGGTTTGCTCAGGCTAAGGCTCTATCAGAAAGCAAAGAAAGACTGAAGCCTACTTTGCTTCTGTCCGTGGGGAACTCCTGAGGCAGCATCTCAAAGTATATCAACCTGGTTGAGAAACCCTCTGCATTAAACTGGGTAACCCCCAAATCGCTGGGAAAGCTGAGCGGAACCAGTCATACCTCTTACAGAGGTAATATTCGAGGTGGGTGCCTTCACAGAGATTGGAGCAGCAGCAGGGATGGCCTGCAACACAGGTTGTAGCAGAACAGCCACAGTGGGAGGATCCAGATGAGCAGTGCTCAACCTGGAAAAAATATTACCAATAGGTGGATTGCCTGCATCTTCTGAATTCATGGCCTTCATCTACTGTCAGGAACCATGAATCAGATGGAGACAGAAAATGCAGTAAAAATCGCACCTTTTAAAAAAAAAGGTAAAAATGGTACAAATAGTAAACATAGTCGAGGCGCATGCGCGGCGCTCTGTGACATGGACGCCTGATCACAGAGCTCCGTCCAGCTCCGAGCATTCGGCACTCCCCGCAAAGGATCCTCTCACCCCCCACACCCGTAATCGGGAGCGGAGCACGGCGGCTACCCCCAGGACGGAGATAGGGCATATTGCAGCAACCAAACAGACCCCAGAGGACTAAAACCTCACTACTACAACGTGAAGGAGGAGGTCATGAGGAGGGCTCGCACCATGCCCCAAATCCAGCTCCTGGGTCATTCAGTTCAGGTGTACGCTGATATTTCTCCTTATACTATACAAAGACGGCGAGCACTTAAACCACTTTTGAATGTTCTCACACAGAAAAATGTGAAATATTGGTGGCTTTTCCCGCTGAGCCTCAAATTTGAATTTAATGGCAAGCCTTTCAGATTTTCTACACTAGCGGAAGGAGAACTTTTACTGAAAAAACTGGGACTCTTGAACACTGATCCAACTTCACCGATGCAGTCTTCTCCATCACTCCTACCCAAACGACCACCTCCGCCCAGCCCTCTGACTCCTACGTGGCAAAAACCCAAGTATAAGAAAGCCAAGGAAAGCCCTGCCACCTGAACCACCGGACTCTCTTTTTTTTTTTCTCTCCCTTTTCATCCCTTTTTGGGATGTGGACATGCCTTACCCCTTCACCATACAGGTCTCCCCCCCCCTTTTTTTTTTGTTTTCTTTTTTTTTGTTTTTTTTGTTTTTTCTTTTTTTTTTGAGCACCTGTCTGGTCCTGGGGGGCGTTGAAAGTTTTTGATCCTATCATTTGGGATTATACCCTCTTCATGAAGGAGAGAGAGAAAAGAAAGAAAAATGTTTTTTTTTTTTTTCTTCTTTATTTCATTTTTGTCATGGGGGTCAATTTTAACTTGTGATCCTTTTTGTTCCCTCCCGTTACAGATATAATTCTTAGTTATCAATGGGATAGGGAGTGTATCCTAATATATTGTTGTCATAGTTTTTTTTTTTTTTTTTACGGGGTGCCGTGCACGGGGCGGTACCTTTGCGCCTCATCCTTCCCTCGAAGTCTAATTGCAGTTACTCCTACTTCAGGTTGAGATTTCCTCCACAAGTTTGGAGGCAACATATTTATATCTCGGGATATGATGAACGTTTTTTTCACATATCCCTGGATCTTCTTTTCTTTTCCTACTATTCTTCTGCTTTTACTCTCTCTTAATCCCCTTACTAAATTTTTACTCTTCTCAGTGACGTGTGCGGTCTCGCTTGCCCACGGGGCCTGGGATCGTGATGTGAGGATCCTAACATTGATACATGACCACATGCCACCTGTCAATTGGAAGGTAGGTGATTGGGGTTTACTGGCATCTCAACCTATCCTGCTCCATGGCTGACCACACCACCTCCTCACAGGCCCTACACCTGGCCTCACATAACGTACAGGGGCTTAATTCCCCACTTAAGCATCGGAAAATCTTTCAGTATTATCATGACCAAAAAATAGACATACTATTTCTTCAGGAAACACACTTTCCAAGATCTTACGCTCCGTCTTTTATACATGCCAAATTCCCCACGTTTTTTTCTTGCCAATTCTGATAAAAAAAACAAAGGGGTGGGAATTTTCTTCTCCCGCAAAATGCAATTTTCACTAACTTCTGAATTTAGGGACCCTGATGGCAGGTTCATTCTAGTGAAGGGACTCATTGATGGTCAGATTTACTCACTAATCTCATATTATGCACCTAACCGAGGACAATCCAAATTTTTCCAATCCCTCTTTCTCACCCTTGCTCCAATGCTGGAAGGCATGGTCCTTTACGGCGGAGATTCCAACATAGCATTTGACGCAGGCAAGGATAAGTCTGGACCCCCGGGAAGGGATGGTGTGCGCCCCACCACACAGAGCCTCAATGTAGCCAGACAGATCTTCCAGCAGGGTCTGGTAGATGCATGGAGGGAACTAAATCCTGGTACTTGAGATTATACACATTATTCCAGCCCCCACAATACTTTTGCCAGAATTGATCACTTTTTCATTATGCAAAAACATATCCCGCTGGTGCGTAAAGCAATCATTAAAGACTCTGTCTGGTCGGACCACTCCTTCCTTCTCTTAATCATACACAAATCTGTAACTCATCACCACAGGTTTCATTGGAAATTAAATGCCTCTTTACTCAGCAATCCCTCACATGTCAATGAACTTAGCAAAGATATTCAGGAATATTTCTTACATAATGATGTTGATAATATCTCTCCCATCTCACTGTGGGCAGCTCACAAAGCCTATGTAAGGGGTAAGCTCATCCAAATGTCCGCCAGAATAAACAAAGCCCGCAAACTGGAAATAGCAAGACTTGAAGTGAATTTTCTCACTTGAGTAAACAACATAAACGCAACCCCACTGTTACATCGACGGCTAGCCTTGAATCCGCGCGCATGGCTCTTAATCTGTCCCTCACGGCCATAGCGGAGAAAAGTCTATGATGGGATGGAGGGAGATTCTATTATTAAAAGGACAAATTGGGTGCCATGTTGGCACGCAGGCTTACTCCAAGGCTGAGGGTGCGCACTTTACCTAAGATACGTTTAAGTAATGGCTCCCTATCCCAGAATCCTCTGAAAATCATGGAATCCTTTCATGATTTTTACCGATCTTTATATAGTACTCAAGGGTCGGAACCCTCGTCTCACACAATTGATTCCTATCTGAGCTCCCTGCAGCTCCCTAAGCTACGAGAGCATCATAAGGACAGCCTTGAAAATCCTATTTCTGCGGAGGAAGTATCTCAGGTCATTCATGACCTTAAAAATGACTCCGCTCCTGGTCCAGATGGCTTTTCAGCCCCGTATTACAAGCACTTCTCCCAGCAGCTTTCTCCATATCTAGCTCGCTTTTATAATCAGTTACGAGCAGGGGGTCAATTAGACAAGACGCTTAATTCGGCTTTTATTACAGTAATACCAAAGCCAGGTAAAGACACTAGCTGTACAGCTAATTACAGACCCAAATCATTGATCAACAATGATCTAAAAATCTTAACTAAAATCTTAGCTAATAGAATATCCTCCTTTATAAGCCTGTATATTCATAGGGATCAGGTGGGCTTCATTCCTGGGAGACAGGGTCCAGACCAGATCAGGAGAGCGATAGATATAGTTTCGTTACTAAACTCCGGCTGGGACAAAGGACTTCCTCAGCAGGGATTCGTTTTGTCTCTGGATCTAATGAAAGCTTTTGACTCTGTCTCCTGGGCCTTCCTGTTCCCGATACTAAAAAAGTGGGGTTTTGGTCAAACCTTTATGAATATAATAGGAGCACTATACGATACCCCGGTTGCACAAGTCAAAATGCAGGGTTACTATTCGGATTCTTTTCCGATCGTACGTGGTACTAGACAAGGCTGCCCTTTGTCTCCATTGATCTTTGCCGTAGTCATCGAGACACTAGCTAGCGCCATCTGGCTTAATCCGGCCAACAAACCCACAAGTGCGCTCTCTTTGCTGATGATGTTTTACTTTTCATCACCTCGCCATTTACTTCTTTACCTAACCTATACAAGGTGCTCGATGACTTCGGCAAGGTATCTGGTCTTAGGGTTAATTACTCTAAATTTATGGCGCTAAACATTAATCTACCGACCTCCGTGCTGGCCTTACTTAAAACCGACTTCCGATTCAGTTGGGGGGAAAAAATGATCCCCTATCTGGGTATCAACCTTACTTCATCAATTGACAATCTCTACAATGCTAATTTCCCCCCACTTTTTCGTAAATTAGGAGAGGACTTATCCAGATGGGACAAAATGAGGCTGTCTTGGTTAGATAGAATCAATTCCGTAAAACTAACTTTGCTACCACGTGTTCTTTATCTCTTTAGGTCCTTACCGATACCTATCCCCAAAGATCACCTCAGGAAGTTTCAATCGAAAATTATTAAATTTATATGGGGTGGAAAGGGACATAGAATTGCCAAAGAGACTCTGTTCAGGAGCAGGGATCAAGGAGGAGTGGGTTTACCTAATCTTCTTTGGTATCATCAAGCAGCACAACTTTCCCAACTGTCCACTGTATATTCTAGGGTTGCTCACCCAGATTGGGTTCACATGGAGCGACAGGCTATACCTCAATTTACTCTAGATTACATTATCTGGTCTCATCCTAGATCTAGACCTGCCATCATGGTCCCTACACTTTCCCACTCCCTGACACTGTGGGACTCTCTCAAACACAACCCTCGAATAGTATCAAATTGGCATCCGCTGTCCCATATATTCCGAAATCCTCTTTTTCCCCCAGGCATGGAAATACAAGCATTCCAATGGTGGCTAGATAAGGGGATGTATAGAATAGGACACTTTGCTAATCCTACGGGACCCCTCACTCTGACCCACTGCATCAACAAACTTGACATGCCCAACACTGAAAGATTTCGTTTCAGACAGATATTTCACTTTCTGCAGTCTCTTGGGTCCCCCAGTCATGTCCCACTTTCGATCACGGAATACGAGCGGTGGTGTGGTCAAGCTGTGGAGCAGAGGGGAGGGATCTCAGTGATTTACCGATCGCTAGCTAAGGCTGAGACTAAATCACTCTTTATGCGAGAATGGGAGAATGATCTCCATCCCACATGGAGTGTGGAGGAATGGCATAGAGCTTCCTTTGCAGCATCTAAGGGTATATTGAATATAGCTTTAATTGAAGCAAATATGAAAGTCCTTATGCGATGGTACATGGTCCCTCTCAAACTCTCCAAAATCTACCCCAGTGCTTCCCCTATGTGCTTCCGAAATTGTGGGCATATAGGGTCCATGTTACACATTTGGTGGGACTGCCCTAAAATCCGGGGTTTATGGAATAGGATCTTTCACACCATAAGGAAAATACCAGGCTTCCCAATCCAAAAGTCTCCTCAGCTGGCTCTCCTAAATTTTCCCTGCCCTAAAACTCCGAAAGTAGTTCAACGACTTATTATGTTCATTTTCCTGGGGACCAAACTCACGATTGCACGGGCCTGGAAGAGATCCACTGTTTCATTTCTCTTGGTTAAGAGAAAGATTTCATGGATCATGGCCCAGGAGAAGACGGTTAGTATTCTCCTGGACACTACTGCTAAACACGATGCCACCTGGGACCCATGGGTTAAATACATATCTCCGCCACCTTTGTCTACAGATTGACCTGGACCCCTGTGGTTGAGCGAGTACCGCACCGTCTCAAGATGTATCATTTCTTGTTCTCTATCCTCTCTTTTCTTCTCTCTCTGCTTTCCTATCTTCTTCCATTGTTTACCCTATAGATTTTTGGCATACAGGTTAGACTGCTTTGCTAACACTTACAGAAGTTACTATAATCCATTACTTTATTATAGATGATAGGCTTCTTCAGATACTTAACAAAGCTTATTTACTGCTGACTGAACCTATGATACCACTTTCCTCGCTAATTAGATAGTCACATGCAAACCTTACCATAAGCTCTACTAGTTTTTCTGTCTTTCTGGGTATAATACTCATGATAGACACCTCAGGTTTGAATTCACTACCCCAATTAAAGACGTTACTGCATTATTATTTCATCACATATCTCTGGTTTACTGGTATTGCTTCTCCTGAGTGGCGGACCTCCCCTCCTAGCACAGCGAGCTCCCATGTGGGGTGCTGGAGTAGGGGAGTGGCCCCTCTTTTTGGAGTCGATCTTAAGGAATTCAATGTAATGATTACGACATATCTTTCTTTGTCCTACAAGCAGTTTATGATCTGTCAACTACTTTATGTATATGAGTATAAGTTGATCTTGTGGTAAGACCTGTAATCTTGATCTTCCTTATTGTTTTATTAACTTCTCAATAAAAAACTATTGAAAGTAAATAGTAAACGTAGTCAAATCATAGCCAGGGTACAGTAACCAAAGCGGTTATTCAGAACAAGCCAGTAAATCAGGAAGCCAGAGATCAGCATAGTCGAAGGCAGCAGATAGGTTCAGGAACCAGAAGGGACGTCAGCCAGGCAAGTCTTCAACAGGAACACATCAGAGATTCTCTAGATATGTTTGACCAAGGCAAAGGCATGGAAGAAATGAAGCAGGCAGTTTAAATAGCCAGAAGGGGCTGACTGTGGGCTTAACTTGACGAGCAGGAAATAATCACCAGGTGGGCCACTGTGAAAGGATGAGTACTGGCAATTGAAAGTGAAATGGAAACATTTCCCTATGGGGTTTTATTGCCAGTGAAACCTTAATCAAAGAAAATTATTCTCTTTTCCTTAGAAAAGCAAGTTTTTATTGAGTAAAAATCCAAAAAGGACATTGATTTATCAAACATCATGTATTAAACAAGGACATTACCATTTCCTTTTCTTTTTTCTTTCCTCTCCTCACATTTTTCAGTCTGCACACCTCTTCCATTTTTTCCATCACCAACACATCCTTCATTTCCATAACACGTTCACTTATCACTCATCACTAGTTCCAAATTCATAGTAACTTTTCTTCTAATCTATTATTCATTTTATTTTTTAGCAGTGTTTTGGTGTGAGGTTTGGTTCCCCAGTGGCCTCCCTGCTCCTCCCCACGCCCTCTTCCTTTGGGGTTCTTCCCCTTTTGCCCCCCCTTTTTTGCTGCTGGGAGTCAGCTCGACCTCTTGCGGGCCTTGGGAGTGGTTTCCTCGCCGCGCATTGGGACTGGACTGTTTGCCACACCAGTCGGATATTTTGGCAGTCTCTGGGCACAGCAATCAGGAGTCTTTCTTGTTCAGCCGTTAGTGGTAAATATAAACACATTTTAATCACAATGACTGTACAAGTATTAATATGCATTGTCTCTGATAGTATTGTTCTTTTAAATGATGTCATTGTTACAATGCATTCTCTATATTCTCCCAGAAAAAGACCTCTACTTCTAAGGTTGAAATGTGGCGGGTTTGGGGAGCATAGTATGATCACACAAATGTTTATATCATGCTATGTTTTTCTGTGTGTACTCACGGCTAAATTATCATGTACAAGTTTAAGCTTCATGTCCAGATCTCATGTTTTAATACATCCATGTCCTTTTTTGTATATTTACTTAATAAAAACTTATACTTCTCTAAGGAAGAGAGAAAAATTTTCTTTAATGTTTCACTTGCAATAAAGGGATAAATACAAAAAATGTGTAGCGCTAAAGACAGCAAAATACCTTAAAAACAGTAAGTTAAAAAGGCCTGAACATAAATTATAATGTACACAAATAAATGTATCGCATATAAAGTGGTTCAAATAGGTAGACAGTGAGTTAGAACGAAATGGGTCACTCCCAGAAGTGAGGTGAGGAGCGCCTTCACCAAAATGCAGCAGAAAGGTATTGGAAGGTATTAATCTGCAGTCACTTTAAAAAGTCTCATCACTATATTGAATTCTCATATCACACCACTGTGTCTTTTTAAAACATGCAGTGCACTTGGATGTTACAGATGGGAGCTTACCGGAGGGTTTGAACCCAAAACAGCGTATGCTGTGAGGGTCAAACCGGCTTTTATTGCACCCTGGCAATGGTGGGAAGATCTTGACAGTCTGATGGTATTGAAAGAGGCTGTTCTAAAAGCATATCTTCTCCACACATATTATTGGATCTCTTCACATAAGGTTCATAAAGGGTACAAAAGGGACTACATAGTGTGATACCGTAGACACCGTAATTTATTAAAAATCAAAGAAATACACTTACATAAAGAAGTTGGTAAAAAAGCGCTTGTACATAAAAGGGGCGGTAATAATAAAACCTCATGGGGAATTTTTTTAATTTTATGTATATTGGGGGTGTGCAGCACCTTTGATCTCATTTCTTCCTTTCCTTCAAGTACTGGCAATTAACCAACATCTGAGCAACCTGAGCACTGAGAAGGGAGGCCTGAGAACCCAGCCCTGACACTGTTTTACCTTCCAAAGCATATGTATCTCTGGCCCAAAGCAGAGCCTGTCTAGCAAGGGACTTGATCTTTCTTTGCTGCATTTTAACTTGCAGATCTCCTCCCCACCCCCTGTGACTGGACAGTGAAAGGAAAAGCAGCACACTGATAAGCTCATCTCTTTGACACTCTGCTCTCCCATCCTATCAGCATGGTCATTCCGTTGAAGCACAACTGATTGGCACTTTGTACTGCATCTCTCTCCCCTTTCTGCTGGAGAAGGATTACAAGAAGCACATACCATATCAAATCCAAGTACTTACACTCCATCCTTTTAAAAATAAATTTAATCATGTGCCCTTATATCTGCCTGGAGTCCAGTTTTAAGAGGAACCAAAAGGATGTGATATTCTCATTTGGCTGCAGCAGTAATGGAACAAAATGCAACAGATGGGCAGAACTCTAATATGTATTTACCACAGCTAGAAGCCCAGTAGGTATAGGAAACAAGCATGCTATTAGACGTGAGCAGTGCAATGGAAGCTCTACACATTAAACAGAAACATACTGGAGTTGCTTTAATAGAGGATTGTATTGCTCAAAAAGCTTAGTGATGCACATTCAATCATGTGCAAAGGAAAGTCCCATTTCTTTAAATTCCTCTGCACATGATTGGGTGTTCAAGGTTTTGTTCGTCTCAGGGAAAGATAGGCTGCTTTAGTAAATCATTCCCACTGTTTCTAAAATGTATCCTAATTTTTATTTAAATGGTAATAAAAAAGTGATATGGATGCTGATAAAAGTGCTGAATCTTATGTGAAAGCACTATATCATCTAGTTATGCCTGGAACAGCAATTGTAAATACAGCAGTGTATTTAGGTCATGGAGTGTTAAATACATTTATATGAACGAAAGGTTTGCTCAGCAAGCTTGCTGAAATAAGTAGCATTTTAGTATAATTCCCCAAAGCAAGCACTGTTCTGTTCAATATCATTTTTGGAGCAATCATAATGTTTTAAAACTCCTGCATGATTTTAACGTTAACATTCAATATACAGAAATGATAACATCGTCAACATTACAAAAGCATCCTGATTCTTTTTTAGCATGCATTTTTGCAATTTCATTTTTTGCAGAAATATAAATAATTAATTTTCTGTTCATAGGAAAGGAATAACTATAATTATGTTATAAGTAGATTCTCTTGACAAGTGATAACGCTCATTTACTTGTCTGATTATTTCCTGATAATCATGCTGTTCACTGCATAATCTGACAGTTCTGTGAATAATCACACTGCTCTGACATCACTCTCCTACACCATCATAAACAGCTTCAAATATGCAGCTTGCATAATTCATTTCTTTGCTTCCACATATTGTGCATGAGTATATTTATTGAACGTAATGAATTTGTGCTTCCCGGCACTGAATCAAGTGTAACCTTGATATTATAGTGTTCATTTAGCATACTAGCTCCTGTTGTATCTTAACCACATTTTCTGCGTGTGCTAGAAGCAAGTGAGACTCATTCAAACCTCCACTGACTCATCATGTCTGAGCAAGTGTGGAAACAATTTAAAAACAATGGATACTGCCAACTTATTCCAACCAGTAGAGACTGACAGGAAGAAGTGAGAAACTTAAATCTGTCACATTTAAGGTAGGATTTGGTGCTGTGGACTGGACTGTTACAAAAAAAAACTTTTTAAAATTGTGGTACTATCTATTATCTATGTATTATCTACATGAAAAAATAGTTTAAATAATTAGTCTATTTAGCTTAAAATAAAAAAAAAAACTATGGAAATAGTTTTTTTTTTTTTGGAATTTTATATTTCTTTTATGTTTATAAAGGTTTATATTTTTGTTGCTATTTATTGGTATATTTTTTTTGTAACTTAATTTTCATTACTTACGTATTTACAATTTACTGTTTCATAAGTACTGTTTATGCAATGGAGACATTGGATTTATTTGGTATTTATTAAACAGTCATTGTATTGTCACTAGTGCTTATATATCTTTGATTATTTTTCTTTAATCAGGTATCTTATTGTATTTATTGTATGTATTGCAAACACATTTACAAAATCCATATATAATATATAATCAAGAAGTGGTAGCACATTTGTAAAACAGGGTGTTGAAGCAGACAATTGTTTGGACTTGTATCTGAACACATTGTCATTTGAAGATGTATGACATGATTTTATGTGCCCATTCTATCTATCTATCTATCTATCTATCTATCTATCTATCTATCTATCTATCTATCTATCTATCTATCTATCTATCTATCTATCTATCTATCTATCTATAATGGATTTGAAAATGTACTAATACCAATATAGTTTCTGAAGCAAAGGAATAAAAAGATGGTCTCAATGTTGTGTGTTGTATAATATTTTGATTATATAATAGGATTTACATAGTGCCAACAGTTTGTGCAGCACTTTACAACGTGAGGGTAGATAGTAGAGTTACAATACAATTCAATGCAGGAGAAATCAGAGGTCCCTGCTCATCAGAGCTTACAATCTAAAAGGGAGGGTCAAGTGATACAAAAGGTAATAACTGTGATTGATGAGCTGATGGAGAAAATAAAAGTACAGTTATTAGGCGGAGGAAGGATAGGCTTCTCTGAAGAGAAACGTTTTCAGAGATCACCTAAAAGTGGATAAAATAGAAGATAGATGGACATATTGGGGTAGGGAATTCCAAAGGATGGGTAAGGCTCTGTTGGCGAGCATGGGAGAAGGTGACAAGGGAACTAGAGAGCAATAGGTCTTGGGGGGAACGAGGAGAACAATTTGGTTGGTATTTTGGGACTAGGTTAGTGATGTAGCTGGGGGCTAACTTGTGGATGGCTTTGTAAGTTATTGTTAGCATTTTGAATTTATTTTGTTGAGTGAGTGGCAGCCAATAAAGGCAGTAGCAGACACCGAGTGGTTTGTAAGGTAGATGAATCTGGCAGCCGCGCCTACTCAGCTCCTACTCTGTATAGATTTACCCAATATCTTTAAATACAACTTGTCATGTCACTTAACCAGACTCGTTGACTGGAATGTATATGGTACAACAACGGTCTGGGTCCAATTGGGAAATATTGGTGCAAGGGTGCCCCCTGACTACCCACTCATCACACCCCCCCGGGAACTCGAAGAACACCCCCTCATAGGCTCCCCACTTCACTGCTTTCAGATAGCTTGCAAAAAATGTTACCTATCTTCTTCTCCAGGACCGCTTACCTCCCTACAACATAACCCATATTTCCCCCCCTGGCTTGTCTTCTCAATTCTTAGTTGCACACTGGGCTCATAAGCAAATATGTGCAGAACACTTCTTCCACAGGGGCTCTCTCATACCTTATGAGAGGCTCAAATCCCAAATGCTTGATCATACCTTCCCCTTTTGAACATACGTTCAACTTAGACATTTCTTTCATCATCCTAATACATCCAGGGAATGTTCCAGACCCCATTTGACGCTTTATTCCAGAACCACACTGCAATGACACATAATCTCCACAATTTACACCCTCTTCTTTTCCCAAAACAACCAGAAGTTAAGTAGACAGAGCCAGAAATGGGAAAAGCAACTCTCCTTGGATCTTTCTGATAAAGAATGGGAAAAAATTGGTACCCACCTCCATAAAGGCTCAGTGAATGTGTCTATGCAAGAAACAAACTACAAGCTATTTTCCGGCTGATATAGGATTTTTGTCCAGCTCCACAAATTCTCCCCTCATAATTCACCTTTATGCTGGAGATGAAGCACAGAACCCGGCACCATTCTACACGTTTGGTGGTCATGCCCGAAGCTGCAAACATTCTGGAAAGACATACATGACAGTATTGCAAAGATAACCACCTATACACTAGACTTCACTCCCTCACAATATCTCCTTCGCCACTCCTCCCTTCCCAGATTGACATACCATAGTTTACTAGCTATGCACCTTGTTAATGCAGCTACAGGTTGCATTCCCTCCAAATGGGGCAATACCACGCCTCCATCATTAACGGAATGGTTTACACATGTATGACAGATAGCGGAATTGGAGGAATTAATCTTTTTTCTCTCCCCCCCACCTCTCTCTTAACCCTCCTTCCCTATAACCCTATCCCCCTTCCTGTTCTACCCACCACCCCTTGTCTGCTGACCCCCTCCAGAGTGCCTAAGATAGACTCCTTAGATCATATATGGACCTACTATCCTAGAAGAAGTGAAGGCACATTCTACACTGCTTCTTACAATTGATTTAGTTCTTACACTTATTGCTAGATATCTCACAAAAAACTAAATGTGACTCTCGTTCTCTTTTTCAGTTGATACTTACTCATTTAACCACTTTGTAAACTTAGACAACTTTGTCTGTTTTCCTCTCGGTGCAGCCCTTTTCGGTAGATTATGGGAATTAATTATTAGTTATTAGATATTGTTGAGCATTTGTAACCTAATTGTGTTAACGTGTAAAAAAGGGTCGCTGGTTCGAATCCCAACCACGACACTACCTGCCTGGAGTTTGCATGTTCTCCCTGTGCCTGCGTGGGTTTCCTCCGGGTACTCCGGTTTCCTCCCACACTCCAAAGACATGCTGGTAGGTTAATTGGCTTCTGTCCAAAATTGGCTCTAGTATATGAATGGGGACCTTGGATTGAGGGTAGGGATTGATGTGAGTGTGCGATGTTCAGGGTTAGGGACAAGGGTCAGGGTTGTAGACCCACACTCACTCAGGTTGAACTGGATGGACTGGTGTCTTTATTCAACCTTACTAACTATGTAACTATGTAACTATGTAACTATATGTAACTATGTAACTATGTTAAAACATTCCCCCTTCTGTATACTAATGGAAGATCTAACCTCCCAAGTGATTCACTGCTATCGTACTGTTGTGTTCCTTTTCTGTAACACCATATACCGTATATACTCGAGTATAAGTCTAATTTTTCAGCACTTTTTTTGTGCTGAAAGTGCCCCCCTCGACTTATACTCGAGTCAAGCACTTTTCTGCAGCAAAAAATTTCATTTTCCGAACCGACTTTGGGGCCCCGTAACTCAGGGCCACTTAGTGCTAGGAACCCCAAATTTGGTGTGCAAACCCAGTGGACCTGGTACTACAACATATCCAAAGCTGGGGTTTATAGCACCAAGTGGCCCTGAGATACGTGGCCCCAAAACTGGTTCGGAAAATGTCATTCTCTGCTGCAGAAAAGTGCTTGACATTTTCTGAACTGATATTTGGGGCACTGTATCTCGGGGTCACTTGGTGCTAGAAAACCCAGCTTTGGAAATGTTATGGTGCTAGTTCCACTGGGTTTGCACACCAAGTTTGGGAGATACAGGGCCCCAAATTCGGTCAACTGTGTCCATCTGCAGCAATGTCATTTCGGGACCCTTTGGGTTCAGAGACCCCAAATTTTGGCTGCAGCTAGGGGGCATCTAGGAACCCTTAACTACGGAGTTTGAAGTTCAGGGGACCTATGGCTGCAAATGGGCACAGTGAGGCATGCAAATGGGCACAGTGATGCTGCAAATGGGCATTGTTGACCCTCTTTTCCACTTACAGTAGCTGTGCATTTCTCACCCTCCTCTTATACTCGGGTCAATAAGTTTTTCCCATTTTTTTGTGGTAAATTAGTGCCTCGACTTATACTCGGAACGACTTATACTCGAGTATATACGGTATGTAAAATTCAATAAAATACTTAGAAAAGAAAGAATCTGGCAGCAGCATTCATGATAGACTGGAGGGGGGGGGATAGTCTATGTAAAGGAAAGCCAATTAGGAGGGAGTTGCAGTAGTTGAGGCAAGAGATGATCAGGGAGTGGATTAGGAGCTTTGTGGTGTGATTGGTTAGGAAGGGGTTAATTTTGGAGATGTTGCAGAGGTTGAGGCAGCAAGCTTTAGAAAATGATTGACTGTGGAGCCAAAAGGAGAGTTCAGAGTCCAGGATTACACCTAGCATGCACCTAGCACTTAGTACCTGGCATGCTGGGATGGTGTTGGGTTATATGTACACAAGATCTGTATTTTATGCATTTTTAAAGTTGTTACTAAAAAAAAAAATACAAGATCTTCATATTAACAGTGTCTATATACATGTTAAGTTGTTTGTTTTGTTTTTTGTTTTTTTGGCATACAATCTTCCTCATTGGTACAGTTAAAGTCCTTCTATCTATGGTGGGCAGCTTTGATATATGAAATAAAGTGAGCAAGGTGCACATATGGAAGGTGGTTTGGAAAGAGGAAGCAATCCTGTTAACCCGTCTAGGGCCTTGTTTGGTCTAATGCCCCGTACACACGGTCGGACTTTGTGCGGACATTCCGACAACAAAATCCTAGGATTTTTTCCGACAAATGTTGGCTCAAACTTGTTTTGCCTACACACGGTCGCACAAAGTTGTCGGAATTTCCGATCGACAACCACGCGGTCACGTACACCACGTACGACGAGACTAGAAAAGGCCGGTTCAGAACCAAGCGCGGCACCCTTTGGGCTCCTTTTGCTAATTTCGTGTTAGTAAAAGTTTGGTGAGAGACGATTTGCGCTTTTTCAGACTCGTGGCTTTCAGATCGTTTTCTGCCGTTCAGTTTGTGCTTGTGGGTTTGTATTTGCTCTTCAGTGCGTGCAGTCAGTTCGTATCGGAGTTTTCTGTGCGATCTTGTCCGCTCGTTGCTGTTTTTCAGGTCGCTCTTCACAGGCCTTGCTGTTCTTCAGTGCGTTCTGTTACTTCGTTCTGAGCAGCCGACCGTTTTCTAGCCATGTTTCGTATGCGTACTCCTCGTACAGTTCGTGCTGTGCAGGGGCTTGGTGTTGGGGTCCTGACCTTGACACAAGTCCAGTCCATGAACAGGGCGAGGAGGAGTTCATGGACCAAGAATTGGTTGCTTCAGCGTGACCAGTTCTGTCATATGCCTTTGCTCCGTGAGATCCGTGAGAATAATCCTGGTGATTTCAGAAATTTTCTCAGGATGACGGACCCCGTATTTCACCGTTTGTTGGCTTCGCTGGCCCCCTATATCAGCAGGCAGGATACCTGCATGAGGCAAGCCATCACTCCGAAGCAGAGGTTGGTCGCTACCTTGCGGTATTTGGCGACAGGGAGAAGCCTGCAGGACCTCAAGTTCTCGACAGGCATCTCCCCCCAGGCTCTTCTTTGTGGACATTTACTGCTTGTGTTTGTTTTAGCTGACCCTGACAGAAATGTGTGGAGTCCAGAAAATGTCGTGATTGTGTAACCTTATACAAAGCACTGTTGGCTGTTATTTACTAAATGCAAAGACACTTTTCACTACAAGTGCACTTGCAACTGCACTGAAACTGCACTTGTAGTGCAAAGTGGATTTGCCCTTAGGAAATAACCCCCATTTTCTTATAAAACAACAATTACATCACCCCAAAAGTGTTGTAGCGTTGAGACAATAATCCACACATTCTTGATGAACAATCTTTTTAATACCAGCACAATCACATGTGCATTTACCAAAGGTTTTTCTGACAAACCAACATGTTTGTTGTATAACATATTTTGTGGTGTCATTATCCAAAATCAAAATGTGCATTTTATAGAAAACAGGCCTGTGTAAAACCCACAAGAAAGACACAAATCTTGATCTTACAAAGTTCACATTTGGTAGAACTGGAAGGCAATATCAGACATGAGTATTTAGGAACTGTGTTTGATATTGCGTTCAGATGGGGGGAAATCACCCCTGGAAAAGCCAAATTTGGAAGATGCACACAAATTTCCCAATGTCAACATGTGCTATCTGCCATCACGGGGGATCAAGGGATGCGTTTTGGGGGAGAAAGCCCTTCCTCACTGCTACTTTATTATTGAGGAAGGGGTTGCACCCCCAAAACACGTCCATTGATCTCCTGTGATGGCAGATAGCACATGTTGGCACACTGTGTGCATCCTCCAAATTTGGCTTTGGGAAAAATCACAAAAACATTTCGCACATTGTAGCACACAAAAGAAGAAAGTGATTTTGAGGGGCTTTAAACTCGCCCCAAAACATCAATGATGTTTTTATATTTTGGAATAACATCATTGATGTTTTGCTTGATGTTTTCCAATTGTAAATTACACCCCATGATCTCCCCGATCAGGATCTGGGCACTTTCGGATGTGAAAGGATCTTCATCCACAACCTCACGATCACCTAAAAAGAAAGGAAACCCAAAATAAATTAGGTGGTAAAAAAATGCCGCCATCCATCTCTTATCTGAGCCTGTGGTTGCAGACACTCACCTGTTGTGGTGACTAGTTCCACCACGTCTTCTTCCTCCTGCTCATCTTGTGTTGGGGGGATTTTCCCTTCTTCCAGAGGGGGGGGCTCTGGTCTCCTCGGATGAGGGGTGTCCTCCGAGTCTTTTCTCCCCTATGTAAAACAAAAATGGTATAATTAGCACACAGATATTTGAAGGCAGAACTATAAATAGGAATCATTGCTTGGAAGTGGGGTACAATTGTCTATTTTAGCAGAGTTCCAAGATGTAGCTTTTTTAGTGTCCTTTGTCAAGCTGCAATACTTTACCTGTTTTGTACAAGCTTCACAGATGGAGACCCCCTATAGTATACACTGGAGCACCTGTGTGGCCCCCCTAATAAAAAGGGTGTTCTGGGGTCCCACACTAGTGTTCCAGTGTCCAGATGTGAAAACAGCTGCTCAGTGTCCTCTCCTTACACACAATCTAGTTTGCATTTCATTCTAGTAACAAAGCCATCTACACAACCCAATTCTTTGAAGACAAGTATAGGGCCTCAAAATGGTGGCCAAATGCATATGGGCTAAACAATGGTATTTTATAGTCCGAAAAAAAAATGTGTGATCCGAACGAATAATGTGCCCATGAACATGAAAGTTGCCATTTTAAACTGTACAACAGTTCCTAAAAGCACATGGAGCAGCACGAACGTAATAAACACAAGAACAATAGGAACACAGCACAACCACTTACTTTTTTGCAGCACTCTCCGGATCTTTCTGTACTGCTCATGTTCTCGTAATTTCAGGTCCGACCACCGCTTCCTGAGCTGATCTTTCGATCGTCGTACCCCGAATTTCCGGTGCAGACTCCTGACCACTTTCGCCATGATCTTGGCCTTTCGGACATTGTGGTTGGGGTAAGGCCCATACTTTCCATCATAGTCGGCCTTCTTCAGGATGTCCACCATTTCCAACATCTCCCCAAAGGACATATTTGAGTCCTTTAATCTCCTTCTGGATCGGGACGTTTCAGGCTCCGGCCTTTCCTCCTCCTCCTCCTCCTCGTTGCTGTAATTAGCACGATCCTGCTGTCTATCCGCCATGTGCTTTTCCTCCACTGCGCCGAACAAAAAGGGGCGGGGAATAGAATAGAAAGAACGTCAGGGGCGGGCGGAGTTATACGCATGCGCAGTGTGTATAAATCGTAATGCGTGCATCTTACGTACGATCTGTGAGCGGAGGAAGGAGCATCGGAGACGCCGATCATGCTAACGAAGGTAGGATCTAAACTTGGGCCTATACTGCTTCGAAATTGAAGCCTATATTGTAACAAGATTAGGGGAGTTTGGCCTGACATTAGGGTTTGTCTTGTGTTGTGTCTTGCAGAGAAAATGGATGGGTTCAATGACCACAATTTCCTGCCCCTGTTTATTGACAAGTACAGAGAGCTGCCCTGTCTGTGGCAGGTGAGACACCCCCACTATAACCATAAACAGAAGAGGCAGGCAGCGCTGGAGAAACTGCTGGAGTTGGTGAAGCCGGTGGTCCCCACAGCAACCATCCCTTATTTAAAAGCTAAAATTGGTGGCCTGAGGAGCACTTATCTGAGGGAGCGCAAGAAGGTCACAGATTCCCAGAGGTCCGGAGCTGCAGCAGATGACGTTTATGTCCCCAGGCTGTGGTACTATGAGAGACTGCGATTTCTGTCAGACCACACTGAAGTCAGGGAATCCCTCTCCACTCTTCCTTCCACTCTTCCTTCCACCCCAGCTGAGGCTTCCGATGTCCAACCTGGGCCTTCCAGCCAGGAAGAAGTGGAGGAGCCCAGCTGGAGTCAGGTATAGCATTCTTCTACAGATTTCTGGGCAATAAAGAAATTATGTTTACTAGATGTTATTATTGATCACTAATTGCTGATTAAAAAAGTGTTTTACATATCAATAGACAGTAGTGGGCACCCAAAATTGGGACAAGAATGCAAAATGCTGGGCTCAGAAGGATAGTCTGTTATATTTGTTAACATTGAATTTGCAGCAGTCAGGAAGTGAAAATTGTGTGTGATTGATGAAAACAATACTAAAACTATGTCCCTTTTTCATACACAGGAAGACCTCAGCCAGGAGGAGGCTGTGGAATGTGGCAGTCAGGAGGAGGCGGGGATTAGTGGCAGCCAATAGGAGGCGGGGCTAAGTGTCAGCCAAGAGAAGCCAGGGACAAGTCGCAGCCTGACTGAGTCTCAGGTCCCTTCCCTCCGCCTGCCATATAAAAGGGCCAGGAAGGCCACTCCCAGTCCTGTGCAGGATTCAGCGTACAGGCTGATCCAGGAGGCTTCGGCGTCCCTCAGAGCCTTCCCCAGTCCTGAAGAGGCCTTTGTCTGCATGGCTGCCACCAAATTGCAGGGCATGCAGGAGGGCCAACGCAAGATTTCTGAGGACCTGATTTATAAAGTCCTTCGTAAGGGGGAGAGTGGGGAACTGACACCCAAGACGGATGTCATTGAGATGGACCATCCTCCTCCTCCTCCTGCTGCCACAACTCCACCAACACAGCCAAAGCCTGGAAGAAAGCGTGGAAGGAAGACCTGAGAGTGATGACCCTGGGTTCAGTCTGGTCTGACAGAAGATGCAGTCTCTCGTATGACCACAGCCTGGGGACACAGATGTCATCTGCTGCTTTCCGGATCTCTGGGACTTCTGGACCAGACTGCCCTCCCTTAGATAAGGACTCCTCAGGCCACCAATTTTGCTTTTAAATAATTGATGTCTGCCCTGGGAGTCCAAGGCTTCGCCCACTTCTGCAGTTTCTCCAGCGTTGCCTCCCTCTTTGTTTTTTTATAGTTGTGACCCCTTAATAAAATATTTTTAGGTAAATTCTACTCTCCTGTGTGTGTTTTCATCCAAAAAGGACAGTTTGTTGGTGAGTATTCAGGTACATTTCTAAAGTACAATGTGAAATTAACAAGGGACAACAACACCAAACAATCTCCTCCTACAGATTAAATAGAACAACATATCAATGGTGTTGTGGGAACTTGTCACAAAAAACACACAAACATTTTCGGGAGTACAAATCAAAATCACCAAAAAAATAAAAAATAAAAAGAGAAACACAAAAAAAGATTCTACATTAAAGTAAAAAAAAAAAAAAAAAACATATGTTGTCAGATGTGAGAAATCAAAATATATTGAGGGAATCCTGATAAATAGTAACGAAAAAAGTTTGTGAGAAGTGTGTGTGAATATGAGCATCAAAACGACTTAATTCTTGTCACATTATAAAGAAGAAGAGAGTGCGCTGTATTAAACCATTTTGAACATTGCAGCGTGACGAAAGTGCTTTATCCATTATGAACGCTAAGTTTACCAGAACGAGCTGTCCCGTGTCGCAATTTCTTCTGAGCATGCGTGGCACTTTGTGCGTCGGAACAGGCCACACACGGTCGGAATTGACGCGATCGGATTTTGTTGTCGGAAAATTTTATCTCCTGCTGTCCAACTTTGTGTGTCGGAAAATCCGATGGAAAATGTCCGATGGCGCCCACACACGGTCGGAATTTCCGACAACACGCTCCGATCGGACATTGTCCATCGGAAAATCCGACCGTGTGTACGGGGCATAAGTCTGACACTTTATACATGAATATAAAAGCAATCTCATACAAACGTTTGCCATTCTTGGTTGGTAAAGCAATTTTATCATGCTAATTGCTTGCACACCAAACTGTCAGGATTTACAGATCAATGTATAAAGACTATGTGTTATAAAAGCTTTTTATTAAAGTATAAGTATAAATCCACCTTAAAAAAAAAAAAAGTAAAAAAAAAGTAAACTTTGCAGGTAAAACATGTGCATTCAAAATTTTCTTGCTCAGGACCCTGCAGAGCACAGAGCATTGCACCCACGATCAGTTAGGCTCATGCAGACACTTACTACAGCTTTCTGCTCCTATTTGAAAGCTGTAGGAAGTCAGCTGCTGCAATAGAAGATAAAACTTTTTCAGAGATTCAGTCGGCAGGGTCCCAAACAGCCGTGCTGTTTTTCAAATCTGACAGCAGGGTTGGGGAGAGGATCTGCTTCCCGCTGTCATGGAAGGGGAGAGGTATCAGGGGGAGGTGGGGACAGGTATTGGAGCATATTACACACCAAACCCTAAATATGGATATAATGTGTAACATGCTCAAAAGGTTAACTTAGCCTTTAAGGCAAGTCCAAATTTAATTTTATCAACCAACATAGTCCATTGTTTTCAATGGAGGTATTCTAGGTGATGTAAAAACACTGTTAATAAGTGTTGTACTCTTTCCAAAGCTCATAATGCACATTACAATCTGATTGCACAATCTCCTTTTAGATCTACCAATACACTTATAGTGCAATTGGATTAGATTAGGTAGGTATACTGTACATATTTCACAGTTTTTTAAGACCTAAAGTTGATTGTACAGAGATTGTACGGTCAGCTTTAGGGATGTCAGTGTAGCAAAGCAGACATATAGACTGATATTTAGGCTGAGATTCTCATATTTGGAGGCTGCCAGACTACCTGACATACTGATACTAGCTTGTATACCAGCTTGTCAGCACTAAAAAGTCTTTAAAATGAGGTCCCCTCCCAAACCACTAGGCCCATCTTTCTGAGCCACCAACAAAACCAACAGCAATACTCCTATGCATACGTGAATGGACCCAATAGTGACTGTTCCACCATGCCTATGTGGATGTTCTTCAGTAGCCTTGCTGCCCTCTAGAACTGGGGATTCTATACAGCACTGCAAAAATAAATACAAGAAAGAGGGTGCACCAGCCTAGTGCATTATCCAACAAACATTTATTAAAAAATGGCAAACAATAAAATGTACTTACAAACAGAGGTGATAAAATACGCGCATCAAGCCACAACATTTGGCTAAACATACCCAAACTGCATGGAACCACAAGTGTGAGGGGGGTAACCTTGGTTCCTGCTGACACATTTTTGTGGCTCTAAAGCAGAAGGACTTTCCTTTGAAACGTGTTCAGCTAGCAGGAACCAAGGCTAGGTCCCCCTCACCCCACACACACACACACTGGTGATTCCAGGTGATCTGGGAGTGTTCAGCCACATGTTGTGGCTTGATGAGTGTATTTTATCACCTCTGTTTGTAAGTGTTTTTTATTGTTTACCATCTTTTAGTAAATGTTTGTTGGATAATGCACTAGGCCAGTGCGCCCTCTTTCTTTTATTCATCTTTCTGAGCACTGGACTTTTCATAACTGCAAAAAGAAAAAGTGCAGGTAAGGAGTACATGTGGGGACGGGTTATGCATACATTCTCTGTCCCTGGAGGAAATGGAAAATTAGTCCCTAGCAAAATTAACACACAATAATAGCACATATTTAAATATAGACTTTATTTTAAAAAGCAGCTCTCCCTCCTCCTTGTTCGTAAAAATATTTTGAAAAACTTCTTTTCATTTTGTTTCCAAATTAGGAGGGTTTGGAGAGGTGAATGCTATTTGTAAGGATTCTAAGAACCTATTTACACCAAATGTGTTGACACTCATTTTTACAAGACTACAAGCCTTGTGTTTTTACATGATTTGCCATGCCTTTTTTATGTGTACTAATGTATTTTTTCTCATTATTTAAAGGTGTTTTTCTTAAGGGAACATTTCATGCGTAGTCACTTGCTTCTTCAACAGGCTTCTCATAGCTAGCTATTGGAATCCCTTTGAAATTTCTTTGTGTGTTAACAATGTTTGCTCTGACAGGTATTATCGTAGTGCTTGCCTTTACAAATTAGGATGA
Organism: Lithobates clamitans; assembly: GCA_037952925.1. Taxonomy (NCBI): domain Eukaryota; kingdom Metazoa; phylum Chordata; class Amphibia; order Anura; family Ranidae; genus Lithobates; species Lithobates clamitans. The sequence goes on from JBBGZY010000152.1 coordinate 1,445,317, forward strand.
TATACTTATCAGAGATGTCTTTCTGGGTGCATCATCTGATGACAAAAAGAGAAATTTTGGACCCTGTATAATAAACCTTGTGCTCATCCCAACAAGTTTGTTTTTTTACCTACACTCAGTTATATATATAAAATTAAAATAAGATATGATATAAGAAATAGGGAAATAATATTAAAATGTAAAATTAAAATCTAAAAATTCCATGATAGAATATTGCAAAAATGGATGATGACCAGTATTTATATGCTAGAACTGAACCAAATATTGCCACTCAGAAAAAACAAGTATTGGACAAATAATGAGAATATTGGACCAAAAAATAAAAAATAAAATATAAAAAATAAAATTAAAATATATACCATAAAAATATATATATATAAATCTGAAAAATCGCTAAAAATCAGAAATAAAACAATTCAGGTCGAATTCAATGTTCAAACCATGGGGTTCTAATGTACCCATCTGGAATATCCATTTGGATTCATTCTTGCTGAGTTCCCTCACTTTATGGGAACCCCTCCAATGAGCCTTATACTTTTGAATAGCCCAGAATTGGAGACCCCTAGGGTCTCTGTTATGATACCTATCAAAATGTTTTGAAACACTGTGTTTTTGGATAGCCTTTTCTAATGTTCTGGATATGCTCTCTTATTCTCTTCCACATTGGTCGCTTCCTTCTGCCAATGTATTGGAGGGAGCAGGAGCACTGTAAAGCATATACCACCCCCTCAGTCCTGCAAGATATAAAATCCTTTATTTCAAATTCTTGTCCAGTATTTGTTGAAGAAAATTTCTGACATTTGTATCCATTTTGATTAGTATTTATGCAGGCATAACACCTTTTACAGGGATAAAATCCTTTACCCTGAAAAAAGGTTAAATCAGTTATTCTCTTGGGTGGGTTGGGTACATTTTTAGCTATGATGTCCCTTAGAGTTGGAGCTCGTCTATAAATGAATCTCCGTTTTTCTGGGAGTATATCTGTCAAAGTAGTGTCAGTTTTTAAAATAGACCAATGTCTTTTTATAATCCTCTCCATCCTCCTGTGTTGTATACTGAAGTCCATTATCAGAGGTATGTCATCTGTTTTGTCATTTACCTTGATTTTATCTTGGATCAGCGCTTCTCTTGAGGTTTGATTGACTTCTGTTATTTTTTCTTCTATAAAACATTAATTGTACCCTTTTTCTTCAAACCTCTTACCTATCCACTGAGCTTGTTTAAGATAGTCATTATTTTCTGAACAATTTCTCCGTAAGCGAATAAACTGGCCCTTCGGAATGTTGATTAACCATGGCTCATAGTGGCAACTCGTTACTGGTATATAGCTGTTCCTTTCCACCGGTTTGAAGAAAGTTTTTGTGCTGATGATATTGGCTGTTAGTTCTATTTCAAGATCAAGGAACTGGATTTTAGTCTCACTAATTTGATGTTCAAGTTTAATATTTTTTTGGTTCATATTCAAACGTTGGAAAAAGGATCTTAAACTCAGTTCATCACCCTTCCAAATAAAAATACAATCGTCTATGAATCTTTTATATAGAACCAGTTCCTTTGGAGTATTTAAAAAGATGGCATCCTCCTCCCATTTTGCCATGAATATGTTGGCTACACTTGGGGCAATTTTTAGCTCCCATCCCAATACCCGTTAGTTGTCGAAAATAATTATCATTATACCAGAAGTAGTTATGTTAAATACCAAAGGCCAGGCTTCTAAGAAGAAATCTTTTCTGTTTAGAAATGAGATGGCTGAATGAATCCATAGCCCATTTAGATGCTTCTATTGCATCGCTATGTTCAATTATTGTGTACAGTGAAGCAACATCAGCAGTTGCTAACAGATATCTTCCATTAGGGTCCAGGGTCAGAGATTTTAATATTTGTAATAAATGTTTGGTATCACGTAGATAAGCTTTAGTGTGAGGTACTAGGGGTTGCAAGAATTTGTCCACATATTCCCCTAGTCTTGCATTGATCGATTGAATCCCATTAATGATGGGTCTTCCTGGTGGTGCCTCAGCATTCTTATGGATCTTTGGGATGGTGTAAATGATTGGAACTCTACATGTATCCGGTACTAAATATCTAGATTCTTTTTTGGATAGAATATTTTTGTTGATTCCTTTTTGAATCAAAGAGGACAGATCTCATTTGTATTCTCTAGTAGGATTGCTACTGAGTTTCAGATATGTGTTATTATCGTTAAGTTGTCCCATCAGTTCCTGGTGGTAGTATTCCTTTGTTAGTACTACAATGGCGCCCCCTTTGTCGGCCGGTCTAATTATAATATCTTTATTTGCTTCCAATTGTTTTATACCTTGTTGTATATGCTGGGATTCCGAGATTCTACTGAACTTGAGTTGTTCCAGGTCTTTGATCACCATTTTTTTAAACACCTCAATATGTTCATTATTTGTAGAGGGTGGATTGAATAGTGACTTATTTCTTAAATCACTATGCTGTACTCCTCTGCCAAGTTCCACTCCTTTGTTCAATGTAGATGGTGGTCTGGATAATAAGTATTTCTTGATATTCAATTTCCTGATGTATTTTTGTATGTCAATATACATCTGGAATTTGTCCAGATTGTTTTTTGGTGCATATTTAAGGCCTTTGTCCAGTGTGATTAATTCCGCTCGTGTGAGCTCTTTGCCGCTGAGGTTGTAGATGCCTTCCCCTAGTACTCTCTTTTTCTTTTGGGTTTGCCATCCTGCTCTGCATCCCCTTTTATGGTGTTTGGACTTCTTTCTCTGTTTGTATATTCCTGTAGGGGTGGGGGATCTTCGTTTCTGCGGAAATCTAAAAAAGATCTTGACTGTTCTTCCTCTATGTAATTTCTAAGAGGCTCGTATCTATTGGTGGTAGGCAATGGGCTCCTCCTATCAGGATATCTGTATTGGTCGTATTCTCTGGTCCCATTCCTATTACCATTGGACTGGTGGTCTCGAGATTCACCATTGCTCTGTTGATAGTCCCTATGATCTCTCCTATCCTGATCATACCGATAATCCCTTGGCTGATCCCTATGAGGTTGATGGTAGGAGTTTCTGGGGTAATTTCTGGAATTATATTGATTTTCTCTTGGTTCAGTTCTAGTTGAATGTTGATAGTATCCTTGTTCCCCATACCTGGGGTACCTGCCATTTTCCACCTGATCATATTGCGATTCATTACCTGATTGGTGCGATCTTGATTGATTGTAGTGTGGATAGTGGGGTTTGTTTGGTCTTTTATTGGCATTATTTTTCCAGTAAGGTCTTCTTGGTGATTTATTTTTTGTTTTGTTCCTCCACCAAGGTTTTGGTGTTCTTGATCCATTGTCATGTGTGTTACTTTGTTCCCATTGTTTCTGTTGGTTATATCTTGGGGTTTCTGGTGTCCTGGATCTCCTTTCTGGAGTCCTATAATATGTATTTCTCCTGGGGCTCACTATCCTCACCTCTCTATCTGGTGATGAGGCTATATACCCAGTTTTACCTTGTTTGGCATTGATTTGCCAATTGAAAACTTGTTCTAACTGATAGTCATTGGTATCTCTGAGGTATTTTCTCTTTTTCCTTTGTTTCAATTCAACATCTTTCTGTTCTAACACTTTATTCAGTTGTTGAGTTAGTGATGAAAAAGGTGCTGTCTCTTTAAAAGGGTCCAGTATGGTTTTGCATTCAGCAATTTGCTGGTTAATCATGTTTAATTTCCTTTGTTTCCTTTTTAAGGCAAAATGTACTAGATCCAGACCTTTATCGTTAAAAAATTTATACCACTCATTAGTTGCGTCTTGATCTGTCAAACCATCACATAAGATCCATAAGAATGCTGAGGCACCACCAGGAAGACCCATCATTAATGGGATTCAATCGATCAATGCAAGACTAGGGGAATATGTGGACAAATTCTTGCAACCCCTAGTACCTAACACTAAAGCTTATCTACGTGATACCAAACATTTATTACAAATATTAAAATCTCTGACCCTGGACCCTAATGGAAGATATCTGTTAGCAACTGCTGATGTTGCTTCACTGTACACAATAATTGAACATAGCGATGCAATAGAAGCATCTAAATGGGCTATGGATTCATTCAGCCATCTCATTTCTAAACAGAAAAGATTTCTTCTTAGAAGCCTGGCCTTTGGTATTCAACATAACTACTTCTGGTATAATGATAATTATTTTCGACAACTAACGGGTATTGGGATGGGAGCTAAATATGCCCCAAGTGTAGCCAACATATTCATGGCAAAATGGGAGGAGGATGCCATCTTTTAAAATACTCCAAAGGAACTGGTTCTATATAAAAGATTCATAGACGATTGTATTTTTATTTGGAAGGATGATGAACTGAGTTTAAGATCCTTTTTCCAACGTTTGAATATGAACCAAAAAAATATTAAACTTGAACATCAAATTAGTGAGACTAAAATCCAGTTCCTTGATCTTGAAATAGAACTAACAGCCAATATCATCAGCACAAAAACTTTCTTCAAACCGGTGGAAAGGAACAGCTATATACCAGTAACGAGTTGCCACTATGAGCCATGGTTAATCAACATTCCGAAGGGCCAGTTTATTCGCTTACGGAGAAATTGTTCAGAAAATAATGACTATCTTAAACAAGCTCAGTGGATAGGTAAGAGGTTTGAAGAAAAAGGGTACAATAAATGTTTTATAGAAGAAAAAATAACAGGAGTCAATCAAACCTCAAGAGAAGCGCTGATCCAAGATAAAATCAAGGTAAATGACAAAACAGATGACATACCTCTGATAATGGACTTCAGTATACAACACAGGAGGATGGAGAGGATTATAAAAAGACATTGGTCTATTTTAAAAACTGACACTACTTTGGCAAATATACTCCCAGAAAAACCAAGACTCATTTATAGACGAGCTCCAACTCTAAGGGACATCATAGCTAAAAATGTACCCAACCCACCCAAGAGAATAACTGATTTAACCTTTTTTCAGGGTAAAGGATTCTATCCCTGTAAAAGGTGTTATGCCTGCATAAATACTAATCAAAATGGATACAAATGTCAGAAATTTTCTTCAACAAATACTGGACAAGAATTTGAAAAAAAGGATTTTATATCTTGCAGGACTGAGGGGGTGGTATATGCTTTACAGTGCTCCTGCTCCCTCCAATACATTGGCAGAAGGAAGCGACCAATGTGGAAGAGAATAAGAGAGCATATCCAGAACATTAGAAAAGGCTATCCAAAACACAGTGTTTCAAAACATTTTGATAGGTATCATAACAGAGACCCTAGGGGTCTCCAATTCTGGGCTATTCAAAAGTATAAGGCTCATTGGAGGGGTTCCCATAAAGTGAGGGAACTCAGCAAGAATGAATCCAAATGGATATTCCAGATGGGTACATTAGAACCCCATGGTTTGAACATTGAATTCGACCTGAATTGTTTTATTTCTGATTTTTAGCGATTTTTCAGATTTATATATATTTTTTTATGGTATATATTTTAATTTTATTTTTTATATTTTATTTTTTATTTTTTGGTCCAATATTCTCATTATTTGTCCAATACTAGTTTTTTCTGAGTGGCAATATTTGGTTCAGTTCTAGCATATAAATACTGGTCATCATCCATTTTTGCAATATTCTATCATGGAATTTTTAGATTTTAATTTTACATTTTAATATTATTTCCCTATTTCTTATATCATATCTTATTTTAATTTTATATATGTATATTTTATATATATATATATATATATATATATATATATATATATATATATATATATATATATCATGTCATCTTGTTTACTCCGTTTTCCATACATTTATGAGCAGAGCATGTGGATACCCCATTTTTGTGATATCATGGGGCACTGGTCAATTATCAAAACCATTAGAGACAACGCTTTGCCATTTATTCCCTCTGTGAGATGTTATACCAATTGTGACCACTGGAGGGAGTTGAAAAAGTAAACATGATTAGAGATATCAATATATATATTTTTTACTTTTTACACACTGCGTTTTTTACACATGGAATCGTGGTTTTGATAAACCAATGATATTCATATGAATTACATGTCTAATAAAAGTAGGTTTTAACAGGATTGAAGTATATGCAGGAAGCAGAATGATGATAAACTCATGCTGTAGCCATGGCAACCACTCTGCTGTTGTGCTATAAAGCTGAGTCCGTCAGAGCTTGTATTATCCTTGAAAAAGTCACGTGACTGTGATGTAACGCGTGGGAGGAGCCAAGGAAGCTCTGTGCAGATCAGCAGTTTCACACAGTGTACTGCACTGAATCTGCTCCTGTCTAAGGCGGCTGACTACTATAGTAAAACCTGCATATGCCTTATCGTTATAAGGCACACGTGAGTGGATTGAAGTTTGCCTGTGTACCTTGGTATCCTAACTATTGCACAATGATTGTTTTTTTTCTCTTATCTGCCTGTTTATGATTCCCACATTGGTTGGGAATAGAAGCAAAAAACACATTGGTACTATCAATGAGCACCTTAATTAAGCAAGTGTTTTTAAACAGCTTTGCTAGTGATCAAAAGCTCTATACCAATCAGGATTCTACACCTGTATAATTGAACCTTCTGAATACATCCCTATATATTTATTTTTATGTGGATTTTTTATGTGAATTTTTTACACATTTGGTGTCACTAATTTTTTATAATTTTACACTATTTTGATTGCTGGATTTTATAGGAATTTTTACTCACCGCTGGATTTATTTGACTATTTATATTTATTCTTATATATTCATTTTCATGCACATTGTGAAGCGCTTCAAATATCATTATTTATTCTTTTTAAGTGACTCTGAAAACACTCTCTTTTGATAGCAGCCTCACTTGGTTTCATGTGTAATTATCAGCTATTTAGCATCACAGCGCTTTGTGTTTTATATATTTTTTTTTCAAAATTGTCGCTCTTTTTTTGTTTATAGTGCAAAAAATAAAAAACCGCAGAGGTGATCAAATGCCATTAAAAAAAAGCTCTATTTGTGGGGAAAAAAAGGACGTCAATTTTATACCGTGTTGCCTGACCGTGCAATTGTCAGTTAAAGCGACGCAGTGCCATATCGCAAAAAAGGGCTTGGTCAGGAAGGGGTTAAATCCTTCCAGGGCTGAAGTGGTTAATAGTTATATTAAATATGTAAAGTGCAATTGTTGGAGTTGTTCGGAAATAGGAAGTATGCTCAGGTTTGTGTCTACCAGGGGTTTTTTACGATGAATTGTGCATTGGAACAAGGTGCCTTGCATAAAGGGGAGGCTTTGCCATCCCACCTTGCAAGCTATCCCCCAAATTTTGAAAGGCAAATGGTATGGTCTGGTACAGGAATCGTCACATTCTTCTTTTGCTAGTCACCAATGCTGCATTAATGGAGAAGGATAATGGTTGATTTTAATAGAAATACTATTCTGTATTTTCTTTTTTTTAATAAATTACCACAAATCGAAATAATAAATATTGGGTACTGCTATATCTTCTCCAAGTGGTAGAATTCACCAGCTATAGACTTCTATGCCAATCACTGATACATTCTGGTTTCAAATAGCTGAACATTTTTAAGGGACAATACATTGTAGTATTTTGCTGGTTTTGTATACTTTATTGATAATTAATGTTTATTAACATATAACAGAGAAATACACATAGAAAATAAGGGAAAAAAAAAGAAAAAAAGGTTTACTCACTTTTTTTTTATAAAAGTTAATAATCATAATAACAAAAAGGACATACATTTATTTTTCTATTTACATTTTTTTACTAGTACTTATTTTATTTAAGATACAGCATTGCTGGTTTACATTGTTCAGTCTCTGCTTATGGGAAAGTGGGTTGCGTCATCCAAATAATTCCTTTTTTGTCCTTTTTAGCCTTCAGTGCATCCAGAAGCATTGGTGTATAGCACAGATATAGCCACAATTTTACATACTTTCATACATACGTTTCAAGCCTCTTAGCCCTCAGTGCAAGATACTGTATGGCTTTATTGGATGTATAGTGATAGGCTTGTGAGTGCAAGAGAATAGTACAAATGATAACGTAGTTTTAGACTCTTAGCGGGTAATTTATTAATTACCCGCTAATTAACGCTAATTAGTATTAATTGCGGTAATTAGCACTAAAACGGTATTCACTATAGTGCTGGTGCAAAAAATACTCTCAAAAACAAATTTACTATAGCTCCCTGAAAACAAATGACTCTTGTTAGGACCACTACTATTGCACATGGAAATAATGTTTAGAGTATGATATATTTGCCTAAATGGTACTGAAATATGCGGTATATTGTTTAAAGATAATGTGCTTTTAAACTGTGTGAAAAAGTGATTTCTACACTGAAATATCTTTAAAAGTCTGAGAAGAGATAAATTCCCCATCTCTTTACAACTAGGTGCCAACACAACTGAGCATGCTCAGACCTGCGAACAACTCTCATTTTTACTGGCTTTTTTACCAAGAGTTATAGTAAATACCAAAATGAGTGCTGGGTTAAAAAGTATTTTTTGGAAGTGAAAATGAGAGTTATGTAGCCCAATGCAAGTTTCAGCCATTGATTCTTATGGTACAATTGTAACTTCCCCAAATAAATCCTTTTCATGTTGAGATGAAATGCATCTTTCTCTCAAAGAAATTGTCTTTGCAACAATATTGCTTCTGTTTCATCTATTTTGTTTTTAAGAATGCTAGAATGTGTAATGTTTTGGTAAAATATGTTTTTCTCTGTCACGTTCACTTGTTGCTGTCCATCTCACAAAAATCCTTACCCAAACTCAGACAGGTGTCTTTACAAACCACAAACAATACTATTGCTTATGCAAATTTAAAATGAGTCTCAATTGTGTGTGTTTTTTTATTATTTCCAAAAGATCATAATTTTAGCCCAAAAAATGTGATATGTGTACCAACATCAGAAATAAAAATGTAATTCCCAACAAAACTGAGGGTAACATCCCTATTCCACACTCACACACCAAGAACCACCAAATATCACAGAATAAATCAAGAAAATAACTCTGACTAATGTAATTCTACCACCTACATGTCCAAAGTAATGCAGTATTTATTTATGTGTATTTATGTGTAGGAGGGTTCCACATATGGCAGCTCAGTGGCTTAGAGGTAGGGATGAACCCACAGTTCGAGTCGAATGTAAGTTCGTCTCGAACATCGAGTGTTCGTTTATTCTAAAATGAAAAGAACATATGGGACCTTCTTGGAAAAGGCTCTGCTGAGAGAGCCTTTGGCCAATCATGGCTCAGGGGGACTAAGTCCACGCCCCACATTATAAAAGGCTGCTTACAGAGCGGTCTTGTGTAGTGTTGTTGGCATGGACAGAGAGATATCTTGAGTTAGATTAAGCAGGCAGGTTATTCAGTTAGTGGCAGTGTATTTGTATATATACAGTCAGTCCATATATTTAGTGTTTACTCAATATTCAGTCAGTGCAGACAGTTTATTAATATATATATTAAATAGAAAGGTAGTTGAGCGCTGCTAATCAAAAAACTAACACTTAAAAGAAACTACTGTAAAAGTGAATGAATGCTGCTGCTGTCACCTAAGTGTTTCCACAAGAAAAAGAAGATAATAAAGTGAATGTGATAGCACTGCAGATATAGTAAGTTAAAAATAATAAATATAAAAATCAACATAGGAAAAATAATAATCAATGAAAAACGTCCATATATGAATACAGATAGATAGAAATTATTAATTCCTCCAGATGAAGCCACGTAGGAGGTGACGTAACTAGTAGAGGTGGAGCCTGGCAGTGGAACCTGTCGTAAAAAGTGAGATACACCAGATGGATTTTACATCAATGTTTTTATATTCTTAAATAAATGTGAGTTGAATATTAGCTGGGGTGGTGAGGTTCTGTTTTTAATCCCCTTGGTACTGCACATTGGAAGCATTTCTATTTTTATATGTCGCTATGGAACTACCGGCAAACACTGAGGAGCCTAAGTTGAACCAGCTCACCGGGTGATCATTCCATTTGCTGGGGAGCTTTATCTATCTAGAGGGACCATAAGGAACTACCAGGGACCACTGTGGAGCATTCCCCATAGGAGAGGTGCACTGTGTGTAAAAGTGTGTTTGACCCCCTGCCGGGTCTTGCAGTGAGGTGAGCGAGCATTGCATGCGGTGCTGGGAGCACTGTTGTTGGTAGAGCAGTGAAGCATGTGGAAATGTCAGAGAGGTTACCTGGTTGGGCGTCGGTGCGCGCCGGGGCACGTTGGTGCGCGCGTTCCTGTGCGTGCTGGGGTGCGTGCTTCTGGGGCACTGGCATGTCTAATCTGGCTGGCCGCGCTGTGCCTGGTGGTACTGGTGAGCGCGCCGGTGTCTGGGGGCGCGCTTGTGCGGGTGCGCGGGCGTCTGTGCGTATCGGCGCGCGCACGAGCGCGGCGTTTGGCGCCAATCAGCCTATTTAGGTCTGCTGTTATCTCTGATCAGTGCTGCCTGATAAACAGCTCTGTGCCTAGTTCCTGTTTTCTGTTTCCTGTTTCCTGTTTCCTGTTCCTAGTTCCTGTGTTCCTGAGTTCCTGAGTTCCTGATCTGTTGACGACCCGGCTTGCCTTTGGATTCTTCTGACCTCCGCCTGCATCTGACCCCGGCTTGTTTTGACCTTGCTGCTGCCTGCTCCTCCTGTACCTCTGCTGCCCGCCTGTTGCCAAACCCAGCCTGTGCATTGACCTGTCTTTAGCTCCTGTCCAGCATTCGTTGCCTGTGCCTCTAACCATCACCTGCTGTCTGAAGACTGCTAGCTTCCGAAATACGGACTCCTGCACAGGCTCTCATACCACTCCGCACTTGTGTGCTTCCTGTCTGCTCTACCAGGGGCCGCAAGTCGGATACGTAAGGGAGCCTACCCTCTGCCCAAGTGGACTCTCCGGTCTGGTAAGTGAGAGAGCTGACAGGAAACAACCTTTTTTCTTGTATTTCATTTTACTTGCTTTTTAACAGAAGAATTGTCACAAATATTTGGACGTTTTTCATTGAGCACTATTCCACTCTGCCCAAGTGGACTCTCCGGTCTGGTAAGTGAGAGAGCTGACAGGAAACAACCTTTTTTTCTTGTATTTCGTTTTACTTGCTTTTTAACAGAAGAATTGTCACAAATATTTGGACGTTTTTCATTGAGCACTATTTACTTGCATTCATATATGGACATTTTTCATTGAGCACTATTTATCTGTTTTCATACATGGATGTTTTTCCTTGATTATTATTTTTCCTATGCTGATTTTTATATTTATTATTTTGAGCTTACTATATATGCAGCGCTGTCACATTCACTTTATTTATATATATATATATATATATATATATATATATATATATATATACAGTCCTTGCAAAAGTTTAAGAACCCCTGGCAATTTCCATGGTTGTCATTTATAAATATTTGGGTGTTTGGGTCAGAAATTTCATTTTGATCCATCAAATAACTGAAGAACACAGTAATATTTCAGTAGTGAAATGAGGTTTATTAGGTTAACAGAAAATGCGCAATATACATCAAAACCAAATTAGACAGGTGCATAAATTTGGGCACCCCAACAGAAAAATCACATCAATATTTAGTAGAGCATCCTTTAGCAGAAATAACAGCCTCTAGACGCTTCCTATAGCCTGTAATGAGTGTCTGGATTCTGGATGAATGTATTTTGGACCATTCCTCCTTACAAAACATCTCCAGTTCAGTTAGGTTTGATGGTTACTGAGCACGGACAGTCCACTTCAAATCACCCCACAGATGTTCAATGATATTCAGGTCTGAGGACTGGGATGGCCATTCCAGAACATTGTACTTGTTCCTCTGCATAAATGCCTGAGTAGATTTTGAGCAGTGTTTTGGTCGTTGTCTTGTTGAAATATCCAGCCCCGGCGTGACTTCAACTTTGTGACTGATTCCTCAAGATTATTCTCAAGAATCTGCTGATATTGAGTGGAATCCATGCGACCCTCAACTTTAACCAGATTCCCAGTACCGGCACTGGCCACACAGCCCCACAGCATGATGGAACCTCCACCAAATGTTATTATGGGTAGCAAGCGTTTTTCTTGGAATGCTGTGCTCTTTTGCCGCCATGCATAACGCCCCTTGTTATGACCAAATAACTCAATCTTTGTTTCATCAGTCCACAGCACCTTATTCCAAAATGAAGCTGGCTTGTCCAAATGTGCGCTTGCATACCTCAAGCGACTCCGTTTGTGGCGTGTGTGCAGAAAAGGCTTCTTTCACATCACTCTCCCATACAGCTTCTCCCTGTGCAAAGTGCGCTGAATTGTTGAAGGATGCACAGTGACACCATCTGCAGCAAGTTGATGTTGTAGGTCTTTGGAGGTGGTCCGTGGGCTGTTTTTGACCATTCTCCCCATCCTTCGCCTTTTGCGTCTCCAATATTTTATGTGGCCTGCCACTTCTAGCCTTAACAAGAACTGTGCCTGTGGTCTTCCATTTCCTCACTATGTTCCTCATAGTGGACACTGACAGCTTATATCTCTGCGATAACTTTTTGTACCCTTCTCCGAAACCATAATGTAGAACAATCTTTGTTTTCAGGTCATTTGAGAGTTGTTTTGAGGCCCCCATGTTGCCAATCTTCAGAGGAGAGTCAAAGAGAACAACAACTTGCAATTGGCCACCTTAAATACATTTTCTCATGATTGGATGCACCTGTCTATGAAGTTTAAGGCTTAGTGAGCTCACCAAACCAATTGTGTGTTCCAATTCATCAGTGCTAAGTAGTTACAGGTATTCAAATCAACAAAATGACAAGGGTGCCCAAATTTATGCACCTATCTAATTTTATTTTGATGCATATTGCGCATTTTCTGTTAATCCAATAAACCTCATTTCACTACTAAAATATTACTGTGTCCTTCAGTTATTTGATAGATCAAAATTAAATTGCTGATCCAAACACCCAAATATTTATAAATGACAATCATGGAAATTGTCAGGGGTTCCTAAACTTTTGCATACGACTGTGTGTGTGTGTATGTATATATATATATATATATATATATATATATACTCTGCATCCAGTGTAGCCTATATCTACAGTGCGTTATGTGGTGTACAGTTGATATAGTGCAGGCGGTGTACACAGTATCTAATACAGTGTGTACAGTTTCTACTACACTTCTGGTGGTGTACACAGTAAAAAATACAGTGCAGCCATTGTACAGTTGCTAATACAGTACAGGCAGTGTACACAGTATCTAATACAGTATGTACAGTTTCTAATACACTTCTGGTGGTGTACACAGTATATAATACAGTGCAGCCGTTGTACAGTTGCTAATACAGTGCAGGCGGTGTACACAGTATCTAAGACTGCGTGTACAGTTTCTAATAGACATCAGGCAGTGTATTAATAAATATATATATATATATATATATATATATATTAATACACCGCCTGACGTCCATATATACTCTGCATTCAGTGTAGCCCATAGCTACAGTGCATTCCGTGCTGTACTGTTTCTAATACACTCCAGGCAGTGTACACAGTCCCTAATACAGTGTGTACAGTTTCTACTACTACTCATTGCTCGGGGTGCACATTGCAGGGGCTTCTTTCTCTAAGTGATTCTTTCTGCAAGTGATATGCACTTCAATCTCTGTATTATTAAGTTCTGCCTCATCTGATCATTCTTTCTCTGTCTCTTTACAGGTATGTGTCAGCTAAACCACATCTTCCACTGTTAACTGAAATTGGGATCTGCTTGCTGTCTCTGTTTGTATGTGTTGGTATGTGTCAGCTAAACCACATCTTCCACCGTTAACTGAAATTGGGATCTGCTTGCTGTCTCTGTGTGTATGTGTTGGTATGTGTCAGCTAAACCACATCTTCCACCGTTAACTGAAATTGGGATCTGCTTGCTGTCTCTGTGTGTATGTGTTGGTATGTGGCCTTCTCTATCTATTGCCCTGTGCACAACCATGACATTATTTGTTGCTCCAGACTGTCTTACCTAAGTTTTATGTGTTGATCTTATCTTGGCCTCTGGCCTTTTGCTTTCCTGACTTTAGAAGCAAAAAGTCCACTTTGATTGCTAGGCATTCTTATAGTCACTCATGATTAATTAACGAACTTCAACCCCACCCTTATAACAGTATATATTTGAGCATCCTTAAGGGGTGAGCACATTGCAGGGGCTTCTTTCTCTAAGGCTGGCCATACACTATACAATTTTCTTATTCAATTTCCTTTAGATTTACCTTTAACTATGTAGTGCAAGTGCCTGCCTGATGAGATACAAATTGAAAGGGTTTAGGTTTGACCTCATATTATATGGTTTTGTTAAATCCAAAGGAAAGTTGAACAGGAAAATTGTATAGTGTATGGCCAGCCTAAGTGATTCTTTCTACAAGTGATATGCACTTCAATCTCTGCACTTCAGCGATTGCACGAAGCAAACAAATACAGCAATCTGCACTGGAAAGCACCTAACAGACCGCAGGTGACCCGTCTCTCTAATAAGCTCTCCTTCCACTCTGTAACATGCACTCTCTACCACGGCTTCTGACACTCCTGTCCTCTCTCCTCAAACTCTCTTACCTTCACCCCCCCTCTCCACCGGCCTGCTTATACATATCACCCTGCCTTCTGTCTTCTCCCTACTACTGCTCCTACCAACTCTTTCTCATTCTACATCCATACACTGATAAAACCTCCAGTACTCTGAGACATGCCCCTTCACATAAATCACAATCCCACATTACCTCCCTCGCTCTCCTGCTTCTCCTAATCTCTGGTGACATATCCCCAAACCCTGGGCCACCATCATCTGTCTTTGCCCATCGCTCCCATCCCCCTACACCCTCTGGCAGGAGCTGTAACCCACAGAACTTGGTCTTTATTCCTCTTTCCAAAACCAGCCCCCCCTTTTCCTGTGCCCTATGGAATGCACGTTCTGTCTGCAACAAACTCACCGCCCTTCACAACCTCTTTATCACAAATTCCTTTAAACTACTTGCCATTACTGAAACCTGGCTTCATGAATCAGACACTATTTCTCCTGCTTCCCATCTCTTCCCCTTCTCTGGACTCACTCCCCCAGACCAAGTGGACGGAAGGGAGGTGGAGTGGGAATCCTTCTAGCCCCATGCAGCACCTATCAGGTACTTCACCCACCTCCCTCTCTGACACTCTCCTCTTTTGAGGCACATTGCATTCGTCTATTCTCTCCCATTTCTCTAAGAATTGTTGTCATCTACCGGCCCCCTGGACCAGTATCAGCCTTTCTTGATGACTTCTCTGCCTGGCTACCCTACTTTCTCTCTGCTGAAATCCCCACAATCATTCTTGGGGACTTCAACATCCCTGTTAACACTAACACTACTATTACTTCTAAACTTCTCAGTCTCACTTCATCGCTTGACCTGAAGCAATGGATACAGGCTCCTACCCACTCCAACGGCAACACCCTTGACCTTGCCTTCTCCTATCTGTGCACTCCGTGCAATCTTTTCAACAATCCACTCCCACTCTCTGATCACCACCTTATTAGTTTTGCTCTCTCCTTGTCTTCCACCTCTTCTCCCTCCAACCGCTTAACGGTTACCCGTAGAAACCTTCGCCACCTCAACCCTTCTCTTCTCTACTCTGCTACTGATCACCTCTATGACAAAATCTCACCTCTGTCCTGCCCCAACCAAGCTACTTTCATCTACGACAGCTCACTGTCTTCCTCCCTAGACAAGCTTGCCCCCCTCACTACACGCAGAATTAGGCCCCGACTGCTACAATCCTGGCAAACAGATGACACCAGAAGTCTCAGAAAACGTAGCCACGCTCTTGAGCGCCTGTGGCATAAGACTAAGACCCAGGAAGACTTCACACAATATAAATCTGCCCTCCTAAAATACTACTCCTGCCTTCACACTGCCAAACAGACCTACTTTATTACACTCAATAACATCTTCTCATCCAGTCCACGTCAACTCTTCTCTACCTTCAACACTCTACTCTGTCCTCCACTGCCTCCACCCACCAACACACTCACTGCCCAGGAGATTGCAAATCACTTCAAAACTAAGATTGATATAATTCATGAGGAGATCACCAATGCGCAAAAACCTCCCCCATGCAACACCCCATGTCCACAGATACAATCATTACTTCCCTCATTCAACCCTGTTACTATTACTGAGGTTGCTAAACTTTTATCTAGCACCCATCTAACCACTTGCCCCCTGGATCCTGTTCCCTCGCAAATGCTACGCTCACCCTCTGACTCGATTCTACACTCTCTAACTCACATTTTTAACCTCTCCCTCTCCTGTGGCATCTTCCCAAACTCTCTAAAACATGCGCTAGTCATCCCCATTCTAAAAAAGCCCTCACTGGATCCCACCAATCTCAACAACTTACGTCCAATCTCCTTACTCTCCTTCTCCTCCAAACTTCTTGAAAGACTGGTCTACATCCGACTAAGCGACCATCTGACCATGAATAAACTTCTAGATCCCCTCCAGTCCGGTTTTCGCCCTCAACACTCCACGGAAACTGATCTCCTTAAACTCTCAAATGACCTACTAATGGCTAAAGCCAATGGACACTATTCGGTACTACTTCTCCTGGATCTCTCTGCTGCCTTTGACACAGTGGACCACCCCCTCCTCCTCAAAAAACTCCACTCCTTTGGTCTCCGTGACTGTACTCTTCGCTGGTTCTCATCCTACCTATCACACCGCTCCTTCAGTGTCACTTACAACTCTACTTCCTCCTCTCCTCTTCCTTTTTCTGTTGGGGTCCCCCAAGGTTCTGTTCTTGGACCTCTCCTTTTCTCAATCTACACCACCTCCTTGGGTCAGTTGATTGCCTCCCATGGCTTTCAATATCTCTACGCTGATGACACCCAAATCTATCTCTCCACCCCCCAGCTCTCTCCATCTGTCTCCTCACGCATTACCAACTTACTAGCAGACATATCAGCCTGGATGTCACATCACTACCTCAAACTCAACCTATCCAAAACCGAGCTCATGATATTTCCTCCCTCAGGTGCCACTTCCCCTGCTTTCCCTGTCAATATCAACGGCTCAACTATCAACCCATCTCCCCACGCCAGGGTCCTAGGTGTAATCCTGGACTCTGAACTAACCTTTCGACCCCACATTCTATCACTATCCAAAGCTTGCCGCCTCAATCTCCGCAACATCTCCAAGATACGCCCCTTCCTAACCAATGTCACCACAAAGCTTCTAATCCACTCCCTGGTCATCTCCTGCCTCGACTACTGCAACTCCTTCCTCATTGGTTTACCTCTAAATAGGCTATCCTCACTTCAGTCCATCATGAACGCTGCTGCCAGGCTCATCCACCACACAAACCACTCAGCATCTGCTACACCCCTCTGCCAATCCCTCCATTGGCTGCCACTCAATCACCAAATTAAATTCAAGATACTAACTATAACTTACAAAGCCATCCACAACCTGGCCCCCAGCTACATCTCTAACCTAGTCACAAAATACCAACCTAATCGTTCTCTTGGCTCCTCCCAAGACCTCCTGCTCTCAAACTCCCTTGTCACCTCATCCCATGCTCGCCTTCAGGACTTCTCCAGAGCCTCCCCCATCCTCTGGAATGCTCTACCCCAATCAGTCCGTTTTTCTCCTACTTTATCCACTTTCAGACGATCCCTGAAAACTTATCTCTTCAGAGAAGTCTATCTGGCCGCCACCTAACAACTGTACATTTATCTTCTCAATCAGCACATCACCCACAGTTATTACCTCTTGTATCTTTTGACCTTCCCTCTTAGATTGTAAGCTCTAAGGAGCAGGGCCCTCTGATTCCTACTGTATCAAAGTGTATTGTATTTGTACTGTCTACCCTCAAGTTGTAAAGCGCTACGTAAACTGTTGGCGCTATATAAATCCTGTATAATAATAATAATATAATAATACTACACTTCTGGTGGTGTACACAGTATACAATATAGTGCAGTCATTGTACACTTTCTAATACACTTCAGGCGGTGTACACGGTATCTAACACAGTGTAGTGTGGTGTTGCAAAACAAAAAATACATCATGTCCGGAAGGCCACCAAGGGGAGGTAGACGCTCACAGGCCACTAAAAGAGGGCAAGCAGCCTCTGTGTCTACAGTCACTAGTGGTGGTCGTGGACATGGTGCATCCTTTGCAGGTGGCCATGGGGCTTTTTGCTGCTGCTGCTCGCCGTGTTATTGAGCCACAACATGCAGAAGAGTTAGTGGAGTGGATAACAAAGCCATCCTCATCCTCCTCATCCTTTGGTCACCCTAGTTTTCCTTCCAACGCAGCTGCCAAAGTGGCCTATTCCATGTCTCCTTGTTCACAGTCACGCCTTCGGTAGCCCCACCATCATGCACGGAGGAGTCCCCAGAATTATTCGACCACAGTGTCGGTTATATGCTGCTGGAGGATGCGCAGCGATTTAAAGGCCCCGATGTTGGTTCCCAGGTTGAGGAAGGGAGTAACGTGAGCCTAGAGAGAGGGGGTGCCACAGAAGGACAAGAAACTGGCAGCCATGTTTCACAGCAGGGCCCATTCCAGTTCCCAACATGAGTATCTGTGAGGGGTTACAGTGTTGTGGTACCACCAACACTCAATGCCCAATTTTTCTGCCCCTGTTTAACAGGGGTATGTAATTACAATTCTTGATATAATATTTCACAGCAGGGCCCATTCCTGCACCCAACAAGAGTAACTGTGAGGGCTTACAGTGTTCTGGTACCACCAACACCTAAGGTCCAATTTTCTGCAGAGTATATAGGCCGGCCTTATAGTATATATACTGCTGTTGATGTGGGGACCCCCACGCCATTTTCTAAAAAATTGGGTACGGGGTTCCCCTTAATATCCATACCAGACCTGAAGGGCCTGGTATGGATTTGGGGGGGAAATCCACGCCATTTTTTTGGTATTTTTTTCTATATTGCTGGGATCCAACAATACATTACAGCCGCAAGCAGTTCTAAATTACATTTTTTCCATTAGAAATGTCATTTTTCTGTGGCACTGTTATAAACATGGGAAAGATGCGCTAATTTACAGGCATACCAATGATACCTCTCAGACACGATATTTAAAGGAATATTTAATTTTTATTGTTTCACTTTAACCACTTCATAATTTAGAGCTTTCAGTGCTGTCGCATTTTGAATGACAATTTTGCGGTCATACAACATTGTACCCAAACTAAATTTTTTTTATCATTTTCTTCCCACAAATAGAGCTTTCTTTTGGTGGTATTTGATCACCTCTGCATTTTTTTTTTTTTCCTTGCTAAACAAACTTAAAAATACCGACATTTTTGAAAAAAAAACGTTTTTTGTTTTTGTTATAAAATTTTGTTTTCTCCTTCATTGATGGACACTGATGAGGCGGTACTGATGGTCACTGATGAGGCGGCACCGATGGGCTTCGATGAGTTGGCACTGATAAGGTGGCACTGATGGGCACTGATGAAGAGGCACTGATATGTAGAATCAATGGGCACTGATAGGCGGCACTGATATGCAGCACTGATGGGCACCGATAGGTGGCACTGATATGCAGCATTGATGGGCACTGACAGATGACACTGATGGACACTGACAGGCAGAACTGATTGGCACTGATCGGCGGCACTGATTCGCACTGATAGGCGGAACTGATTCACACTGACAGGTGGTATTGATGGACACTAATAGATGGCACTGATGGGCAGCACTGATTGGGCAGGTACTGACTGATTGGCACTGTGATGGACACTGATTGGCACTATGGTGGGCACTGATTTGCACTTTGGTGGGCACTGATTGGCACCTTATTGCGAACTGGCAGGGGGTTACAATGGGGCACTGACTAGGCACCGATAATCAGTGTGATGATTATCAGCACAGACCCCCCTCTGACAGGGAGAGCCGCCAATCGCTCTCCCTGTCAGTGCGAACCGAGGAATGCCATTTACTGGCACTTCCTTGTTCACGCGATGATCAACTCTGATTGGTCAAGGCTGATCCCGTGGTAAGAAGCCTCTGTCAGAAAATCACTGCTCCTGAAAAAGCAGTTGTTTTCAAAACTTTTTTTACAT
The DNA here is from genome assembly GCA_037952925.1 of Lithobates clamitans. Taxonomy (NCBI): domain Eukaryota; kingdom Metazoa; phylum Chordata; class Amphibia; order Anura; family Ranidae; genus Lithobates; species Lithobates clamitans. The sequence goes on from JBBGZY010000152.1 coordinate 1,465,404, forward strand.
TGATACTTGTCCCCTGGGGCAGGACCCGGGTCCCCCATACACTTTTTATGGCAATACCTTGCATATATGCCTTTAAAATTAGCACTTTTGATTTCTCACATCTGTGTCCCATAGACTTTAACGGTGTTCGCATATTCAAACTAATTTTTTGTCTGTTTGCATGTTCTGCTGCAAACCGAGCCGGGGGGGTGTTCGGCTCATCCCTACTTAGAGGTTAGTATTTCCGCCTACCAGCAATGAGTTTCTGGGTTCACATGCCACTTCATGTAGAGAAGTTCTGTTCTGACCACCAATCCCATTGTACAGCAATCCCACTGACCACCAATTCCATTGACCACCAATCCCACTTTCTATCTCTTTTCTCCTTTTACTAGAACTCTTGCCTCTTACCATTCAATTTGATGTATGGGCTTTAGCCTGTCACTTACATTGGTTTTGTGGTTTTATTTCTTAGTTTCAATGAACTACTCCTGCTGCTTGGTACATGTTTGGAGTATCAGAACACCACCTTTTGGAATAGTGTGAAGCAAGCGGAAAGTTTGTTTGTTACATTAAGGTAAATTTCATAGATATACTTTGTGAAATGTTATGCTATGCACCATAGTAAGCTATAGTAAGGAATTCAAATAATGCAGACAGATACCACAACAAAATTGTCTTCCAAAAAAAAATATTTTTTTTTCAAAAACTTGTAATTCGTTTGTAATTAACTTTGCATGAAATATTGTACAAACAATCTAACTCCCTCTGACTCTCTTACTTCCTCTGACTCTCTTACTTCCTCTGACTCTCTTACTTCCTCTGACTCTCTTACTTCCTCTGACTCTCTAACTCCCTCTGACTCTAACTCCCTCTGACTCTAACTCCCTCTGACTCTAACTCCCTCTGACTCTCTAACTCCCTCTGACTCTCTAACTCCCTCTGACTCTAACTCCCTCTGACTCTAACTCCCTCTGACTCTAACTCCCTCTGACTCTAACTCCCTCTGACTCTCTATCTCCCTCTGACTCTCTAACTCCCTCTGACTCTCTAACTCCCTCTGACTCTCTAACTCCCTCTGACTCTCTAACTCCCTCTGACTCTCTAACTCCCTCTGACTCTCTTACTTCCTCTGACTCTCTTACTTCCTCTGACTCTCTTACTTCCTCTGACTCTCTTACTTCCTCTGACTCTCTAACTCCCTCTGACTCTCTAACTCCCTCTGACTCTCTCACTTCCTCTGACTCTCTTACTTCCTCTGACTCTCTAAATCCCTCTTACTTCCTCTGACTCTCTAACTCCCTCTTACTTCCTCTGACTCTCTAACTCCCTCCGACTCTCTAACTTCCTCTGACTCTTACTTCCGCTGACTCTCTTGACCCTCTTACTTCCGACTGTCTAACTTCCTCTGACTGTCTAGCTTTAAATTAACTGAAGTTTAATTCTAACTTACAAAACTTTAGTAACTGAAACTCTACCTCTCCACCTCATCCTCCCTGTCATCTCCCACTCTCTCATCCTCCCTCCCTCCCTCGCATCTTCATCTCCACTTTCCCCCTAATCTTTTTTCTATCCATCTCTATTTCCCTGAGCCATTCAAAATATAGCATTTTGGAATAAACTATGCAAAATTACAAAAAATAATTTAACAAAAACATAGCGCTAACAAAGAAAGTATGGATTTTCACCATGAAGTTGGTAGCGGCATTAGCAGGTATTCATCTACAAATTCAATAAACTTGGTGAACTAGGTTCATCAGGCTTGGTTAAATCATGCCGTTGTAGTGTTGCTGTTGAAGAGCTCGGTGGTGTTAGCTGCAAGGATTCACCTTGTGTTGAGAGATATTTCCTCAATAGCACAGGTGGTGATATCTCGATATCCGGTGGTAAACTTGGGGGCCCATATTGTCGATAGGGTGTAGGCATGTTTGAGGCAACTTCATGCGATCGATTGCGATATGGATAATGACTTGGAATTGTTGGTTTGTGCTGTTCCATTGGTTTTGCTACAGGTGGAAATTGATTTGGCATGGAAGGTATTTGGTAGTAGAGCTGTGGTGGTCTGTTTTGTGTCAGGACATGGTAAGATGTTGAGTCAAGTGGTCTCATATCCATTTGTCTGGTAATATCCGTGGTTATACTTGGGGGTGAAATTACTGCGGCAACTGGTGAAGGAATGGGATTCGTGATCTTGGGGTCTCATACATGCTAGAGTGTTCCTCAAAACTATAGGGATAAGGGTTTGGTGCAGTATTTGAGGCAGAAGACATGGGAGTAAATATTTGGGTACTAGGACTATCATGCGTTGGCACAGATACATGGCGTGGCACAGTGAAGGAATGGATGCAATGTTGCACTGCAATCCTCATATTAAAGTCATATTAAAGTAATGGTCTGGCAAGACCTCTTTGAGAAGAAGCACCAAACTAATGACATACATAGTGTTCAGTGATCCCAGACACTATGTGTAGTCATTTTTTGGTCTGGTCTTGGTCTTCAACCTGTTCTGCTGCCCTGCTGCTTTTTTCCTGCAGAAAGTAGATGCTTGCCTTTGCCTTCTGCTGAAAGGTGTAGAAACTTCAGTATCCTCATTATCCGGCACCTGAGCAGAGGACTCATGTACCTCGATTAGCTCACCTTGGACCTCCATAGATGAATCCTCCTGATTTGTGCAAGCAAATGATACTCCTCCATCATCGTCAACACTGGGAGCATGCTCCTCCTCCCCCTCCCCCTCCCCCTCCTCCTCCTCTTCCTCCTCCTCCCAACTTGCTTCTGTGCTGCAATACAAAAAATTTAAATTGGAACTCTGCTATGAAATAAAATGTATAAAGCTGATAGGGGGAGAAGTAAAGGTTAGAGGTAGGACAGGTTCATTAAATAGAGATGGTAGAGTGACCGATTCATGTATGATAACTTACTTCCTCAATTCTAGAACTGGCTTAAAAAAATCCATGTATCTGGCAAAGGCATAGGGATGCTTTGGGGGGGCACCAGACCCACTCCTTGCTTCACGCTGCAGTCTCTGGTGTCTCTGAAGTGTGTCCTTGAGGCTCCGCCACCTAGTGCGTGTGAGTCCTTCTGTAATAAAAAAACATAACTAATTCATTTTCTATTTTTTTTTTCAGGTACCTAGCAACTGGAAATTCATTTGCCAGCTTACACTCAAATTGGGAAAATCTATGGTGAGCACAATTGTGAGGGACACCTGTATCGCCATCTGGGAGGTCCTAAGAGATGTGGTCATGGGAAAACCAAAGAAAGAGGAATGGAACACCAAAGCTGAGTTGTTTTGGGAGCGCTGCAACTTCCCTAAGTGTGTTGGTGCCATAGACGGCAAGCACATCAGAATTGTGAGGCCAGTCGGTAGTGGGACAAAATTTTTTAATTATAAAAAATATTTTTCTTTTGTTCTTCTGGCAGTGGCTGATGCAAACTACTCGTTCACCTAAATAGACCTTATTTCTTATGGGAGCAGTTCTGACCCAAGCATTTTTTCCCACTCAAGTTTTTGAAGAATGATTCAGGAGAACACACTAGACCTCCCAATTGAACGACCACTCCCTGGAACATATGAACCCTCTCTCCCTTTAATATTTGTCGGTGATGAGGCTTTCGCTCTTTCAGAAAAAATGCTCAGGCCATATGCTAACCGGTCACTGTCCGTGGAGAAAAGGGTCTTTAATTATCGGCTAACAAGAGCACGAAGAGTTGTGGCGTGTGCTTCCGGAATCCTGGCAAACAAATGGCGATTTCTTCACACCCCATAACTCTAAGCATGGAAAACTCCATAATTGCCATAAAAGCTGCCTGTGCACTCCACAATTTTGTCCAGGAAAGAGCTTGATACCTTTTCGAGGACTCTTTAATGGATGAGATGGAAGGCCAGCTTGGACACATACAAGGGGCAATTACAGAGGGGCCAGCATCCATGAGCAATTTACTGACTTCTTTATGAGTCCTGCTGGTCAGGTCTCATGGCAGCTTGATGCCATTAAATAAAGACCAAGAACTTTTTCCCTGTCAATGCTGTATAGTCTACTATCTGTTACTTTTTTCAATAAATGTGATAAAGTTTTATTGTTCAACAGTGCGTCCATCTATTTTTTGCACTTTCTGTGTCAACATACGGAGCATGCAATATCATTCCACAACATTACATTGGTGGTCAGTGGGATGCATGCCCTTACATTGGTGGTCAGTTGATTGGTGGTGAATGGGATTGGTGGTCATTGGGATGCATGCCCTTACATTGATGGTCAGTGGGATTAGTGGTCAGTGGAATTGGTGGTCAGTGGGATGCAAGCCTTTACATTGGTGGTCAGTGGGATTGGTGGTCAATGGGATTGGTGGTCAATGGGATTGGTGGTCAGTAGGATGCATGCCCTTACATTGGTGGTCAGTGGGATTGGTGGTCAGTGGGATGCATGCCCTTACATTGGTGGTCAGTGGGATTGGTGGTCAGTGGAATGCATGCCCTTACATTGGTGGTCAGTGGAATTGGTGGTCAGTGGGATGAATAAATAGAAATATACTTACATTTATGTTTGCGAACCTGAGGTGTGAAGTCACCCCAGTCTGCATACAGACTTTTACAAATTTCATCCCAGCCTCTGCTCTTCCTGGCATTATTTTTGTATTCTTCAATCCAGCTGTCCCATTATATATGGCCTGTCACGGACAAGTCCGATGATCTCCTTATTATCAATGCTGTTCCGACGCCTGGGGGCCATCTTGACTGCTCACAGATGGACATGAGACAGGAAACAGGAAGTGAAGGGGCAGTACTGGAAGGAGGAGCTGGAGGTGAAGAATTTGCACATATCTGAACCAACAATGCGCTTCCAGAACGATTTACATTATTGTCTATGGAGACTTAATTTGATACGCAACGCTGTAAACTCACACAAGACCCTTTTTTTTATTGCATCGCATCCTGAGAGGAATCACAATGCATATATGTGAAAGACCGACATAGAAAACAATTACTTTTTGGATGACATGCGAATCTAGTTTTTGTTTAACGCATCGCATTCATTATCAACTCGCACAAGTGTGAACCGGCACTGAGTCCTCAAGAAACAGAATCAATTACACTGGTGGGTGTGTCCTTTACTGAGTAGGCAGAGGTGAGCAAGCTTAGGTTATTTAAAGGCCAGCATTTGTGGTGGCTGTTTGGCCTAGGAATAGACCTGAATTTTTCTTTGCAGTGTGTATATTGCGTTACAAACAGATGTGGGTTTTTGGGGAGGGGGGAGGGGAGTTGCATAATTCCTAACCCTGCACACCCCAATAAAGCTGTTTGATGATTGCTTCTAAATCTCACATGTTAGACTTACAACTGCTATGTAATGTTTGAGATAAAAAGGAATGTTCCTGCTAATTCATTCCCGCTGTGTGTTTGTGTCAGTGTAGTTTGTGCTCTGCCTTTTGTATTTTGTCTTTTTTTGCTTCTGTTTAGGGATAAGCCCGATTTTCCCATGTAAGTTCGACTCAAACCTTGGGTGTTCACCGAATACCAAACATTAATCATGGCTCAGGGGGCTGAGTCCATGCCCCACACTATGTAAGGCTGCTTACACGGCAGCCGTACATAATTTTATGAATGAGAGCAGCCAAATTACATTTGTAAAGGAAAAAATGTAATTTAAAACTGCTTGCGGCTGTAATGTATTGCCGAATCCCGGCAATATACATAAAAATGATTGAAAAAATGGTATGCCCCCCCCATACCAGACCCTTTGGGTCTGGTATGGATATTAAGGGAAACCCTGCGCCAAAATAAAATAAAATTGCATGGGGTCACCCCAAAATCCATACTAGGCCCTTTAGGTCTGGTATAGGTTTTAAGGGGAATCCCGCCCCATTTAAAAAAATAAATGGCGTGGGGGTCCCCCCAAAATCCATACCAGGCCCTTCAGGTCTCATATGGATTTTAAGTGGAACCCCGCACCAAAATAAAAAAAATGCTGTGGGGGTCCCCCAAAATCCATACAGGACCCTTATCCAAGCACACAACCTGACAGGCCGCAGGAAAAGGGGGGACGAGAGAGAGCACCCCCCTCCTGAACCGTACCAGGCCACATGCCTTCAAATTTTTTGGGTGCATGTGTAGGGGTACATTGTACTTAATACCCATTCACATAGGGGGAGGGCTGGGATCTGGGGGTCCCCTTGTTAAAGGGGGCTTCCAGATTCTGATAAGCCCCCCGCCCGCAGACCCCCACAAACACCGGGCAAGGGTTGTGGGAAAAGGCCCTTGTTCCCATGAACATGGGAACAAGGTGTTTTGGGGTGACCCCAAAACACACTCCCCATGTTGAGGGCATGTGGCCTGGTAGGGTTCAGGAGGGGGGCGCTCTCTTGTCCCCCCTCCTTTCCTGCGGCATGCCAGGTTGGGTGCTCGGATAGGGTCTGGTATGGATTTTAGGGGGACCCCATGCCTTTTTTTTATTTTGGTGTGGGGTTCCTCTTAAAATCAAAAGCAGATTTCGGGTGGGGATTTTGTGGGTACGCCACACCATTTTTTTTTTTAATTTTGGCGCCGGATTCCCCTTAATATCCATACAAGACCTGGAGGGTCTGATATTGATTTTGGAGGGGACCCCCACGCAATGTTTTTTTAAAATTTTGGTGTGGGATTCCCCTTAATATTCATACAAGACCCAAAGGGCCTGGTAATAGACTGGGGGGAACCCATCCTGTTTTTTACAATGATTTTTATCTATATTGCCGGGATCCGACAATTCATTACAGCCACGAGCAGTTTTCGATTAAAGCGGGGTTCCACCCAAATTTTGAACATTATCTCTATGCATTCTCTTCCTTGCCTAGATGCTGACATGCTGTGTAAAAAAATTTAAATTGCCGTAATTACCTTTTTTTTCTAATCTTCTTAGCACTTCCTGGTTTTCCTCCCATGGGAGTAGGTGTGTTTCTAGCCTCTCCCAGACCTCCCACAGTCCCCTGGGAGCTAGTCTCAGGCTTCCCAGCATGCATTGTGCAACAGCGTCATCACAACATCTCGGTGAATGCTGGGAGCACAGCATTCACTGCATCCAGGAAATACATGCTTGTGGGCTTCAAATGCCCACAATGAAGATGGAAACCGACTTCAGTGAATTTTATAAGTTATTCTTTACAACAAAATCGGACACAGGCAGACTTATTACACAGAACATGTGAGTAGATAATCATGAGAAGAAAAGTTTGTGAATGAACTCCAAAAAAAAAAACGATAGATAGGTGGACCCCTGCTTTAAATTTTATCCTTTAGAAATGTAATTTTGTTGTGGTACTGTTCTAAACAAGGGAAAGATGTGCTACTTTACAGGCATACTAAGGACACCCCCAGGCACGATATTTTTTTTTAACAAGAAACTAAATATTTATTTATTTCGATATTTACAGTACAAGTGATGCATATACACAGTTGTTCACATAGGTATAGTTACATGATTTGTCACAGAACGAATGGGGTACACAATTGAACAGAAGAATGATGTGTAAGGGTGACAAGTAACAGCACATTAGGATAGGGGTTCGAAAATAGTAAATTTCAGAAATACTAGATAAGGAGGTCTGGGGGGGGAAGGGAGGGGGGGAGGAAGGGAGTGAAGGAAGGACCTTATCTAAATTGCCAGTTTCACAGAACTTATACAGCGTCTATACATTCGAAATTCCATAGCAGTGATACACTATTGCAGGGCAGGTCCAGCAGCTATAACTTGGTGATCATCGACTATTTCTGTTCCCCAGGCATCTATTCATCCCGAACATATTTTGTCAAATTTGCCAGGACAATTTCGGCTAGCAGAGGTAAGCTTATATAATGGCAGCACCAAATTTAGTGTTAGGCGCCATGATGACACCTTGGGAGGCATAGCGTCCTTCCAGTGAAGGAATATCTCCTTACGAGCATGGAATGTAGCATAATTCAAAAATAATCTAGTATCTTTACCCCTTGCCCTAGAGTCAAAAACATTGAGCAGCATTAGCTTGGGGTCTGACTCCAGTTCCAGAGTGGTGACCTGGCTAAGGGTATCAGCTATCTCTGACCAGTAATCTCCAAGGCGGGGCAAGACCATATCATATGAAAAAAGGAGGCAGAGCTCTGACCACATCTAGGGCAGGCCACCGTTAACCGTTTTGGAGTGTAATAGGCTCTGTGGAGGAACTTGACCTGCATGAATCAATCTCTGGCCGAGATCATATTGATGACAAAGGAAGATACACAAGTCTTCCATTCCTCCTCTGACAGATCTGGGATGTCCAATTTCCACTTAGCTAGGGATTTCTCAAGTTTCTTTAAAGGAGTTATAGACAAGTGGAAATACAGGGAGGAAAGGGGTTTATCTATAGTTTTGGCTATAAGTAATCCCTACACAGAGTCTAATTCCAATATGAGTTGTGCTGAGAATTGATTCCTTTACATGTGTCGAAGCTGGTAGTATCGAAACAACATCCATCCCAGTAGTAAGTAGGCACTTTTGAGATCAGGGAAGGATCTCAGCTTACCCCCTGTAACTATATGCTTCAGTTTAACTATACCCTTTCTTGCCAAAACCTGGGGGTCTGGGACGGTATTTATGTGTGATAGGTTGGGATTGCCCCAAAGAGGAGTGTGGGGAGAGAATGTCTCAGGGGAGGCAAAGCGATCTATGGCTTTATACCATACATTGATGGTTGTGCACATAAGCTCCGTGATGCCAGGGTGAGATCTTGCTCCTGTCAGGTCACCTCGAGGCTAGGTGACAGATGCACTCTTTAGGAGTCAGAAGTGCACCGCTAGGTAGTGGACCCTAGGACTGACTGCTGCGGATTGAACCCTGGGAGGTTCAGGAAGCAGGTCTACTGGATCACTGACACAGATCCCACTGGGAGCTAGAGCATAGAGTCCCCAGGGCACGGAGTCTAAGAGCCAGCAGGTGTTCACCAGAGCCTTTAATGGTAAGGATGGACTGAGCTGCAGTCTGGCTCCAGGTCACGGCCCCCAGGGTCTCACAGCTCACGCTCACGGTAGACTACAGGAGAAGTGGAAGGAGGCAGCAGGCTGGAGCAACAAGGAAGTAAGGGACAAGCCAAGGTCGGGGCCACAAGCAGACAAGGACAACAGAGTACATGCCAAGGTTCAGGGTCACAGGCAAACAGGGATGGTCGGGGACACGCCAAAGGTAAGGGTCACGAGCAGACAGGAATAGTGAAGAACAGGCCAAAGTCGGTAACAGGAATCAGACGCAGGAACAAAGCAAGTACACATGGAGGCTAACACACAATGGTTGATCAGCACTGCTGGCTTACAGTGCACAGGTAATATACGGTTTCCTGATAGGGCCTGGGGTGGGGCCATGCTTAGAGGAGAGGTTATAAAAGCAGTCAGGTGAGAGGCAGCTGGTCTCTAGAGCAGAATACATGGAGACAGGTGAGCTGACAAAGAAACTCTATTGCATAACCATGACAGCTCCCCTAAACACCACGTTGCTGAGGGAGGAGTATGAGCCCATTATGGTTGCTTCCAAGGTCACTGCAGGGTTGTCTTGTACCTGGGAAAACCACCATCTGACCATCTCCAGAATGGCCGCCCAGAAGTAGATCTGAAAGTCTGGAAGAGACACGCCTCCCTGGGTGACAGGCAGCTGAAGGGTAGTAATGGCCAGTCGTGGGGTCCTACCATTCCAAACAAAGGAAGATATTATACTTTTTTAGTTTTGCGAAGAATGAGGTCGGAGGTATCAAAGGGGCATTTCTGAAAAAGTAAAGGAATTTGGGGAGATAAACCATCTTAAAGTTTACCCTACCCATTGGTGATAGGGGGAGGGTCCTCCAGGCTGTACATTTCTGTGAGAAGTTTTTAAGTAATGGTTGGAGGTTCAGTTCATAGTATGAGGATAGTGGAATCCCAATCCTTATACCTAGATATTTGAATTCTGATGTCCAATTTAGGGGTGTGCCAGTTGGTGGGTGGTGACCTGCCGCATTCAGTGAAAAAAGGATGGATTTCCCCCAATTAACCTTAATACCCGAGAATGATCCAAATTCATCTATTATTTGTAGTCCTGGTGGGAGGGAAGAAATATCTTTAAGGAAAAGGAGAGTATCATCGGCGTATAAGGATATTTTATCAGTTATTACACTGACTTGGATCCCCTTCACTGAATGAGCAGATCTAATACGAGCTGCCAGGGGTTCCATGGCTAACTCAAATAATCTAGGGGATAGTGGGCATCCCTGTCTGGTGCCCCTGGACAGAGGAAACGGCAAGGACAATTAATTATTTGTGCGTATACGGGCTGTGGGGCCGTGGTTGTCAGGTCTCTCACTTACCAGACCGGAGAGTCCACTTGGGCAGAGGGTAGGCTCCCTTACGTATCCAACTTGTGGCCCCTGGTAGAGCAGACAGGAAGCACACGAGTGCCGAGTGGTATGAGAGCCTGTGCAGGAGTCCGTATTCTGGAAGCTAGCAGTCTTCAGACAGCAGATGATAGTCAGAGGCACAGGCAACGGATGCTGAGCAGGAGCTAAAGACAGGTCAATGCACAGGCTGGGTTTGGCAACAGGCGGGCAGCAGAGGTACAGGAGGAGCAGGCAGAAGCGAGGTCAAAACAAGCCGGGGTCAGATGCAGGCGGAGGTCAGAAGAATCCAAAGGCAAGCCAGGTCATCAACAGATCAGGAACTCAGGAACACATGAACTAGGAACAGGAAACAGGAAACAGGAGCTAGGCACAGAGCTGTTGATCAGGCAGCACCGATCAGAGATAGCAGCAGACCTAAATAGGCTGATTGGCACCAAACGCCGCACTCGTGCGCGCGCCGATACGCACAGACACCCGCGCACCCGCACGCACCCGAACGCACCCCTGGACACCAGCACGCATACCAGCACCACCAGGCGCAGCACGGCCAGCCAGATTAGACACGCCAGTTCCCCCAGAAGCACGTGCCCCAGCATGCACAGCAATGCGCGCACCAACGCGCTCCGGCGCGCACCGACGCCCAACCATGTAACCTCTCCGATAGTGCCCCCTCCTCAAGGACAGACTCCGGATGCCCAGCTGGGCCAACTTTGAGGCATGAGAAGCTTTGAATGACTGCAAGAGCTCTCTGGTGTGCAAGTTGCTTTCTGGCTCCCATGAGTTGTCTTCAGGCCCATAGCCCTTCCACTTTACGAGGTATTGGGTTTGGTTGCGTCTTCTTCTGCAATCTAAAATTGCCTCCACCTCAAACTCCTCTTCGCCGTCAACTAGGATAGGTTTGGGTGGACCAATACTACGGCCAACAAAGGAATCGGGAGTAACCGGTTTCAAAAGAGACACGTGGAAGACTGGATGTATCTTCAGGGAGTTAGGCAGGTCAAGTTCATAGGCCACGTTGTTAATCTTCCTGTTAACCAAGAAAGGACCCAAGTACTTAGGGCCTAGTTTTCTTGACGGACAGGCCAACTTCAGGTTAGTGGTGGATAACCAAACTGGGTTGCCGGGTTCCAAGACAAGCTCTCCACGCCTCTTCCTGTCGAACATCCTCTTGTAGTATTCCTGAGCCTTGGCCATGGTGTCCTGTAGTAGTTTATTGTTTGTTGAAAAGAAATCCAAAGTTTCAGACACTGCAGGAACAGAGCACTCGGGTATTGACCCAGGCAAGAAGGACGGATGGAAGCCGTATTTAGCATAGAATGGTGTTTGATTGGTAGCTGAGTGCAATGAATTATTGTAAGAGAACTCTGCGATAGGGAGCAGGGAGGCCCAATCGTCCTGGGAGAATGCAGAAAAACAGCGGAGATATTGCTCCAAGGTCTGATTCGTCCTTTCAGTTTGCCCATTTGACTGGGGATGATAGGCCGAGGAGAATGCTAATTCAATTTCCAAGGAGCCGCAGAGGGCTTTCCAGAATCTGGAGGTGAACTGGACACCACGGTCAGAAACTATGTTCATTGGCACTCCATGTAATCTGATAATTTCTCTAATAAAGATAGTAGCTGTTTCCATAGCCGAGGGGGTACCCTTCATGGGAAGGAAATGGGCCAGCTTAGACAGCCTATCTACCACAACAAAGATGGAAGAAAACCCTTCTGATGGGGGGAGTTCAACGATGAAGTCCATTGAAATCATGGTCCACGGCCTCTCTGGGAACGGTAAAGGTTTTAACAGACCCCACGCCCTTGCCCGGCTATTCTTGTTTCTGGCACAAGTATTACAAGAATCAACATACTCCTTGCAATCTTTAACAAGATGAGGCCACCAGAAGGTACGTTGTACTAGATTGAATGTTTTTCGTGAGCCAAAGTGTCCAGCCAACTTGTGATCATGGCAAAGTTCTAACACCTGTACTTTTAGCTCCTCAGGGACCACAATTTTGTTTTCATACCAAAACAGCCCATCTTTGGCACGAGTTTCAGCAGGTGGTGTCATTCCCATAGAGGCCCATCTAATTTTAGAGACAAGAGTTTCTTGAAGCAGCAGGAAATTCCCAGAAGGGAGGATGGTGTCTAGAGGTAGGGCTTTTTCTGAGTCGTTAAACATGCGAGAGAGTGCGTCAGACTTGACATTCTTGGATCCGGCTCTGTAGGTAATGAGGAATTGGAATCGTGAAAAAAAAAGTGCCCATCTGGCCTGCCGAGGTTTTAGTCTCTTAGCCGTTCTCAGGTATTCTAAATTTTTATGGTCTGTGTAGACCAAAATGGGGTGAGCAGCACCCTCCATTCTCCATAACGCCATTCTTCTAAAGCTGCTTTGATGGCTAGAAGTTCCTAATCTCCCACGTCGTAATTCCTTTCTGAAGATGAAAGTTTACGTGAGAAAAACCCCACAGGGTACAGTAGGGCTTTGGCGCCTTGTCTTTGCGAGAGCACAGCTCCTACCACGATTTCGGATGCATCAATTTCCAATACAAAACGTAGGGCTGGATTGGGATGTTTAAGAATGGTGGCTGAGGTAAACAAAGTCTTGAGTTCTTCAAAGGCCAGCTGCGCCTTAGGAGTCCAGCAAAACCGGGCCCCTTGTCTGATGAGTTCAGTGATGGGGGTTATTATCGAAGAAAATCCTTTGATGAACTTCTTATAGAAATTGGCGAAGCCAATAAAGCGCTGTACTCCTTTCTTATGTACAGATGCAGGCCAATCCAGGACAGCGGATACTTTTTGAGGGTCCATCTTGATACCTTCGGGAGAAATCTTGATACCCTCGGGAGAGATGACCAGGCCTAGAAACTGAATAGATTGGAGCTTGAACTCACATTTTTCGAATTTGGCATAAAGCCCATGTTGCCTGAGTCGAGTAATAACGTTTCGTACATGTCTGCGGTGGTCGATCAGGGAAGCTGAAAAAAACAGAATATCATCCAGATAGACTATGACGTACAGGTCCAGAAAGTCACGGAAGACATCATTAACGAAGTGTTGGAAGGTGGTTGGCGCATTACACAGGCCAAAGGGCATGACGAGGTACTCAAAGTGCCCGAATCGAGTACGTAAAGCCGTCTTCCACTCGCCCCCCTCTCTTATAAAGATAAAATTGTAGGCTCTGCGGAGATCCAACTTGGTGAAAACTGTAGCGGACCCCAATCTTTGAAACAGTTCAGGTACTAAGGGTAGCAGATATCTGTTTTTTATGGTAATTTTATTTAATTCCCGGTAGTCGATGCAGGGATGTAGGGAGTGATCCTTCTTCTCAACGAAGAAGATGCCCGCACCTGCAGGAGATGTGGAGGGGTGAATGAATCCCTTCTTTAGGTTTTCATCAATATAGGTTTTCAGGGTGCCCAGCTCCTGCTCAGTTAAAGGAAAAATCCTTCCAAAGGGAACTTCAGTTCCGGGTAAGAGTTCTATTGGGCAGTCGTAGGGCCTGTGTACCGGGAGAGTCTCTGCCCCCTTCTTGCTGAACACATCCAGGAAATCCCAGTAGTGCTCGGGGGTTGGTAAAGCTTGGTATCAGTGTCTAAGCAAAGACACTGAGATGGTGTTATGGGTGTTCCCAGTAGACAGTGTTGTTTGCAGTAATTGGAGAGAAACTGAAACTTTCCTGTGGACCAGTCGATGCTGGGATTGTGAGCTTGCAACCAAAGCATTTCTAGGATAATTGGAAAGAGGGGAGAGGATATGACATCCAGGCGTAGGAGTTCCTGATGTTCCGGGCCAATAGTGGCCAGTAAGGGAGTGGTCTCCTGGGTAACTGGTCCGGAACTGAGGGTGGAACCCTCTGCTAAGAATACTGCAAGTCCCTGGGCCTTGGGTTGGAGAGGAATACTATGGTTATCAACGAAGGTTTGGTCAATGAAGCCGCTGCATGCTCCCGAGTCAATAATGACCGGTACCAGGATGTTCCTTCCAGGAAGCTGTAACATAACAGACAGTGTCATATGGTTACCAGATCTGGGTAAGACAGGTGCACATAAAGAAGAGGACGGCAGGCACTTACGTCTCTTGTTGGGGCAGGCTCTCACAAAATGTCCTTGTTCTCCGCAGTACAGACACAAATTGAGCGTACGTCTGCGTGTCTTTTCTTCTGGGGTCAGGGATGGACGGAGCAGACCGAGCTGTATGGTTTCTGGAGCTTCTGTGGCCGGAGCAGAAGAGGCGGGAGGACTTGATTCGGAGCACTAGGAACCCTGGGCAACATCCAAGTGGGACGTGGGTGGCTAACGGACCTCTCTGAATGTCTGTCTCTCAGACGGCGGTCAATCTGGATTGACAAGTTTATGAGCTCATCCAGCGTCTGAGGTATCCCAACACGTGCCAGTTCATCTTTGAGGGGACCAAATAACCCCAACCGATATTGGTGACGCAAGGCAGCGTCATTCCACTCTGTATCAGAGCTCCAACGTCTGAACTCTACGGCGTAGTCTTCAGCCGCTCTGTGACCTTGCTGCAGGGAGTGCAAGGTGGCTTCAGCAGTAGCCGTTAGTTGGGGGTTCTCGTATAGCTGAGACATTGCTAGGAAGAGGTCATCCAAGGAATTCAGAAATCTGGATTTTTGCTCCAGTAAACGGTGAGCCCAAGTTTGAGGCTCGCCGGTCAGTAGTGATATGACGAACCCCACCTTTGTGGCTTCCAGAGAAAATGTGCGGGGTTGTAAGGCAAAATAAAGCTCACATGCGTTGCGGAATGCCCAATACTTGCAACGTTCTCCAGAGAACTTTTTGGGTGTGGGTACCCTGGGCTCCGGGGGAAGCATTACTACAGAGGGTGCTGCGCAAGGGCCGGAAGACACTGCTCCTTGAGGAGATGCTGAGAGGGCATGGACCTGTCCCTCTAATCTGGTATAGCCTTCTTGTAGGCTTTTGACTGCCTGGGTGAGGCCCGCTAGGTGCCTACAGAGTTCATCCATGGGGGAGGCCCCCTGCCCGGACCCGGTCATGGCTGCCTGATACTGTGAGGTCTCTCACTTACCAGACCGGAGAGTCCACTTGGGCAGAGGGTATCTGACTTGCGGCCTCTGGTAGAGCAGACAGGAAGCACACGTGTGCGGAGTGGTATGAGAGCCTGTGCAGGAGTCCGTATTCCAGAAGCTAGCAGTCTTCAAACAGCAGATGATAGTCAGAGGCACAGGCAACGGATGCTGAGCAGGAACTAAAGACAGGTCAATGCACAGGCTGGGTTTGGCAACAGGCGGGCAGCAGAGGTACAGGAGGAGCAGGCAGAAGCGAGGTCAAAACAAGCTGAGGTCAGATTCAGGCGGAGGTCAGATTCAGGCGGAGGTCAGATTCAGGCGGAGGTCTGAACAATCCAAAGGCAAGCCGGGTCGTCAACAGATCAGGAACTCAGGAACTCAGGAACACAGGAACTAGGAACAGGAAACAGGAAACAGGGACTAGGCACAGAGCTGTTGATCAGGCAGCATCGATCAGAGATAGCAGCAGACCTAAATAGGCTGATTGGAGCCAAACGCCGCTCTCGTGCGCGCGCCGATACGCACAGACGCCCGCGCACCCGCACGCACCCGAATGCGCCCCCAGACACCGGCGCGCACACCAGCACCACCAGGCACAGCACGGCCAGCTGGATTAGACACGCCAGTGCCCCCAGAAGCATGAGCCCCAGCATGCACAGGAACGCGCGCACCAACGCGCCCCGGCGTGCACCGACGCCCAACCAGGTAACCTCTCTGACAGTGGTATAACATCTGGACCCAGCTAATAAAACGAGGTCCAAACCCAAACTTGCGGAGGACTGCCCAGAGGTAGCGCCATTCAACCCGAATCGAAGGTCTTTTTGGCGTCTAAGGAAGCGACTACCTCCGGGCCATCCCCACTTGCCCTAGAGAGATGTGTAAGGAGATATATTTATGTCAGTTCCTCTGCCTGGCATAAACCCAGACTGGTCTGTGTGCACCAGTGCCATAATCACGGTGTTCAGTCGACCGGCCAGCACCTTAGCTAATAACTGCTAAGAACACTGCTCAGGGGGCTTACCCGGTTTAAGGATGACCACTATAACTGCCTCAGCCATTTATGGGGGCAACAAATTTCCCTCCATGGCTTTTTGCAGCACTATTCTGAATGATGGTAGTATTTCTTCTGCGTAGGTTTTAAAGAATTGGGCAGGTATCCTATCCGGGCCTGGAGTTTTACGATTTTTCAAGGAGGCTACTGCCCGCTGTAACTCCTCTAATAGGATAGGGCCATCTAAAGCTTCTCTAAATGTGGAAGTCAGGCAAGGGAGCTCCACCCCGTCGAGATACGTCGCCAATTCTTCGTCCGTGCATTCCAGCCGAGAACCATAAAGCTCTTGGTAAAAGGATGCAAATTTGTCATTAATAGACGAGGGGTCCGTGAGGATCGCCCCGCCTGAGTCAGATATTGTCGAAATAGTCACTGGGGAGGAGCTTTCACGCGCCAACCATGCCAACATACTGCCAGTCCTCTCCCCGTGTTCAAAGATTCTTTGGGACTGATGTAGGAATTTAGTTTTGGTAGCTGATGACCTTAACAGGGGAACATCCCTTAACGCTGCCTGAAAGTCACAGTATGCCCTTGGAGTATTCCTCCTCAAGTGCCAATACCCTCTCCTCAGCCTTTCAGGTCTCATCCCTTAGATCCTTAGGGATTTTACGTATATGTGATTGTATACTACCCCTGGAAAAGGCCTTAAATGCGTCCCAAGACGTGGTCAGAGACACTAATTGATCCAGTTCCCGCCAATATTGCACCGCCTCAGACCTATATGGTTACGAAACTCTGGAATCAGACAGCCAGAACCTGGACAATCTCCAGAGACTCTCTCCTGGTACACTGGACACGCTCAGCTTCAAAGCAAGTGGGGCGTGGTCAGATATGCCACGGGGGAGAATGGTAATATCTCTAACCCTGGCAAGGACAGACCCCCCCACATAGGCAAGGTCTATGTGTGATAGAGTTTTGTGTGAGGCTGAGTGACACGTGTAGGCCCTTCGGGAGGGGTTACGCCATTTCCACACATCAGTCAGGTTAGAGGCCTCCGCCCAGGAGAGCAGCTCCAAAGATGAGCTCGCTCCGGGTGAGAGCCTGTCCATCCCAGGGTCCGGGGCCAAGTTAAAATCCCCCAGTATTACCACATTATCTGTATCATAAATGGCAATCTTAGAAATAAGCTGATTAAGCAATCTTGTGGAAGCCGAAGGGGGCAGATAAAGTCCCACCACCACCAGCTCCAACCTGTCATTCATGGCATGAAGTATAACAAAATGACCCTCCGGGTCTAGTTCCAGTGCCAACAGCCTGAACGGCAAGGATTTATGAACCAGGACGCTGACCCCTCTAGAGTAGTTGGTATATGTGGAGTGGTACTGATGTCCCACCCAGGGCCGTCTAAGGCTCAGGAGCTTACTGCCTGTCAAGTGGGTTTCCTGCAGTATACATATTTGGGGATGACAGGTTTATAAAAATTAAAACACTAACGACCTTTTCACAAAGGAGTTCAAGCCCCTAGTGTTCCATGAAACAATAGTACAGTCAGCCATAATCATCTAATGGCATATTTTCAGGCTGTGGACCTATACACAAATTTAGATGCAAGGCCCGGACCATTGTATGGGTCAGGACGTGGCATCCCAAACATTTAGTGACATACATGTTTACATTGCTTGTGAGAAAACAACATATAAACCAGTTGTAACATAAGAAACCCAACCAACCCCCTCACCCCCCACCCCGCCAACCCCAGCCCCAACTTTGGGGAGGCTCAGGATCCCAAAGTAGAACCAAGGTGAACACGCCTGTAATGGGGGAACGTGTGCAAAACGGCATCTGCAGTCCAGTAGTGAAACATTACATCTAGTCTCTTGCTGGAGACTGGATTAGTAAAAAAGCAGGTGCAGGCTCCCAGCAACTGCCAGCGGTACAAACTTAAACGTGAATGTTACAGAATTAGGACACCCAGAAGGATAGACATGTAGAGGCATTCAGTGGGTGATCTGGGTTAAGAGGCCTATGTGGGCCAGCATGTAAGAGAGGTACGTCCTTAAGGCCACAGGTGATTCTGGCACTCATGGATTAGGGGCCTGGGTCCAGGATACATAAAGGAGGGGAAGAAGGGGATAAGGAGGATACAGACCCGGAGTCATCTCTGCAACAATGAGGGTTCGATGGCCCTCCAAAATCCAGCTGTGTAACCTTCCAAGGCCACGAAGTATAAAACCATGACATGTGGAGGAAGTGAGGTTCCAGTGGGGAGACCCAGGCTCATGTGTTGGAAAAGGCACTTTGCAGGAAAAAACAGCAAATAACAACGGCCTGTTCAAACGGACAATCAAGTGGGTCACTTATCTGGGCGGGAGTGTGTCGATCCAGTCGGAGGCCTCCTCTGGGAACGTGAAGAACCTAATGGATTCCCCGTCTTCCACCCTCAGCCTGGCCGGAAACAGCATGCTGTATTTGATATGGTGAGAACGGAGCCTCGCTCTGACGGCATCAAAGTACTTCCTTTGCTTCTGGGTTTCCAGCGAATAGTGCGGAAAGATTAGTAGTTTGGCGTTTTCAAAGTGGAGTTCACCTTGGGCTCTAGCCTCCCTCATCACAATGTCTCTGTCCCGAAAATGGAGGAGTTTGAAGATGAAAGTTCGGGGTGGTGTACCTTGGGGTCCCCTGGTAGTGGGAATGTGGTGGGCCCTTTCTACCGTAAAGAATGGGAAAAGCATGCTGCAGGGAGTAGCTGTTGCAATAGGCGTTCAGCGAAGGCTGTAGGATTCGTGCCCTCCGCGCCTTCAGGGAGTCCCAAAATGCGCAAGTTATTTCTCCTATTGCGATTCTCCGCATCTTCTGTGTGGGATTCAAGCATCTTCACTCTGGCTTTAAGTGCGCAGATGTCGGTCCCATGGTCACGTACCGTATCCTCCGATTGGGAGACCCTTTGCTCCACCTCAGTCATTCTACCACGAAAGGCATCAAAGTCTTTTCTAATAAACTCCACGTTTGCTTGGATGTGATCCACTTTACCGGTCAGGGTAGTTATAGCCTGCAAAACTGCCTTGAAATCAGCTGCTGTGGCAGGCATTTTGTCAGGATCTTCGGCCTGGATCTCCATCTGGGCAGGAGTGGTAGGCGAGGCCCCGGCTGCGGCCTTTTCAGCAATGTCGATCCTGGAGGCCTTTTTCCGGGAGCGGTACTGGCTCTTCCTCCTTTGCATACCCTGGGGAGGGTATCAGGAGTGGAGAGGGACAGAGAGAGCCCACTGGGACCCCCCCTCGGCATCCGAATGGGTACCGCGCAGGCCCTGCAAGGCCGTGGGCAGGATTTTCAGGCGAGTCCCCGGCTTCAGCCTAGTCCGCGACTTCCGGCTGCGGCACCTTTTCCCGGGATTCGGCCGGCCAATTTTTCCCCCAAGTACTTCGGAATGGTCCCCCTGCTAGAAGGGACTCAGTAGTATGCGTTTTTGTGGGGTTCTGCACCCATAAAAGGAGGATATTCGGCACCGGTCTGTGGGAGCTCAGACAAGCACGTCTGCTCCCTCTGCCATCCTGGACATGCCCCCCAGGCACGATATTTAAAGGAATATTTCATTCTTATTGTTTAACTTTAAGCGTATGGCAATATAATGCATATAAGTCTTTAAAATTAGCACTTTTGCTTTGTCATGTTCGTGTCCTATAGACTTTAACGGGGTTAACGTGTTCGTACAAATTTTTTGCCTGCTCGCAAGTTCTGGTGCAAACCGAACTGGGGGGTGTTCGGCTCATCCCTACTTATGATAATTCTGCCATGTAACGTTTTGAGGGTTTGGGACGAGGACTTCTGATCACAAAAAAGTTTAGTCATGCTTGTTATTAGCTTGATTTGTATCCCTGCATTTCATGTGATTTGTTTAATGTGGTATAATTTTTTGTGTCCTACCCTTGTAGATTGTAAGCCCTTTTAAGCAGGGCCCTTCTAACTACTGTCAAATCCTGAACCATCATTTCCATGCCTTTTTCTTTGTTTGGCTCAAGTACATTAATGTAACAAATGTTTATACTAATGTTGAAATAAAAAGTTGATTTTTTTTATGTGTAAAAAGAAAAACTAAAGTGCTGATGTTGATACTCTACATAATGGTGAAAAAACACTAGAAAGGTGTGAGCTGCAACCAAACAATTAGTGCTGTGACACTGTTGCTAAAAACCAATATAAAATATGTTGGTGCGCTTATTATAACCTCCCACTCTGTTGAAATAGTACATGTGTAAAACCTAAAACATAATAAAATGCAATAATAACACAATCAATAAAGTGAATATGTGCAAATAAATACACCAAAAAACATTGGGGGTTCACATATCCCTTAGGGTAGAATAATAACAATAATAAAGTGAAAGAGTAATAAATAATGCCTGCTGGTACTAATCAAGGTCAGATCTGCAACTAAATGTCCAATCCTGTGATAGCTTGTTTATGCAAAAATAAAAGTTAGTGTAACAATAACACTTACTGGTTCGCAGGGTGTTTCTTTGAGATGGAAAGTGTCCTGGGATGTGCTGTTATCTTGTTTCCGGCTCGGATTTAATTCCTTCAGGCGTCTGGGTGTGGAGTCTGTACACAGGCTAAACCGCTGCATCCAGTGCATGGAAAGCTCCACGCTGACCACTCTGGAGCGCAGAAGAGGAAATGACGTCACTGATGCACGGCAAATGTCCAGGCTGGTGTTGGGGATAATGCAGGGATAGTACAGGCTATGCGCGGGGCTCACAGCTCCTTCTACTGGCCTTTTTTCTCCACACCCCTCCTTTTTTCAACATTGATTATCAACAGAGGTAATGGACACCCTCTGAGGATGGCTGCCTCCTCATTCTAGAATTTACCTGCCTTATTTTAATGTGCTATTATAGCTACCATTGTACTATTTACCTTAGACATCACATGTTGCGGAACGCCGGAAACCCCCCTTTTTTGTTTCTCTGCTGATTACTAAATGTCCAATCCAATGCCTTTTACAGACTTGCTGTAGAGGCATTCTTGGATTTAATCTCTGTTTTTGTTGATACAGATCGAGGGGTGGGTGCTAGGGATGAGCTTCGTGTTCGAGTCGAACCCATGTTTGACTCGAACATCGTTTGTTCGCCGAATTGCGAGCGATATGGGCCGTTCGCGCCTAATTTGTGTGGCGTGTCACTTCCCATAATTCACTGCGGCATCGCAGTGCATTGCTGGCTGATGATTGGCCAAGCATGCACTATGACCCGCATGCTTGGCCAATCACAGCGCCGTCTGTAGAGAGAGCTGTAATTGGCCAATGCCAGGGTGGCTTTGGCCAATTATGGCTCAGGGAGTTTAGTACACGCCCCACACTATATAAGGCCGCCTGCACGGCGACCCTGTGTAGTGTGTTCCGGCATTGAGAGACAGAGACAGAGAGACAGTGTCATTTGATTTAAGTTAGATAGATTAGGCAGGACAGTCAGTAAGCACTTACAGTGTATTGTGTATATATATGCATCCCAGGTGTTATATATATATATATATATATATATATATATATATATACACTGTATTCAGTTTAGCTAGATCTGTTCCTGTTATTATCTTCCTACTGACAGGCAGGCAGGTGTTGTTACAGTACAGCTCCCTGAAGAAAATTGCTGGTGTTCTTCTGATCCTATTAGTACCACAGTCAGGCAGCTATACTATTTACAGTTAGTGTAGTGCATCTTCCTCACAGTGTTCAGCAAAAGCTACAAGTTAGTGCAGTGCACAGTGTTCAGCTAAAGCTACAAGTTAGTGTAGTGCGTCCTCCTCACCGTGTTCAGCTAAAGCTACAAGTTAGTGTAGTGCGACCTCTGCACAGTGTTCAACTAAAGCTACAAATTAGTGTAATGCGTCCTCTGAACAGTGTTCAGCTAAAGCTACAAGTTAGTGTAGTGCACAGTGTTCAGCTAAAGCTAAAAGTTAGTGTAGTGCGACCTCTGCACAGTGTTCAGCTAAAGCTACAAGTTAGTGTAGTGCGTCCTCCTCACCGTGTTCAGCTAAAGCTACAAGTTAGTGTATTGCGACCCTTGCACAGTGTTCAGCTAAAGCTACAAGTTAGTGTAGTGCGTCCTCTGAACAGTGTTCAGCTAAAGCTACAAGTTAGTGTAGTGCACAGTGTTCAGCTAAAGCTACAAGTTAGTGTAGTGAGACCTCTGCACAGTGTTCAACTAAAGCTACAAGTTAGTGTAGTGCACAGTGTTCAGCTAAAGCTACAAGTTAGTGTAGTGTGACCTCTGCACAGTTTTCAGCTAAAGCTACAAGTTAGTGTAGTGCGTCCTCCTCACAGTGTTCAGTTAAAGCTACAATTTCGTGTAGTGTGACCTCTGCACAGTGTTCAGCTAAAGCTACAAGTTAGTGTAGTGTGTCCTCTGAACAGTGTTCAGCTAAAGCTACAAGTTAGTGTAGTGCACAGTATTCAACTAAAGCTACAAGTTAGTGTAGTGCGACCTCTGCACAGCGTTCAGCTAAAGCTACAAGTTAGTGTAGTGTGTCCTCCTCACAGTGTTCAGCTAAAGCTACAAGTTAGTGTAGTGCGACCTCTGCACAGTGTTCAGCTAAAGCTACAAGTTAGTGTAGTGTGTCCTCTGAACAGTGTTCAGCTAAAGCTACAAGTTAGTATAGTGCACAGTGTTCAATTAAAGCTACACGTTAGTGTAGTGCGACCTCTGCACAGTGTTCAGCTAAAGCTACAAGTTAGTGTAGTGCGCCCTCTGCACAGTGTTCAGCTAAAGCTACCTGTAGAAGATTGGTGGTGTTCTCATACTACAGGCAGGCAAATGATTTTGCTAGCTGCAGTATCAGAGTATATATATATATATATATATATATATATATATATATATATCCCAGCTTAATGCAGCTACATCTCACTGCAAGCCATTAGTATGACTGGAAGGCCAACAAGGAGAGACAGACAGTCACAAGCCAATAAAAGAGGGCAAGCAGGCTCTGTGTCTAGAGGCAACAGTACTGATCGTGGAGACGGTGCATCCTCATCAGCACGTGGCCGTGGGACACGCTTGGCCTTTTTTCGGCAGCTGGCCGTGTTGAGCCGCAACATGCGGAAGACCTGGTCGAGTGGATGACCAAGCCGTCCTCATCCGCCTCATCCTCTCTCACCCATGCTCAGGGTACTTTGTCTGGCAAAGCAGCTGCCAACCCGGCCTTTTCCCTCGGCTCAATGGCATCAGTGACTCCTTCCCTAGCCCCACTGTGTCCTCCTGAGGAGTATGATCGGTTCCAGCAACCATTGTCAGCGTCTGTTTTACATGGTGCAGGAATACCTAGGGGCAAGATCTGACTTGGACACCTTTCCCACAGAAAATCCTCTGGGTTACTGGGTCCTGAGGATGGATCACTGGCCAGAGCGTGCACAGTATGCAATTGAGCTACTGGCCTGTCCTGCATCCAGCGTTCTTTCGGAATGCACATTCAGTGCTGCTGGAGGCTTTGTAACTGATCACAGGGTGCGTCTGTCCACCGATTCGGTCGATTGACTGACCTTCATAAAAATGAATCAGTCTTGGATCACCACCAGCTACCAAGCACCTGATGCTGATGTAACCGAATACATTTTTTTTTAAATGTCAGATCCCTTCAAAGACTGCCTATGCTGATGCTGAGTGACTATCCTGTTATGCTGAGTAATTATCCTCTTCCTCCTCAATGATCATGCTGATAGCTTGTAAGAACATTTTTGGTTCTGGGCACCGCCAGTCCCACCACCAGTGCCTAAGGCCCAATTTTTCAGCCCCTGTTTACCAGGGGCGTGTAATTACAATTTTTCATGCAATTCTTTGCAGCAGGGCTAGTTCCTGCACTCCAACTAGAGTATCTGTGAGGGGTTGCAATGTTGTGGCACCATCACCAGTGCCTAAGCAGTTTTAAATGACTTTTTTTCCTTTAAAAATGACATTTTGTGCAGGGACTGTTCTAAGCACGGGAAACACATGCCACGTTAGGGGCATACTATAGACACCCCCCAGGTACGATATTTAAAGGAATATTTCACTTTTTTTTTTTTAGTTTAAGCATCATTAAAATCACTGCTCCTGAATAAACTGACGTTTTTAAAAGTTTTTTTTGCATTGATACATGTCCCCTGGGGCAGGACCCGGGTCCCCAAACCCTTTCTAGGACAATACCATGCAAATTAGCCTTTAAAATTAGCACTTTTGATTTAGAACGTTCGAATCCCATAGACATCAATGGGGTTCTAAAATTCTTGCAAATTTTCAGTCCGTTTGCAGGTTCTGGTGCGAACTGAACCGGGGAGTTTCGGCTCATCTCTAGTGGGTGCCATGTCACTGGTTGTGTGAGAAGTCTCCTCTCCCAGAAGTCACACTCTGTTAGCTGAGTGTTGGCAGACCAGGATGTTGGAAGATACAAAGTAACTGAGTTCTTCTCTGTTCTGTCTGCTTTTATCTGCCAGCTGCTGACTATGTGACAGTCTAGGGGGCCGAGCCAAGACCTGGTTGGACTTCCACTGATAGTCAGGGCTGAGCAGGTGAACAAAGGGCAATTCAATGTAAGATTAACGATTGTTAGGAGACATTGCTACTTATTTTCTTCTCCTCTTTGGATATCGCTGATCTCTGTCTTCTCCCCCCTCGCCAAAACCTTGTCTGAAGAAGAGACTGGAGGAGTGGTTGCTCTCAGAACTGCAGGAGTGTCAGAACACTGTCTGACACTCCTGCAGTTCTGAGAGCATCCACTCCTCCAGTCTCTTCTTCAGACAAGGTTTTACATTGAATTGCCCTTTGTTCACCTGCTCAGCCCTGACTATCAGTGGAAGTCCAACTAGGTCTTGGCTCCGCCCCCTAGACTATCACATAGTCAGCAGCTGGCAGATAAAAGCAGACAGAACAGAGAAGAACTCAGTTACTTTATATCTTCCAACATCCAGGTCTGCCAACACTTAGCGAACAGAGAGTGACTTCTGGGAGAGGAGTCTTCTCACACAACCAGTGACATGGCACCCACCCCTCGATCTGTATCAACAAAAACAGAGATTAAATCCAAAAATGCCTCTACAGCAAGTCTGAAAAAAGGCATTGGAATGGACATTTACTTGCAGATCTGACCTTGATTAGTACCAGCAGGCATTATTTATTGCTCTTTCACTTTATTATTGTTATTATTCTACCCTAAGGGATATGTGATCCCAATTTTTTTGTGTATTTATTTGCACATATTCACTTTATTGATTGTGTTCAGGGATGAGCTTCGAGTTCGAGTCAAACTCATGGTCGACTCGAACATCGGCTGTTCGCCAGTTCGCTGAATAGCGAACAATTTGGGGTGTTCGCGGCAAATTCGAAAACCGCGGAACACCCTTTAAAGTCTATGGGAGAAATCAAAAGTGCTAATTTTAAAGGCTTATATGCAAGTTATTGTCATAAAAAAGGTTTGAGGGCCTGGGTCCTGCCCCAGGGGACATGGATCAATGCAAAAAAAAGTTTTAAAAATGGACGTTTTTTCGGGAGCAGTGATTTTAATAATGCTTAAAGTGAAACAATAAAATTGTAATATTCCTTTTAATTTCATACCTGGGGGGTGTCTATAGTATGCCTGTAAAGGGGCGCATGTTTCCCGTGTTTATAACAGTCTGACAGCAAAATGACATTTCAAAGGAAAAAAAGTCATTTAAAAGTACTAGCGGCTATTAATGAATTGCCGGTCCGACAATACACATAAAAGTTCATTGATAAAAATGGCATGGGAATTCCCCACAGGGGAACCCCGAACCAAAATTTAAAAAAAAATTACGTGGGGGGTCCCCCTAAATTCCATACCAGGCCCTTCAGGTCTGGTATGGATATTAGGGGGAACCCCGGCCAAAATTAAAAAAAAAATGGCATGGGGTCCCCCTCAAAATCTATACCAGACCCTTCAGGTTTGGTATGGATTTTAAGGGGAACCCCACGCCAATTTTTTTTTTTAAAAATGGCGTGGGGTCTCACCAAAAATCCATACCAGACCCTTATCCGAGCAAGCAACCTGACAGGCCGCAGGAAAAGAGGGGGGGCGAGAGAGCGCCCCCCTCCTGAACCATACCATGCCACATGCCCTCAACATTGGGAGGTTGCTTTAAGTGGCAGACCAAAATGGAACCAACTCAACCTACCTCAACACCCTCCACACCAGAAAGAGAGGTGAGAATTGAAGATCCCACAGGGTCGCATCCCCCAGATGGATTGAGGTGGGAAAGAAACAATGAACAATATCAAACAACGAGACCCTCATATGATCAACAACATTTGGGTCAGGCTAACACTCCAAGATCCCAATATGATCCATGGGATGAAGCCCAATATATCGCACCAAGGCCATATTACGACCAATGAAATACAGGGCATTACACGCAACAAACCCCCAAAAGGGATGGAAAAAAGTTTTTAAAAAACCTTTTAGAAAACCATATAACAATTGGCACCACAATCAGAGAGATAATAGAAATTATCCCCAACACTATGACCACTCAGCAAGATACGATAGGAGTCCTATACCAACCTATAATCGGTTTGATTATTACCATGAAGAGCAGAACTATTATCATAACCAACGAGAAAGAGACACTCAGAGACCTTTTTTAGACAGGTAGAGGAGAGACTACTCCCCCAGAAGACATCCTCAAGAATCCCATCGCTCTCCCAAGAGGAGACAAGAAGAGGACAGGGCAAGACGCAGCCCAGAAAAAAGAGAGGATGCAGAGCGGGGAAGAGAATCCAAATGCAAAAGAGAATAGTGGGAGAAGGAGTGGTAAACCTAAGCGGAAAGACGATCACTGCACATGAACTAGCGGTATTAGATAAAGGACTTAAACATGCTCCAGTGAGGAATCTTAATAAATTTAAAACCTACATAGGAATTCAGAAGTATATTAGAAAGATGAATATTAAAAAATATTTGATTGGCGATCCTCCTAAACTTGTGAATGAAGAAAGACAGAATCAAGAACTACCTCTACATAGTACATTGCGTAACAATTCCATTTTTAATCCACAAGTACCAAACAACCAGCATATTGAGGTTTTCAAGAAACTGGTCTTACAGGACTTGGAAATGTTGAAACTGAAGAGAGTTTCTGATCCGATACATATAAAGGAAGGGATCAAAAAACTAACTGAAAGACAAGATATTGTGATACGCTTAGCGGACAAGGGAGGAGCTGTGGTTATACAATCAAAGAAACAATATTTACGGGAATTGGATCGACAACTACAGGATGAAGAGACCTATATTAGACTGTCAAGTAACCCTACGAGAGATTTTAAAAAACAATTACAATTGGTAGTAAATTTAGGCATTAACAAGGAGATACTAAATAAAAAAGAATCCAAATATTTGATACCAGAATCATGCAGAATACCAATAATATATACTATCCCGAAGATTCACAAAAATCGGGAAGAACCACCAGGCAGGCCGATTGTGAACAGTATAGATTCACTGACTTCCAGAATGGGTGAATATATCGATCACTTCATTCAACCGGCTGTTCAGAAAACGAAGGCTTATATAAAAGACACCAAGCATACTCTTCAACTACTAGATACGATCTCAGTACTAGAAGGCAGAACTTTCCTGGCTACTGCAGATGTGTCCTCACTGTACACTATTGTTCAACACCATGAAGCAGAAAGAAAAGAAAGGGTGCCTATTCAACTATATCATGATTGTTGCCAACATCCCAAGAGTCAGAATATATAAGAAAATTACCCCCGAGAGGTTGAAGGGACTTTAACGGCAACTTGTTTAAAATTTGAAATTTATTTTATTAAGTAGAAAAAAAGCGACATATAACAAAGAAAACAAGGACAATATCATACAATATATAAAAACTATACAACAATGTACTGTATATGCAAGGTTTGAAAGACTGTATTCAATGGTCTTGCCACAACATCTTACGCGTTTCGGGACTTAATTGTAATGTCCCTTCATCAGAGACGAAATGTGGATCATAGACCCATGCATAACAGCAATGGAGCATCCATATAAAAATCGCTACAGTGACGGCGTCAAAAGCCCCAGGTCTAGCAGAGGAAACAAAGACCTGAGCGCATCGGCTGGCCCAAATCTATCCGCACTGATCCAACCCACAAACATAAGGGGGCATCCCGCAACTCCGCCAAAGTAGACTGCACCCAGTCGCAGGTACTAAAACGCACCGTGTCACCAGGAGTTTCTGGGTCAGGCCACAACAGTCTGCAACACCATCAGAGAGAGGAGAGAGTATGCTGCCGAATATGTGCAAGCACCAATTGAGACAGGGAGTTAGCCCATATGTAAGCTAGGTAACAAGCAGTAGTTTAAAGTCTTGGTGAGGCAGGGATAGATCGCAGGGGCGTCCGGGCCGGTCACCGCCAAGTGCGGTAGTGATGAGCCTCATCACTACCGCACTTGGCGGTGACCGGCCCGGACGCCCCTGCGATCTATCCCTGCCTCACCAAGACTTTAAACTACTGCTTGTTACCTAGCTTACATATGGGCTAACTCCCTGTCTCAATTGGTGCTTGCACATATTCGGCAGCATACTCTCTCCTCTCTCTGATGGTGTTGCAGACCGTTGTGGCCTGACCCAGAAACTCCTGGTGACACGGTGCGTTTTAGTACCTGCGACTGGGTGCAGTCTACTTTGGCGGAGTTGTGGGATGCCCCCTTATGTTTGTGGGTTGGATCAGTGCGGATAGATTTGGGCCAGCCGATGCGCTCAGGTCTTTGTTTCCTCTGCTAGACCTGGGGCTTTTGACGCCGTCACTGTAGCGATTTTTATATGGATGCTCCATTGCTGTTATGCATGGGTCTATGATCCACATTTCGTCTCTGATGAAGGGACATTACAATTAAGTCCCGAAACGCGTAAGATGTTGTGGCAAGACCATTGAATACAGTCTTTCAAACCTTGCATATACAGTACATTGTTGTATAGTTTTTATATATTGTATGATATTGTCCTTGTTTTCTTTGTTAAATGTCGCTTTTTTTCTACTTAATAAAATAAATTTCAAATTTTAAACAAGTTGCCGTTAAAGTCCCTTCAACCTCTCGGGGGTAATTTTCTTATATATAACACCATGAAGCATGCACAGCGGCGAAATGGCTCCTGAGAACGTACAGTACACTAGTATGTAAACAAAGAAAATTTTTAATAAAATGCCTCGATTTCTGTTTAAAACATAATTATTTTTGGCATGACCAGTTCTATTACAGACAAATAACTGGCATAGCCATGGGGGCGAAGTTTGCACCCAGTATAGCGAATGCTTTTATGGCATACTGGGAAGAAGAAGCTATATACAGCAATATGCCAGCCGAGTTGACTCTATATGGAAGATATATAGACGACATTATGATTGTTTGGAATGGAAATAAGGATTCGTTAGAAAAATTTCTAGAGGGGCTCAATGAGAATGATAAGAAGATAAATCTGGTATGGAAAATAGATGAAAAATCAGTTGACTTTTTAGATCTCAACATCTCCCTACACAAAGATAAAGTGATTACTAAAACTCATTTTAAAAGTGTGGATACCAATAGTTATCTGTCTATTAACAGTTGTCACTGTAAACCGTGGTTATACAACATTCCCAAAGGACAACTAGTTAGAATCAAGCGTAATTGCACATACGAAGAAGATTATAGGACACAAGCTGGTTTAATTGGCACGAGATTTAAAGAGAAGGGTTACGATGATATATGGATCAATAATCAAATACAACAGGTCAATGAAATGGATAGGACTGTGATGTTGCAAAATAATCCGAAGAAGAGGATATATCAGGATGAAGCACCGTGTCTTATATTATATTATAATGTACAACACAAGGAGGTAGCCAAGCTCATTAAACGACATTGGCATGTATTGAAAAATTATAAAGATTTAAAAGATATTCTGCCAGATACACCTAACATCGTTTATAAAAGAGCTCCTACCCTGAAAGACATGATCGTGAAATCTATAGTTGAACCTCCCCCGAAGAATAACTTTACGGTTTTTTTTGGAAAGGGCTTCTTCCCTTGTAGGAATTGTTACGCATGTCGTCGCACTAAAAAATTTCAAAGAAAGAGGTCACAATTCACAGCTACTACCACGGGTCATACCTATGAGATCAGGGACTTCATAGGATGTCATACTGAAGGGGTAGTGTACTGCCTTCAATGTAGCTACAATTTACAGTACATAGGTAGAACAAAAAGAGCACTTAAAGTCAGGGTAAAAGAACACGTGCAGAACATCATAAATGGGTTTCCCAAACATAATGTTTCAAAATATTTTGCCGCAGTACATAATAGAGATCTATCCCAGCTACAATTCTGGGGTATAGAAAAGTATAATGCATCATGGAGAGGTTGCCATAAGATCAGGATGATTAGCCAGAAAGAGTCAAGGCGGATATACATTATGAAAAGTTTAGTGCCGGGATGCCTAAATGTTGAATTTGACCTCAACTGCTTTCTGAGTAATTTTTAATGTATTATGTTATATATGTCTTATGATTGTTTTCCGTTTTTAATCTGGAATGCGGTGCTCGCTTCATTTCCGGTATACAACAACGATTTTTACCACCTTCTTTGAATGTATCTATATTATTGAGCTATATTTATGGGTTGATTTTTATCCTACTCCCCTTTTTTTTAAAGTTTTTAAGTTTTTAATTTTTTAAATTTAATTTTTGGTATATCAGATTGATATATATGGTGCATAATAAAATATAACCGGAATTATAAGAATATTTTTCAGCAGGCGCATGCGCGGCACTCTGTGAAATGGATGCTTGATCACAGAGCTCCGTCCCGCTCCGAGCACTCGGCACCCCCCGCAGCGGATACACTCTCCCCCCACACTTGTAATCGGGAGCGGAACACAGCAGCAACCCGCAGGACTGAAATTGGGCAATTTATTATATCCAAATGGACCCCAGAGGACAGTTTCATTGCCCAGCTAGACGCCACACAGAAACCTAAGATGGCGGCGGAGCGGCACACAGGCGATGCTGTATGCTCAGGCACAGCAGATTCCTCTCCATGGCGCACTGCTCTTCTTAAAGAGGTATATGGAGAGACTCATATGCCCTATCTTATCATAGATCCAGCATCTCCTGCCTCCACAGTGTCCCTGCTAGATCAGGCCCTGGATGGACTGCACACTCCACACACTGCCTCCTCCTCACAGAGGCCTAGCTCTCAGCTACAGGATGTGAATCAGCTCTCCTCATGCCCCACTGATATCTCTATGCTCTTTACCAAATTTGCAGAAATGCTTGATAAAGGACTTGCACAAACTGCTGCCAAAATAACTTCAGATATCACCTCTGATATCAAATCAGGCCTTCACCTCCTTGGATCCCGCATTGAACATATTGAAACTAAAATGGATGCCACGATCGATCGGGTCAATCAAAATACGGATCGCTTTCAGGAACTCCATGATCAGCTGGAGGGAGCAATCGCCAAAATTGATGACCTTGAAAATAGGTCCAGACGGCTGAACTTCAGGATAAGGGGTCTTCCTGAAACTATCACGGACATTCCGGAAGCTGTTCATTCTCACATCAAACACCTGATACCTGATATCAGAGCCCACAGATTGGAGCTCGATAGGGCCCACAGAGCCCTAGGTCCCCCTCGCTCGGATGGTCTTCCCAGAGACATTGTGGTGAAACCTCACTACTACAACGTTAAGGAGGAGGTCATAAGGAGGGCTTGTACCATGCCCCAAATTCAACTCATGGGTCACACAGTTCAGGTGTACGCTGATATCTCTCCTTCAACGCAGACGAGCACTTAAACCACTTCTAAATGTCCTGATGCAGAAAAATGTGAAATACTGGTGGCTTTTCCCGCTGAGCCTAAAATTCGAATTTAACGGTAAACCTTTCAGATTCTCTACACTGGCGGAGGGAGAACTTTTGCTGAAAAAACTGGGACTCTTGACTACTGATCCAACATCACCGATGCAGTCCTCACCATCACTCCTTCCCAAACGGCCACCTCCACCCAGTACGCTGACATCTACGTGGCAAAAACCCAAGTACAAGAAAGCCAAGGAGGGTCCTGCTACCTGAACCACCAGACTTTTTTGTTTTTTTGTTTTTTATTCTCTTTTTCCTCCCTTTTTTGGGAAACAGACACACCTCACCTCTTCACCATACAGGTCTCCCTCTTTTTTTTTTTCAAAGAGGCACCTGTCTGGTCTTGAGGGGCGTGGATCGTTTTTGCTCCATTGTTATTGGGGCTACACCCTTTAAATGGTATTTTTATTTAAAAAAAAGAAAAAAAGATTGCTTCTTTCTTTTTTATATAATTTTTGTTTTTTTGTCATATGGGACAATTTCACGTTGAGATTCTCTCTGTTCCCAGTTTTTATAGGTTTAATTCTCAGTTATCATTGGGAAAGGGAGTGTGTCCTAATATGTTACACATTACTTTTTGCCATAATTTTTGGGGATGCCGTGCACGGGGCGGTATCTTTGCGCCTCTTCCTTACCGCGGAGTCGGATTGCTTTCATTCCTACTTCGGGTTGGGATTCCCTCCACTAGTTTGGAGGCAACATATTTATATCTCAGGATATGGTGACAGCATTTTTCACATATCCCTGGATCCTCTTCTCTTTTCCTTCTATTCTTCTGCTTTCTCTCTC
This sequence comes from Lithobates clamitans, assembly GCA_037952925.1. Lineage (NCBI taxonomy): Eukaryota > Metazoa > Chordata > Amphibia > Anura > Ranidae > Lithobates > Lithobates clamitans. The sequence continues at coordinate 1,498,434 of JBBGZY010000152.1, forward strand.
TCTTAATATCTTTACTAAATTTGTATTCTTTTCAGTGACGTGTGCGGTGTCGCTTGCCCATGGGACCCGGGATCGTGATCTGGCCACATATCACCCGTCCATTGGAAGGTAAGTGGTTGGGGTTTGCTGGCATCTCGACCTATCCTGCTCCATGGCTGACCACACCACCTCCACACAGACCCTACGTTTTGCTTCGCACAATGTACAGGGGCTTAACTCCCCACTTAAGCGTCGGAAAGTCTTTCAATACTACCATGACCAAAAAATAGACATACTATTCCTTCAGGAAACACACTTTCCAAGATCTTACAATCCGTCTTTCATACATGCCAAATTCCCCACGTTCTTTCTTGCCAATTCTGATAAAAAAACAAAGGGGGTGGGAATTTTTTTTTCCTGCAAAACACAATTTTCACAAACCTCTGAATTTAGGGACCCTGATGGCAGGTTCATTCTGGTGAAGGGACTCATTGATGACCAGCTTTACTCCCTAATCTCTTATTATGCACCTAACCAAGGACAATTAAAATTTTTCCAATCCCTCTTTCACACCCTAGCTCCAATGCTGGAGGGCATGGTCCTATACAGCGGAGACTCAAACGTAGCATTTGACGCAGGAAGGGATAAGTCTAGACTGCCGGGAAGAGATGTTGTGCGCCCCACCAGACAGAGTCTCAATGTAGCCAGACAGATCTTTCAACAGGGTCTGGTGGATGCATGGAGGGAACTAAATCCTGGAACTCGGGATTACACGCATTATTCCAGCCCCCACAATACTTTTACCAGAATTAATCATTTCTTCATTATGCAAAAACATATTCCGCTGGTGGGTAAGGCAATCATTAAGGACTCTGTCTGGTCGGACCATTCCTTCCTTCTCTTAGTTATACACAAACCTGTAACTCATTGCCAAGGGTTCCATTGGAAATTGAATGCCTCTTTACTTAGTAATCCCTCACATGTCATTGAACTTAGCAAAGATATCCAGGAATATTTTTTTCATAATGATATTGAAAATATCTCTCCCATCACATTGTGGGCTGCTCACAAAGCTTATGTTAGGGGCAAGCTAATCCAAATGTCCGCTAAACTAAACAAAGCCCGCAAACTGGAAATAGCTGGACTTGAGAGTGAATTTTCTCACTATAGTAAACAACATAAACGTAATCCCACTTCTACATCGGCAGCTAGCCTTGAATCGGCGCGCATAGCTCTTAATTTGTCCCTCACGGCTGCTGCGGAGAAAAGTTTGCGATGGGATGGAGGGAGGTTCTATTATCAAAAGGACAAATTGGGTGCCATGTTAGCACGCAGGCTTACTCCGAGGTTGAGGGTATGCACTTTACCCAAGATACGTTAAGTAATGGCTCTCTTTCCCAGAATCCTCTGAAAATCATGGAATCCTTTCATGATTTTTACCGATCTTTATACAGTTCTCATGGTTCTGAACCCTTATCTACCTCAGTTGATTCTTTTCTGGGCTCTCTGATGATACCTAAGCTCCGAGAGCATCATAAGGACAGCCTTGAAAATCCTATATCTGCGGAGGAAGTATCTCAGGTCATTCATGACCTTAAAAATGACTCTGCTCCTGGTCCAGATGGCTTTTCAATCCCGTATTACAAACACATCTGCCAGCAACTTTCTCCATACCTAGCTCGCTTTTATAATCAGCTACAAGCAGGGGGACAACTAGATAATACGCTTAATTCAGCTTTCATCACAGTGATACCAAAGCCATGTAAGGACACTAGCTGCACAGCTAATTACAGGCCCATATCCTTGATCAACAATGATCTTAACTAAATCTTAGCTAATAGAATATCCTCCTTTATAAGCCTGTATATTCATAGGGATCAGGTGGGCTTCATTCCAGGGAGACAGGGTCCAGACCAGATCAGGAGAGCGATAAACATAGTTTCGTTACTAAACTCTGGCTGGGACAAAGGACCCCCTCAACAGGGATTATTGCTGTCTCTAGATCTAATGAAAGCTTTTGACTCTGTCTCCTGGGCTTTCATGTTCCCGATACTACAGAAGTGGGGTTTTGGTCCATCCTTTCTGAATGTAATAGGAGCTTTATACGATACTCCGGTTGCACAAGTCAAAATGCAGGGTTATTATTCAGACCCTTTCCCAATTCTAAATGGTACTAGACAGGGCTGCCCTTTGTCCCCATTGATCTTTGCCGTGGTCATCGAGACACTAGCTATCGCAATCCGGGATACCCCGGACATACATGGAGTGCGTTGTGGCCCACAAACCCACAAGTGCGCTCTCTTTGCAGATGACGTTTTACTTTTCATCACCTCACCACTTACTTCTTCACCTAACTTATACAAGGTGCTCGATGACTTTGGCAAATTTTCGGGCCTTAGGGTTAACTACTCTAAATCCATGGCTCTAAACATTAATCTACTGTCCTCCATGATGACCTTGCTCAAAAAAGACTTCTGCTTCAGTTGGGGGGAAAAAATGATCCCCTATCTAGGTATCAACCTTACTTCATCTATTGACGACCTTTACAAAGCTAATTTCCCCCCACTTTTTCGTAAACTAGGAGAGGACCTCTCAAGATGGGACAAAATGGGGCTATCTTGGTTGGGTAGAGTTAATTCTGTGAAACTGACTTTGCTACCATGTGTCCTTTATCTCTTTAGGTCCTTACCTATACCGATCCCCAAAGATCACCTCAGGAAGTTGCAATCCAAAATTATTAAATTTACACGGGGTGGGAAGGGACATAGGATTTCCAAGGAGACTCTGTTCAGGAGCAGGGATCAAGGAGGAGTGGGTTTACCTAATCTTCTCTGGTATCATCAGGCAGCACAACTTTCCCAACTGTCCACTGTATACTCTAAGATTGCCCACCCAGATTGGGTACAAATGGAACGACAGGCGATCCCTCAATTCACTTTAGATTACGTTCTCTGGTCTCATCCAAGATCTAGACCTGCCATCATGGTTCACTTTCCCACTCCCTGACAATGTGGGACTCTCTCAAACACAACCCCTGCATAGTTTCTAATTGGCAACCATTGTCCAACATCTTCTGAAATCCTCTTTTTCCTCCAGGTATGGACATACAAGCATTCCAATGGTGGCTAGATAAGGGGATGTACAGAATAGGACACTTTGCTAATCCTACCGGACCCCTCACTTTGACCCAATGCATCAACAAACTCGATATGCCCAACACAGAAAGATTTCGTTTCAGACAGATATTTCACTTCCTACAGTCTCTTAGGTCCCCCAGTCATACTCCACTTTCGATCACGGAATATGAACGGTAGTGTGGTCAAGCTATGGAGCAGAGGGGCGGGATCTCAGTGATTTACCGATCACTATCTAGGGCTGAGACTAAATCACTCTTCATGCACGAATGGGAGAATGATCTCCATCACACCTGGAGTATTGAGGAATGGCATAGAGCTTCTATGGCTGCATCCAAGGGCATTTTGAATATAGCATTAGTTGAAGCAAATCTGAAAGTCCTTATGCGGTGGTATATGGTCCCTCTCAAAATCTCTAAAATCTACCCTAGTGCTTCCCCTGTATGCTTTCGAAATTGTGGGCATATCGGGTCCATGTTACACATCTGGTGTGACTGCCCTAAAATACGGGGCTTATGGAATAGGATCTTTCATATCATTAGGAAAATAATGGGCTTCCCAATCCAAAAATCGCCTCAGCTAGCTCTCCTGAATTTTCCCTGTCCTAGAATTCCTAAATTAGTTCAACGACTTATTATGTTCATTTTCCTGGGGACCAAACTCACAATTGCAAGGGCCTGGAAGAGATCAACTGTTTCCTTTCTCTTGGTTAAGAGAAAGATTTCTTGGATCATGTCCCAGGAGAAGACGATTAGTGTTCTCCTGGACACTTCCTCTAAACACGATGCTATCTGGGATCCTTGGATGAAATACATATCCCCTCCTCCTTTGCCTGTAACTTGACCTGGACCTCTGTGGTTGAGCGACTACCGCACCGTCATAGGATGTATCATTTCATGTTCTCTAGCCTTTCTTTTCTTTTCTCTCTACTTTCCTATCTTCTTCTCCTTTTGGCACTATAGATTGCTAGCATACAGGTTAGATTACCTCGCTAACATATACAACAGAAACTTTAACCTAAACCTTTCTTATGGCTGTTGGGCTTCTTCTAATACTTAACTAAGCTTATTTCATGCAGACTGAACCTATAGTTTTACTTTCCCCTCTTGTTAGACAGCCCAATGCAAATCTTACCATCAGCTCTACTAGTTATTTTGTCCTGCTGAGCATAATACTCATATTAGACACCTTATACTTGAATTCTCTCACCCCTTTAAAAAAAAAAGTTTCATTTTATATCATTGTGTTAAAAGTTTGATTCTCCTGAGTGGTGGACCTCCCCTCCTAGCACAGCTAGTTCCCATGTGGGGTGGAGGTGTAGGGGAGTGCCCATCACGTCGGAGTCGGTCTTTTGGAATTCAACCTAACGCTGACAGCATATATTGCGTAGTCCTACATGCGGTTTACGTTCTGTCTGCTACTTTATAGGTATGTGTTGTACTAATGATCTTACCTGTAATTTTGATCATTCTTTTTTGTTTTATTAAACTCTCAATAAAAAACTATTGAAAGGAAAAAAAAAAGATTTTTTTTCAGCTACTGTTCGCCAATACTTATTTTTGTATTTGATTTTTTTCATATATTTTTTTGTCTATACTTGTTTTTCTGTTTTTTATTTTTATTTTTATTCCTATTTTTCATTTGTACTTTATTTTTATCTTTATTTTATTTCTCTTTGATTATTTGTTTTAGTTTTTATTTTTTATATTTTATTTATTTTTTATTTTTTATTTATTTTATTTAATTTTTGAATTTTTTATTTTTTATTTTTTATTTTTTATTTTTATTTTTATTTTTATGTTTATTTTTGCATTCATCTTTATCTCTTATCTCTATCTGTATTTTTATTTTTATTTGTATTTTTATTTGTATTTTTTTAAATTTTATTTTCATTTTCATTTTTTAAGTTTTTCTTACTCTTTTTCTTTCTCTTATTTCATTTACACCCTTTTTATACAACCCCTTTATATTTAGGACTGTTAGCAGTATTTTTATCTGATTCATTTTAATACCCTGTACAAATACACTCGTGGCCTGTCATACTAGTTTTTTCATAAACAGTTTGATGAGGAGCCACGGGCTATAAAGCAATTAGACTCAGTGTTGATCCTCAGCTTCTGCTAATCTATAAGAACCCTGCTTTGGAAGTGTCAGCAGAGGTGTTCTTTTCTATAAAATGGCCGCTGTGAAAATACGAGATTGACTATAAAAAAATGGCCGCTATTCAATTTCGTTTTACTGGATATAAACACAGATGCCACAGCCAATCCGGATCCCCTGATGAAGTCACATGATGACGTAACGCGTAGGGAGTGGCCGGAGGTTGAAGTATACAGGAAGTGACGTGAGAACGGCGTCCAGACACCTTATCAGCTGTTTTATGCTTGTTTTTGAATTTTTACTGTAAGAGTCCAGCTATATCTATCTGAATAAAACCTATTTACTTTTAATATACACCATTGGAGCTTTTTCTCTCCTATCCTTACCCATCTCTCTCTCTCCCTCCCCCCCTGTGGATAATACGAGATTACATGAGGACGTGGATGTGGAGTACCTATTCACGTTACCTACTCGGTGGAACGTAGGACCCCCTGGTGGTGGATATTAACACAGCGGAACAGATTCCTGTATATGGTTTTATGCTGACACTTCAAGTTATCTAGGTCTTACATATAATGAAATGGAGAACCCCCTGGTGGTAGAAGTTGGAGTAACGGAATCGATCCCCATTCAGTATTTTATGCTGGTATATCAAGATATGAAGGTGAGGGTTCTGTGAGCTCATTTTTTGGATTGAAACTTCTCTCCTGTGCACTAAGCTATTTACTGGAACTGAATTTTACACGGTTTCCTTTTTTTGGACATTTATTATAAGAATATATAATTAAGAGACTATTATCATACTGAATCTTATGCCCTGGGATTGATTTATCAATTTATGGATTTATCACGTTTGCAATTTTATTATTTCTTAATTATTGAATTATATTTACACAGGGTTACTTATTTCATTTATTGATATGTTTTTGCACATTTCGGCTGTAGCGCAGGATCATTATATGACTGTTATTCATTGAGAGTGGATTGTGATACACTGGAAGATTCTGCTGCAGACAGCTTTCTTCATTTTATCTGATTGCACTTTATTGCATGGCACGCACTTTGGTTATTTAATTGTTCATTTATCAACTTTTATATTAAGTTTTATAGTTTTACAAGAGAGCACTCGGAACACATCTTAGTAGCGTGAAGGCCTCCTACATATATAATACACATAAAAGTTAACTGATAAAAACGGCATGGGAATTCCCCACAGGGGAACCCCGAACCAAAATTTAAAAAAAAAATGACGTGGGGGTCCCCCTAAATTCCATACCAGGCCCTTCAGGTCTGGTATGGATATTAAGGGGAACCCCGGCCAAATTTTTTTTAAAAAAATGGCGTGGGGTCCCCCTCAAAATCTATACCAGACCCTTCAGGTCTGGTATGGATTTTAAGGGGAACCCCACGCCAAATTTTTTTTTTAAATGGCGTGGGGTCTCCCCAAAAAGTCCATACCAGACCCTTATCCAAGCACGCAACCTGACAGGCCGCAGGAAAAGAGGGGGGGCGAGAGAGCGCCCCTCCTCCTGAACTGTACCAGGCCACATGCCCTTAACATTGTACTTGTACCCCCCTACCATTTCACAAAAAAACAGTCAAAAATGTTAAAAATGACAAGAGACAGTTTTTGCCAATTCCTTTATTTAAATGTTTCTTATTTCTTCTATCTTCTATCTTCTTTCTTCTATCTTCCTTCGGTTTCTTCCTCCATCTTCTTCTTCTTCTGGTTCTTCTGGTTCTTCCTCCGGTGTTCTCGTCCGGCATCTTCCTCCGCGGCGCCAGCGTCTTCTTCCCTTCTTTTTCTCGGGCCGCTCTGCATCCACCATGATGGGAGGCTCCCGCTGTGTGATGCTTCTCCTCTTCTGACAGTTCTTAAATAACAGAGGGCAGGGCCATCCGGTGAGGTGCAGGGCCATCCCCCCTCTGACGCATGAGGACTTGACGGGGACTTCCCTGTGGCATTCCCCGTGACATCAGAGGGGGCGGACAGTGAAGTCACCGTCCATCAGAGGGGGCGGGGTCACCGGGTGGCCCCGCCCTCCGTTATTTAAGAACCGTCAGAAGAGGAGAAGTGTCACACAGCGGGAGCCTCCCATCATGGTGGATGCGGAGCGGCCCGAGAAGAAGAAGGGAAGAAGACGCTAGCGCCGTGGAGGAAGATGCCAGACGAGAACACCGGAGGAAGAACCAGAAGAACCAGAAGAAGAAGATGGAGGAAGAAACCAAAGGAAGATAGAAGAAAGAAGATAGAACATAGAAGATAGAAGAAATAAGAAACATTTAAATAAAGGAATTGTCAAAAACTGTCTCTTGTCATTTTTAACATTTTGACAGTTTTTTTGTGAAATGGTAGGGGGGTACAAGTACCCCCTTACCATTTCACACAGGGGGGAGGGCCGGGATCTGGGGGTCCCCTTGTTAAAGGGACTTCCAGATTCCAATAAGCCCCCCGCCCGGAGACCCCCACAACCACCTGGCAAGGGTTGTGGGGATGAGGCCCTTGTCCCCATCAACATGGGGACAAGGTGTTTTGGGGGGCTACCCCAAAGCACTCTCCCAATGTTGAGGGCATGTGGCCTGGTACAGTTCAGGAGGGGGGCCACTCTCTTGTCCCCCCTCTTTTCCTGCGGCCTGCCAGGTTGCGTGCTCGGATAAGGGTCTGGTATGGATTTTTGGGGGGACCCACGCCATTTTTTTTTAAATTTGGGTGCGGGGTTCCCCTTAAAATGCATACCAGACCTGAAGGGCCTGGTATGGAATTTAGGGGGACCCCCACGTAATTTTTTTTTTCAATTTTGGTTCGGGGTTTCCCTGTGGGGAATTCCCATGCCGTTTTTATCAATTAACTTTTATGTGTATTGTCGGACCGGCAATTCATTAATAGCCGCAAGTAGTTTTAAATTACTTTTTTCCTTTAAAATGTAATTTTGCTGTCAGACTGTTCTAAAAACGGGAAACATGTGCCCCTTTACAGGCATACTATAGACACCCCCAGGTATGAAATTTAATGGAATATTACGTTTTTATTGTTTCACTTTAAGCATTATTAAAATCACCGCTCCCGAAAAAAAAGTTCATTTTTAAAACTTTTTTTTGCATTGATCCATGTCCCCTGGGGCAGGACCCAGGTCCCCAAACACTTTTTATGACAATAACTTGCATATAAGCCTTTAAAATTAGCACTTTTGATTATTCATGTTCGTGTCCCATAGACTTTAACGGTGTTCGCTGTTCGAATTTTTTGCCTGTTTGCAAGTTCTGGTGCGAACCGATCAGGGGGGTGTTTGGCTCCATCCTAATTGTGTTATTATTGCATTTTATTATGTTTTAGGTTTTTATTTTTATTTTTTTTAATATCTTTTTATTAAGGGTTTTCCAAGAAAAATAATTCACAATATTATACCATACAGAGTATTTTCAGAAATGGTATGACAAATTTACAAGGTCATTAGCATATCCCCATAAGCTTTTAAATTAAAACTGCAGCTTAAGTCTTAACAATCGTAGAATGATTATAATCAAACAACCATATTGACAATCAATGTAATGAATTGGAGAATATTTATCTCAAACTATAAAGAAAACGGTTAAAGAAAAGAAAACATTATTAATGAAGGAGGTAGGGACTCTGGCTCCCTATTGCATATTAAAGAAAAAGAACAAGGAGAAAGAGAGTATACATATACAGTTTTTATGTAATTTTTCTGAAACTAATCCAAGGATCCCATTGTTTACATAAACGAAGAGTGTTTCCCTGTATATTTGCCATAATCTGTTCATATTTAAAAGCTTCGTCAACTTTCCTAATGACATCACTAATATTCGGTGAGCTGCTAGATTTCCATTTGCTAGTGATTGACAACCTGGCTGCCATAAGAATTTGCGTCACCATTGGCCTAAGAGCAGGAGGGTATTGGTCTATGTTTATGCTTAAAATGGCTAATTCTGCTTCACCTTTCCTAATAAAACCTGTAATTTTTGATATTAATTTAAAATATTGCTCTCCAAAAACTCCACAGGTTGGGGCACTCCCATATCATGTGGAGAAGAGTACCTACTTTACCGCATCCTCGCCAACATTCATTAGAGCTATTGTTGGAAAATTTTGCGGTTAGATAGGGGGTATAGTACCATCTAAGTAGTAGTTTTTGGGCTGTCTCCCAGTGTGCTGTAGATCTCGTGAAACAGTTGTTAGATTTAATGGCTTCCAGCCATTGTTTTCTGAAAAGGTCATAGAGAGTTCTGACTCCCATTTTTGGTGTGCTGGCAATTTAATGTATGAATCTTTTTGTTGTATTAAGGTGTAGAATAAGGAAATTCCTTTCTTTGAGGTAGATTTGTCGTTCCAGTATGCCCATGCCTTATGTGGAATTCTAATAGGTTGCACCTGGTGAGATTTCAAGAATATTGTGATTCTTATGTACATGTAGTAATCAGAGGCAGGAAGAGAGTATTTTTGGGCTAGTGTGTTGAAGGGAATGATTTTTCCTCGGTCAAACATATCCGAGATTAGGGTTATTCCTTTATGTTCCCACTGTGTTGTTTTTAGATCTCTAATATGTGTGCAAATTGAATTAAGTGGGGTGGGAATTTCCGTAAGGTCTGTGTTGTGTCTTATTTCAAAACAGAATTTCTTCCATGTATCTAGTACTAGTTGTATAGTGGGATAATTAGATTTGAGGTGAGTATTTGAAAAAGAGTTTGCTAGCAGTGTGGATCTTAGGGAATTAGTGTTCGACCAGGCTTGTTCTATAGTGGCCCAATGTTTTTGGAACCAATATTTTGTTTGATCCAATATACTTGCAATGGAGTAGTCTCTTAAAATTGGGAGATCCATTCCACCTGCCTTTCTATGTCTCGAAAGAGAAGACTGAGAGCATCTCGGTTTTTTGTCTGCCCATACAAATTTATGTAGCTGCGACTGAGCTGTTGTAAAAAATTTTGCTGGTATAGAGTTTGAAGTTATAGAGTTTCTGAAATAATACAGTATTTTTGGTAGAATAAGCATTTTGTATGCCGCCAGTCTTCCCATCCAAGACAAACAAAAGGACTTTAATCTAGTAAGTTCTGGTTGGATAGAGGAAATGAATGGAACCAGATTCACTTTAAATAGATTGTTGCTTGGTGTCGTCAATTTGATCCCTAAGTATTGGATAGGTTTGTCAGCCCATGGATACGGAAAGCATGATGAAAGGGATTGGCGGAGTTTTTCTTCTATGTTTATGGCAAGTAGGTTAGATTTTGATGCGTTTATTTTGTAGTATGAAATTTGATTAAAATAGTTCAAAATATTGTGTACTGTTTGTAAGGAGGTGGTGGGATTGGAAAGAGATAGAATCACATCATCTGCGAAAAGGGAGATGGTGTGTGCTTCCTTGGAGATTGTGATACCTGAAATTTCTGGGTGTGATCTAATTTTTTCGGCCAGGGGTTCCATTAATAAATCAAAAATAAGGGGGGATAGGGGGCAGCCCTGTCTTGTCCCGTTGGTAATATTGAAGCTATCCGAGAACATTCCTTCTGTATATACCATTGCAGAGGGGTTAGTATATAGTGCTAAAATGGCTGAGTTTATTTTCCCTGAGATGCCAAATTTGTCTTAAATGAGTTTCAGGTATCCCCAGTGGATCCTATCAAAGGCCTTCTCTGCATCTAATGATAGAAGCAGAGAAGGAGTGCCCGAGGATTCCGCTGCATGAAGTAGGTTAATAATTCTTTGTGTTGCATCTGGTGCCTGGCGGCCTGGGATAAACCCAACTTGGTCATGTTTAACCATGGTGGCCAAGAATGTTGCCAGTCTGTTGGCTAGAATCTTTGCATAAATCTTCAGGTCTACATTTAGCAAGGATATAGGCCTGAAGTTTTGTGGAGTGTCAAGAGATTTCCCAGGTTTGGGTAAAGTCACAATTGTGGCGGTTAACATTTCTGAAGGGAATGAAGATGTAGATATGGCTGATGTGTATACATTTAACAAGTGTGGGCCCAGTATGGAGTGGAATGTCCGGTAGTATTCTGATGAAAAACCATCTGGGCCTGGGGATTTGTTGTTGGGGAGAGATAGTATTGTTTTATTTAGTTCAGACATAGAGATTGGTGCGTTAATAGATTGTAGTTGGTCTAAATTTAATTTGGGCATTGAGATAGAGTCCAAAAATGTCTGAATCATCTCAGGGGATGGTTGGTGGGTTGTAGTGTCGTCTTTTAGATTGTAGAGATTATTATAGTAGTCTCTGAAAGCATTAGCAATATCTTTTGGGTTGGATAGTCTAATGCCTGTACTTGGGTGATAGATAAATGGAATTTTTTGTTTGATGGTTTTTTCCTTTACTTGATTTGCTAGTAGTTTACCTGCTTTGTTACCATGGCTGTAGTAATGTGCTTTCCATTTTTGAACCGTATGTTTGTGTTGGGAGATAAGTATCGGTCTAAGATCATGTCTGAGTTGATCTAGTTGTGAGCTAGTTTTAGGATCTGGAGCTTTTTTATTTACTGATTCTAGGTTTTTTATTTGAAAGAGTAGATCATTCAATTTTTTGTTTCTTTGCTTTTTAGCTACACTGCTCATTTTCATGAGGATACCTCTTATGTAAGCTTTATGACAGTTCCATACCGTAAAGGGATCTGGCACTGATCCGGCATTAGTATTGAAGAACTCGTGTAGTTCTTTAGTAATGGTATGCTTATGGTCTGGATGTGTAAAAAGAAAGGTATCGTTTTTCCATCTGTTTGCCCTTGTTTCAGTGTGAGATCCCTCCACCATAATAGAGACCGGAGCGTGGTCTGACCATGTAATATTATGTACATTGGACTGACTAATGTTCTGTAGCAGAAATTTATCCACCAAAAAGAAATCAATTCTTGAATATGTGCGATTCACACTCGAGAAGTAGGAATAATCCCGCTCTGTCGAGTGTTGACATCGCCACACGTCGTGTAGACTTTCTGAGGCCATGAAGCGCGAAAGGGTCACTCTTTCCCGAATTTTCGGGGTCTCGGCCGAGTCATCTAAAGTTTTGTTTGGTATAGCATTGAAATCTCCACAAATTATGGTGTACCCCTTTTGCACTGCACGTACTCGTTTCCAAATTCTGTTTAAAAAAGAGATTTGTTTCACATTAGGTAAGTAGACATTTACTATAGTGTATACTGTGTTGTTTACCTCACCAACCAGTATAATAAATCTACCCATGTCAGCTACCTCCTTGTAGATCTGACGAAAGGAAATAGTATCTTTGATGAGTATAGCTACCCCCCTCTTCTTCCTTGGAGCATTGGAACAAATAATTGTTGGAAAGTTTTGATAGGAAAATTTCGGAGGTTTGGATATGGAAAAATGAGTCTCTTGAAGACAAAGAATGTCACTTTGCAGGAGTCGAGCTTCTTTCCAAAGCATTGACCTTTTTTATGGGCTGTTCAGTCCGCGAACATTAAACGAGGATTTTAAACCCCATGTTGATAATCTTGAAGAATGAGTATGATAACGTTCCTTGGATTATTAGCCTTGTTGAAAGGTAAACTGAAGTAAGATTTCTTGTAGAAGAGTTATTTTAACAGTGAATCAGAGTCCATGAGTTGTGAAGCTGTTAAGGTATTGTCTCACAGATTAATACAACAAAAATGAAAAATCTCCAATTAAAAGTAAAGAAAAAGAGAGTTAATAAAAAATTTTAACGATTCAACTGAATATGTTGGGATAGTATCCCGTAACTTCTCAGGAGTGAAAAGAGAACCAAATAAAGTTCCACGGGTGCACCGGAGCACAACTTTGTATATTGGTGGTTATATATTGCTTGAGCCTCAGTCTATTGCATCTTGTGGCCAGGTGGGAGAATGTGGACGGGGTGATGAGGCACTTGATGGTGGGTCCTCTGTCTTGTCTAGAATGTCCCAGTCCTTCAGTAACCATATGCCATCTTCCACTGACTGGATTGGGAACGTTTTCCCAATGTTTTAGGTTTTTAAACACATGCACTATTTCAACAGAGTGGGGGGTTATAATAAGCGCACCAACATATTTTATATTGATTTTTTTTTATACGTATACATATTTTATAAGTGCAAACAATTCATACCTCTTTAAATCTGTATTAAATCAAGTTGCATACAAACCTATTTTGTTGTGCAAGTCCTTGAGTAGAAAGTGTGATAGGGTGGTGGAGGGAGAAAAGTCCCAAAAAAACTAAAAAATAAAAAAAAACCCTGCTCCAAAGCTGAAATTCAGGGCTCTACTAATTATTTTGTGGACTAGGTAAGCCATGAAATATGTCAACTAAATATGAATTCTCTCTAAGCACCAAATTAAGAAAAAAATACCCCAAAAACTGTTGTTTAAAAAATATTGGTGACAGGTTCCCCCTAAAATTCATACCAGGCCCTTTGGGTCTGGTATGGATTTTAAGGGGAACTCCATGCCAAAAAAAAAAATTGACACCCCCCCAAAAATAAAACCATACCAGGCCCTTTCAATCCGAGCATGCAGCCTGGAGGTCAGGATAGGGGGGGATGAGCGAGCACCCCCCCCGAACTGTACCAGGCCACATGCCCTCGACATGGGGAGGGTGCTTTGGGATCTCCCCAAAGCACCTTGTCCCCATGTTGATGGGGACAAGGGCTTCTTCCCGAAAACCCTAGCTGGTGGTTGTCGAGGTCTGCAGGCGGGGGGCTTATCAGAATCTGGAAGTCCCCTTTAGGGGGCCCCCAGATTCTGCCCCTATGTAAATGTATGATTTTTATTCATCATCTTTGTAATCAGACTCATACCCGCATTCATCCCCCTTGTCCGCCACGGGTTTAGCCTTTAGTTCGGGCTAGTGGTTTCACATATAGGCCATCCCTGCAGCCTGGTGAGCAATTTGATGATTATCATCTAATTATCTTGTATAACCTGCTGAACCCTACCGTGTGCAATTGTGAATACCGTATATACTCGAGTAAAAGTTGAGTTTTTCAGCACATTTTTTTGTGCTGAAAGTGCCCCCCTCCACTTATACTCGAGTCAAGCACTTTTCTGCAGCAAAAAATTTAATTTTCCGAACTGACTTTGGGGCCCCATATCTCAGGGCCACTTGGTGCTAGGAACCCCAAATTTGGTGTGAAAACCCAGTGGAACTGGTACCACAGCAAATCTGGGGTTCCTAGCACCAAGTGGCCCTGAGATACGGGGCCCCAAAATCGGTTCGGAAAATGTCATTCTCTGCTGCAGAAAAGTGCTTGACATTTTCTGAACCAATTTTTGGGGCGCTGTATCTCGGGGCCACTTGGTGCTAGAAATTTCAACTTTGGATATTTTATGGTGCTTGTTCCACTGGGTTTGCACACCAAATTTGGGGTTCCTAGCTCTAAGTGGCCTCGAGATACGGGGCCCCAAAGTCAGTCAACTGTGTCCATCTGCAGCAATGTCATTTCGGGACACTTTCGGTTCAGAGACCCCAAATTTTGGCTGCAGCTAGGGGGCATCTAGGAACACTTAACTACCGAGTTTGAAGTTCGGGGGACCTATGGCTGCAAATGGGCACAGTGAGGCATGCAAATGGGCACAGTGAGGCTGCAAATGGGCATTGTTGACCCTCTTTTCCACTTACAGTAGCTGTGCATTTCTCACCCTCGTCTTATACTCGGGTCAATAAGTTTTTCCCATTTTTTTGTGGTAAATTAGGGCCTCGACTTATACTTGGAACGACTTATACTCGAGTATATACGGTATGTTGTATTCGAACTGTGTCTATTTTATAGATTAGTTCTCCTGAAGAAACGGTCACCGCAAAACTGGCAGAGAACCAAATCAATTTTGAGAATTACTTCAGCAGATACTTTTCGGGAGTACCCTGAGCATTTGCTCTTTGAAATACAATTTCTTCCTAATTGTTGTTTTAATGTACCCTCTATGTCATTTTCATGTAATAAATCTTTTTTTTATATTATTCATCTTGTCTGTTATTAGTACAGAGATAGTCCATCACATTTTTTAAGTCTGGGATTAGATTTATGGCCAGCTTCAGCAACTGCTCCATCTTCCCACCCTCATACACTGTTCCCTATGTGAATGGGTATTGGGTACATTGTACCCCTACTTATTCACCAAAAAAAGAAGTGTAGTGTGACAAAAGACAATAGCCAGTTTTTGACAATTTCTTTATTAAAAATGTCTTCTTCTTCCCCGATTTTTCTTCTTGTCTTCTCCTTCTTCCTTCAGTCTTCCTCCAGCTTCTTCTTGCCCTGCATTTTCTCCTTCTTCCTTCGGTCTTCCTCTAGCTCCTTCTTCCCCTGCTTCTTCTTCCAGTCTTCTTTTTCCTCCACCGCTGCTCCCGCCACCGACATGCTGAACATGAAAATAATGACCCTCCTTGGACGCAGCGGCCAGCTGATCTGTCCGCTTCCATAACGCAAATTTTATATATAGCTATGGCGCATGGCCACTGGATGACATCAGCCAGAGACCCCACCCCCTTGTGACATCATGGCCCCATAATGCCGAGCGGAGAAGTCACAAGGGGCAAGGTCTCGGAATTACATCATCTGCCCGATCACAGCATCGGAGGAGGTTTCTTTTTTAAATCTTCAGCGGGAGTGGCGGCGGCCACAGTGGTATCACGTACCTGGTGCTGGAGGCCAATGGAGAGAGGGCTTTCCTTGTGCCTAAGTTCCAGACTCCCCTGAAAGTGACAACAGGAGGATTCAGGCACAAAGTAGCACAGGTCACCAGTGATGTTGTTTGCAGAGGAACTCAGAAGGGTTTCCGATGTGCTAAATAGTGGCTGCAGACAGGTGGTGCCTGTGAGATGTGGCAGGTCTGAAGTAGCACTGAAATAATGGGAAGTCAGTTCAAGCCAGAGTTCGGAGCCAGGAGGATAACAGAGTAGGCAGTGTCAGCGGGGAAGCCAAAGTCAGACACAGGAGACAGTAGAGAATATCCGTGGACAAGAAGAGGTCAGGTCAGGAGACAGGCAGGAGAATAGTCAAGGATAAGCTGGGTTGGTAGTAAAGGATTTTCAGGAACAAGGATCACAGGAACACGGTACAAACTGAAGATCAATCAACAGCTTTGAACACTAATACACTTCCTTATAAAGACCCATGCGACGTGCTGGAAGAGATGCTGCGTCCTAGAGCCCTTCTCCTGCTGTTGGTTGCTGTGGATAAAGAAGACTGGAGGATGAAGCGGGGGAGGAAGAAGACCGGAGGATGATGCGGGGGAAGAAGAAGCTGGAGGAAGCAGGAGAAGACCCAAGGAAGACCGGAGGAAGATGGAGGAAGAAGCAGGGGGAAGAAGAGATTTTTAATAAAGGAATTGTCAAAACCGGCTATTGTCTTTCACTACTTTTTTTGGTGAATGGGTAGGGGTACAATGTACCCCTACCCATTCACATAGGGGGGCGGGATCTGGGGGCCCCCTTTTTAAAGGAGGCTTCCAGATTCCGATAAGCCCCCCACCCATAGACCCCCCACAACCACTGGGCAAAGGTTGTGGGGATGATGCATTTGTCCCCATCAACATGGGATAAGGTGCTTTGGGGGGACCCCAAAGCACTGCCCCCATGTTGAGGGCAAGCGGCCTGGTATGGTTCAGTGGGGGGGGGCTCGCTGGCCCCCCCTCTCTCCTGGCCTGCCATGGCTGCTTGCTCGGATGAGGGTCTGGTATGAATTTTGGGGAGGACCCTACGTCAAGTTTTTTTTACATTATGGCATGGAGTTCCCCTTAATGTCCATATCAGACTCAAAGGGCCTGGTATGGACTCGGGGGAGGGGGGAACACGCCATTTTTTTCTTGATTTTTAATCTTTATTGCTGGGAGCTGGCAATACATTCCAGCCGCAAGCAATTTTAAATTACATTTTTTCCTTTATAAGTATCAATCGGCCAGATCTGCTACTTCACAGGCAGACTAAGAGGACCCCCCAGGCAGGATATTTAGAGGAATTTTTCATTTTTATTGTTTCACTGTAAGCATAATTAAAATCACTGCTCCTGAAAAAAATGGTTGTTTAAAAAAAAAAAAGGAATTGATACATGTCCCCTGGGGCAGTACCCGGGTCCCCATACACTTTTTATGGCAAAGAACTTGCATACAAGCCTTCAATGAGAACTATGGATTTTGCAGGTCCAGCCCCATTGACTTCCACTATTCCTGCAGATGCGATCTGACAGTCATGTTCGCCGGCAATAATGCGATTTGCCATTTGCATGTATGCCCAGTGTCTGAGAGTTGAAGTCCTAATTGGCCTTAATTGAACACTCTTATCCGGAACTGCAGAATCATCTACCGGCGCTATAGTAAATGACCTCCTTACTATTTCTTAGTTTAACACACGGAGGACAATAACATAAACATTCCCTAGTAAACTATTTGTTAAAATTCTCACTCCAGCATTTACAGTTTACAACTTTCAATGTCGCTGGCTCCTACTCTCTCAGTGGTGCTTCCCAGAACTTCTGTTCTTCACAGGAAAGAGTTAACAATGAACGGTGAAGTCTTGAGTCAGTGGGGTTGATTTACTAGAACTGGAGAGTACAAAATCTGGTGCATCTCTGGTGCAGCTTTTTGTCAAAGCTTGATAGAACAAGCTAAAGTTAGAAGCTGATTGGCCACCATGCACAGCTGCACCAGCTTTTGCACTCTCTAGTTTTAGTAAATCAACCCCAGTCTGTTAGCTCGGAGAAGGGAGGAGTGTCTTGCAAAACTAGGCTTGTGGGCTGTGTAGCTCTATTGATCCACAAATCTAGCCCCTTCAGACAAGGGTTGCTCAACAGGACAATGCAAGAGAAAAGAGCCACACTGATACAAGAAACCTAGTAATGGCACCAGCTAAAACATGAACATAGACAAGAATGCATTATTTATCTCATGGTATATGTAGATGATGTTTTAGGAATGTACAAAACAACAATGAGGGAAACTCTGCACTGGCCCATAAGTTAAAGTATGTGTATGCCTTCATTCACAGACCTTCCGTTTAAAACAGAGTAATACACAACCACATCAAATAAGGTATAACCAAGTTTTTTTAAAAAAAAGTAAGGAATATTTATTACAATTAGGCACCCAGAGCATAATGTTCTAAAATCTGTTATGATTAGACTTAGGATAGAAAATACTGTAATAGCAACAACCTGACTCCACAACTCTGTACCTGATCATTATCTCTATGTAAACAATGATCACAACAAAAATTGACTGTCTTATTAAAGTTTAAAGTGTTAGCTCACCTTTACAGAGGAAATGTAAAGGTGAGCTAACTTCAGACATCCCCCATCCCCCATCCCCCACTGAACTGAACTTCTGCTAATGTTTTCCCCCTCCCTTGCCCTCCAACTAACCTTTTGAACCCCACCCCCCACACTTAAAAAAGTTAGTCTTGATTTTTTTTTCCTAGTCTAATTACGCCAGCTGTCTTTCTTCTTTTCTTCTAGTGGCAACAGTGGGTTATCATACCTTGTGGACTTGACAGTGCTCTTGTACATGAGAGCCACTCCATCCAGAAATAAAGCTCATAAAAAGTTGGTTGAATGACACTGGTCATCATACAGTCTAGAAGACTGGTGACAACTAGTGGAAGACAGAATGAAATGGGGGCAGCACCAGATTAGAGTTCTGGTTAAAATTCTTTGTCAGAATGCAATATACAAATAGCTCTGAATACTGGGGTCCTACATTTGAAACATGAGATTTTATTCAATAAAATAAAGAGTAATATGCAGTTTACAATAACCCAAAGAATTAATCACAAATCATCTCTCACTGACCAGATACCACTAAATTGGAATCTAAATGGTTTTGGTACTTTGCAGCACTTACAAATCATTATTGCTCCTTGCCCATCCATGTTAAATAAGCCCCCTTTCACAATGTACTTACTAGCTTTGCCAGCATTCTAATTTTATTAGTACAGTTTAATGTGTGCTTCTATTAATCACAACAGCAAAATATTTTCTCTCTGCTATTATAATTGTATAGTTAAGGCTGAAAGCCAAGCATGAGCTTTGTTTTTGGGTGAGTGTCACATGGTGCTGTTTTTTGACAGTGAACTTCTGATTCTCATATTCAAAATGGTTTTGATGTTTCAGTATCTCCTGTCAGTTTCCAGAACAATTTTAATGATTTTTTTGTTGACTTTTTTTAAATGTATGAATTAGAAATACATTTTGTATCCTATAGAGATTCTAAATGATTTTCATGCTTTTTCACTCATCCTAAATAAAGTAATCAATTGCTAGTATAACCTAGCTGTATGTTGCTATGTCAACAACTATTGGGCCAATAGTCTGAAACAGTTTTAATTACATATTCTCAAAGTGTGTTAAAGAAAGGGTATGCCATAATTAGTATGTTAATTTCCAGGCCCAGGTAACAGTGTGTAGATTTTTAAAAATAAGGGTCTAAATCTGTCATGGTTCATCCACTCATTTATTTCAGTTACCTTCATGTAAATCAGAGTAATCTGTGTTGAGTCTTGATTCAATTAATGTGGCTCTTTAACTTTGAATCATACTGTAGGCTCAATGTTTTTGGACAATAAACATATTGAGGGATTTAAGTAGAAGACGAGTACTAAAACCCTATAGAATAGGATCAAGAAGGTGAATAGTAGGAATCCTAATGCCATCGAGTGGATTGGTCCTTCCCAGTCTGGAAAGCTAGTAGTGCTTTCTTTCGTATTTTAGACAACTCTCTGTCACTTATGTGGTTTATATTTTTCCTTTTATTTAACTATATCAAAATGCTGTAAAAATAAATAAAAGTGATTTGAAGCATTGGTAGAAAAATATTAGGAACAAAACTAACATATTGCATGCAAGCTATAGCACCAAATTAAAAGGGATATATCATCCATTGACACTATGACCCAGAGTGGGCATAAGCATCCTTCAATAGTTCCTGCTGGCATTCTTAATGGCAAGCAGTTGCTTACCAAGTTCTACATATTTTCACTGATGCATTTCTTGAATCCCTTCATCCCACAGCTCTTTGGATCTTTCTTTCAATAGTCTTTCTCCAGTTTCATTTAATAGAAGTTTCTTGCAACATAAGTTTTCATCTAGACAGATGAACAGTCCGCATAAGCAGGTTTAACTTTAAAAGGTTTACAACACCAAAGTCAACTGGTAGATTTCATGGCTGATTTCAAGATGCTTTTCTTTTTGCTATTCTTCTCCTTCAAAATATTGAACCATAATTTTTGGAAAACACTCCACTTAAAGCACCTAAGCCTAAGTTCATCGTATTTTCAAAGTCCAGAGGTCTAATGCCCTGTACATACGATAGGATTTTCCAATGGAAAATGTGTGATAGGACCATGTTGTCAGAAATTCCGACCGTGTGTAGGCTCCATCACACATTTTCCATAGGAATTTCCGACACACAAAGTTTGAGAGCTTGCTATAAAATTTTCTGACAACAAAATCAGTTGTCGGAAATTCCAATCGTGTGTACACAAATTCGACGCATAAAGTGCCACGCATGCTCAGAATAAATTAAGAGACAAAAGCTATTGGCTACTGCCCCGTTTATAGTCCCAACGTACGTGTTTTACGTCACCGCGTTCAGAACGATCGGATTTTCCGACAACTTTGTGTGACCGTGTGTATGCAAGACAAGTTTGAGCCAACATCCTTCGTAAAAAAATCCACGGATTTTGTTGTCGGAATGTCTGATCAATGTCCGACCGTGTGTACGGGGCACTAGTGCCATATGTAAGCACCAACCAGATTAGGATGTTATGTGGCACAGCCTTGGAAATTCTAGACAAAAGACTAGGTTTCATATGGTACATAAGACCGTCAATGGGTCCTAGTGAATAAAGTCAACAGAGCCTTACTGTCTGTGGTTTTGTTATTTTCTTTGTTAACCATAGATCCTGAATGCTTAAAGGTGTTGATTCTGCAATGTATATATGTCAATATTGATCATACTGTCCAACCCCTTCAACTGTTCCTGTGGACTGTCTTCTGATTTTGTTCTCCTCTCTACTGGTAATCTTTTCAGAGGTACTATGTACCGCATACTCTTTCAGATGGGGAGCCCCCTTGTTATGAGGGGGATTAAAGATTCTAATAAGCCCCCACTTGCAGACCCCACAACCACCGGCCAAGGTTGTAGGCATGTGGTCTCCTAGTATGATTCAGGAGGTGGAGCCCACATGCTAATCGCCCCCCCTTTCCTGGCCAGCCAGGCTGAAAGCTTGGTTTAACCTCCCTGGCGGTATGATTATTTCATATTTTTGATGCTAAAAGTGGTACCATTATTTTCCATGGAAATTTGGTGTTTTATATTGTAGGTCTGTAATTCTTAGGAATAACTCACTTAAATCTGTCCAAACAAGAGTCTAGTAGACATCTCGGGTATGATAAAGTTTGAAACACAAAATCATAAATAATTATACCAAATAATAATATAATAATAATAATAAAAAAATTTGATAATGTAATCAAATCAAAAACCCTAAAATTTGCTCAGTTGCAGAATTGTCACTGTCATTACTTTTCAGTGTTTGATGACAGATCTCCCCACAAATCACTATCGATCAATTCGGCGAGTGATTCTAATTTATTATCGCTGTTTTCTAGCTGGTCTAAACCCCTTTTGATGTAAAGGGATGGTTTTGGTTGCTATGGACAATCTCCAGTTTCCAGGCAGAAAGAACAGTTTTTATAATATAAAACTGCATGCAGGGCACTGGAGAAACCACTAGGGACAAAAGGGAGGGGAAACAATTTCATACAGTAATGTAATCTGCAAGATTACAGTATACTGTATGTATTGTGTGTGTTTCTCTTTTTGAATTTGGCGCCGTTCTCCATCCCCGTGCGTCGCAACGCTCGCAGTGAACAGAGCTCAGCTCCATGATGAATCGAGCAGAGGACGAACCGCTCACACTGTGGGGAAACATCCTGGATCCTGCGATGCGATCCCGAGTCTGGCTCAGGGTTACCGCTTTTGGTTCTGAAATTTCACCCCAAGCCAGACTCAGGAATATCGCCAGGGAGGTTAAGAGTCTGATATGGAATTTTAGAGGGACCTCATACATATTTTTTTGTGTGTGTGGAATCCCCCTTAAAATAAATGCAAGACCCAACGAGTCTTATCTATGCTATTTTGATTCTTGCTGTAGGATGTGCCACAAAACAAATTGACATTTACAAAGAAACAAATAGCACAGTTTAAATTGCCAACAAACTTAATTGCTGGATTATAAAAAAGAATAAAACACAAACCTCTACAAAAGTCCCCCAAAATATATAACAGACCCTCAGGGGGACCTTTGGGGTCTATGTGCTGTTTTTTTTTTCTTTAAAAAAAAAAAAAGAAGCCAGGAGAGTTATATCATTTGTTCGAAATTTAAAACTCTTTTTTTCCTTTGTAGTTGCCAGTGCTTTAAAAAAAATCACTGTTTCCAGCTTCATGAAATCTTTTTAAAAAAAGTTTGTCCGCAGGGCATTGCCAACCCCCTCTACTATTTTTTGACACCACCTTGCCTTTTAGCCCAGAACATTCTAAATTTGACAGATTTGGCTCACATTGACTTCAGTGAGGTTCAGGTTAGGAATCCAAACTTCTTTGAAGTTTGCTGAACCCTGCTTGAACCAAACCAAGGGCATTTTGGCTTATCACTATTTATAATGTGTTCACCAAGGAGTCACCTATAAACAGACCCTTTTAAACATTTTAAATCATTGTGTACACTGTGTAGCATGCCCATAAGTGTTGGCTGTAATATTTATGTGGGCACAGCCCCTACCTGAATTTGCTGACAACTGTAAATGATCATCAACTTTATACAGCATGCTAAAAAAAGCCCAATAGTTAAAGAAAACAGCAACAGTTGGAATCACAAGTTTTCCATTACAGCACCAATAACTGTAATTTACCAGTTCACTTACCCTGCCTTGCTAAACTAACTGTAATATATAGTAAGTCCCAAACTTGTCCATTGTGAGCCCATGAGTCTGTGGAACAACTTTCTTTCCAAAGTAACAAAGTAGTAACTGATTTGCTGTTACTTTAAGATACTACACACTGAAAGAAATACGGGGTATGCAGTCTTTCAGTATGTTTTGCTGTGACAGGTGAGCTTTTTTAAAATCAGTTCACTTATCCAACAGACACTACTGTAAAGCAACTGTCTATCTTCGTAAGGGATGCAAACAATATAGCCCATGAGGTCCCCCTTAAAATTTATACTAGCCCTTTATCTAGGCATGCAGGTTGGGTGGTCAGAAACCAGGGGCATTGAGCGTGTAGTATATACCATACCAAAGCCACATGCCTTCAACAGTAGGGGGGTACCTTACCAACAGAGATCTATCTGGAGAGCTGTCATTTAGTGGTGGTAGTGGTGGCAGCCACAAAATCACAGATCCTGGGAGGTTGCCATTTGTAAACAAACCACTTAGGTCTGCACTGCCAATAGCATTATTTAATTCTTTTTCAAGTCTTTTAACCGCTTGCCGACCAGCGCACGCTCATTGTATGTTGGCAGAATGGCACTGGCAGGCAAAGGGGCATACAGGTACGTCTCCTTTAAGAAGCGGTATCGCGAGCCCGCCTCGGTCTCCGTAACCATGGGTCCCGTGGACTCGATGTCCACTGGGTGCTCGCTATTGTGTCACGGAGAGGAAGAACGGGGAGATGCTTTTGTAAACAAAGCATTTCCCCATTCTGCCTAGTGACAGGACAGTGATTTACTGCTCTCTGTCATCAAGAGCTGTGATCACTGTCCTGTGTGCTGATGTCCAGCCCCCTCACAGTTAGAATCACCCCCTAGGACACACTTAACCCCTTCACTGCCCCCTAGTGGTTAACCCCTTCACTGCCAGTGTCATTTACACAGTAATCAATGCTTTTTTATAGCAATGATTGCTGTATAAATGACAATGGTCCCAAAATAGTGTCAAAAATGTCTGATGTATCTGCCATAATGTTGCAGTCCCGATAAAAATTGTAGATCACTGCCATTACTAATAAAAAAAAATAATAATAAAAACGCCATAAAACTATTCCCTATTTTGTAGATGCTATAAATTTTGCGCAAACCAATAAATATACGCTTATTGCGATTTTGCGCAAACTAAACGCAATTTTTTTAAAAATTTTGGTTCGGGGTTCCCCTTAATATTCATACCAGACCCAAATGGACTTGGGGGAACCCATGCTCTTTTTTTCAATGAGTTTTATCTATATTGCCGAGACGCAACAATTCATTACAGCCGCAATCAGTTTTCAATGACAATTTTTCCTTCAGAAATGTCATTGTGCTGCGGTACTGTTCTAAACACAGGAAAAATGTGCCACTTTACAGGCATACTATAGACACCCCCTAGGCATGATATTTAAAGGAATATTTCATTTTAATTGTTTCACTTTAAGCATTAAAAAAATCACTGCTCCCAAAAAAAGTCAGTTTTAAAAAAAAAATTACATTTATACATGTCCCCTGGGGCAGAACCCAGGTCCCCAAAGACTTTTTATGACATTAACTTGCATATAAGCCTTTAAAAGCACTTTTTATTTTTCATGTTTGTGTCCCATAGACTTTAAAGGTGTTCATGTGTTCTTCCGAATATTTTGCCTGTTCGGTATGTTCTGGTGCGAACCAAACCGGGCGGTGTTCGGCTCATCCCTAGTTTGAACACCGTTTTCATATGTGGGCGCTACTCACATATGCATTCGCTTCTGCACGGCGGGACGGGCAAGTTTAACATTTTTTTCTTATTATTTATTTTACCATTGATTTTATATTTTTGCACTGTTCTTTTTAAAAAAAATGTGTCACTTTTATTCCTATTACAAGTAATGTAAACATCCCTTGTAATAGAAAAAAAACACTTGTCTCCATACCACACACGGAAGAGAACCCGATCACCACCAATGGCACCGGTAAGCAGCAGAGGGCATTGGAGAGTGGCAGGAGGGGGGCCTCTCTTGCCGCTGATAAAAGAGATTTTGCCACAGAGACCACTATTATCAGAAACTGGACTGCCCGCTGAAGAAGAGGATACCAGGGTTATGACATAACAAAAATATCCCTCTTCAAACAGCCGATGTATATTGGTGTGCGGCGGTCAGGAAGTGGGTAAAAAGTAACCCAGCTGTTGACCCTCCTGAAGAAACCTGAGATGTATGACATAATTTGCCTAGGTAAGAAACTGGGAAGAAAGAGAGAAAGAAAGAAAGAAAAAAAAGAAAAAAGAAAAAAAAGATTAAAACAAGTAAAAATTATATACTTTACTATCTATTCACGAATTCTAGTAGCACAAGGACTAAAAAAATCAATGTTTATTGAGAGAGTGAAGTTCCACTTTAACCACTTTAGCCCCGGAAGGATTTACCCCCTTCCTGACCAGAGCACTTTTTGCAATTTGGCACTGCGTCGCTTTAACTGCTAATTGCATGGTCATGCAATGCTGTACCCAAACGAAATTTGCGTCCTTTTCTCCCCACAAATAGAGCTTTCTTTCGATGGTATTTGATCACCTCTGCCGTTTTTATTTTTTGCGCTATACACAGAAAAAGACCGAAAATTTAAAAAAAATGATATTTTCTACTTTTTGTTCTAAAAAAAATCCAATAAACTCAATTTTAGTCATACATTTAGGCCAAAATGTATTCGGCCACATGTCTTTGGTAAAAAAAATGTCAATAAGTATATATTTATTGGTTTGCGCAAAAGTTATAGCGCCTACAAACTAGGGTACATTTTCTGGAATTTACACAGCCTTTAATTTATGACTTATAAACCAAGTGGACTGCGCTAGCAACTAAATGTGTAAAAATATAAACAAAAAAACACCACAAGTGTTAGTGAAGTGGCACGTGAGTATAGATATGGATGTGTCAGAGAAACTGGACCTGCAGCTCATGCATCTGAGCCAACACTCAGTGTACGTGCACTAAGCTGCAACACCAGAGCTCCAAGACCCTCCACAGAAACAATATCTATTAGTGTAAAAATGGCAGGATCATGGGACGATGCACTACTTGAACAGATGCATCTAACAAACCTCAGAATTAGCAAATTGGCATACAATGGTATAAACAAAAATAAAAATATAAATGTATAAATATAGCATTTGTGCAAAAAATAGGATAGCATAGAGCAAGACCACTCAGCACATTCCAGATAGCACAAAGAGACCATAGAATGTCATCTACAATATAAATACTCCTTCATGGGGCAAACAATAAAATAATAAACGGGCTTCCAACTTTTTCATCTTTTCCAACAACCAGGGCAACATCCTGTTTACGTTTTCTCGGCCTGTACCAGTGACATCACTTCCTGGCGGTGGAACGCACGCCATGAGCGGCGAACCGACCGTAATATCTGAATGCCTGCTTTCCTCATCGGTCCCGTGAGTAGCGCATTTATGCGCAGGTGACCTTTGGTTTTAAAAGGTTTTATGCTATATACTTCTCTTCTCTCCTTCGGTGGAACGTGTGCTTCTATGGCTTTATGAGCAATCCTTTTTACATCACTACACCATTGGCCCTGGTTGTTGGAAAAGATGAAAAAGTTGGAAGCCCGTTTATTATTTTATTGTTTGCCCCATGAAGGAGTATTTATATTGTAGATGACATTCTATGGTCTCTTTGTGCTATCTGGAATGTGCTGAGTGGTCTTGCTCTATGCTATCCTATTTTTTGCACAAATGCTATATTTATACATTTATATTTTTATTTTTGTTTATACCATTGTATGCCAATTTGCTAATTCTGAGGTTTGTTAGATGCATCTGTTCAAGTAGTGCATCGTCCCATGATCCTGCCATTTTTACACTAATAGATATTGTTTCTGTGGAGGGTCTTGGAGCTCTGGTGTTGCAGCTTAGTGCACGTACACTGAGTGTTGGCTCAGATGCATGAGCTGCAGGTCCAGTTTCTCTGACACATCCATATCTATACTCACGTGCCACTTCACTAACACTTGTGGTGTTTTTTTGTTTATATTTTTACACATTTAGTTGCTAGCGCAGTCCACTTGGTTTATATATCTTCAAAGTACAGTACTTTCACTCTGCTGCTGCAACAAAGTTCCAATTTCTTTTCTTTTTTGGTTTCACAAAAGAATCTGTTTGATACCACATATTTGCAAGCGCTGTATTGTATGATTTTATATTTTAATTTTTATTTTTAATTTATGACTGACTATGTCGTTTCTTGAGGTGCTAAAATGGCAGGGCAGTACAAAACTCCCACAAATGACCCCATTTTGGAAAGTAGACACCCCAAGGAAATTGCTGAGAGGCATGTGGAGCCCATTGAATATTCAATTTTTTTTTGTCCCAAGTGATTAAATAATGACAAAAAAAAAAAAATTACAAAAAGTTGTCACTAAATGATATATTGCTCACACAGGCCATGGGCATATGTGGAATTGCACCCCAAAATACATTTAGCTGCTTCTCCTGAGTATGGGGATACCACATGTGTGGGACTTTTTGGGGGCCTAGCCGCATACGGGGCCCCGAAAACCGATCACTGCCTTCAGGATTTCTAAGGGCGTAAATTTTTGATTTTACTCCTCACTACCTATCACAGTTTTGAAGGCCATAAAATGCCCAGGTGGCACAAAACACCCCCAAATGACCCCATTTTGGAAAGTAGACACCCCAAGCTATTTGCTGAGAGGCATGTTGAGTCCATGGAATATTTTATATTTTGACACAAGTTGCGGGAAAGTGACAATTTTTTTTTTTTTGCACAAAGTTGTCACTAAATGATATATTGCTCACACAGGCCATGGGCATATGTGGAATTGCACCCCAAAATACATTTAGCTGCTTCTCCTGAGTATGGGGATACCACATGTGTGGGACTTTTTAGGAGCCTAGCCGTGTACGGGGCCCGGAAAACCAATCACCGCCTTCATGATTTCTAAGGGTGTACATTTTTGATTTCACTCTTCACTGCCTATCACAGTTTCGGAGGCCATGGAATGCCCAGGTGGCACAACCCCCCCCCAAATGACCCCATTTTGGAAAGTAGACTCCCCAAGCTATTTGCTGAGAGGCATGGTGAGTATTTTGCAGCTCTCATTTGTTTTTGAAAATGAAGAAAGACAAGAAAAAAAATGTTTTTTTTCTTTTTTTAATTTTCAAAACTTTGTGACAAAAAGTGAGGTCTGCAAAATACTCACTATACCACTCAGCAAATAGCTTGGAGTGTCTACTTTCCAAAATGGGGTCATTTGGGGGGGTTTGTGCCACCTGGGCATTCCATGGCCTCCGAAACTGTGATAGGCAGTGAAGAGTGAAATCAAAAATGTACGCCCTTAGAAAGCCTGAAGGCGGTGCTTGGTTTTCGGGGCCCCGTACGCGGCTAGGCTCCCAAAAAGTCCCACACATGTGGTATCCCCGTACTCAGGAGAAGCAACAGAATGTATTTTGGGGTGTAATTTCACATATTCCCATGGCATGTTTGAGCAATATATCATTTAGTGACAACTTTGTGCAAAAAAAAAAAAAAAAAATTTGTCTCTTTCCCGCAACTTGTGTCACAATATAAAATATTCCATGGACTCGACATGCCTCCCAGCAAATAGCTTGGGGTGTCTACATTCCAAAATGGGGTCATTTGGGGGGGTTTTGAACTGTCTTGGCATTTTATGCACAACATTTAGAAGCTTATGTCACACATCACCCACTCTTCTAACCACTTGAAGACAAAGCCCTTTCTGACACTTTTTGATTACATGAAAAAATAATTTTTTTTTGCAAGAAAATTACTTTGAACCCCCAAACATTATATATTTTTTAAAGCAAATGCCCTACAGATTAAAATGGTGGGTGTTTCATTTTTTTTTTCACACAGTATTTGCGCAGCGATTTTTCAAACGCATTTTTTGGGGAAAAAACACACTTTTTAAAATTTTAATGCACTAAAACACACTATATTGCCCAAATGTTTGATGAAATAAAAAAGATGATCTTAGGCCGAGTACATACCAAACATGACATGCTTTAAAATTGCGCACAAATGTGCAGTGGCAACAAAATAAATACATTTTTAAAAGCATTTAAAAGCCTTTACAGGTTACCACTTTAGATTTACAGAGGAGGTCTACTGCTAAAATTACTGCCCTCGATCTGACCGTCGCGGTGATACCTCACATGCATGGTGCAATTGCTGTTTACATTTGACGCCAGACCGACGCTTGCGTTCGCCTTAGCGCGAGAGCAGGGGGGACAGGGGTGCTTTTTTTTTTTTCTTTATTCTTTTTTTGCTTTTTTATCTTATTTTTAAACTGTTCCTTTCATTTTTTTTTTAAATCATTTTTATTGTTATCTCAATAAAGGTAGCAATAGGTAGTGACAGGTACTCTTTTTAGAAAAAAATTGGGGTCTATTAGACCCTAGATTTCTCCTCTGCCCTCAAAGCATCTGACCACGCCAAGATCAGTGTGATGAAATGCTTTCCCAATTTCCCAATGGTGCTATTTACATCTGGCAAAATCGAAGTCATAAAATGCTCGTAGCTTCCGGTTTCTTAGGCCATAGAGATGTTTGGAGCCACTCTGGTCTCTGATCACCTCTATGGTCAGCTGGCTGAATCACCGGCTGCATTCTCAGGTTCCCTGTTGAGACAGGAGAGCCAGAGAAAAACACGGAAGACGGTGGGGGGGGGCATTCTCTTCCATTGCTTGTAAAAGCAGTCTAGAGGCTAATTAGCCACTAGGATTGCTTTCACATGAAAGCCGACCGCTGGCTGAAAAGAATGATACCAAGATGATACCTAAACCTGCAAGCATCATTCTGGTATAACCACTCAAAGTCGTGAATGGCGTACCTGAAGACAAAAAAATGGTTAACAATAAAGCACAGTAAACGGTAAAGTATAAAACATTGCATACCTGAAAAGCAAACATGATAAAACATAATAACAATAAAACATTGCAGAATAGAATACAGTAAAAAAGAGCAGAACAATAAAGAGAATAGAGAGAGAGAGAGAACAATAAAACGACAACTATTATTTTTTATTTTATATTTTTGTTTGTGTTTTTTTTTTTTTTTTTTACACTTTTTTTGTAACTGTAACTTTTATAACTGTAACCAGTTCCAGGTTCGGGTCTCTGAAAATGCGATGGCATCTTGAGAGACCCAGTGAAAGTGTGTCCTAGTCTGTGTAATGCTGTACCCTACGCTAATACTCAACTAGTGAATGGTAGCGTTCAAAACATTCACCAATGCAAAGACCAGGATTGTCAGGACAGGAGGGACAATAATAGCGGGTGTCACGGCTATATCCGCGCTTGCTGCAGACACAACATCTTTTTTGGGGGGGTTCGTTGGGTAGGGGTACTCGGGAGGACATAAAAATGCCTCTCATGCAGCCGACTGCATTTGGTTGGGGATGTGAATGGGGGAAGTACGGGCGCTGCAGAAGTGGTGGGTTCCCAATTAGGATTTGGAAATGCAGCAGGAAGGGCACTATGGGCACGACGGGCCTGTTTGTCTTCTTCTTGGTGGCAGCGGGACACTACTTGTGCTTGCCACCTCACAAGCTTGAACTGCACTTATGGGACTCGCCACATCACCAAGTGTTACTGCAGTGCTGGTTTGACTTCGACCGGGGTGTACTAGGCCGCTGGTGCTTGCCAGTTCACCAAAACGCTACCAAAAAAACTGTTAGCGATCGCAGGGATCAGGCCTGACTCTGCGAATGCTGCAGTTATGCGTTTAGTGTTTTGTAAGTGACAGTGATCGATCGATACTGCACTTGGGTGGGCTGGGCTGGGCCGGGCGGAGGGGCAAAACGCAGGTGCTAGCAGGTATCTGGGCTGATCCCGCTAACACTGCGTTTTTGGGAACCCTAAACTGCTGGGGACGCTAGTATAGATCTGATCGGATCAGATATTGATCCGTTCAGATACTATACCACTAAGGGAGGCGTACGGTGCGTGCGTGGGTGTTAGCCGTACTGGCACTAATCTGACGCTGCCTGGGGCTGGTGCTTGCCAGTTCACCAAAACGCTACCAAAAAAACTGTTAGCGATCGCAGGGATCAGGCCTGACTCTGCGAACGCTGCAGTTATGAGTTTAGTGTTTTGTAAGTGACAGTGATCGATCGATACTGCACTTGGGTGGGCTGGGCCGGGCGGAGGGGCAAAACACAGGTGCTAGCAGGTATCTGGGCTGATCCCGCTAACACTGCGTTTTTGGGAACCCTAAACTGCTAGGGACGCTAGTATAGATCTGATCGGATCAGATATTGATCAGTTTAGATACTATACCACTAAGGGAGGCGTATGCTGCATGCGTGGGTGTTAGCGGTACTGGCGCTAATCTGACGCTGCCTGGGGCGACGCATATCACCGCCGGGCGATCAGGGGGCTAAACCTTTATTCGGTAATAAACGGCGGATGCCCTGACACTATAAAAAATAAACTAACTAACCAGCGTCACCCGCAACGGTTATACGGTGATCAGTGGTGAAAGGGTTAACTAGGGGGCAATCAAGGGGTTTAAACATTTATTAGATAGTATATGGGGGACCCTGTCGCTATAAAACGTTGACGGCAAACCTAAATATTTACGTCCCTAACTAGCGTCACCAGCGACACTAATACAGCGATCAGAAAAATGATCGCTTAGTGACACTGGCGACAGGGGGTGATCAAGGGGTTAAAACTTTATTAGGGGGGGTTAGGGGGGTATCCTAGACCTAAAGGGGGCTAACAGTAACTGTCCTACCACTTCTAACTGTCACAAACTGACACCAATACAGTAATCAGTAAAAAAAAAAAAACTGCTTGGTGTCAGTTTGTGACGGGGGGGGGGTTGATTGGGGGGGGGATCGGGGTGTTTTGTGTGCCTGGCATGTTCTACTGTGTGTGTGTGTGTTGTGCACTCACATTCCAGTCTTCTCTCCTCGGCGCCGGAATGGAAAATACAGAGCCGAGGAGAGATGACATCATTTCCTCTGCCTCTGTGTACAATACAGAGGCAGGGAAATGATCCCATTGGCTGGGAGCAATCGCGAGGGGGGGGCACGAATGGATGGCCTCCCCCTCACCACCGATTGCCGGGGGGGATTTGCCGACTGCTGCAGGCTCCGGGGGGGTCCGATCGGACCCCCCACCCATGGGCAGGCAAGGACGTACCTGTAAGCCCTTTTGCCTGCCCGTGCCGCTCTGCCGACGTACATCGTCGTGCGGCGGTCGGCAACTGGTTAAGGATAGCGGGTGCTGCAGCAACAGCCAGCTGAAGACTGGAAAACATCACAGATCAATGTACATATTTGTCAGTACACCACAGATCTTCAAATATTGTCCAAAGGTTTTATTGAAAAGTGATCACATCACTTGCGGGTCCTCTTTCGGTTTCTTTGGGTTTCACTCTTTCGTTGTAATGTGATGACTTTGCTTTGGATGTTAGTTGAAGATTCATGTTGTGCTGTCAATTGCATACATTGATCATCAATCATGATGACTCACCACCACCATTAGTCACCACCTGATGGTGTTAACCAGTCAACATGACAACGCATTGTCCAATGATATTTACTCTTTGCACTCCAGCTCCAAAATGACAAAGCCCTGATTGGTTGATTTATGTAAACAAACTGGCAGAGCATCCTGGGTGACACCATTGACAAATATGGTTGTAACCATATCAGGTCAGTGATATCACCCAGGATACTCAGCTGATTCGTTTACAAACTTCATCCAGTCCGGAGTCCATCTTTTTGTGAAGGTATTGCTACTGCTGCATAATGAGAAACATCAGCACAGGGTTTCTAGCAAGTGATGGCTAAATGGTCAAATGCAAGTTTGTCCTAATTTTCTCATATATACTGTGTGTATATATATATATATATATGTACAGGAACAGGTAGCTGAAGGTGTGGTAGTACTTTGTTGTGGCAAAATAATGCAGTGCAACATTACTGCATTATTGCAAGGTATCTGGGCCTCATATATGATACACTTGAAATGAATCTGTTGCGATATGTTGCATCACATGCAAATATATGATTCCAGTTATGTGAACAATATATAATGTACTACATAACAAGCGTAAGGCCTGTGCAATATTTTTTCTATTGAATGTTTTTTAACTTTAAAATATTTTTTATTTATTCAGAAATTCGAATATACAATCATGTATACAGAACAATAAACACTGGACTAGTAATATCATTTGTTCTAAGTAATATATGGGTAAAATAGATAAGAATAAAATAACAAACAAACAAAAATGAAAAAGAAGAAATATAGTATACTTCCATCTATGTAAACATGTCTAAAATATACAGGTAAGAATTCAACTCAATAATATCAATCTCAAAATATAAACCTTTCCTCACCCCAATGGGTTCAAGCTGTAAACAAAGTTTATTTAGTAAGCTCTTGCAATGTATAGGATAGAGGTAAGTTATTTTTGATATCCAAAAATTAAACAATTAAAGGTTACAGATTTTTAAATAATTGGAAGCTCTAGGGTGATCCATCCAAGCTTGCCATTTTTTTTTTATAACTAGTCATGTGAAAGTTTTTATAAGCTAACATCAGCTCATATTGTGCTTGTATATTACATAATTACATTGGATATGTTCGGAATATTAGGAGATTTCCATAAATTAGATATTGATAATCTAGCTGCTATAAGTATGTGGGCTACTATTGTTCTAAACATTTGTGGGTAAAAATCTAAATTTAATCCTAGGAGGGCCATACCTGGAGAGAGATCAAATAATATTCCAGTGAAATCCGCTAACAATTTAGAAATAGTGTTCCAAAAACGTTGTAAATTTTTGCAGCTCCACAGGGTGTGGAGTAGATTCCCTATGTGTTCATCTCCAGCATAAAGGTGAAGAAGAGGGGTACATTTTTGATAATCTATACCGAGTCAAATACCATCTATTTAGTAGTTTTTTGGAATTATCAAAATGTTTAGTACAGGATGATGCTTTTCTAGATGTTAGTAATGCCTTCCACCATTGTTCCACTGTAAAAACCTGTGATAAATTTTAAATTTTCCCATTTAATCATATGAGGGTTTTTGTACCCTATAGGATAATCGGAGAGGAGTTCATAAAATAGCGAGATTCCTCTTCTCTTCTGATCCTTATGGTTAGTTAAAAATTCCCATATAATTGTAGGAATTGCCATTTTATGATTTGGGTTGAAGTAATTTAATAGGGAACATCTCTCTATTTTACCTAGTACCATTGCTCTGTAACTTGGGGGCAAATCATTAAACATATAATAACCTTGAATATTCCATTCATGTATCTTAATGTGTATTTTACAATATTCCAAAATTTTCACCTGTAATTGTAATGATGTTTGTTTTTCCTCACTTTTAGTTTTGGGCAGGATATGTTTCCATGCCATCAAGGTGGCTATGATGCTGAGTAGGTTGGGAATAGTAATTTTCTTAAATAAATGAAAAGCCATAGATAACTCATACGTATCGTGTCCTAAAGTAAATTCTTTTTCAATGTTTACCCGTAATTTATCCTCCAAAGAGGTTAACCAATATTTCATTTGGTTCATTAAGGCCGCGTAGTAATAATTTCTTATATCTGGTAAGCCCATTTCACCTACTACCTTGGTGGATGTCAGTATCGAAAAAGTGTTACCATTTTAAACGCTGCTTTTTTTCCTACCCACGAGAGTTGTGTTTTTTTTTAATTTTTGTAGATCTTTGTGTATTATATCCACTAGTTCGGGAAAATTGGCACCATAAATTTTGGAGGAGGGGTAGGCAAGTTTAATTCCTAAATAGGATAAATAATTTTTCTCCCAATTAAAATCGTATTTCATACGCAAATTATATCAGTAATATCATTATGAAGGTTCATTGGTAGTACATGACATTTGTTTTGGTTGATCTTGTAGTAGGACACATTTCCATACAATTCCAATACCTTCTGAACAGTGGGTAATGAAGCCTCAGGATTAGTTAGTGATATTATAAAATTATCTGCAAATAATCCTATTTTGTGCTCGTATTTACCTATTTTGATTCCTGTTATGTTCGGGTTCATTTGTATGGATTCCGAAAGAGGTTCAATGGCCAATGGAAAATTAAGGGGAGAAAAGGGGCACCCTTGCCTAGTTCCATTAGTCAAATTCAATCTTTTTGATAGTATACCTGAGGTATAAAGCGTTGCTGAGGGTTGTGTATAAAGAGCCATTATGGCTGAATGTATAAATCCTTTAGATCCAAATTTTGTTAGTGATTTGGAGATAAAATCCCAATGCATCCTGTCGAATGCCTTTTCGGCATCAATAGTTAGGAAGAGAGAAGGCATTCGACTATTTTCTATTTGATTTATCAAGTTTAACATTCTTCTTGTACCATCTGGTGCCTGTCTTCCTTTTTACAAAACCTATTTGGTCGGGATTTATAAGATATGGTGTTATTTTTAGTAATCTGTTGGCCAACATTTTTGCTTATACTTTTAGATCTGTGTTTAATAGAGATATGGGTCTGTAAATGTGGGGATATATGGGGTCTTTCTCTGATTTCGGAATAGTAATAATTACTGCTTCTAGCATTTCCTTTGGGAATTGTCTGGTGTTTGCAAGTTGTACATTGTACTTAGATGTAGAACTAAGATATCTGCACAAGCATTATAGTATTCTGCAGATGGACCATCATTTCCTGGAGCTTTGTTTTTGGGTAGGGATTTAATTACGTACATCTTGTGATATAGGTGTTATGACTATTCAAGAGTAATGTTATCAATTTTAGGTAGATTTACTGACTTTAAAAAAAAAATCATTTATACTATCAGGTGTAGGTTGTTAAGTGTTTTTATCATCCTTAAGATTGTATAACGATTCGTAATAATCCGAGAACGAGTCTGCGATTTCTTGGGGATTATAGTGAGTTTTATGAGTTGCATGGTGAATTCTTTTCATTATTTTATTCTTGTTTTGTCGTTGGCGTAATTTCTTAGCTAAAAATTTACTGGCATTATTATTCTGAGAATAATAATGTAATTTAATTCTTTTAAGATATTTGTCCTGGTCTGGTTGTTTAGTTGTTGAGATAATTTGAAATCTTTGGGATTTTTTTGTGTACTTCTTCTAGGTTAGAAATGTCCTGCAGTAGTTTATTTACCAATGTTTGTTTCTTTTTTTCTCTAGCAGCTACTTGAATCATCATTCCCCTCATAAACGCTTTATGGGTACATCATATTATATATATATATATATATATATATTGTTCAAGGAATCATCGGTATTAAATGCAAAAAATTCTGAGGAAGAGGGAGGTGTCTGGTAATGGCGCCGTGCTGCACACCGTGAGGATCCCACGGTCTCTACCTCAGCCTCTGGGATGGAAGATAGGTCAATGAAGGAGCGTTAGCACCTCTCCCCCGTCCATCCCCCCCTATAGCGTCTGCTGCCTTGAATCCCTTCTACCTCCCTTGTTACTTCCCTGGATACATCACATTATAAGCTGGATGACTCTACCTGTCTGAAGAGAGCGAGTGCGAGAGCAAGAGAGACGGAGATCCCATGTCCCATCGGCGGTGGCTGAGGGCGTTGATTGCCTGTTTGCGACACTATCAGCGGCCGCCGGCTGCGGAGTGGTGCCGGGCTGCGTGGTGGCCACGAGAAGCACTCGGCGGTCAGAGGGTGAGCTGGTGAAGTGGAGTGAGAGGACGTCGGGCACCCCCGAGACCTGAGAGGCTCCGATTAGATTTGATTAGATATGGAAATACCCGATCAAACACACAGAAGAAGTAGCAGGATCGCAAAAGGCAAGTGCCGGTGGACGGACCATTTCCAAGTGTCTCCTAGTTTCTCTGAACCTTTGTGGACTGCTACGAGATAAGTATTGCTCTTAATTCCTTCTCTGATCGTGTCTTTAATAAGGGAGAGAAAAGTTTAGCAAGTGGCAAGGTGGGGAGTAAGAGCAAAGAATAAGAGAGAAAGGGAAAGAAGAAGAAAAAATATAAATAAAAAAAAAATAATAATAAAGGAGTAAATCAAGAATGTGCGGTTAAAGGAGAATGCAGGAAGAAGAAGTGTGAAGGCAGAAGGGAGAGGTGGAGGAGAAAATTGAAGAAGAAAGAAAAGGCAGAAAAAAGAGAAAATATAAAAAGATACAAGGAAATTGTTATCTTTGTAATCTTGTAACCAGGTAATATTAAAAGGGAAGAGTCCTTGGAGGAGAAGGGAAGGAAGGAAGGAGGAAAAGAGAGGGGGTTAATGGAGGACGTCTAACTGTGGTATACACATTTTGTTGTTATCTCACAATATACTATTAAATTTCATCGTTTGGTACTATGTAATGAAAGAGTGATTTTCCATCGAAAGCTGTAGCTTACCTTGAAAAGTTGGGACACATTTTGGTTCTTTTTTTTTTAAAGAACTGTCTTTCTTTAGTAGAGAGATCTAAGGGTAAAGACCAGAGAGCAGAGACGGTCGGCTAAAATAATTGACTAGACGAACCTGGGGTGAAGGGAACTGATCTTTTCCCCGAGATAGTATCCTAAAAAATTTACTCAAAGAGGTTGCTTCTTAGGGTTTTCTTCTTGGTTAACTGTCGGGATGAGGGGAAAAACAACAAGAAGTGCGGGAGCAGTAGCCAAATCACCCAGGGCCAGTTTAGGCCCAAGCCCTGGTCCCATGAAGAGATACGTACTGCAAGGAAACGGAGAAGGAGAAAGGCAACCGGGTTTAAAGGGCCGACAGACAGATACAAGAGAGAAGGATAAAAAGGATAAAAAGGGCCAGAATAAAACAGTAGCAGAAACTAGCCATCTCTCAGAACCTAGAATGGAACTAGAACTAGAAATGGAGGGAGAAGAAAGAGGAAGAGAGGAAGGCCAACACGCGCTTCAGTTACCAACAAAATCTGACAAAATGTTTGCGGCCCTTGAAAACTCCCTGAAAGCAGAGATGACAACATTACATAAAGATATGGGACACATTCTATCAAGAGTGGAAGAAGTGGAGACCAAAGTAGATTCGCACCTAAAAATGATAAAAGGATTGAAAGGGGAAATAAAGACATTAAAAAGGAACAACAGGAACAATCCTATAAAATAGAAGACCAAGAAAACAGAGAAAGAAGGAAAGACCTGAGAATTCGTGGTCTTCCTGAAGTAGAACAAGTAGAAAATCTGATAGGAAAAATGAACGATATTTTCAATTCTATTTTGGGAAAGGAAGAATCTAATATACTAAAGATAGAAAGAGCATACCGACTAAGAAGACCCCAAGGG
This sequence comes from Lithobates clamitans, assembly GCA_037952925.1. NCBI lineage: Eukaryota > Metazoa > Chordata > Amphibia > Anura > Ranidae > Lithobates > Lithobates clamitans. Next base: position 1,536,834 of record JBBGZY010000152.1, read on the forward strand.
CTCCCAACGGAAACACCAAGAGATATAATAGTCCGTTTAGAAAGATGGGAGGAAAAAAAATCAAATTTGGATGAATTTGAAGAGAAAATCACCAATTGAATATGCAGAAGTTAGGCTACAAATATTTCAAGATCTGTCCCAAGAAACGTTAAGAAGGAGAAGGACATTAAGACCCCTATTGAACATTCTCCAGGAGCAGGAAATTCAATATAACTGGGGCTTTTCAGCATGCTTAATAGCAAAGAAAAATGGAAGAAGTGCTAGACTAAGATTTATAGAAGAGATACTGGACTTTTGCAATAAATTAGAAATCCCTTTACCAGTAATTGGCAGGAATGTAAACAGACAAGAACAAACAGCGATACGTGATGATCTTCAATACATAGCAAATAATCTCTAGGAACACATGAAGTTGAGTCCTAAAGGGAATAAGCGTTTGAACAGCAGCGTGAAAATCTATAAAGACAAGATGTGTAGCCTCTAAGTTGGGGGGGGCTGGGGGGGTGGGCTGTGGCGAAGGGTGAATGAAAGGAGAAATAGAAAAAGAGGATAACAAATAAATAAAACAAGTTAGAGGCAGGAGGGGGAGATAGGGATTCATGGAGTGGTCAGGGGGTCACCCTCTCTGAGTAGAGGAGAGAGGGGCTCAGAGCGTCTTATAGATTTCCACCTCAGACCTAGTAGAGCAGAGGGGGCAGAATTGAGCCCCAAAAAACAAAAGTGCTCTCTGCTCTAGAGACCATGGGGTTTAAAGCACCCTCACCAGGGAGGGGGTGGTGGGAGGGAGAGGGGGTTTGGAGGGGATGGGGGGAGAGGGAGGGAGAGATCTGGTTTACATAGGTTACTACTATGCTCAGTTACCTCGAAACAAGGCTAGGGAGACCCTGCGTGTCGGCCCGGAGGTCCCCCCTCCCAGTCCTTTAATCGGGCTGGGGGGGTCTCTGGGAGGACGTGTGGGGTTGGAGGAGAGAGGAGGGAAGGGAAAAGAAAAAAATGGAAAATATGAATAGCATAAAAATTTTGTCTTACAACGTCCGAGGATTGAACTCCCTGGGGAAGAGAAACATAATTCTTCAAGAACTAGATAAAAGCAAAGCAGAAATAATATTCCTGCAGGAGACACACATCACTCAAAATTCAAATATAAAAATTTATTCTAGAAGTATACCAACATGGTACTATGGAGACTCACCAATAAGAAGGGCCAAAGGGGTGGCCATTGTAATAGGGAAAAATCTACGTTTTCCAATAGAACGAAGAAAAGTGGACCCTAAGGGACGCTTCCTTTTTCTTACAGGCTCCATACAGGGGGTAAAATATACACTCGCCAATGTTTACTGTCCCAATACAAACCCCCAAAAATATCTGATAGATGTATTAAAAGTTTTAATGGAATTTAAGCAAGGCAAATTAGTATTGGCTGGAGACTTCAATTTTAGCATGGACCGTAGAATGGATAGTACCTCCACAGCAATAGATAGAGAAGTAAGACAACTAAAGAAACTAAAAAGAAAATTATATGAATATCAATTAATAGATCCTTGGCGAATTCAACATTCAAGTACAAAAGATTACACTTTTTACTCAACTGTACATGGAATTTATTCCAGGTTGGATTGCATAATGGTTTAACATAGAAACTTGGAAGAAATAGTAGAAACGAAAATAGGAATAATAACAGCCTCGGACCACAGCCCAGTAACGCTAAAAATTAAAATGCAAAGAGCAGGTCCCGAGAAAGGACCATGGAGAATCAATGAAGATGTAATTGAAGACAATGAGACGGAAAAAATTATAATAGAAGAGATTAAAAGATATTTTAAGGAAAATGACACCCCAGAGGTATCAAAAGCAACAATCTGGGAGGCGCATAAAGCCGTCATTAGGGGCAAATTATAGTTATTGGGGCGGGAAAAAAGCAGGAAAGAAGAAAAAATATGCAGCAAATTATAAAGGAAATATATGAATTAGAGCGAAAACATAAAAAGCAATCAGAAAACGAAATATACCGGTTATTAATTCAAAAAAGAGACCAATTAAAGGAATGGATGGAACAAGAAGAAAGGAGGGAATATAACAGAGTCTTACAAGAGAAATTTAAATGGGACAACAAACCAGGAAAATATCTCGCAAATATGGTAAAAAAAAAGAAGTCTTTAAACTTCATTGAGAAGATCAAAAACGAGAAAGGAGAAGTAGTAAATAAGACAACAGATATTGCATTAGCATTTCAAAAATACTTCCGCTCATTATATGCGATAAAAAGACAGGAAATACAGTTAGAGGAAGATATAAGAAAAAAGAAGATACAAGACTACTTAAAAAAAGCAAATGTACCAAAAACAAAACTTGAGCATTTAAAAGAGCTGGGAAAAAAATAACGCAAGAAGAGATAAAACTGGCATTAAAGGAAACTCCCACAGGAAAAAGCCCAGGACCAGACGGGTTCACGGTCAAGTATTATAAAAAATTCCAAGAACAATTGATGCCTAAGTTACAAGAATATCTGAACAACATAGGCGAAGAAGAAGAAATAAGAAGAGAATCGCTATTAGCCCATATTACAATATTGCCCAAGGAAGGGAAGGATGGAACCAACTGCTCAAGCTACAGACCTATTGCCCTGCTGAACGTGGACACAAAATTGTATGCAAAAATCCTAGCCACCAGAATAAAAAAATCAATCCCACTCTGGATTAACCCTGACCAGACTGGATTTGTTCGGGGTAGAGAAGGAAGGGACAACAGTTTAAAAACAATACTGATGTTACACAAGAGTGGGCAAAATGAGTCCTCAGCTCTATTCCTGTCAATAGATGCAGAAAAAGCATTTGACAGGGTAAACTGGGGATTCATGATGGATACATTACGCCATCTGGGACTAGGGACAAAAATGATGAAGTGGGTAACAAATTTATATAACAGCCCGACAGCAATGGTAAAGTTGAATGGTAGACTCTCTCCTTTGATCGAGATGCAGAATGGAACATGTCAAGGCTGTCCGCTTTCTCCACTACTATATGTATTGGCACTGAAACCATTTTTAGCGACACCCTGGAACAACCAAGATGTGAGAGGGGTGAGAATTGGAGAAAAAGAACATAAGATCGTGGCATATGCGGATGACATCCTGATGTAACTAACCCAAGAGTGACACTGCCAAACATATTGAAAGAAATAAAAAAATATGGAGAATTGTCAAACTTCAAAATAAACAGAGATATTAAATATAGGATTGGGGGAAAAAGAAGTCCAGTCCCTACAAAAAGAATTTCCATTTACTTGGGTAAAAGAACTAAAATATCTTGGAATTAAATTAACCCCAAGGGTTGAAAAAATCTATCAGGCAAATTATATCCCATTAATCAATGAGGTTAAGGAAGAAATAAAAAAACTAAGTATACAACCACTTTCATGGATTGAAAGAGTAAATATGTTTAAAATGATGGTCCTTCCAAAAATAATTTACAAAATCCAGATGTTGCCAGTAACGATTCCACAGAGTTTTTTCAAAACAATCAAAACAATATTGTTAAAATATATCTAGTTCAATAAAAAACCAAGAATGAAATACACACAAATCACAAGGAAAAGGGAGCACAGAGGATTAGCTACTCCAGACATAAGTAGGTACTACAAAGCAATAGTTTTGACACGTATGCTTGAGTGGACAAATGAAAATAGTGAAAAAAAGTGGGTAGGAATGGAAAACACAATAAGTAAATCCACACTGCACAAAAACATATGGATACCACGAAAGTTCAGACTAATGGACACGGAAACTCACGAAATAGCTAAAAATGTTTTCAAAATTTGGGATACAGTACACTTGAAGAATGAATGGAGACACAATTCACTGCTATTAGCACTCACAGGAACAAATTTCTTTACCCCTGGGAAGGAAATATTTACAGGACGAGGAATAAGAAATCCACAATTGAAAGATATCACTATAAATGGTAGGATCAAAACACGATTGGAACTATAAGAAATCAACGGGTGGAAGATGAGTGAATGGAATTATTGTCAATTAAGACACTTAGTAAACACAATACCACATCCACTTAGAGAAGAAGAGAAATTAAATCCTTTGGAAAAGCTCTGTTTCAATAAAACACCATTGAAAAATGGAATATCAAGAATATATGGAACATTAGCTGATTTGGATGGACAAGATAGACCTGAGTACATAAAACAATGGGAGAGAGAAATTAATTTAAAATTTGAAGACCAGAGAGTGGAAAAAATGATAGAAATGGGATACAATAATGCCTGGGATATGAAGACCATTGAAATGAATTACAAATTGGTAGCAAGATGGTACTTGACACCAGTAAGAACCCACATATACCAGCAAGAAAAAACACCTCTGTGTTGGAGAAAATGTGGTCAAAAAGCAACAATGTCACATTTATGGTGGGGATGCCCAATAATAGCGGATTACTGGCACGAAGTACTAAAAAACATAGGGGAAATAACTGGTAAAAGAATAGAACAAAACATATGGACCTGTCTGTTTCATGACTATAAAAAATCAAGGAAACAATATATGAGATCAATGGTCCCGAGTCTTCTGAACGCCGCTAAGGGTTTGATCCCAAGATATTGGCTAAAAAGTGGAAAACCAGATATTAGAGAATGGTTTGAGAAAATAGATTATTATTGTAAAATGGATCTGCTGAGAAGCAGAGAAAGAGGAGATAATAAGAGCAATAGTCTCTGGGAGGGATGGAAACTATATAAAACCTTGGATACATATCTAGACAAGATGAAGGAAGTAACTGGTACAGAGCTAAAATGATATAGAATATAAGAAGGAGTAAACCAGACATAAAAGAGGGAAGGGTGGGAAGGGGGGGATAACTTATAGAGGGACTAAGAAGGGATAAAAGTATAGTGGTAGTCACATATTTAAAAGTTTTTTTGTAATCAGATAAATAAAATATATGATTGGAAAACTATTAAGGATAAAACGGAAATAAGCCACAATGATGTGAAAAATGAGAGGGGATAAATTTTGATCTTCAAAGTTGATACAACGTCTCTCAGAAAAATTTTCACTGAAGTGGAAAAAAAAAAAAAAGCAAAAAATTCTGATAGATTTCTTTTTATCACAGATAGATTTTCTTTTTGAGATAGAATGAAGGTATTATTTCTCCATAGAATATTGGTGGTGCAATTGGGTCCTGTTTGTATTTCTATTGTGATAGGAGCGTGATTGGACCATGTTATAGTATGTATTTTAGCATTCATTATCTTCTGTAGCAGGTATCTATCTGTGATAAAATAGTCTATTCTTGAATAGGATTTATGTATATTCGAGAAAAAAGTGTAATCTCGTTCTGTGGTATGAAGACATCTCCATGGATCATATAAATCTTCATCATGGAACAATTTATTTAGACCAGGTCTAGTAGATTTTCCCTTTTTTAGAGGTGTCCATGAATGGGTCCATAGGAGAGTTGAAATCCCCACACAGAATAAATTGGCCCATTTGTATTGATCTTGCTACTGAAATAGTCTTCCATATAAACCTTTGTGGATGTGTATTAGGCGCATAGAGATTTATGATTCTATAAGTTGTAGTATCAATATTCGCCACTTTGATAATATATCTTCCCTGAGTATCTGTTTTGAGATCTAGTAGTTAAAAAGTGACAGTATCTTTTATTGCCATGACCACTCCCTTTTTCTTTTTTTATTGTTAGAAAAAAAAATGTGGAAACTTATGTGAAAAATTAGGTGCATTGTTCACTGAAAAATGTGATTCTTTCCATAGAGCTCTCCTTTTGTATGGGCTATTAAGACCCTTGGTATTAAGTGACATAAGTTTAATACCCATAAAGGAGGCGGTAATTGATGCTAGTTAAGGATAACTTATCATTAATTGAAAAAAACATTATCTCATCAATGTTGTTGTTATTACCATCTGTAAACATTAGAATTTGAGGTTGAACCTTGTAATTCACAAAAGAAAAAAGAAACATACAAATAAACATTATAGACAACATTAAATAAGAAAATAGGAGTTGGTATATAAAGAAGAATATCCTTAGCAAAAAAGAAGCAAGGTTTCTTGTACCTGACTCATGTCGTACCCCCATCATATATTCACTACCTAAAGTCCATAAAAATGGGACAGACCCACCCCCGAGGCCAATAGTGAATGGGATTGATTTACTGACATCCAGGATAGGTGAATATATTGACTTCTTTTTGCAAACAGTGGTCCAGAGCACGAAGGCATACCTGCGAGACACTAAGCATATTTTACGGATCCTGGACGGGATCCCCCAAAAAGACAAGGCGTGCATTATGGCCACTGCAGACGTCGCATCCCTCTATACGATTATACCCCACCATTTGGCATGTGAAGCTGCCAAATGGGGCTTGAGGAGATACTCAGAGTTGTCATGTTTACAAAGAAGGTTCCTGGTGAAATGTTTGGATTTTAGTTTAAAAAATAACTATTTCTGGTATAACAATACGTACTATCATCAGCAAACCGGAATAGCTATGGGAGCTAAATTTGCTCCCAGCATAGCTGGGCTTTTTATGGCGAAATGGGAAGAGGAATCTGTTTTTAATAATCAACCAGAAGAACTTTTAATTTATAGAAGGTATATTGACGAAATTTTTATATTATGGGAAGGCGATGTAAACCAGTTAAAACATTTTTTACATAAACTTAATACAAATGAAGTAAACATTCGACTTTCATGGGACATAAGTGAGGAGAAGGTAACATTCCTAGATTTGGACATTCTACAAGAAGATTCAACATTTAGCACACAAACGCACTTTAAGAATGTCGACCGGAATAGTTATCTCCCATTAGAAATTTGCCATCACAAAAACTGGCTCTACAATGTCCCGAAAGGCCAACTGATGCGACTGAGGAGATATTGTACGAAACTTCAAGTCTTTCTTGAACAAGCAGAGAAAATCGGAGCTAGGTTTACTGCGAAAGGATATGATCCAAGATATATAGAGAAGAAAACTTCAGAAGTTGCAGTGATGGATCGTAAAATACTGATTAAGGATAAAATCGTACAGAAACGCCCAATGGAGGGACCAGCATTCATTCTCGACTATAACGCACAACATAAGAAGATAGAAAAAATAATCAGACGCCATTGGCATATCTTGTTGACAGACCCACAACTACAGGAAAGTTTACCAAAAAACCCTAGATTTATTTATAGAAGAGCACCATCAATTCATGACAAACTGGTGAAAAGTGTGATAGATCCACCGAAAAAGCCTTTTACGTTCTTCTCAGGGAAAGGATTCTTCCCATGCAAAAGATGTTTCGCGTGTGTAAGAATGAGACGCCCCAATGAGAAAGTGTTCCACTTCTCATCTACATCTACGGGGGACACCTATGAAGTCTGAAATTTCATCTGTTGCAACACAGAGGGGGCTATATATGCCCTACAATGTAGTTGCGGCTTGCAATATATAGGTCGGACAAAAAGACCGCTTAAAGTTCGAATTAAAGAACATGTGAAAAATATTTTAAACGGATACGATAAACATAGTGTATCCAAACATTTTTTGTTATGCCATAATAAAGATCCTTCTCATCTAAAATTTTGGGGCATCGAACCCTATGTGAGGCACTGGCGGGGGGGACACAAGGTCAGGACCCTTAGTCAACTAGAGTCCAGGTGGATTTTCACCATGGACACTTTCTCGCCAAGAGGCCTTAACATAGAATTTGACTTGAACTGTTTCTTGAGTAATTTTTAATATTGATTTTATACTATGGATGATTTTATATTTGAGTTTTTATACTGAGAATTTTTTTAATTATCCTGCCACTATGTCTATTCCTGCATCAGCCACTTGGGGCTGACACGTAGGCCTGTTAGCTATTATAGCACATTTTTACCTTACCATTGCATATTGAGGAACTATGTGATAGATACACTAGTTATTTTTTATTTATCTTTGTATATATATATATATATATATAATTGTTCTCTCCCTTCCTGCATCTAGATGTATATTCAAATGTGCACAGTATCTATCATGACTAAAGATCGCCTTATATTGTGCACTGTCATCAGACTATATTTGTACCATGATATATTTGTTGTATATGAGGATGCCTTTCCCCGACCGATCGGCTTTCTATATATATATTTGATATATATATAATTTTTACATGCATTTTATATATAGATTGTTTGCATTTTTATTGTCTATGCCTTAATAATATGGACATGTAATTTTATTAGGTATTGGTATATTATATACTTACGATCATCAGAATTTATCCTGTATACCAATATATTAGAATATGCCCCATTTTTAATTTTAATTTCTAATTTTATTTTTTAATCTGCTTCGGCCCAACATCGGCCCGTGTGTAGCTAGGCCAGCTATCGCTGCACAAGGGCGATCACATTTGCGGCTCGGCTGTCATAGGTTTTTGTTCTCCCTCTGCTGACAGTACAGGATAGTGGGACTGTTGATTGGCTAAGCTGGGCGTGGCTGTCAGTGTGTGGCACCCGCCCCGGGTGTCAGTATCGGCTGACTAGAAACAAGGTTGCGCCCACCCTCCCTAGGCAAAATGGCCGCTCCAGCACTTCCTGGCGGCTTCGGGAAAATGGCCGCCCATTAGAGTGTATGGGGAGCTATTTAAGGACATTCATAGTGCCTCCCTGTATCCCCTGAAGAAGTCAAGTGACCGTGACATCACGCGTAGGGACGGGACAGGCACTCTTTGTTTTTGCTTTGCATTACGAGCTCGCTGCTCATCGGATCTCCACCCAGTACTGTTGATTCTATGTGAGTACATGTGTATTTTAATAAAGATTTATACGCTTACCAAACAATATTATACCATTGTGGGATCTTCCTATTTTGATTTATCTGGGTGACCCCGGGACACTACTTGAAGGAACATACGCCCCTTAAGGAGATAAACCAAGATAGGACTGCATCATCACCATTTCCCACAGCTGGTTAATTCCGTGGTTTTACAACAAAAGGCTGCCATGCCTAAAAGTGGCTAAATGCGAGCACCCCATTACCTTCAGGTAAGGGGCCACTGCACACCGGTGTGTGCCGTGTTGCATGAAGATCAATCACTACTGTCACATGTACCTGGCAGCAAGTGGATCACACATTTTTTTTACACATTTTTTATATTTTATGGACTTTGAACAGATTATTTTTAAGTGGAGCACTGTTTCTTTGCATGTGTGTTGCATGTACATTAATGAACTTCATATCACCCAGTTGCACTAAGATTGTCACTTTTCATTATACACTATAAGTATTATTCACGTTGCATATATAAACCTGGGTGTGTGCTGAGTCACACCAGGTGTACACCAGTTCAACTCAAGACTAGGAATGCTTTAGTTAGCATTTTTTTTTTTCTTAATTATTGTGTGCACAATGATTCTCAAGCACTATTCACTTTTTCATGTATTTGTGGTTTTTGACTGTTGCAATTAGCGGATTACCTGTATGTTAGGTATATATTTATATATTGTTTTCGCTAGAAGTCATACCATCATTACACACCATTTTTTACTATAGTGGCACTTTCTTAGCAGCAATAATTTATTTTCGTATATTTTTGAGATACCCACCATCACTGTGGTAGCACATACAGAGTTTTTGTTTATTTTAAGGATTAGCGCAACACCACTTCTTTATCTAATTTTGTTATAGCTAGGGGCAGGCTGTACCCTCCAGGTGTAGGCTGCTTTTCCTGACTTCATATATATTTTTTGGCTTCTCCTTTCTCCCCCCCCCCATTTTACGATAGCGCAGGAATACTTTCTATTCTTATGTGAAAAATTAGGTGCATTGTCCACTGAAAAATGTGATTCTTGTATGCACACTACATCACTTTTGTATTGTATCGCATCTTTCCATAGAGCTCTCCTTTTGTATGGGTTATTAAGACCCTTGTATTAAGTGACATAAGTTTAATACCCATAACAGAGGTGGTAATTGATGCTAGTTAAGGATAACTTATCATTAATTGAAAAAAACATTACCTCATCGATGTTGTTGTTATTACCATCTGTAAACATTAGAATTTGAGGTTGAACCTTGTAATTCACAAAAGAAAAAAGAAACATACAAATAAACATTATGGACAACATTAAATAAGAAAATAGGAGTTGGTATACAACTCCTGTGTACATTGTAGTTGTACTAGTTATCCGAGGATAGGAGGGAAAACAAAACTACCCTGACTTAGAGCTCCCTGTAATTAGAGTTCCTGGATTATAAGTGAGGATTGACTCTGATCCTTATCATAGTCTTTTCAGCTAAATAGTATTATAAGTCAGTTAAAGGGATCCTTGGAAATGGAGGATGATGGTCTTCCTTGTTTAGTTTGCCATTGTTGAGGTATTTTACTAGGTAGGGGTTTTTCTGACATATGATCTTCCCCATTTGGAAGAAGTCCCCATAGGTGTAGGATCTTCAGACCTTCTTCCATAGTATGGATAAAGTGTGAGGTGCTGTCGCAATCGATTAGTATTTTTGTGGGGAATCCCCATCTATACTGTATTTTGTGGTTCTGGAGTACTTTAATTATTGAATTCAGATTCTTGCGTGCTAAAATCGTTGCTTGAGACAGATCAGCATATAAAACTATTCCTGCATAGGGATTGGGGAGAGGTGAGTTTTGCCATGCATATCGCATTAATTGATCTTTCACTTGAAAGAAGTGTATTTTGGCAATTACATCTCTGGGTAATCTTTCTGGTAGATATGAGGGTTTAGGCAGTCTGTGTGCACGATCGATTGCTAATTCCTGTTGTGGGACAGCAGGTAAAAAACGCGGTTATCATTTCTTTCAAGAATTTCTTCAGATCTGGATTTTTCACATTTTCTGGAATGCCACCGAATTTAATATTGTTCCTTCTAGCCCGATCTTCCAGGTCTGTGACTTTCAATTTGAGATTTTTTAGTTCCTCTTCTACATCAAAATGAGCCGCAACCAGATCATTGTGTGCGTCAGTGAATTCACACAATTTATTCTCCATAGACTCCATTCTATCACCAATTTCCATTATGTCTTTTTTAGATTGTTGCATGAAGTTAATCATGTCTTGCTGCAGAGCTCCCCTTAAAGACATTACAATTTCTTTAATGGTGGAATCTGAAACAGGTTGCCCTGTGGTGGGGATAGCATTCAATTTTGCATCATAAGGATTTTCACATAGTATAATGTCATAATCATGAGAAGTTTCACTCACATTTCCTTCAGAAGTATCAATTTTTCTTTTCTGTTTAGGAGGGCAGATAATGTCGTTGTCGAAATCTTCATTATCACTGACATGCAGATCTCTTTGTTCAATCTCACTCTCCTCAGCTTTCCCCATGTCGCCTGACAAGTCATCTCCATTTCCAGGACTATCTTGTGAGTCCAGGGCTGCTTTAAATGGTTTATAGCCGCTCAAGGGAGTACTGAAGACATGGAGCCGGTTTACAGTGCAGCCATCTTCCCTCAGCACCGGCCACGCCCCTCTATTGTATGTTTTTAATGCGACAACAATAAAGCTTTGTTAACTTTATACATGTGCTTGATTAATGGTACCTTAAACGTCCATTCCATTCATGGTTTTTCTGTATCTTTTGCATACAATATTTTCATATGTTGGTACCATGTATAAACTCAAGTCATACTATTTAAAAAAAAAATTGTTAGAAAAACACAGAGACTCCCACCAGTATACAACAGGGCTGATTGAAAACATCCGGTGGTGCAATGATGTCACAGCAGGCTCCACCCTAGGCGTTTCCTCACAACTGGTGTCTTCCCATTAAAAAGTCAGTTGTAATGAAATGCTTAGGAAAAAGCCTGCTATGACGTCATTGCGCCACCAGATGTTTTTTATGTTTTTAGCTGGAGTCTCTGTATAGAGGGTTTTTCTAACAAAATTTTTAATGTAAGTGTCACTCTTCTTTTAAATAAATTATCTTTTTTAATAAGTGCACAGTATCTCCCTTTGGGTACATATAATCTCATCACTGAGAGCTGATAGAGACACCTCAGTTGACAAACGGCATTATCCCAATATTAGGAGGATCCAAGCTGTAAGGATTTGCAATAACCCTTTTGGGGCAGAGGCCTTGTCTGACCTTTCTTTCATAAGAAGGTCATGGCTGTTTGCTAAGCCTTTCTGGATACTGCTGGGTGGTGGATTCCACACTTTTCCTTCAAGCCACTGTTATTGTCTATCTTGTATTAAAGTGGATAATTTTAATTTCACAGCCTTTGTTGGATTTGTCTTCACTTATTTGTCATGATTGGGACTGTTTATTCAGTTTGTAATAGTTTTTTTATCACATGTTTTTTTTTTTTTTAATTAGATATTTATTCACATGAATTTAAGGTCAGTGCAACATGTTTTTATTATTATTTTCTGCATTAAGGTTAAAAAACCTTCTGCATGAAGCTCCCCCTTTAGCCCCCCTTATATTTACTTGAGCCCGATCTTTATCCAGCTATGTACAAGAGAGCAGCAGCTCTCTCCCTCCTCATTGGCTCACAGACAGCAGTGAAAGCCATTGGCTCCTGCTGCTGTCAATCACAGCCAGTGAGCAGGCAGCAGGTGGCAGGGAAGTGCCAGGATCTATGTGTCAAGTGACACGGGAGTGAGCACATGAATGAGTGCCCCCAGGGCAAGCAACATGATATGGGGGCACTCGGTGGGAGCCAGGAGCGCTGCTTGGGGACTCGAGAAGAGGAAGATCGGCTGCTCTGCTCCATTGCACAGAGAGGTAAGTATACCATGTTTGTTATAATAATAATAATAAAAAAATGTACAATCACTTTAATATCTACAGTATCTACAGTACATGTCTTTTAGTAGGTCATTTTATAGATTTAATATGAAGACATATGTAAAATAATTAACTTATGGTTATATATTAAAGTATAAACAAGACATTAAGCAGGCACCTGGAGCTTCTTCTCCCGATCATGGAGCATGAAAGGTGCTATGTAATACTACATACATAATAACTCCAACCATACAAAACATCAATGGAGTGAAATTACTACAAGAATCCAATGAAGCTGTATTGTTATCATGTGCTTGTATAATTCTCATGTCTTTCACAAGAAGACAATGGCATTTTCTTTTTTTTTAACATTTTACTGCTCCGGGTTATTTGTTCACAATGTTTTATTCTAAATGTAGCCATCTGGATTAGAGAAAAAGGTAGTTCTATCAACAGTAAAATAGTATAAGTGCTTTGAAATGGATATTCATGGAAAATATACAAATAAAAGAACAAATACAACAGTTTGTATTTTACCTTCCCATTAACATTTACTTACACATTAAAAATAAATCAACATAAGATCTATTCATCAGTTTTAGTTTATATTAGTAAAAGTGATTCAAAATATTTGATTTTACAAAAAAAATGTCAATAATCAGCAGCTTTGCTGCTGATCTATAACATCTATTTCCAAAGACCAGCAGGCATGCTTCATAACTTTAACTTGCAATGGTCTGCTGTTACCTATAATCCCACACAACTTGTACGGAACACAAATTATTTACCTGCTGTTGATTTAGTTAAGTACATGCTCAGTCCAAGCCCAGACAGGCCATCTCCCTTTCTATTTAAGCTCATTGCTTTAGGTTTTGCCTGAGCAACAGCTAGTGTTAATAGCACCAGGTCCACCAGTGTTTCCTAGTGTCTCTTATGCTGCGTACACATGAGCGGACTTTCCGGCACACTTGGTCTGGCCGGACAATGCGATCGTGTGTAGGCTTCGGCTGACTTTTTTTTCCCAAAAGTCCGCCGGGCCTAGATTTGAAACATGTTTTAAATCTTTCCGTCGGACTCGGACGGAAAGTCCATTCGTCTGTATGCTGGTCCGACGGAAAGCCCATTCGTCTATATGCTGGTCCGACGGACCAGATGCGATGCAAGGGCAGGGTATTGCATCTCGCGTTCGCTGCAATAGGAAAAACAAGACCTTAGGTCTGGTATAGATTTTAAAGGGAACCCCCTACGCCGAAAAAACAGCGTGGGGTCCCCCCTAAAGTCCATACCAGACCCCGATCCAAGCACGCAGCCTGGCCGGTCAGGAAAGGGGGTGGGGACGAGCGAGCGCCTTCCCCTCTTGAACCATACCAGGCCGCATGCCCTCAACATGGGGGGTGGGTGCTTTGGGCAGGGGGGCGCCCTGCGGGGCCCCCCCACCACAAAGCACCTTGTCCCCATGTTGATGAAAACAAGGGCCTCTTCCCAACAACCATGGCCGTTGGTTGTCAGGGTCTGCGGGTGGGGGGCTTATCGGAATCCAGGAGCCCCCTTTAATAAGAGGACCCCAGATCCTGGCCCCCCCACCATATGTGAATGAGTATGGGGTACATGGTACCCCTACCCATTTACCTAAGGAAAAAGTGTCAATAATAAAACACACTACACGGGTTTTTTAAATAATTTATTAGACAGCTCCGGGGGTCTTCTTCTGACTTCGGAGGCCGCTCCAGTTCCTCTTCTCCCAGCGTCTGGTTGGTTCTTCTCCGCTCTCTCTAGCCTCTTCTCCCGGTGTTCCAGTTCTTCTGCCGGCTCCTCCGCTGTCTTCATGCTGCTCTTTTGCCATAGGAGGCCCGGACTTCTGGCTTCTTGTCTTCTTGTCTTCTTGGCTTCTTCCCTCTTCTCCTCCAGATGTTGACAGGACAGTCTCTCCGGCTGGACTGCTCTCTGAGCACTCCGCTGTGACTTATATAGGCGGAGACCCCGCCCCCTTCATCAGTGGGCATGCTGGGACTGTGACATTTTAGGGGGCGTGGTCAATGACCATATATGTACTGATACTGCAGCTAGCAAAATCAACTGCCTGCCTGTAGTATGAGAACACCACCAACCTTCTACAGTTAGCTTCAGCTGAACACTGTGCAGAGATTGCAAAAAACTAACTTGTAGCTTATTTAGCTGCCTGCGGTAGTGATAGGATCAGGAAAACACCACCAACCTTCTACAGGTAGCTTTAGGTGAACACTGTGCAGAGCTCGCACTACACTAACTTGTAGCTTATTTAGCTGCCTGCGATAGTGATAGGATCAGGAAAACACCACCAACCTTCTACAGGTAGCTTTAGGTGAACACTGTGCAGAGCTCGCACTACACTAACTTGTAGCTTATTTAGCTGTCTGCGGTAGTGGTAGGATCAGGAAAACACCACCAACCTTCTACAGGTAGCTTTAGGTGAACACTGTGCAGAGCTCGCCAAAAAATAACTTGTAGCTTATTTAGCTACCTGCAGTAGTGATAGGATCAGGAAAACACCACCAACCTTCTACAGGTAGCTTTAGCTGAACACTGTGCAGAGCTCGCAAAAAAATAACTTGTAGGTTTAGCTGAACACTGTGAGGAGGACGCACTACACTAACTTGTAGCTTTAGCTGAACACTGTGCAGAGGTCGCACTACACTAACTTGTAGTTTTAGCTGAACACTGTGAGGAGGACGCACTACACTAACTTGTAGCTTTAGCTGAACACTGTGCAGAGGTCACACTACACTAACTTGTAGTTTCGCTGAACACTGTGAGGAGGACACACTACACCAACTTGTAGCTTTAGCTGAACACTGTGAGGAGGACACACTACCCTAACTTGTAGCTTTAGAGGAGGACGCACTACACTAACTTGTAGCTTTAGCTGAACACTGTGCAGAGGTCGCACTACACTAACTTGTAGTTTTCACTGAACACTGTGAGGAGGACACACTACACCAACTTGTAGCTTTAGCTGAACACTGTGAGGAGGACTCACTACCCTAACTTGTAGCTTTAGCTTAACACTGTGCAGAGGTCACACTAAACTAACTTGTAGCTTTAGCTGAACACTGTGAGGAGGACGCACTACACTAGCTTGTAGCTTTAGCTGAACACTGTGCACTACACTAACTTGTAGTTTTAGCTGAACACTGTGCAGAGGTGGTACTAATAGGATCAAAAGAACACCAGTAATTTTCTTCAGGTAGCTGTAAATACTGTAACAAGACAAGCCTGCCTGTCAGTAGGAAGATAACAGGAACAGATCTAGCTAAACTGAATACAGTGTATATATATATATATATATATATATATATATATATGCAACACCTGGGATGCATATATATACACAATACACTGTAAGTGCAGCTAACTCACTGACTGTCCTGCCTAATCTACTGTAGCTAACTCAAATGAAATGACACTGTCTCTCTCTCTATCTCTCAGCACACTGGAACACACTACACAGGGCCGCCGTGTAGGCAGCCTTATATAGTGTGGGGCTTGTTCTAAACCCCCTGAGCCATAATTGGCCAAAGCCACCATGGCTTTGGCCAATTACAGCTCTCTCTACCGACGGCGCTGTGATTGGCCAAGCATGCGGCTCATAGTGCATGCTTGGCCAATCATCAGCCAGCAATGCACTGCGATGCCGCAGTGAATTATGGGCCATGACACGCCACATGAATTTGGTGCGAACGGCCCATAACGTTCGCAATTCGGCGAACGATCGAACAGCCGATGTTTGAGTAGAACATGGGTTCGACTCAAACGCGAAGCTCATCCCTAATTGTCACCAAATCCTTTTTCAAAACCACTGACCGCAACTCCTACATCCTGACCACAAGCTGCCATTACAAACCTTGGCTTGACAATATACCCAGAGGCCAGTTTACAAGAATGCGGAGAAACTGCACGCAGGATGGTGATTTTGAGTTCCAATCCAATATGTTGAATAATATGTTTCTGGATAAAGGGTACCATAAGGAATTTTTAGAAAGAGAGAAGACTGCAGTTAGAAGTCTGAACAGGGACGATTTACTGAAGGATAAAATCATAACCATGGGAAATGATGAAAACTATGGCACCAGTATCATTTTGGATTATTCCTTGCAGAGTAAGGAGGTGGAAAGAATTATACGAAAGTATTGCAATGTACTTAAGCAGGACATCCATCTTATAGAAATACTTCCAGTGAAGCCTAAAATCATCTTTAAGAGGGCATCGAACCTACAAGATAAATTAGTACATAACGTAGTGGAACCACCTCCTCCAAAGCCAAAAATGTTTTGGGACCTAAAAGGTTTCTTTGGTTGTGTTAGGTGTTATAGCTGTATCAGAGTTCCAGATAACAACAAAAGATTGAAAGAGTTTTCTAACCCGAGAACCGATCAATTATACACTATTAAAGAATTCATATCCTGTCACACAATTGGGGTTGCATACGCGTTAAAATGTCCACGTAACCTTATCTATGTTGGTCGGACCACTAGGGCTCTTAAGGACCGCATAGAAGAGCACGTAAGAAATATACGTAAGGGGTCCGATAAACATCATCTCTCTATACATTTTAAAAGAGTGCATAATCAAAGCACTACTGGAATGAATTTTTGGGGAATAGAGGCACCCAAACGCCACTGGAGAGGCTCTAACTACGTTAGAGAAATTAGTAAGCGAGAATCCTGGTGGATACACCAGCTTGGTTCTTTATCGCCTGGTGGACAGAATAAAGAATTCGATCTCAAATGTTTTCTTAGCAATTTTTAAAATCCTGCTCATATTTATTAGTGGGTTTTCCTACCCTGTTTCTTCTCTTATCCCATTATGGGGTTTTGTTTTTTGGGTCTCTTACTTATTCATAAAGGGTATTTATTTAAATATAGGTTCTTTTCTTACACTATGAGTTTCATGATGCATCAATCAATGCGATGTATTCATGTATGATGGGGTGCATCCAAAGATGTAGCTAGATAGGATGAGCCTGTAGAGGGTTTGATATGTTCGTTCTTCCTTGCAGATGGCCATATATATACCCGTCCTATTAGTTTATTATTTTATATATTTATCTTACCTATTATGAATTCATTTTTCTATACATTATATATAAAGATATGTGTATTTTTATATATTTTTTATATATATTTTATATTTTTTTTTATATTATTTTTTATTTTTTATGTATATTTAATTTTTTACTATATTGCCGAACACCACGCAAGGGATTAATGAAGTTTAATAAAATATGTATGCAAATCTGCACTCCTGCGTGATGATGTATATGAATCAGTTTTATTAGCATGGTGTAGTCTATATTAGGCCTGTTAGAGCTAGTGACGATTTCCTATACATTTTTTATATTTATTGTATGGATTATATATTTATAGCTGCACTGTCTTTTTAAGTGTTCATTTCACACTGATAGCGTACTCAGTTTATTATGTTTCTCTATGCTATATATACCAATGAGGTGTGGTATGGTATTGTTGGATCACACAGCTCCGTCCTGGGTTAATTTTTATGAAATTACATGCATTACATATTTTTCCCATTCATTGGTAGATCGTCAGGCAATTGATCCCTCTATTGTTAGGGACATTTTTTCCACCACCGATCGTAAGGGTTAGTATATTATAATGTGAGATGACAGCTGAAGCCCATTACTATAATGTCTGCGGTCCATGGCAAAATGGCAGCCATTGCTATATCTGGATCATAGAGCGCCCGTCCAATTCGATCCCCCTGATGAAGACACGTGATCCCTGTGTCGAACACGCGTAGGGGAGGGGCCGGGACGGAGCTGACAGCACGGAGGCATTGAGGAGACAAGCATGCCATACTACATGCCATATCGGCGGTCTTTTTTCATTTGAAAGCCTGGAATAGAATGGTGCACTCACGCACCTGTGCAATGTGAGTACCCCATTGTGGGGAATGAGTTTTTTAAATAAATCCTTGCGTTATTACACTATGGAGTTTTTTCTTATTTATGGTTTGGAACAATACTGACTGAACCAGCTGGAGATCGGCACCTGCACTTCATTATAGAGCCCAGGAGTTGCTCCAAAGCGTGTTTGGACATAGTTTAGCTACTGTGTCACACGCTCTGAGGTGAGCGCATAAGCTTTTGGGGGTCACTGGAGTGCACCGAAGCATGGTTTTGCAGTTACACACTTTGGATGATCATGCTGGATGACACCACTGATGGACACTGTGTTATATTTTTGATACTTTACATCCATCACATATGAACTTTCATTTATCTATTTTTTTCAAAATAGTGTGCACTTTTACAGTTTATGTATACACTTTGTTTCCAGCGTTGTTTATGCACGCTGCGCTTTATTAATCAGCTTTTCATCAAAGATTGTCATTTATGAGTTATTGTTCAATATTTATTGGTATTTATATTTATCACTTATAGATTTATATTTGAATTATACACTTTGGATACTATTTATAATAATTTTTCTAGCGCAACGCATTTATTCATTTATGATGGCAGAACAGGTCTCTGGAATAATGATCCCCAGAGCCTTGGGGGAGATGCCTGTTGAGAACTTGAGGTCCCGCAGACTTCTCCCCGTCGCCAAGTACCGCAACATGGTGACTAGTCTCTGCTCAGGAGTGATGGCTTGCCACATGCAGGTGTCCTGCTTCGTAATATAAGGGGACAGCAAAGCCAACAGACGGTGAAAACCGGGGTGTGTCATCTGGAGAAAATTCCTGAAATCATCAGGGTTATTCTCCTGGATCTCCCGCAACAAAGGCATATGACAGAATTGGTCACGCTGGAGTAACCAATTCTTCGTCCATGAACTCCTCCCCGCCCTTTTCATGGACTGGGCTTGGGTCAAAGCAAGAACCCCAACACCAAGCCCCTGCATAGCATGAACTTTACAATGAGTACGTAACTGCAACATGCTTCAAAGCGGTCGGTTGGTCAGAACGAACTAACAGAACACACTGAAGAACAGAAAGGCCTGTGAAGAGCGAGCTGAAAATCAGAAACAAACGGACAAAAATGCACTAAAAAACAGATACAGACTGACTACATGCACTGAAATCCAGATACAAACCTACAAGCACAAACTGAAGAGCAGTAACGATCTGGAAAGCATGAGGCTGAAAAGCGCGAATTATCTCTCACCAAACTTATACTAACACAAGATAAACACGAGATTAGCAGAAGGAGCCCAAATGGTGGCGCATTGGGTATTGAACTTCCCTTTTATAGTGCCATAGTACGTGTTGTACGTCACCGCGTTCTTGATGGTGGGAATTGGTGTGACCGTGTGTATGCAAGACAAGCTTGAGTGGAATTCCGTCGGAAAAACCATCCAAGGCTTTTCCGACGAAAATTCTGATCGTGTGTATGTGGCATAAGACCCTCTGCATCCCCCATATCTTAGTTTCTTTGATCAGTGCTGTCTTTGATTGACCAAAAAAAGACATGTTGAATCTTCAGGTGTGGGGTTTGGATCCTTGGTATAAATGAAAACCTACTCTTGATATCGGAAAGTACCAGTGAAGAAGTTGCCCCTTTTGTCAGTTTTGCTAATTCTTTTTTTTACATAACAAGTTTTTTATTGAAAAATAAAATCCTTCATTACAATTCAGGTTTTCAATAATCACATCAAATTATTCTTATTTAAATAAGCTTCTTGTAACTAAGGAACATGTAAATATTCAACTTTGTATTCACTCAAAGATGGGTCTGCATATACTAGACATCTCTGTTGGGTCATTACTTTTTAATTCTCTATAGTTTGCATGTCTCCAACTGTTTATTCTAGATTCCTTGAACTGTTGTGTGATAATATAGTTACCTGACTTTTGTACTATCTTAGCAGTATAGAAAAAATCATAAGGAGAAGAAGGAAAACTGAAGGAGAAAAAAAAAAAAAATTTCAAGCATAGGGAATAGTACTCGTCTACTTATATACTCCTTTCTTGACCAATCAGGGTTCCTAACTGTTAATAATTTATTCATACAATATCAGTCTCGGTATTGTTTCCAGCTGTATACTCATTAAAGGCTGACGAGTATTTAAAAATCGTCCAATGTCTGCCATGTTTTATGAAATCTTTCTACCTGTTCATTGGACTGTGCTAACGTGTCTTCCATTTCATAAATTTCTACCACTTTGTGGATCCATT
The DNA here is from genome assembly GCA_037952925.1 of Lithobates clamitans. NCBI lineage: Eukaryota > Metazoa > Chordata > Amphibia > Anura > Ranidae > Lithobates > Lithobates clamitans. The sequence continues at coordinate 1,557,774 of JBBGZY010000152.1, forward strand.
CTACAATCGAAGGGATCTTAGTGGAGTTCCAGTGAATCGGAATAAGCGATTTCGCAGCATTTAATAAATGTTTTGTAAGAGAATGTTTGTATTTCTTTAGTGGCCAAGTTGAGATGTGTAACAGGCAACAAGCCGCGTCAAGTGTTAAGGTGGTTGCTGTAATTACTGAAATTAGCTCTTTTACCTTGTCCCAAAAAGGAGTAATTAGGGGACACTGCCACCAAATATGGAATAAGGAGCCCGTGTCTGACATGCATCTCCAGCACAAATTCGATATCTGAGGGTTCCACTTACTCAGCTTCACTGGAGTTAAGTACCAATGAGTCATTAACTTGTATGCTGTTTCCTGCATTTTAGTGCTAATTGAACACTTATGTGATAAGATACATGCATTCTTCCATTGTTTGGAAGAGATATTTACCTGTATTATCTCGGACCATCTCCTCCTGAGTCTGTCATCTGTTGGTCTTTTATCTTCTTGTAACCAGGCGTAAGCTAGCGAGGTTGTTCTGTCAACCTTCTCTCTAGAGAGACATACCGACTCAAGTTCCGTCAGAGGCCTGGAGAAATTTCCTAGTCTGCCTCTGTTGTAAAGATAACTTCGGATTTGAAGATATGCCCAAAATGGCATCTGAGGTAAGTTGTTATCGTCTTTAAGGGTGGAAAAGTCTTTAATTCCACCGTTTTTGTAGCAGTCTCTGGCTAAAAGTGGTTTATTGTGACTTTGTGACCTGAGTTGAGGGTTCCTCATCCCTGGGATAAAATCAGGGTTATCTACTAGTGGGGTAAGCGGTCCCGGTATAGAAGAGGTCATTTTTTCTCTATTTTGCTCATGGAACAATTTTAGAGTGGTTCCTGTTAGGGGGTGTTGTTTTAAGTCAATCGGATATGCTGACCAAGGTATCCAAGGCGCAAATTAACCCAATCTTTAGATTTTTGGTGGCAATTCCAATCGATGATTCTTGCGAGATGGGAAGATAAGTAATAGTCTCTAAAGTTGGGCAGACCTATCCCTCCATGCTCTTTTAGTCTTGTTAGAGTTGTGTATTTAATTCTTGGTTTTTTATGTGACCAAATGAATCTCAGGAGCATAGAGCGTAGACTTGCAAACATACTACTTGGTAGTTTAATTGGTAAAGTACGCATGAAGTATAAAAGCCTAGGGAGGACAGTCATTTTAACAATGGCTGCTCGGCCAAACCAGGAGAAGGTTCCGGCATGCCATTTGGCTAAATCCCTTTCAATGTTTTTAATTAATGGAGGAAAATTATATTCGTAAATTGACTCAATTTTAGGTGTCAATTTAATACCTAAGTATTTCAAGGACTTAGAGTCCCACTTAAAGGGAGAATTCTCTACTGTGGACCTTAACGTGTGTTTCGGTAGAGTCAGGTTCATGGCCTCCGATTTAGAGCAATTTATCTTTAGGTTGGATATATATCCATAATGTGTGAACATTCTAGATAGGTTGGGAATGGTGACATGGGGATTGGTTAGAAAGAATAATAAGTCGTCCGCATAGGCAGCTATCTTGAACTCCCTGTCCAATACCCGGAAGCCAGTTATAGAAGGGTCAGCATTGATCGTTCTGATAAAAAGCTCCAATGACAATATAAATTGGAGGGGTGAAAGAGGACAACCCTGCAGAGAGCAAGTCTGGAGTCACTTCTCTGGATTTGGACAAGGAGTTCAATGCCCCCACCAATGGGTCTGTCAATAAGTCTATGAAAGTTTTATAATAAATAGCTGTGAAACCATCTGGTCCTGGGCTCTTACAAAGTTTCAGGTGTTTGATAGCGTTTCTAGTTTCTATTAAATCTATCGGGCGTTCGAGAGCATTAGCGTCTATTTCATCAAGTGAGGGTAGTCCACTTTTATTTAGGAAATCTTGTATGATCTGAGTTCTGTCTCCTATCATGTCTGGTTGTCTGTGTTGTCGTGGAAGGTTGTAGAGATCGGTATAGAATGAGTGAAAGTGTTTTGCTATTGCCTCTGTGGTAACATCTAATGTGCCTTGTTTTCGTTTAATGCCCGTAATGGTGTTGCCATACTTATGATCTCGTAGAGCTCTGGCTAAAGCTCTCCCTGTCTTATTACCTGACTCATAATATATTCTTCTTTTGAAAAACAGGAAGCGTTTAGTCCTGTTATCAAGAATTAGCTGCAGTTCTTTCCTAGTGGCTAACAACTCCGTGGCGGAATTGACTGATAGGGATTGTTTATGTAAAGATTCAAGATTATGTATACGCTCATATAATGTTTTCATTTCTTTTTCTCTTTTTTTTTTTACGTTGAGAACCCATTTTTATCAATTCGCCCCTTACTGTGCATTTGTGGGCCTCCCAGATTATGAGAGGATCAGTCTCTGGGGTGTTGTTGTGAATGAAATAGTCTTTGAGAGTATCAGTCAATTTGGGCAGGAGAGTTGGATCAGACAGTATGGAAGAGTTTAGTCTCCACATCTGAGGTTTTGGCGATGAATTAATTAGGTCTAAGGACAAAGCTATGGGGGCATGATCCGAAATGGATTGTACCCCTATATGGGCCTCTGTAAGGACAGGAAGATCAGATTGTGTGATAAAGAGATAATCCAGCCGGGAATATTTCTTGTGTGGATTCGAGTAGAAGGTGAAATCTTGCCCATCCGGGTTGAGAAATCTCCAAGAGTCCACTAGTTGAAGGGAATGTAAGAGTGTTTTAATACTTTTAAGTATCCTATATCTGATGCTAGTAACACCATTCGAGGTGTCTGTCAATGGATTCAGAGGGATGTTGAAGTCTCCTCCCAATATTAAGCAGCCGGAAGTGAACCCCTGGAGCTGGTGAACCACTTTTTTACAAAAAGTTAAATGTGCCTTGTTTGGGAAGTAGACATTTGCTATAGTAATAGGAGTACCTTCATATTTCCCTTTTAGAAACAGAAATCTGCCTTCTGGGTCAATCATTTGTTCCGTCAACTCAAAGGGAGCGTCCTTGCTCACTAATATAGAGACTCCCTTTGATTTGGCACAATCATTAGTAGCATGAAATACTCTTGTGAAAGTTGAGTCGGTGAGTCTGGGTATCTGGTGTGTCTTAAAGTGTGTTTCTTGCAACAACACAAAATGTGGCTTACCTCGCTTAATTTCCCTGAGTAGGGTAGTGTGCTTTTCTGGTATATTTAACCCTTTGACGTTGTGAGATATCACTGTTGGTCGACATCCCAGTGAAGTGTATGCCATGATGAAGACTCAGGAGTGATCCAGTCCGAGAATGTCTGAAATGAAAACTGAAATGCTAATTAGACTTCTTGTCGTAGACTAACAATGTAGTTAAGTATAACTTAAAAGGTAAAGGAAGAGAGAAGAAAGAAAAAAAAAAAAAATATGGAGAAATATGTTTTATCTCTAGATAGAGCCCTATCTAGACTTCGGTAGTGCAACCAGAATCTGGAAACCTTCCCGAGATTCTGTTCACTTTGTGGGGAAAGTAGGAGAGAGTAATCAGTTAAATGTACTAAGAACCAACAACTATTTGTACCTCCAAAAATATCAACTCACACAGCCTATATATAAGCTTATACTATATTCTTAAATTAATCTACCCGTTTGATCGACGTCTCCGCCACCCACCTAATCTGTGAGCAACCCAGACGTCCACCTCCTCAAAAGTGTAAAACTCTGTCACTCTAAATCATCCTCTCTGTCCACATCCCCTCCGACCCCCATAGCTCTCCATGTGTACAGCTGGTCCCCCCTCCCGACAAAAATATATAAGTAATGAACTTCAATTACACTGGGGACCTCCGCAATCGGGACGGAGTCTCCTATCTAATCGCATAAGCATAACTAATATTATTGAAAAGTAAAATTTAACTTAATAGACAGTAGGCCCATAGCTCAAACTAAACATATGAATCCAGCGGTCGCCAGTATTCTCTCTCATGGTTCTACCTTAGTTAACTATTCCAAGTAGGATGTATATTTATTAACAAAGTCAATGTAGGGTATATAATTACATTCCGAGCTAGATCAGGATATGTAATTGCGATCAGTGTCCTCGACCTCTGTAATAGATAGCTATCATTATTCAATAACTAGAGTCTGACTTAGATCATATCATAGCTTGAGAGAGAGTTCATAATACCCACGATTCTCTTGGTCACACATGGAGAATAATGTTCCAGAACATACTGGTGATACGGTGGGGTTCGCTGAATTTTATCCTTCTGCTTGCTCCCGATCCCGGACAAATCTCTGATTTGGTGTGCCAGCTTTGGATCCTCCAGACTTTCCATGCTTCATCTTCTTGGAAAGTCTCTTTTCTGGCGTGGAAAATGGAGAATGAATTGGACTCCTATCATGTGGGGGTAGGGTAAAGTCAGCATACCAGTCAGGTAGTTCTACTGGATCTAGTCCCAGGCCTTCACAAAAATCCGGAAGATCCGATGGAGTGCGTAGAATATGTTGGTGTCCGTTTGCGGTAACAATAAGTGCAAAAGGAAAACGCCACGTGTATTTAAGATCTCTGTCCCTGAGTTTTTCAAGTAGAGGTCGCAGGGCCCTGCGATTTTTCAGCGTGATTTGTGACAAATCTTGAAACAGCATTATGGTTTCACCGTTGAAAATAATTCTGTCATTTCGTCTAGCCTTACGCATTATGTCCTCTTTTAGTTGGAAATTCTGCAGACAGCAAATTATATCTCTCGGGGGTGCCGTTTCTGGACCCTTAGGTCTAAGAGCTCTGTGTGCCCTTACGAATTCAATTACTGCATCTTCTGGGCGCTCTAGTAAACTGTTAAACATTCTCTGGAGGGCAGGGGTAATCTGATCGCTTTCAACTGATTCTGGGACCCCTCTGACTCTAATGTTGTTCCTCCTTCCGCAATTATCGAGGTCCTCCAGATGCCTGTTCATATCAATAAAATGTTGTGCATGGGAGACTGTAACCTTGTCCAGTCTGTGGAGTTCTTTATCTCTTTGCCTCCCTGCATGCTCTGTTGCTGCTATTTTTTCTGTGAGGACTACTAGATTAGTTTTTAGGTCTGTAATTGCTGCAGAGAATGCGGATTTTATATCCGCTGTAAAGCAGGACATGTCCGCATAAGTCAGGGGTTTGTTTGATCTAGTTTTCCCCCTACCTGTGTCCTCTTGTGCTGACTCCGAGTCGCCACTGAAATCCTCCTCGTGTTGTGTACTGCGCTGGGTCGGCGCCATCTTGAGACCGGCCTTGCTGCTGCCCACTGATGACTGTAATTTAAACAAATCTGCGATATCTCGAGCAGCGGATGGCGGCTGTCCACGGCGGGGACGGGTCTGGGGAGTGCTATACAGCTTTCTGCCCGGCATTGACGGCTCTGAGGACGGGTATCAGGCTGAAAGGCCGTGTGATTGAGCGGAGCTCCTCTACAGTGCTTTCATCTAAGCCGCGCGCCAAGCCACGCCCCCCCAGTTTTACTAATTCTAATCATTTGAATTTTGAATTCAGTCATGAGTTCCAATGCAATAATATTCATTTTTTGGATATTAGTTTGCAAGGTTGTAACTCTTCAGGTGATATAAGTACCAGAACTTATCACAAGACATGTGCAGGCAATTCACTACTGCTAGCTTCCAGCTGTCACCCCTTGCACACTATACGGGCAGTGCCAGTGGGAGAATTTATTAGGACTGAATGCAGCTGTTCAACTGTGGAACATTTTACAGATAAATGCAATGTGGTATCCTCTTGGTTGCAAGCACGTGGATATAATAAACAGGATATAGATAAAGCCAAAGTTATAGCCAATATTAGAGACAGGGGAACTCTTTTGAACAAATCTTCTTTAAAAAAATCTAAAAAAACAAAAAAAAAAACTGTTAAAAATCACCCCATTACTTTTGTCACTATGTACTCACGTGAATTTAATAAGATTACCAGCATTATACAGTGGGGCAAAAAAGTATTTAGTCAGCCACCAATTGTGCAAGTTCTCCCACTTAAAAAGATGAGAGAGGCCTGTAATTGTCATCATAGGTATACCTCAACTATGAGAGACAAAATGTGGAAACAAATCCAGACAATCACATTGTCTGATTTTTGAAAGAATTTATTTGCAAATTATGGTGGAAAATTAGTATTTGGTCAATATCAAAAGTTCATCTCAATACTTTGTTATATATCCTTTTTTGGCAATGACAGAGGTCAAATGTTTTCTGTAAGTCTTCACAAGGTTGTCACACACTGTTGTTGGTATGTTGGCCCATTCCTCCATGCAGATCTCCCCTAGAGCAGTGATGTTTTGGGGCTGTCGCTGGTCAACACGGACTTTCAACTCCCTCCAAAGGTTTTCTATGGGGTTGAGATCTGGAGACTGGCTAGGCCAATCCAGAACCTTGAAATGCTTCTTACGAAGCCACTCCTTCGTTGCCCGGGCGGTGTGTTTGGGTTCATTGTCATGCTGAAAGACCCAGCCACGTTTCATCTTCAATGCCCTTGCTGATGGGAGGAGGTTTGCACTCAAAATCTCATGATACATGGCCCCATTCATTCTTTCATGTACACGGATCAATCATCCTGTTCTCTTTGCAGAGAAACAGTCCCAAAGCATGATGTTGCCACCCCCATGCTTCACAGTAGGTATGGTGTTCTTTGGTTGCAACTCAGCATTCTCTCTCCTCCAAACAGGACGAGTTGTGTTTCTACTTAACAGTTCTACTTTCGTTTCATCTGACCATATGACATTCTCCCAATCCTCTTCTGGATCATCCAAATGCTCTCTAGCAAACCTCAGATGGGCCCGGACATGTACTGGCTTAAGCAGGGGGACACATCTGGCACTGCAGGATCTGAGTCCCTGGCTGCGTAGTGTGTTACTGATGGTAGCCTTTGTTACCTTGGTCCCAGCTCTCTGCAGGTCATTCACTAGGTCCCCCGTGTGGTTCTGGGATTTTTGCTCACTGTTCTTGTGATCATTTTGACCCCACGGGGTGAGATCTTGACTGGAGCCCCAGATCAAGGGAGATTATCAGTGGTCTTGTATGTCTTCCATTTTCTATTTATTGCTCCCACAGTTGATTTCTTCACACCAAGCTGCTTGCCTATTGCAGATTAAGTCTTCCCAGCCTGGTGCAGGTTTTACAATTTTGTTTCTGGTGTCCTTCAACAGCTCTTTGGTCTTCACCATAGTGGAGTTTGGAGTGTGACTATTTGAGGTTGTGGACGGGTGTCTTTTATACTGATAACAAGTTCAAACAGGTGCCATTATTACAGGTAATGAGTGGAGGACAGAGGAGCCTCTTAAAGAAGAAGATACAGGTTTGTGAGAGCCAGAAATCTTGCTTGTTTGTAGGTGACCAAATACTTATTTTCCACCATAATTTGCAAATAATTTTTTTCAAAAATCAGACATTGTGATTGTCTGGATTTGTTTCCACATTTTGACTCTCATAGTTGAGGTATACCTATGATGACAATTACAGGCCTCTCTCATCTTTTTAAGTGGGAGAACTTGCACAATTGGTGGCTGACTAAATACTTTTTTGCCCCATTGTACATAAACATATTCCTATCTTATCCACAGACAAAGACCTTAGCTCTATTTTGGAAGCAGGGTATAGATTTTCCAGCAGAAGAGCAAGCACACTGGGAGATCTTTTTATTCAAGCCTGTTCCAATCAGAGGCTTATACAAAAACATGGTTACACACCACAGGCTCTTATGCCTGTGGTGTTAATACCTGTAGGTTTTGCACCAAACATTCAAAAAACTATGATGTAGTACACTCATGTTCCATAGGTAAGAGCTTTAAATTAGGAGATTATATTAATTGTGGAACTACCAATGTGGTATATGTGGTGGAATGTGTATCATGCCATCTACAATATGTAGGGTGCACTACAAGGGCTCTAAGAACTAGACTAAGCGAACACTACCACGGAGCATCTTATGAGTCAGATAAAGGTTTATCAAATGTGTCAAGACACATTAAATATCACCATTCAGGCAATATGTGTAGGAATCATACACACACACAGGGATGAGGCCCATTTACCTTGATTGAAGATAACATCTGATTGGTAGGGATGAACTTCCTTGTGAATATATATATGCTATGTGTGTCACTTTAGAATGTGCTGTGAACAAGGCCTGCATGCTGAAACGCGTCTGAATATTCTTTTTATCATGGTCATACAAAAACAATAAAATTGAAGACTGAATTTCCAGTGGTGCCGGCTCTATGTACTTTTGTGGTTCGTTTCTGGATGTGGGAGGGACATCCTGAGCCAGAGCACCTGGACTAGATGTGCCACCATCCATCTCATCATTTGGCTTTTCTGCTTACAGCGGTGTGATTTTGTGTTGCATACATTGACTTCTAGAGCAAAGATCTCCAAACGACGGCCTTCCAGCTTTCAGCGAAACTACAAGTCCCATGAGGCATTGTAAAACTCTGACATTCACACACATGACTAGGCCTGATGGGAAATGTAGGTCCTGAACAACTGGAGGGCCATAGTTTGGAGACCCCTGTTCTAGAGGATCAGCTTCCATAATAGTACCACTCTCAGTACACTTGTTCCACAAGTTCCCTGTTAAGAAGCTGTTCACTTCCTCCTTTTTCCTATGGAAGCTGTCCCATTTAACTCTTTTCTCCAGCATGCAAGGCATCTCAAGCAGATTGTATGACATCTGCTAAATCTGCTCTGCCATTCACACCACAGGATAACCTGATTCCAGGGCAGCTCCAGCAGGGATGATGGATAGGGGCTTCTTCTCACTTGCTAGCTGCCCCAGGTTACACACATTTCAATGGCTTAGTGAGTGGCACCCAGAGGGGAATTGGCAGCAACTCCTCTAACATAAACTTCCTCCAGTGACATCTGCAGGCTGCATCAATTTCCTGCTTGCTCTGCACACCAATCTCAGAGTCTGAGCAAGTACAATAATGGCATGTGACTTTGGTAAATAGAAGCAAAAAATAAAAAAAGATATTTTGCAAAAATATTTTAATGTGATCTACAAACTGTTGCCTCACTTGTTATATTACTATATGATAATGTATATGTGAACTAGTTATAATGGGTTTAATGACACTTAAAGTGAAACTTCACTTTGCAAAGTAAACATGCTCTACTTTTTTAGTTATAGTATAGTGGAACACTTATGTCCCGTACACACGGTCGGACATTGATCGGACATTCCGACAACAAAATCCTAGGATTTTTTCTGATGGATGTTGGCTCAAACTTGTTTTGCGTACACACAGTCGCACAAAGTTGTCGGAATTTCCAATCGCCAAGAACGCAGTGACGTCAACCACGTACGACGAGACTAGAAAAGGCCAGTTCAGAACCAAGCGCGGCACCCTTTGGGCTCCTTTTGCTAATCTCGTGTTAGTAAAAGTTTGGTGAGAGACGATTCACGCTTTTTCAGACTCGTGGTTTTCAGATCGTTTTCTGCCGTTCAGTTTGTGCTTGTGGGTTTGTATCTGCTCTTCAGTGCATGCAGCAAGCTACGCGTGACTTTGATTAGTCATTGTGTTCTTGTTCGTTCGTTACTGTTTTTCAGGTCGCTCTTCACAGGCCTTGCTGTTCTTCAGTGCGTTCTGTTACTCCGTTCTGAGCAGCCAACCGTTTTCCAGCCATGCTGCATATACGTACTCCTCGTAGAGTTCATGCTGTGCGGGGGCTTGGTGTTGGGGTCCTGACCTTGACACAAGTCCAGTCCATGAACACGGTGGGGAGGAGTTCATGGACCAAGAATTGGTTGCTTCAGAGTGACCAGTTCTGTCATATGCCTTTGCTCTGTGAGATCCATGAGAATAATCCTGATGATTTCAGGAATTTTCTCAGGATGACGGACCCCGTATTTCACTGTTTGTTGGCTTTGCTGACCCCCTATATCAACAGGCAGGATACCTGCATAAGGCAAGCCATCACTCCGGAGCAGAGGCTTGTCGCCACCCTGCGGTACTTGGCGACGGGGAGAAGCCTGCAGGACTTGAAGTTCTCGACAGGCATCTCCCCCCAGGCTCTGGGGATCATTATCCCAGAGACCTGTTCTGCCATTATCTAGGTCCTGCAGAAGGAGTATATGAAGGTAAGATTTTTATCCTTTAATATCACATTTTATTGTATTTAATGTTTGATAATATGTTGTATTTCTTTCCTCATTCCCTAATTACCATGATTGGAATATGCTGTGAATGTCCCCTTTGTCCTCATGCATGCTGGATTTTTATGTACTTATTTTTTTTGTCCTTCATACATATTTGCCTTCACTAACCTCCCCAGCATGGTCTCCTGCCCCTATATTCACCTCATGTAGTCACTTAATAATGTATTTTATCAGCTCCATAGTAATGCTTTACCCTAAATACTACCCAAAAATGTTTTTAAATGTGATTTGTGCTTTAAATTCTGGCAGAGTGCCAGAGGCTTTTTTTGGGGGGGTCCACAAATCATTTGGAACCCTCCCTCCCCCAACTGCTAAGTCAGCTGATAACAATTCTTTATCTATCCTCAATCATATATCTGCTGACTTTGCCAAACCCATACACACTATACCCATCTCTTTTGTGGTCAGATGTATGGATGAATTCCCCAAAGCATGTAGTGCAAGGGCCTGCCTTAATACTTTCAAATGGTCCTGTTTAAAGTTTTTGTATCCTATTATTATCTTGCTAGGTAATAGCAGAATGTCCAAATGTGCTCAAATGTGTACAGTGTGTATTTATATCTTTGTATTATGACACTTCTTACCTGTCCAGTGGGCTGCCAATAGTGTAACTAAGGAGGGGTTGTTCCAAGTAATACCCATTATTTAGGCATTCATCTCTCAATGAAGTGGAGAGGGTTACCTGGCCAAGAGCTCCCCCCCCCATAATGTTAGAAATGGCCCATGAGAGGGGGGAGGGGGAATCTGATTGGTGTACCTTTTACTTTGTTCTTAAAAAATTCCCATTAATAAATGTTATCTTGATGTTGGCAAAGAAGTTTTGTGTCTAATCTGCTTTCCATGTTTATGTGCAAAAATACAATTTTTTTTTGTTTTCCTCAACAGTTTCCTACCACGCCACAGGAATGGCAGACTGTGGCTTTCCACTTTGGCCAGCGGTGGGACTTTCCTAACTGCGGAGGGGCAATTGATGGCAAACACGTCCACATCGTCCCACCACCCAACTCGGGGTCGTACTATTATAATTATAAGGGGTTCAATAGTATTGTGATGTTGGCGATGGTGCCAGCTAATTACGAATTCCTGTATGTGGACGTGGGGAAGAATGGCCGGATGTCCGATGGTGGAGTCATCGCCCAGACGGAGTTTTACAGGAGTCTCCAGAATGGCAGCTTGGATTTGCCACCTCCAGAAGACAATGTGGAAGGACTCTCATTTGTCTTTGTTGCGGATGAAGCAATTGCGCTGGGGGACCATCTTATGCGGCCATTCCCGATGAGGACCCTCACCCGGACCAGAGGGTTTTTAATTACCGGCTGGCCAAATCCAGAAGAGTGGTGGAGAGCACATTTGGAATCATGGCCAGCCGGTTCCACCTATTTCTTACACTCATACATATGGCGGAGTATAAACTGAATCATATTATCCTGGCATGCTGTGTTCTACATAACTTTTTACGTCAACATTCTGCCAACTATGCTGGCTCTATGCCTGAGGCTGGAATTATAAATGAAACAACCCTGAAGGCGCTTGAAAGTGGCCATCCTGGCTTGCCCTCCCCCAGTGCCCGTGATGTACGGTTAAGATACCTTGAGTTCTTTGCGGGTAGGGGGGCCATCGATATGCCAGACAATGTGTGAAACCTTTATCAAATAAAAGAGAATTAAGCAAATCTTTGTTGACATTTACTGCTTGTGTTTGTTTTAGCTGACCCTGACAGAAATGTGGTGAGTCCTGAAAATGGCGTGATTGTGTAACCTTACAAAGCACTGTTGGGTGTTATTTACTAAAGGCAAAGACACTTTGCACTACAAGTGCACTTGAAACTGCACTGAAACTGCACTTGTAGTGCAAAGTGGATTGGCCCGTATTAAATAACCCCCATTGTCACATAAAGCAGCAATTGGAGCACCACAAAAGTGTTGTAGCGTTGAGACAATTCTCCACACATTCTTGATTAACAATCTTTTTAACCACTTCAGCCCCGGAAGGATTTACCCCCTTCCTGACCAGAGCACTTTTTACAATTTCGGCACTGCGTCGCTTTAACTGCTAATTGCGCGGTCATGCAATGCTCTACCCAAACGAAATTTGCGTCCTTTTCTTCCCATAAATAGAGCTTTCTTTTTATGGTATTTGATCACCTCTGCCATTTTTATTTTTTGCGCTATAAACGGAAAAAGACTGAAAATTTTGAAAAAAAATGATATTTTCTACTTTTTGTTATAAAAAAAATCCAATAAACTAAATTTTAGTCATACATTTAGGCCAAAATGTATTCGGCCACATGTCTTTGGTAAAAAAAATGTCAATAAGCGTATATTTATTGGTTTGCGCAAAAGTTATAGCGTCTACAAACTAGGGTACATTTTCTGGAATTTACACAGCTTTTAGTTTCTGACTGCCTATGTCATTTCTTGAGGTGCTAAAATGGCAGGACACTACAAACCCCCCCCAAATGACCCCATTTTGGAAAGTAGACACTCCAAGGAAATTGCTGAGAGGCATGTTGAGCCCATTGAATATTTATTTTTTTTGTCCCAAGTGATTGAATAATGACAAAAAAAATAAAAAAAAAAAATTACAAAAAGTTGTCACTAAATGATATATTGCTCACACAGGCCATGGGCATATGTGGAATTGCACCCCAAAATACATTCAGCTGCTTCTCCTGAGTACGGGGATACCACATGTGTGGCACTTTCTGGGAGCCTAGCCGCGTACGGGGCCCCGAAAACCCAGCACCACCTTCAGGATTTCTAAGGGCATACATTTTTGATTTTACTCCTCACTACCTATCACAGTTTTGAAGGCCATAAAATGCCAAGATGGCACAAACCCCCCCCAAATGACCCCATTTTGGAAAGTAGACACCCCAAGCTATTTGCTGAGAGGCATGGTGAGTATTTTGCAGCTCTCATTTGTTTTTGAAAATGAAGAAAGACCAGAAAAATTTTTTTTTTTCTTTTTTCAATTTTCAAAACTTTGTGACAAAAAGTGAGGTCTGCAAAATACTCACTATACCTCTCAGCAAATAGCTTGGGGTGTCTACTTTCCAAAATGGGGTAATTTAGGGGGGGTTTGTGCCACCTGGGCATTCCATGGCCTCCGAAACTGTGATAGGTAGTGAGGAGTGAAATCAAAAATTTACGGCCTTAGAAAGCCTGAAGGCGGTGCTTGGTTTTCGGGGTCCCGTGCGCGGCTAGGCTCCCAAAAAGTCCCACACATGTGGTATCCCCATACTCAGGAGAAGCAGCAGAATGTATTTTGGGGTGTAATTTCACATATCTCCATGGCATGTTTGAGCAATATAACATTTAGTGACAACTTTGTGCAAAAAAAAAAAAAAAAATTTGTCTCTTTCCCGCAACTTGTGTCACAATATAAAATATTCCATGGACTCGACATGCCTCTCAGCAAATAGCTTGGGGTGTCTACTTTCCAAAATGGGGTCATTTGGGGGGGGGTTGAACTGTCCTGGCATTTTATGCACAACATTTAGAAGCTTATGTCACACATCACCCACTCTTCTAACCACTTGAAGACAAAGCCCTTTCTGACACTTTTTGATTACATGAAAAAATTATTTTTTTTTGCAAGAAAATTACTTTGAACCCCCAAACATTATATATTATTTTAAAGCAAATGCCCTACAGATTAAAATGGTGGGTGTTTCATTTTTTTTTTTCACACAGTATTTGCGCAGCGATTTTCAAACGCATTTTTTGGGGAAAAAACACACTTTTTTAAATTTTAATGCACTAAAACACACTATATTGCCCAAATGTTTGATGAAATAAAAAAGATGATCTTAGGCCGAGTACATGGATACCAAGCATGACATGCTTTAAAATTGCGCACAAACGTGCAGTGGCAACAAAATTAATACATTTTTAAAAGCCTTTAAAAGCCTTTACAGGTTACCACTTTAGATTTACAGAGGAGGTCTACTGCTAAAATTACTGCCCTCGATCTGACCTTCGCGGTGATACCTCACATGCATGGTGCAATTGCTGTTTACGTTTGACGCCAGACCGCCACTTGCGTTCGCCTTAGCGCAAGAGCAGGGGGGACAGGGGTGCTTTTTATTTTTTATTTTTTTCTTTATTTTTTTTTGCTTTTTTATCTTATTTTTAAACTGTTCCTTTCATTTTTTTTTTTTAATCATTTTTATTGTTATCTCAGGGAATTTAAATATCCCCTATGATAGCAATAGGTAGTGACAGGTACTCTTTTTTTAAAAAATTGGGGTCTATTAGACCCTAGATCTCTCCTCTGCCCTCAAAGCATCTGACCACACCAAGATCGGTGTGATAAAATGCTTCCCCAATTTCCCAATGGCGCTATTTACATCCGGCAAAATCTAAGTCATAAAATGCTCGTAGCTTCCGGTTTCTTAGGCCATAGAGATGTTTGGAGCCACTCTGGTCTCTGATCAGCTCTATGGTCAGCTGGCTGAATCACCGGCTGCATTCTCAGGTTCCCTGTTGAGACAGGAGAGCCAGAGAAAAACACGGAAGACGGTGAGGGGGGGGGCATTCCCTCCCACTGCTTGTAAAAGCAGTCTAGAGGCTAATTAGCCGCTAGGATTGCTTTTACATGAAAGCCGACCGCTGGCTAAAAAGAATGATACCAAGATGATACCTAAACCTGCAGGCATCATTCTGGTATAACCACTCAAAGTCGTGAATGGCGTACCTGAAGACAAAAAAATGGTTAACAATAAAGCACAGTAAACGGTAAAGTATAAAAATTGCATACCTGAAAAGCAAACATGATAAAACATAATAACAATAAAACATTGCAGAATAGAATATAGTAAAAAAGAGCAGAACAATAGAGAGAATAGAGAGAGAGAGAACAATAAAACGCCAACTATTTTTTTTTATTTTTGTTTGTGTTTTTTTTTTTTTTACACTTTTTTTTGTAACTGTAACTTTTATAACTGTAACCGGTTCCAGGTTCGAGTCTCTCAAAATGCGATGGCATCTTGGGAGACCCTGTGAAAGTGTGCCTAGTCTGTGGAATGCTGTACCCTACGCTAATACTCAACTAGTGAATGGTAGCGTTCAAAACATTCACCAATGCAAAGACCAGGATTGTCAGGACAGGAGGGACAATAATAGCGGGCGTCACGTCTATATCCGCGCTTGCTGCAGACACAACATCTTTTTTGGGGGGGTTCGTTGGGTAGGGGTAGTTGGGAGGATATATAAATGCCTCTCATGCAGCCGACTGCATTTGGTTGGGGATGTGAATGGGGGAAGTACGGGCGCTGCAGAAGGGGTGGGTTCCCAATTAGGATTGGCGAATGCAGCAGGAAGGGCATTATGGGCACGACGGGCCTGTGTTTGTCTTTTTGGTGGCAGCGGGACACTACTTGTGCTTGCCACCTCACCAGCTTGAACTGCACTTATGGCACTCGCCACGTCACCAAGTGTTACTGCAGTGCTGGTTTGACTACGACCGGGGTGTACTAGGCCGCTGGTGCTTGCCAGTTCACCAAAACGCTACAAAAAAAAGTGTCAGTGATCGATCGATACTGCACTTGGGTGGGCTGGACTGGGCTGGGCCAGGCAGAGGGGCAAAACGCAGGTGCTAGCAGGTATCTGGGCTGATCCCGCTAACACTGCATTTTTGGGAACCCTAAACTGCTGGGGACGCTAGCATAGATCTGATCGGATCAGATATTGATGCGTTCAGATACTATACCACTAAGGGAGGTGTACGGTGCATGTACGGTGCGTGCGTGGGTGTTCGCGGTACTGGCGCTAATCTGACGCTGCCTAGGGCGATGCATATCACCGCCGGGCAATCAGGGGACTAAACCTTTATTCGGTAATAAACGGCGGGTGCCCTGACACTATAAAAAATAAACGAACTAACCAGCGTCACCCGTAACGGTTATACAGTGATCAGTGGTGAAAGGGTTAACTAGGGGCCATCAAGGGGTTAAAACATTTATTAGATAGTATATGGGGGTCCCTGTCGCTATAAAACACTGACGGCGAACCTAAATATTTACGTCCCTAACTAGCGTCACCAGCGACACTAATACAGCGATCAGAAAAATGATCGCTTAGCGACACTGGCGACAGGGGGTGATCAAGGGGTTAAAACTTTATTAGGGGGGTAAGGGGGGTACCCTAGACCTATAGGGGGCTAAACCTTTATTCGGTAATAAACGGCGGGTGCCCTGACACTATAAAAAATAAACGAACTAACCAGCGTCACCCGTAACGGTTATACGGTGATCAGTGGTGAAAGGGTTAACTAGGGGGCAATCAAGGGGTTAAAACATTTATTAGATAGTATATGGGGGTCCCTGTCGCTATAAAACACTGACGGCGAACCTAAATATTTACGTCCCTAACTACCGTCACCAGCGACACTAAAACAGCGATCAGAAAAATGATCGCTTAGCGACACTGGTGACAGGGGGTGATCAAGGGGTTAAAACTTTATTAGGGGGGTAAGGGGGGTACCCTAGACCTACAGGGGGGTAATACTCACTGTCCCACCACTGCTAACTGTCACAAACTGACACTATGCAGTAATCAGGAAAAAAAAAAAAAAAAAACCTGCTTGGTGTCAGTTTGTGACAGGGGGGGGTGATTGGGGGGGGATCGGGGGGCGATCGGGGGGGGATCGGGGGGGGATCGGGGGTGTAATGTATGCCTGGCATGTTCTACTGTGTTGTGTGTGAGTGTTGGTGCACTTACATGTCATCTCTCCTCGGCGCTGGAACGGAAACTGCCAGACCGAGGAGAGATGACATCACATCCTCTGCCTCTGTGTACTATACAGAGGCAGGGGATGTTTCTCATTGGCTGGGAGCGATCGCGAGGGGGGGGCCACAATCGGATGGCCTCCCCCTTATCTGTCATCGCTCCCAACCAAATGCCGACCGCAGCTGGCACCGGGGGGGGGTCCGATTGGACCCCCCACCCGCGGGAAGGCAATCACGTTTCAGGTATATAGGCGTGAGGCGGTCGGCAAGTGGTTAATACCAGCACAATCACATGTGCATTTAGAAAATGTTTTTAAAACAAACCGACATGTTTGTTGTATAACAATTTTTGGGGTGGCATTAGAAAAAGTACAAATGTCCATTTAAGATAAAACAGGCATGTTTCAAACCAACAAGAAAGACACAAATCTTGAACTTACAAAGTTCACATTTGGTAAAACTTGAAGGCAATATCAGACATGAGTATTTAGGAACTGTGTTTGATATTGCGTTCAGATGGGGTGAAGTCACCCCAGGAAAAGCCAAATTTTGAAGATGCACACCAATTTACGAATGTCAACATGTGCTACCTGCCATCACGGGGGATCAAGGGACGTGTTTTGGGGGTGAAACCCCTTCCTCACAGCTACTTTATTATTGAGGAAGGGGTTGCACCCCCAAAACGCGTCCAATGATCTCCCGTGATGGCAGATAGCACATGTTGGCACACTGTGTGCATCCTCAAAATTTGGATTTTCTACAATTCACAAAAAAAAAATTTAAATTGTAGCACACCATAAAAGAAAGGGCTTTGGAGGGGTTTTAAACTCTCCCCAAAACATCAATGTTGTTCTTATTTTTTTGAATAACATCATTGATGTTTTTCGTGATGTTTTCCAAGGCAACATTACACCCCATGATCTCCCCAATCAGGATCTGGGCACTTTCCGAGGTGAAAGAATCTGGAACCACAACATCACGATCACCTAAAAAGAGAGAAACCACAAAAAAACATGTATTATAAATATACCGGCATCCATCTCTTACCTGAGCCTGTGGTCGTAGACACTCACCTGTTTTGGTGATTAGTTCCACCACCTCTTCTTCCTCCTGCTCTTCTTGTGTTGGGGGTATTTCCCCTTCTTCCAGAGGTGGGGGGTCTCTGGTCTCCTCTGATGAGGGGTGTCCTCCAAGTCTTTTCTCCCCTATGTAAAAAAAAAATGGTATACTTAGCACACAGATATTTTATGGTAGAACTATAAATATGAAACATTGCTTGGAAGTGGGGTACAATTGTCTATTTTGGCAGAGTTCCAAGATGTAGAATTTTTATTGTCCTTTGTCAAGATCCAATACTTTACCTGTCTTGTACAAGCTTCACAGATGGAGACCCCCCTATAGTATACACTGGAGCACCTGTGTGGGCCCCCTTGTGTCCCATACTAGTGCTCCAGTGTCCAGATGTGAAAACTGCTGCTGAGTGTCCTCTCCTTACACAGAATCTAGTTTGCATTTCATTTTCGTAACAAACACATCTACACAACCAAATTAGTTTCATACAAGTAGCCCATAAAAAATGTGGTCAAATGCATATGGCCAAAACAATGGTGTTTTATAGTCCGAAAGAAAAATGTTGGATACGAACGAATAATGTGCCCATGAACATGAAAGTTGCCATTTTAAACTGTACAACAGTTCCTAAAAGCACATGGAGCAGCACAAACGTAATAAACACAAAAAGAATAGGAACACTGGACTACTTACTTTTTTGCAGCACTCTTTGGATCTTTCTGTACTGCTCGTGTTCTCTTAATTTCAGGTCCAACCACCGCTTCCTGAGCTGATCTTTCGATCGTCCTACCCCAAAATTCCAGTGCAGACTCCTGACCACTTTCGCCATTATCTTGGCCTTTCGGACATTGGGGTTGGGGTAAGGTCCATACTTTCCATCATAGTCGGTCTTCTTCAAGATGTCGACCATCTCCAACATCTCCCCAAAGGACATATTTGAGGCCTTAAATCTTCTCCTTCTGGATCCAGACATTTCCGGATCCGGGCTTTCCTCCTCCTCCTCCTTGTTGGTGTAATTAGCACACACCTGCGAAAATTGGCGGGGAATAGACTAGAAAGAACGTCAGGGGCGGACGGAGTTACACGCATGTGCAGTGTCTATAAAGTGTAACATGCATGCGTAGTACGTATGATCTGTGAGCGGAGGAAAGAGTATCAGAGGCGCCGATCGTGAAAATGAAGGTAAGATCTAAACTTGGGCCTATACCGCTTCTAAATTGAGGCCTATATTGTAAAAAGATTAGGAGAGTTTTGCCTGACATTAGGGTTTGTCTTATGTTGTGTCTTGTAGAGAAAATGGATGGCTTCAACGACCACAATTTCCTCCCCCTGTTCATGGACAAATACAGGGAGCTGCCCTGTCTGTGGCAGGTGAGACATCCTCATTATAATAATAAACAAAAGAGGCAGGCAGCGCTGGAGAAGCTGCTGGAGTTGGTGAAGCCGGTGGTCCCCACAGCAACCATCCCCTATTTAAAAACCAAAATTGGTGGCCTGAGGAGCACTTATCTTAGGGAGCGCAAGAAGGTCACGGATTCCCAGAGATCTGGAGCTGGAGCAGATGACGTTTATGTCTCCAGGCTGTGGTACTATGAGAGACTGCGATTTCTGTCAGACCACACTGAAGTCAGGGAATCCCTCTCTACTCTTCCTTCCACTCTTCCTTCCACCCCAGCTGAGGCTTCCGATGTCCAACCTGGGCCTTTCAGCCAGGAAGAAGTGGAGGAGCCCAGCTTAAGTCAGGTATAGAATTCTTCTACAGATTTCTGGTCAATAAATAAATGATGTTTACTAGATGTTATTATTGATCACTAATTGCTGATTTAATAAAGTTTTTTACATATCAATAGACAGTAGTGGGCACAAAAAATTGGGACAAGAATGAAAAATGCTGGGCTAAGAAGGATAGTCTGTTATATTTGTTAACATTCAATTTGCAACAGTCAGGAGGTGAAAATTGTGTGAGATTGATGAATAAAAAACTAAAACTATGTCCCTTTTTCATACACAGGAAGACCTCAGCAAGGAGGAGGCTCTGGAATGTGGCAGCCAGGAGGAGGCGGGGCTAAGTTGCAGCCAGGAGGAGGCGGGGCTAAGTGTCAGCCAGGAGAAGCCTGGGACCAGTCACAGCCTGACTGAATCGCAGGTTCCTCCCCTCCACCTTCCATACAAAAGAACGAGGAAGGCAGCTCACATGCAGGATTCAGCACTCAGGCTCATTCAGGAGGCTTCTGTGTCCCTCAGAGCCTTACCCACTCCTGAAGAGGCCTTTGCCTGCATGGCTGCCACCAAACTGAAGTGCATGCAGGAGGGTCAACGCCTCATGTGTGAGCAACTTATTTATAAAGTCCTAACTAAGGGGGTGAGTGGCGAAATCACACCCAAGACCGACATGATTGAGTTGGACCATCCTCCTCCTCCTGCTGCCACAACTCCACCACCAGAGCCACAGCGTGAAAGGAAGAGTGGAAGGAAGACCTGAGAGTGATGACCCTGGGTTCAGTCTGGTCTGGCCAAAGATGCAGCCTCTTGTATGACCACAGCCTGGGGACACAGATGTCATCTGCTGCTTTCCGGATCTCTGGGACTTCTGGACGAGACTGCACTCTTATATATGGACTCCTCAGGCCACCAATTTTGCTTGCAAATAGTTGATGTCTGCCCTGGGGGCCAAAGGCTTCACCCAATTCAGCTGTTTCTCCAGCGTTGCCTCCCTCTTTGTTTAGTTGTGAGCCCTTAATAAATTTTTTGTTCTATTATACTCGCCTAAGTGTGTTTTCCTTCAAAAAGGACAGTTTGTTTGTGAGGATTCAGGTACATTTCAAAATAAAATGTGAAATTAACAAGGGACACCAACACCAAACAATCTCCTACAGATTAAATAATAAAAGATATGAATGGTGTTGTGGTAACTTGACACACAAAACACACACAGAAATATTATAGAGTAAAACACAACAAAAACAACAATAAAAACACAGCCTTGAAAAAAAAAAAAAAACCCAAAAAATGCAAAAACCAGCCTGGAAGAAAACCAAAAAAAATTAAAAACAAACCAAAACTAATTTGGTCAGATGTAACAAATCAAAATATATTGAGGGAATCCCGATAAATTATAAAGAAAGAAGTTTTTGACAGGTCTGTGTGAATATGAGCAGCCAAACTACTTCATTCTTCTCACATTATAAAGAAGAAGAGAGTGCTCTGTATTAAACTATTTTTGACATTGCAGCGTGACGAAAGTGCTGTATCCATTCCGAATGCTAATTTTACCTGACCGAGCTGTTCCGTCTCGGAATTTCTTCTGAGCAAGCGTGGCACTTTGTGCGTTGGAACAGGCCACACGCGGTCGGAATTGACGCGATCGGATTTTGTTGTCGGAAAATTTTATAGCCTGCTCTCAAACTTTGTGTGTCGGAAAATCCGATGGAAAATGTCCGATGGAGCCCACACACGGTCGGAATCTCCGATAACACGCTCCGATCGGACATTTTCCATCGGAAAATCTGATCGTGTGTACGGGGCATTAATCTTGGTGATATGCACTATAATAGGAAAACAATGGCTGAAGTATTAACAGCCAGTGCTATGTAACATGGAGCTTCTGAATGGTATTTGGAACAGCTTAATTGGGAAAATATAACATTAAGTTACTTTGCATATTGTTTGTTTAATTCATATGCAGATCAAAGGGATGACCTTTGACCTGCATATTATATCCATTAGAGAAACTTTACAAATATTTTTAACCCTTTATTTACCTTTAGCTAACCTTAATAACCTCTAATTTATCCACCTGTAAGTATTTTTCTGCTATTTTGTTTTGTCATTTCTAATATTTTAAACCATTAATATTTCAACCTTGTTTTAATTTGTATTCATGTAGTTTGTTAATTTGTGTCACATGATTAATGATTGCAAACCTGTGAAAATGTCACCACCTTACTAAGTCCTATCAGTGCAAACCTATTTTGTTCTGATCTTGATTAAGTTTGTAATAATAACAGTGTATACAAAGAGATTGTTTTTTTTCTTGTGAGTAACAATGTACAATTCAAAGGGGAAAAAAACTGTTCAAAACGAATAAGTATGCTTTGACTTTGCGTTTTACCATTGAAAGTGACCGGGGTAAACCTCAAAATGCAAAACCCCCTAATGCATCTTCTAAAAGATACATTAGGAAAAATTACAGCAAAGTGAATTATTTTTCCCAACTTTTACGTATGTCAACCTTTTTAAGACCTAGGAAATAAAAATATAACATATATGGATCAAAATCTGCGACCAAGTAAAAGCCCTATCTTTTCTGAAAAAAAAAATTATACACAATAAATTGAAATAGACGACAAAGGTTTAAAGTATAGAATTGAGACTAAGAATGAAGTGGTTAATATAAAAATTGTCTTACCAGTGTTGGAAGCTGCAGATAACTATGTTATGCATATTTATAACTTTTAAATGCATAACTTTATATTCATTGCATAACTTTATCTTCATTCCCCTCTATTTGCAATTTAGTTGTTCAGTTAATGGTGCTGATTAATTAAAGGACACAAGACTGTTCCCTTTGCAAAATAAAATTTATTTTAGCCATCCAATCACGCAAAGAGAAAGTAAAATAAAACTTAAAAGGAAAAAAACAAAACAAAGCATTATTTACTAACCTCTGTGAATGTTTACTTTGCTAAGTGAAAATGTCCTTTCCTATTGCTAAGGGAACAGTCTCTAATCTCTAGTCTCTAGTAAATCATCTCTAATGGGTCTAGCTCAGCTTGCAGGTTTGAAAAATTTTCCATGTTTTTCACTGTGTTACCCAGAAACAGCATTTTAGTCCCAATCCCGCTATCATTTATAAACAAGTCAAAAACATAATGGCTTCAAAAATTAAGTTTGAGGTACACCATTTATAACCCTAAACCATTCCAAATGTGAGTCATCAAATGTGAGTGCATTTGATGACTCACATTTTTAGCTTCCTGTTCATTGAACTGAAATTTCAAATGATGTCATTAGCTCTCACCAGTTCACTTCTGTGAACTATGATGTGATAGAGGGGGCTTTATAGTAAAAATCAGGAGAGCATCAGAGTGACACTGCTCCTCCGTGGATACTGTGCTGTGCTCCTTCGTGCTGTGAGTGTGTTGTCACCCAAGGATAGGAAGTATAATTCTGGCAGGATCCCCAGGCAAAAATAAAGGAATAAAATGAAAGAGGAAACTGATGCAGGAACCACATCCAAGGACTGACAACCTGCAATACGTAAAACTTTGGTTTTGGGGTTTAGATTTTAATCAGGTTTTAAATCCATTTACGTATTGTATATTTAAATTAACATAACTTAAAATAAAATAATGAGGCCATTCCTGACTACTAAATCTTCAGCTACTAACCTCCTATTCATTCCTTTTTTTAGGTGTCATGCTCAGCCCTTATCTTTTTTCAATTGAGATATAGTAAATACAGTAAAAGATTTTTTAATAGGTTGCAACTTACAATTACTCTTTTTCTAAATAGCTATTTGCAATGTTTGTTCTATTATATTCATAACTCTTATGGAGTGAAAAAATCCTTGAAATCTAGAAGTAAGTATTCTGCTCCTTCTTTAAAGGTATGTGCTTTCTTAATAATTTTTAGCCATGTGACACTGTCTCAGCATCTTAAGTGCAATCTCTCCAACAGAGACACAAACACCAGCAATGACACCTTTTAGGTTAAGTGCAAACATTTTAGATTCTCTATCAAATTTTTATAGTTATAATTAAACAATGGAAAACACGCTGGCATGTGCAAAAAGAGTCGCTGGCAGAGACAGTCAGACACATTGTGCCTTGTTTCCATTTGGGAGATTTCCCTTTTTTTCTTTTTAACTTACAACCTAGTACTCCAACCTAATCCTTTATAAATTTCCAACAGCTTTAAACAATATCCTGCCATTCAGATAAACTGGAGCTCTTCTTTAAAAATGTTCATATAAATTACATTTTAGAAAATAAGTATATTTAATGTATTCAAAAGTACATTTACTTTGTAAAAATTCACTTTTCCAAACAAGTTTAAGCTGCATCACAGTTTAGAAAATACTCAGTACTATTAGGTAAAGACATCATGGAAGAGCTTCAAGGGAGTATGCTACAAATACAACGTATGATAGATTAAATAAAAGGAATCGTGTTTTTATTATATGTTCCAACTGAAGCAGCTGTCTTAGAGAAGGATAGAGGAATGTGTCTTTAGTAAATTTAATTTGCAGTAGACTCTTTGGGATTCTTGGCAGTAGAACAGTGCAATTTAAACAGTGGGAAAATGCAGGCAGAAAATGATAGTATCGTTAACCAAAAGATTGGTGATGGTGTTTGAGGCTGTCATACTGTGCCTCAGAACTCATAAGTATGTAATCTAGCACTAAAAAAAATGACACTTGATGCTTGCTACTTGTCAGACAGCTGTATCTCCCAATCACAGTTATGTGTTCCTTATTTAGACGGTGAGATCTGACTTGGAGAAAAGAAAGAAATGGAGAAAATATGTTAAGACAACATGACACCTAAATGATAATAACTATAACATTTGATGTGCAAAACTTGGCAATACAAGACGTAAAAAAAAATATGTATTTTAATTTAATATCAATATTTCTGACAAATTCATTTATATATTTTGATGAATGATAAACTTATAAAATATATTTTTAAACCTCCAACTAAAGCCTCTAGACATTCCTTTCAGTTTATATCTTTAATTGGTATAACATCACTGTCAGCAACAGCTTACTGACAGCGCCTGTTGATCGAAGGACACATTCTTTTAATTAAGTGTGATAAGTGAGTCACAAATTCACATGGAAGTTTCAATGCATGCATCACAATGAGCAAGGCATACAACTTCCCTTTACTAAAAATATATACCCGATCCCATCCCTGTGCTGTAGTGCAGTGCATTTTGAAAAATACAACGTTTTTTTCTCTGCTTTTTGTGGCTTGGGAGGCCCAAGTCAATGGTCAGGCCCAAGTCATCCAACCACATCTAAAGTGCACTTTGATACATTTTTTGTTTCAAATAATTCTATTGAAGGTTATCAAAATACAAGCTTACAGATGAAACAATAATATATATCATTGATGAGTATCAACAGCAATTATTGGCAAAACATCAAACATAATAGAGAATGTCGTCTGGGGTGATTTAAACAGATAAGGGTGTTTCAGTGAGTGTCTCAGATATAACAGGAATTGTATAAAATCAATCTTTCTAGGGGAGGGACTCAACCTAGTCCTGTGGGTAAAGCAACAGTCATGGGTTTGTCATGAGGGCCGGTGACAGGGAAAAGGGAGTTATGGGAGGTTAATCTATTCTGTAGTCTTGAGCTCTCTTGTCTCTTGTTCCCTTCTACTCTTGTGGGACCCACTCCAGTCAGCTATTAAAATTTTAAACTTTCAGGGGCGTGACCGGAAGCCGAGCAAGATGGAAGCCTAATCTCCCAGCTCTCTGAGCCCGCAGCGAGAAAGGCAATCTTGGGGGCAACCATTCACAGCTTTATGGGCAAATCACGGACCACCCGCTCCTCTAAACACAGGGGATCATCACAACCCCCTCCGGGTGCATCCACGGACCTCCGCTCCTTCTTTACACAGCCGGACGCATCCCAGAGCGAGGAGACCAACATGGCGCCGGTCACTTCCGCGCCTCAGCACCGGAGCTCCACTCAGGCCTCACATACTGCTCCGGATCTTCCCCTGCACTCAGAGGACCAAGCACGGGTAGAACTGAACCTCCAGGAGCGCAGCCTCTACACTGGACCGGTGAGTTCTCCCCCGCAATCCGCCGTCCAGAGGGAACAGCCATACGGGCCGCCATTAGCCATGCTGCCTACCTCCGCCCCGCCATACACTCAGTGCTCAGGCGCATTCCCGAGACTTCTGAGAACAGCCTCCGACCCTCTGATTCAGAGCCAGGACCACACTTCCCCGTTGTCCCCGCTCTCCTCAGATCTCTCCCAGGACTATCCACCCTTACCCAGCCCCGCAGGCCCTTCAGCCAGAGTGCATCAGCTCCCTGAGGGAACACAAGATGGAGCCTGGGCCGTCACGGTCACATCCCCTCCGCCTAAGGCACAGAGGCTCTCTCGCTCTAGAGACTCCAGCACCTCCAGACACCATCTGCTCCCCACACCTTCATATGCGAAGAAGGCAGGAGCTCTGCTCCCACTCCCAGCAAGGGCTAGCTCTACAAGTCCCCCTCAGCAGCAACAAGCTGAAACATGGATAGACCCATGGGTCTCCCCAGCAACTGGTACACAACTATACCAGGAGAGGGGAACCGCACATCCTAATGCCACACCACCGGGCAGGTCATCACCTAACCAGCATTATGGCACCACAATGGATCCACCCCTGCATTCCCAGTGGCAAGCATACTTACAAGCTATACCCACAAAGGAAGATTTCAGACAGCTTATTGAAGATGTGAAATCTACCTGCCGGACGGAAATCCAAGTACTCCAGACAGGCCTCAAACACCTGGCGGACAGGATGGAAATGGCCGAGGAAGAGATACAAGAAACCAAACTAGCAGTCCATAGAACTCAACTGCAGGGAGCAGACCACAGAGAAATGCTGAGAGATATGCAGAGACACGTGGAGGACTTGGACAACCGAGGGCGCCGTAACAACATTCGAGTGAGAGGCATACCGGAGGCGGAAGGCCCCGAAGACCTACAAACAACCCTACAATCTGTTTTCAATAATTTAATTGGGGAGCCGCCCAATAAGCATATAGATATGGACAGAGCCCATAGAGCGCTTCGCCCCAAAGGCGCCACCGCCAAACCAAGAGATATTATATGCAGAGTCAGCTCCTACCCCATCAAGGAAGAAATCATGAAGCGGGCACGTTTGGCGCGTAAAGTGACTTTTGAGGATGTCCAGATACAATTGTACCCAGACCTCTCTTGGATCACCCTGCAAAAACGCAGACTCCTCCAGCCTCTACTACAGCTACTGCAGAAGGAGAACATCACCTACCATTGGGGTTTTCCCTTTAGCCTTACTGCAAAGCATCAGGGCAAATCCGCCGTACTGAGATATCCAGAGGACCTGCGCACTTTCTGCAACATCCTTGAAATTCCAGCACCAAAGTTACCGGACTGGGACATCATCGCAACCCCACCACCACCGCCTACAATCTGGCAGAGAGTGTCTTCCTCCAATCGACCCCGGGACTCTGACCCGCAACGCAAGCCCGCCAAACAAAAGAATCGCTGAGATGCAAACACTGACTCTAGATAACTAAAGGACCTGAGCACTTAGGCTCAATATATAAGCCAAGTTAGACTGCAGTTTACTTTAGTTAGTCTATTGCAACTCCAGTTTAGGACCCCCGAGATTGCCCCCCTATACTGAATTCTACCTTATCATCTAGGGCTTAAGTCAGATGAGCCCTGGAAAGATGGGTATAGCTTCCGTTCCTTATCGCCCCCCCTCGATAGTTTAATAGACATCAGCGCAGGGTCGCAGACTATGTGCTGTAGAACTGTTATTTTCGGCTGGCTGCGGGCTCCCCTGTGCCCCTATCCACCCCTCTTTCCTGGGGTGGGGGGGCCCGGGGGACTCCGTCCAGTCCTAGGCCTGTTGGCCTATATAGGTTTGCTAGGAATGTATGTTTTCCATGTTTTTTGCACTTTAACAGTGTTCCTTTTTCTCTCTGACCTTTCTCTTCCCCTTCCTACCCAGCCATCACCAAACCTACCCAGCCATCTTCGAGCAAACTCGTGGTCTCCTCCCGGAGAGGGTCTGCCCCGAGCCCCAGTCATGAATGCAAGTGCATCAACACCAGGTGAGCATCTTATCATCTACCACACACACTGCCATGGCTAAGATTCTCTCATTAAATGTACACGGATTAAACTCCAATAAAAAACGGCATCTGGCGCTGAGGGAATTCAGACAGTCAGGGGCAGATATCATTATGATCCAGGAGACTCATTATGACAGGGGGGGCTCCTTCGCATTCGCCTCCAGATACTACTCCCAGATCTATATGGCTTCGGGTACCCACAAAAGGGCAGGAGTGGCCATACTTGTTAAGAGGGGAGCTCCCTTCGCTTGCGTGACCCAGCACTGTGATCCTCACGGCCACTTCATAATCCTACAGGGCCTATGGCAATCACAGGAAGTTACCCTGTGTACTCTGTATGCACCGAACGCCAAACAACACAGCTTTCTATCCAAGGTGTACGCCCGCCTCTTTAAAGTCACACCAAAGGTTTTGGTAATAGGGGGCGACTTCAACCTTACCCATTCATCCTATGCTGATCGCCAGACGGTGGGCCCCCAAGCAGCATCACCTAGAGTCCTTAGAGACTCGAGACTATTCAGACAAATCTCCAGACGATATGCGCTCTTTGATGCGTGGAGGGCTCTCCGCCCGGGCGATCGGCAATATACGTTCTACTCAGCCCCACACCGCACCCACTCCAGGATAGACTACTTTTTTGTCAACAACCACACCTTACAACTTACTCGCAAGGCTCAAATACTCCCGATCTCATGGTCTGACCATGCCCCTATCTTGCTCACCATAGATTTAGACCCAGCCTTCCGTAGACCTTATAATTGGAAGCTTAACACTTTCCTCCTCCAACACCAGCCCTCTCAGGCAGAATTAACTTCCACTTTTCAGCTCTATTTTAAAGAGAATAATAATCAGGAAGTCTCGTCCGCCACGCTTTGGGAAGCCCATAAGGCGGTCCTCCGAGGTAAATGCATAGCACTCTCCACAGCACTAAAAAAAGATGCCCAAGCCGCAAAAGTGAAAGCGGAAAGAGAACTCAAAACACTAGAACACAAGCTCCAAACTAACCCCACAGTACCCTTGCTTAAAAAAATAACTAACCTACCTATGACCCTTCGGGACCTGGCCCTAGGTCAGGTAGAGAAAGCCTTGACCAGACTGAAACAAATGTTTTATGACAAAGGCAATAAGGCCCATACTCTTCTGGCCAACAAACTCCGTGAACGCACCCACATGTTATCCCCAAATCAGATTAAAAACAAATCAGGTCAGCTACTATCTCATCCAGTGGACATTGCCCACACCTTTGCAGATTTCTACAAAAATCTGTACAACAGCCCTGACATACCCAGTAATCCTCCCTCCCCAGACCTATCCCAAAAGATGCGACAATATTTAGAACAGAGCGGTATCACAAAACTCCAACTATCCGACCTGCAATCGCTTAACGCACAGATCTCGGAAGAAGAATTAGAATTGACTATCAAAACCCTACCATCCCATAAAGCCCCTGGCCCGGACGGTTTTCCCTATGAATATTATAAGACATTCCTTCATCAATTGCTCCCCCATATGTGTAGGCTGTTTAATACCTTCCTCCGTGACACCCCCATCCCCCTAGATATGCAGCGATCATATATCACCCTAATCCCCAAACCAGACAAAGATCTATCCCTATGCACCAATTATAGACCCATTGCCCTCCTGAACTCCGACCTAAAAATTTTCACTAAGCTTTTATCCAACCGCCTAAACACGATCCTTCCATCGCTGGTCCACAGAGATCAGGTGGGGTTTGTCCCAATGCGGCAAGCAGGTGACAACACCAGAAGGGTGATTGATCTGGTGGACGTGGCGGGCAGGGGGGGACTCACCTCCATGCTACTGAGCCTTGACGCCGAGAAGGCATTTGACCGTTTGGGGTGGCCCTTCCTGTTCGCCACGCTGACCCACATGGGCTTTCGTGGACCTTTTATGCGAGCAATCAGGCACCTTTACTCCAACCCCTCCTCACAGGTCAGAACCCCCTTCGCACTCTCTACACCTTTTTCGGTGGCAAATGGCACCAGGCAGGGGTGCCCACTGTCGCCCCTACTATTTGCACTATGTGTGGAACCCCTGGCCGCCACGATCCGGAATAACCAGGGCATAAGGGGGATAATGGTTAGAGATAGGGAATTTAAGATCTCCCTATTTGCTGATGATATCATCCTTACACTGACCCAACCCCATACCACCCTCCCGGTGGTATACATAGGGAACTAGACAACTTTAGAGCTCTCTCAGGTTATAAAATCAATGCATCAAAATCAGAAGCCCTGCCTATACATATTCCTGCTACCGAACTCACACTACTAAAAGCCAACTTCCACTATAGCTGGAAAACCACAGCTCTGAAATATTTAGGGACCTTCATTACTCCAAAATACGATACCTTATACCAAGAAAACTTCCCACCCCTCTTTCGCTCCATTAGAGCATCACTGGCACAGTGGAAAAAACACCATATCTCCCTTTTGGGCCGTATAGCCTCTATTAAGATGACCATCCTCCCGAAGCTTCTATATCTCTTCCAAACACTCCCTATCCCTATACCACTCAAACACTTGAAAAAGCTCCAGGCGGACTTACTCCAATTTGTTTGGAACTATAAAAGGCATAGGATACCGAGGACGGTAATGCTGGCGTCGCGTAGCGAGGGAGGCCTGGCTTTCCCTGATATTATTAAATATTACCAGGCTGCGCAACTAAAAGCGATAGCCTCATGGTTTACACATAAATCATATAACAAATGGACTGAAATTGAAAAGCTTTGGCTAGCCCCAATACACCCGAACAACCTGCTATGGAGTGCGAGTGCGGAGGTGCCCCCCGATCGGATGCTAGGCCCCATGTCTCTGCTACGGCGGACTTGGCGCACGCTGGCCCGACCTCATAAACTATCTTCAGAGAAATCACCAATGACCTCTTTTATCTGCAATCCCAAAGTGCCAGATAGTCTAACACATCAGATGTCCTACCCCTGGTCCTCTAGGAACCTATTCCATTTTGGGAGTATAGTGGAACCCAGATCCCGTAAATTATTACCTTTTTCTGAATTACAAGCAAAACATGGCCTGCCGAAACAGGCATTCTATGGATACTTACAAATCCGACACTACGCACTAACTATAACCTCGAACCTGCAGTTCTCTCCCCCAACCTCCTTTGAAACTATAATATTGGAGGGGAATGCCCAGAAGGGTATCATATCGGGAATTTACAAGATTTTAAATACCTTCTCCCTAGAAGAGCAAGGAAAGCACTCCTACATGCTTAAATGGGAGAAAATACTTGATGAGGAACTCCCTATAGCACAATGGCAGGCGATCTGGAACCAGACAGCAAAGAGTTCATTATGCACTCTCTATAAGGAAAATGCATACAAAATTTTATTCTTCTGGTATATGACCCCAGATGTGCTCCATGCAATTTTCCCCACTAGTTCAGATCGTTGCTGGCGCTGTCAGGGAGGAAAAGGCACCCTCATACATATCTATTGGGAGTGCCCGCTGATTACCCCCTTTTGGGACAAGGTCCAACTCCTACTGTCCCATCTCTTGGAAATGCAGGTCCGAGCTTCTCCAAAGTTCTTCTTACTGGGTCTATCACCACTCAAACTACGCACGCCATATAAGAAATTAGTAAGACACATACTCACAGCAGCCAGATGCCTAGTAGCCCTAAACTGGAAACGCCGTTCCCCACCCTCTCCTGAAGATCTTTACTCAAGAATTAAAGATATTGAACTGATGGAGAAAATGACGGCTAGGATGCAGGACAGACTGGAGGCTCACAACGGGGTCTGGGAACTGTGGCATCTCCGGGAGGACCCACCATGACCAGGTATCAACCTTACTCAGATGGCCTACTGTATATCTCCCTCTCTCTTCCCCCTTGTTTTTTTTTCTCTCTCTCTTTTTCTATTCCTCCTTCTATATCACAGATTTTAAAATATCTGAGTTCTCATAGATATTATTCTATTATAATGTAACTGGATTAACATCCTCTATCTACAAAAGGAATTGCTATAAGTTAAACGATGAGATATCTTTGAAACGTAGCACGAATTTAACACCCTTGCTTCACATATATATGTTTAATAGTGGATAAGATATGTTGGATAATATTTACAACTTTCCATGCTTCTTTACTCTGTATTGCAACTGAGAATGATAATAATAATAAAAACTGTTATTTGAAAAAAAAAATTTTAAACTTTCATTAGCCTGGAGTATTCTGCTGATTCTGTAAGATCTCGCCAGCATGCCCAGGTTGTACAAAATTTTTTGGGGGTCTCACGGGCCTCATGTACTAAATCCTCCATTTCTACAGTTTTCCTAACACATTGCAACCATTCTGCTATTGTTGGAGGGGTTTATCTTTCCAATGTATCGGTTTGGCTCCATTAATTAGGTAGAGAGTCAAGGATTTCCGATACGCAGATTGGGGGAGGAAAGTGTGGTGAAGAAGATTTTGCGCAGGGGTTTAATCTGGGGAGTAGGACGTGATACTTGTAATGAGATGGTGTGCTTCTCTCCAGAAGGGTTATATTAGCGGGCGGTCCCACCAAATGTAAAGTTGTGAACCAGGGTCTGCATTACACCTCCAGCAAAATGGAGCATTTTGATACATTTTTGCTTATTAGCAACAAGTATGACAAGCCCTGCCCTTGGATACTGGCCATGTGTTTCAACAAATTAAATTACAGCTTTGCAAGCATGTCTGCTACAGCCCAGTCTATGTTTGATGGGAAAATGATAATCATGGAGGTTCAGAGGCAACCCCTCTCTATTGTCCCTGCCACAGATTCTCCAAGGACTTCAAATGCAGTCAGACATTAGAGGACATATGCACTCCATCTTTCCAGAATAGTATGCACTTTACTTCAATTCCACTATAGGGCCAAATTTTGTATTCTGGTAACTGTGTGCTCTGACATGGTTTATGTACACTACTAACCACGCATCTCCCTGCACAGCAAGCCAGGCAGCAAAAGGTCACTGATTTGGGGTGTTGTGCCTCAGCTTTATTAGATATGCTATCATCATTTTGCCAAACTATAGCTGATCTTTGTGTTAGTACATTAGAAATTTGGAGATGACTTTGCCTTTTGTTAACACAAAATTAAGATCCATTTCTAACCACTTGTGGACTGCCCTGTCCATAAGAATGCTGCTTTGAAATGTTAGTGGTGCAGAAGTTAGTTTCAATCAACTGGACTTATTCTGTGACATAGTAGACTATTCTTAATGTATCCCACTTAAT
This sequence comes from Lithobates clamitans, assembly GCA_037952925.1. NCBI lineage: Eukaryota > Metazoa > Chordata > Amphibia > Anura > Ranidae > Lithobates > Lithobates clamitans. Next base: position 1,590,808 of record JBBGZY010000152.1, read on the forward strand.
GTCACTTTTTCACTTCTAATGAGTTTCAGAAACATACCCTTACAAATGCCGAGGTATGCCCCTGACAATAACTAGAAGTAAATAAGTGCCATGGATAAGCTACAAAATGTAGCTAACTACTTATATATCATGGACTGGATAACTGAGAACCTAGTGCAGAACCAACACTGCTAATTATCTGTTTTCAAAACATTATCATATTAATATCTACTTGCATCTAGTGATAGTTTAATTCTGACTTTATCTTTGTATTTGTACCTTCAAAGCAATCTTGGTTGTATACTTTTTATTTGGGCCTACGCTAAAGCTCCCCTGTGTATTGGCCATAGTTGACATGTTTTCACAGTTTTCACTGTTTTCATTTGACCTTGGCTTCTTTTCTAATTTGTTTTTTTTTTGTCAAAGGTGAAATTATTTGTCAGAGTGCAAACCTTACAACTCCTTTTAGAAAAGATATTTGACTTATCATATTTGCCCATCAAATTACGAAACTATTAATTAAGATTAATTAAGAAACAATGACTTATCTTGCCGCCTTCTGGAAAACTCTTTGTTTCTTGGGTTGTTCACTTCTAATGATTGTTAGCTTGTTGCGGGAGTATCTTTAAAGTATAGCCAAAGCTTTTTTAGCTATACTTCTTCTATGGATCACAGGAGCGCAGTTCATTCTGCACTCCTGTGACTAGGGATGAGCCAAACACCCCCCGGTTCGGTTCACGGCAGAACATGCAAACAGACCAAAAATTTGTGCGAACATGCGAACCCCGTTAAAGTCTATGGGACTCGAACATGAAAAATCAAAAGTGCTGTAATGTAATGTTACCCCCCCCCAGCCCATTACCAGGCCCTTTGGGTCTGGTATGGATATTAAGGTGAACTCTGCACCCAAATAAAAAAAAAAGGCGTGGGGCCCCCAGGCCCTATATACTCTGAACAGCAGCAGTATACAGGTGGTCCCCGGGTTACAAACAAAATAGGGACTGTAGGTTTGTTCTTAAGTTGAATCTGTTTGTAATTTGGAACAGGTGCATTTTGTAAGTGTAGCTCCAGCCAAAAAATCTATTTTTAAGCTTTTTGGATAACATAGGGAAGGGCAATCATCACCCCTGTAACATTTGTTTTCCTGTCTGTGCCCCTGTTCAGAAGATTTCACCTCACTTTCTGTCCCAATGACAATTGGATTTTGAAAATTTTGGGTTATTAGGAAAACAAGGATTGGTGATAAAGCATCAGTGGGGATACACCTTTTTCCCATAATAACCACTTAAGGACCGCCTCATGCTGATATACATCGGCAAGGCGGCACGGGCAGGCAAAATCACGTAAATATACGTGATCTGCCTCCTGCGGGTGGGGGGTCGAGGCGGTCCTCTTTTGTCCCCTGGCGATCGGAGGTGAGGGGGACGCCATCCGTTCGTGGCCCCCCTCGTGATCGCCGCCGGCCAATCAGAACATTCCTTTGCTGCTGTATGCTAAACAGCAGCAAAGGAAATGATGTCATCTCTCCTCGGCTCGGTATTTTCCGTTCCGGCGCTAAGGGGAGAAGACATCACTGTGAGTATAAAACACAAACACACACAGTAGAACATGCCAGGCACACAAAACACCCCCGATCCTGCCCCCGATCACCCCCCAATCACCCCTCCCCCCCGTCACACTGACACCAAGCAGTTTTTTTTTCTGATTACTGCATGGTGTCAGTTTGTGACAGTTACTGTGTTAGGGCAGTTAGTATTACCCCCTTTAGGTCTAGGGTACCCCCTAACCCCCCTAATAAAGTTTTATCCCCTTGATCACCTCCTGTCGCCAGTGTCGCTAAGCGATCATTTTTCTGATTGCTGTATTAGTGTCGCTGGTGACGCTAGTTAGGGACTTAAATATATAGGTTCGCCGTCAGCGTTTTATAGCGACAGGGACCCCCATATACTACCTAATAAATGTTTTAACCCCTTGATTGCCCCCTAGTTAACCCTTTCACCACTGATCACTGTATAAGTGTTACGGGTGACGCTGGTTCGTTTGTTTATTTTTTATAGTGTCAGGGCACCCACCGTTTATTACCGAATAAAGGTTTAGCCCTCTGATCACCCAGCGGTGATATGCGTCGCCCCAGGCAGTGTCAGTACCGCTAACACCCACGCACGCAGCATACGTCTCCCTTAGTGGTATAGTATCTGAATGAATCAATATCTGATCCGATCAGATCTATACTAGCGTCCCCAGCAGTTTAGGGTTCCCAAAAATGCAGCGTTAGCGGGATCAGCCCAGATACCTGCTAGCACCTGCATTTTGCCCCTCCGCCCGGCCCAGCCCACCCAAGTGCAGTATCGATCGATCACTGTCACTTACAAAACACTAAACGCATAACTGCAGCATTCACAGAGTCAGGCCTGACCCCTGCGATCGCTAACAGTTTTTTTGGTAGCATTTTGGTGAACTGGCAAGCACCAGCCCCAGGCAGCGTCAGGTTAGCGCCAGTACCGCTAACACCCACGCACGCATCGTACACATCCCTTAGTGGTATAGTATCTGATCGGATCAATATCTGATCTGATCAGATCTATACTAGCATCCCCAGCAGTTTAGGGTTCCCAAAAACGCAGTGTTAGCGGGATCAGCCCAGATACCTGCTAGCACCTGCGTTTTGCCCCTCCGCCCGGCCCAGCCCACCCAAGTGCAGTATCGATCGATCACTGTCACTTACAAAACACTAAACGCATAACTGCAGCGTTCGCAGAGTCAGGCCTGATCCCTGCGATCGCTAACAGTTTTTTTGGTAGCGTTTTGGTGAACTGACAAGCACCAGCCCCAGGCAGCGTCAGGTTAGCGCCAGTACCGCTAACACCCACGCACGCACCGTACACCTCCCTTAGTGGTATAGTATCTGATCGGATCAATATCTGATCCGATCAGATCTATACTAGTGTCCCCAGCAGTTTAGGGTTCCCAAAAACGCAGTGTTAGCGGGATCAGCCCAGATACCTGCTAGCACCTGCGTTTTGCCCCTCCGCCCGGCCCAGCCCAGCCCAGCCCACCCAAGTGCAGTATCGATCAATCACTGTCACTTACAAAACACTAAACACATAACTGCAGCGTTCGCAGAGTCAGGCCTGATCCCTGCGATTGCAATAGTTTTTTTGGTAGCGTTTTGGTGAACTGGCAAGCACCAGCGGCCTAGTAAACCCCAGTTGTAGTCAAATCAGCACTGCAGTAACACTTGGTGACGTGGCAAGTCCCATAAGTGCAGTTCAAGCTGGTGAGGTGGCAAGCACAAGTAGTGTCCCGCTGCCATCAAGAAGAAGACAAACAGGCCTGTCGTGCCCATCATGCCCTTCCTGCTGCATTCGCCAATCCTAATTGGGAACCCACCACATCTGCAGCGCCCGTACTTCCCCCATTCACATCCCCAACCAAATGCAGTCGGCTGCATGAGAGGCATTTTTATGTCCTCCGAGTACCCCTACCCAACGAAAGCCCCCAAAAAAGATGTTGTGTCTGCAGCAAGCATGGATATAGGCGTGACATCCGCTATTATTGTCCCTCCTGTCCTGACAATCCTGGTTTTTGTATTGGTGAATGTTTTGAACACTACCATTCACTAGTTGAGTATTAGCGTAGGGTACAGCATTGCACAGACTAGGCACACTTTCACAGGGTCTCCCAAGATGCCATCGCATTTTGAGAGACCCGAACCTGGAACCGGTTACAGTTATAAAAGTTAGTTACAAAAAAAGTGTAAAAAAAAAATATATATATATATAAAATTAAAAAAAATAGTTGTCATTTTATTGTTCTCTCTCTCTCTATTCTCTCTCTCTATTGTTCTGCTCTTTTTTACTGTATTCTATTCTGCAATGTTTTATTGTTATTATGTTTTATCATGTTTGTTTTTCAGGTATGCAATTTTCTATACTTTACCGTTTACTGTGTTTTATTGTTAACCATTTTTTTGTCTTCAGGTACGCCATTCATGACTTTGAGTGGTTATACCAGAATGATGCCTGCATCATCTTGGTATCATTCTTTTCAGCCAGCGTCGGCTTTCATGTAAAAGCAATCCTAGCAGCTAATTAGCCTCTAGACTGCTTTTACAAGCCGTGGGAGGGAATGCCCCCCCCCACCATCTTCCGTGTTTTTCTCTGGCTCTCCTGTCTCAACAGGGAACCTGAGAATGCAGCCGGTGATTCAGCCAGCTGACCATAGAGCTGATCAGAGACCAGAGTGGCTCCAAACATCTCTATGGCCTAAGAAACCGGAAGCTACGAGCATTTCATGTCTTAGATTTCGCCGGATGTAAACAGCGCCATTGGGTAATTGGGAAAGCATTTTATCACACCGATCTTGGTGTGGTCAGATGCTTTGAGAGCAGAGAAGAGATCTAGGGTCTAATAGACCCCAATTTTTTCAAAAAAGAGTACCTGTCACTACCTATTGCTATCATAGGAGATATTTACATTCCCTGAGATAACAATAAAAATGATTAAAAAAATGAACGGAACAGTTTAAAAATAAGATAAAAAAGCAAACAAAAATAAATAAAAAAAAAAAAGCACCCCTGTCGCCCCCTGCTCTCGCGCTAAGGCAAACGCAAGTGGCGGTCTGTCGTCAAACGTAAACAGCAATTGCACCATGCATATGAGGTATCACCACGAAGGTAAGATCGAGGGCAGTAATTTTAGCAGTGGACCTCCTCTGTAAATCTAAAGTAGTAACCTGTAAAGGCTTTTAAAGGCTTTTAAAAATGTATTTATTTTGTTACCACTGCACGTTTGTGCGCAATTGTAAAGCATGTCATGCTTGGTATCCATGTACTCCGTCTAAGATCATCTTTTTTATTTCATCAAACATTTGGGCAATATAGTGTGTTTTAGTGCATTAAAATTTAAAAAAGTGTGTTTTTTCCCCAAAAAATGCGTTTGAAAAATCTCTGCGCAAATACTGTGTGAAAAAAAAATGAAACACCCACCATTTTAATCTGTAGGGCATTTGCTTTAAAAAAATATATAATGTTTGGTGGTTCAAAGTAATTTTCTTGCAAAAAAAATAATTTTTTCATGTAAACAAAAAGTGTCAGAAAGGGCTTTGTCTTCAAGTGGTTAGAAGAGTGGGTGATGTGTGAAATAAGCTTCCAAATGTTGTGCATAAAATGCCAGGACAGTTCCAAACCCCCCCAAATGACTCCATTTTGGAAAGTAGACACCCCAAGCTATTTGCTGAGAGACATGTCGAGTCCATGGAATATTTTATATTGTGACACAAGTTGCGGGAAAGAGACAAATTTATTTATTTTTTTTGCACAAAGTTGTCACTAAATGATATATTGCTCAAACATGCCATGGGAATATGTGAAATTACACCCCAAAATACATTCTGCTGCTTCTCCTGAGTACGGGGATACCACATGTGTGAGACTTTTTGGGAGCCTAGCCACATACGGGACCCTGAAAACCAAGCACCGCCTTCAGGCTTTCTAAGGGCGTAAATTTTTGATTTCACTCTTCACTGCCTATCACAGTTTTGGAGGCCATGGAATGCCCAGGTGGCACAAAGCCCCCCAAAATGACCCCATTTTGGAAAGTAGACATCCCAAGCTATTTGCTGAGAGGTATAGTGAGTATTTTGCAGACCTCACTTTTTGTCACAAAGTTTTGAAAATTGAAGAAAAAAAAAAGTTTTTTCTTGTCTTTCTTCATTTTCAAAAACAAATGAGAGCTGCAAAATACTCACCATGCCTCTCAGCAAATAGCTTGAGGTGTCTACTTTCCAAAATGGGGTCATTTGGGGGGGTTTTGTGCCACCTGGGCATTCCATGGCCTCTGAAACTGTGATAGGCAGTGAAGAGTGAAATCAAAAATTTACACCCTTAGAAATCCTGAAGGTGGTGAATGGTTTTCGGGACCCCGTACACGGCTAGGCTCCCAAAAAGTCCCACACATATGGTATCCCCATACTCAGGAGAAGCAGCTAAATGTATTTTGGGGTGCAATTGCACATATGCCCATGGCCTGTGTGAGCAATATATAATTTAGTGACAACTTTGTGCAAAAAAAAAAAATGTGTCACTTTCCCGCAACTTGTGTCAAAATATAAAATATTCCATGGACTCAACATGCCTCTCAGCAAATAGCTTGGGGTGTCTACTTTCCAAAATGGGTTCATTTGGGGGGGCTTGTGCCATCTGGGCATTTTATGGCCTTCAAAACTGTGATAGGTAGTGAGGAGTGAAATCAAAAATTTACGCCCTTAGAAATCCTAAAGGCGGCGATTGGTTTTTGGGGCCCCGTATGCGGCTAGGCTTCCAAAAGGTCCCACACATGTGGTATCCCCGTACTCAGGAGAAGCAGCTGAATGTATTTTGGGGTGCAATTCCACATAGGCCCATGGCCTGCGTGAGATATATATTATTTAGTGACAACTTTTTGTAAATATTTTTTTTTTTTTGTCATTATTTAATCACTTGGGACAAAAAAAATAAACTAAAAGCTGTGTAAATTCCAGAAAATGTACCCTAGTTTGTAGACGCTATAACTTTTGCGCAAACCAATAAATATAGCTTATTGACATTTTTTTTACCAAAGACATGTGGCCAAATACATTTTGGCCTAAATGTATGACTAAAATTGAGTTTATTGGATTTTTTCAATAACAAAAAGTAGAAAATATCATTTTTTTTCAAAATTTTCGGTCTTTTTCCGTTTATAGCGCAAAAAATAAAAACCGCAGAGGTGATAAAATACCATCAAAAGAAAGCTCTATTTGTGGGAAGAAAAGGACGCAAACTTCGTTTGGGTACAGCATTGCACGACTGCGCAATTAGCAGTTAAAGCGACACAGTGCCAAATTGGAAAAAGACCTCTGGTCCTTAGGCAGCATAATGGTCCGGCGCTAAAGTGGTTAACTCTTACAGGAGAGAATGTCCTCTCACTTCCTGTTGTCTCCCTCTGTTTGTAATTAGGAGTCGTTTGTAAGTCGGATGTTTGAAAATAGGGGAAAGCCTGTATATACTATATGGCCTGCCCTATACATGCTGCATAAAATTGGGCCTTAGGTGTTGGTGGTAACAGAACACTGTAAGCCCTCCCAGTTACTTTTGGTGGGCGCTGGAACGGGCCTCACTGTGAAATATTTTATCAAGAATTGTAATTACATGCCCCTGTTAAACAGGGGCAGAAAAATTGGGCCTTAGGCAGTGGTGGTGGTGGTGGCACAACACTGTAAAGCCTCACAAATACTTTTGTTGAGCGCAGAAACAGGCCCTGCTGTGAAATATTAGATCAAAAATTGTAATTACATGCCCCTGTTAAACAGGGGCAGAAAAACTGGGCATTAGGCGGTGGTGGTGGTAGTGGTGGTGGTGGCACAACACTGTAAAGCCTCACAGATACTTTTGTTAAGTGCAGGAACAGGTCCTGCTGTGAAATATTAGATCAAAAATTGTAATTATACGACCCTGTTAAACAGGGGCAGAAAAATTGGGCCTTAGGCAGTGGTAGTGGTGCCACAACACTGCAACCCCTCACAGATACTCGTGTTGAGTGCAGGAATGAGCCCTGCTTTTAAATATTTGATCAAAAATTATAATTACACGCCCCTGTTAAACAGGGGCAAAACAATTGGGCCTTAGGTAGTGGTGGTGGTGCCCTGAACCAAAAATATTCTTAGAAGCTATCATCATGAAAATTGAGGTGGAATAGGATAGTCACTCAGCATAATAGGATAGTCACTTAGCATATGCAGTCTTCAAGGGATCCCACATCCATAGAAAAATCATTTGGTTACATCAGCATCAGGTGCTTGGTAGCTGGTGATCCAAGACTGATTCATTTTTATGAATGTGAGCCGATTAACAGAGTCTGTGGACAGGCACACTCTGTGATCGATTACAAAGCCTCCAGCAGCACTGAATGTGCGTTCAGAAAGAACACTGGATGCAGGACAGGCCAGTAGCTCAATTGCATATTGAGCAAGCTCTGGCCAGTGGTCCATCCTCAAGACCCAGTAACCCAGTGGATGTTCTGGTGGAAAGGTCTCCAAGTCTGAGGACTGAAGAATTGCCTGAAGGCATCGATCAGCCAGACACCTTCTCCACCGCTCTTTCCGTGACTAACCGAAGCCTCAGCAACACGTTGTCCAGCACCAGGAAATTGTAACCTCCCAGACTCTGGAAACGCATTGCACAAACCTTTCTGCAAGGCCACCCGAAGATGTTTCATCCTCTGCTCCTTCATGAACGCTGGATATGTTCTGCAACCTTACCCTTGTAACGTGGATCAAGAAGGGTTGCCAGCCAGTAATGATCCCTCTCCTTGATACCACGAATACTAGGGTCCTTTCGCAGGCTTTGCAGGATCAGTGAGGTCATGCAGCATAGGTTTGCAGAGGCCTTCAATCCTCAGTCCTCTGGGTCACTAAGGATCACATGATCCTCAACCACCTCCTCCCAGGTACGTACAACTCCATGGGTTTCTGGGGACTGAAAACAATCCCTTGAAGACTGCTGCTGATGCTGAGTGTTATCCTCCACCTCCATGCTGACACAATCCTTCTCCTCCTCTTCTTCTTCCTGTGTGATCGGCAGGCCTGCAGGAATACTAGTATCAAGATAAAGGGGGCCTTGAGATTTAAGGAAATCCTCCTCTTCCTCCCGCTGTTCGGCCTCAAGTGCCCTGTCATTATTCCACGAAGCGTGTGCTCCAACAGGAAGACAAGAGGGACAGTATCACTGATGCATGCACTGCCACTGCTTACCATCCTTGTGGCCTCCTTAAATGGTGACAGGACAGTGCATGCATCCTTGATCAGTAGCCACTGGCATGGTGAAAAAAAGCTAAGCTCCCCTGACCCTGTCTTGGTGCCATACTCACACAGGTACTCATTGATGGCCCTCTGCTGCATGTGCAGCCGCTGCAGCATTGCTAACATTGAGTATCACCTGGTGGGCATGTCACAGATGAGGCTGTTCTTGGGCGGGTTGCATCCTCTTTGAATGTCAGCCAGCCGAGCACTAGCAATAAATGACCACAGACTTTCCTTGCCTGCCTCAGGAGATCCTGTAAGCCCTGGTACCTGCTCAAGAACCACTGCACCACCAAATTCAGCATGTGAGCCAAACAGGGAACATGGGTCAGGTGTCCCTTTCGGAGGGCAGAGAGGAGGTTGGTGCCATTGTCGCATACAACCATTCCTGGCTGAAGCTGGCGTGGTGTCAACCACCTCTGAGCCTGCAGAGCTGATAGAATCTCTGCCCCAGTGTGGCTCCTGTCCCCTAAGCAGACCAACTCAAGCACCACATCACATCTTTTTTCCTGAGTTCTTGCGTAGCCCCTTGAACGCCTACGGAGTACTGCTGGTTCTGAGGACAAATCTGCAGAGGAAGAGGCCATAAAGGAAGAAGAAGAGGAGGGGGTGGAGGAGAGAGCTGTTGCAGAATCACCACTAGCATTTTGGAGGCATGGTGGTGGAACAAGCTCCAACAATACTGAACCCTGTCCTGCATCCTTCCCAGCTGCCAGCAGAGTTACCCAGTGTGCCGTGAAAGAAAGGTAACGTCCCTGTCCATGCCTGTTGGACCATGAGTCAGCAACAATATGCACCTTATTGCTTACCGCCCTGTCCAACAAGGCCAAGACATTGCCTTCCACATGCTGGTAGAGAGCCGGAATGGTCTTCCGTGAAAATAAATGGCGTTTGGGAACCTGCCACTGAGGTACCGCACATTCCACAAATTCACGAAAGGGGGCAGAGTATACCACCTGAAAAGGCAGTTGCAGTGCTAGCAGTTTGGCCAAGCTAGCATTCAGACACTGAGCATGTGGATGACTGGTACTGAATTTCTTTAGACGGTTTAGCAACTGGGGTAGGGAAATTTGCCTGCTAAAATCAGATGGGGGTGTACTGATAGCACATTGGCGGCAAGTACTTGGGACACCTATTGCTATACCTTCATTCCTCTCAGTACAGGTTTCTGAGAGGACTGGAGGTATAGTGGGGTTGAAGAACCCAGCTGATGAGGAGCAAGGAGAGGTCTGCCTTGTTCTTTGATGTGGGTCTTTTAAGTGCTGTTGCCAACGGACTGCATGGGAGGTTGTCATATGTCTGGTCAAGCATGTGGTGCCCAAGCGGCTGCTGTTTTGGCCACGCTTGACACGCTTCAGACATATGTTGCAAACAGCAACGGTGCGATCTGCTGCACACGTGTCAAAAAAGGCCCACACCAAAGAACTTTTCAAAATAAGTGGGGAGTCAGCCGGGCCCTGCACCTGCTTAGATCTGCGGTATGATGCAATAGGGTGGCTGCCCTTAAGCTGCCCCCTAGAGGGCATCCTACCTCGTTGGAGATGTGCCTCCTCCTCCTCTCTTCTATCAGGCACCCAAGTTGAGTCAGTGACCTCATCATCCCCTCCCTCCTCGTCACTGGAGCAAACTTGGCAGTATGCTGCAGCTGGGGGAACATGACTGCCAGTTTATTGACCTTCTTGGGCACCCCCCTTTCTCTAGGCTGATGTTACTCCCTTCCTCAATCTGAGTACCATCATCATAGCCTTCAAATGACTGCACATCCTCCTGCAGCATGTACCCAACACTGTGGTCGAATAGTTTGGGGGACTGCTTCATGTACGATAGTGGGGAAAGGAAAGGAGTGACTGTTGACATGGAGCCGATGGAATAGGCCTCTTTGGCAGCTGCATTGGCAGGCAAACTACTCTGAGCCTGGGTGACAGAGGATAAGGAGGATGAGGACAGCTTTGTTATCCATTCCACCAACTCTTCTGCATGTTGTGGCTCAATAACACGCCAGCTGCAGGAAAAAAGGACAAGCGTGCCCCACGGCCATGTGCTGAGGATGCACCATATCCACGACCAGCACTGTCGACTGTAGACACAGTGCCTGCTTGCCCTCTTTTAGTGGCCTGTGAGCATCTGCCTCTCCTTGGTGGCCTTCCGGACATGCTGTAAATTTTGTTTAGCAAAAAAACACTACACTGTTCCTGGCGTACTGTAAACAGTACGCCAGGAACGGCCTACAGTGAGATATAGCTAAACTGTATGCAGTGAATATATATATACGAGACTATCTGTATATATATATATATATATATATATATATATATATATATATATATATATATATATATATATATATATATATATATAGAGAGAGAGAGAGAGAGAGAGAGAGATATATAGAGATATATATCTATCTATATATCTATATAGATATTTAGATATATAGATATATAGATATATAGATATATATATCTATATATATATTAAATACACTGCTGCTAACTGAATAACCTGCCTGCCAGAAGTATATTAGAAACAGTACGCCAGGAATGGCCTGCAGTGAAATATAGCTAAACTGTATGCAGTGAACATATGTATACAAGACTATCTGTATAAATATATATATATATATATATATATATATATATATATATATATATATATATACATATAGTAAATACACTGCAAACCTCTTCTAGATGGTCTGGGGGAGAAATGTCTTACTTTCAAGTGGGGCCACCTGTTTCACTTCATAGTCCGCAAGGGCCCAGATACCTATCCTTTACGTCACCCATTGGAGCTTCCAGACCTGTTCACCTTTGCTGACATGGAACCGTTTCTAGTACACAATTGGCTTCTGACTGTTATCACCTAAGATCCACTGCACCAAGCTCCCCCGGTTGACCACAAAGGACCCACTATAGTCGCAGAGGTTGTGGGAACCACTCTCAAGCTAGACGGGTGGAAAACTCCCGCTCACAACCCCAAATGAAGAGGTGGCTGGTTGATCCTATACACGCAGACAGTGGACATGCACCCAGCTCAGTATTTCTCTTTTCTTGTTTCCCAGGTTGAATTTTGAGTTAAACTATTTTTATTGTTATTTACAGGTGACATGCCAGGAACAATGTGTGTAAGGCCTGCGAACTGGGGGCCTTCCAGCTTGCCATTCAGATTATCCTGATCCAAGGATGAACAAAGGCCGTTCTTATGCACCGATCATCCCACATAATCGATGGCATGTCTCCAACGTTTTTCTGACAGACCCAGTACTACGTTTGCTATCTTCAAACTTTGACCTAATGCTTTCACAGTGGTATACTTCGAATGTCCCGCTGGAGCAATGGTCCTTAGACTATGTGCAAGAGCAATTGCTCTTTTTAGGGTTGGGCTCCACTGTTGAGTAGCCACATATCAGGGGTGTTCTGTTGACGACCATACCCGGGCTCGGAGTATAGGATCAATGAGGAGGCTGGGGGTGCCTGATGGTGGAACCGTGGACTAACAACGTATCACTTGCAATGGAGACTTGACGTAGTAGTAGTAGTAGTCTGCTATTCCCTATGATGATGCACACACACATATATGTATATGTTTGGGGATATGTATGTACTTGCGGGGGTACTTATATGTGTGAAAATGTGACTATGTAAATGTTCTCTTAACTAATACCTTGCCTTTGACTTGTTACAGGTTTTACAATTTGTTTACAGTTTTTCAGGTACCACCTGAATGCAGTGGTCCTGCCTTGGGGTGATCCCGGCTGACCCGCAGCTCCTAGATTTGGGCGCCAGGGCCACCCTGGGGCTGGGGCGCTGGGCCTGTGCTGTCCTTAGTTACGGCTTGCTGCTAGGGCAAGTACTTTGTGATTTCGACTCGTGGGTCCGTCTTCACCAATCTTTTATTTTTTATTTTTTTTTTTTTTTTTTTTTTTCAGCCAGGTAACAACAATAGTGCTTTAATCGCATGACCACAAAGGCTGCGGGAGGTCCATATGGCCGGGGCCCTAGAACTCAGCTGTGCCTTTCCACTCCCCACACTGGGCACACTCTGGCAGTAGCTTCTTTCTGGGGAGTCTACATTCTTGACTAGATCTCTTCTTATCTCTCATCTTCTTTCTCTTGTATTTTTTCCCCCTTTTTTTTTCTTTCTCCTCTCCCCCTTCCCCCATCTCCCCCCCCCTTCCTTTGCACCCCGGGAGTCGACGCAAGTTGACATAGGCTAAGACAACATGACTGTCAAGATCCTCTCGTGGAACATAAAGGGGCTGAATTCCCCAGAGAAGCGTATTAGTTGTCTTGCCGAGCTGTGGAGACAAAGGGCGACAAAGGGCTCACATTGCATTTCTCCAACATACTCACTTTAGGACAGACAAGATACCCAAATTAATGAACAAACACTTCCCAATGGCCTATCATAGTCCGTCTTTATCCTTAAAATCTAAAGGGATGAGTATACTCATTTCTATGTCCCTCCACTGGCAATTTCTCGATGAGTACTGTGACCAAGAGGGCAGATTCCTGCTCATAAAGGGAAAAATTTGTTCTCAGACCTTCACAGTTGCGAACATCTACCTCCCGAATTCCAACCCTTTCCCCACCCTTGAGGCTTTCTTATACACCCTCGACTCCTTCCTCAAAGGAACCCTTGTCTTGGGAGGAGATTTCAACTTAACATTGGACCCTCATAAAGACTCCTTTAACTTGTCTTCCCTCCCAAGGGGAACATGACTTCACCTAAAAGATCTTTTACACTCACATCAACTAGTCGATATCTGGAGAATGGTCTACCCACAAGAGCGGGATTATACCTTCTATTTTACCGTCCATGGGTCCCACTGCAGAATCAACCTTTTTTTCCGAAAACACTCGACCATTCCCATGGTCACCAAGACGGATATAGGTCACATAGCACTTTCCGATCACGCCCCGATTCTGTTGGAACTGGCTATTTCACAAGCATCCCCCAGATAGTTATATATATATATATATAACTGAATAATCTGCCTGCCTGCTTGCCTGCTCAATCTAAATGAGACTCTCTCTCCGTCCACGCCAACAACACACTACACAAGGCCGATGTGCAGGCGGCCTTATATGGTGTGGGACGTGGACTTAGTCCCCCTGAGCCATGATTGGCGAAAGGCACCCTGCCTTTGGCCAATTATGGCTCTCTTGGCTGAGGGCTCTGTGATTGGCCAAAGCACGCAGGTCATAGTGCAAGCTCTGACCAATCATCATACAGCAATGCACTGTGCTCCCGCAGTGCATTATGGGCCATTACGTGCCGCTCTAATTTGGCGCGAACGGCCCATAATGTTTGGTTTTTGATGAACGGGCGAACAGCCAATGTTCGAGTCGAACTCATGTTCGACCCGAACAGAAAGCTCATCCCTACCTGTGACCAGTTTTCAGCCAACAGTGAGCTAAAGTCTGCTGTTGACTGATGTCACTAAGCCAGTCCAAGCTCGATTAGGATCCTGACTTGCCTGGACCAACAGCTGTCTCAGCATCTCAGCAAGCCACTGGGAGACTGAGTCAGCCACTCCTTCCGCCTGCACAGCCCAGTACTCCAGTAAGAGCTAGAGGGGCAGAGTAGAGAGCCAGTAACAGACAATCACCAGCTCTGTGCAGGCTGAAGAGGTGGCAGGGGACAGTTGCAGCTGGGATCGGTGCTGCAGCCACCTAGGTGAGTGTGATTGTTTTATTTTTTTTTAAAGCAATACATCTCTTTTAAGATAACAGCCTGTCGGACTAATTAAAAAATTGTCAGAAGCAGGTGTTTTGCATTTTTTAAATTTCACAACAAACAGCATTTGACAATTGCAAACCAAAAATGCACCCAAGTCGCCATAGCAGCTGGCCTTCAGGAGAAATAAAACATTCTTAAACGTTCCCCCTATTTGTGGCCCAACTCCTGGTTGTGCCTGATACAGACCATTGTAATGAAATGCAATGTACCAGTGTATCTTCAAATTAAAACCCATCTTTCTGCCTGATGTAATTCTGTAGAAACCATGTGGCCTTTACTATGCGTACTGCATTACAGAGTGATAGGTTGATGTGAGAGTAGTTTCCGCAATTTATTGGACAAGATTTTCAAAGCACACTCAACCATGCAACAGGCATATGTCAGATAATAATTTAAAACATGCCACTCTGTAACCAGGACACAGAGGTGCAGTGTGCAAATACTGATGCATTGGAGCTGCTGCCATATGTTCCAACATCAATATACCCAAAGCGATAATTATCATCAACAGCTAGTAAAGCAATAGAGAAATACCTTTTGTAGTTAAACAGCTTGCAGACAACAGCAGATGACATATCCCCGTTAATGTGCACCCCAACTATGGCTTCTACATAGTCTGGGAACTTGCATCATTCTCAAAAGAGATTATCATTTTGTCCCACTCCTCTCTAATTTGCTCCCTCATCATTATCTCAGATAATACATTACAGGTGTCAGATACTATTCAGCATGTTGTTGACTTCCCTACAAGAAAATCATAAAGAGCATTTGATAATGATTGCCCTGTTGCAAAGTGCCTGCAAAATAAAAGCACAAATAGATACATTTTTTTTCTACAGTTGATGTCCTTAACCTCCCTGGTGGTATGATTATTTCGGATTTTAGGTGCTGAAAGCGGTACAATTATTTTGCACGGAAATTTGCCGTTTTATATTGTAGACCTGTAATTCTTAACAATAACACACTTAAATCTGTCCACCAGAAGTCTAGTAGATATCCAGGGTATGATGAAGTTTGAAACACAAAATCATAAATTATAATATAATAAATAAATATAAATAATTAAAAATAATAATTAATAATTAAAAAAAATATATAATAATAATAAAATACATTTCCCCACGATTCACTATCGCTCAGTTCTGCAAGTGTTCTAATTTACTATCACTGTTTTCTAGCTGGTCTAAAGCCACATTTGATGTAAAAAACTTTTTGGTTGCTATGGACAATCTCAAGGGCATTGGACAAAGCACTGGGGACAAAAGGGATGTGAAATTTCATACAGTCGCGACGCTCGCAGGGAAGGGAGCCTGGCACAGAGAGGCTTTGGAGGAGGACAGAGCCCGCAGACAGCACATCGCAGGATCCCGAGGACAAGGTAAGTATACCGCTCCAGGATCCTGCAATGCAATCCCGAGTGTGGCTCGGGGTTACAGCTAATGGTGCTGAAATTTAACCCCGAGCCACACTCGGGAATACCGTCAGGGAGGCTACGACCCACTTCAAAGATAACTATGTTTACCACAAATGCCAGCAGAGGGAGACATGTAGTGGTTCGGCTCCACACAGGTTGCAAGCTGTGAATAGAAAAAAGGGAAAAGAAACTGCGCTAAGGTATACATCTATGTGTGATATAAAAATATATATTAAACCCCTAAAAATTAAGCCAATTGTGAAGAAGCAGCAATTCTTTTATACAGCATCGATGTAATAGAATAAATTTAGAAACATTAGAATCGCGCTAACCTGTAAATGTGTATCAACGTTAAAAATTATAAGCAACAAACGATATAGCTAGTGCGCAAGAACCACACTCATAAACACACACAGGAAGCCGCCAACATAAAAAGTATACTCATTACTTAATCTAAAACCGGAATGGTTATCACTCTCTCAATTCAAACTTATGATCCAACTAATAACGGCTGCAAAACAAACAGTGGCCAAGGCATGGAAATCTCCTACATTGGTACTAGCAGAAACAATTAACAGAATGAATAATACAATGTCCCATGCTAAGATGGTAGCCATCGATCAAAATCAAATTCCAAAATTTGAAAAACTTTGGCATCCTTGGATAAAACAACAGTTCCTGTCAAATTTCAATGACTCTGTCCTGTTGCCATGGTAACAGATTAAATGACTTACAGAGACACCCATTCTAAGGCTTCAAAGAGAACTAAAAAGAATAATAAACTGACGAGCGGGACAACCTTGTGGACCATACCTCTGCCTTTCTACCCTTTTTCTTCTTTCTCTTTCCTTTTCTCCACCTTACGGTTAAAGCTCATTATCAGAATTTATTTGACCTATATACACTCTACCTGTTAACAATATGTATAGTAAGTATAAATCATTTAAATACCTACAAAAGTAACTAAGGAAATGATATATACCGTATTTATCGGCGTATAACATGCACTTTTTTCCCCTTAAAATCAGGGGAAAGTCGCAGGTGCGTGTTATACGCCGATCCCCTGCGATCCCGACTTGTCACATTTTCAAAATCGCCGATCGGCGATTTGAAAATGGCGCCGCCCGCGCCGAAATACACAGAGCCGGTCCTCGGCTCTTTCCGGCGGCTGTCGTTCATTTTCGGCTCCACTCGTAGTCCCGAGCGGAGCTATCCGAACCTACTCGGCTAGGTTCGGATAGCTCCGCTCGGGACTACGAGTGGAGCCGAAAATGAACGACAGCCGCCGGAAATAGCCGAGGACCGGCACTGTGTATTTCGGCGCCGGCGGCGCCATTTTCAAATCGCGATCGGCGATTTTGAAGCCCAGAATGGCTGGGATCACTGGGGGAAGGCTGCACTGGGGAAGGCTGCACTGGGTAAAGCTGCACTGGGGAAGACTGCACTGGGGAAGACTGCACTGGGGAAGGCTGCACTGGGTAAAGCTGCACTGGGGAAGTCTGCACTGGGGAAGTCTGCACTGGGGAAGTCTGCACTGACAAGGCTGCACTGGGGAAGGCTGCATTGACAAGGCTGCACTGGGGAAGGCTGCACTGACAAGGCTGCACTGACATGGCTGCACTGACAAGGCTGCACTGACAAGGCTGCACTGACAAGGCTGCACTGACATGGCTGCACTGACAAGGCTGCACTGACAAGGCTGCAATGATGGGCGTTTAAATGTAAGTTTTTTTTCCCTTCAACTTCCCTCCTAAAAGTTTTTTTTTCCTTAAAATTCCCTCCTAAATTGGGGTGCGTGTTATACGCCGGTGCGTGTTATACGCCGATAAATACGGTATCTTTAATTTAGGTTTACGTGAACCTAATGTTTAATATTTGAAATTTCATGATATTTACCTATATAAACCCTACTGTAAAACAATGAGCTTACTTTATAGATCCTTGTAAACTTACTTCAAGTATCTTTATAATATTGTATACTCAATAAACTTCTTTTGACAAGGAAAAAGTATACTCACATAACTCAAGAATAATTGGATAAATGTATATATGGCGCTACCTCATCTTCAATCAAAATACTGAATTACAATAATCAATAAAAGTGATTGAATAAAAAATCCTCCCAGGTGCCGCTGCTTCCTGGTACGGCCGAACCCGGAAGCTCCTGATTTTACTTTGGAACGCATGATTTTTTAATGTAAGTTGCTACAATTTTTTTATGAATAAATCTTAATATACTATACTATGGAGCCATCCTCTCTTTTTCCATCATCCATCTGAGGGTATTCGAGGTTAACCACTGACTGCGGGAGAGTGTTGTGCTGTGGCCAGCAGAGCTGTGTCCCTGGAGGCTGTGACAATGACCGGAAGCTCGTTCCCGGTATACTGTTCCATTACCTGTGGGTACACGCTTGATTCGGCCCACTGGGGGCCGCAACTACAGGTGTGAGGCTGGGGGAAACAATCAGAGCACTCCGGAACTTGATTGGATCGATAGACTCACTATCGGATATTGGCCGTCACAGAGCTCTGGTCACTGCACTTGCACTTTTCTCATCATCTTCAGAGGATTTGTACTGTGCTGTTATCGGGAGTCGCACGTTACTATTCTTGAACTGCACTTTGCATTTGTTTGGACACTTATTCCTTAGCCTCAGGGTTACCAGTCCATCTGCATTTGTTTTGCACACTCAATATTGCACTTGCACTTTTATATCACTTGTTAATATTATTTCTTGGGTTGCTATTTGTTGCACCGTATGAAGAATTATTCTGTATTACATATTATTCTGATTTTATGTGTATGGTACTATTATTAGAAGTTCAACATTGGTATTGTGATTGTTTATCATTGCTATATATGCACGATGCACTTTGATTAGCGAAGTCATGTTATTATAGTTTTTGCACATTTTCAATGCCATTTCTACTTACCTGATTATTGCATTCTACATGGAGTATATTTTGTGCATTTAATCACTTCTATATTAGGAGTCTACACATTACGTTTACTTTATTGTTCATTATTGTTCTATATACACAATGCGTTTTGTTTAGTGAGGTCACTTTATTTCATACTTTTTTGTACATTTTATCGCCACTTACTTGATTATTGCACGCTACATTGAGGATTTTTTATTCAATCACTTTTATTGATTATTGTAATTCAGTATTTTGATTGTAGATGAGGTAGTGCCACATATACATTTATCCAGTTAAAAATTATAAATTAAATAAAAAAATAGTGAATCATTGACAGTACAATGTAAAAAGGGGAAACATATATAATAGTCCATACATCCCATAAATCTGCGAATACTTACATGCCAGGTAGTTGTCCTGTTTTGATCCCATCATTGAAATCTTGAGGTAAGGAGCATAATATCTGCCTGGCTTTTTGTGAAAAGAAATTACTTTTTTATTTTAGGAATGTCATTTCCAATATGTCATAAAAACAAAACTACCAGGTAAGTAAGAAGGAACAGTAGCCAACATATTAGCGGGGGGTAGGGGGAAAGGGCAAATAAACAAGTAGGCCCAAGATTAGGGATGAGCTTCGTGTTCGAGTTGAACCCATGTTCGACTCGAACATCGGCTGTTCGACCGTCCGTCGAATTGCGAACGATATGGGCCGTTCGCGCCAAATTCGTGTGGCGCGTCGCGGCCCATAATTCACTGCGGCATCGCAGTGCATTGCTGGCTGATGATTGGCCAAGCATGCACTATGACCCGCATGCTTGGCCAATCACAGCGCCGTCAGTAGAGAGAGCTGTAATTGGCCAAAGCCAGGGTGGCTTTGGCCAATTATGGCTCAGGGGATTTAGTACACACCCCACACTATATAAGGCCGCCTGCACGGCGGCCCTGTGTAGTGTGTGTTCCGGTGTGCTGAGAGATAGAGAGAGAGAGAGAGACAGTGTCATTTGATTTGAGTTAGATAGATTAGGCAGAACAGTCAGTCAGTTAGCTGCACTTACAGTGTATTGTGTATATATATGCATCCCAGGTGTTGCATATATATATATACACTGTATTCAGTTTAGCTAGATCCGTTCCTGTTATCTTCTATCTAGACTATTTACATTTAGTGCAGTGCGTCCTGCTCACAGTGTTCAGCTAGATCCGTTCCTGTTATCTTCTAGACTATTTACATTTAGTGCAGTGCGTCCTGCTCACAGTGTTCAGCTAGATCCGTTCCTGCTATTTACATTTAGTGCAGTGCGTCCTGCTCACAGTGTTCAGCTAGATCCGTTCCTGCTATTTACATTTAGTGCAGTGCGTCCTGCTCACAGTGTTCAGCTAGATCCGTTCCTGCTATTTACATTTAGTGCAGTGCGTCCTGCTCACAGTGTTCAGCTAGATCCGTTCCTGTTATCTTCTAGACTATTTACATTTAGTGCAGTGCGTCCTGCTCACAGTGTTCAGCTAGATCCGTTCCTGTTATCTTCCTACTGACAGGCAGGCTTGTCTGGTTACAGTATATAAAGCTACCTGAAGAAAATTACAGGTGTTCTATTTGATCCTATTAGTACCACGGTCAGGCAGCTAGACTATTTACATTTAGTACAGTGCGTCCTGCTCACAGTGTTCAGCTAGATCCGTTCCTGTTATCTTCCTACTGACAGGCAGGCTTGTCTGGTTACAGTATATAAAGCTACCTGAAGAAAATTACAGGTGTTCTATTTGATCCTATTAGTACCACGGTCAGGCAGCTAGACTATTTACATTTAGTACAGTGCGTCCTGCTCACAGTGTTCAGCTAGATCCGTTCCTGCTATTTACATTTAGTGCAGTGCGTCCAGCTCACAGTGTTCAGCTAGATCCGTTCCTGCTATTTACATTTAGTGCAGTGCGTCCTGCTCACAGTGTTCAGCTAGATCCGTTCCTGTTATCTTCTAGACTATTTACATTTAGTGCAGTGTGTCCTGCTCACAGTGTTCAGCTAGATCCGTTCCTGTTATCTTCCTACTGACAGGCAGGCTTGTCTGGTTACAGTATATAAAGCTACCTGAAGAAAATTACAGGTGTTCTATTTGATCCTATTAGTACCACGGTCAGGCAGCTAGACTATTTACATTTAGTACAGTGCGTCCTGCTCACAGTGTTCAGCTAGATCCGTTCCTGTTATCTTCCTACTGACAGGCAGGCTTGTCTGGTTACAGTATATAAAGCTACCTGAAGAAAATTACAGGAGTTCTATTTGATCCTATTAGTACCACGGTCAGGCAGCTAGACTATTTACATTTAGTACAGTGCGTCCTGCTCACAGTGTTCAGCTAGATCCGTTCCTGTTATCTTCCTACTGACAGGCAGGCTTGTCTGGTTACAGTATATAAAGCTACCTGAAGAAAATTACAGGTGTTCTGTTTGATCCTATTAGTACCACGGTCAGGCAGCTAGACTATTTACATTTAGTACAGTGCGTCCTGCTCACAGTGTTCAGCTAGATCCGTTCCTGTTATCTTCCTACTGACAGGCAGGCTTGTCTGGTTACAGTATATAAAGCTACCTGAAGAAAATTACAGGTGTTCTATTTGATCCTATTAGTACCACGGTCAGGCAGCTAGACTATTTACATTTAGTACAGTGCGTCCTGCTCACAGTGTTCAGCTAGATCCGTTCCTGTTATCTTCCTACTGACAGGCAGGCTTGTCTGGTTACAGTATATAAAGCTACCTGAAGAAAATTACAGGTGTTCTATCCCAGCTTAGTGCAGCTACAGGCTATTAGTATGTCTGGAAGGCCAAGAAGGAGAGGCAGACAGTCACAAGCCAATAAGAGAGGGCAAGCAGGCTCTGTGTCTAGTGCTGGTCGTGGAGACGGTGCATCCTCATCAGCACGTGGCCATGGGACACGCTTGGCCTTTTTTTCGGCAGCTGGCCGTGTTGAGCCGCAACATGCGGAAGACTTGGTCGAGTGGATGACCAAGCCGTCCTCATCCTCCTCATCCTCTCTCACCCATGCCCAGGGTGCTTTGTCTGGCAACGCAGCGGCCTCTTCCCTCAGCTCAATGTCATCAGTGACTCTTTCCCTAGCTCCACCATGTCCTCATGAGGATTCCCTCGAACTGTTTGACCACAGTGTTGGGTACATGCTCCAGGAGGATGCCCAGCGTTTGGAAGGCTCTGATGATGATACTGAGCTCGATGAAGGCAGTAACATGAGCACGGACAGAGGGGGTGCCCAAGAAGGACAGCAATCTGGCAGTCATGCTCCCCCTGCTGCAGCATACTGCCAGGTTTGCTCCAGTGATGAGGAGGGAGGGGATGATGAGGTCACTGACTCAACGTGGGTGCCTGATAGGAGAGAGGAGGAGGAGGAGGAGGAGGAGGCGGCACATCACCAACGAGGCAGGATGCCCTCCAGGGGCCAGCCTAAGGGCAGCACATTGACTGCATCACACCCCAAAGCTCCACATGTGAAGGGCGCTGCAGTCTCTGCGCGTTATTCAAAAAGTTCTTTGGTGTGGGCCTTTTTTGAGACGAGTGCATCAGATCGCACCGCTGCTATTTGCAACATATGTCTCAAGCGTATCTCGCGTGGCCAAAACATCTCCCGCTTGGGTACCACATGCTTGACCAGACATATGTTGACCTGCCATGCAGTTCATTGGCAAGCGTATCTAAAAGACCCACACCAAAGAACAAAGAGGATCTCTCCTTGCTCCTCATCAGCTGAGATTTCCAACCCCACTCGACCTTCAGTCCTCTCTGAGACCTGCAGTGAGAGGAATGAAGGTGTAGAATTAGGTGTGTCACAGCCAAGTACTTGTGGGCAATCTGCTTTTGGTACACCGACGTCAGATTGTACCAGGCAAATTTCCCTGCCCCAGCTGCTGCACCGCCGAAAGAAGTTTGCTCCCAGCCATCCACATGCCCAGCGGTTGAATGCTAGCTTGGCAAAATTGCTAGCACTTCAACTGCTGCCTTTTCAGTTGGTAGACTCTGCCCCCTTCCATGAGTTTGTGGAATGTGCAGTTCCTCAGTGGCAGGTACCCAAACGCCACTTTTTCTCACGGAAGGCGATTCCGGCTCTCTACCGGCATGTGGAAGGCAATGTCCATGCCTCGCTGGACAGGGCGGTCAGCGGTAAGGTGCATATTACCGCTGACTCATGGTCCAGCAGGCATGGACAGGGACGTTACCTAAGTTTCACGGCGCATTGGGTGACTCTGCTGGCAGCTGGGAAGGATGCAGGACAAGGTGCAGTAGTGTTGGAGGTTGTTCCGCCACCACGCCTCCAAAATGCTGATTGTGACACACCTCTCTCCTCCACCCCCTCCTCTTCTTCTTCCTCCATGGCCTCTTCCTCGGAACCAGCGGTGCTCCGTAGGCGTTCAAGGGGCTACGCAAGTACGCAGGCCAAAAGATGCCATGCGGTGCTTGAGCTGGTGTGCTTGGGGGACAGGAGCCACACTGGGGCAGAGGTTCTGTCAGCTCTGCAGGGGCAGGTTCAGAGGTGGTTGATGCCACGCCAACTTAAGGCAGGAATGGTGGTTTGCGACAATGGCACCAACCTCCTCTCTGCCCTCCGACAGGGACAAATGACCCATGTGCCCTGTTTGGCTCACGTCCTTAACTTGGTGGTGCAGCGGTTCTTGGGCAGGTACCCGGGCTTACAGGATGTCCTGAGGCAGGCCAGGAAAGTCTGTGTGCATTTCCGCCGGTCATATAATGCCAGTGCTCGGCTGACGGACCTCCAAAAGGAGTTTAACCTGCCCAAGAACCGCCTAATCTGTGACATGCCCACCAGGTGGAACTCAACGTTGGCCATGCTGCAGCGGCTGCACACGCAGCAGAGGGCCATCAATGAGTACCTGTGCGACTATGGCACCAGGACAGGGTCAGGGGAGCTTGGTTTTTTTTCCCCACACCAGTGGGCCATGATCAGGGATGCATGCACTGTCCTGTCACCATTCGAGGAGGCCACAAGGATGGTGAGCACTGACAGTGCATGCATCAGTGACACTGTCCCCCTTGTCCACCTGTTGGAGCACACGCTGCGTGGAATAATGGACAGGGCACTTGAGGCAGAACAGAGGCAGGAAGAGGAGGACTTCCTTAGCTCTCAAGGCCCCCTTTATCCAGACAGTGTTCCTGCGTGCCCGCCAATCACACAGGAAGAGGACGAGGAGGAGGAGGAGGAGGAGGAAGATTGTGTCAGTATGGAGGTGGAGCCTGGCACTCAGCATCAGCAGCAGTCTTTAAGGGATCAGTCCCAAGGAACACATGGACTTGTAGGTGGCTGGGAGGAGGTGGCTACGGACGTTGTTGTCCTTAGTGACCCAGAGGACTCCGGACCAAATGCCTCAGCAAACCTACGCTGCATGGCCTCCCTGATCCTGCAAAGCCTGCGTAAGGATCCTCGTATTCGTGGTATCAAGGAGAAGGACCAATACTGGCTGGCAACCCTCCTTGATCCACGTTACAAGGGTAAGGTTGCGGACCTTATCTTGCCATCGCAGAGGGAGCAGAGGATGAAACATCTTCGGGAGGCCTTGCAGAAAGGTCTGTGCAACGCGTTCCCAGAGACTGGGAGGTTACAAACTCCTGTTTCTGGACAACGTGTTGCTGAGGCTTCGGTCAGTCAAAGAAGGAGCGGTGGAGAAGGTGGCCGTCTGACCGATGCGTTCAGACAATTTTTTGGTCCGCAGCCCCAAGGTATGATCGGTTCCAGCAACCATCGCCAGCGTCTGTTTTACATGGTGCAGGAATACCTAGGGGCAAGATCAGACTTGGACACCTTTCCCACCGAAAATCCTCTGGGTTACTGGGTCTTGAGGATGGATCACTGGCCAGAGCTTGCACAGTATGCAATTGAGCTACTGGCCTGTCCTGCATCCAGTGTTCTTTCGGAACGCACATTCAGTGCTGCTGGAGGCGTGATAACTGATCACAGGGTGCGTCTGTCCACCGACTCGGTCGATCGGCTGACCTTCATAAAAAAGAATCAGTCTTGGATCACCACCAGCTACCAAGCACCTGATGCTGATGTAACCGAATAATTTTTTTTGAAATCTCAGATCCCTTCAAAGACTGCCTATGCTGATGCTGAGTGACTATCCCTGAGTAATTATCCTCTTCCTCCTCAATCATCACGCTGATAGCTTGTAAGAACATTTTTGGTTCTGGGCGCCACCACTAGTGCCTAAGGCACAATTTTTCAGCCCCTGTTTAACAGGGGCGTGTAATTACAATTTTTGATGTAATACTTTGCAGCAGGGCTCGTTCCTGCATTCCAACTAGAGTGTCTGTGAGGGGTTGCAGTGTTGTGGCACCAGCACCAGTGCCTAAGGCCCAATTTTTCTGCCCCTGTCTAACAGGGGCGTGTAATTACAATTTTTGATGCAATACTTTGCAGCAGGGCTCGTTCCTGCGTTCCAACTAGAGTGTCTGTGAGGGGTTGCAGTGTTGTGGCACCAGCACCAGTGCCTAAGGCCCAATTTTTCTGCCCCTGTCTAACAGGGGCGTGTAATTACAATTTTTGATGCAATACTTTGCAGCAGGGCTCGTTCCTGCGTTCCAACTAGAGTGTCTGTGAGGGGTTGCAGTGTTGTGGCACCAGCACCAGTGCCTAATGCCTAATTTTTCAGCTCCTGTTCAACAGGGGCATGTAATTACAATTCTTGATCTAATATTTCACAGCAGGGCCCTGTGAGGGCTTACAGTGTTGTGGCCACAGCAACACCTAAGGCCCAAATTTCTGCTGAGTATATAGGGCAGGACCCTACTTTCAAACATCTAACTTACAAACGACTCCTACTTGCAAACGGAAGGAAACAACAGGAAGTGAGATGAAATCTACCCCTAGGAAGGGAAATTCTCTCCTGTAAGAGTTAATATGGGAAAACAATTTCTCCTTTCCACTGATGCTTTTCAATCCTTGTTCCACAAAAAAACCCAAATTTTCAAAAAACATTTTTCATTGGGACAAAAAAGTGAGGTGAAATCTTCTGAAGAGGAGGAAAGACAGCAAAACAAATGTCACAGGGGTGATAACCCTTCCCTATGTTTTCCAAAAAGCTTAGAAAAGATTTTTTGGCTGGAGCTAAACACGTTAAAAATGTTCAAAATTACAAACAGATTCTACTTAACAACAAACCTACAGTCCCTGTCTTGTTTGCACCGCCTGTATACTGCTGTTCAGAGTATATAGGGCCTGGTGGCCCCACACCTTTCCTTATTTTAATTTGGGTGCGGGGTTCCCCTTAATATCCATACAAGACCCAAAGGGCCTGGTAATGGACTGGGGGGTACCCATGCCGTTTGTCTCACTGATTTTCATCCATATTGCCATGACCCGACATGACATTAAACCGGCAAGCAGTTTTAAATGAGATTTTTTCCTTTAAAAATGACATTTGGTGCAGGGACTGTTCTAAACATGGGAAACACGCGTCACTTTACAGGCATACTATAGACACCCCCCAGGTACGATATTTAAAGGAATATTTCACTTTTTTTTTTTTTACTTTAAGCATCATTAAAATCACTGCTCCCGAAAAAAACGGCCGTTTTTAAAAGTTTTTTTTGCATTGATACATGTCCCCTGGGGTAGGACCCGGGTCCCCAAACCCTTTTTAGGACAATACCATGCAAATTAGCCTTTAAAATGAGCACTTTTGATTTCGAACGTTCGAGTCCCATAGACGTCAATGGGGTTCTAACGTTCGTGCGAACTTTCGGTCCGTTCGCGGGTTCTGGTGCGAACCGAACCGGGGGGTGTTCGGCTCATCCCTACCCAAGATAAACAAAGGCTACCACAGTGGCAAAATATTAAATTATTACATTAGGGCATGGCGCAATGGAAGAAAGTGAAATATAGGCAACACATAGAGGAAAAAAAAATGCAGGAAAAAGAAACAAACATGCACTAGAGTGACCTTTTAAACAACTTCTTGGTGCGGCTAAAGCTCCATTGCATTTCTAAACAACCAAACACACTTACCTACCAACAGGGATGTGTGCAAATCTGCAAATTATTTTTGTCATATTGCCACATCTCACCATAGGTAACTCAGAACTAGCACCCCTGTTTCCCGTTGACAATAATGGGGTAAACTCATTATTATCCTCTCTTTCTTTCATGCTCATTCTCCAGAACAACTGCAGCACAAGCAGCAGCCACATGAAAAACATATAGATCTTCCATAACTGCTGCAGCAAACAGTGAGGTCTACTTTTTATGTAATGGCTTCCAAATTACACATCAGGGACTAGGCCAATGGCTGTTAACTTTTGCCACTTTAAAACCTAACTTTCAAAAACACTTTGGAAATGCTCAATATGCTTCAATACACAATAACACATGTCGACATGTTAGGTAACACATTTTAAAACATAACAATGCACAAGGGTAACACATGTTGACTCAGAACAACATACCTGCCTAACACTTCAAAAAAGGACCTCCTTGCACATGAATATCTAAATGGGCCATAAGAGTGGAACAAATTCTTGTGACATAACTGACCAAATATGGTAATATCCTGGGAGATCCCACTCCTTTGTATACTTTTACGGCAGGGTCCTAGGAGATAGCTGGTGTGTATTTTTCAGGGATAACCCCAAGTCGTTATTTTTTTCATGTGCAGTCCTTCATTAACTTCTATGTCAGACCCTCATCTCAGGTAGAGAGTTGTGGCAAGGGATTCAGTTCATCTATACAAGACCCTTATCCCTGTCCTTTATTTACAAATAGAAGTAAGTGTCCGGGAGCTGCCATTAGTAGTAGTAGATAGATGTATAACTAGTAGTAGATGTACAAATCATACAAATCAAAAGTTATGTGGGGCGTGACCGGATGCGGGTGTGAGTAGTGAGGCGTGCGCTCTCCCCCGGCCCTAGCCCTAATGCTGCACTATAGTTGTTAAGCTCTGTCAGTTCTGTTAGGCCGACAGGCTTACCTTGCATTTGGAAAATCCCTGGGGTTTCTCCGTGCCTCCGGATCCCCGTTATCCATCCACACGCTGGCTCTGTGGAGTCGCGGGGGGAGGTGTGTGTTGGCCACTGGTGGAGGAAGAATAGCGTGAAGGAGCACGAGTCTGTGTGGGAGGACCCGCCGAGTTGCAGTCCGGACGATTTACGACCACAGTGCCTGGTTGCCTGGAGACGCCCGGCGGCATCGCGAGAGGTCGAGTGGAGCGAGACTGCCGAGTGGAGCGGAGCCTGGCATCAGCTGTGCAGTGGGAGACAGGGAAAGCCTTACTGTGAGCAGCATACAACGTGTGGTAAGAGCGGAGAGCTCTCGGCTCTAACATCCCAACAGCGCTGTTCCCGGGAGGGAACCGGAGGTAAAAATAAAAGCGGAACTTTAAAATTGGAAAAAAATCTATCAGGTATATAGCGGCTGTGACTATTTGCCTTAAGGTGTCCAACGACTTACTATTATTTCTAAAGAAAGGAAGGAAGGGGAGAGGAAGGAGGAAAGAAGGAAAGAAAAGGAAGCCTAAAGTTTCTAAACTGAGGGGAGACCTGAAGGGAGATTTTTTTTTGAAAATCCGCCTATATAAGCGCAATCTAGCCTGCTGTGCAGCCCCTTATTTTGTTATTTCGCTGTTTTATACCATGACTAGGAAGAAAGGGGACGATCAGCAGCATCAGCTGCAGAAAAATTTGCCCACTCAAACCACTCGCTTATCTAAAGAGATAGGGAACCAAAACATGTCTGCAGCGGCAGCTGCGGCAAAGTTAGAAAAATTTGCACATACATCTTCACAGTCCCCAGCTAAGAACAATCAGATCCCACCAGAGAAAGCATTGATGGGAGGTCTCGGGGATAAAAAGAGCCTGGGAAAAGGGACAGTCAATCCTTCTGTTAATACGAAGGTATCAAATAAAAAAAGTCCTGAGAGGGAGCATCCGGGAAATGCTACGGATACCATCACCAACTCAGGCATTCCCAGTGAACAGGAGCCTACTCTAAAAGAGGTACTATGTGCAATAAATGCTTGCAGGGGCTCACTGGGTGAACTGTGCAATGAAGTAAGAGACCTTAAGGAAGAACTCTGTAGTATGAGGCAAGAACTTCAAAAAACAGTGGAGAGAACCAACGGTTTAGACGAAAGATTAAGTCAATTAGAGGATATTATGCTCCCAATGCAGCAGGACGTTAAAAAAATGAAAGCCCAGTTAGATACCAATAGACTTAAAATGGGCGAGTGGGAAAATAGGTCCCGAAGACAAAATTTAAGAGTAATGGGTCTCCCAGAGAGAAGCGAGGGCTCTTGTCCAGAAGAGTTCATAGAAAAATGGCTAAGTGAGGTTTTTGGGGCAGAGTCCTTTTCACATCTCTTTGTAATCGAGAGAGCGCACAGAGTGTCGTCTAGGTCTACATATTCGGGAAGCCACCCTAGACCAATGATAATGAGGTTCCTCAGTTACAAAGATAAGATATCATTAATGCAGAAATCTAGAGAAAAGGGGGACATTTTTTATAATGGCGCCAGAATATCTATATACCCGGACTGCTCCCCGGATTTACAAAAGAGAAGAGCGGGTTTTTTGGACGTTAAGCGAGCCTTACGGAAATACAATATATCATATGCTTTATTATACCCAGCGCGGATGCGTATTGTGGCTCTTGGGACAACTCACTTTTTTGAATCAGTTAGAGGGGTCACGGAATGGCTTGAAGAAAACAAAAAGAACTTTCAGAGTTAAAGTTAATTTATTTATGTGAAATTGAAATTTTTTTTTGTTTTTGTTTTTGCAGCAGTGGGGGTTGGGAGGGGTGGATTGGTGAGGTGGTTAATGAGAGAATTTGGGGTGTCGTGGGTGGGGGTTCTCTTGGAGTTATTTTCACAAGGGTTGTGAGGAGAGGGGTGGGGGAGGGGGGGTTTGAAAGTTATGCCCCGTACACACGGTCGGATATTCGGATGGAAAATGTCCGATCGGAGCGTGTTGTCGGAAATTCCGACCGTGTGTGGGCTCCACCGGACATTTTCCATCAGATTTTCCAACACACAAAGTTTGAGAGCAGGCTATAAAATTTTCCGACAACAAAATCCGTTGTCGGAAATTCCGATCGTGTGTACACAAATGCGAAGGACAAAGTGCCACGCATGCTCAGAATAAATAAAGAAATGAAAGCTATTGGCCACTGCCCCGTTTATAGTCCCGACGTACGTGTTTTACGTCACCGCGTTTAGAACGATCGGATGTATGCAAGACATGTTTGAGCCAACATCCGTCGGAAAAAATCCTAGGATTTTGTTGTCGGAATGTCCGAACAAAGTCCGACCATGTGTACGGGGCATAAGTGTAAATGATTCACAATTAGAGGGGGGGGGGTAGGGGTGTGGATGGAGTGGATTGAGGGGGTTAGAAGGGTCACAAGAAATGCCCCTAGGGCAAGCCAAGGTAGGCATTGGGGAGAGAATAAGGATTTTTTTTAAGGGAACAGGAACTAGAGTAGTATTAGCAAAAAGTTTGAAAGCACTGATATTAAGATTTGGGAGGGTGAGAGAAGCTGAGTATATG
Source organism: Lithobates clamitans (assembly GCA_037952925.1). NCBI lineage: Eukaryota > Metazoa > Chordata > Amphibia > Anura > Ranidae > Lithobates > Lithobates clamitans. Next base: position 1,621,240 of record JBBGZY010000152.1, read on the forward strand.
CACTTAAATCACATAATAATAAGGAAGAATAGTGAGGTAATGATAGATAATGGAGGGGGAGAGGGGGGGCGGTGGGAGTATTTCCAGTCCGAACCTTCCCTGATCCTTTCCTATAGTATTTGCACTGATTGCAATGTTTGTAATTACTGTTGATTTCTCACAAAAAGCTAAGTGGCTGGTTAGAAGAAGAAAAGGGGCACTGGCATTAGATTGCTGTGGTCAAAATGGAGGTTGGAGTTTTTTTTTTTTCATATGTAATAGAAATTGTTCTGGAGCAGCCCCTACTCTTGACACTGCCTTTTTTTTTTGTTTATTTTTTTTTCATTTTCTCTTCATTGTACCGGGAGTTAATTTTCCCTCGTTTTTTTGCATGTCCTGTGCTTTTTCTACGGTGTTTTTTTCTTTTTTTTATTATGTTATTTACTTAATGCAGTCTAGAACATATGGCATAAGCTCTTGGAACATTAGGGGTATGAGTGATCCCATTAAAAAAGCCACGGTATTTATGGAAATAGAATTTTACGGCACTGAACTGGTATGCCTGCAGGAAACACATTTGACCAATGAATCTAAATTACAAATTAGAAATAAAAAATATCAGTTACAATTCCACTCAGTGTACTCCTCTTATTCAAGGGGAGTAAGTATCTTGGTTAAGAAAGGGTTGACATTTTCCTGCAGGAATGTCAGTATTGATAAGCTGGGCTGTTTTATTTTTATGTATTGTTTGATAGAAGGAAAACCATTTGTCATTGCAAACCTGTATATCCCTCCCCCATTTAAGTTGGAGATTCTGTATCAATTATTGAGATATTTGGAGGACAAAAAAGAGATCCTGGTCATAGTGGTGGGGGACTTCAATACAGTACTGGATAACGGGTTGGATAGGTTTCCGCCTGGTCGCTGTGGGGGGAAAGGGTCGGAGGGTCGATTGGCACAGTTTCTTGGGGAGATTGGGTGGTGTGACTTATGGAGAGTCCGCAACCCTAACGATCAGCAATACTCCTGCTTTTCAGGGTCCCACCACACTCTCTCCCGAATTGACTTGGCTATAGGTAACCAGGAAGCCCATCCCTTAATAAGTAAAATTGAATATCGAGCAAGAGGGGTATAAGATCACTCACCACTGATAGTAACGATAGTAGCATGTGATAATAATGTTCAGAGAACATGGTCACTAAACCCACTATGGCTGGAGATAATAGGGAACAGAGATGGGATAATTATAAGTTTAAGAGAGTTTATTGAACATAACAGGGGTTCTGCATCGGAGGGGATGATCTGGGACTCCTTAAAAGCATACCTTAGGGGCTTCTAATTCAACAGATATCAAAGGTAAAAAAACAAACAAGGGCAAGGGGAGAACATATTAGAAAAGAGGTTTTGGTGGCTGAGAGAAAGTATCTGATAGATCCAAATCTGGAAAATCAAGAAGGTTGGATAAGGAAACAGCAGGAATATAAAATAGAAAAAATTAGAGCGGCTGAAAATAGGAAACTTTTTCAAAGACAAAAAAACTTTGAAGAGGGGGAAAGAGTGGGCCGAACATTGGCTTTACTGGCTTGAACTAATGCTCCCTCTTCAACAATCCCTATGATTAGGACAACAGGCGGGGAATTATCGTCTGACCCCTCGGTAATTAGGGAAACGATTTTTGACTTTTATAGCGAACTATATAAATCACGACATCACCCAAATCAAGGAGAGATGGATACATTCCTGGAAGGAGTTAAATTACCGGCTTTATCAGTAGCAGATAGGAATAGATTAGATGCCCCTATAACATTGGAGGAATTAAAACAAGCTATAGCGGAGCTGCCCAATCAAAAGGCTCCGGGCCCAGACGGACTACCCTTTGAAATTTATAAGCAATATGTAGAGGTGCTGGTTCCGGAACTTTTGAAGACTTTGAACTGGACGGCTGCAGTTGGTAGCTTACCCTCTTCGATGTCTGAAGCTAATATAGTACTAATCCACAAGGAAGGGAAGGATCAGCTTGATACATCCTCATATAGGCCAATCTCATTATTGGGTACTGATGTCAAAATTTTGGCAAAGGTCCTGGCAACTAGGCTAAATAAGTGTATTTCCAGTTTGGTGCATCCGGACCAATCTGGGTTTATACATAATAGGTCCACTAGCATAAATATTAAAAGAACTTATTTGAATCTCCAGACCCCGGTAGAGAACAAGGGTTCCAGAATGGTCTTGTCCTTGGATATCGCCAAGGCGTTTGACACCTTGGAATGGGGGTATCTGTGGTGGGTAATGGGGAAATATGGTTTTGGCCCTTTATTCATTAAATGGCTTAAAATACTATATCAACATCCTAGTGCCAGATTAAAAATCAACAATGCATACTCAATGCATACTCAGAAAGGTTATCCCTTGAGCAAGGCAGGGGTGCCCGTTGTCACCCCTGTTATTTGCCTTGGCAATGGAGCCCTTGGCAGAGGTAGTGAGAAACTCACCTGGTTTGCAGGGTTACAAAAGGAGGTCGGACGAAGAAAGAATAGCACTATATGCCAACTATGTACTACTCTTCCTGGGTGACATGGGCCCGTCATTGGTGAGGGCGATCCAGTTAGTGGAGGGATTTGGGGGGGTGTCGGGGTTGATTGTCAACTGGGAGAAATCTCTGCTCCTCCCGGTTGATTCGACTGCCGACTCTCTCCCTCAGGGTGTCCCATGTCTTAAAATAATGGAGAAGTTTAGGTACTTGGGCATAGTTCTATCTAACAACCCAAAGCATTATGTTAGAGATAACTTACTCCCACTGCTAGAGAAATTCAAAAGGAAGAGTGATATTTGGTGTCGACTCCCCCTATCCGTAGCAGGCCGGGCTAACCTGGCCAAAATGATCTGGATGCCACAATTAATGTATATACTCCATAACTCTCCGGTCTGGATTGGAAGAGATTGGTTTATTAAAATAAACTCTCTTTTCCGGGAATTAATATGGAGGAAGGGCCAGGCAAGGATTAGCCTGCAAACTCTGCAACGTCCTAATAGGGAGGGGGGACTGGCGGTTCCTCACCCATATAAGTTTTTTTGGCTGCCCAACTACAGCATCTAGGAGGTTGTGAGCACACTGGAGAAGTGAATACCAGTGTAAAAATTATGTTGTCAGGCAACCCACACAAAACTTTGGTAGAGGCACTGGAGGCTGGCTCTGTCCGATGTGCGCTTTCTACATACAAGTTGGTCACAAAAATTTGGCAACTAGTCAAGGTGGAGATGGGATACAAGGGCATTGCTGAGTTTTCACCTATATGGCATAATAGACAGATACAGGAGTTACAATCCATAGAGAAGAACAGGTGGTGGGAAAGGCATGGCATTGATAGATTGGCCCAGTTATTCGAGGGTAATACTTTGAAGTCCTTTACTGACTTGGGTCGGGAGTTTGGAATCCCAAAGGAAACATTTTATTGTTATCTTCAGATTTGGCACGCCTTAGATAAACAATCCAGAACCAAGGCACTGGTCTGGTGTAAGGCACCGCTTCTTAATAAAGTAGTAAGGACAAAATGCTTCAAGGGATTAATATCAGCGATCTATGGGCAACTGATGGCTAGTAAGACTAGACTACAAACACCCTCTCGCGCCAGGGAGGGGTGGGGGGCTGATGTGGGGGAGTTGACGGATGACCAGTGGAGCAGGATCTTAGAGCTCGGTCCCCTGGTGTCGGTCTATCCGTCGCAGAAGGCCTCGCACCTCTTGCTGGTGCACAGAGCTTATTATACCCCCAAGAAGTTTAAGTTTGGCCGTAGACCGGATGATAAATGTCCCAGATGTCTGGAGACGGGTGACCTTATCCATATGATGTGGAGATGCCCAAAATTAACTAGATACTAGTCCGAGATTCTAAACATTATTGAACGTAGGTTTGGGATTAGATTGGAACCTGAGGCTAAGATCTGTGTGCTGGATTTAGTTAAACAGAACATTGGGAGTGGATATGCAGTTATAGCAATGGCAAGATGTTTATACCAGGCGAGGAAGCTAATAGCGCAATACTGGTTGTCACCGGTGCCCCCTACCCCGGAGGAATGGGTTAGAACAATGGATGCCTTGGTGAGAACAGAAAGGTCAATTTACATTAGAAGGGGAAGCTACAAGAAGTATGTGGAAATATGGAAGTTATGGCTTCAAGGGTGAGTAATAGGCCAGGAAGTGCTTCAAACAATGTTCTCAGGTAATATGTGGTTAGTTATCTAAGAAAGCAGGATTAGTTGAACTAAGATCTAAACTCAAAATTAAGGTTAGATTAACAAAGGTGCACTATGTTTTAATTAAGGGTTTACCTAGTATCCTGGTTGGAGTGGGGTGGGGGGGTTGTAGGGTTATACGGGAGGGGGGAGGGTTCAGTATTGATAAGAGTAACTAAAGTCAAGATGGTTATATTAATTTTAAGTTGTGGAATTGTTGTTTGGTGGATTGCGAGATTATTTGTATTGTGTGATATGGTATTTTGTTTGTACAAACTTAAAAAATGAATAAAAAGGATTTAAATTAAAAAAAATAAAAAATCATACAAATCATACGGACGTTAAAGACATTACCCAGGCAGTTATTTAAAGGAATTTTGAAATTGTAATGTTTCGATTCAAGCATTATTAAAATTGCTGCTCTCCACCAAAAGGAATATTTAACATGTTTTTTTTGCTTTGGTCTATTTTCCCTATGTCATACTCACCTGTTTCATATTCCAAAGCAGGTATTAATGGTGGAACTGGTTTTTAGGGACTTTAAGTGAAGGCATGACCTGGTAAGGTCAATTATTCCATCCCTTGGGACTTGGAGTGAAATTGTGGCCCAGTAGGGTCACACATTTCCATCCTTGTTATGATCGAGAAGAGGAGAGAGCAAGGGGTGGGACTTTAAGTGTGGCATGTGGTTGCAAAAGAGTAGTTTGGTGAACATAATGGGAATTTTTTGATTGCCATAAGGTACAAACAAGATACGTTAAGGTAATGCATGGGTAATACAATCTTAGTCATAACTTGAATATCACATAATATAGCAAACAATAGCTTTCCAGCGTGCACCAAAAATGAGGTTTGGGTATAAACGTAGTACATAGTAATGCCTGCAAAGCCTCTGGCCTCTTGGGTCCTAGAATAAGGTATTGAAAGTTAGCTGACAAAGCTATATATATATATTGATGAAAAGCATAACGTATGGAAGCTCAACGCGTTTCGTGACTGGAGGGCCACTCGTCAGGAGCAAGCACTTGATGGATCTAAGAGTAGAAATATTAATATTGGCTTAGATAATATGGTAATATGGTAAATGCAAACATGGACAGGGGTGGGGTTAAAAATCCCCATACTAAATGCATATTAACTTACTCGAGTTCATGTGATGGTAGTGTGGTGCCGGGCAAAAAGAGCTATCCGACAGTATTCCCCACTGGAAGCCACAGTGGGCAATTTGACAGGGGCGCCCCATGGGCATTAACCAGGGCAGGCATGGAACCAAAGGCAAACCTATATGTAGAGTGAAATATAGGGTGAACCAGAGTATTCACTAAGGAGAGTGAAGAACGTGAGGGAGCGAACAGGGGAATCCTTGCTGGTGAAGAGGAAGGGGTAGTGAAGGCTGACATTCAGATAGGTAGTGAGGTAGAGAAAAAATTGAAAGGAACAAGTTACCACCAATAGAGCGAGGAAGTGAGAGTAAAAACAAAGAACGGAGGTGAAGATAGTTGAATACCTGTGATGGGGGAACCAATTGGTGTAAAAGGAAAGAGATCCTATGCGGGTGCAAACCAGTGTGAGAAGGAGCCGCGTGTGCCAGACACCGCCCGGAAGATGCCCATATATGCGCCACCACTGGAACACCCAGCCGCGTCACACCACGTAGCAAGACAAGGGGAGGGGCAAGGCAGGCCAGGCAGCCAATGCCTGGCCAACTTGCACCAGTGATCCCCCGGTCTGCTCATGAGCATGGCTACCACATAACTGGGGGTCACAGCTTAGAGAGAGCACCGCACGTCCAGTGTGAGAAGGAACCTCATGTGCCAGACACTGCCCGGAAGATGCCTATGTATGCGCCACCATGGGAACGCCCACCGGCGTTATGCCTCGTAGCAAGACAAGGGGAGGGGCAAGGCGGGCCAGGCAGGCAATGCCCGGCCAACTTGCACCAGTGATCCCCCAGTCTGCTCACGAGTGTGGCTACCACATAACTGGGCATGACAGCGCCGAGAGAGCGCCACATGTCCAGTGTGAGAAGGAGCCTCATGTGCCAAACACCGCCCGGAAGATGCCCAGCATGGGATGCGTGACGCTGATGCGCAGTGGCGGCACCCATGCACATGAACTCGAGTAAGTTAATATGCATTTGATATGGTGATTTTTAACCCCAACCCTGTCCATGTTTGCATTTACCATATTACCATATTCTCTAAGCCAATATTAATAGTTCTATCTTGCTCCTGACGAGTGGCCCTCCAGCCACGAAACGCGTTGAGCTGCCATTCGTTATGCTTTTAATCAAAATATATATAGCTTTGTCAGCTAACTTTCAATACCTTATTCTGGGACCCAAGAGGCCAGAGGCTTTGCAGGCATTACTATATACTACGTTTATACCCAAACCTTATTTTTGGTGCACTCTGGAAAGCTATTGTTTGCTATCTTATGTGATATTTTAGTTATGACTAAGATGTATTATATTACCCATGCATTACCTTAACATGTCTTTATATTATGTATCTTGTTTGTACCTTATGGTAATCAATAGGGATGAGCTTCGTGTTCGAGCCGAACCCATGTTCGACTCGAACATCGGCTGTTCGGTCGTTCGCCGAATTGCGAACGATATGGGCCATTCGCGCCAAATTCGTGTGGCGCGTCACGGCCCATAATTCACTGCGGCATCGCAGTGCATTGCTTGCTGATGATTGGCCAAGCATGCACTATGACCCGCATGCTTGGCCAATCACATCGCCGCCTTAACAGAGAGCCGTAATTGGCCAAAGCCAAGGAGGCTTTGGCCAATTATGGCTCAGGGGATTTAGTACACGCCCCACACTATATAAGGCTGCCTCCACGGCGGCCCTGTGCAGTGTGTTCCGGTGTGCTTAGAGAGAGAGAGAGACAGTGTCATTTCATTTGAGTTAGCTAGATTAGACAGGACAGTCAGTCAGTTAGCTGCACTTAAAGTGTATTGTGCATATATATGCATCCCAGGTGTTGCATATATATATATATACACTGTATTCAGTTTAGCTAGATCCGTTCCTGTTATCTTCTAGACTATTTACATTTAGTGCAGTGCGTCCTGCTCACAGTGTTCAGCTAGATCCGTTCCTGTTATCTTCCTACTGACAGGCAGGCTTGTCTTGTTACAGTATTTACAGCTACCTAAAGAAAATTACTGGTGTTCTTTTGATCCTATTAGTACCACGGTCAGGCAGCTAGACTATTTACATTTAGTACAGTGCGTCCTGCTCACAGTGTTCAGCTAGATCCGTTCCTGTTATCTTCCTACTGACAGGCAGGCTTGTCTTGTTACAGTATATAAAGCTACCTGAAGAAAATTACTGGTGTTCTTTTTGATCCTATTAGTACCACGGTCAGGCAGCTAGACTATTTACATTTAGTGCAGTGCGTCCTGCTCACAGTGTTCAGCTAGATCCGTTCCTGTTATCTTCCTACTGACAGGCAGGCTTGTCTTGTTAAAGTATTTATAGCTACCTAAAGAAAATTACTGGTGTTCTTTTGATCCTATTAGTACCACGGTCAGGCAGCTAGACTATTTACATTTAGTACAGTGCGTCCTGCTCACAGTGTTCAGCTAGATCCGTTCCTGTTATCTTCCTACTGACAGGCAGGCTTGTCTTGTTACAGTATATAAAGCTACCTGAAGAAAATTACTGGTGTTCTTTTTGATCCTATTAGTACCACGGTCAGGCAGCTAGACTATTTACATTTAGTGCAGTGCGTCCTGCTCACAGTGTTCAGCTAGATCCGTTCCTGTTATCTTCCTACTGACAGGCAGGCTTGTCTTGTTAAAGTATTTATAGCTACCTAAAGAAAATTACTGGTGTTCTTTTGATCCTATTAGTACCACGGTCAGGCAGCTAGACTATTTACATTTAGTACAGTGCGTCCTGCTCACAGTGTTGAGCTAGATCCGTTCCTGTTATCTTCCTACTGACAGGCAGGCTTGTCTTGTTACAGTATATAAAGCTACCTGAAGAAAATTACTGGTGTTCTTTTGATCCTATTAGTACCACGGTCAGGCAGCTAGACTATTTACAGTTAGTGCAGTGCGTCCTGCTCACAGTGTTCAGCTAAACCTACAAATTAGTGGGGTGCGTCCACCTCACAGTGTTCAGCTAAAGCTACCTGTAGAAGGTTGGTGGTGTTCTCATACTACACGTGGCCATGGGACACGCTTGGCCTTTTTTTCGGCAGCTGGCCGTGTTGAGCCTCAACATGCGGAAGACTTGGTCGAGTGGATGACCAAGCCGTCCTCATCCTCCTCATCCTCTCTCACCCATGCCCAGGGTGCTTTGTCTGGCAAAGCAGCGGCCTCTTCCCTTGGCTCAATGTCATCAGTGACTCCTTCCCTAGCTCCACCATGTCCTCCTGAGGAGTCCCTCGAACTGTTTGACCACAGTGTTGGGTACATGCTCCAGGAGGATGCCCAGCGTTTGGAAGGCTCTGATGATGATACTGAGCTCGATGAAGGCAGTAACATGAGCACGGACAGAGGGGGTGCCCAAGAAGGACAGCAATCTGGCAGTCATGCTCCCCCTGCTGCAGCATACTGCCAGGTTTGCTCCAGTGATGAGGAGGGAGGGGATGATGAGGTCACTGACTCAACGTGGGTGCCTGATAGGAGAGAGGAGGAGGAGGAGGAGGCGGCACATCACCAACGAGGCAGGATGCCCTCCAGGGGCCAGACTAAGGGCAGCACATTGACTGCATCACATGTGCAGGGCGCTGCAGTCTCTGCGCGTTATTCAAAAAGTTCTTTGGTGTGGGCCTTTTTTGAGATGAGTGCATCAGATCGCACCGCTGCTATTTGCAACATATGTCTCAAGCGTATCTCACGTGGCCAAAACATCTCCCGCTTGGGTACCACATGCTTGACCAGACATATGTTGACCTGCCATGCAGTTCGTTGGCAAGCGCATCTAAAAGACCCACACCAAAGAACAAAGAGGACCTCTTCTTGCTCCTCATCAGCTGGTATTTCCAACCCCACTAGACCTTCAGTCCTCTCTGAGACCTGCACTGAGAGGAATGAAGGTGTAGAATTAGGTGTGTCACAACCAAGTACTTGTGGGCAATCTGCTTTTGGTACACCGACGTCAGATTGTACCAGGCAAATTTCCCTGCCTCAGCTGCTGCACCGCCGAAAGAAGTTTGCTCCCAGCCATCCACATGCCCAGCGGTTGAATGCTAGCTTGGCAAAATTGCTAGCACTTCAACTGCTGCCTTTTCAGTTGGTAGACTCTGCCCCCTTCCGTGAGTTTGTGGAATGTGTGGTTCCTCAGTGGCAGGTACCCAAACGCCACTTTTTATCACGGAAGGCGATTCCGGCTCTCTACCGGCATGTGGAAGGCAATGTCCATGCCTCGCTGGACAGGGCGGTCAGCGGTAAGGTGCATATTACCGCTGACTCATGGTCCAGCAGGCATGGACAGGGACGTTACCTAAGTTTCACGGCACATTGGGTGACTCTGCTGGCAGCTGGGAAGGATGCAGGACAAGGTGCAGTAGTGTTGGAGGTTGTTCCGCCACCACGCCTCCAAAATGCTAATGATTGTGACACACCTCTCTCCTCCACCCCCTCCTCTTCTTCTTCCTCCATGGCCTCTTCCTCGGAACCAGCGGTGCTCCGTAGTCGTTCAAGGGGCTACGCAAGTACACAGGCCAAAAGATGCCATGCGGTGCTTGAGCTGGTGTGCTTGGGGGACAGGAGCCACACTGGGGCAGAGGTTCTGTCAGCTCTGCAGGGGCAGGTTCAGAGGTGGTTGACGCCACGCCAACTTAAGGCAGGAATGGTGGTTTGCGACAATGGCATCAACCTCCTCTCTGCCCTCCGACAGGGACAAATGACCCATGTGCCCTGTTTGGCTCACGTCCTTAACTTGGTGGTGCAGCGGTTCTTGGGCAGGTACCCGGGCTTACAGGATGTCCTGAGGCAGGCCAGGAAAGTCTGTGTGCATTTCCGCCGGTCATATAATGCCAGTGCTCAGCTGACGGACCTCCAAAAGGAGTTTAACCTGCCCAAGAACCGCCTAATCTGTGACATGTCCACCAGGTGGAACTCAACGTTGGCCATGCTGCAGCGGCTGCACACGCAGCAGAGGGCCATCAATGAGTACCTGTGCGACTACAGCACCAGGACAGGGTCAGGGGAGCTTGGTTTTTTTTCCCCACGCCAGTGGGCCATGATCAGGGATGCATGCACTGTCCTGTCACCATTTGAGGAGGCCACGAGGATGGTGAGCAGTGACAGTGCATGCATCAGTGACACTGTCCCTCTTGTCCACCTGTTGGAGCACACGCTGCATGGAATAATGGATAGGGCACTTGAGGCAGAACAGAGGCAGGAAGAGGAGGACTTCCTTAGCTCTCAAGGCCCCCTTTATCCAGACATTGTTCCTGCATGCCCGCCGATCACACAGGAAGAGGACGAGGAGGAGGAGGAGGAGGAGGAGGAGGAAGATTGTGTCAGTATGGAGGTGGAGTCTGGCACTCAGCATCAGCAGCAGTCTTTAAGGGATCAGTCCCAAGAAACACATGGACTTGTACGTGGCTGGGAGGAGGTGGCTGCGGACCATGTCGTCCTTAGTGACCCAGAGGACTCCGGACCGAATGCCTCAGCAAACCTACGCTGCATGGCCTCCCTGATCCTGCAAAGCCTGCGGAAGGATCCTCGTATTCGTGGTATCAAGGAGAAGGACCAATACTGGCTGGCAACCCTCCTTGATCCACGTTACAAAGGTAAGGTTGCGGACCTTATCTTGCCATCGCAGAGGGAGCAGAGGATGAAACATCTTCGGGAGGCCTTGCAGAAAGGTCTGTGCAACGCGTTCCCAGAGACTGGGAGGTTACAAACTCCTGTTTCTGGACAACGTGTTGCTGAGGCTTCGGTCAGTCAAAGAAGGAGCGGTGGAGAAGGTGGCCGTCTGACCGATGCGTTCAGACAATTTTTGATGTAATACTTTGCATCAGGGCTCGTTCCTGCGTTCCAACTAGAGTGTCTGTGAGGGGTTGCAGTGTTGTGGCACCAGCACCAGTGCCTAAGGCCCAATTTTTCTGCCCCTGTCTAACAGGGGCGTGTAATTACAATTTTTGATGCAATACTTTGCAGCAGGGCTTGTTCCTGCGTTCCAACTAGAGTGTCTGTGAGGGGTTGCAGTGTTGTGGCACCAGCACCAGTGCCTAAGGCCTAATTTTTCAGCTCCTGTTCAACAGGGGCATGTAATTACAATTCTTGATCTAATATTTCACAGCAGGGCCCTGTGAGGGCTTACAGTGTTGTGGCCACAGCAACACCTAAGGCCCAAATTTCTGCTGAGTATATAGGGCAGGACCCTACTTTCAAACATCTAACTTACAAACGACTCCTACTTGCAAACGGAAGGAGACAACAGGAAGTGAGATGAAATCTACCCCTAGGAAGGGAAATTCTCTCCTGTAAGAGTTAATATGGGAAAAAAATTCTCCTTTCCACTGATGCTTTCCAATCCTTGTTCCACAAAAAAACCCAAATTTTCAAAAAACATTTTTCATTGGGACAAAAAGTGAGGTGAAATCTTCTGAAGAGGAGGAAAGACAGCAAAACAAATGTCACAGGGGTGATAACCCTTCCCTATGTTTTCCAAAAAGCTTAAAAAAGATTTTTTGGCTGGAGCTAAACACGTTAAAAATGTACCCGTTCAAAATTACAAACAGATTCTACTTAACAACAAACCTACAGTCCCTGTCTTGTTTGCACCGCCTGTATACTGCTGTTCAGAGTATATAGGGCCTGGTGGCCCCACACCTTTCCTTATTTTAATTTGGGTGCGGGGTTCCCCTTAATATCCATACAAGACCCAAAGGGCCTGGTAATGGACTGGGGGTACCCATGCCGTTTGTCTCACTGATTTTCATCCATATTGCCATGACCCGACATTACATTAAACCCGCAAGCAGTTTTAAATGAGATTTTTTCTTTTAAAAATGACATTTGGTGCAGGGACTGTTCTAAACACGGGAAACACACGTCACTTTACAGGCATACTATAGACACCCCCCAGGTACGATATTTAAAGGAATATTTCCCTTTTTTTTTTTTTACTTTAAGCATCATTAAAATCACTGCTCCCGAAAAAACGGACGTTTTTAAAAGTTTTTTTTGCATTGATACATGTCCCCTGGGGTAGGACCCGGGTCCCCAAACCCTTTTTAGGACAATACCATGCAAATTAGCCTTTAAAATGAGCACTTTTGATTTCGAACGTTCGAGTCCCATAGACGTCAATGGGGTTCTAACGTTCGTGCGAACTTTCGGTCCGTTCGCAGGTTCTGGTGCGAACCGAACCGGGGGGTGTTCGGCTCATCCCTAGTAATCAATAAATTCCCATTATGTTCATCAAACTACTCTTTTACAACCTTGTGCCTCACTTAAAGTCCCACCCCCTTGCTCTCTCCTCTTCTCGATCATAACAGGGATGGAAATGTGTGACCCTACCGGACCACAATTTCACTCAAAGTCCCAAGGGATGGAATAATTGACCTTACCAGGACATGCCTTAAAGTCCCTAAAAAACAGTTCCACTATTAATACCTGCTTTGGAATGAGGAACAGGTGAGTGTGACATAGGGAACATAGACCAAAGCAAAAAAAAAAAACGTGTTAAATATTCCTTTTGGTGGAGAGCAGCAATTTTAATAATGCTTGAATCGAAACATTACAAATTCAAAATTCCTTTAAATAAATGCCTGGGTAATGTCTTTAACTTGCCTGTGAAGTGGGGCGTCTGTATGATTTGTACATCTACTACTAGTTATACATCTATTTACTACTACTAATGGCAGCTCCCGGACACTTACTTCTATTTGTAAATAAGGGATAGGGATAAGGGTCTTGTATAAATTAACTGAATCCCATGTCACAACTCTCTACCTGAGATGAGGGTCTGATATAGAAGTTAATAAAGGACTGCACATGAAAAAAATAACAATTTGGGGTTATCCCTGAAAAATACACCCAACTATCTCCTAGGACCCTGCCGTAAAAGTATACAAAGGAGTGGGATCTCCCAGGATAATATCATATTTGGTTAGTTATGTCACAAGAATTTATTCCACTCTTATGGCCCATTTAGATATGCATGTGCAAGGAGGTCCTTTTTTGAAGTGTTAGGCAGGTATGTTGTTCTGAGTCAACATGTGTTACCCTTATGCATTGTTATGTTTTAAAATGTGTTACCTAACTTGTTGACATGTGTTATTGTGTATTGAAGTCCCACCCCTTTGCTCTCTCCTCTTCTCAATTATTCCAAAGCAGGGTCTTTCCCTGTGTTTAGTCACCAGCTTCCAGCCAATCACAGGGGTGACACTGTCTTAAAGGGCTACTGTGCGGGTTGCTCAGTGTTTAATCAATACCTGCACACGAAAGCAGCCAGACAAGCATTTTACAAGCATAATTTACACATGTGCGCACATCAACTTGCATAAACATGCATAGACACACGCATATGAGCATACATGTATTTAAATGGCCAGATTAAAATAATATTCTGATGATGATCTGGATGCTCCAACTGCTGTACCAGTTACATAACTCCCCGGTTTGGATCAGAATGGACTGGTTTAAGAAAATTGAAACCCTGTTTAGGGAATTAATTTGGAAGAAGAGAGAGGCGTGAATAGGCTTACAGATATTGCAGTTGCCAACAAAAGAAGGAGGAGTGGCAGTTCCACACCCCCATAACTATTTCTTAGCTGCCCATCTGCAACATCTAAGGGGAGGTAGTATATTGGGGGATAGTAACATAAATATACGACTGATGCTGCAAGGAGCTCTGCATAGTAACCTGGTAGAGTCCTTGGAGACAGACTCTCTCTCGCCTTGTCCCCCTACACTAAAATTAATTTCTAAGGTATGGCAGGCATCTAAAACAATTATGGGATATAATGGGGTATCAGATTTTGCCCCGATTTGGGATAATAAACATCTCCCAGAGCTGATCCCGGTGGGTAAAATAGAAGAATGGGAGGTCTGCGGTATCAGAAAACTAGCTCAACTATATAAAGGGAATATTCTTAAGTCATTTGCCGAGTTGAGGAATGAGTACAGAATCCCAAACCACTCATTTTATCGGTATCTCCAAGTTAAACATGCCCTGAATGCTCAGTTTAAAACACAAACAGTGGAATGGTATAGACTCCCCCTTATACAAAAAATAGTTAACTCTAGCTCGTCCAAAGGTCTGATATCCGAGATATATGAACAAATATGTGGGAAAATAATTAATAAGAAAAAATCACTGAAGAACAATGGAACATGATAATGGAAATGAGCCCCCAGGTGTCAGTCTCCCCCTCACAAAGAATGTCGCAATTATTTTTGTTACATAGAGCTTATTACACTCCAAAGAGGCTTTTTCGGTATAGATATAAAGCGGATGATAAATGCCCAAGGTGTCAAGGTGTCAAGGAACGGAGACCAGGAAAAGAGATGTGCCCCAAGGGGGATACTATGGGCAGTGTGTCAACGGGCAATAAATGAATGGTGCATGCGTGAAATACACAGTTGAGGTTTAAAAGTTGTATAACAAAAGTTTATTAAGTAACAAGATACACACAAATCTAGGATATAAAATCGCATGAGCGGAAGAGGCAAAAAACAATGGTGATCAAACTGCTAACATGCTAGGTATAGTATCCCAGTAAATACAAATATGACCCGCTGGGCTAGAAATACGATAGCATATAATACTCTACATGTTTCGGAAAGTAAAGAGGTTCTATCCTCTCTATATGGTGTATTTCCTTCTTCAGGAGTTTCGGGGAAGCAGTTATGATATTTTTCTATAAAAGAGAAAAAAGGATATATTTGTATATATAGGTATAAGTGGGTCACTGTAATAAGCACCAACAAAGGGTATGAGACCATTATGTCTAAAAGTATGAGAGACTGTTTGGATTACAGACAAGACATGAGGACAGAGCAAAATCTCAGACTGAACAAGCATTTTTGTACAGAGATACTCACAGGGCATGTGACTCTTCAGCATATATACTGTACACAGATGTATCACGAGAAGGACTCCCACTTCCTACAGCTCGAAAGGTTATATCGCTCGGTTAAAGATCCAGATACTGGATATAATTTTCAGGGGATAAAACCCAAAAGGGAAGGTATGGAGGGATTTACAGACACTGGCCCTGACACAGATCCCCACATGGACGGCGAGCCAGGGCTCACAAGAGCCACCAATGCTGGGCGGACTGCACAAGCACCTGCAGAATCAGAGACAGGGAAAAAGGGAGGTGTTTTAGGAGATATGTATCCCATATTGGAGATATTAGGCTGGTAAAGCCTTAACATATAATGTGATATCTCAGCACGGTGTGTAGAGCAATGAGACATCTTAGTGGCAATCGCAGTTGGAGTGGACGTACCTGGTCTATGGTGTTACAGTGTAGGTAAATTCTGCAGGGAAGGAACACTCCTCACGGCTGTGTAGCAGAGAAGAGTGTGTGTGAGGCTGATACTAAGTATACTGCCTGGTGTGGGGTGTGACACTGATGGGCCAATCATTCGCCTGCAGGGCGGAGTAAACTTATGTGGTAGCAATACAGCTGATTGTCAACCTGAGCGGAACGTAATGTCCGGAGGAGACATCAGCTGTGTGCAGGTGTGTGTCAAGGTGTCAAGGAACAGGTGATTTAATTCATCTGATGTGGAGGTGTCCAAAACTATTCAGGTACTGGAATGGCATACTTGAGGAAATTAATAGGACCTTTGGGATTAAGCTGGAGATGGATGCTACATTATGCTTCCTGGGGAAAATAGAGGTAAACACTATATCTACAAATATCAAAATGACAGTAACAATATGTCTATTCCAAGCAGGAAAGATAATTGCCCAAAATTGGCAATCCGCAAGGACCCCTACATCGGAAGAATGGGGTAAGGTGATGGACGCCAATGTATGGAGGGAAAAAGTGGTATTTACAAGGCGGAAGAATTTGGATAAATTCTTAAAAATGTGGAAGCCCTGGTTGGATAAAATAGGGTGCCTATTATAAAGGGGAATAGAGAATATGCCTAAAGAAAATGTGGAGTGGGAGGCATAGAGAGGGGTGCTGAGAGGGCTGGGGTGGGTTGAAAGGCGAGGGAAAAAGAAAGGACTAAAACACACTATACTTAATGGTCACAAATAATGAATAATGTGTATAGAGAGGAAGGCTTATAATGCACTGGGGGGGGGGGGGGGGTAATGGGGGGGAGGGAAGAGGGAGGGAGAAAAAAAAGGGGAAACGATACTAACAGAGGGAATGGAATTATGATTAGGGTAGCACATACATTTTTCATTATCCCTTTCCAGGGGACCATTTCCTGATATGTTGTATAATAAATCGCTCCCTTCATCTTTTGAAAGAGGTTGAGCAAATAGTAACGGCTTACAATAAGGTATAGATAGGTAACCAGTTTTGAGAATTGATGAGCTGATGTAAATAAGATTGATAAAATGTTTCTGAATTGTATGAGCCTCTTGAGAGTGGTGTATTAATATGTATGAAAAAGCATAAAAATAAAAGAGTAAAAAAAAAAATAATAATATTCTGGCTAATAGAATGCATTTACGCTTAATGTAAAGTTTTATACCACACTAACTAGTCAGATTACATGAACAGCAGCGATAAGAGCATGAGATATCTTCATAGTAAACATAAGAATACAAATACAAAAGCCGCGCTTGTCCCAAATGAACCACAGATGTATCAAAAAATGGTGTTCAGTGAAAACAAAGTACAATACAAATGAGTTCTGGAGGGGTGATGGCATTACAGGTTAGTATTAAAATTAGTAAAAAAAATGAAAATGATGAAATAAATATTCAGTATCTATAAAAATGAATCTCAAAAAACATGAAAGAGTTCTCAAAGTATAACAAAAAATTCCAGCAAGATGAAATTATTTCAGCAAGATAGGATAAGCCAAAAAGTTCCACCACCATCAAGGACATGAGAGTTTCCGTGTAATAATCACCCTGTGAGTGAGGACTCTTACCAGAATACGTGGACCTCCTGTAGTAGCGAGGTCATGAACGCTAGCAGATATAGCCCTCTGCGGGGTCAGATAGTCCGCCTCATCTTTGGCGCTCACTGCCAGTCACAACCGTCCATCCACGATATCCAGCTTTCATCCAACTCTCATCACAGGCTCTCAGCCAGCCGGGTGTCCCGAAGCATATGAAGAATAAAAGGCTCCAATGTTGTATTATCATTTAAAAAGCTTCTTTATTGTAAAACCAAAGATGGGTAGTCACATATCATATGATTCAATTGGGGAAAAGAATGTTTGCTGGCAAACAAAATACAAATCACGTGCACTTTCGGGGTCACGTGGGGTTAGGCTTAATGCCATACGCGCATAAACACATGTACATACATTGGAGGCATTTTTTCTGCCAGGTTTTGACAGAAAAAAATGCAGCATATTTGTACCATAGATTCATATGCCTGTGTGCATGAGACCTTAGTGTTCCCCAGACTTCTTAGTGTCTTCACTGTGTCCCAGCTTTCTTCTACCCAGTGTGTCTTAGCTTGTTTACAGCCTTTTGCTCCCAGTGTGCCCAGCTTGTTTCCAGCCTTGTGTTTCCCAGTCAATATGCTGCTCTTGTAACTCTGTGCACTCCTACCTGCATTTTGCCTTCATTCACCTCCACGTCTCGCTTCACTCCAGTTTGTTGCTTGTTTCTCTTCACCATTGGGTTTTCCCTATTCCAGTCAGCCTTATTATCAGTAACTGTGCACTCCCATCCTGCGTTTCTCATTTGTCTCTCAGTCTATTCCTGTGCTCTTTTGATATTTCCCTGTGTACCCTTCTGCTTAGTGAGTCCAGTGCTTAAGTGCCACAGGGGAGTTTTTTCATTTGCTCTTAGTTGCGACCTTCTCGGGTGAGTCAGAGAACCTTAAAGCAGGTATTGCTTGCAACCTATCATCTCGACCTATGAGGCCATAGCTTAGCCTCTTTGCCTTCTCAGGGCTCGGAGTCGTCACTAAGTGAGGGGTTAGCCAAGTCCTCTGTGTACTCTCTGTGTACTCTTTCGCCACATCTGGCCAGCTGCTACACTACAGTAAGTACATAACACATCTAATATCTTCCCTGGATTTGAATGCTGCATCCTTGTAAAATACCTAGTCAACACTTGACCTCCTATATATAAAGATACACCATATCTCACAAAAGTGAGTACACCCCTCACATTTTTGCAAATATTTTATTATATCTTTTCATGTGACAACACTGAAGAAATTACACTTTGCTACAATGTAAAGTGGTGAGTGTAAAGCTTGTATAACAGTGTAAATTTGCTGTCCCCTCAAAATAACTCAACACACAGCCATTAATGTCAAAACCGCTGGCAACAAAAGTGCGTACACCCCGAAATGAAAATGTCCAAATTGGGCCTACAGTGTTAATATTTTGTGTAGCCACCATTTATTCTCCAGCACTGCGTTAACCGTCTTGGGCATGGAGTTCACCAGAGCTTCACAGATTGCCACTAGAGTCCTCTTCCACTCCTCCATGAATACATCATGGAGCTGGTGGACGTTAGCAACCTTACGCTCCTCAACCTTCCATTTGAGGATGCGCTACAGATGCTCAATAGTGTTTAGGTCTGGAGATATGCTTGGCCAGTTCATCACCTTTGCCCTCAGCTTCTTTAGCAAGGCAGTGGTCATCTTGGAGGTGTGTTTGGGGTCATTATCATGTTGGAATACTGCCCTGGGGCCCAGTCTCCAAAGGGAGGGGATCATGCTCTGCTTCAGTATGTCACAGTACATGTTGGCATTCATGGTTCCTTTAATGAACTGTAGCTCCCCAGTGCCAGCAGCTCTCATGCAGCCCCAGACCATAACACTCCCACTACCATACTTAATTGTAGGCACAGCCCACTTGTCTTTGTACTTCTCACCTGGTTGCTGCCACACCTACTTGACACCATCTGAACCAAATAAGTTTACCTTGGTCTCATCAGTCCACAGGACATGGTTCCAGTAATCCATGTCCTTAGTCTGCTTGTCTTCAGAAAACTGTTTGCGGTCTTTCTTGTGCATCATCTTTAAAGGAGGCTTCCTTCTGGGATGACAGCCATGCAGACCAATTTGATGCAGTGTGCGGTGTATGGTCTGAGCACTGGCAGGCTGACCCCCCACTTCTTCAACCTCTGCAGCAATGCTGACAGCACTCATACGTCTATTTCCCAAAGACAACCTCTGGATATGACACTGAGCATGTGCTCTCAACTTCTTTGGTCGACCATTGTGAGGCCTGTTCTGAGTGGAACCTGTCCTGTTAAACTGCTGTATGGTCTTGGCCACCGTGCTGCAGCTCAGTTTCAGGGTTTTGGCACTCTTCTTATAGCCTAGGCCATCTTTATGTTGAGCAACAATGATTTTTTTCAGATTCTCAGAGAGTTCTTTGCCATGAGGTGCCATGTTGAACTTCCAGCGACCAGTATGAGAGAGTGAGAGTGATAACACCAAATTTAACACACCGCTCCCTATTCACGCCTGAGACTTTGTAACACTAATGAGTCACATGACACCGAGGAGGGAAAATGGCTAATTGGGCCCAATTTGGACATTTTCACTTAGGGGTGTACTCACTTTTGTTGCCAGCGGTTTAAATATTAATGGTTGTGTGTTGAGTAGGGATGGGCTGTCTGTTCGAGTCGAACATGAGTTTGACTCGAACATTGGCTGTTCGCCCGTTCGCCGAATAGCGAACAATTTGGGGTGCTCGCGGCAAATTTGAAAGCAGTGGAACACCCTGTAAAAGTCTATGGGAGAAATCAAAAGTGCTACTTTTAAAGCCTAATATACATGTGCTGCCCCCTCAAAATAACTCAACACCAGGGATGGGCTGAACACCCCCCGGTTCAGCTGTGTGAAGTTGGCACCCCATGTTTGTAAAACCTGAATAAAAATATACCATTCGTTTGTGCTGTGTTTGTGCTGATTTGTGCCGCAAAAATGAGCGTTTGTGCCGGTTCGGTTTCTGAGATATTAAACATTCAATTCAATGCAAGCCCTGCCCACTTTGCACCCCATGTCCCTGAATTTTAAAAACAAACGTGCCATTCGTTTGTGCTGCATTTGTGCTGGTTTGTGCCGCAAAAATAAACGTTTGTGCCGCTTTGGTTGCGGAGATATTGTGCATTATAGTTGCTGTAACCCTGCCCATTTTGCACCCCATGTTCCTGAATTTTAAAAACAAACATGCCATTTGTTTGTGCCGGGTTTGTGCTGGTTTGTGCCGCAAAAATAAACGTTTGTGCCACTTTGGTTGTGGAGATATTGTGCGTTATAGTTGCTGCAACCCCGCCCACTTTGCACCCCATGTTCCTGAATTTTAAAAACAAACGCGCCCTTTTTTTGTGCCGGGCTTGTGCTGGTTTGTGCCGCAAAAATAAACGTTTGTGCCGCTTTGGTTGCGGAGATATTGTGCGTTATAGTTGCTGCAACCCCACCCACTTTGCACCCCATGTTCCTGAATTTTAAAAACAAACGCACCATTCATTTGTGCTGCGTTTGTGCTGGTTTGTGCCACAAAATAAATGTTTGTGCCACTTTGGTTGCAGAGATATTGTACGTTATAGTTGCTGCAACCCCGCCCACATTGCACCCCATGTTCCTGAATTTTAAAAACAAACGTGCCATTTGTTTGTGCCGGGTTTGTGCTGGTTTGTGTCACAAAAATAAATGTTTGTGCCGCTTCGGTTGCTGAGATATTGTGCGTTATAGTTGCTGAAACCCCGCCCACATTGTTTTTAAAATTCAGGAACATGGGGTGCAATGTCGGCGGGGTTTCTTCAACTATAACGCACTATATCTCCGCAACCAAAGGGGCACAAACGTTTATTTTTGTGGCACAAACCAGCACAAACGCAGCACAAATGAATGGTGCATTTGTTTTTAAAATTCAGGAACATGGGGTGCAAACGCACCATTCATTTGTGCTGCGTTTGTGCTGGTTTGTGCCACAAAAACAAACGTTTGTGCCGCTTTGGTTGCGGAGATATAGTGCGTTATAGTTGCTGCAAGCCCGCCCACATTGCACCCCATGTTCCTGAATTTTAAAACAAACGCGCCATTTGTTTGTGCTGGGTTTGTGCTGGTTTGTGCCGCAAAAATAAACGTTTGTGCCGCTATGGTTGCGGAGATAGTGTGCGTTATAGTTGCTGCAACCCTGTCCACTTTGCACCCCATGTTCCTGAATTTTATAAACAAACATGCCATTCATTGTGCCACATTTGTGCTGGTTTGTGCCGCAAAAATAAAAGTTTGTGCCGCTTTGGTTGCAGAGATATTGTGCGTTATAGTTGCTGCAACCCCGCCCACATTGCACCCCATGTTCCTGAATTTTAAAAACAAACGCGCCATTTGTTTGTGCCGGGTTTGTGCTGTTTGTGCCGCAAAAATAAATGTTTGTGCCGCTTTGGTTGCAGAGATATTGTGCGTTATAGTTGCTGAAACCCCGCCCACATTGCACCCCATGTTCCTGAATTTTAAAAACAAACATGCCATTCGTTTGTGTCGGGTTTGTGCTGGTTTGTGCCGCAAAAATAAACGTTTGTGCCGCTTTGGTTGCAGAGATATTGTGCGTTATATGTTGTCAAACCACATTGACTTTACACCTTGTAATTAAAGCTTACATACAGAACCTAAACTCAGCTTGGGTTTCCTTAATGTAAAGCTCCTCCCACTGTACCGGCACTGCACTTATATTGTACCCTGAAAAAGGCAGCATTGGAGCTCAAACAACTTTTTGCTTGATGGTTTCACTTCTAGCTCAGGGAATCCAGGGTAAATTCATTTTTAACATCTTTAATTTTACTTATTATTAATAATTATTCAATGTATGCAATTGCAATGAAAATAATACATTTGGAATAGATGATTGTGTGTTTGCTGTGTGTATACAAACTATTTTTTTGCAATACTAGCACTAACTAGCAAGACAACCTAATATAGTGGTCAGGTGGCAACACTAGTTGTGATAATAACTGATGTCCCCATGTACTGTAAACATCCTGTGTTCAGGGTTAGCCAGAATGTAAAATCATTGTAGTAACATGCAGAAATGCTTTAAACCTTTCCTGTCTACACACAGGGTAATCAAGGGCATTAGGGTACATTAAACACCTTTTATTCTAGGTATGCACCCAGCAAAATGTGTTTAGAAAATAATGGTGATCTCCAGTGCTCGGGGGCAGAGTCTTTTCAGAATGTGTCACACATGGCAGTAAAAATGTCTGCCTTTGCACACCAATGTGCTGAAGTGACTGTGTGACTATTTTTTTTATTTTCAATGCACCAACAGCATGAGGCCTAAATTCAACACACAACGCATGAGCAGAATTTGCAAAATACGAGTTTACAAAGGTGCACAAAATATGCATCTTTGTACTGCAAATGTGTATATGCACTTACTGTCAGTTCGTACATAATCCGTTTCATGCCTAAGCCTATTTCTGAAATTTGTTGCTTACAAGTTAAAATCCGTATTTTTTGCTAGAAAATTACGTAGAACCCCCAAACATTTTATATATATATATTTTTTATCAGATAATCTAGAGAATAAAATGGCGATCGTTGCAATATTTTATGTCACACTGTATTTTCGCAGTGGTCTTTCAAACGCATTTGTTTTAGGAAAAAATACACTTTCATGAATTAAAAAAAAACGAATCGGTAAAGTTAGCTCATTTTTTTGTATAATGTGAAAGATGATGTTAGGCCGAGTAAATAGATACCTAACATGTCACACTTTAAAATTGCGCAAACTAGTGGAATGACAACAAACTATGGTACCTAAAAATCTCCATAGGCGGCAATTTAAAAATAAATAACGGTTACCAGGTTAGAGTTACAGAGGAGGTCTTTTGCTACAATTATTGCTCTCACTCTGACGACTGCGGCAATACCTCACATGTGTGATTTGAACACCATTCACATATGCGGGCGCGACTGACGTGTGTGTTTTTGTTGCGTGAGCTCGGGTGGGCGCTTTAAATAAAAAAAAAAATGTTTTTTCTTATTTATTTTTTTTAGATCGTCACTCACAAGGATTCTAAACATCCCTTGCGATAGTAATAGGTGGTGACAGGTACTCTTTATGGAGGGATCGGAGGTCTAAAAGACCCCAAATCTCTCCTTTGCACTTCAAAGTATTTAGATCGTCAAAAACGGCGATTCTGAATATTGTTATTTTTTTTTTAAACGGCGCCATTGGCAGCCGAGTAAACCGGAAGTGATGTTGTTTACACATAGGAGACTAGCATGAAGCCATTTATGGCTTCCTTCCAGTCTCACTCTAGCCGGCGGAAGTGCCGGATCATGGCTCGGGTCTCCCGGTGGGATAGGAGACCTGGGAAGAGCGGCGAAAGGCAGCAGGAGGGGGTAGTCTCCTCCCGGTTCTCCAGATAACAGCCGAGCAGCTTTTAGCCGCATGGGTTGCTATCCCCAAAGAGCCAACCGCCCGCTTTAAAAACGGTACTGGGGTGATACATGCAGCTGCAGGCATCATCCCGGTATAACCCCCTAAAGTCGTATGTGCGTACAGTCAGCGCTAAGGGGATAATCATTCTAGCACTATGCAGGCCCAGAATGTATAGCAAACTTTAAATGCATATGTGTGTTTAGGCAAATACACATGCGTACATATGGAAAACGTGCATGATTTGCAGACCCGGATGCACCCTTGATGCTTTTTCTGTGCACATTTGTTAGCAATGCAAAAACACAGTCCTATATGCAGCTGTGTGCATGGAGCCATGTATTTGCACGTGCAGCATACAGATGCACACAGAAATTAACACTACACAAATTAGTACAAATTTTTTTGCCTGTGTGAATGAGGCCTTAAACAGGGTCTACAATGAATAAATATAAGTGGCTTTTCATAAAATATTGCACAGTTTACACTACATTGAGTTAATTTGAAATTCAGTATTATTCCTATGGTAGGACGTATAAAATTTGATATTTAAATTGTTTTATTTCTAAACATGTTAACATGTCTGTGACAGGCTGCAGCATTGTAGATTTTAATGCACTTGCCACATCTGAGCCTCTATTAGCATGCTTTATGTTGCAAGTTATAAGTGCTTGCTTGTGAGTGTGGTAAGCCAAGTTTCAAGAAAAAAGAATTATTACAATTATTACAAAAGAGACGTGCGCATGCCGTTTCAAAAGGAGGTCATGACTGGCAGCTCCCGCACGCGGGAATGACGTCATAGCCGCTCCAGCCAATCACAGCACCGGAGCCACGATACCCGTAAGTAACTCCAGGACAACATGTCGCCGGCCGGTGCTGTGTACCGGCACCGCAACGGAGGCTTTGATCCCAGGTGAGTATTACATAATGAGCTTTCGGCTCGCTGAGCCTGGTTAATCCCAGAATGGTTGCTGTACGCACGATGCCAAAAAGCACCTACAGCAGTCGAAGGCAACCAAAGGAATGACCGCATGTAGCTGGGGCGAACAAACATGCTCCAGCCCGTCAAGCACACAACACCATATATAAAGTCCTTTATTGGAAAAAAAAAACAACACAACACAGGTTTTTGAAAAATCCTTTTTTAACCACCTCAATACTGGGCACTTTTACCCCCTTCCTGCCCAGGCCATTTTTCAAGCTTTCAGCGCTGTCACATTTTGAATGACAAATGCACGGTAATGCAACACTGTACCCAAATGAAATTGTTATCATTTTTCCCCCCACAAATAGAGCTTTCTTTTGGTGGTATTTGATCACCTCTGCGGTTTTTATTTTTTGCGCTATAAAAACAAAAAATAGCGACAATTTTGAAAAAAAAAAACATATTTTATACTTTTTGCTATAATAAATATCCAATTTTTTTTTTTTTAAAAACAAAATTTTTCCAAAGTTTAGGGCAATATGTATTCTTCCACATTTTTGTTAAAAAAAAAAATCACAATAAGCGTATATTGATTGGTTTGCGCAAAAGTTATAGCGACTACAAAATAGGGGAAGGATTTATGGCATTTTTATTATTATTATTTTTTATTTTTTTACTAGTAATGGTGGCGATCTGCCATATTGTGGTGGGCAGATCGGACAATTTTGACACATTTTTGGGACCATTCACATTTATACAGCGATCCGTACTATAAAATTGCACTGAATACTGTGTAAATGTTACTGGTAGGGAAGGGGTTAACACTAGGGGGAGATCGAGGAGTTAATTATGTTCCTAGGAAGTGATTCTAACTGTAGGGGGAGGGGATTCACAAGGGGAGAAGACCGATCGGTGTTCCTCTGTACTGGGAACACACCATCAATCATCTCTCCTCTGACAGGACGTGGATCTGTGTGTTTACACACACAGATCCACTGTCCTGCTGTGTTACCGGGCAATCGCGGGTGCCCGGCAAACATTGCGGCCACTGGGCACACGCATCGGTTCTAGAGTTGCCACCCCATCCCTTTAAACCCGAACACCTTTGAATTACACAGGTTCTGAGGTTAATTAAATGCAGATAAGGCACCAAGTGAGTTTAATTACCACCTTAATCAGCTACACAACCTGTGTAATTAATATGTGTTCGGGTTTAAAGGGATGAGGTGGCAACCATAATCGGGTCCCCAGTGACACAACGGGCGCATGCAATTGCCGTCGGCGGCGCACACGCGCCCCCTGCTGGGCCAGGAAGGTGAGCCTGGTGGGCCGGGAAGGCGAGAGCGCCCTCCCAGAATGAGAGCCGCGCCGCCTGGCCGTCATATGACAGCTGGTGGGCAGCAAGCGGTTAAAAAAAAATTCACTAGAGCCAGAGCCAGCTGTGCCCGCCCCCTCCCTGTCTGTTCTTCCAGTCAGCACTAGAGAATCGGAAAGGGGGGATCCCTGTGGGAGTGGCAAAACTACGCATGTGAAGTAAATCATCATGTACAATATCCACCAAATCTGCACAAACTGCTAACAAATAAATCTAGTTGTATGTAAGATTTAATAACGAGGTGCAAAGTCAATGTGGTTTGACAACATATACCACTCAATATCTCCGAAACCAAAGCGGCACAAATGCGGCACAAACGAATGGTGCCTTTGTTTTTAAAATTCAGGAACATGGGGTGCAAAGTAGGCGGGGTTGCAGCAACTATAACGCACAATATTTCCACAACCAAAGCGGCACAAATGTTTATTTTTGCGGCACAAACGTGGCACAAACGAATGGCGCGTTTGTTTTTAAAATTCAGGAACATGGGGTGCAATGTGGGCGGGGTAGCAGCAACTATAACGCATAAAAAATCCGCAACCAAAGGGGCACAAACATTTATTTTTGCGGCACAAACCAGCACAAACCCGGCACAAACGAATGGCGCGTTTGTTTTTAAAATTCAGGAACATGGGGTGCAATGTGGGCGGGGTTGCAGCAACTATAACGCACAATATCTCTGCAACCAAAGCGCACAAACGTTTATTTTTGCGGCACAAACCAGCACAAATGCGGCACAAACGAATGGCGCGTTTGTTTTTAAAATTCAGGAACATGGGGTGCAAAGTGGGCAGGGTTGCAGCAACTATAACGCACAATATCTCCGCAACCAAAGCGGCACAAACATTTATTTTTACAGCACACACCAGCACAATCCCGGCACAAATGAATGGCGTGTTTGTTTTTAAAATTTAGGAACATGGGGTGCAATGTGGGCGGGGTTGCAGCAACTATAACGCACAATATCTCTGCAACCAAAGTGGTACAAATGTTTATTTTTGTGGCACAAACCAGCACAAACGCAGCACAAACGAATGGCGCGTTTGTTTTTAAAATTCAGGAACATGGGGTGCAAAGTGGGCGGGGTTGCAGCAACTGTAACCCACAATATCTCCGCAACCAAAGCAGCACAAATGTTTATTTTTGCGGCACAAACCAGCACAAACGCGGGACAAATGAATGGCACGTTTGTTTTTAAAATTCAGGAACATGGGGTGCAAAGTGGGTGGGGTTGCAGCAACTATAACGCACAATATCTCCGCAACCAAAGCGGCACAAACGTTTATTTTTGCTGCACAAACCAGCACAAACGTGGTACAAATGAATGGCGTGCTTGTTTTTAAAATTCAGGGACATGGGGTGCAAAGTGGGTGGGGTTGCAGCAACTGTAACGCACAATATCTCCGCAACCAAAGCGGCACAAACGTTTATTTTTGCTGCACAAACCAGCACAAACACGGGACAAACAAATGGCACGTTTGTTTTTAAAATTCAGGGACGTGGGGTGCAAAGTGGGAGGGGCTTGCATTGAATTGAATGTTTAATATCTCAGAAACCGAACCGGCACAAACGCTCATTTTTGCAGCACAAATCAGCACAAACGCGGCACAAACGAATGGTATATTTTTATTCAGGTTTTACAAACATGGGGTGCCAACTTCACACAGCTCCCCAGTTCGATTCGCATCCAGAACATGCGAACAGGCAAAAAATTTGTTCGAACACGCGAACACCGTTAAAGTTTATGGGACTCGAACATGAAAAATCAAAAGTGCTAATTTTAAAGGCTAATATGCAAGTTATTGTCATAAAAAGTGTTTGGGGACCTGGGTCCTGCCCCAGGGGACATGTATAAATGCAAAAAAAAGTTTTAAAAGCAGCCTTTTTTTTGGGAGCAGTGATTTTATTAATGCTTAAAGTGAAACAATAAAAAATAAATATTCCTTTAAATTTCGTACCTAGGGGGTATCTATAGTATGCCTGTAAAGTAGCGCATGTTTCCTGTGTTTACAACAGTCCGAGAGCAAAATGACATTTCTAAAGGAAAAAAAAGTCATTTAAAAGTGCTAGCGCTAGTGCCGGCTATTAATGAATTGTCGCTCTGACAATACACATAAAAGTCATTGAAAGTTATTAAAAAATTTTAAAAATGCGTGGGGGTCCCCCAAAATTCCATTACCAGGCCTTTCAGGCCTTAATGGATATTAAGCAGAACTCCGCGCCAAAATGTTTTTAAAAAATGGCGTGGGATTCCCCCCAAAATCCATACCAGACCTGAGCCTGGTATGGATTTTAAGGGGAACTCTGCGACAAAATAAAAAAAATGGCATGAGGTTCCCCCAAAAATCCACACCAGACCCTTATCTGAGCATGCAACCTGGCAGGCCGCAGGAAAAGAGTAGGTGACGAGAAAGCACCCCCCCTGAACCGTACCCGGCCACATGCCCTCAACATTGGGAGGGTGCTTTGGGGTAACCCCCCCAAAGCATCTTGTCCCCATGTTGATGAGGAGAAGGGCCTCATCCCCACAGCCCTTGCCCGGTGGTTGTAGGGGTCTGCGGGCAGGGAGCTTATCAGAATCTGGAAGCCCCCTTTAACAAAGGGGACTCCCAGATCCCGGCCCCCCCGTGTGAAATGGTAATGGGGTACTTTGTACTCCTACCATTTCACCCAAAAAAGTGACAAAAAAGGTAAAAAAAACTCACACACAGCTTGGCACAAGTCCTTTAATAAAATAAAAATTCCAGCGATGTAACCCTTCTACAATCCACGAACGATACAGCGTCCTCCATAAGAGGCACCCAGCAGAATGACGCGCGACTCGGATGAAAGTTCTTAAATAACCGAGGGCGGGGCCACCTGTGACATGTACGGGTGACCCCGCCCCCCTCTGGTGCAAGGGGAAATGCCGGGGTTACCCAGTGACATGTACGGGTGACCCCACCCCCTCTGATTCAATGGGAGTTTCTTGTGACGCGTCAGAGGGGGCGGGGTCACCCGTACATGTCATTGGGCAACCCTGGCATTTCCCCCTGCGTCACAGGGGAGGCGAGGTTACCCGTACATGTCACTGGGTAACCCTGGCATTTCCCTTTGCATCAGAGGGGGGCGGGGTCACCTGTCCACAGCACATGTGGCCCTGCCCTTGGTTATTTAAGAGCTCTCATCCGAGTCACACATCATTCAGCTGGGCGCCTCCTATGGAGGAGGCTGTATCGTTTGTGGATTGTAGAAGGATTACATCACTTTTTTTATTAAAGGACTTGTGCCAAGCTGTGTGTGTGTTTTTTTACCTTTTTTGTCACTTTTTTGTGTGAAATGGTAGGAGTACAATGTACCCCATTACCATTTCACACCGGGGGGTGCTGGGATCTGGGAGTCCCCTTTGTTAAAGGGGGCTTCCACATTCCGATAAGCCCCCTGCCCACAGACCCCCACAACCACCGTGCAAGGGTTGTTGGGATGAGGCCCTTCTCCCCATCAACATCGTCCCCCCCTGTTTTCCTGTGGCCTGCCAAGTTGCGTGCTTGGATAAGGGTCTGGTGTGGATTTTTGGGGGAACCCCATGCCATTTTTTTTATTTTGGCAAGGAATTCCCCTTAAAGTCCATACCAGACCCATAGGAGGCGCCTGGCAGAATTATGCATGACTCAGATGACAGTTCTCAAATAACCGAGGGCGGGGCCACCCGTGACATGGACAGGTGACCCCGCCCCCTCTGATGCAAGGGGAAATGCCAGGGTTACCCAATGACCCCCACACATTTTGTTTTATTTTTCAATGACTTTCAATGACTTTTATGTGTATTGTCAGGACCGACAATTCATTAATAGCCGGTACTATCGCTAGCACTTTTAAATGACTTTTTTTTCCTTTAGAAACGTCATTTGTTATAAACACGGGAAGCATGCGCTATTTTACAGGCATATTATAGACACCCCCCAGGTATGAAATTTAAAGGAATATTTCACTTTTATTGTTTCACTTTAAGCATTATTAAAATCACTGCTCCCGAAAAATGGCAGTTTTTAAAACTTTTTTTTGCATTATTATATGTGCCCTGGGGCAGGGCCCAGGTCCCCAAACAATTTTTATGACAATAACTTGCATATTAGCCTTTAAAATTAGCACTTTTAATTTTTCACGTTCGAGTCCCATAGACTTTAACGATGTTCGCGCGTTCGAACAAATGTTTGCCTGTTCGCATGTTCTGGATGCAAACCGAACCGGGGGGTGTTCAGCCAATCCCTAGTGTTGAGTTAACTTGAGGGGGCTACTTTACATTGCAGCAAAATGTCATTTCTTCAGTGTTGTATTTACAAAAATGTGGGAGGGTACTCACTTTTGTGAGATACTGTATGTAAGAACACGACAGTAAAGCACAGCAAGCAATGTAAAAACATATTAATACTGCTGTCCACTTCTTTTTTATGTCACATTCTTTGTATAATAAGTATTAGGTATTTTAAGTGTTAAAAAAGTTATTTAGGCTCATTGGAAGACTCCCATTATTCTGACATGTTCAAATGTGCACGTGCAATGGCAACATGATCATAGCCAACATAAAAGTGCACCTGTAATGAAGTCACTGTAGTCATATAGCCTGGGGGACTAAAAAAAATCCCAACCCAGTTAGATCACAGCCTCAGCCACAAACTTACATATGTCTTCTATCAGTTCTTGTTGCCAGAAAAATATCTTCCATAAGAACAATGTCTTAGCTTTACACTGTTTTGAATTCTATGAAAAAAATGTAATGCCAGTCAAGTGTATGAATAAAGAGTAAAAACTGTTTAATACGAAAAGTGCATAATTCCAAAAACTTGTCCGAACAAGTCTTTCTGCACTGAGTACATGTCACTTATTAAATAAACTCATTATCATTCATCCTAGCTTTGTAAATAAAACCTGAACTCTTCCGCTGAGCATTCAGAAGGCAGACACTCTGCATGAAAAAATTCAAGACTCAAAACAAAGCACTAGAGTTTTCTGTAAAACAGAAGATGATAACTTCAAATGGTTTGTGGTGGACGTTCCTGAATGTCCCTCAGAAGGACCAGGATTTTTTTTCACCAAAGACATGTAGCAGAATACATTCTGGCCTAAATTAATGATGAAATTTGATTTTATTGGATTTATTTCAAAACAGAAAGTAGAAAACGTTTTTTTTCAAAATTGTTACTCATTTTGCGTTGAGTAAAAAAAACAGGGGTGATTAAATACCACCAAAAGAAAGCTCTATTTGTCTAAACAAAAGGATAAAAAATGTATTTGGGTACAATGTAGCATGACTGAGTAATTGTCATTCAAAGCGCAACAGCATTTAAAGCTGAAAATTGTTCTGGGAAGGAAGGGGTGAAAGTGCCCAGTATTGTGGTGGTTAAAGAGCTGAATGCCTATTCTAGAACAATTTTTCTTGAAAGAGAAAATACCGTAGTATTCTGTGGTTATACAGTAAGGTTGCTGGCAGAAGTTGTTGAACATTGCAGGCTGTGGGGAGAGATGGGTTGGTGTGTAGGAAATGCTTGTATTAGGCACCTAGGGTGTAGGTATATGAGAAATGAATCCAACGTTTTTTTTTCTTCTAAAACTGGAAACTGTTGCTGACATTTTTCTTTGAAGTTTCTTCTCATTTGTGAACTGTAGGCTGGCTGTGAGCTTTGCACTCATTAAATTCTTTAAAGCATTTTAAAGTGATCCCTGCAGATCATTCAGAAATTATTTTATCAATGCATGATCTTCGACTGCTGTGTTTGACTTGTTAAAGCAAGCTGTTTATAAAAGAAATGTTTCATAGAACGACATGATTAACTTTCCACTGAGAAAAGACATCTTTTCACAAAGCAAACTGCGGTAAAGTAATGACAAAGGTTCCTAAGATCAGTGCATTCTCAGCTTGTAAAAACTGGTGACAGTATACAGCTTTCTTTATTATCCATATTTAGGCAACATTATAAAATACTGATACATTGCTTGCATGGTGTAAATATGCAGCCTCCAACAAAGTTCTAAGCAGGAGAGAAAGGCTGTATATGTAGATGATAGTAAAAAAATAAATTGTTATAATAAGAAATTTACACCTTGCAATCAGCGGATTGCAACTGGGAAGCTGATTCGTCTGTGTTTAGGGAGTGTTCATCCACAAACACTCCCACTCTACTGTAGAAAGCTTTGTCCCTTTGGCTCCTGTGCTGTTTTTGATTGGCGAGGACCGGAGGACAGTGGGTGGTGCTTTTTGCGGCACCGCTGCGTCACTTCCGGTTTCTTGGCCACCACTCACTGTGTTGTGGACTGTGGGTGATGGATTAAGGAAGGCCTAAATGGCACCTCTGTGATTCTGGCTAATGGTAAGTGCCGCGGGCCTCAGGCTCAGTCTTCATTCTTCAGTCCCTATCTACTCTGACACTGACAGCTGCGGCTGCCCCTCTGCTCCCCACACACTTCCCTGCGCTCCTCTGCTCTCAATCATTCTCCACTCAGTGCAGACTGGGCCCAGGCCAGGGCAGGTGACTGAGTGATCATACGGCTGAACTGGAGCATCAGGGTGTCAGTGAGTGTGCTACTGCCACATCATGTCTCACTGGATGAAAATACATTTAGCGGATTTCTGCCATGTACTGACTACTGAGGGTCAATCAGGAGGTGTCACTTGTCAGTCTTCCTGGATGTGTGTATATATAGCTGCATACACTACATAGATAATATACACAAATTGTGAGTACATTTGTCCTGTGTAGTGTATACAGCTATATACACCCAAGTTCTTCCTTCCTGTATATAGAGACCTTCCTCCATCATCATTGACTGCAGATATACATCCACACATGCCAGGGTGCTGGGTGTAATCCTTGACTCTGACCTCTCCTTCAGCCCCCACATCTAATCGCTGGCTATATCCTGCCGTCTTAACCTCCGTAACATCTTCAGAATTCGACCCTTCCTGACTAATGACACCACAAAGCAACTTATTCACGCCTTGATTATTTCCCGCCTTGACTACGGCAACTCTCTCCTAATGGCCTACCCTTACGCAGGCTATCCCCCTTCAGTCTATTATGAATGCTGCTGCTAGACTAATACACCTCGCTAACCGATCTGTGACTGCTGCTCCTCTCTGCAAATCCCTTCACTGGCTTCCGCTATCCCATTGTATACAATTCAAAAGGCTAACCACAACATACAAGGCCATCCACAACATCGCCCCCAGCTACATCACCAACTTAATCTGCAGATATCGCCCAAATCATCCCCTCTGCTGCTCCCAGGACCTCCTAGCTCCCTTGTTACCTCCTCCCATGCTCACCTTCAGGATTTCTTCAGAGCCTCTCCCATCCTATGGGACTCCCTGCTCCAGTGTGTCCTAACCTGTCCACCTTTAGGAGATTGGGCTCCCTTCTTCCCCCTCCCCCTCCCCCCTCTTTAGCTAGGGTATTCTATTTCATATTATTTCTCAGTAATCCCTCATTATTATACTCCCCCCCCTCCCTCCCCCGGTTGACTATACCTATTCATATACACATCCATATTATTTCTTTATTATTCCTTCATCCATGATCTGCTAATAACCGCTGCTGACCATTCATTGCTATATTATGTATTTATTGCTTATACCCCCCTTGCTGACACTTTCTGTCACACATCGTTTTCCTTTCCTTTAGTACTATTGCGGCCACTCCCTCTTCCTGTTTGTCATCTAGTTCCGTTCGGACCAATCACGGTACTGCTCAATTCACTCACTCCTCCTCTTTTCCCTTCTTATTGCCTCCAGTTGCATCCATCCATAGCCTGATGAAGGGGCGCGGCTGTCACGTCATCGCAGCCCGTACGCCCGGATAACGCGTCACTTGCCAGTGACGTCATTTTTCCTTGCCCATCTTACATCTGTGCTCTGAGCCTCATTTTGGATTTTTATCGGTATTGCAGCCGGCTTTAACATCTCAAGCAATATTCCTCCACACGCAGGCAGAGCAGCCATTAGACAAGGCTTCTGACCGACCTGATGATACCTCCCTTGATGGATACTCCACATATATATGCCTTTTTATGATCTTCCAAATGTGAGTGTGATTGACACAAGATTATTCAATAAACTGTTTTTTAAAGTCTACACCCAGAGGCGCCTCTCTCTCTTTTGTGTTTCACCTTTAGGAGATCCCTGAAAACTCACTTATTCAGGCAAGCCTATCCCACATCCACCTAACAACTGTCCCCGAGCCACCCCCATTAAATAATTCCCCGCATCTATTACCTTTTGTATCACTACCCCCTCCCTTTAGAATGTAAGCTCTATGAGCAGGCCCCCCTGTCCCTTCTGTATTGAACTGTACTGTAATTGTGCTGTCCCCCCTCTACATTGTAAAGCGCTGTGTAAACTTTAAGGCACTATATCAATTGCGTATAATAATAATAATATAATAATCACCTGTTACTGTATATATAGCTGTATACAGGACAGATGAAGTATACCTGCATACCCTGATCTGTGAGGCTGAGCTATATACCCTGATCTGTAATGCTGAGCTATATACCCTGACCTGTAATGCTGAGCTATATACCTTGATCTGTGAGGCTGAGCTATTGTATATACCCTGATCTGTGAGGCTGAGCTATATACCCTGATCTGTGAGGCTGAGCTATATACCCTGATCTGTGAGGCTGAGCTATATACCCTGATCTGTAATGATAAGCTATATACCCTGATCTGTGGGGCTGAGCTATATACCCTGATCTGTGAGGTTGAGCTATATACCCTGATTTGTAATGCTGAGCTATATACCCTGATCTGTGAGGCTGAGCTATATACCCTGATCTGTAATGCTGAGCTACAAACCCTGATCTATAATGCTGAGCTGTATACCCTGATATGTAATGCTGAGCTACATACCCTGATCTGTAATGCTGAGCTATATACCCTGATCTGTAATGTTGAGCTGTATACCCTGATCTGTAATGCTGAGCTATATACCCTCATCTGTAATGCTGAGCTTTATACCCTGATCTGTGAGCCTGTCTTATATACTCTGTCCGTGATGCTGAGCTGTATACACTGTCCTGTGATACTGGGGCTGTATAGTCTGTCCTGTGATGCTGAGCTGTATACTCCTGACTAGGGATGAGCCGAACACCCCCCTGTTCGGTTCGCACCAGAACATGCGAACAGGAAAAAAATTCGTTCGAACACGCGAACGCCGTTAAAGTCTATGGGACACGAACATGAATAATCAAAAGTGTTAATTTTAAAGGCTAATATGCAAGTTATTGTCATAAAAAGTGTTTGGGGACCCGGGTCCTCCCCCAGGGGACATGGATCAATGCAAAAAAAAGTTTTAAAAACGGCCGTTTTTTCAGGAGCAGTGATTTTAATAATGCTTAAAGTCAAACAATAAAAGTGTAATATCCCTTTAAATTTCATACCTGGGGGGTGTCTATAGTATGCCTGTAAAAGGGCGCATGTTTCCCGTGTTTAGAACAGTCTGACAGCAAAGTGACATTTTGAAGGAAAAAACACATTTAAAACTACCGCGGCTATTGCATTGCCGACAATACACATAGAAGTTCATTGATAAAAACGGCATGGGAATTCCCCACAGGGGAACCCCGAACCAAAATAAAAAAAAAAAAATGATGTGGGGGTCCCCCTAAATTCCATACAAGGCCCTTCAGGTCTGGTATGGATATTAAGGGGAACCCCAGCCAAAATTTAAAAAAAAAATTGACGTGGGGTTCCCCCTAAATTCCATACCAGACCCTTCAGGTCTGGTATGGATTTTAAGGGGAACCCCGCGCCAAAAAAAAAAAAAAAAACGGCGTGGGGTCCCCCTAAAAATCCATACCAGACCCTTATCCGAGCACGCAACCTGGCAGGCCGCAGGAAAAGAGGGGGGGACGAGAGTGCGGCCCCCCCCCCCTCCTGAACCGTACCAGGCCACATGCCCTCAACATTGGGAGGGTGCTTTGGGGTAGCCCCCCAAAACACCTTGTCCCCATGTTGATGAGGACAAGGGCCTCATCCTCACAACCGTGGCCGGTGGTTGTGAGGGTCTGCGGGCGGGGGGCTTATCGGAATCTGGAAGCCCCCTTTAACAAGGGGACCCCCAGATCCCGGCCCCCCCCCTGTGTGAAATGGTAAGGGGGTACTTACCCCTACCATTTCACTAAAAAACTGTCAAAAATGTTAAAAATGACAAGAGACAGTTTTTGACAATTCCTTTATTTAAATGCTTCTTCTTTCTTCTTTCTTCCTTCATCTTCTTCTTCTTCTGGTTCTTCTGGCTCTTCTGGTTCTTCCTCCGGCGTTCTCGTCCAGCATCTTCTCCGCGGCGTCTTCTATCTTCTTCTCCTCGGGCCGCTCCGCACCCATGGCATGGGGTGGGAGGCTCCCGCTCTTCTCTTCATCTTCTTCTCTTCTTCATCTTCTTCTTCTTCTTCTTCTTCTTCCTTCTTCTCTTCTTCTCTTCTTCCTGTCTTCTCCGGGCCGCTCCGCAATCCATGCTGTGGCATGGAGGGAGGCTCCCGCTGTGTGACGGCGTCTCTTCGTCTGACGGTTCTTAAATAACGGGGGGCGGGGCCACCCGATGACCCCGCCCCCCTCTGACGCACGGTGACATGACGGGACTTCCCTGTGGCATTCCCCGTGACGTCACAGGGAAGTCCCTCAAGTCACCGTGCGTCAGAGGGGGGCGGGGTCACCGGATGGCCCCGCCCCCCGTTATTTAAGAACCGTCAGACGAAGAGACGCCGTCACACAGCGGGAGCCTCCCTCCATGCCACAGCATGGATTGCGGAGCGGCCCGGAGAAGACAGGAAGAAGAGAAGAAGAGAAGAAGGAAGAAGAAGAAGAAGAAGAAGAAGAAGAAGAAGAAGAAGATGAAGAAGAGAAGAAGATGAAGAGAAGAGCGGGAGCCTCCCCTCATGCCATGGGTGCGGAGCGGCCCGAGGAGAAGAAGATAGAAGACGCCGCGGAGAAGATGCTGGACGAGAACGCCGGAGGAAGAACCAGAAGAGCCAGAAGAACCAGAAGAAGAAGATGATGAAGGAAGAAAGAAGAAAGAAGAAGCATTTAAATAAAGGAATTGTCAAAAACTGTCTCTTGTCATTTTTAACATTTTTGACAGTTTTTTAGTGAAATGGTAGGGGTAAGTACCCCCTTACCATTTCACACAGGGGGGGGGCCGGGATCTGGGGGTCCCCTTGTTAAAGGGGGCTTCCAGATTCCGATAAGCCCCCCGCCCGCAGACCCTCACAACCACCGGCCACGGTTGTGAGGATGAGGCCCTTGTCCTCATCAACATGGGGACAAGGTGTTTTGGGGGGCTACCCCAAAGCACCCTCCCAATGTTGAGGGCATGTGGCCTGGTACGGTTCAGGAGGGGGGGGGGGCCGCACTCTCGTCCCCCCCTCTTTTCCTGCGGCCTGCCAGGTTGCGTGCTCGGATAAGGGTCTGGTATGGATTTTTAGGGGGACCCCACGCCGTTTTTTTTTTTTTTTTTTGGCGCGGGGTTCCCCTTAAAATCCATACCAGACCTGAAGGGTCTGGTATGGAATTTAGGGGGAACCCCACGTCAATTTTTTTTTTAAATTTTGGCTGGGGTTCCCCTTAATATCCATACCAGACCTGAAGGGCCTTGTATGGAATTTAGGGGGACCCCCACATCATTTTTTTTTTTTTTATTTTGGTTCGGGGTTCCCCTGTGGGGAATTCCCATGCCGTTTTTATCAATGAACTTCTATGTGTATTGTCGGCAATGCAATAGCCGCGGGTAGTTTTAAATGTGTTTTTTCCTTCCAAATGTCATTTTGCTGTCAGACTGTTCTAAACACGGGAAACATGCGCCCCTTTACAGGCATACTATAGACACCCCCCAGGTACGAAATTTAAAGGGATATTACACTTTTATTGTTTGACTTTAAGCATTAATAAAATCACTGCTCCTGAAAAAACGTCCGTTTTTAAAACTTTTTTTTGCATTGATCCATGTCCCCTGGGGCAGGACCCAGGTCCCCAAACACTTTTTATGACAATAACTTGCATATAAGCCTTTAAAATTAGCACTTTTGATTTCTCCCATAGACTTTTAAAGGGTGTTCCGCGGCATTCGAATTTGCCGCGAACACCCCAAATTGTTCGCTGTTCGGCGAACTTGCGAACAGCCAATGTTCGAGTAGAACATGAGTTCGACTCGAACTCGAAGCTCATCCCTACTCCTGACACTATGGGTGGAAGCAAGTGTAATATAGGGGATGGAGTGGGTGGATTATATAAGAGGTGGTGCTTATAAGAAGTGGGAAGGGTCAAAAAGAAAGGGCAGGGTCTGGCGCCCCACCATCCTAAAACTTCACCAACCACCACTGTCTGTGTCCCAGCAGGGGACAACAGGGAAAATTCACCCTCTCTGTTTGTCTTGAGCATCACTGTCATCGAGACAAAAAGTAATTTCAAATCCAAACTTTTAGAGTTGTCTAAAGAAAAAGGGGTAAGGGTAAATATTCCAATAAAGACATCTGTTCTGGTGACAACTGCCTGGGAAATTCAGCTTATTTTTTTCTCTCACTTTCTGTTGTGTTGAGACAGGATGTGGGGATACATCTTCCCAATAGTGCACAAATTGCAAAAAAAAGGTTTTAACTGTTCTCTACTCTTTTCAAAATTGTTCAAAATATTTTGGCCTTACACGTGCTTCAAATCAGAACTGTTGTATTAATGCAAAACCACCAAAAACACCAAAATCTGGGCTGGAAAATTAGAGTTTCACATAATACATCAAATCTAATAAGATTTTAGGAAACAATACACACATCTGAGAGAGACCAAAAACTCACTAGGTTCAGTGTGAAGCAGTAAATAGTGTGGAAAAGCATATTTCAGTTTCTCATAAGTGCTGAGTAATTTCAATCTCTATGGCTTCTCATATAAGTGACACCTTAAAAAGAAACTATAATGACTTATGTTCATTTTTATAAGTTTACGAATGATCTTTTTATATTATTTCTTCATTATATTCATTTACAGAAAATGCTGGGCTTTCTAATAGGAAATGCATGCACTGCCCCTGCAAAAGAAACATACTCTTGAACACTGGAAAACATTGGCTCCTGTCTCTACTAGTAAAGGGGGAAAGGCTGTTTGCTTCTTCTGAGACATGCAGATATGGATGTGTTCTAAGATATTCTGTTATTCAGATCCATTCACAATACAGGCTATTCAGGCTAAACACAGCATAGTGTAAATAGTCTTTTGAAAAACAAATGTACTAGCTTGTGCCCCGTCATCTACTGGTTGCAAGTAGTGAATGTGAAGTATTCATAGGCATTTATTAACTGCTTGCCGACCAGCCACCGTCGTTATATGGAGGCAGGTTGGCTCCCCTGCGTGAATCGTAGTAGCTGTACGGCGGGAGCTTTAAGGGCTATAGGGGGCGCACGCTTGGCTGATGCACATGACTGGCGGCCACGATGTCCGCCGGCAACCCACGATCGCTCCTTAGAAAGCCAAAACGGGTATCTGTCAATGTAAACAGACAGGTCCCCATTCTGTCAGGGAAGTAGAGAGAGATCTGCTGTTCCCAGTGATCAGGAACAGGGTTCTCTCTCTACTCACTGTCAGTCCACTCCCCCTCCAGTTAGAAACACCTCCCTAAGGTACACTTAACCCCTTTATTGCCCCTAGTGGTAATCCCTTCCCTGACCAATGTCAATGGTCCCAAAAAAAGTGTCAAAAGTGTCCGATCTGTCTGCCGTTATTTCACACTCCCTGATAAAAATCTCTGATCACTGCCATTACTGGTAAAAAAAAAATAATAATAAAAATGTCATAAATATATACCCTATTGTGTAGACACTATAACTTGTGTGCAAACCAATCAAAAAACACTTATTGTGTTTTTTTAACCAAAACTATGTAGAAGAATACATATTGGCCTGAACCGATGAAGACATTTTATTTCTTTTTTTTGGATATTTATTATAGCAAAAAGTAAATAATATTGTTTTGTTTTTTTTCAAAATTGTCGCTCTGTTTTTGTTTATAGCGCAAAAAATAAAAACTGCAGAGGTGATTAAATTTCACCAAAAGAAAGCTCTATTTGTGGGAAAAAAGACATCAATTTTGTTTGGGTAGAGCGTCGCACGACAATTGTCAAACTACACAGTGCCGTATCGCAAAAAATGGGCTAGTCAGTAAGTGGGTAAATCCTTCTGGGGCTGAAGTGGTTAACTTGACAAAAAAAAGTAGCTCTGATCATAACTCATAGACAAAAATATACAATCAACATAGCTGTATCATTCTAAGCTGCTGTATTCAAACTTCTATTAAAATGCCATATGGAATACACCCAATTTATTCTATATAGTATATTCCACAAATGCTGCTCCTACCTGCAAAAAGCTTTATGTTTTAAGGCTCCAGGGTTCCAGGGTTCATTTATACATCTCCAGAGTTGGCGGCAGACAGAATTGAATTTGCACCGTGATAGGAGCCTAGTTTGTGGCCTCCTGTTTAATGCAGCATTCCATACAGATTAAGCATCATCTGACTCTCAAGCTGAAACAAGCTGCCCATCAATGCAGCATATCAGTGCCCATCAGTGTAGCTTTATCAGTGCCCATCAGTGCAGCATCATCAATGTCCATCAGTACAGCCTATCAGTGCCCATCAGTGCAGCCTCGTCAGTGCTTATCAGTGCCCATCAATGTAGCCTAGTGCCCATCAATACAGCCTATCAGTGTCCATAAGTGCAGCCTCATCAATGCCCATCAATGCATCCTATCAGTACCCATCACTGCAGCCTATCAGTGTCCAAAAGTACAGCCTCATCAGTGCCTATCAATGCTGCCCCATCAGTGCCCATTAGTGCAGCCTCGTCAGTGCCCGTCAATGCAGCCTATCAGTGCCCTTCAATGCAGCCTCATCAGTGTCCATCAATGCAATAGGGATGACAGGGAGGAATCAGGAGGATTGCCGGCCAGATCACACAGAGCTGGAATCTCCTACTGTGACACAGCTTTTAAATGAATTGCCGGCCGCTGTCTATCATAAGGTGAGACTTTGTTTGACAGCGGCCAGTATTTTATATACAAATTGTGTCACAGAAGGAGATCCCCCCTCTGTGTGATCCGGCCGGCAATCCTCCTTACAGTTTCCTGGCTAATCGCTTTTGGCAGAAGCAGCGCAGCCTTTTTACAGGGCATCAGATGCCAGAAGTGATCAGCCAGGAAAATGTCAGCCCAGTCGGCCCTTGCTCCACACTCGCCCTCAACTAATTTCCACTTGCCAAATGCGAGCAGGCGAGTGGAAATTTTGGGGGCTGATATAGTGTATATATCTTTATTTCGGGAAAAGGTTCAGGAACTCACCACTCTCCCCTAGGTCACACCTGTCTCCACACTCTACCCACTCCTAGAACCACTCCTTGTCTCCACCCCTACACACCTCCCAGCACTGCCCCCTTTACAGGGAACCAAGTATAATTTTGGGGGTATATACAAGTAATTTTTATGGCAAAAATACACAGCCCCCCGTATCCAGCAAGAAACAGCCCTCATATCCAGCAAGAGACTTTCCGCATATCCAGCAAGAGAAATCCCCATATCCACCAAGAGACATCCTCATATCCAGTAAGAGACATTCATAATATTCAGAAAAAGGCAGCCCCCACATACCAGAAAGAGACATCCCCTATATCCAGCTAGAGACATCCCCATATCCAGCTAGAGACAGACCCATACCCAGCAAGAGACATCCCCCATATCCAGCAAGAGACGCCCCTATATTTAGGCCACATTAATAGACATCCCCTTATCGCGGTAGCATTAATAGTCAGCTGGGCAGCCCCCATATCCAAGCAGTATTATTAGACAGCTCCCATCCAGAAACACTGTCAATGAATTAATTACCAAAAGCAATGTACTTAGTCTCAGACAGTGAGCAGTCAGGAGTCTCAGGACAGGCTAGGACACTGCAGCACAGCTCTTCCACACAGCTATGACTGGCGCCAAAAAAAAGGAGGATTCAGTCTGCTCATTGTGTCCTTTGGCGGAGGTGCTGGAATGCCCTACCTGCAAGTTCCACCAGAAAAAAATCTCTCTCTCTCTCTCTCTCTCTCTCTCTCTCTCTCTCTCTCTCTCTCTCTCTCTCTCTCTCTCTCTCTCTCTCTATATATATATATATATATATATATATATACCCGTATTTATCGGCGTATAACACGCACCGGCGTATAACACGCACCCCAATTTAGGAGGGAATTTTAAGGAAAAAAAAACTTTTAGGAGGGAAGTTGAAGGGAAAAAAAAACTTACATTTAAACGCCCATCATTGCAGCCTTGTCAGTGCAGCCTTGTCAGTGCAGCCATGTCAGTGCAGCCTTGTCAGTGCAGCCATGTCAGTGCAGCCATGTCAGTGCAGCCATGTCAGTGCAGCCATGTCAGTGCAGCCTTGTCAGTGCAGACTTCCCCAGTGCAGCCTTGTCAATGCAGCCTTCCCCAGTGCAGCCTTCCCCAGTGCAGACTTCCCCAGTGCAGCCTTGTCAGTGCAGACTTCCCAATGCAGCTTTACCCAGTGCAGCCTTCCCCAGTGCAGTCTTCCCCAGTGCAGCTTTACCCAGTGCAGCCTTCCCCAGTGCAGTCTTCCCCAGTGCAGTCTTCCCCAGTGCAGCTTTCCCCAGTGCAGCCTTGCCCCAGTGATCCCAGCCATTCTGGGCTTCAAAATCGCCGATCCCGATTTGAAAATGGCGCCGCCGGCGCCGAAATACACAGTGCCGGTCCTCGGCTCTTTCCGGCGGCTGTCGTTTATTTTCGGCTCCACTCGTAGTCCCGAGCGGAGCTATCCGAACCTAGCCGAGTAGGTTCGGATAGCTCCGCTCGGGACTACGAGTGGAGCCGAAAATGAACGACAGCCACCGGAAAGAGCCGAGGACCGGCTCTGTGCATTTCGGCGCGGGCGGCGCCATTTTCAAATCGCCGATCGGCGATTTTGAAAATGTGACAAGTCGGGATCGCAGGGGATCGGCGTATAACACGCACCTGCGACTTTCCCCTGATTTTAAAGGGAAAAAAGTGCGTGTTATACGCCGATAAATACGGTATATATAAAGGTATAATAGTATAGATGCATATACACGCATATATATATATATGATTATAGTTAATAAATAGTAGTAAATTCAGATTTCAAATTTTGTAAGCTCTATTATTGTGTAAATGCTAACAAAAAGAGGATTGTACAGTATATAAGATACAAGGACTTGAAACACTGGAAAAATGCTTGTCTTAAACTTACAGCAGTGGTGCTACAATTACATGTCCCTCTCTCAACGGTTAGAAAGTTTACGGTGATAACTTCGGACTTCTTATTCACTCTGAAGGTTCTTCAGATACAGTCTCCCATGGCTGGACCAAGCAGTTACTAAACTGTTATGTAACCATAGAAATTAGCAGTTTAAATTGGTGGGAATGGTAGAAACAGTTGCCTTGATAATGCATGCAGTAAGCATGTAAACATAGCTGTAAGCTTTGGTGGGTTTTAAATATGGGTGTACTGTATCTTGACAAGATTTTGTTTGCTTCAGACAAACTTTACATTCCTGCAGACTTGAAGTAAGTCAAATTCCGGTCATAAGAAAATCAACCACAGGTCAAATGCACCTATCAATGAATTAATAATGATCTCATATACAGTATCTCACAAAAGTGAGTACACCCCTGACATTTTTGTAAATATTTTATTATATCTTTTCATGTGACAATACTGAAGAAATGACACTTTGCTACAATGTAAAGTGGTGAGTGTACAGCTTGTATAACAGTGTAAATTTGCTGTCCCCTCAAAATAATTCAACACACAGCCATTATTGTCTAAACCGCTGGCAACAAAAGTGAGTACACCCCTAAGTGAAAATGTCCAAATTGGGCCCAAAGTGTCAATATTTTGTGTGGCCACCATTATTTTCCAGCACTGCCTTAACCCTCTTGGGCATGGAGTTCACCAGAGCTTCACAGGTTGCCACTTGAGTCCTCTTCCACTCCTCCATGACAACATCACAGAGCTGGTGGATGTTAGAGCCCTTACACTCCTCCACCTTCCATTTGAGGATGCCCTACAGATGCCCCACAGATGGTCAAAAGGGTTTAGGTCTGGAGACATGCTTGGCCAGTCCATCACCTTTACCCTCAGCTTCTTTAGCAAGGCAGTGTTCGTCTTGGAGGTGTGTTTGGGGTCATTATCATGTTGGAATACTGCCCTGCAGCCCAGTCTCTGAAGGGAGGGGATCATGCTCTGTTTCAGTATGTCACAGTACATATTTGCATTCATGGTTCCTCAATGAACTGTAGCTCCCCAGTGCCGGCAGCACTCATCCAGCCCCAGACCATGACACTCCCACCACCATGCTTGACTGTAGGCAAGACACACTTGATTTCGTACTCTTCCCCTGGTTGCTGCCACACATGCTTGACACCATCTGAACCAAATAAGTTTATCTTCGTCTCAGCAGACCATAGGACATGGTTCCAGTAATCCATGTCTTGTGGTCTGCTTTTATTCAGCAAACTGTTTGCAGGCTTTCTTGTGCATCATCTTTAGAAGAGGCTTCCTTCTGGGATGACAGCCATGCAGACCAATTTGATGCAATGTGTTGGTTTATGGTCTGCGCACTGACAGGCTTACCCCCCACCCCTTCAACCTCTGCAGCAATGCTGCCAGCACTCATATGTCTATTTCCAAAAGACAATCTCTGGATTTGATGCTGAGCATGTGCACTCAACTTCTTTGGTCGACCACGGCGAGGCCTGTTCTGAGTGGAACATGTCCTGTTAAACCAGTCTTGGCCACCATACT
Organism: Lithobates clamitans; assembly: GCA_037952925.1. Lineage (NCBI taxonomy): Eukaryota > Metazoa > Chordata > Amphibia > Anura > Ranidae > Lithobates > Lithobates clamitans. Next base: position 1,666,072 of record JBBGZY010000152.1, read on the forward strand.
GCAGCTTTGTTTCAGGGTCTTGACAATCTTCATATAGCCCAGGCCATGTTTATGTAGAGCACCAATTCTTTTTTTCAGATCCTCAAAAAGTTCTTTGCCATGAGGTGCCATATTGAACTTCCAGTGATCAGTATGAGGGAGTGAGAGTGATAACACCAAATTTCACACACCTGCTCCACATTCACACCTGAGACCTTTTAACACTAATGAGTCACACCGGGGAGGGAAAACGGTTAATTGGGCCCAATTTGGAAATTTTCACTTAGGGGTGTACTCACTTTTGTTGCCAGCGGTTTAGACATTAATGGCGGTGTGTTGAGTTATTTTGAGGGGACAGCAAATTTAAACTGTTATACAAGCTGTACACTACTTTACATTGTAGCAAAGTGTCATTTCTTCAGTGTTGTCACATGAAAAGATATAATAAAATATTTACAAAAATGTGAGGGGTGTACTCATTTTTGTGAGATATTATATGTCTTAAACTGATGTGATGGTGTTGACATGGGCCCTATGTAACCTGAAATCAGACAAAGAGGATTGTGGTTAATATTGAGTACAGAATCTGAAATTTTCACATTGTTCTACTAAGTTTCCTAAAACAAGTAATGTTGGAAATGCAAAATTAAGTATTAATGAGTAGGGTTATTGAATGCTTAATTCCTCACTTTTCTTAGTTTTGGGCTAGGAAAACTTTAAAATATATAACTAATATATAACGAATAAAGCAGTATTCATACATATACATATGCATTGTACATGATTATCTGTTGGTAAATATTCAGATGATAGCATTATATTTTGTGTTTGGTCTGCAGTGCAATAGTTTCAAGTTGCTTTGTAGGCACACAACAAAACCTATGATTTATATCTTAGTCGTTATAATTTAAACCTTCAGAGAGTTAACATATCATACCAGCAAGTTAATTTATTGTCAGTGCTTGGACGGTAAGCAAGGCTATGAATTGGGAAAGATTCTGAACTAAAATATAAATGGAGAGAATTTGAAGTTGGCATTCTACTTGCAAAGTGTGCTTGCATGATAATTAGAGCAGCATTGGAATGATAAGGTGGAGAAAAAGAAGCAGCTGTCTTAGGAATAATAGGAGTAGGGATAAGGTAAAGCATTGAATGTTTCCAATCTCCTCTTCTGTGAAGCAAAGCAAAACTATATTATCATTCCAAGTAATAAAGGAAAAGCCCCAGATGCATACAGTTAAACCAATATATAAAAAAATGTTGAGTACTTCAATTTTACATTGAAAGTAAAATTGAACTTTTGTTTACAAAAAAAATCTTCTCTCAACTATATGAGTAGCAAGGATTTTAATAAATGTTATAGAAAATGAATGATTGTGTTCTCTAGATATTGTCATACAGTAGGCTATTCCAATGTCTTTGCACTAAATTCTCAATTTATCCCTGAGTGGGAGGTTCTGACAGCCCTGATAAGTATTGCTGTAGCCTAGATCCTAGATTCTCCACTCAGAAATAATATTTTGGCATACATACTCCAAAATGATTACAAAGTGAAATTTGCTTGGTTACTATGGAGTGGGGTTGAGCCGAACACCCCCCTGTTCGGTTCGCACCAGAACATGCGAACAGGAAAAAAGTTTGTTCGAACACGCGAACACCGTTAAAGTCTATGGGACACGAACATGAATAATCAAAAGTGCTAATTTTAAAGGCTTATATGCAAGTTATTGTCATAAAAAGTGTTTGGGGACCTGGGTCCTGCCCCAGGGGACATGGATCAATGCAAAAAAAAGTTTTAAAAACTGCCTTTTTTTCAGGAGCAGTGATTTTAATAATGCTTAAAGTCAAACAATAAAAGTGTAATATCCCTTTAAATTTCGTAGCTGGGGGGTGTCTATAGTATGCCTGTAAAGGGGCACATGTTTCCCGTGTTTAGAACAGTCTGATAGCAAAATGACATTTCGAAGGAAAAAACCCATTTAAAACTACTCGCAGCTATTGCATTGCCGACAATACACATAGAAGTTCATTGATAAAAACGGCATGGGAATTCCCCACAGGGGAACCCCGAACCAAAATAAAAAAAAAAATTGACGTGGGAGTCCCCCTAAATTCCATACCAGGCCCTTCAGGTCTGGTATGGATATTAAGGGGAACCCCGTGCCAAAATTTAAAAAAAATGACGTGGGGTTCCCCCTAAATTCCATACCAGACCCTTCAGGTCTGGTATGGATTTTTTTTTTTTTTTTTTTTTTTTTTTCAAAAGTATTTTATTAAGTTTTCACATATACAACAAAAAAAAAGTTCAGTACATCAACTATTGTAATATAATGATATGCGTTAGACAGATTCAACATATATCGTCCGAGGGAGCAGAACTTATATCATATAAGAAATGTAGTTGAGGCATAGACAAGCAACCTGTAGGGTAAAGAATTTTGGAGGTTATAGGGTTACGGAAGTCTCTGACCAATCCTTTATGTGTTAGCGGGTGTTGCTAATTAAGCCAAATAGGTTGAGAGATCGTAAGTATAAAGCCCGTTTGTTAGGGATACGAGTCTTAGCCAACGTAGGAGATCAGTATTGAAAAAGAATCATGTAATGTTTTGCCGACTAAGGTAGTTCAACCCTCAGTCCTGAGCACCCCTAATGGGATCTATCTGTGCTCAGGGAGGGTGTATACAGGTGTCTTCTGGCTATTAATGTCGGTTCGGTGTGATTGTAGAGGAAGGGTTCCCATCTAGCTGGGCAATTCCCAAGGATGGGATGATGCAACATGAATACATGCAATTAGGAGTTGTCTGTGTGAGAGAGGGAGACAGAAGGAAGACGGAAGGTCAGGGTTGGGGACGTGCTGATTCATGTGTTTATGTGCTCAGTTGTGCATGGCCTTACATTGTCGTCAGAATCAGTGGGTAGTCGATTGGGGGGGGAGGGGGTCTGTTGCGATTCTCTAAAATGGGCCCAGCAAGCCCAAGTTTCCCTGTATTTCGAAGGAGTGTCAGCAGATTGGTGTATGAGGTTTTCTATCTCCGCCAGTCTGTCCACTCTCCGGATCCATTCAGCGATCGAGGGAGGGGACGTGCTTCTCCAATGGACTGGGATGCACATATTTGCTGCATTGATGAGATGCAGGACCAGCGACTTCTTGTATGTACGTTGAGGAATGGTGGTGTGGTGGAGAAGAAATTGGGCCGGAGTGTAGTCCGGGGTAAAAGTCGTTATCTGTGTGATCAGGCGGTGGATTTCAGACCAATACGGTTGGATGAGGGGGCATTCCCACCAAATATGTAGGAGAGTGCCTCTGGCTGTGTTACATCTCCAGCATTTAGGAGAGATATTCGGTATGAATTTATTAATTTTGTCAGGGGTCCTGTACCATTTTGTAAGTATTTTGTATCTGCATTCTTGAATCGATACATTGATTGAGCCTTTGTGAATGTGGTAGTATATGTTTTTCCACTCATCGGGGGTAAGGGAGAGATTCAAATCAGTTTCCCATTGTCTGACCAGAATGTCTTCCTTGGTGTTATTAGGTGGATAGAAAAGAGCATGAATGGTTGAGATGAGGTGTCTTTGAGGTTCAGGACTGGTGCATAGGAGTTCGAAAGGAGTGAGGTCCCTACGTATGTCTGTTTCGTGTTGGAGACTATGAAGGAAATGACGGATCTGGAGGTATTTGTAGAAAGGAATGTCAAATTCTGGGAACTTTTCTGACATGGCTTGATGTGACATAAGGTGTCCTTGGTGGAATAGTTGTTGCACTCTAAGACGGGGTCTATGGGGGTCATTCAGTGGGTGACGTAAAGACACACCTGGCGTAAAATCCGGATTGTCTTCTACAGGGGTCATTGGGCCTGGTGTAGGTCGTATCTGGAGCGCTTTGCAAGCAGCTCTGAAGGTCTGTAGAGTGGAGTTAATTATGGGATTTGCAGTGGCTGCTTTAGGCACTCGTTGTGGGTTTAGCCAGGGTAGAAGTTGTAGTGGAGTCGAGGTGAATGCATTTTCAATGTGTACCCAGTCTTTGTTTTTGTCATGTAGGTGCCAGTCTACAATTCGGGCCAAATGACACACCCGGTGGTAGGTTTGTATGTCTGGTACTTGTAAGCCTCCCCTCAGTTTAGGGGATGTCAGTCTGTGCCAATTAAGCCTGGGCTGTTTGGCGAACCAAATGAATTTCCTACATATTTTCGTGTAGGAAGAAAAGAAAGAGGGTGGAAGGAGTATGGGGATGGATTGAAGGAGATAGAGTAACCTGGGTAGTACATTCATTTTCAGTATAGCAATCCTACCGAACCAGGAGAACGGTCCTACTTGCCACTTCTGCAGGTCGGTCTGAATGGTTTGGAGGATTGGAAGGAAGTTTAGCCTAAACAAGTCCGCCAGTTTGGTGGGAATTTTAATGCCGAGGTAGGTTATTGCTTGAGTTTCCCAGGCAAAGGGAAAATTTTGTTTGCACTGTGCTACGGTGTCATCGGGCAGTGATACGTTGAGAGCTTTGGACTTGGAAAAGTTAATTTGTAAATTTGATAAGGATTTGAAGAGTGCGAAGTCTTTCAGTAAATTCGGGATGGTAGTGATGGGTTCGGAGAGGAAGAGGAGAACGTCATCTGCGTATGCCGCTACTTTGTACTGTTTACGTTTGATGTCAATGCCTTTAATGTCAGGATTCTCCTTGAGTTTGTGGAGTAGGGGTTCCATTGTTAGTATAAAAATCAGGGGGGACAGGGGACAGCCCTGTCTAGTGCCGTTGGACACTGAGAAGGCCTCCGACAGGTTGCCATTCACCCTTACCCTGGCACAGGGGGAAGAGTAGAGGGCCATAATCATTTTGATCAACTGTGGGGGAAGACCTATAAAGCCTAGGGTGGCTTCCATGAAGTCCCAAGCCACCCTGTCAAAGGCCTTCTCCGCGTCCAAGGACAGAAAGAAGCCCCGAGTGGAAGAGGAGGTTAGCCAATGATGTACATTTAGAGCTTTGGTCGTGTTGTCCCTTGCCTCGCGTCCAGGAACAAAACCTACCTGGTCGGTGGAGATTAAAGTGGGAATCAAGGGCAGTAAACGGTTGGCTATGGCTCTGGCGAATAATTTGACGTCTACATTTAGTAGGGAGATGGGACGGTAGTTAGAGATTATCTTGTCATCTTTCCCAGGTTTAGGAATGAGGGCGATATGGGCCTCTAAAATGTCTTTGGAAGCTGTGTTGGTGTTCACGAAACTGTTAAATGCCTCGACTAGGTGTGGCGTAAGTATGTCAGGGAAGGCCTTGTAGTAGCCGACCGTCAGTCCGTCGGGACCAGGGCTTTTGCCCGGTTTCATGTGCTTTAGTGCTAGCAATATCTCTTCTTTCGTCAGAGGGGCATCTAGAGATGTAGCCTCGTCTGATGTAAGAGGTGGAGGTGAGTATCTCGCAAGAAAGGCATGAATTGCTTCTTTCCTGATCTCTGGGCCCTGCGGTGTTTGGGGGGTGCGGAGGTTGTAGAGATCTGTAAAGTAACGAACAAATTGTTTTGCTATGTCTTCCGACTTAGCTAGTGTTTTACCCGAAGGGTCTATGATTGAGTGTATAGTGTGGGCTGCTTTTTTGGCCTGTAGCGCCCTGGCCAACAGTCTCCCTGACTTATTACCGAACTCGTAGAAACATTTTTGAGTGAGTATAAATTAACGCTTAATGTTTTTGTGCAAAACCTCCAAGAATTCATTTCTTAGTTGTGTCAGTTCAGCCAAGGTGTCAGAGGCCAGAGAAGCCTTATGTGTTCGTTCCAGTTTAGAGATGCGTTCAGTCAATCTTTCTATTTCAGCTCTGTGTATTCTGTTTCTGATCGCGGTTTGCGACAGAAAAGTACCTCTTATGACGCATTTATGCGCGGCCCAGACTATTTCAGGGGGGGATTCGCCCTGTCCGTTTTCTGCAAAGTAGGTGTTTAGGTGTTGGGATACGATGTGTGCGATTCCTGCGTCAGTGAGGAGGGAGTTGTCTAGGCGCCAGATGCGAGAACGGGACCGCACAGTGGGGACATGTAGGGTCATGGTAATGGGGTTGTGGTCCGAGAGAATCATTGGTTCAATCGTGGCTTTTTGAAGTAGGGTCAGGTCATTTTGGGAGAGAAAAAGGTAGTCTATTCTTGAGTATTTGGAGTGCATTGGGGAGAAGAAAGTGTAATCTTTACCATTTGGATGGAGCGTGCGCCATGTATCGTGTAGAAGTAGGTTGCGGAATTGTGTTTTGATCGCACGTAGGGCCCGAAAGGTAGAGGATGAGGTGCCATTGGAGGTATCAAGGGAGGGATTGAGAGGGACATTGAAGTCGCCACCGACTATCAAAGTGCCCATGCTGAAATTCAAGAGCAGTTGAAGTGTAGTACGGAAGAAGGACACTTGTTGTGTATTCGGAGCGTATAGGTTTGCAATGGTGAATGTGGTATTGTGTAGAGTACCTTTGACGAAAAGAAATCTACCCATAGGGTCCCGTTGTACGTCCGACACTGCGAAGGGGCAGTGTTTCGAAATGAGGATGCTAACCCCTTTCGATTTAGCTTCTTTATTAGTGGCATGGTATACTTTCGGGAAGTTTTTGTTCTGTAGGTTGGGAATCGCATCAGTTCTAAAGTGTGTTTCTTGGATGAGCGCGATGTGGGTTTTAGATTTGTGCAGAGACTCGAGTAGAAGGGAGCGTTTTTCGGGGGTGTTTAGGCCGCGTATATTCAATGAGCGAATATTGAATGCTGAGAATGGTGTGTTCTGAGCAATGGGTGATTTAATGTGGTCCATGACCTCCGTCGGGGTGTGGTAATGTGCCAGGAAATCGGGTATGGGAGAGGTGTGTCCCACTGAGATTTGTCGAAGTACAGGAGTGGGGTGTTAAAAAAAAAAAAAAAAAAAAAAAGGGGGGGGGGGGAGGTGGAACCGATGAGGCAGCTATAAGACTAGTTAGTCTAGCTGTCTCCTTGGGAGGTAAAAATCGGTAGTGTACAGTGCAGCTATAGTCTCCAGCCCGTGGTGTCCGGACTGGTGTACTGCACTGCCGCTGTGTGGGGGTTGGACAAGACCTGTCACGAGAAAGGTTGTGATGTGAGAGGTTGGAAATAAATCAGTCACCTACTATCCTGTGACTATGGAGCATGGTGTGTGGAGGCTTGAGAATGATGGTAAAGGCTGTCGGCTTAGGGGTCCATGTTGCTTATGATGGGTATGGGAGGATGGTGACCCTGAGATAGGTCGCAAGCATTAAGGAAGAGCACCGGAGGAGAGATGAGTACGAAAATCGTCAGCATAACAATATATTATAGAACCATATCAAACTGTATAAAACCTTTCTGTGTGTGCGTGACCCGGCGTGCATGTGCCATGCCAAGCCCATACAGTGCTATGTTGGAGCATCCGAGGTCACCGCCACGACCCCGTGAGGTTGCAACGGTGGGTCCAGAGATTGAGACAGGTATGGAACACCGTGTGTCACTCTAGGTGGGCGGGAGGTCTCTTCACCTGACCCTGTTTTGAGCACCTTAAGTAAGTGAAACACGTTGTGCCGTTTCATGACAGAGCCATGAGAACCGCGCAATCTGCAGGGGATGCAGTGCTAAGCAATTAACAACAAAACTAAACTAGGTACCTGTAGAATATGAACTATTGTACTGGTAGAAGTAAACTAAGTAAGATTGCTCTTCAGTAGAGTTCTGTCGAGTTCTGACCCCCGGGTCTGCGTTTGTTGGCTGTGAGGTGAGGCTCCAAGCAGTTCTGAGAGCGGCGGGCAATGTAGTGCATTGTACCACCGGGATGCGGATGTCGTTTTAAACATGTTTCCACCAGTTGCATGCATGGACGGGTCCGAAGAGCGAGAGTTCCTACGTCTCTGATATTCCACGCCTCCTGGGTTTCGCTATGCCGTCCGCAACGCTAATGAATGATCCTGTTGCTTGGCTCGTGAGCCGGTCTCCGGTCCCAGAAGGGTAAAGTTCCGAAACATAGGATGCAAGCCTGAAAAAAGAGACCAGAGGTCGTTGCGTCAGGGGATATCCGGACGATGCCCGCCCCAGCAAAGGTCGGGGGGGCCATGTAGGTGTTCGGAACGGTGAGTGTCCTGAGATGGAGGCAGCGGTGGTGGGCAGTATAGCCAGACAGAGAAGCATCTGTGGAGGCGCAGAAGTTCCCGGCGTGTCTTGGGGTAGGTTATGTGAAATGGCAGGGTGAGGGAACCTGTAGTATTGGTGCGTGGGCCTGCAGCATATTTCCGTAGTTGGCGCAGCGTCTATGACTCTGGAGGGGAGGTCCGGGGATTGGCTGTGGGTTCTCAGAGTCACTGTGCGTCATACCGTGTCGTCGTCGTAGAGCATCTTGGGTATTGTAGTGCGCAGGGATCAGAGGTAGAAGTCTTATACAGTGATGTGGCGGCCATTAAAGAGCTTCTGCTACATACCACGATATTGTGTATTCATCGTCATACATTCTGGGCAGCCGGGGGTATTCAAACGCCAGACCCAAAGGCGGTACTGAGGGTATAAGCCAGGAAAACAGTGAACGATAAAATGAAAAAAATAAAAACTCCAACAAGGAAAAACAGCATCTGCGCCTATGTGTGTGGGGGCCTAATTAGGCACCTGACGGTGGTGTAATGGTCACACATAGTAGGTAGCGGTGAAGGTTGTCAGCGGTCCCTTCTGGCTCTCCTATAGTTGGGAGAGTGAGGGCTGGGGTCGTTGCGTGTTGAGCGGTGCGTGCCGTTAGGTGTGACCGACGGGGATCGCCTTCTCCTCTGCCTTGTATGTGAAGCCTCCATTGGTTCTTCAGGTGGGTTATCTCTGCGCACTGCAGAGCGGCGAAAGTCCGCATACCAGTTGGGGACCTCCACCCTCGGAATGTGTAGGGTATCACAAAAGAGGGGGAGATCCTCAGGGACCTTCAGGTAGGCCGTGCGACCCTGCGAGGTGGCGGCTAAGCAGAAAGGGAATTTCCACTTGTAGGTGATGTTTTTCGAGCGGAGTGTGTCCAGCAGAGGTTTCAAATCCCTTCGGTGTTGCAGGGTGATGCCTGACAGATCCTGGAATATTTGGATGTGTTTCCCTTCGTGGATTATTTGTGGGACTCCTCTGGCCTGCCTGAGTATCTCTTCCTTCAGTTTAAAATCCGTCAGGCAGCAGATGACATCCCTCGGTGGGTCTGTATCTTTGCCTTTTGGTCTTAAAGCGCGGTGGATTCTTTCAAGCTCTATTGGTGTTTGCAGCGGTCTATGGAGCAGGCCGTTGAATAGAGCAGTGACAGATTGAGCAACCTGGGCTCCCTCTACAATCTCAGGCAATCCTCTTACCCTTAGGTTATGGCGTCTGCCACGGTTGTCGAGATCTTCGAGGTGCCTCTGCATTTCCCTCATCTGAAGTGTGTGTGTGTCGACATGCCTGGTAGTTTTCCGGATCTGTAGATCTTGGCGATCCACCATTTGTTCTGCCGCCTGAACTCTATCAGAGAGGGTTCTGAAGTCTATGCGCAGTTCAGAAATGGCCGCCGCAAGAGCATCCTTGATGTCCGCTGCTATCATCTGCAGGTCCTGGATGTTGAGTTGCGGTGAGGGATGGCCCTCCGTTACTGTGTCACTCATCTGGCTGGGCGGGAGAGGAAGGGGTGATGTCCCCGGTTGTGAGGGAGCTGAGGCCTCAGAATTTCTGTGGCGGGAAGGCGCCATGTTGCCTCGGCCCGCTCGAAACATTTCGGGGATATTGTGACTTGTGGCGCCCGGTTGTTCCCTCGGTGATCGGGACCGGGAGGTCGAGGTGTTCCGCGATGCCGTCCCCATGTATTCTGCCGTGTGCGAGGATTGAAAACCTCCGGTAGGCTGATAGCAGGTCGATGGATAGCAGGAGCTATAGGATTAAGCAGCCGTCTCCATGTCAGGTCAGGCCACGCCCCCCCTGGTATGGATTTTAAGGGGAACCCCGCGCCAAAAACAAAAAAAAAACGGTGTGGGGTGCCCCCAAAAATCCATACCAGACCCTTATCCGAGCAACGCAACCTGGCAGGCTGCAGGACAAGGGCCTCATCCCCACAACCCTGGCCGGTGGTTGTGGGGGTCTGCGGGCGGAGGGCTTATCAGAATCTGGAAGCCCCCTTTAACAAGGGGACCCCCAGATTCTGGCCCCCCCTGTGTGAAATGGTAAGGGGGTACTTACCCCTACCATTTCACTAAAAAACTGTCAAAAATGTTAAAAATGACAAGAGACAGTTTTTTGACAATTCCTTTATTTAAATGCTTCTTCTTTCTTCTATCTTCCTTCATTTTCTTCTTCTGGTTCTTCCGGCTCTTCTGGTTCTTCCTCCGGTGTTCTCGTCCAGCATCTCCTCCGCGGCGTCTTCTATCTTCTTATTCTCCTCGGGACGCTCCGCACCCATGGCATGGGGGGAGGCTCCCGCTCTTCTCTTCATCTTCTTCTTCATCTTCTTCTCTTCTTCCTTCTTCTCTTCTTCTCTTCTTCATTTTCTTCTCCAGGCCGCTCCGCACCCATGCTGGCATGGAGGGAGGCTCCCGCTGTGTGACGGCGTCTCCTCGTCTGACGGTTTTTAAATAACTCTGACGCACAGTGACTTGACGGGACTTTCCTGTGACATCACGGGAATTGCCACAGGGAAGTCCCGTCATGTCCCGTGCGTCAGAGGGGGACGGGGTCACCAGGTGGCCCCGCCCCCCATTATTTAAGAACCGTCAGACGAGGAGATGCCGTCACACAGCGGGAGCCTCCCTCCATGCCAGCATGGATGCGGAGCGGCCCGGAGAAGTAAATGAAGAAGAGAAGAAGAGAAGAAGGAAGAAGAGAAGAAGAAGAAGATGAAGAGAAGAGCGGGAGCCTCCCCCCATGCCATGGGTGCGGAGCGGCCCAAGGAGAAGAAGATAGAAGACGCAGCGGAGGAGATTCTGGACGAGAACGCCGGAGGAAGAACCAGAAGAACCAGAAGATTAAGGAAGATAGAAGAAAGAAGAAGCATTTAAATAAAGGAATTGTCAAAAACTGTCTCTTGTCATTTTTAACATTTTTGACAGTTTTTTCGTGAAATGGTAGGGGTAAGTACCCCCTTACCATTTCACACAGGGGGGGCTGGGATCTAGGGGTCCCCTTGTTAAAGGGGGCTTCCAGATTCCGATAAGCCCCCCGCCCGCTGACCCCCACAACCACCGGCCAGGGTTGTGGGGATGAGGCCCTTGTCCTCATCAACATGGGGACAAGGTGTTTTGGGGGGCTACCCCAAAGCACCCTCCCAATGTTGAGGGCATGTGGCCTGGTACGGTTCAGGAGGGGGGGCCGCACTCTTGTCCCCCCTCTTTTCCTGCGGCCTGCCAGGTTGCATGCTCAGATAAGGGTCTGGTATGGATTTTTGGGGGGACCCCACGCCGGTTTTTTTTTTTTTTGGCGCGGGGTTCCCCTTAAAATCCATACCAGACCTGAAGGGTCTGGTATGGAATTTAGGGGGAACCCGACGTCATTTTTTTAAAAATTTTGGCCGGGGTTCCCCTTAATATCCATACCAGACCTGAAGGGCCTGGTATGGAATTTAGGGGGCCTCCCACGTCATTTTTTTTTTAAATTTTGGTTTCGGGGTTCCCCTGTGGGGAATTCCCATGCCATTTTTATCAATGAACTTCTATGTGTATTGCGGGTAGTTTTAAATGGGTTTTTTCCTTTGAAATGTCATTTTGCTGTCAGACTGTTCTAAACACGGGAAACATGCGCCCCTTTACAGGCATACTATAGACACCCCCCAGCTACGAAATTTAAAGGTATAATACACTTTTATTGTTTGACTTTAAGCATTATTAAAATCACTGCTTCTGAAAAAACGGACGTTTTTAAAACTTTTTTTTGCATTGATCCATGTCCCCTGGGGCAGGACCTGGGTCCCCAAACACTTTTTATGACAATAACTTGCATATAAGCCTTTAAAATTAGCACTTTTGATTGATCCCATAGACTTTTAAAGGGTGTTCCGTGGCATTCAAATTTGCCACGAACACCCCAAATTGTTCGCTGTTCGGCGAACTTGCAAACAGCCAATGTTTGAGTCGAACATGAGTTCGACTCGAACTCGAAGCTCATCCCTAGTACTAAGAAACCAAAATAATAAAAGTGGAGCTAATAAATGTAAATATATATATTGACTCGGTTAAATTGATGATAGGCAACTCCTATCCTCATATTGATTAGTGGTTCCAAATTAATAATAACTACTGCAGTAGGGAACAGACACAAAAGATACGCCCAGCATCTTTCCAAATAACTGTTCTGCTTTATTATGACGCAATTGAAGGTTATAATGCACATGATTACATAGATATCACATTATTATTACAATTGTACGTTTATGGCAACAAGGGGCGTTACATAGGTAGGCTAATTCTAATCAGGACTTGAAAGAATGTAAACATGTACTGAAAACATCATTAGTGCTGTGTGCATAGTGAGGGCAGTGTGCAATACATACAAAATAGAATACAATACAGAACTTACAAATTTCCATTACAGTCTCCCCTCTTTTGATCAATATTTTGATCACTAACCATACCTGCTATCACCTTTAACCTGGAACCTCCACACGCTTAGGTGGAGGTAGTCTTGGCCAAAGAGGCAAAAAACTCCATTGTGGAGAAAATAATAGCTGAGCAACTTTTTCATTACAAAATGATTTTTCATTGTGAAAAACAAATGATTGATAAGACCTATTTACAGAGTACTGGCTGTACACTCCTGTGGCCAGAATGGCCTTCTAGCTGAATTGTGGGCATGCTGACTTATCAGCATATGTAAACACAGACAATTCTACATAAAATGGAAGACATACAAAAGACAAAATTTGACGTCAACATGGCTAAACTACTTTTCAAATATATATATATATATCCCTTACAGTTAAAGTAATTAAATCAAAAAGTACCCTAGACTGTGATCACAAGAGGGAAACAAATCAAACACAGAGATTTCATTAATTTAGTCATTTTTGCAGTGTCTGGTGTGGATCCAGGTGACTTTTCCTTCAAGTTTTGCAAAAACTGTACATGAAATAGATGCTGTATTGAGTCTCACATTTCCTTATATATAAATGTCTCTTAACATTCCACAAGTCACCAGACTTTAGTTTTAGATCATTCCAAACTTTTAGGATCTGGAATTGGGGAGAAAACACATAAATGAGTTTGTCAAAAACCTTAAAAGATCAGCAACATTCTCTGTGAGATCCGAATGGAGGTCTTCAGCTGCTAAAACAAAATATAAGGCAAGTGAGTGACACACTCCCAAACCAAATCCTATAGGGAGAGAGTCCGACATCCCCCTTAGAGGCTTGATAAAATATAAGAAAACATTCAGGCAAAAGTTTTCTAGTTTCTTACTCTACTTTGTCCACTACATTGTAGACAGTAGGGGGTGTAAAAATAAAACTCAAAACTTCTAGTAAGGACTGTCCTATAAAAATTATTTCCTCTGTTACTCTCTGTAGATTCTGCACTCTGTACTTACAAACTACTTCTGATAACACTTTTTACTGTGGCCTTTGCAGTAGCATTTGCCACTGGACATCCAAAAAACATGTCCATACAGACAAAATGCATACTCGTAAGATCCTGACTTGGGCATCTGGATATATCTTTTTGTAATCTCTGGAAGGGATGTTCAGCTTTTGGTAACACCTTTGGTAACAGGTAAAACAAGAAGTGGTATGTTATAAAAACAACTGTGGAGAACCCTGGCTCTATCCCACGCTCATTTACTAAGGCAGCCATAACTGCTTGTGACTGATGACACGGTCCATGTGTCAAGCTGGAGGGAAAAGAGTGGCTGGCAGACATAAATGATCACCTTTTCCAAAGTCCTGTTTTATGAGAAGTTGCCCCCTGTGGACCACTTGTTCTTCTTGTTCTGGGGTCCTTAAAGTTGAATTATTAATCCCAGCTATACTGGGCCAGAACTAGGGTGGAATCTGTGAGTTGCATAGACCCATCAAGTGTCCGGGGCTGTAAATGCAGCATCCTTAGTCACCTGGTCTGCTTCCATGTGTGAAAGTTAATATGGCTACCTCAACAAGAACCTGGAAGGCTGAAAACAGCCAATCAAATTAACTTGGCATACTTGATTGGTTTACCTGCCGAAGTAAAAACAAACGTCTGGCCCTTTAAATGGAACCAAAAGCTCTCTATATCTCGACTATCTATATAAATATACACTCTTTTTATAGCCCACAGACTTTGCTAAAACATGGAGCTCTGCTTCTTGAGCTGGGGAAAAAGGATCCAGAGTATCCTTCTGGGTGATAAACTGCATACTTAAATCCACAAAAAAATGTAATATCTGGGTCTTCAGGGAGTGTGTCCCGCACTGGGCTCACAGCAGCTGATTCCAACGTCATCAATTTAACACATGTGGTTTCCTTTGTCTCCAGCCTCCTCCAATAGAGGCAATAAGGTGTCTGGATTCAAATGTACGCATTTTTCATTGTTAGATTTGTACATAAACAAACTCATATTTTAAACCTTTCATTAGACAAACATTTAGTTAGCTGCATATTTGCTGCACAGAATGTCGGACCATTAAAAATTAAATGTTTGACCAAAACAATATCTAACTTTGTCTAATAGCACCTTTGCATAAAAGCTACAGCTCTGATATATCGGGGTGAACCCTTCATTACTGGGTCCAGCTTGCATAAATATATTACAATGGCTTGTTTTCTATCATGCTGTTTTTGTAAGATCTCCAGTTTCATGTTTCAAAAGACAACTTTTTCCTAGAAATATTATAATAAATGGTAACAATACCCTGCGGTCATGGAGAGATGCCTATAAATCCAAAATATTCTTCTGCTTATACCACTGTACTTACAAGGAAAAGGGGCACATCATTTCACAATCCACACATTCTTCTTTGGATTTCAAAAATAAAAATAAATAAAACAAAAGGACCAAGAATCTGTTCGATGGACCAGAAAGCATCAAAAACTAAAAAACAACTGGCTGCAGGTGGCATCTATCCTAACAGGGTGTGTGGATTTGATGTGATGGGTCTGTTATATTTAAATTTTATTTATTATTACTCTCACATCATGGACCGCACATCAAGTTATTATCAAAAACCTTAAAATGTCATCTTTGTAGAAAAACTTCTTATGTATCCCATCCATCTTGGCTTTGTTAAATATTATGGCAGCTGTATTCAAAATAACAACCTCATCTTAATCTTTTTTTTTCTCTCAATAAAGGTTTATTGTATAAATGAAAAAATTACAAAATTGTTATCTTAATCTAAACTAATCCCATTTTTACAAATTTCCCCAATAACCTGGATTCCATTTCCAACCAAAGGTTGTCTAAACCAGTTTCAATATATCTATATTATTAATAAAATTGTTGAACTCATATTAGAAATGAATACTCATTATTACTAGGGATGAGCTTCGTGTTCGAGTCGAACCCATGTTCGACTCGAACATCGGCTGTTCGCCCGTTCGCCGAATTGCGAACGATATGGGCCGTTCGCGCCAAATTCGTGTGGCGCGTCACGGCCCATAATTCACTGCGGCATCGCAGTGCATTGCTGGCTGATGATTGGCCAAGCATGCACTATGACCCGCATGCTTGGCCAATCACAGCGCCGTCAGTAGAGAGAGCTGTAATTGGCCAAAGCCAGGGTGGCTTTGGCCAATTATGGCTCAGGGGATTTAGTACACGCCCCACACTATATAAGGCCGCCTGCACGGCGGCACTGTGTAGTGTGTGTTCCGGTGTGCTAAGAGATAGAGAGAGAGAGAGACAGTGTCATTTGATTTGAGTTAGATAGATTAGGCAGAACAGTCAGTCAGTTAGCTGCACTTACAGTGTATTGTGTATATATATGCATCCCAGGTGTTGCATATATATATATACACTGTATTCAGATTAGCTAGATCCGTTCCTGTTATCTTCTATCTAGACTATTTACATTTAGTGCAGTGCGTCCTGCTCACAGTGTTCAGCTAGATCCATTCCTGCTATTTACATTTAGTGCAGTGCATCCTGCTCACAGTGTTCAGCTAGATCCGTTCCTGCTATTTACATTTAGTGCAGTGCGTCCTGCTCACAGTGTTCAGCTAGATCCGTTCCTGCTATTTACATTTAGTGCAGTGCATCCTGCTCACAGTGTTCAGCTAGATCCGTTCCTGCTATTTACATTTAGTGCAGTGCGTCCTGCTCACAGTGTTCAGCTAGATCCGTTCCTGCCATTTACATTTAGTGCAGTGCGTCCTGCTCACAGTGTTCAGCTAGATCCGTTCCTGCCATTTACATTTAGTGCAGTGCGTCCTGCTCACAGTGTTCAGCTAGATCCGTTACTGCCATTTACATTTAGTGCAGTGCGTCCTGCTCACAGTGTTCAGCTAGATCCGTTCCTGTTATTTACATTTAGTGCAGTGCGTCCTGCTCACAGTGTTCAGCTAGATCCGTTCCTGCTATTTACATTTAGTGCAGTGCGTCCTGCTCACAGTGTTCAGCTAGATCCGTTCCTGCCATTTACATTTAGTGCAGTGCATCCTGCTCACAGTGTTCAGCTAGATCCGTTCCTGCCATTTACATTTAGTGCAGTGCGTCCTGCTCACAGTGTTCAGCTAGATCCGTTCCTGCCATTTACATTTAGTGCAGTGCATCCTGCTCACAGTGTTCAGCTAGATCCGTTCCTGCTATTTACATTTAGTGCAGTGCGTCCTGCTCACAGTGTTCAGCTAGATCCGTTCCTGCTATTTACATTTAGTGCAGTGCGTCCTGCTCACAGTGTTCAGCTAGATCCGTTCCTGCTATTTACATTTAGTGCAGTGCGTCCTGCTCACAGTGTTCAGCTAGATCCGTTCCTGCTATTTACATTTAGTGCAGTGCGTCCTGCTCACAGTGTTCAGCTAGATCCGTTCCTGCAATTTACATTTAGTGCAGTGCGTCCTGCTCACAGTGTTCAGCTAGATCCGTTCCTGCTATTTACATTTAGTGCAGTGCGTCCTGCTCACAGTGTTCAGCTTGATCCGTTCCTGCTATTTACATTTAGTGCAGTGCGTCCTGCTCACAGTGTTCAGCTAGATCCGTTCCTGTTATCTTCTAGACTATTTACATTTAGTGCAGTGCGTCCTGCTCACAGTGTTCAGCTAGATCCGTTCCTGCTATTTACATTTAGTGCAGTGCGTCCTGCTCACAGTGTTCAGCTAGATCCGTTCCTGCTATTTACATTTAGTGCAGTGCGTCCTGCTCACAGTGTTCAGCTAGATCCGTTCCTGCAATTTACATTTAGTGCAGTGCGTCCTGCTCACAGTGTTCAGCTAGATCCATTCCTGCTATTTACATTTAGTGCAGTGCATCCTGCTCACAGTGTTCAGCTTGATCCGTTCCTGCTATTTACATTTAGTGCAGTGCGTCCTGCTCACAGTGTTCAGCTAGATCCGTTCCTGTTATCTTCTAGACTATTTACATTTAGTGCAGTGCGTCCTGCTCACAGTGTTCAGCTAGATCCGTTCCTGCTATTTACATTTAGTGCAGTGCGTTCTGCTCACAGTGTTCAGCTAGATCCGTTCCTGCTATTTACATTTAGTGCAGTGCGTCCTGCTCACAGTGTTCAGCTAGATCCGTTCCTGCTATTTACATTTAGTGCAGTGCGTCCTGCTCACAGTGTTCAGCTAGATCCGTTCCTGCTATTTACATTTAGTGCAGTGCGTCCTGCTCACAGTGTTCAGCTAGATCCGTTCCTGCCATTTACATTTAGTGCAGTGCGTCCTGCTCACAGTGTTCAGCTAGATCCGTTCCTGCCATTTACATTTAGTGCAGTGCGTCCTGCTCACAGTGTTCAGCTAGATCCGTTCCTGCAATTTACATTTAGTGCAGTGCGTTCTGCTCACAGTGTTCAGCTAGATCCGTTCCTGCTATTTACATTCAGTGCAGTGCGTCCTGCTCACAGTGTTCAGCTAGATCCGTTCCTGTTATTTACATTTAGTGCAGTGCGTCCTGCTCACAGTGTTCAGCTAGATCCGTTCCTGCTATTTACATTTAGTGCAGTGCGTCCTGCTCACAGTGTTCAGCTAGATCCGTTCCTGCAATTTACATTTAGTGCAGTGCGTCCTGCTCACAGTGTTCAGCTAGATCCGTTCCTGCAATTTACATTTAGTGCAGTGCGTCCTGCTCACAGTGTTCAGCTAGATCTGTTCCTGCTATTTACATTTAGTGCAGTGCGTCCTGCTCACAGTGTTCAGCTTGATCCGTTCCTGCTATTTACATTTAGTGCAGTGCGTCCTGCTCACAGTGTTCAGCTAGATCCGTTCCTGTTATCTTCTAGACTATTTACATTTAGTGCAGTGCGTCCTGCTCACAGTGTTCAGCTAGATCCGTTCCTGTTATCTTCCTACTGACAGGCAGGCTTGTCTGGTTACAGTATATAAAGCTACCTGAAGAAAATTACAGGTGTTCTATCCCAGCTTAGTGCAGCTACAGGCCATTAGTATGTCTGGAAGGCCAAGAAGGAGAGGCAGACAGTCACAAGCCAATAAGAGAGGGCAAGCAGGCTCTGTGTCTAGTGCTGGTCGTGGAGACGGTGCATCCTCATCAGCACGTGGCCATGGGACACGCTTGGCCTTTTTTTCGGCAGCTGGCCGTGTTGAGCCGCAACATGCGGAAGACTTGGTCGAGTGGATGACCAAGCCGTCCTCATCCTCCTCATCCTCTCTCACCCATGCCCAGGGTGCTTTGTCTGGCAAAGCAGCGGCCTCTTCCCTCAGCTCAATGTCATCAGTGACTCCTTCCCTAGCTCCACCATGTCCTCATGAGGATTCCCTCGAACTGTTTGACCACAGTGTTGGGTACATGCTCCAGGAGGATGCCCAGCGTTTGGAAGGCTCTGATGATGATACTGAGCTCGATGAAGGCAGTAACATGAGCACGGACAGAGGGGGTGCCCAAGAAGGACAGCAATCTGGCAGTCATGCTCCCCCTGCTGCAGCATACTGCCAGGTTTGCTCCAGTGATGAGGAGGGAGGGGATGATGAGGTCACTGACTCAACGTGGGTGCCTGATAGGAGAGAGGAGGAGGAGGAGGAGGCGGCACATCACCAACGAGGCAGGATGCCCTCCAGGGGCCAGCCTAAGGGCAGCACATTGACTGCATCACACCCCAAAGCTCCACATGTGCAGGGCGCTGCAGTCTCTGCGCGTTATTCAAAAAGTTCTTTGGTGTGGGCCTTTTTTGAGACGAGTGCATCAGATCGCACCGCTGCTATTTGCAACATATGTCTCAAGCGTATCTCGCGTGGCCAAAACATCTCCCGCTTGGGTACCACATGCTTGACCAGACATATGTTGACCTGCCATGCAGTTCGTTGGCAAGCGTATCTAAAAGACCCACACCAAAGAACAAAGAGGATCTCTCCTTGCTCCTCATCAGCTGAGATTTCCAACCCCACTAGACCTTCAGTCCTCTCTGAGACCTGCAGTGAGAGGAATGAAGGTGTACTTGTGGGCAATCTGCTTTTGGTACACCGACGTCAGATTGTACCAGGCAAATTTGCCTGCCCCAGCTGCTGCACCGCCGAAAGAAGTTTGCTCCCAACCATCCACATGCCCAGCGGTTGAATGCTAGCTTGGCAAAATTGCTAGCACTTCAACTGCTGCCTTTTCAGTTGGTAGACTCTGCCCCCTTCCGTGAGTTTGTGGAATGTGCGGTTCCTCAGTGGCAGGTACCCAAATGCCACTTTTTCTCACGGAAGGCGATTCCGGCTCTCTACCGGCATGTGGAAGGCAATGTCCATGCCTCGCTGGACAGGGCGGTCAGCGGTAAGGTGCATATTACCGCTGACTCATGGTCCAGCAGGCATGGACAGGGACGTTACCTAAGTTTCACGGCGCATTGGGTGACTCTGCTGGCAGCTGGGAAGGATGCAGGACAAGGTGCGGTAGTGTTGGAGGTTGTTCCGCCACCACGCCTCGCAAATGCTGATTGTGACACACCTCTCTCCTTCACCCCCTCCTCTTCTTCTTCCTCCATGGCCTCTTCCTCGGAACCAGCGGTGCTCCGTAGGCGTTCAAGGGGCTACGCAAGTACGCAGGCCAAAAAATGCCATGCGGTGCTTGAGCTGGTGTGCTTGGGGGACAGGAGCCACACTGGGGCAGAGGTTCTGTCAGCTCTGCAGGGGCAGGTTCAGAGGTGGTTGACGCCACGCCAACTTAAGGCAGGAATGGTGGTTTGCGACAATGGCACCAACCTCCTCTCTGCCCTCCGACAGGGACAAATGACCCATGTGCCCTGTTTGGCTCACGTCCTTAACTTGGTGGTGCAGCGGTTCTTGGGCAGGTACCCGGGCTTACAGGATGTCCTGAGGCAGGCCAGGAAAGTCTGTGTGCATTTCCGCCGGTCATATAATGCCCGTGCTCGGCTGACGGACCTCCAAAAGGAGTTTAACCTGCCCAAGAACCGCCTAATCTGTGACATGCCCACCAGGTGGAACTCAACGTTGGCCATGCTGCAGCGGCTGCACATGCAGCAGAGGGCCATCAATGAGTACCTGTGCGACTATGGCACCAGGACAGGGTCAGGGGAGCTTGGTTTTTTTTCCCCACGCCAGTGGGCCATGATCAGGGATGCATGCACTGTCCTGTCACCATTCGAGGAGGCCACGAGGATGGTGAGCACTGACAGTGCATGCATCAGTGACACTGTCCCCCTTGTCCACCTGTTGGAGCACACGCTGCGTGGAATAATGGACAGGGCACTTGAGGCAGAACAGAGGCAGGAAGAGGAGGAATTCCTTAGCTCTCAAGGCCCCCTTTATCCAGACAGTGTTCCTGCATGCCCGCCGATCACACAGGAAGAGGACGAGGAGGAGGAGGAGGAGGAGGAAGATTGTGTCAGTATGGAGGTGGAGCCTGGCACTCAGCATCAGCAGCAGTCTTTAAGGGATCAGTCCCAAGGAACACATGGACTTGTACATGGCTGGGAGGAGGTGGCTGCGGACGTTGTTGTCCTTAGTGACCCAGAGGACTCCGGACCGAATGCCTCAGCAAACCTACGCTGCATGGCCTCCCTGATCCTGCAAAGCCTGCGTAAGGATCCTCGTATTCGTGGTATCAAGGAGAAGGACCAATACTGGCTGGCAACCCTCCTTGATCCACGTTACAAGGGTAAGGTTGCGGACCTTATCTTGCCATCGCAGAGGGAGCAGAGGATGAAACATCTTCGGGAGGCCTTGCAGAAAGGTCTGTGCAACGCGTTCCTAGAGACTGGGAGGTTACAAACTCCTGTTTCTGGACAACGTGTTGCTGAGGCTTCGGTCAGTCAAAGAAGGAGCGGTGGAGAAGGTGGCCGTCTGACCGATGCGTTCAGACAATTTTTTGGTCCGCAGCCCCAAGGTATGATCGGTTCCAGCAACCATCGCCAGCGTCTGTTTTACATGGTGCAGGAATACCTAGGGGCAAGATCAGACTTGGACACCTTTCCCACCGAAAATCCTCTGGGTTACTGGGTCTTGAGGATGGATCACTGGCCAGAGCTTGCACAGTATGCAATTGAGCTACTGGCCTGTCCTGCATCCAGCGTTCTTTCGGAACGCACATTCAGTGCTGCTGGAGGCGTGGTAACCGATCACAGGGTGCGTCTGTCCACCGACTCGGTCGATCGGCTGACCTTCATAAAAATGAATCAGTCTTGGATCACCACCAGCTACCAAGCACCTGATGCTGATGTAACCGAATAATTTTTTTTGAAATCTCAGATCCCTTCAAAGACTGCCTATGCTGATGCTGAGTGACTATCCCTGAGTAATTATCCTCTTCCTCCTCAATCATCACACTGATAGCTTGTAAGAACATTTTTGGTTCTGGGCGCCACCACCAGTGCCTAAGGCACAATTTTTCAGCCCCTGTTTAACAGGGGCGTGTAATTACAATTTTTGATTTAATACTTTGCAGCAGGGCTCGTTCCTGCATTCCAACTAGAGTGTCTGTGAGGGGTTGCAGTGTTGTGGCACCAGCACCAGTGCCTAAGGCCCAATTTTTCTGCCCCTGTCTAACAGGGGCGTGTAATTACAATTTTTGATGCAATACTTTGCAGCAGGGCTCGTTCCTGCGTTCCAACTAGAGTGTCTGTGAGGGGTCGCAGTGTTGTGGCACCAGCACCAGTGCCTAAGGCCCAATTTTTCTGCCCCTGTCTAACAGGGGCGTGTAATTACAATTTTTGAAGCAATACTTTGCAGCAGGGCTCGTTCCTGCGTTCCAACTAGAGTGTCTGTGAGGGGTTGCAGTGTTGTGGCACCAGCACCAGTGCCTAAGGCCTAATTTTTCAGCTCCTGTTCAACAGGGGCATGTAATTACAATTTTTGATCTAATATTTCACAGCAGGGCCCTGTGAGGGCTTACAGTGTTGTGGCCACAGCAACACCTAAGGCCCAAATTTCTGCTGAGTATATAGGGCAGGACCCTACTTTCAAACATCTAACTTACAAACGACTCCTACTTGCAAACGGAAGGAGACAACAGGAAGTGAGATGAAATCTACCCCTAGGAAGGGAAATTCTCTCCTGTAAGAGTTAATATGGGAATACAATTTCTCCTTTCCACTGATGCTTTCCAATCCTTGTTCCACAAAAAAACCCAAATTTTCAAAAAACATTTTTCATTGGGACAAAAAAGTGAGGTGAAATCTTCTGAAGAGGAGGAAAGACAGCAAAACAAATGTCACAGGGGTGATAACCCTTCCCTATGTTTTCCAAAAAGCTTAAAAAAGATTTTTTGGCTGGAGCTAAACACGTTAAAAATGTACCCGTTCAAAATTACAAACAGATTCTACTTAACAACAAACCTACAGTCCCTGTCTTGTTTGCACCGCCTGTATACTGCTGTTCAGAGTATATAGGACCTGGTGGCCCCACACCTTTCCTTATTTTAATTTGGGTGCGGGGTTCCCCTTAATATCCATACAAGACCCAAAGGGCCTGGTAATGGACTGGGGGGTACCCATGCCGTTTGTCTCACTGATTTTCATCCATATTGCCATGACCCGACATGACATTAAACCCGCAAGCAGTTTTAAATGAGATTTTTTCCTTTAAAAATGACATTTGGTGCAGAGACTGTTCTAAACATGGGAAACACGCGTCACTTTACAGGCATCCTATAGACACCCCCCAGGTACGATATTTAAAGGAATATTTCACTTTTTTTTTTTTTACTTTAAGCATCATTAAAATCACTGCTCCCGAAAAAACGGCCGTTTTTAAAAGTTTTTTTTGCATTGACACATGTCCCCTGGGGTAGGACCCGGGTCCCCAAACCCTTTTTAGGACAATACCATGCAAATTAGCCTTTAAAATGAGCACTTTTGATTTCGAACGTTCGAGTCCCATAGACGTCAATGGGGTTCTAACGTTCGTGCGAACTTTCGGTCCGTTCGCGGGTTCTGTTGCGAACCGAACCGGGGGGTGTTCGGCTCATCCCTAATTATTACTTAATTTTACTTAATTTCCCTTTTTAAATGCACTGTTTCCACTATCAAAGGATATTTAAAGAGGGAGTCCACCTAAACCGCCTAAAAAAAAAATATTAAAAGCCAGCAGCTACAAATACTGCAGCTGCTGACTTTTAATAAATGGCCACTTACCTGTCCCAGGGTCCAGCGATGTCGGCAGCCGGCGCCGAGAACCCTCTCGGTTTGCAGCAGCTGCCGCCGCCATCCTGGGTGGGGGAGTCAGGAAGTGAAGCATTGCGGCTTCACTTCCCGGTTCCCTACTGCGCATGCACGAGTCGCGCTGTGCATTGTAACTGGCCCCGGCTATCTCCTGGGACCTGTGTGTTTCCCAGGAGACAGCGCGGAGGGACAGGAAGAGGCATAGACTCCCATGGGAGTCTATGCCAGAAGTGGGTGCAAATACCCCTCCCCCCTGAAAGGTGCCAAATGTGACACAGGAGGGAGGGTTCCGAAAAGTGGAAGTTCCATTTTTGTGTGGAACTCCGCTTTAATTTGTGTAATACACAGTTAAATGTAACCTTCATTTTACCATGTCTGGAAAACAGATTAAAAAAATCAATGTGATCACATTGTTTACCATTAGATTCGTTAACCCGGCACATGTTTTGTCTAAAAAACTGGAATTGACATGGTGTCCTTCCAGCTTATCACTGACCTCTCAGCCACATTCTTTCAGGAGAACACAAAGGAGGGGGTCACATCTGACACACATGACACACACAAGCAATAGAACTAAAGGTCCCAGCATTCGCACACACATACACCAATATCTCTCTAAAATCGCTTACATTTTTTCCATTTGTACACAACACATGCATCATTCTATCACTTACTTTTAACTCTCATTAATATTTCCCTGCCTAAATTCTGCTCTCCTTATTTTGTTCAGATATCTTTTATATCTAGCTTCTGTGATCAGACGGGCAGCCAGAGTGCTCATCCCATTTTCCCTCTCTGACAACATATAAAGTATTCTAGAAAAATAAATAAAATTGCGCTTGGAATATAGTGGGAACAACAATGAAAAAAATTGAAATGAATTCGAATAGTGTGAATAAAATAAAAAAAAAAAAAAAAAAAATATTGTTGAAATAAAAAATAAAAAATATATCTATAAAGCTGCGGCTATAGGTGGGGCACACCAATACAAACATAAACCAAAAAAAAACGCACTAAAAATGTTAAACAATAATGAAAGTATAAAGTCCAATTAAAAGTCCAAAATAAATAACGTAGACTCCTCAATGTGATAATGTTGAAAGGTGATAATTCACTTGAGATATATCTGTGTGGTGAAATGCTTACCAGAACGTAAGACAAATTCAGACAGGTGGCTTAAACCCAGCCCGGGCCTTTAGAGAGCGATTCCAATATGACAAGGTCAGTCGCACTCGTGCAGCGAATCAGGTCCGCATAGGGTTACCCAAAAAAATATATGGCAAAAACATAGCGTGATACTGACATGATAATAAACAATGAAACAAAAAGGAAAAAGTGCAACCTCAAAAAAACAAAATCATAAATATCATAAGGACATCCTGTGTGCACAGCATACACAGGAATGTGAAATTGGTGACATGCAACATGCAAAAAGTGGTGCTCTTGGATAAAAACATGAACCACCAAGTATATCTGCTTACCAAAAATCAGAGATAGGTGAGCATACAACTACCACCAAAATGCAGAAAATCGCACCAAGTGCACAAACATATGAAGCAGCTTACCAGATGGTAAACTAGTGTACGCACACTCAACACAGCTGAAGGCTTGATATCTCAGGGTGACACAGGATTAGCTTATGTGAGCCTATAGGGGTTCCTGCTTACCAGAAGGTCAATTGGAAGAAAACCACAAGCAGAAATCCTGGCGGAATTGGCGTGATCCCGTCCTGGCAGACTCGTCAAGGGCTCAGTGTGCATAAGGTTAAAAAGGAACAGCCAATAGCGTGATACCATTGGGACTAAGATTTATTAAAAAGAATAACACTTACAGTAAAAACAAGGAATAAAGCGATGCCAGCCGGCACTCAAACATCTCTAGTCCACAGCAGGGCGACATGGTGACGTCAGCACGTCCCTCCCAGACGTGTTTCGTCACAGGTTGACGTTCTCAATGGGGAGTCCCCATGGACATAAATGATATTTATGATTGTGTTTTTTTGAGGTTGGACTTTTTCCTTTTTGTTTCATTGTTTATTATCATATCAGTATCACGCTATGTTTTTGCCATATTTTTTTTGGGTAACCCTATGCGGACCTGATTCGCTGCATGAGTGCGACTGACCTTGTCATATTGGAATCGCTCTCTAAAGGCCCGGGCTGGGTTTAAGCCACCTGTCTGAATTTGTCTTACGTTCTGGTAAGCATTTCACCACACAGATATATCTCAAGTGAATTATTACCTTTCAACATTATCACATTAAGGAGTCTACGTTATTTATTTTGGACTTTTAATTGGACTTTATACTTTCATTATTGTTTAACATTTTTAGCGCGTTTTTTTTTGGTTTATATAAAGTATTCTGTTTTAATTCTAGGGAAATGGCTGCGCTGAACTCCATGGTGCCCCCAAAAAAGGATTAAGGCAGGAACGGCTGGACAACAATGGAAATCGAAAGGGGGGAGCAACAATGGGAGAAGAGGGTTCAAACCCGGTGCCAGAACATCCGTATCAGAGATGTGGATAGCCCAAATCTATTAATCACAAAAACATAGAGTGAGGCACAAACCCAACACTGACAGAGAGGGCATAGTAAGAAAGAGGGACTTAGAATATTCAAAAATTTGAAGACATTCAGACCTACCTCACTTTAAAGAAAATGATGGACTTAACTTGAGATATTCAAGTTAGACAGGGGGCAGGAAGAGGGAGGGAAGGGGGAAAGACACCCCACAAAGGGAAGTCCCCTAACCAAGGAGGGGAAAGGGGAAATAGAAATATGTACCTTTCAAAGAATATACATGTAATATATTAAACAAATGTACATGCTTACTTGTAGATGGCTGTCCCACAGATACGATGGCCAGTGGGAAAAAAAACCCCAAAAGCGAAATAATCACCCAAATCAAGAGATCTTAGAATAAGGGCATAAACCTATGCCTATGATAGTATGAAAAAGAAAGCATTGAATTGGTATGTAAACAAATATCGAGATAGATATCACATACAGAGGATAATGGCTAAAAATAGGTATTTGAAATGGGTGAGCAACAGCGCTCTTCCACGGTTCCAGATGTATACATAAAGACAAGGGCTTACCAGAGGTCTTATTTGGGTGAACAAATGGTCATCAGTGTCCTCACCTTCAACTTTGCAGCATGAGTGAGCAGCGTATGAGCTGACCTTATATACCCACTGAAAAGAGGGATGGGTCAGAAAAATGGGAGGGAGGAAGTGAATGGAGGTGGGGGAAGAAATATCAAACCCCCCTAAAATCTCACCAATCTAAAAAAAGGGGCAAGCATCATGATGGGTGTTGCCAAACAGGCAGGCCAAGGGAGGCCCCAAGTGGTTCCCAATGGCTCCCCCCCAGACGGGTGGCATGCGAAACTGCCGCATGATGGTAAGTGCCCAAGCACAACAGACCCAGCATGTAACACCGAGGCCTCATGTCAGCGGGTCCAATGAGGGTGGGGCAGTGGAGACCCACGTCATCCCCCCTCCAGCGCAGATGGATGCCAACACGACGGGGATGGGAATCCCATCGCATAGCAACCAGAAACAAAGGCCAGCATGATGACGTACGCATCCGATGGCCTTTGTGCGCTGGATGAGAACCATTGAAAGACAGGCCGAACTGCCCCATCTAGTGGGCAGATCACAAAGCTCAGGAGCAGCCATAAAAAGTACAAGAGAGAAAAGGTAAAGAACAGGGGAGCAGAAAAAGCAAAACAGCGTGTACTGAAACATACGTTGTGTCAGATATATGTACAATTTTGTACATATCTTGTAAATTTACAAGAAAGGTATTCACATATGGTAATATACAAAATTTGCAGAAAACAAATAGCCAGTTAATTAAATTGAAACTATTGTCATTGGTGGACTGAAAAAAGGAATGGAGTAGCTCAGAAGAGGCAATCAATTCTCTTATTGCTCTTTTGGAAGAAAAGGATCCCTCTGATCTGATCAATCGAATCGATTTGAAACTTTTGCTCCAACGTTTGGATCAACCCGAAATAAACACTTACCCCACGAGACCCATTAACAAGAAAAAAAATCTGACAAATTTCCAGCACTTAATGTCAATTCTAATGTCATGGCATTTATTAAATTAACATGCAATGAGACCAAAAGACTAGAAGTAAAGGGTGGAAGATCCAATAATCTTTCTGTTGGTGAGTGTAATGCTTTTCAATCACTGGCATCAAACTTCAGAATCATGGTGAATCCCTCCGACAAAGGTGGGAACATTGTGATTATGGACAATCAAAAATATATTGATATATGTGAAAAAATCCTTAAAAATAAAGAATGGTATTGTCGTATTTCGACTACCAAAATTGCCAACTTCCAAAAAGAATTTTATCAATTGATTGATGATGCCCATGCCAACAATGTGATACTAAAAACTGATTGGGAATTAATACCCACAGACTTCCCACGCACCCACACGTTCTACTTGTTACCTAAAATCCACAAAAGTCTTCAACACCCGACAGGTAGACCAATCATCTCAGGGAACGGTTCACTCATGGAGAATTTGAGTAGATTTGTTGACGGATACCTATACCAACACATACTCAATCTGCCTAGTTACATATGGGACACTATGCATTTGTTGCAAAATAAAGATGGACTTCATGTCCCCCCTTCAGCTCTATTAGTTGCCATTGATGTTGAGGCACTATATGGTTCAATCCCTCATGAACGGGGCTTGGCCTGCATTAGTCGGATCATCTCACAGACTCATAGGAATGATCGTACTTTGAATAATTTTTTTTTTAAATTGTTTATTTATTAAGTATTTTCAAGTATACAGAAACAGAGTATACATTCACATAGAAAAGTCATCAAAAGCAATATAATCTTAATGAAAGAAAATTTTGTAGCATATTATGCATCAAGAATAATAACATAAAGTGTCAGATGATTATCAGACATTACATACACATCATGGTAAAGAATAAAAGGATCAATTGGTGAAACAATAGCAATGTTGTGGTCATTGGTACTATTTTACCATACAAATAAAGGAATCTGTCATTTCACCTCCTTAACTCAGGACTACCTGGGGATTCTCTAGGTTGTATTCAGAGGAGTCCCAGTTTCCCCATATAGTATCAAATCTAGGGAGGGAATCATCAATTATAGCTGTTATACGTTCCATCCTGCGAATATCTGTGATGGCTGACAAAAATTGTGCAAAAGTAGGGGGGGTAATTGCTAGCCATCATTGGGGTATAACCCGTTTAGCCGCTAGTAAAATGAAAGCCATCAATTTCCTGAGGGTTTTTGGCATTTTTGGGAGGGGCAGGCCTAGTAAGAGATGTATAGGTTGGTAGGGTACAGGGATATCTGGGACCTTCTCCAGAAGGGCATGAACCTGTGACCAGTAGGGCACGATCAGAGGACATTACCAAAATATATGGAAATGGGTGCCTAAAGATGAATTACATCTCCAGCACTGCCCAGAGGTAGTCAGTTTCTGTCTTAATAGAAATTCTGGGGTCCTGTACCAGAACATCAGTATTTTATGGGTTGTTTCCTTCTGAGTCACACATCTAGATATCTTAGATGCACTTTCCCAGATATTCTTCCATTCACTTAATAAGATAGGTCTGTTTAAGAAGTGGGACCATTTCCGCATATATATGTGAGTCTGCTCTGTGATGGGAGAGGCAGCATGTAAGATTTTATAAATAGTGGATATTAGGTGAGAGTCGTAAGGACCTTTGGAGCACACCATTTCAAATTCAGTAGGTATGGATAGGGTCAGTTGTGGAATTTTGGTGTAAAAAAAATGTTTAATTTGTAGAAAAGAGTAAAAAAGGTTTTTCGGGATTTTATATTTAGATTGTAGATCAGAGAAAGTGAGGAGTTTACGTGTCACTGGGTTAACCAGGTGACGTAGTTGAAAAATACCGGCTTTTGTCTATGGCAACATGGCATCATAAGAAAGGTTATCAGGGATCTCTGGATTAAAAAAAATATTTGTTCAAGAAGAGTAGGGATGAGCCAAACACCCCCCGGTTCGGTTCGCACCAGAACCTGCGAACGGACCGAAAATTTGCACAAACGTTAGAACCCCATTGACGTCTATGGGACTCGAACGTTCAAAATCAAAACTGCTCATTTTAAAGGCTAATTTGCATGTTATTGTCCTAAAAAGGGTTTGGGGACCCGGGTCCTGCCCCAGGGGACATATATCAATGCAAAAAAAACTTTTTTCGGGAGCAGTGATTTTAATGATGCTTAAAGTAAAAAAAAAGTGAAATATTCCTTTAAATATCGTACCTGGGGGGGTGTCTATAGTATGCCTGTAAAGTGGCGCGTGTTTCCCATGCTTAGAACAGTCCCTGCACAAAATGTCATTTTTAAAGGAAAAAAAGTAATTTAAAACTGCTTGCGGCTTTAATGTAATGTCGGGTCCTGGCAATATGGATGAAAATCAGTGAGACAAACGGCATGGGTACCCCCCAGTCCATTACCAGGCCCTTTGGGCCTTGTATGGATATTAAGGGGAACCCCGCACCCAAATTAAAAAAGGAAACAGCAGTATACAGGCTCTGTACTCTGAACAGCAGTATACAGGCGGTACAAACAAGACAGGGACTGTAGGTTTGTTGTTAAGTAGAATCTGTTTGTAATTTTGAACGGGTACATTTTTAACGTGTTTAGCTCCAGCCAAAAAATCTTTTTTAAGCTTTTTGGAAAACATAGGGAAGGGTTATCACCCCTGTGACATTTGTTTTGCTGTCTGTCCTCCTCTTCAGAAGATTTCACCTCACTTTTTGTCCCAATGACAAATGTTTTTTGAAAATTTGGGTTTTTTTGTGGAACAAGGATTGGAAAGCATCAGTGGAAAGGAGAAATTGTTTTCCCATATTAACTCTTACAGGAGAGAATTTCCCTTCCTAGGGGTAGATTTCATCTCACTTCCTGTTGTCTCCTTCCGTTTGCAAGTAGGAGTCGTTTGTAAGTTAGATGTTTGAAAGTAGGGTCCTGCCCTATATACTCAGCAGAAATTTGGGCCTTAGGTGTTGTTGTGGCCACAACACTGTAAGCCCTCACAGGGCCCTGCTGTGAAATATTAGATCAAGAATTGTAATTACATGCCCCTGTTGAACAGGGGCAGAAAAATTGGGCCTTTGGCGGGGGTGGTGGTGCTGGTGCCACAACACTGTAAGTCCTCACTCGCTCTTGGTGGGCGCAGAAATGGGCCCTGCTGTGAAATATTAGATCAAGAATTGTAATTACATGCCCCTCTTGAACAAGGGCAGAAAAATTGGGCCTTTGGTGGTGGGGGTGGTGGTGGTGCTGGTGCCACAACACTGTAAGTCCTCACTCGCTCTTGGTGGGTGCAGAAACGGGCCCTGCTGTGAAATATTAGATCAAGAATTGTAATTACATGCCCCTCTTGAACAAGGGCAGAAAAATTGGGCCTTTGGTGGTGGGGGTGGTGCTGGTGCCACAACACTGTAAGTCCTCACTCGCTCTTGGTGGGTGCAGAAACGGGCCCTGCTGTGAAATATTAGATCAAGAATTGTAATTACATGCCCCTGTTGGACAAGGGCAGAAAAATTGGGCCTTTGGTGGTGGTGGTGGTGCTGGTGCCACAACACTGTAAGTCCTCACTCGCTCTTGGTGGGTGCAGAAATGGGCCCTGCTGTGAAATATTAGACCAAGAATTGTAATTACATGCCCCCATTAAACAAGGGCAGAAAAATTGGGCCTTTGGTGGTGATGGTGGTGCTGGTGCCACAACACTGTAAGTCCTCACTCACTCTTGGTGGGCACAGAAACGGGCCCTGCTGTGAAATATTAGATCAAGAATTGTAATTACATGCCCCTGTTGAACAAGGGCAGAAAAATTGGGCCGGTGGTGCTGGTGCCACAACACTGTAAGTCCTCACTCGCTCTTGGTGGGCACAGAAACTGGCCCTGCTGTGAAATATTAGATCAAGAATTGTAATTACATGCCCCTGTTGAACAAGGGCAGAAAAATTGGGCCTTTGGTGGTGGTGGGGGTGCTGGTGCCACAATACTGTAAGTCCTCACTCGCTCTTGGTGAGCGCAAAAAGGGCCCTGCTGTGAAATATTAGATCAAGAATTGTAATTACGTGCCCCTGTTGGACAAGGGCAGAAAAATTGGGCCTTAGGCACTGGTGCTGGTGCCACAACACTGCAACCCCTCACAGATACTCTAGTTGGAACGCAGGAACGAGCCCTGCTGCAAAGTATTGCATCAAAAATTGTAATTACATGCCCCTGTTAAACAGGGGCTGAAAAATTAGGCCTTAGGCACTAGTGCTGGTGCCACAACACTGCAACCCCTTACAGATACTCTAGTTGGAATGCAGGAACGAGCCCTGCTGCAAAGTATTGCATCAAAAATTGTAATTACATGCCCCTGTTAAACAGGTGCTGAAAAATTAGGCCTTAGGCACTGGTGCCACAACACTGCAACTCCTTACAGATACTCAAGTTGGAACGCAGGAACGAGCCCTGCTGCAAAGTATTGCATCAAAAATTGTAATTACATGCCCCTGTTAAACAGGGGCTGAAAAATTAGGCCTTAGGCACTGGTGCCACAACACTGCAACTCCTTACAGATACTCAAGTTGGAACGCAGGAACGAGCCCTGCTGCAAAGTATTGCATCAAAAATTGTAATTACATGCCCCTGTTAAACAGGGGCTGAAAAATTAGGCCTTAGGCACTGGTGGTGGTGCCCAGAACCAAAAATGTTCTTACAAGCTATCAGCGTGATCATTGAGGAGGAAGAGGATAATTACTCAGGATAGTCACTCAGCATCAGCATAGGAGGTCTTTGAAGGGATCTGAGATTTCAAAAAAAAATAATCGGTTACATCAGCATCAGGTGCTTGGTAGCTGGTGGTGATCCAAGACTGATTCATTTTTATGAAGGTCAGTCGATCGACCGAGTCGGTGGACAGACGCACCCTGTGATCGGTTACAAAGCCTCCAGCAGCACTGAATGTGCATTCCGAAAGAACGCTGGATGCAGAACAGGCCAGTAGCTCAATTGCATACTGTGCAAGCTCTGGCCAGTGATCCATCCTCAAGACCCAGTAACCCAGAGGATTTTCAGTGGGAAAGGTGTCCAAGTCAGATCTTGTCCCTAGGTATTCCTGCACCATGTAAAACTGACGCTGGCAATGGTTGCTGGAACCAATCATACCTTGGGGCTGCGGACCAAAAAATTGTCTGAACGCATTGGTCAGACGGCCACTTTCTCCACCGCTCCTTCTTTGACTGACCGAAGCCTCAGCAACACGTTGTCCAGAAACACTAGTTTGTAACCTCCCAGTCTCTAGGAACGCGTTGCACAGACCTTTCTGAAAGGCCTCCTGAAGATGTTTCATCCTCTGCTCCCTCTGCGATGGCAAGATAAGGTCCGCAACCTTACCTTTGTAACGTGGATCAAGGAGGGTTGCCAGCCAGTATTGGTCCTTCTCCTTGATACCACGAATACGAGGATCCTTACGCAGGCTTTGCAGGATCAGGGAGGTCATGCAGCGTAGGTTTGCTGAGGCATTCGGTCCTCTGGGTCACTAAGGACGACATGGTCCGCCGCCACCTCCTCCCAGCCACGTACAAGTCCATGTGTTTCTTGGGACTGATCCCTTAAAGACTGCTGCTGATGCTGAGTGCCAGGCTCCACCTCCATACTGACACAATCTTCCTCCTCCTCCTCTTCCTGTGTGATCGGCGGGCACGCAGGAACACTGTCTGGATAAAGGGGGCCTTGAGTGCTAAGGAAGTCCTCCTCTTCCTGCCTCTGTTCTGCCTCAAGTGCCCTGTCCATTATTCCAGGCAGCGTGTGCTCCAACAGGTGGACAAAGGGGACAGTGTCACTAATGCATGCACTGTCACTGCTCACCATCCTCGTGGCCTCCTCAAATGGTGGCAGGACAGTGCATGCATCCCTTATCATGGCCCACTGGCATAGGGAAAAAAAACAAGCTCCCCTGACCCTGTCCTGGTGCCATAGTCACACCGGTACTCATTGATGGCCCTCTGCTGCGTGTGCAGCCGCTGCAGCATGGCCAACGTTCCACCTGGTGGGCATGTCACAGATTAGGCGGTTCTTGGACAGGTTAAACTCATTTTGGAGGTCCGCCAGCCGAGCACTGGCATTATATGACCGATGGAAATGCACACAGACTTTCCTGGCCTGCCTCAGGACATCCTGTAAGCCAGGGTACCTGCCCAAGAACCGCTGCACCACCAAGTTAAGGATGTGAGCCAAACAGGGCACATGGGTCATTTGTCCCTGTCGGAGGGCAGAGAGGAGGTTGGTGCCATTGTCACAAACTACCATTCCTGCCTAAAGTTGGCATGGCGTCAACCACCTCTGAACCTGCCCCTGCAGAGCTGACAGAACCTTTGCCCCAGTGTGGCTCCTGTCCCCCAAGCACACCAGCTCAAGCACCGCATGGCATCTTTTGGCCTGCGTACTTGCGTAGCCCCTTGAACGCCTACGGAGCACCGCTGGTTCCGAGGACAAAGCACAGGAAGAGGCCATGGAGGAAGAAGAAGAGGAGGGGGTGGAGGAGAGAGTTGTGTCACAATCATTAGTAGTGGCATTTTGGAGGCTTGGTGGCGGAACAACCTCCAACACTACTGCACCTTGTCCTGCATCCTTCCCAGCTGCCAGCAGAGTCACCCAATGCGCCGTGAAACTTAGGTAACGTCCCTGTCCATGCCTGCTGGACCATGAGTCAGCGGTAATATGCACCTTACCGCTGACCGCCCTGTCCAGCAAGGCATGGACATTGCCTTCCACATGCCGGTAGAGAGCCGGAATCGCATTCCGTGGGAAAAAGTGGCGTTTGGGTACCTGTCACTGAGGAACCGCACATTCTGCAAACTCACGGAAGGGGGCAGAGTCTACCAAATGAAAAGGCAGCAGTTGAAGTGCTAGCAATTTTGCCAAGCTAGCATTCAACCGCTGGGCATGTGGATGGCTGGGAGCAAACTTCTTTCGGCGGTGCAACAGCTGGGGCAGGGAAATTTGTCTGGTACAATCTGAAGTACCGAAAGCAGATTGCCCACAAGTACTTGGCTGTGACACACCTAATTCTACACCTTCATTCCTCTCAGTGCAGGTCTCAGAGAGGACTGAAGGTATAGTGGGGTTGGAGATCTCAGCTAAAGAGGAGCAAGAAGAGGTCCTCTTTGCTCTTTGGTGTGGGTCTTTTAGATATGCTTGCCAACGAACTGCATGGCAGGTCAACATATGTCTGGTCAAGCATGTGGCACCCAAGCGGGAGATGTTTTGGCCACGCGAGATACGCTTGAGACATATGTTGCAAATAGCAGTGGTGCGATCTGATGCACTTAATCAAAAAAGGCCCACACCAAAGAACTTCTTGAATAATGTGCAGAGACTGCAGCGCCCTGCACATGTGGAGCTTTGGGGTGTGATGCAGTCAGTGTGCTGCCCTTAGGCTGGCCCCTGGAGGGCATCCTGCCTCGTTGGTGATGTGCCGCCTCCTCCTCCTTCTCCTCTCTCCTATCAGGCACCCACGTTGAGTCAGTGACCTCATCATCCCCTCCCTCCTCATCACTGGAGCAAACCTGGCAGTATGCTGCAACAGAGGGAACATGACTGCCAGATTGCTGTCCTTCTTGGGCACCCCCTCTGTCCGTGCTTACATTACTGCCTTCATCAAGCTCAGTATCATCATCAGAGCTTTCCAAATGCTGGGCATCCTCCTGGAGCATGTACCCAACACTGTGGTCAAAAAGTTCGAGGGACTCCTCAGGAGGACATGGTGAGGCTAGGGAAGGAGTCACTGATGACATTAAGCCGAGGGAAGAGGCCGCTGCTTTGCCAGACAAAGTACCCGGAGCATGGGTGAGAGAGGATGAGGAGGATGAAGAGGATGAGGACGGCTTGGTCATCCACTCGACCAAGTCTTCCGCATGTTGCGGCTCAACACGGCCAGCTGTTGAAAAAAAGGCCAAGCGTGTCCCACGGCCACGTGCTGATGAGAATGCACCGTCTCCACGACCAGCACTAGACACAGAGCCTGCTTGCCCTCTTTTATTGGCTTGTGACTGTCTGCCTCTCCTTCTTGGCCTTCCAGACATACTAATGGCCTGTAGCTGCACTAAGCTGATATATATATATATATATATATATATATATATATATATACTGATACTGCAGCTAGCAAAATCAACTGCTTGCCTGTAGTATGAGAACACCACCAACCTTCTACAGGTAGCTTTAGCTGAACACTGTGCAGAGCTCGCAAAAAAATAACTTGTAGGTTTTGCTGAACACTGTGAGGAGGACGCAGCACACTAACTTGTAGTTTTAGCTGAACACTGTGAGCAAGACGCACTACAATAACTTGTAGTTTTAGATGAACACTGTGCAGAGGTCTCACTACACTAACTTGTAGTTTTAGCTGAACACTGTGAGCAGAACGCACTACACTAACTTGTAGCTTTAGATGAACACTGTGCAGAGCTCGCAAAAAAATAACTTGTAGGTTTAGCTGAACACTGTGAGGAGGACGCACCACACTAACTTGTAGTTTTAGCTGAACACTGTGAGCAGGATGCACTACACTAACTTGTAGCTTTAGATGAACACTGTGCAGCGGTCTCACTACACTAACTTGTAGTTTTAGCTGAACACTGTGAGCAGGACGCACTACACTAACTTGTAGTTTTAGATGAACATTGTACAGAGGTCTCACTACACTAACTTGTAGTTTTAGCTGAACACTGTGAGCAGGACGCACTACACTAACTGGTAGCTTTAGATGAACACTGTGCAGAGCTCGCAAAAAAATAACTTGTAGGTTTAACTGAACACTGTGAGGAGGACGCACCACACTAACTTGTAGTTTTAGCTGAACACTGTGAGCAGGATGCACTACACTAACTTGTAGTTTTAGATGAACACTGTACAGAGGTCTCACTACACTAACTTGTAGTTTTAGATGAACACTGTGAGCAGGACACACTACACTAACTTGTAGCTTTAGATGAACACTGTGCAGAGCTCGCAAAAAAATAACTTGTAGGTTTAGCTGAACACTGTGAGGAGGACGCACCACACTAACTTGTAGTTATAGCTGAACACTGTGAGCAGGATGCACTACACTAATTTGTAGCTTTAGATGAACACTGTGCAGAGGTCTCACTACACTAACTTGTAGTTTTAGCTGAACACTGTGAGCAGGACGCACTACACTAACTTGTAGCTTTAGATCAACACTGTGCAGAGGTCTCACTACACTAACTTGTAGTTTTAGCTGAGCACTGTGAGCAGGATGCACTACACTAACTTGTAGCTTTAGATGAACACTGTGCAGAGGTCTAACTACACTAACTTGTAGTTTTAGCTGAACACTGTGAGCAGGATGCACTACACTAACTTGTAGTTTTAGATGAACACTGTGCAGAGCTTGCAAAAAAATAACTTGTAGGTTTAGCTGAACACTGTGAGGAGGACGCACCACACTAACTTGTAGTTTTAGCTGAACACTGTGAGCAGGACGCACTACACTAACTTGTAGCTTTAGATGAACACTGTGCAGAGGTCTCACTACACTAACTTGTAGTTTTAGCTGAACACTATGAGCAGGACACACTACATTAACTTGTAGCTTTAGATGAACACTGTGCAGAGCTTGCAAAAAA
Organism: Lithobates clamitans; assembly: GCA_037952925.1. Lineage (NCBI taxonomy): Eukaryota > Metazoa > Chordata > Amphibia > Anura > Ranidae > Lithobates > Lithobates clamitans. The sequence goes on from JBBGZY010000152.1 coordinate 1,703,384, forward strand.
ATAACTTGTAGGTTTAGCTGAACACTGTGAGGAGGACGCACCACACTAACTTGTAGTTTTAGCTGAACACTGTGAGCAGGACGCACTACACTAACTTGTAGTTTTAGATGAACACTGTGCAGAGGTCTCACTACACTAACTTGTAGTTTTAGCTGAACACTGTGAGCAGGACGCACTACACTAACTTGTAGTTTTAGATGAACACTGTGCAGAGGTCTCACTACACTAACTTGTAGTTTTAGCTGAACACTGTGAGCAGGACGCACTACACTAACTTGTAGTTTTAGATGAACACTGTGCAGAGGTCTCACTACACTAACTTGTAGTTATAGCTGAACACTGTGAGCAGGACGCACTACACTAACTTGTAGTTTTAGATGAACACTGTGCAGAGGTCTCACTACACTAACTTGTAGTTATAGCTGAACACTGTGAGCAGGACGCACTACACTAACTTGTAGTTTTAGATGAACACTGTGCAGAGGTCTCACTACGCTAACTTGTAGTTTTAGCTGAACACTGTGAGCAGGACGCACTACACTAATTTGTAGCTTTAGATGAACACTGTGCAGAGGTCTCACTACACTAACTTGTATTTTTAGCTGAACACTGTGAGCAGGACGCACCACACTAACTTGTAGCTTTAGATGAACACTGTGCAGAGCTCGCAAAAAAATAACTTGTAGGTTTAGCTGAACACTGTGAGGAGGTCGCACCACACTGACTTGTAGTTTTAGCTGAACACTGTGAGCAGGACGCACTACACTAACTTGTAGCTTTAGATGAACACTGTGCAGAGGTCTCACTACACTAACTTGTAGTTTTAGCTGAGCACTGTGAGCAGGACGCACTACACTAACTGGTAGCTTTAGATGAACACTGTGCAGAGGTCTAACTACACTAACTTGTAGTTTTAGCTGAACACTGTGAGCAGGATGCACTACAATAACTTGTAGCTTTAGATGAACACTGTGCAGAGGTCTCACTACGCTAACTTGTAGTTTTAGATGAACACTGTGCAGAGCTTGCAAAAAAATAACTTTTAGGTTTAGCTGAACACTGTGAGGAGGACGCACCACACTAACTTGTAGTTTTAGCTGAACACTGTGAGCAGGACGCACTACACTAACTTGTAGTTTTAGATGAACACTGTGCAGAGGTCTCACTACACTAACTTGTAGTTTTAGCTGAACACTGTGAGCAGGACGCACTACACTAACTTGTAGTTTTAGATGAACACTGTGCAGAGGTCTCACTACACTAACTTGTAGTTTTAGCTGAACACTGTGAGCAGGACGCACTACACTAAATTGTAGCTTTAGATGAACACTGTGCAGAGCTCGCAAAAAAATAACTTGTAGGTTTAGCTGAGCACTGTGAGGAGGACGCATCATATTAACTTGTAGTTTTAGCTGAACACTGTGAGCAGGACGCACTACACTAACTTGTAGCTTTAGATGAACACTGTGCAGAGGTCTCACTACACTAACTTGTAGTTTTAGCTGCACTGTGAGCAGGACGCACTACACTAACTTGTAGCTTTAGATGAACACTGTGCAGAGGTCTCACTACACTAACTTGTAGTTTTAGCTGAACACTGTGAGCAAGACGCACTACACTAACTTGTAGTTTTAGATGAACACTGTGCAGAGGTCTAACTACACTAACTTGTAGTTTTAGCTGAACACTGTGAGCAGGATGCACTACACTAACTTGTAGTTTTAGATGAACACTGTGCAGAGCTTGCAAAAAAATAACTTGTAGGTTTAGCTGAACACTGTGAGGAGGACGCACCACACTAACTTGTAGTTTTAGCTGAACTCTGTGAGCAGGACGCACTACACTAACTTGTAGCTTTAGATGAACACTGTGCAGAGGTCTCACTACACTAACTTGTAGTTTTAGCTGAACACTATGAGCAGGACAGACTACATTAACTTGTAGCTTTAGATGAACACTGTGCAGAGCTTGCAAAAAAATAACTTGTAGGTTTAGCTGAACACTGTGAGGAGGACGCACCACACTAACTTGTAGTTTTAGCTGAACACTGTGAGCAGGACGCACTACACTAACTTGTAGTTTTAGATGAACACTGTGCAGAGGTCTCACTACACTAACTTGTAGTTTTAGCTGAACACTGTGAGCAGGACGCACTACACTAACTTGTAGTTTTAGATGAACACTGTGCAGAGGTCTCACTACACTAACTTGTAGTTATAGCTGAACACTGTGAGCAGGACGCACTACACTAACTTGTAGTTTTAGATGAACACTGTGCAGAGGTCTCACTACACTAACTTGTAGTTTTAGCTGAACACTGTGAGCAGGACGCACTACACTAACTTGTAGTTTTAGATGAACAATGTGCAGAGGTCTCACTACACTAACTTGTAGTTTTAGCTGAACATTGTGAGCAGGACGCACTACACTAACTTGTAGCTTTAGATGAACACTGTGCAGAGCTCGCAAAAAAATAACTTGTAGGTTTAGCTGAGCACTGTGAGGAGGACGCACCACATTAACTTGTAGTTTTAGCTGAACACTGTGAGCAGGACGCACTACACTAACTTGTAGCTTTAGATGAACACTGTGCAGAGGTCTCACTACACTAACTTGTAGTTTTAGCTGCACTGTGAGCAGGACGCACTACACTAACTTGTAGTTTTAGATGAACACTGTGCAGAGGTCTCGCTACACTAACTTGTAGTTTTAGCTGATCACTGTGAGCAGGACGCACTACACTAACTGGTAGCTTTAGATGAACACTGTGCAGAGCTCGCAAAAAAATAACTTGTAGGTTTAGCTGAACACTGTGAGGAGGACGCACCACATGAACTTGTAGTTTTAGCTGAACACTGTGAGAAGGATGCACTACACTAACTTGTTGCTTTGGATAAACACTGTGCAGAGGTCTCACTACACTAACTTGTAGTTTTAGCTGCACTGTGAGCAGGACGCACTACACTAACTTGTAGTTTTAGATGAAGACTGTGCAGAGGTCTCGCTACACTAACTTGTAGTTTTAGCTGAACACTGTGAGCAGGACGCACTACTCTAACTTGTAGTTTTAGATGAACACTGTGCAGAGGTCTCACTACACTAACTTGTAGTTTTAGCTGAACACTGTGAGCAGGACGCACTACACTAACTTGTAGTTTTAGACGAACACTGTGCAGAGGTCTCACTACACTAACTTGTAGTTTTAGCTGAACACTGTGAGCAGGACGCACTACACTAACTTGTAGCTTTAGATGAACACTGTGCAGAGCTCGCAAAAAAATAACTTGTAGGTTTAGCTGAGCACTGTGAGGAGGACGCACCACATTAACTTGTAGTTTTAGCTGAACACTGTGCAGAGGTCTCACTACACTAACTTGTAGTTTTAGCTGAACACTGTGAGCAGGACGCACTACACTAACTTGTAGTTTTAGACGAACACTGTGCAGAGGTCTCACTACACTAACTTGTAGTTTTAGCTGCACTGTGAGCAGGACGCACTACACTAACTGGTAGCTTTAGATGAAACTGTGCAGAGCTCGCAAAAAAATAACTTGTAGGTTTAGCTGAACACTGTGAGGAGGACGCACCACACGAACTTGTAGTTTTAGCTGAACACTGTGAGCAGGACGCACTACACTAACTTGTAGCTTTAGATGAACACTGTGCAGAGCTCGCAAAAAAATAACTTGTAGGTTTAGCTGAACACTGTGAGGAGGACGCACCACACTAACTTGTAGTTTTAGCTGAACACTGTGAGCAGGACGCACTACACAAACTTGTAGCTTTAGATGAACACTGTGCAGAGGTCTCACTACACTAATTTATAATTTTAGCTGAACACTGTGAGCAGGACGCACTACACTAACTTGTAGCTTTAGATGAACACTGTGCAGAGGTCTCACTACGCTAACTTGTAGTTTTAGCTGAACACTGTGAGCAGGACGCACTACACTAATTTGTAGCTTTAGATGAACACTGTGCAGAGGTCTCACTACACTAACTTGTATTTTTAGCTGAACACTGTGAGCAGGACGCACCACACTAACTTGTAGCTTTAGATGAACACTGTGCAGAGCTCGCAAAAAAATAACTTGTAGGTTTAGCTGAACACTGTGAGGAGGTCGCACCACACTGACTTGTAGTTTTAGCTGAACACTGTGAGCAGGACGCACTACACTAACTTGTAGCTTTAGATGAACACTGTGCAGAGGTCTCACTACACTAACTTGTAGTTTTAGCTGAGCACTGTGAGCAGGACGCACTACACTAACTGGAAGCTTTAGATGAACACTGTGCAGAGGTCTAACTACACTAACTTGTAGTTTTAGCTGAACACTGTGAGCAGGATGCACTACAATAACTTGTAGCTTTAGATGAACACTGTGCAGAGGTCTCACTACGCTAACTTGTAGTTTTAGCTGAACACTGTGAGCAGGACACACTACACTAACTTGTAGTTTTAGATGAACACTGTGCAGAGCTTGCAAAAAAATAACTTGTAGGTTTAGCTGAGCACTGTGAGGAGGACGCATCATATTAACTTGTAGTTTTAGCTGAACACTGTGAGCAGGACGCACTACACTAACTTGTAGCTTTAGATGAACACTGTGCAGAGGTCTCACTACACTAACTTGTAGTTTTAGCTGCACTGTGAGCAGGACGCACTACACTAACTTGTAGTTTTAGATGAACACTGTGCAGAGGTCTCGCTACACTAACTTGTAGTTTTAGCTGAACACTGTGAGCAGGACGCACTACACTAACTGGTAGCTTTAGATGAACACTGTGCAGAGCTCGCAAAAAAATAACTTGTAGGTTTAGCTGAACACTGTGAGGAGGTCGCACCACACTGACTTGTAGTTTTAGCTGAACACTGTGAGCAAGACGCACTACACTAACTTGTAGCTTTAGATGAACACTGTGCAGAGGTCTCACTACACTAACTTGTAGTTTTAGCTGAGCACTGTGAGCAGGACGCACTTCACTAACTGGTAGCTTTAGATGAACACTGTGCAGAGGTCTAACTACACTAACTTGTAGTTTTAGCTGAACACTGTGAGCAGGATGCACTACAATAACTTGTAGCTTTAGATGAACACTGTGCAGAGGTCTCACTACGCTAACTTGTAGTTTTAGATGAACACTGTGCAGAGCTTGCAAAAAAATAACTTTTAGGTTTAGCTGAACACTGTGAGGAGGACGCACCACACTAACTTGTAGTTTTAGCTGAACACTGTGAGCAGGACGCACTACACTAACTTGTAGTTTTAGATGAACACTGTGCAGAGGTCTCACTACACTAACTTGTAGTTTTAGCTGAACACTGTGAGCAGGACGCACTACACTAACTTGTAGTTTTAGATGAACACTGTGCAGAGGTCTCACTACACTAACTTGTAGTTTTAGCTGAACACTGTGAGCAGGACGCACTACACTAAATTGTAGCTTTAGATGAACACTGTGCAGAGCTCGCAAAAAAATAACTTGTAGGTTTAGCTGAGCACTGTGAGGAGGACGCATCATATTAACTTGTAGTTTTAGCTGAACACTGTGAGCAGGACGCACTACACTAACTTGTAGCTTTAGATGAACACTGTGCAGAGGTCTCACTACACTAACTTGTAGTTTTAGCTGCACTGTGAGCAGGACGCACTACACTAACTTGTAGTTTTAGATGAACACTGTGCAGAGGTCTCGCTACACTAACTTGTAGTTTTAGCTGAACACTGTGAGCAGGACGCACTACACTAACTGGTAGCTTTAGATGAACACTGTGCAGAGCTCGCAAAAAAATAACTTGTAGGTTTAGCTGAACACTGTGAGGAGGACGCACCACACTAACTTGTAGTTTTAGCTGAACACTGTGAGCAGGACGCACTACACTAACTTGTAGCTTTAGATGAACACTGTGCAGAGGTCTCACTACACTAACTTGTAGTTTTAGCTGAACACTGTGAGCAGGACGCACTACACTAACTTGTAGCTTTAAATGAACACTGTGCAGAGCTCGCAAAAAAAACACTTGTAGGTTTAGCTGAACACTGTGAGGAGGACGCACCACACTAACTTGTAGTTTTAGCTGAACACTGTGAGCAGGACGCACTCTACAAACTTGTAGCTTTAGATGAACACTGTGCAGAGGTCTCACTACACTAATTTGTAGTTTTAGCTGAACACTGTGAGCAGGACGCACTACACTAACTTGTAGCTTTAGATGAACACTGTGCAGAGGTCTCACTACACTAACTTGTAGTTTTAGCTGAACACTGTGAGCAAGACGCACTACACTAACTTGTAGTTTTAGATGAACACTGTGCAGAGGTCTCACTACACTAACTTGTAGTTTTAGCTGAACACTGTGAGCAGGACGCACCACACTAACTTGTAGCTTTAGATGAACACTGTGCAGAGCTCACAAAAAAATAACTTGTAGGTTTAGCTGAACACTGTGAGGAGGTCGCACCACACTGACTTGTAGTTTTAGCTGAACACTGTGAGCAGGACGCACTACACTAACTTGTAGCTTTAGATGAACACTGTGCAGAGGTCTCACTACACTAACTTGTAGTTTTAGCTGAGCACTGTGAGCAGGACGCACTACACTAACTTATAGCTTTAGATGAACACTGTGCAGAGGTCTAACTACACTAACTTGTAGTTTTAGCTGAACACTGTGAGCAGGATGCACTACAATAACTTGTAGCTTTAGATGAACACTGTGCAGAGGTCTCACTATGCTAACTTTTAGTTTTAGCTGAACACTGTGAGCAGGACACACTACACTAACTTGTAGTTTTAGATGAACACTGTGCAGAGCTTGCCAAAAAATAACTTGTAGGTTTAGCTGAACACTGTGAGGAGGATGCACCACACTAACTTGTAGTTTTAGCTGAACACTGTGAGCAGGACGCACTACACTAACTTGTAGCTTTAGATGAACACTGTGCAGAGGTCTCACTACACTAACCTGTAGTTTTAGCTGAACACTGTGAGCAGGACACACTACACTAACTGTAAATAGTCTAGCTGCCTGACTGTGGTACTAATAGGATCAAAAGAACACCAGCAATTTTCTTCAGGTAGCTGTAAATACTGTAACAAGACAAGCCTGCCTGTCAGTAGGAAATTAACAGGAACGGATCTAGCTAAACTGATTACAGTGTATATATATATATAAATAAATATATATATATATATATATATGCAACACCTGGGATGCATATATATATACACAATACACTGTAAGTGCAGCTAACTCACTGATTGTCCTGCCTAATCTAGCTAACTCAAATGAAATGACACTGTCTCTCTGTCTATCTATGTATCTCAACGCCAGAACACACACTACACAGGGCCGCCGTGCAGTCAGCCTCATATAGTGTGGGGCGTGTACTAAACCCCCTGAGCCATAATTGGCCAAAGCCACCCTGGCTTTGGCCAATTACAGCTCTCTCTACCGACGACGCTGTGATTGGCCAAACATGCGGGTCATAGTGCATGCTTGGCCAATCGCAGTAATTATGGGCAGTGACGCGCCACACGCGGAATTCGGCGAACGACCGAACAGCCGATGTTCGAGTCGAACTTGGGTTCGACTCGAACACGAGTTCGACTCGAACACGAAGCTCATCCCTTAAGAAGAGCATGGAGATGAAAGCGTATATTTACTAGAGCAACTTTTCCATATTGAAAGTGTAAATAACATTGTGTTTAAACTGAATTTACGTAACTGAGAGATGAATTTGTCGGAGGATGGCCATAGCATGTAGCATGGGTGTGCGGGTACTTTAATGCCCATTTCTATTCCAGACCATCTATTAGGGGCATATCTAGACATCCAAGAGGGTATGGCTCGGAGATGTGAAGCATAGTAATACTTAATTATGTCGGGTGCTCCCAAACCCCCAACAGCTCGGATTGCAAAAAGTACCGAGCTAGCTATCCTATGAGATTTATGATTCCATATAAAGTTTAGGAAATTTTGTTGGATTAGCTTTAATTGGGACATTGGAATCTTAACTGGAAGGGTCTCAAAGAGATAGAGGAGCTTAGGGAGCACCGACATTTTGAGGACATTTATCCTTCCAAGAATGGATAAGGGAAGCTTTGTCCATGTCTTAATAATTTGTTAATCTCTATAAACATAGGGGGAAAATTGGGCTGAAAACAAGTGGAATATGAGGTCAGGTGAACACCTAGGTACCTTAATGAGTGAGGGCACCATCGATACTTAAAATTGTCCTGTAAAGTCGAGAGCATATCTGTTAAAAGGCTTAATAGGGAGGGCTTCAGTTTTGGTCGGATTTATTTTAAAACTTGAAATATATCCAAATTGATTTAGGGTTGCATGGAGAGAAGGAAGTGATATATTAGGATGGGTCAATGTTAATAGGATATCATCAGCGAATAAGGACAACTTGTATTCCCGATGTCTCAGCGCCACTCCCCCTATGTCTGGATGGGAGCAAAAAGTTTTGGCCAGAGGTTCCAGACTTAGAATAAAAAGCAAAGGGGACAAGGGGCACCCCTGTTGTGTACTGTTACTTAGGGAGAATGGCAGAGAGACATGGGAAGACAGTTGTACCTGGAAAGTGGGCATGGAGTAAAGAGCTTTCAAGGCATGTATGAAGGGGCCTGAAAATCCATATCTAGCCAAAATAGCGAACATAAATGACCAGTTTAGGCGGTCAAAAGCCTTCTAGGCATCTAAACTAAGGACTACCGCAGGTTTCTTAGTTTTAGTCAATAAGATCGATAGTTCTTCTAGTGTTATCTCCTGTGTGTCTAGTGGGAACAAAACCAATATGGTCCTTATGTATGAGTGAGGGGAGAAGTAGGGATAGTCTGTTAGCTAAGATTTTAGTGAAAATTTTATAATCAGAGTTCAGGAGAGCAATGGGGCGATAATTGTCTGGTAATGATAAGTCCTTATCCGGTTTCGGGATAACTGTAATAAAGGCGTGGAGGAATTGGGAGTGTGGGACAACCCCTGACATCAGAGAGGTAAACAGGCTTAACATATGGGGCATTAGAACCGATAGGAAGCTTTTAAAGTATGAGTAAGGAAGTCCGTCAGGCCCAGGAGATCTGTGGGTTGGAAGTTGGTTTATAACCGCAGTAACCTCTGCAGCAGATATGGGTGCATTGAGTCCCAAGCGTTCCTCAAGGGAGAGTGTAGGGAGATTTAGAGATGCAATTAAGGTATCAAATTTTTCTTGAGTGAATTCGGAATTTTGGTCTGTGGCCAAGCAGTTATAGAGTTTTTGGTAATAATCACCAAAGACCTTGGACATGTGTTGGGGCAATAGGTGGGTTTACCGTTGGGTTGTAATATTAAATCAGGGATTGAGGCGGCAGGTCTTGGCTTTAATTTATTTGACCAACATTCTGTGGGGCTTATTAGCAAATTTGTAAAATTTTTGCTTGGACCAAAGCAAAAAAAGGGATCCAGGATAGGACCAAAAAGGGTCTCTAGCAAAAACAAAAAAAGGAAAAATATATACCAATTAGGTATTAGGCCTGAGGAACGTGAGAGCCTCAGGAAATCACGGTCTCGATTGAAGACCATGTTAGGGGGTGGGCATGTCAGCCTACAAAATCAGTCGTGTAGACCTCCGCCCGATCCGAACAGCTTATAAAAAGTAAGAGGGAAAAATCAGGGAACCACCAACATGGAGGTTTTGTGTGGGAATGTAACAAACAGGCATATGTGCAAGGCACTTCAGGTGTGGAAGTTTGACTCTGAGCCCAGAGTCTCAGAACACATAAGTCAAAGATAGGACCTATGTGTAAAGAGGGAATAAAAGGATATGACATAGATCACTTTCAGGTAGGGCCTTTGAATGGTGCAGCTCTTTGAGGAGTAGCTGGTGTCTTCCTTGACCTCTGGCGCACCGGGGTCCAGATTTTCCCAGGCGTGGACATCTGTCGAGATGGCGGAATTTGTGTCTGCAGGTCTTCATCTGGTGTGGGAGGGAGACCTAGGTTTTTGATAAAAGTCTCACATTCTTACAGGTCTCGCATGGAGTGTTGTGAACCGTCTTTAATGACCGACAGTCGGAACGGGAAACCCCAACAATAAGGGACTTGGTTTTGCTGCAAGTGAAAGGTGACTGGGCGTTAGGCGCGGCATTTAGCCAGGGTGATGGGCGATAAGTCATTAAAAATTTGAGGTTTTGTGTCTTTAAATTCAACCCTTGATCTGTTTCAAGTAGCAATGGTCAAGGCCTCCTTGCTCTCATAAAAATGGAAACAAGCGATGATGTCCGAGGGATTAGCACCTGGAGGAGGTTTGGGAGCCAGTGATCTATGTGCTCTATCAAGGCGCCATTCAATGTCAGGAATGTGAGGTACCAAGATGACAAAGATAGCAAGGAGGTAGGGTCAAATTTCTTTATCTGGTATGGATTCAGGTTCTGGCGGCATTCTCTATTTTCAAGGTCCTCCTGATGCATATGTAGTTGTGAGGCTGTATTTTTCAGGCCTGCATTTTCTTCCTCTAGGACATGGATATAGTGAACCATGTCGTCGAATTTAGTTTCCAAATGATCTGTACGTTCACCTAGCTGATCTATTTCACCCCTAAGCTCGTGAGCAAGCTTATTTACTTCTCTGGTGATGTTATGGGTGATGCTGTGGAGCAGAGTCTGCAGCTTGGTATCTAAAACATCCACTGTCATGGGTAGTGACATTGCGGGGGGATCAGGTGGGTGAGGGCGCTGTGGAGGGTCTTCAGTAAACAGAGAGGGGTCGACCAAGGGGAAATTGTCCGTTTGATTCATGGCTGCCTCCAGAGTACTTGAGGCCAGGGAGTGAGGCCTCCAGAGGTATTTCTCCATTGAGTGGGCTTGCCGGAGCGTGGCCTGCGAAGCTTGTTTAGAGTATATGGTTCATTGGTCTCCAATTTTACCCATACACCATTCGGAGAACAGCTGTGGGGTTCCCTGGAAGGTTGGCATGTCTCCCGAAGCTTGAAAGACTAGAGTTGCGGAGCGGGAGATTCAGATATGCGGGCGGAGGCCAGAGATTAAATCTCAGATGTCTTCCATTTTTGCAGGTTGCATGTGCGCCTTACAGTTGTCTGTTGTGAGGGTAATTATTCAAGTAGCTGTTGAAGGGCATAGTATTCCCAGTGGTGGACACTGTTGAGGGAGTGTAAAAATGAGCTGTAATGGATTGGGACAGAAGCAGCCGGGTGTATCTGGAGTCCCAAGATGGCCGCCGACCTCCGTGTGTAGGCTGAAGCCGCGGACTTTCCTATAGGCCGGCCGGACGTGCAAGCTCCGCTTCATTTGGGCCTAAGGAATCCTCACTGATCACAGCTAATGGGGGCAGTGGGTAGATGCTGTCAGGGGTATTAGCTGTGGGAGAGGAGATACAGATAGTCCGCTACTCACTGTGCCCATGGGAGGAGGATGTGGCTGAATCAGTAGGCCACAGGCCGCAGATTGACGCCAAGCCGCGGTATATCGGGGCTCACGACCAGGAATCCACAGGCCGCTCGTCCCCACTGTAGGCCTGTCCGATGAGGTGTGCTACTGGTAAGCTGAGATGGGATGCTCGCTCAACCTTCGAATCTCGATGTGTAGGAGTGAGGGTGCCGGAAGGCCTCAAGATGGCGGCGGGCCTCGAGCCCAGTGACCAGGGAACCGAGCCGGGGGACACATAGCCGGGCAGAGTCCGCAATAAAAAAAGGTAGCTGATGCCCTGAGAAGTATGCTGGAGGTTTAGAAGATCTCCGGGGTGAGAGAGAGGGAGGATGGCAATTCATTTTTGCTGGCTGTGCAGAGCTCAGCACAAGCACGTCTTCCTTGCTTTGTGTCCGGACACGCCCTACTTTGAATAATTTTGTCATTGATGCACTGCATTTCATTTTACAATATAACTATTTCTTTTTCAATGGTTCCCTCTCCCTCCAGGTGCAGGGCATAGCAATGGGGACTTGTTGTGCCCCATCTTATGCTAATCTGTACCTGGGGGAGTGGGAACGTATGAATAATGTATCAGAGAGGTTGTCTGCATTCCATGATTGCATATTGCTCTGGTATAGGTACATAGACAACATTTTTCTAGTCTGAAGTGGCCCTTCTGAGTTACTCCATTCCTTTTTTCAGTCCATCAATGACAGTAGTTTCAACTTACATTTTACTATGAATTATGACAGTGATTCCATCACTTTCCTTGATGTTGAGATACATAAGGAGGATGTTGATGGCCTACTGACAAACAGCCTTTTTCTCAAGCCCATAGTGGGCAATTGCATTCTACATGCTGATAGCTTCCATCCTAGACCTCTCATTACCTCAATACCTCATAGTCAGTATTTGAGGATCAGGCGTAATTGTACGAATGACATTTTGTTCAAAAAGGAGGCAGATGCCTTAAAAACTAGACTTTTGGCATGAGTATACTCCCACTTGTTTAAAAAAGGCTTTTAAACGAGCCTGCATCAATTCACATCACGATCTTCTATTTAACAAAAAACTATTTATCAAGACACCGGTCCAATTAGGATCATTACACAGTTTTCGAACCAACATAAAGAAATTAGAAGGATCATGAAAAAGTATTGGCACTTGCTCACCACGGACCCTGTTGCGGGTGCTTTTGTCACCACTACCCCAGCTTTTACCTTCAGGAAAGCTCGCTCTTTCAAGGACAACTTGGTGTCCAGTGAATTTAAAGGCTCTTCAGGCAAAGATCCCTATAAAAGATGGGGTACATTTTCATGTGGTGGCTGTAAGTATTGCAGGTATATGCATACCAAACCCCATACCCTTTTGCCTAAGGGCGAAAGGTACCATCCAAAACACAATGCCAACTGTAAAACAGAAGGCATAGTTTATTTGCTTCTCTGTGACTGTTCATGTTTTTATGTGGGTAAACCAAGATGGAGTTCTGGCAATGGGCCTACAGACACATCCATGCAATGGAAACCTGCGACCCAGATCTCCCCTTGGGGCGACATGTCACGACAGTGCATGGGGGCCGCTTTCCCAGGATCTCTTTTCTAATCCTGGACCGAGTGCATCCTTGGATCTGTGGCGGGGACTGAAATAAGACTCTGCTCCAGCACAAAAGAGGTGGATATTCCGTCTCAATGCCACCTCCCCCCCCAGGCTATAACGATTCTGTTTCATTTAGACCCTTTTTGGGGGGTTTCAAATCAGGGGTTTCAGAAATGAACATCTCATATACTTGTCAGCCCCTGTGATAATTATTATTTTGGTCAACAACATATTCTGCCTGGACCTGTACAAAAATCTTTTGTATGCTCTTGTCAGTATTCATCTGTTTTATATGTAAACCTCAGGGTTTTCTCTTTTTCCCCTCTATGCTATGCATGTTATCTTGCTATTATCTTCCAAATGTCACTGCTTAATTAATTGGCTATTTGTTTTCTGGATATTTGGTATATTGCCATATGATAATTCCTTTTTGTAAATTTACCTTTTTTGTACATATATCTGACACAACATATGTTTCAGTTCATGCTGTTTTGCTTTGTCTGCTTCCCTGTTCTTTTCCTTTTCTCTCTTGTACTTTTTATAGCTGCTCCTGAGCTTTATGCTCTGCCCACTGGATGGGGCAGTTCGGCCTAGCTTTCAATAGTACCCATTCAGCGCACAAAGGCCTTCGGATGCAAACATCATCACGCCGGCCTTTGTATCTGGTTGCCATGATTCCCATCCCCGTCACGCTACCGTCCATCTGCACTGGTGGGCAGATGGCGTGGGTCTCCATTGCCCCGCCCAGCGGACGATGTCCGTGGACCCGCCGCCTCGAGGTCTTGGCATTACATGCCGGGGCTGTTGTGCTTGGGCACTTAACATCACGCAGTGGTTTTGTGTGCCACCCGTCCGGGGGGAGCCATTGGGAACCACTGGGGGCCTCCCTCGGCCTACCTGTTTGGCAACACCCATTGCGATGCTTGCCCCTTTTTTTAGTTTGGTGACTTTTGAGGGGGTTCGATATTTCCTCACCCACCTCCATTCACTTCCTCAATCCCATTTTTCTGAACCCATCCCTCTTTTCAGTGGGTATAAAAAGTCAGCTCATATGCTGCTCATTCATGCTGCGATGTTGAGGGTGAGGACACTGGCCTGACACTGATGACCATTTTTTCACCAAAATACCTATTTTTAGCGATTATGCTCTGTATACTAACATCTATCTTGATATCTGTTTACATACCAATTCAATGCTTTCTTTTTCATACTATCATAGGTTTATGCCCTTATTCTAAGATCTCCTAATTTGGGTGATTATTTCGCTTTTGGGTTTTTTTTCCCACTGGCCATCTACAAGTAAGCATGTACAGTTTAATATATTACATGTATAATCTTTGAAAGGTACATATTTTTATTTCCTCCTTTCCTTTTTGTATATTTTTTGTAGATCAACATACCAGTCATTACGTCTTTCCTCCTTGGTTATGGGCTCCCCCTTTGTAGGGTGTCTTTCCCCCTTCCCTGCCTCTTCCTGCCCTCCGTCTAACTTGAATATCTCAAGTTCAGTCCATCATTTTCTTTAAAGTGAGGTAGGTCTGGATGTCATCAAATTTTTGAATATTCTATGTCCCTCTTTCTTACTATGCCCTCTCTGTCAGTGTTGGGTTTGTCCCTCACTCTATGTTTTTGTGATTAATAGGGTTGGGCTATCCACATCTCTGCTACGAATGTTCTGGCACTGGGCTTGATCCCTCTTCTCCCATTGTGGCTCCCCCCTTTCGATCTCCATTATTGCCTGCCCGTTCCTGCCTTTATCCTTTTTTGGGGGCACCGTGGAGTTCATCGCAGCCATTTCCTCTTCTATGTTTAGCTTTTTGCCCCATGTCTTTGCCCTCAAAATATCTGTTTCCAAATAACTGGTTAGTAGATATTTTTTGTTTAAATCTAATCTAAATGATTAGGTGCCTGCCTGTGGGTTAAGGAATTGCCTGCTTTTTCTAACAGCTATATGCATATATCTCATACTTACAGTGTATTTTTTTAATCGTAGATATCATAAAACCGTTTAACCACTTTCTCCTGATGAAGAGGACTGACGTACAATCTTAAAACGCGTAGAGTTTCACTCTGTACATTTGCACAAGAGTGATGTAAACTAAGTGGCTTTTTATGTTTTCATGTGGTTATACTATATTGAATTTGTCTATTTGTGATACAAACTCCCGCTGTAGCCATGCTTTTTAAATTTTGTATTAGTAAACTTATATAAATTTCCATTTTCTTGTGTGCATACACATTTTTGGAGTCATCACCTTTTAAAGTCCTGCCAAAGGGTTTTCTTGCCATTTGTATGTCCATTGGTACCTTGACCAATACCTCTGAGCTGTCCCACAGTGCTCTAGAGTGCTTCTCATACACCACATCAGTAGGAAGCAACTCAGAGCATCATGAGACAAAATTCAACATGGGTTTACACACTTTCCTATTACAGTTACCCACACTGTTATTTCCTGTCAGAGTGTCTCCAGGTACCTCAAACTGCACCTCTTTGCAAGTGATGGAAAGAATTCCCACTACTGCCGTGTCTGTTCTGGGCCCTTCCTTCACATGAGGTCTAGCCGGTGAGATAGTACACGAGCCATGTAGTAACCACTGCTCAGCCACACCTCAGGCTACACCAGCAGGAAAGCACCTCACCACACCAACATATGGAGAGACTTTCATTATGTCTGTATTTTCTATATCCTCTAGTAGTTCCCCTGAGCACCTTCTACGCACAACTGCCGCTGGAAGCACTCTTGCAGAGAACTATGAGACCACTTTCCACAAAAGTAACTAACATTGCAGTAACCAATACCAATTTTTGTCAACATTGCTTAACATCACCTGTACCACCTGTCTTCACTGACTGGTATGACGCAGTACCAGGCTGCCCATTAGGGATGAGCTTCGAGTTGTTTGACTCGAACATCGGCTGTTCGCCAGTTCGCTGAACAGCGAACAATTCGGGGTGTTCGCGGCAAATTCGAAAGCCGCGGAACACCCTTTAAAAGTCTATGGGAGAAATCAAAAGTGCTAATTTTAAAGGCTTATATGCAAGTTATTTTCATAAAAAGTGTTTGGGGACCTGGGTCCTGCCCCAGGGGATATGGATCAATGCAAAAAAAAGTTTTAAAAACGTCCGTTTTTTCGGGAGCAGTGATTTTATTAATGCTTAAAGTGAAACAATAAAAGTGTAATATTACTTTAAATTTCGTACCTGGGGGTGTCTATAGTATGCCTGTAAAGGGGCGCATGTTTACTGTGTTTAGAACAGTCTGACAGCAAAATGACATTTCAAGGGTGTAGCTAGCAGCGGACATGTGAGCAGCTCTTCACTGGAGCTCTGGCCGGGACGTAACATATTGCCTATATCCTGAGTGTTAGAGACATGGATCCTTTACCATATCAGCACCCCCTTACTCACCGGACCTTACAGATCATCAGGGTATGGTTAAATACGGGCCGGCATCCATGGAACCGGCTGCGGAGCATTTATCCCACTATGCCTGGGGAGTCCAAGATGGCGCGCACGAGGCAGCAGACCAGGGCCCCAGCAAAACACAGCGGAGCGGAGCTAACAGATCATCCCCACACTCTGGGAAGGTAAGCCCGCTGCCCCACAGATCTCCGGGTAGGAAAAGATACTTATCCCTGGACAGACTCCCCTGTGCTGATGCAAGAGATACGGAGTCAGGAGACTTTATGGAGAATTAAGGAAGCTATTTACACCTGCCAAACTACTTTGACTGAACATATTGATGGGATGAGGGCAGAAATGTCCTTTCTGAAGCAGGATGTGCAGACCATTAGAGAGAGGGCCTCAGAAGCTGAGCAAAGAATTAGTGACATGGAGGATGTGGTGCGTCCTATGGAAGATAAGGTACAACATCTACATAGAGAAATCAATGCCCACACAGATAAGCTGGGAGACATGGAAGACAGACAAAGGACGAACAATATCCAATTTGTAGGTTTCCCTGAAAAAGCTGAGGGAACGCAGCCGGAAGATTTTTTAGAGCTTTGGCTTAAAGATAATATGGCTGACACTACTTTCTCCTGCTTATTCGCCATATAAAGGGCACACAGTATTCCTTCTAAAACTCCTCCTCCTGGAGCACATCCGCGCCCTATGATTGCATGCATCTTACACTTCAGGGATACTTCAAGCATACTTAGAGCAGCTTGCACTGGAGGTGAATTGCAAAACAATTGGAATCGCATTTCCATCTATCCCGACTTTTCTGCAGCCACGCAGAAACAAAGAGCTAGCTTCATTCATGTTAAAAAAAGACTCAGAGACTTTCAACTTACTTACAGTATGCTGCACCCCGCGAAACTAAGAGTGATGGGTGGAGGAAAGGTGTCGTTCTTTAATAATCCTACAGAGGCCTCAAGATGGCTGTATACCAGAGGGCGTCGCAGCCCAGACGAACACCGTTAACTGAATAAGGGAATAATTGCTGAGTACACATGTTTGTTACGCGGCACCCTATACCAGCGTGTAGAGGTGATCATGCTCATGATATCTTCTGATTAGGGATGATCCTCGAGTTCGATACAAACTCATGTTAGACTCGAACATCGGCTGTTCGCAAGTTCGCCGAACAGCGAACAATTTGGGGTGTTCGCGGCAAATTTGAATTCCGCGGAACACCCTTTAAAAGTCTATGGGAGAAATCAAAAGTGCTAATTTTAAAGGCTTATATGCAAGTTATTGTCATAAAAAGTGTTTGGGGACCTGGGTCCTGCCCCAGGGGACATGGATGAATGCAAAAAAAAGTTTTAAAAACTGACGTTTTTTCGGGAGCAGTGATTTTAATAATGCTTAAAGTGAAACAATAAAAGTGTAATATCCCTTTAAATTTCGTAGCTGGGGAGTGTCTATAGTATGCCTGTAAAGGGGCACATGTTTCCCATGTTTAGAACAGTCTGACAGCAAAATTACATTTAAAATGAAAAAAAGTCATTTAAAACTACTCGCGGCTATTGCATTGCCGGTCTGACAATACACATAGAAGTTCATTGATAAAAACGGCATAGGAATTCACCACAGGGGAATCCCGAACCAAAATTTTAAAAAAAAATTACGTGGGGGGTCCCCCTAAATTCCATACCAGGCCCCTCAGATCTGGTATGGATATTAAGGAGAACCCCGGCCAAAATTTAAAAAAAAAATGACGTGGGGGTTCCCCCTAAATTCCATACCAGGCCCTTGAGGTCTGGTATGGATATTAAGGGGAACCCCGGCCAAAATTTAAAAAAGAATGAAGTGGGGGTCCCCCTAAATTCCATACCAGACCCTTCAGGTCTGGTATGGATATTAAGGGGAACCCCGTGCCAAAATAAAAAAAAAGGCGTGGGGCCCCCCAAAAATCCATAAATGCAAGCAGGCAAAGAGGGTGTTTCACCGCTCAGGTGGACACAGACCCAGGTGTAAGATAGATGTAAGATTTCCAGAGTAGAAGAGCTCCACAGTTGAGCTATGAGTAAGCACTCAGCCCTGAGTGCGAAGCGCGTCAGATAATCCTGTACCTTCTGCATGATGGTCTTGTAATTTTGATGATCCCATCTTTCTAATAAAAGTCAAGTTTTCCACCACATCGGGTGTGCGGCATCCAGATCTTCTCATTTCAAGCCTGCCCCAAAAATCCATACCAGACCCTTGTCCGAGCACGCAACCTGGCAGGCCGCAGGAAAAGAGGGGGGAAGAGAGCGCCCCCCTCCTGAACCGTACCAGGCCACATGCCCTCAACATTGGGAGGGTGCTTTGGGGTAGCCCCCCAAAACACCTTGTCCCCATGTTGATGAGGACAAGGGCCTCATCCCCACAACCCTGGCCGGGGGTTGTGGGGGTCTGCGGGCAGGGGCTTATCAGAATCTGGAAGCCCCCTTTAACAAGGGGACCCCCAGATCCCGGCCCTCCCCCCTGTGTGAAATGGTAAGAGGGTACAAAAGTACCCCTACCATTTCACTAAAAAACTGACAAAAATGTAAAAAATGACAAGAGACAGTTTTTGACAATTCCTTTATTTTAATGCTTCTTCTTTCTTCTATCTTCTATCTTCCTTCATCTTCTTCTTCTTCTGGTTCTTCTGGTTCTTCCTCCGAGGCGTCTTTTCCCCTTCTTCTCCTCGGGCCGCTCCGCATCCATGGCATGGAGGGAGGCTCCCGCTCTTCTCTTCATCTTCTTCTCTTCTTCATCTTCTTCTCCGGGCCACTCTGCATCCATGGCATGGAGGGAGGCTCCTGCTGTGTGACGCTTCTCCTCTTCTGACGGTTCTTAAATAATGGGGGGGTGGGGCCGCCCAGTGACCCCACCCCCTCTGACGCACGGGACATGAAGGGACTTCTCTGTGGCATTCCCCGTGATGTCACAGGAAAGTCCCGTCAAGTCACCGTGCGTCAAAGGGGGGCGGGGTCACCGGATTGCTCGCCCCCCGTTATTTAAGAACTGCCAGAAGAGGAGACGCGTCACACAGCGGGAGCCTCCCTCCCTGCCACCATGGATGCGGAGCGGCCTGGAGAAGAAGATGAAGAAGATAAGAAGATGAAGAAGAGAAGAAAAAAAGAAGATGAAGAAGAGAAGAAGATGAAGAGAAGAGCAGGAGCCTCCCTCCATGCCATGGATGCGGAGCGGCCCGAGGAGAAGAAAGGAA
Source organism: Lithobates clamitans (assembly GCA_037952925.1). Lineage (NCBI taxonomy): Eukaryota > Metazoa > Chordata > Amphibia > Anura > Ranidae > Lithobates > Lithobates clamitans. Next base: position 1,723,032 of record JBBGZY010000152.1, read on the forward strand.
GAAGACGCCGCGGAGGAGATGCTGGACGAGAACACCGGAGGAAGAACCAGGAGAACCAGAAGAAGAAGAAGATGAAGGAAGATAGAAGAAAGAAGAAGCATTTAAATAAAGGAATTGTCAAAAACTGTCTCTTGCCATTTTTAACATTTTTGACAGTTTTTAGTGAAATAGTAGGGGTACTTTTGTACCCCCTTACCATTTCACACGGGGGGTCGGGATCTGGGGTCCCCTTGTTAAAGGGGGCTTCCAGATTCCGATAAGCCCCCCGCCCGCAGACCCCCACAACCACCGGCCAGGGTTGTGGGGATGAGGCCCTTGTCCTCATCAAAATGGGGACAAGGTGTTTTGGGAGGCTACCACAAAGCACCCTCCCAATGTTGAGGGCATGTGGCCTGGTATGGTTCAGAAGGGGGGGCGCTTTCTCGTCCCCCCCTCTTTTCCTGTGGCCTGCCAGGTTGCGTGCTCGGATAAGGGTCTGGTATGGATTTTTGGGGGGACCCCACGCCTTTTTTTTTTAAATTTAGGCGTGGGGTTCCCCTTAAAATCCATACCAGACTAGGTCTGGTATGGAATTTAGGGGGACCCCCCACATCATCTTTTTTTAAATTTTGGCCGGGTTCCCCTTAATATCCATACCAGACCTGAAGGGCCTGGTATGGAATTTAGGGGGACCCCCACATCATTTTTTTTTTAAATTTTGGTGCGGGGTTCCCCTGTGGGGAATTCCCATGCTTTTTTTATCAATGAACCTCTATGTGTATTGTCGGACTTTTTTTCCTTTGAAATATCATTTTGCTGTCAGACTGTTCTAAACACAGGAAACATGAGCCCCTTTACAGGCATACTATAGACACCCCCAGGTATGAAATTTAAAGGGATATTACACTTTTATTGTTTCACTTTAAGCATTATTAAAATCACTGCTCCCGAAAAAACGGCCGTTTTTAAAACTTTTTTTTTTGCATTGATCCATGTCCCCTGGGGCAGGACCCAGGTCCCCAAACACTTTTTATGACAATAACTTGCATGTAAGCCTTTAAAATTAGCACTTTTGATTATTCATGTCCTTGTCCCACAGACTTTAACGGTGTTCGCACAAACTTTTTTCCTGTTCGCATGTTCTGGTGCGAACCGAACAGGGGGGTGTTCGGCTCATCCCTACTTCTGATACTTCAATGCTATGGCGTAAAGTTCCGCCTAGATCGACATACAGTATATATCACCACTTACCTGAACTGTTCCTGATATAGGAGAGAGAGGGAGGAGATAGGGACTACTGGAGATTCAGTTTTTTTTCTTTAAGAGGGAATACTTTTTGTTCCCCCATTGGGCTGTTATTTTTTAATTTTTTTATTATTTTTTATCATTTTTTTCTCTCATATCTCCTTTCCTCAGGTATTTTCCCTATCCTCTATAGGAAGATAACTCCTGGCTGAACTATATCAGGATTTTGAGTTGGTCGATATTACACCTTCATATGTTATATCATATATGTATATGTGGTGTTTCTGTTCTTCTTAGAGAACTGTGACCCCCCCGAGGTCACTTTAATTTTTCTACCTTTTGGTTATGGGAGTCAGGCACACAACAAGTTGGGGGTGTGTGCAGGATGGGGGGGATGGGGTTCATGTTACTGTTCAATGTTGGTTTGTGCTGTGTGCTGCTGGTGTGTTTTGTTCTCTCCCCACAGGAGATATGTCCATTCAGAATGTGACTTGCAAACAAATATTCCCGGGTACCTTACATTTATCTTTTCTACATGTAAATGGAGGGTAAGATAACGCTGTTGTCATGGAATGTGCGTGGTATGAAGTCCAAGATTAAGAGATCTCTGATCTTTGACTTCAAGAAATGATACACACCTCATATCATACTATTGCAAGAAATGCACTAGCAGGGATCTAAGGTCATGGCATTGAAAAAAGCTAATGTAATGAGAGTACTTCATGCCGAATACTCAACATACTCTAGGGGGTGTAGCTATTCTAGTCACCAAAAAAGCCGCAGCGCACATATTACAGGTCAAACTAGATTCGAATGGCAGATATGCTAACTTAGTGTGTCGAATGTATAATGTGTCTTTAACGCTGGTATGTGTCTATATTCCGCCCCCATTCTCCTTCCCAATATTAGATAATATTATTAAGGAGGCTATCCTGATTGCTCAGGGCCCATTACTACTTTTAGGAGATTTTAATTCAGTGTCGGATGGAGTACTAGATAGACATGGGACCGTTTCTGAGTCCCGCCATAATTTATCCTCATGGTTGGAGAGTTATGCACTCACTGACGTATGGAGACAGAGGAACCCTGGTGTTAGGGAGTAGGGATGAGCTTCGAGTTCGAGTCGAACTCATGTTCGACTCGAACATTGGCTGTTCGCAAGTTCGCCGAACAGCGAACAATTTGGGGTGTTCGCGGCAAATTCGAATGCCGCGGAACACCCTTTAAAAGTCTATGGGAGAAATCAAAAGTGCTAATTTTAAAGGCTAATATGCAAGTTATTGTCATAAAAAGTGTTTGGGGACCTGGGTCCTGCCCCAGGGGACATGGATCAATGCAAAAAAAAGTTTTTAAAAACGGTCGTTTTTTCAGGAGCAGTGATTTTAATAATGCTTAAAGTCAAACAATAAAAGTGTAATATCCCTTTAAATTTCGTACCTGGGGGGTGTCTATAGTATGCCTGTAAAGGGGCGCATGTTTCCTGTGTTTAGAACAGTCTGACAGCAAAATGACATTTTGAAGGAAAAAACTCATTTAAAACTACCCGCGGCTATTGCATTGCCGACAATACACATAGAAGTTCATTGATAAAAACGGCATGGGAATTCCCTAAAGGGGAACACCGAACCAAAATTTAAAAAAAAAAAATTGACGTGGGAGTCCTCCTAAATTCCATACCAGGCCCTTCAGGTCTGGTATGGATATTAAGGGGAACCCCAGCCAAAATTTAAAAAAAAAAATGATGTGGGGTTCCCCCTAAATTCCATACCAGACCCTTCAGGTCTGGTATGGATTTTAAGGGGAACCCCGTGCCAAAAAAAAACGGTGTGGGGTCCCCCCAAAAATCCATACCAGACCCTTATCCGAGCACGCAACCTGGCAGGACGCAGGAAAAGAGGGGGGGATGAGAGTGCGCCCCCCCCTCCTGAACCGTACCAGGCCACATGCCCTCAACATTGGGAGGGTGCTTTGGGGTAGCCCCCCAAAACACCTTGTCCCCATGTTGTCAAAAATGTTAAAAATGACAAGAGACAGTTTTTGACAATTCCTTTATTTAAATGCTTCTTCTTCCTTCTATCTTCTTTCTTCTATCTCCTATCTAATATCTTCCTTCGGTTTCTTCCTCCATCTTCTTCTTCTTCTGGTTCTTCTAGTTCTTCCTCCGGTGCTCTTATCTGATCCTTCCTACTGGAGGGGGTTTACTTTTGCAACAGCCAATGCACCTGTGACTACTGGCTCTGCAGTCTCTCCATTGGTCACAGCAGAAATAGTGTCCACCTCACTATTATAAAACATAGCCTTGTAGGGCATAGTTACTTCATTAAATATTGCAAGTACTTCCCTGTGCCACCCCTCCCAGTCTATCTTGTCTGTGCTTTAGTCATCAGCACTCCGAGGAGACACCGGTGAACTGAGTGGCTTGGCAGCAGACATCCTGCATCAGTCACTGTCAACCACATCAGATTGCGATAATTCATGCTCCATCATTTAAGCTGTTCTTTCATTTTGTTCCACCTTAGCAGTATCAGAGGTGTCCTGGACCACCGCCGGCTCCAACACAAGGAGCCCTCGTGAGATTTCCAGGGACAACTCTGCGGCACTGCCTGTGTTTACCGTGGGAGCCATCAAACCATCAATATTGTCAATAATATACCTGTCAACATCATCATTATCTACATTCCTGCCTTGTATAGGCTGCGTTAGTACATTACTTTTCACCGCATGTGAAACACACTTGTCAGTCGGGGCGGTGACACAGTTGCCCTGGGAAACCCCAAGCTCAGACACCATGAGCTCCTGTGTGGCGTCCAGGGACATCTCTGCTGCACCTGTCACGGTTGCTGGGGGGAAGGGCACACATTTCTCAGTGGTCACCCCTGACATATCTGGATGCAATACCACATTTTCACCATCAGCATTTTTAATCTCATTAATGAGCAACACATTATATTTATTTTTACCTGCTACACAGTACACTACCTTAAGAAAAGTCCTTATCAGTTCTCAGTCTTGTTGCGGGTTCAACATTAACCTGTGCTTCCCCCTGCAAAGCAGCAAGTCTCTCTTGGTAGCATGTCCCCTCATTAAACACAAACTCAGTCTCTTTCACACATGAAACAGGAACAGTCTTACCATGCCAGGTAGCAGGTGTTGGAAACTTCAATTGAGGGTGTAGTCCCTTCTTGGCTGTGCTCTCAAAGGCTAATGCCCCCACATGGACACAGGGCAACACTGCAACCTTCTTGGACCCTCCAACATCCCCTGTAGGTCAAACAGGTTTCCTGTTGTCAGGGGTAACAGCAGACCCACACACATTGTCAGACCCCTTGCAGGATGCTGGATACTGTGCCCTGGGCTGACACTTCACACAAGCAGCCATAATCTGAAACCACCAGTTTCTTGCGCTCTCTGTCACCCCCTGCAGGCTGAACCAAATTTTCTCCATGGTTGCCAGGGGTAACAGAAGACACTTTTGCACAAACATCTTCATTCAAGATTTGAGCCACATCTATGCTGTAGCACCTCCTTTCTGCAAACAGGCTTTCTCCATTTGCTATGGGAGACCACATTCTCCCCGCTGAATTTTTCCAGTGCTCTCTAGATTGGATTGCTTCTAGGTAATTGTCGTAATCATCTCGGTTATGACCCATCCAGCAGTACACCCCTTGGTATTCCTCTGTCAGAAAAGGCTGCACTAATTCAACCCAGCAACCTCCACCGTATGTAAGTTTAGTAGGTATGCTGCATGTACATTAATACAGATGTCTACATGTACACAGGGATTCCAGCCTGAAAGAGGGGAGAGAGCTGGCTGTCATCTCTGCTTCACTTTTTACCCCCCCTTCTTCCTGTTTTCACTGACTGAGTTTACTGTAATGTGAGCTGACATACACAGAGCTGTGATTCTGTAGCCCCTATGGGCAGGAAGAAGAAAGCCAATTAAAGTCACGGTTACAGCAGCCAATGGGAGAGACTGTACTGAACTGCAGGAAGAGCTGCAATGGATTCTGGGACATGCAGTTCCCTCACAAGATGGCCCCATAGACTGGTATACAGGGGGAAACTACAAAAAGGCTGGCTAAAGACTCAATTTTGTGTTCTGAGGAGATTCTCAGTGGATCAGGCAGTGAGAGAGACACAGATGTGATCTGAGGGGCTGATGTTACCCACGGAGGGGGTCCATCCAGCCACAGTTCCAGAGGTTGGTGTGTTGATCCTGCCACAGCTCCAGAGGTTGGTGTGCTGATCCTGCCACAGCTCCAGAGGTTGGTGTGCTGATCCTGTCACGGTTCCAGGAGCTCATCCAGCCTGAGAGGGATCCTGGCTATATCTCCTGGTGTTCCTGAGGACATGGGCCAATCTGGTTACAAGGTGGCCAGTAGGGCTCTTCGGGGAACTGGTCACTTGATCCTTTGGTCTCAGGATGGGTGAGCGGGCATTTGCCCATCTTTATAAACACTGTAGTCAAGCAACATTGCCTCACCAGTGCACATTCCACTTTGCCTATCAGGATACTTTTAAGTACCCCTTTGTATATCCTGCTCAACAGGACACCAAGTGCACCAACGCCAGGCTAGCTGAAGATCCTGGATATCTCCATTGTACAGGACCCTTTCTGTTACTCCTTCAGTATCAGTAATTTAGTGATTCCAGTGACTACCTTTGAAGGGGAACTCTCATGTTAATTATTAAAGTGATAAATTGCATTTGTGGCCTATAGCCTCACATTTAACTGCCTGGGTCTGTGATTTCAGGATTTGAGGGAAACAGACTGACCAATGTTAAGTCAGATCAGTTCCCCTTTATGTCTGAGTGCATAGGCCACTCTTTTCACCATTTGAAGAAGCAACCATAATGGTGAGCTGCAACCAGGCAGAAATCAGCAACACAATCCCTTTGGTGTTCCTGCTGAAGCAAGCACTGCATGGTGTAATAGACCAGACACTGGCAACACAGCAGTAGGAGGAAGAAGAGGACTTTCCGCTGTCTCAGGCCTGCTTTATCCAGACTCCGTCCCTATATGTCATCACCAATCACAGGAGGAGAATGAAAAAAAGGGGGAAGGTGGGGGTGCCAGTGGTGAGGTTGAAGAGGACATGAGGCAGGTTTTCAGGGGTGTGTTTTAACTTCCCCAAAGGGAGTTGTACTTGGGTGGATTGAGATGTTAGGTAAGTGACAAGCTGTCCTCAGTGACATAGAGGACTAGTATTCTTTTGCTGTCAAAAATTTGTGTTGAATGGGTTTCTTGTTGAATAGCCTGTGTGAGGACCTCAGGATTTGGGCCATTACTGATTGGCCACCCTTTTGTTTTCTATCCAAACTTTATTTATCACATACGTTTAGAAAAAAGAAAATACACAAAACCAAAAAAGTAAAAATAACAAAACAATTCCAAACAATTTAAGACTAAAACTATGCTGTTCCTCAAGGTCATACATGTAAGCAGGGAATAGGAGACCCATATAGCTCTCTAACCAATCAACCGTTATACGCATAGTTAGTCAATTACATCACATTTCTTTATAATATTCTATGCTAGATATCACTCTATACAAGCTGTCATATACAGTTAACTTTAATCTATGGGTTTTCCTTGTATGTGCAAAAAACAATATTTCTGGACAGCACAAGGTTCCTTTATCAAGGCATAGATTTTATAGCCTCCCCGAAAGTGTTTTCCTTTACATTGTTGCATTCAGGTCAGGAGCACAGGATGTGACTTGGTATGCCTCACCTCATGTTTGAACTGTCTAGTAAGAGCCTGCTGACACCAGCCCATTACATTGATGCAAGAGTGTGATAAGCTATGGGGAGGTGTAGAAATATGCTGCTTAGGTATAACATTATATTCAATGTATTCAATGCAGCAGAGGTGGTATAAATTGCTGCTGTTATTACATCTACTATTTCTCAGGTATTTAATATATAGGTGAAGCATGGCATTTTGTGCTGTTGCAACTTTATAGAATGTGCTATATAGTGACATGATATAATTTAGCATAATGAAAATTTATTACATCATACATATAATTATATGATATCACCAGCATGACGTGCTGAATATGTGATATACTCCTGCTGGGTGATAATAGCAAGTAGCTGCTAGGTTATGGAATCTGAACCTGTAAAAGTACTAGGTTTTATGGTAATAAGTTATTGTACAAATTGTGAGAATGTCTCATAGTTGTTTCAACTAGCAACTCTGTCTTGTGAGTTCAGTGTCTAAGCAATTCTAACCCAATAAGCCCAAATATGTTATTTTAAAGAGCCAGCAAAGAAGGGATGCGGGGGGCAGGGGGGGTTCCTAGCCCTGGTCTTAACAGATATGACATTCATATGGTGCAGTTACCACATGTTAAGTACTGGAAAATCGGGGAGTTTGGGACTTTGAATGAGGCACATATACACAATGTGCCTCCATCCCTATTGCAAAGATAAAGAACGGGAAGTTGGGACTTTGAATGAGGTCAAGAACATTGTGGGAGTAGATTGATGAAAACAAAAAGTATATTTATTGAAAATAAAAGATGCATAAAAACATATCAATTGCATAACCACTTCAGGAGAGACATTGTAGTGAATATCAAACCATAAAAGTTCACACACACATAATATGTGTGTATGCAACATGGGCATCAAGGGTACATTAAATATATATCGACTTGGCACCACATAGTGGTCACAACTGATTGTACAATACATTCAATAAATTTCATATATATACACATTGCAGCAGCCTAGGCGAAAAAAAAAAAAAGACAATAGTATAAAGAAGTACACTGAGACCATGATTGAAAAAATGTATATGACATGTTCATTGGTGGAAGGTGTAATCTGAGCAGGAGTCTGCGTCATCAAATTGCCCCATGACATGTTCATTGATAGAAGGTGTAATATGAGCATGAATTTGCATCATCAAGTTGTCCGACGCGTTTCGTGAAAACCACTCATCAGGGGCTGATGCTGTGAGGTATCTAAAAGGTATGGTAGGATACAATTAATCCAATGATCACTAGTGAATGAGGGACAGGCAATTAAGCCCATCCTGTGTACTTACATGAAATGAGAGTTGGAAGGCATGAAAAGCCAAAAGCCAGGGCCGAGACGGTAGCCTGTACCGGGAGCTGAGGTAGTGTGGCAGTGCTGCGGCGGGGTGGGCGCATACCCAGACCACCCCCACATCCACAGATAATGGGTTGCCAGATGGAATGGTGAAACATGGTGTTATACCAGTGGAAGTAAAAACTGTCGGGAAGGATCTAAAATAAAAGGATGGAAAATCAGTGTATCATAGTATACTGATAGGATAGATGGAAGATAGTTTGCATCCAGTGAGAAAGTGAAACCAAAACAAGCAGGTGCAGACCTCAACCAGATAACTTATAAAGGATGGTACATAAGGGTGTCAGAAAAGACCAAAAAGCCCAGTATGCCAGAACCAATTGGTAGAAAGGAATGGCTGGCTAGCAGGATGAGGAGTAGAGTGGTATAGCAATAGCTTACTTGTATCCCAGGCAGAGAAAAATAGATCACGTCCTGTAGCAAGGAGTAAAAAGTTTAATCTGGACAACCAAGCTGAGTGGGGGGAGGCCGGATATAGCCAATCCGCACACGTGCACGCTGACACACACCAGCGTCACGCAAGCTCGGCCAATGCAGGGAGGGGCTCCAGCACAGGTGGTGAAAACCGCCCACGGAGGACGCCCCAATGTCCGGCTGGCCGGCTGAGATGGACACAACTCCGACGTGCCATGACACAAAAAATGCGCCATCAAACATAGGGTAAAGGGCGTGGCGCCGATGCTCTGTGGGCACCCGCCCACCTCCCCAGAGGAGGGGGAAGGGGAGGGGGCACCCAGAGCGCATCGCAGCTCCCGGAAGTCAGACAGTGAAGCGGACCTGGATAGCTGAAATTGAAACTCAATCCCAGACTATTAGATGTGACAGTGTGTATCGCAAAGGGGAAAAGCTGCATCAACTCAAGGACACAAAATGAATATGTCCTGAGATCATGCCAAGACCCGGACCTGGTGTATACAGATCCAGGGCTTGAAACTCACACGTGGGTGGCAGGGGGACACTGACAGCCCTGTCCATGGACCTCCATCCCTAAATTTGAAAAGGAAAAACGGGGAGTTTGGGACTTTGAATGAGGCACATATACACAATGTGCCTCCATCCCTATTGCAAAGATAAAGAACGGGAAGTTGGGACTTTGAATGAGGTCAAGAAAATTGTGGGAGTAGATTGATGAAAACATTTATTAAAAATAAAAGATGCATAAAAACATATCAATTGCATAACCACTTCAGGAGAGACATTGTAGTGAATATCAAACCATAAAAGTTCACACACACATAATATGTGTGTATGCAACATGGGCATCAAGGGTACATTAAATATATATCGACTTGGCACCACATAGTGGTCACAACTGATTGTACAATACATTCAATAAATTTCATATATATACACATTGCAGCAGCCTAGGCGAAAAAAAAAAAAAAAAGACAATAGTATAAAGAAGTACACTGAGACCATGATTGAAAAAATATATATGACATGTTCACTTTCTCACTGGATGCAAACTATCTTCCATGAATGAATGAATGAATGAATGATTTATAAAGTGCTGCAAATGCGAACTGAATCGCCTCAAGGCGCTGGATGCATTCTCTGATGTCAGCTTCTCAGAAAAGGAAGGTCTTTAGTTTTTTTCTGAAGGCCTGGTGGTTTTCTTCCATGCGGATGTTGGTAGGAAGAGCGTTCCATAGTCGAGGTCCTTGGACTGCAAATCTTCGTTCTCCCTTTGCTTTGTAGCGGTATTTGGGAATGGTAAGGAGGTTTTGGTTAGCTGATCGAAGACTGCGATTCGGTGTGTAGTGTTTTATTTTCTCGCGGAGATATGGTGGGGCGTTTCCTTGTACGCATTTGTGGGTGAGGCAGAGGGTCTTGAATGTGATCCGTTTCTTCACGGTTAGCCAGTGTAGGCTCTTTAGGGAGGGGGAGATGGATTCCCAGGGTTTTTTTCCTGTTAACAGTCTTGCCGCCGTGTTTTGGATGAGTTGTAAGCGCGCAAGCTGATATTGGGGTAGTCCTACGTAGAGCGAATTTGCGTAGTCAAGTCGGGAATTGATGATTGTTCCCACAACTGCCGCTTTGTCCTCTTCTGGGATGAAGGGGATGAGTCTACGTAGTTGGCGGAGGAGATGGTGGGATCCGCTCACCACTGATCCTATTTGTGCATCCATTGTCATTCCTGAGTCAAAAATGACTCCGAGACTCTTGGCTTTGGTGCTTGGGGAGATGGTCTGTCCAAGGATGGTGGGAGGTGTCCATGTAGTCTTTATTTTGGAATTTTTGTTAGCTTGTAGGAGAAGAAGTTCTGTTTTTGATCCGTTGAGATTGAGGGAGCTAGTGGTCATCCAGTCGCCTATTAGGGAGAGGCATTTCTGTAATTGCTGATGAAGGTCTTTTTGTCCGTTGATACGAAGGTAGAGTTGGGTGTCGTCAGCATATGAATGGAAACAAAGATCAGTTTTCCTGATGATATTGAGAAGTGGGCGGATGTATATGTTGAATAGTACTGGTGACAAGGGTGATCCTTGAGGGACTCCGCAGGAGACTGCCCGGGTTTCCGAGGTGAATGTACCTAGTTTCACTGTCTGGGAGCGATTCTCTAGGAAGGATGTAAACCATTTTAGAGCAGAACCTGTAGCTCCTGCTACTTCAGCGAGGCGGACGAGTAAAGTGTTGTGGTTCACTTTGTCGAATGCTGCGCTGAGGTCTAATGCCGCGTACACACGGTCGGACTTTCTATCCTACTTGGTCCGGCACACTTTCCGACGGACTTTGTCCGCCAGGTGCGCCGGACTTTAAAACGAACCGACTTGCCCACACACGCCGGGATTTTCCGGCGGGCTAAGTCCGCCCGTCTTTCCGACGGACTTTCGCCGGAGTTCCGGCGGACTTTCAGAATGAACGGACTTGCCCACACACGGACAAGTCCGTTCATTTTGAACGTGACTCAGGTGCGACGGGACTAGAAAAGGATGTCAATCTTGCCGCTTTTATCGGCTAGATTGACACCTTGCGAGCCCCGTCGTGGGGCATACCAGGCCCTTAGGTCTGGTATGGATTATAAAGGGGAACCCCTACGCCGAAAAAACGGCGTGGGGCCCCCCCTAAAATCCATACCAGACTCCGATCCGAGCACGCAGCCTGGCCGGTCAGGAAAGGGGGTGGGGACGAGCGAGCGCCCCCCCCCCTCCTGAACCGTACCAGGCCGCATGCCCTCAACATGGGGGGGCATGCCCTGCGCCCCCCCCCCAAAGCACCTTGTCCCCATGTTGATGAGGACAAGGGCCTCTTCCCGACAACCCTGGCCGTTGGTTGTCGGGGTCTGCGGGCGGGGGCTTATCGGAATCTGGGAGCCCCCTTTAATAAGGGGGCCCCCAGATCCCGGCCCCCCACCCTATGTAAATGAGTATGGGGTACATGGTACCCCTACCCATTTACCTAGGAAAAAAGTGTAAGTAATAAAACACACCACACAGGTTTTTAAAATATTTTATTAAACAGCTCCGGGGGGGGGATCTTCCTCCGGCTTCGGGGGTCTTCTTCCGGCTTCGGGGGTCCCTCCGCTTCATCTTCTCCCGGCATCCGGTTGGTTCTTCTCCGCTCTCCGGCCTCTTCTCCCGGTGTCGCAGGTCTTCGGCCGGCCCCTCCGCTATCTTCATGTAGCTCTATTGCCAGCGGAGGTCCGGACTTCTTGGCTTCTTGGCTTCTTGTCTTCTCTTCTCTTCTCTTCCCCCAGATGTTGACACGACGCTCTCTCCGGCTGGACTGGTCTCTGAGGGCTGCGTTGTGACTTATATAGGCGGAGACCCCGCCCCCATATGATGTCACAGTCCTTGAGCATGCTGGGACTGTGACGTTTTAGGGGGCGTGGTGTACCCCATACTCATTTACATAGGGTGGGGGGCCGGGATCTGGGGGCCCCCTTATTAAAGGGGGCTCCCAGATTCCGATAAGCCCCCGCCCGCAGACCCCGACAACCAACGGCCAGGGTTGTCGGGAAGAGGCCCTTGTCCTCATCAACATGGGGACAAGGTGCTTGGGGGGGGGGCGCAGGGCGCCCCCTCCCCCAAAGCACCCACCCCCCATGTTGAGGGCATGCGGCCTGGTACGGTTCAGGAGGGGGGGGGGCGCTCGCTCGTCCCCACCCCCTTTCCTGACCGGCCAGGCTGCGTGCTCGGATCGGGGTCTGGTATGGATTTTAGGGGGGGCCCCACGCCGTTTTTTCGGCGTAGGGGTTCCCCTTTATAATCCATACCAGACCTAAGGGCCTGGTATGCCCCGCGCTCGCCGCAATAGGAAGATTTGTTTTTCCTATTGCAGCGAGCGCGAAATGCAATACCCTGCCCTCGTGTCGTATTTGGTCTGTCGGACCAGCCTACACACGAGCGGGCTTTCCGTCGGACCAGCACACACACGAGCGGACTTTCCGCCCGAAACTGAGTCCGACGGAAAGATTTGAAACTTTCTTCAAATCTAGGTCCGGCGGGCTTTTGGGAAGAAGTCCGCCGGAAAAGTCCGCCGCCGCCCACACACGGGCGGATTGTCCGGCACACTCTGGTCCGCCGGACCAAGTATGCCGGAAAGTCCGACCGTGTGTACGCGGCATAACAGTACCAGGAGACTCTGTTCTCCGTCGTCTGCTGCTTCAAGAGCATCATCCCATAATTTGAGAAGTGTTTCTGTGCCATGGCCTGGGCGGAAGCCTGATTGCAGAGGGTCCAGGAGTTGGTGTGTGTCCAGGTGGCGTTGTAGCTGTTGTACTACCGCTTTCTCCATAATCTTGGAGATGGCGTTGAGGCTAGTTATTGGTCTGCGGCAGTTAGGGTCCTTAGGGTCGAGATTGGCTTTCTTTAGCAGAGGTCCATCTATCCTATCAGTATACTATGATACACTGATTTTCCATCCTTTTATTTTAGATCCTTCCCGGCAGTTTTTACTTCCACTGGTATAACACCATGTTTCACCATTCCATCTGGCAACCCATTATCTGTGGATGTGGGGGTGGTCTGGGTATGCGCCCACCCCGCCGCAGCACTGCCACACTACCTCAGCTCCCGGTACAGGCTACTGTCTCGGCCCTGGCTTTTGGCTTTTCATGCCTTCCAACTCTCATTTCATGTAAGTACACAGGATGGGCTTAATTGCCTGTCCCTCATTCACTAGTGATCATTGGATTAATTGTATCCTACCATACCTTTTAGATACCTCACAGCATCAGCCCCTGATGAGTGGTTTTCACGAAACGCGTCGGGCAACTTGATGATGCAAATTCATGCTCATATTACACCTTCTATCAATGAACATGTCATGGGGCAATTTGATGACGCAGACTCCTGCTCAGATTACACCTTCCACCAATGAACATGTCATATACATTTTTTCAATCATGGTCTCAGTGTACTTCTTTATACTATTGTCTTTTTTTTTTTTTTTTGCCTAGGCTGCTGCAATGTGTATATATATGAAATTTATTGAATGTATTGTACAATCAGTTGTGACCACTATGTGGTGCCAAGTCGATATATATTTAATGTACCCTTGATGCCCATGTTGCATACACACATGTTATGTGTGTGTGAACTTTTATGGTTTGATATTCACTACAATGTCTCTCCTGAAGTGGTTATGCAATTGATATGTTTTTATGCATCTTTTATTTTCAATAAATATACTTTTTGTTTTCATCAATCTACTCCCACAATGTTCTTGACCTCATTCAAAGTCCCAACTTCCCGTTCTTTATCCATGTAAAGTACTGTAACTGCTAATATACAGTATTATTCCAAGCACCATCTAACACTGTTATTGGGGACCATACAAATGTTCATAAACCCCATCCAAGTTACAGTAGTATCCTGACCCATTTTTGTCACAATCATTGCTCAAGTCTGAAAATAGTTAGGTAAGAAATTGCATTGGATCAGAAATGTAACCAGCACTGTTACCTACTTCTATGTTTTCTTTAAAATTCTAATGCCCTGGGGTAGCACTTCGGAAACTCTTCAAACATTGTAATAATTTACCAAGGTGTCTTTCTTACTGGTCTCAGAAACTTGGGATGTTTGCATTGTATATATGTACTTCATTGTATTTTCCTGTTCATTACCTTCTATAATCTGAAACCATAACAGTCAAAACTGAAAACAAAATGAAAATAAATAAATATATTTTTTCACATTAATTTTCTAACACCTTGGTTGGGTTCCTTGGATTATAAAAAAAGGCTGTAATACATCATTCTACAGCTCTATAAAATTAATATTTAATGCATATCCAATGTAGGTAATTTTCCTATCAGCTGGGTGGCAGCCTAACAGTCTCAGCAGGAAAAATACAGACCGCCTAGTTTTGATAAATTATACCATCTATAGCTTGAAGGTTATATACTGTATGTGTTTTGAGCATTGATTTACTTTAACAAATCTCTTTTGATATGGGATTTCTTGCATGAAAGGGAATAAATGAGAAACAAAATCTGCAGCTAGTTATTTAACATACGTTTGCTGCACAATAATTACTTTTAGCTCTTTTAGCATGGTGCTTATGTGTATTCTAATTTGCAAATCATAGACTAAGAATCAGGAAAAAGAGTGACATACATTTCTTAAATATATTTAAAATGATTCTATGGCTGAGCATTCACTCAAAGACCTGACCTCATGAGCAAATGGCTTTGGTCACATGTACTTGGCTGAAAATATGCCAAACCTTTGCATTATTGAGGCTGCAAATCAACTTTAATCAAAAAACACATAGACTGGTACAGTTACAGTGTGATTGGATTTTTCATTCCACAGCAATACTCAAGTGGATAATTGCCAGGTGGGAAATGTGGTCACAGTCTATACACAAAGTTATCCAGTATGTCTATGAACACCTTAAAACTCCTCAGCTTACAGTAAAGCATAATTAGAAAGCTGGCAGTGTACTTGCTCTTTGTTATTTTTTAAATTTGTATAATAAAAGTTGATAATTGTATCTATTATGTCTCCTCTCTGTGGATGTTATAGTCTGTCATTGTAGGATATGGGGGTTCTTACCCCAATATTTGCCTAATATTTTTCTCTGTATTCTTTTGGATGAGGCCCTAGTCCTTTTTTGCCTACTCATAGTATGCAACAGGAATGTAGCATTAGAGGAGGTCTGGATGAGTGTGTTTCCCAAACATTTCCTTGAAAGAAGCCTGTATTGAGACAATTAGGAAAGCTGCTAATGCTAGTCTCCTTGAGAAAATGCTAGTTTTCTGGCTATCTGTAGCTTAAATATTTACTGACACACTGGGGTTAATTTACTAAAGTCAAATACACTGTGCACTTTGCAAAGTGCAGTTGCTCCAGAGCTTAGTAAATGAGGTAAAGCTTAACTTTGCAAAAAGTACCCAATTACATGCAAGGGAAATAAAAAAAAATGCATTTTGACTTGCATATGATTGGATGACGGAAGTCAGCAGAGCTTTTGCTCATTTACTAAGCTCTGGAGCAACTGCTCTTGCAGAGTGCAACTGCACTTTGCAAAGTGCACATTGTATTTTCCTTTAGTAAATCAACTCCTGGACTCAAAATGTTTATGCAGATCAGGAAGGTCCAAGTGATGTCAGTATTTTGGAACTCACTGAGGTAATAAAATCAGTATGATAGCCAGAGAAATGTGCAAACCTTTAATAATAGTGAAAGGACCAGAATGCTTTCTCTTTTAGCAAATTATTCTTTTTATGGCTGTACTCTGTATTAAATACTTTTTTTTATTAAGCAAAGATTTTACAAAAATAATAACGTTTAAAAAGTTACGTTTTGAATGGTGAAAACTTAAAACATTTAATATAATGGACCCCAAACTATTTTGGTTTTTGATAGTGATAACATCATAAATATGTTTATGTGAACATCATGCACTCACAATACTGTATATGCTATACTTTTTATGACTATTTTTTTATTTTCTTAATTATCTAGTTTACCATATGTATTGATACATATTTACACCAACCACACGTATAGATCTTGACAAAAGTGTCATAAAGATACTGTAAAATCCCTCATCTAGCGCATGCATGGAGGACTCCAAGATGGCTGCTTAAGCCCGGAGCTCCACTTCACCCCGGCCAATCAGTGCAAAGCATGACTGCCTGCGACTAGCGGGCCAGCAGACGACCACCCCAGCATCTAGGGGACACCCCCAGGAGGCGATTAGTGTACAAGGGGACGGCCAGGAGGGACCTACGGCCACAACTTAGCCAAGAACCATACCTACTCGGATCCAAGATAGCGGCCGCGATACAGGCTTGCTCTAACATGGAGGAGGAGATGCCCGCGCTCACAGCTCTTCACCCCCCACTGGCAGCACCTGGCCCCACAGTGAGTATTGGTCTCACAGAGGCACCCTCCCCAGCCTCCACAGAATTATTAATAGGCCACACAATGAAGGACTTACTAGTCTCCTCTATGGGACAAAATTAGGCCTACCCAGCTTCTCCTCATCAGCCTGGGCTCCCTCACACAGACTCACTCATCAATACAGCATACCTGTTCAACAAGTTATCAGAGTTGCTGGACAGGGTCCTGACCGTTACAGCAGCTAAAATCACAGGAGAGATTAAGGCTGACTTTCAGAACCTGGGGGACAGAATGGAGGCTATTGAACACAAACTGGATAATACAATTGCTATGACCAACCAAAACTCTGACCATATCCAGATTTTACGGGACCAACTGGACACAGCCCTCTCAAGGATTGACGACCTCGAGAACAGATCACAAAGATATAACGTTAGAATGAGGGGCCTCCCGGAGGAGATTACTGATGTTTCAACAGCAGTTCAGGACTTCTTTAAAGACCTCCTTCAAAGCATCCCTCCACATATCCTGGAATTGGATCATGCTCACAGACCATTGAGCACCCCAATGGAAAGATGGAGCCCCTAAGGATGTAGTGATCAAACCGCAGTTCTATTCTGTAAAGGAGAAGATCATGAAAAAATCTTGCACACAAATGCCTCTCCTTTGCCAAAACCATCCAGTGCAGATTTTTATGGACATTCCCCTCATCCACCATACAAAGACGGCGGGCCCTGAAACCATTGCTGAATGTCCTCACACAAAAGGACAATACCAGTAAGACTTCCCGTTCACGCTCAAATTCACCTTCAAGTCCAAACCCTACTCCTTCTCCAGCCTACAAGAAGGGGAGAAGATGTTCCTGAGCCTGAGGCTTATCACACTTGGCCCACCTCACACTCCCCTGACCCCCCTACTGGGAGCCACCAAGCGTCAGACACTGTCTAGCCCCATATCTCCATTGTGGAACAAGAACACTTTCAAGCGTCCTAAGGAAAGCAGACCTCCCTAATTCAAGAAGATTCCGAAATGCTACACCTACCCTACTGGATTTGCCCAGTCTCTAAGAGTTCCACTGTTTATAAAATCCTTCTCCGAGACACTCACAAGTTGTTTTATTGTTGATTTTTTTTAAATTCATAACTTTCTGGCCAGTTAGTCACCAAGTTTCCTACACTATCCAGACCGGATCCCCAAGACCCAGGAAGATAACCTTTACACTTTACTATCTGGAACCAAATTCTGGGACCAGGATCTATAGTACCTTAAAAGCATCCCATAATTGAAAGGACTTCCAACGCAACTCTACACGCGTTCCCTTCACCATTTTGTCTTCCCCACCTTACCTCCATCACAACCCCCTTCCCTCCTCCCTGATCCCATTAACTTGACTATCACCCTCCCCCCACCTCATCTACCCCCTACCACACTGGATCTCCCATGTCCCCTCCTAAGCTCCTACCCAATCCTGAATGGGGCGGATTTATTATAATATATCTAAAAGCAAGTTGCAGTCAGATGTTTCTGTTTTTTATAAATTCACATACATTTTGGTGTGTCTCGGCCGGGGTGGCGTGGTTTTGTTTGCGCCTCCCCCTACCTGATGCATATGGATTCTCCATACCCGCCTGGTGGGAACTTAACCTCATTTAATGAGGTTGAGATGATACTAGTTGGTACTAGGGGCAGAGAGAACTCTTTTCTCTTCAGCCCATGGGGGCTCCGAGTGGGCTCCCCTCTTCACTTTTCTCTTTTGTTTATCCTTGTCTGTTCTTATCTAGTTTCTCTTTCAGCCGGTCTCCATGAGCTCTCCATCTTTACAACATCAGCCAAGGTCTCCACTTCTCACGGGTCGGGCCCCCACGTGCAGTCTAGGCGTTCCTCTTTTTTTTAATAAATTCTTTATTTTCACAGAAATCATATTAGATTTCACAAAGATCATATCTCTTCTCTCTATAACATCTCTTAGATACTACCATCTACCTACATCAACATGTTATTTTACAATTCTTCACTATATAACACATACCATCTATTATGATCAGCTCATTAGCAAAACCTGACTTTTTAAGGGATAGAAAAAAATACCCAGAAACAACAGAAAAAAAAACAAACAAAAAAAAAATTCTCTCTTCCCTCCCCCCCCCCGTTCCCCCGACCCCCTACTCCCCCCAGCCAACCGTCCCAAACAACTTTATCTGTCCCAAACAACTTTATCTGTCTTCTCCACCCCCTTCCCTGTATGCAAGATAGGGGGCCCATATCTTCCGATATTTCTCATCTTGTTCTTTCAACATCATAGTAAGTTTTTCCATTTGTTGTATTTCTGTAATCCTAGCAAGCCACTGTGCTCTAGATGGGGGAATATCACTTTTCCACAGAACTGGGATACACGCCTTTGCCGCCATGAAAAGATGTTTCAACAATGAATTTTTATATTTTTCCACGGTCATAGGAACATCGTTCAGCAAAAAGGCTGCCGGACTTTCTCCAAGGTACACACCTGTAATTGTTCTGACAGTTTCTGCTACCATTCTCCAAAATTCTTTAATTTTCACACAGTCCCAAAAAATGTGTAAGATAGTACCCCCGCCTCCTGACACTGCCAGCATACGTCTGGGACCTGGGGAAATATCCGATGTAGTACTGACGGTGTGCTATACCATCTGGTAAGGATTTTATATCCTTCCTCCTGGTACCTACTCACCACTGAGGCCTTGTGGGTGGATCCCAAAATCCTATCCTTCTGCGTTTGGGAAAATGTAACCCCCAAATCCCTTTCCCAGGCCTGAATAAAGGTGAGGTCTTGTGGTGCTTCTAATTCTGTTAATATGGAATAAAAATGTGACAGGGAGTGCCTCAATGATTCCCCATCTAAACAAAGCTGCTTAAAGCTAGATAATGCTTCCAAATATATGTTTAACTTTGATTGAATAAAGGTGCACAGTTGCGTCATCCTGAAAAAATCTAGTCCTGGTACTGTCTCCGATTCCATCTCTCTTCTTGTCATTAAACGGTTATCTACTGAAAAATGTATAAGCCTATTTTTACCCCTTCTCTGTATGGCCTCAAATCGCGAATCTGTCATACCCAGCTGGAAAGCTGGCATACCCAGAGTTGGGACCATAGGGCTCGGGTATAATGACAACGTCGTATTTTTGAAAATCTTTTAACTGTTCGTAGTGTAGCGCCTAATTTTGGATGTTTCCTCACTGCTTTTGGGATATCAGTTTTGGCAAGCCAACCCAATCCCTCTAGAGGAATATCTATCGTCGCCTGTTCCATTTGAACCCATGGTTTCCTCTTGTGGATTACGCACCAGTCTACCACTCTAGCTAGATGTGAGGCTTCCTGATATCTAACTGGATCCGGAAAGCCAATCCCTGTCTTTTCTTTAGGGACCCTAGCTGGTTTCCCAGCCGAGATAAACCTCAGGAACCTGTCCTCCCAAACCAAGTAAAAACTTCCTTATCCCATTGCTGGAAATCAAGTTTAAGCTGTCTTCCCATTAGGGCATAGTTAAAATTTGAATATTTTACTCAGATCCTTTGGTATTTTAGTCCATAGATATCTTATATAGGTATCTGTCCATCTGAAATCAAACTGCGTAGTTATCTTATGTAGTAAGGCTGCCTTCATTTCTACTCCCAATGTTTCCGATTTACTGTAATTCACTTTAAAATTTGCTATTTCCCCATATTCACGTAACTCCAGCAAAAGGGATGGAGGAGAGATGACTGGGGAGGTTATAAATAAGATTAAATCATCAGCATATGCCGCAAGCTTATGCTCCTCTCCCTTTGTTGTTATGCTCCTAATATTTAAATTAGCACGCACTCTTCTTAAAAAGGGTTCCATTACCAGAATGAAAATCATGGGTGACAACGGGCATCCCTGGCGTGTTCCATTTCAAATAGAAAAAGGCTCCAAGATTCTGTCATTGATCTTAACCCTGGGACTCGGTACTGAATATAAATTGGTGAACCAGCTCAACATACTCTCCCCCAGACCTATATGTTGTAAGGTGGCCTTAAGAAACATCCAGTCTACCCTGTCAAATGCTTTTTCCGCATCTGCAGATATAAGTACTAAGGATTTCTGCTGACTTTGTGAGAAATGAATGGCACTCACTACCCTCTGTGTATTCTCTCTCCCCTCCCTGCCGGGAGTAAATCCCACTTGTCTGGATGTATCAAAATGGAGCTATAATCTGCAAGTCTGGTAGCAATAATCTTTGTAAAGACTTTAAGATCAACATTTAACAAGGATATCGGTCGATAGCTAGAACATTGAGATGGATCTTTCCCTTCTTTAGGGATTACTGTTGTGGAAGCAATGTTTCCGTCTGTATTTTCTGCCCCTCACATAGTGAGTTAAAAGCTGCTATGAATCTCGGAGACAGTTTCTCAGAAAACGACTTATAATAAGACAGGGTATACTCATCTGGGCCCGGTGCTTTACCCCTCTTTAGAAGTTTTAGTGCTCTCATAAACTCTTCAGTTGTAATTGGTACATCTAGATCGTGGGATATCTCTTCAGTCACCTTTGGCATACCTGAAGTTTGGAGGTAGTCCACAGCCGCCTCCTTTTTACTTTGTAATTTTTTTGGAGATAGTGTCCCCTCTAGTTGATATAAACTCTCATAGTACTCTTTAAAAGCCTGTGCAATTGTCTATGATGAATTAACCATCACATCTCCCTGTGTTTAATACGTATAATGTGATTCCATGCACTAGTTTCTTTAAGGGCATTTGTGAGTAGGGATGAGCTTCGAGTTCAAGTCGAACTCATGTTGACTTGAACATCGGCTGTTCGCAAGTTCGCCGAACAGCGAACAATTTGGGGTGTGCGCGGCAAACACTCTTTAAAAGTCTATGAGAGAAACCAAAAGTGCTAATTTTAAAGGCTTATATTCATGGTATTGTCATAAAAAGTGTTTGGGGACCCGGGTCCTGCCCCAGGGGACATGGATCAATGCAAAAAAAGTTTTAAAAACGGCCGTTTTTTCGGGAGCAGTGATTTTAATAATGCTTAAAGTGAAACAATAAAATTGTAATATCCCTTTAAATTTTGTACCTGGGGGTGTCTATAGTATGCCTGTAAAGGGGCGCATGTTTCCCGTGTTTAGAACAGTCTGACAGCAAAATTACATTTCAAAGGATAAAAAGTCATTTAAACTATTCGCGGCTATTAATGAATTGCCGGTCCCGACAATAAACATAAAAGTTCATTGATAAAACCGGCTTAGGAATTCCCCACAGGGGAACCCCAAACCAAAATTTAAAAAAAAAATGACACGTGGGGGTCCCCCTAAATTCCATACCAGGCCCTTCAGGTCTAGTATGGATATTAAGGGGAACCCCGGCCAAAATTTTAAAAAAAAATGGCGTGGGGTCCCCCTCAAAATCTATACCAAACCCTTCAGGTCTGGTATGGACTTTAAGGGGAACCCCACGCTAAAATAAAAAAAAAAACGGCGTGGGGTCCCCCAAAAAATCCATACCAGACCTTATCCGAGCACGCAACCTGGCAGGCTGCAGGAAAAGAGGGGGGATGAGAGAGCACCCCCCTCCTGAACCGTACCAGGCCACATGCCCTCAACATTGGGAGGGTGCTTTGGGATAGCCCCCCAAAACACCTTGTCCCCATGTTGATAGGGACAAGGGCCTAATCCCCACAACCCTTGCCCGGTGGTTGTGGGGGTCTGCAGGCGGGGTGCTTATTGGAATCTGGAAGCCCCCTTTAACAAGGGGACCCCCAGATCCCGGCCCTCCCCCCTGTTTGAAATAGTAAGGGATCCCGGGATCCTGAGGCTCAAAAGAACGCCCTGCCTCAGCTAACCAGCCCCTGTACCTCCGGAGGACAGACGCTGTATATACAGCGGCGGAGAGTCACCTGGAAATCTTAAACAGTGGCTCCGGTGCTCCGCAGCCGGCCGCCATCTTGCAGCCTGCCATCTCATCTTCCTGGCACAGTGAGTAACAAGGCAGTTGCTTATCTCTCCCGAACCGGACACCCCTAGCAGTAACTGTACAATACTATATATCCAGGGATCCATTTTCTGACTTCTATGGTGACATTTTAGGCCTGAACGGAGTGGAGTTTTCCCGACCGGCTGACACACTCAGGAAAGTCCGCGGCTTTGGTCTGTTTCTGGAGAATTGCGGCCATCTTGGTGCTCCAAATACTCCCCTTATCAACTTGCTCCACTGTCTGCCTTACCAAAGCGCTTCAAATATCTTTTTCATCTGTAGTCTCCCCCCTATACTGTTGGGACATACACTGCATACTATCTGCATTAGAATCTCTCTGCATGATAACAATATTTTGATGTATGCATTGCATTGAACAGATGTGAGTAAGGGGTGCCCCTTACAGCTATCGGCCATATAGTTCCAGTTATGCCTGCCAAGACACCTAAACTCCAATCTGCCCCAGGTAAACGTCCTGGCAAGAGATCTCTGTCCATTCCAGTCTCTACGGGTTCCATTCAGCAATACTTGTCCAACGCACGTGACGACCAGGTCCATACCTCGAGAACAAGTGCCTCTCCATCTGCTTCGGTGAGGGAGAGCTCTCCGGCTTCCTCCTATTGTTCGGACCTGATGGACGACACTGGATCTCCCGCTGGTTTCCGAAATGACTACACTCATGAGCGGTCTCAAAAAAGAACTTGCAGGTATGTTTCACAGTTTGGAGAAATCCATTAAAAAAGAAATAACTGCTGTGAGATCTGATATGTCACATATCTTGGTCAGAGTGGAGGAAACGGAGCAACGGCAGGACACACAAGCCTTAGCCATTAAAGAATTGCAGGACACTGTCACCCAGCTGGCATTTGCCCATCGGACCTCGCTATATAAGCTCGAAGACCTCGAGAACCGTAACCGTAGAAATAATATACGTGTCAGAGGTCTGCTGGAAGCAACTGGAGATAGTGATCTTGAACCATCTATAAGAGGCATTTTCAACACAATTCTGGGTAACTCTGCCACTGAACCATTGCGCTTCGACCGGGTGCACTGTGCCCTAAGACCACGTAATGCTAGCTCAGACTTGCCCAGGGACGTTATCTGTCGCTTGCATTACTTTGAAGATAAAAATGCTATCATGATGAAGATGCGGGGCTTGCCTAACATTGACTTTGATGGGGCAGTCATCACCTTATATCCAGACCTCTCCAAGGATACTTTGGATCATCGTAGAACCCTAAATCCGCTTCTTGATCACCTACGCTCTGACGGGATCACATACAGATGGGGCTTCCCAGCCTGCCTGATTGCCATACACTAAGATTTCCTGAGGAACTCCCAACTTTCTTGCAGAATCTTCATCTTTTGTCTATGGAGCTCCCAGGCTGGCAGGATCCAATTCCCAAATTTTCATGCCCAATGGATCCACTTTGGAGAAAAACCCCTTCAAAGAAAAGATGTACTTATCTCCCAGGCTCTGCACAAAAACATGTTTGAAATGTATATTTTTTCATCCATACTAATTTCATTAATGTAAACAATCTTTCTCCTACAGGGTTTTTCTAGAGAGTTAGGTTTTGGCCACAGTTTTTTCTACTTTTGTCTGACTATACATGGCCTAGGCTGACTTACCATTGAACTGACCAATGTTCTTTTTTTTTCCTTTTTTCTTTTATTAGTTGGTTCACGTTCCAGTTTGATTAACATCTGTGTTACCTTGTGGGATACATAATGTTTAATATGATCCTGGTTTTGCATTTATATTTTTCAAATTTCTAACTGGAACTAATTATTTACTTATAGTTATGTTATTTGTTTTTTACAGGCCGTGTGCTGTCAGGGCACACTTCCCTCAGTACCCCTCTCCTATAGCGTAACCCCGTCCCCCTCTCCTTCTGGGGTTGGCGAGCGCGTACGGCCTTACAGTTATCTTATACAATCCCTGCTCAGAGATTGGGATGGTCTCTTGCTCTCTCTTTCCCCAATGGGACCACTGCAGATTTCTGCGTGTTATTCATCTGTTTCTTACAAGTTCTTTAACCCACGTATGTAATTTTTATACATGCTCATCTTCTTACTCTTTTCTTTCTTTTTCTCTCCAAACAATCTCTCCCGCTTCCCCCCCCCACTCCCCCCTCCCTGATGGCATGCATGGCAGGATAAGCTGAAGGGTCGCATTTTATTTTAACAATGGCTACGATAAAGGCTATATCATACAATGTCAGGGGTCTTAATGTCGCTGCTAAGCGACACCAAATATCTCGTTAACTTAAACAAGCCGCTTGCTCCATTGCCTTTCTTCAGGAAACACATCTAACCAACACAACACATGTTAAATTAACATCACCCCACTTCCCGCAGTGGTACTATAGTCTATCGGACACCAATAAAGCTAAAGGAGTAGCCATTGGATTTTGCATAGGTGTGTCCTTTAGGCTATCTAACATGTTAGCGGATGATCGTGGTCGCTTTCTATTCTTTAGGGGCTTCATAGGTAACACTCGATGCACTCTTGCAAATGTATATTGTCCAAACCATAAGCAACCTGCTTTTCACAAATCCTAACTAAACTGTCACACTTCGCTAAGGGACTTACTATCCTAGCGGGAGACATAAACATGCCATTAGACCCAACGATTGATACGTCCCAAGGCCGCTCTAATATCTCTTTCAAACAACTGAAATTTGTTAAGAAAAGGCTTTTGGACCTTCAGTTGATGGATGTCTGGCGCCTCCTCCATCCCAAAGAGAAGGATTTTTCACATTTTTCCACAACACACCAATCTTACTCCAGAATAGATAATATGTTTCTAGATCATTTTCATCTCCCCCTTCTACAATCTACTCACATAGGCACTGCATCTGTTTCAGACCATGCACCTTTGTCTATGACGTTGACCATGTTTTCCTTACCACGACATACTAACAACTGGAAACTTAATGACTCCCTTCTTTCTAATGAAGCTGAGATTTCCATTTTAGCCTCTCATTTATCGCAATACATCAAGGAAAACAAACCCTCTGACACCTCTCCCTCCATCGTTTGGGAAGCTCATAAGGCTACTATTAGGGGCCGACTCATTGAGCTTACTGCAAGGAAAAAAAGGGTACATGGACAACAAATTAACCAGGTTCTACAACAGATAGCGGTTCTTGACAAACAACATAAACTTTCTCTGCATATTGAGCACCTCCAATCCCTCACACTTAAACGAGAGGAATTAAAATCCCTCCTTAACTTAGACACCAAGAGAAAATTCCATCGCCTGTCACAGAAATTTTATGAGTGGGGGAACAAACCGAGTAAATTATTAGCTAGATCATTAAAGACTAAACAATCGCAGTCATTTACTTCCAAATTCAAACTTTCAACTGGTGAGATGGCTCATGCAACTCCAGACATTGCTGAGGCCTTTAGAGAGTATTATGCTACCTTTACAATGTTAAAACGACTTATCCTCTCTACTTCAAAAAGAGAGAAGAACTTGCATGCTTTCCTACTTGAAAGAGGCCAATCTTCCTAAATTGCCCACATCTGTCCTTAAAGAAATGGAGGAGGATTTCTCAGTTGAGGAATTTCAGGCAGTATTGAAGTCTTCCCCATCCGGTAAAGCTCCTGAACCTGACAGGTTCACTATTTTATATTATAAAACATTCAGTGAAATTTTGCTCCCCCGCCTTTCCGCTTATGCAAATTCTGTCTCTTACTCTTCAGGTTTACGCCCCTCAGCACAAATTAGAATTAATGGAACGTTAAGTGACCCCTTTGTCTTACATAATGGAACCAGGCAGGGCTGCCCCCTCTCCCCTCTCCTCTTTGCTATTACTGTAGAACCCTTCTTAGCTACAATTAGGAATAATGTTAATATCAAAGGCATATAAATAGGTAACAGATCCCATAAATATGCAGCTTATGCCGATGATGTACTATTTTTTATTCAACAACCACGTATTTCGATTCCCAACTTAATGTCTGCTTTTTCCACGTCTCAATCTCTAACTTCAAAATAAATTTATCTAAATCCAAAATTTTAAACATTAATATCTCCAAGACCGAGGTACTTTCCCTTAAACCCCTTTTTCCCTTTAAATGGGAACCAAAATGTATGAAATACCTAGGTATTTATCTTACTTCTAATCTCCAATCTCTCTTTCGATATAATTATATCCCCTTGCTAAATAGGATTAGAGATGACCTACGAAAATGGTCCAGCCTATCACACACATGGTTGGGTAAAGTAAATATCATTAAAATGAATATATTACCTCGCATCCTCTTTCTCTTTCAAAAGCTCCCATTAGATGTACCAGTGGGGTTCTTTACTATTTTACAATCCATGATTTCCTGATTTATTTGGAAGAACAGTTACTCCAGAATATCCAGAGGGCTATTGTTTCACTCCAAATGCTCAGGAGGATTGGCATTTCCTAATTTTAAAGTATACTATCAAGCGGTTATTCTGGCCACAGTGGCGGATTGGAAATATGCTTTTAAATCGAAATTATGGGTACAAATTGAATATTTCTTAAGTGGCATAGATCTCTCAATAGCCCCTTGGATACCCCGTTCTTATAGGAATTTTGCTCGATCTACCTCGGCTCTTACCATATCCTCTTTAGATATATGGGACTCCATACACAAAAAATTCTCATGGAATTATGATTCCCCTCTATTACCTCTCCTCAATCATAGATATTTTTCTCCAGGTCTACTTGACCCAGGCTTTAAATCATGGAGATCGGAGGAGCCTCTCTTATTACATCACGTTCTCTGTGGCAACATACTTAAACCATTACACATGATTCTTGCTCCTAAACCTGTCACTTTCCTAGATAAATGGAGATACCACCAACTACAACACTTTTTAATCTCCCTTCCTAACCCGCTTAGAGGTATAAGTGATTTAAATGATATAGAAGTAATATTTCACCCAAAAGACCCCCTATACATGGTATTTCTTTATTTTACAAAGCTCTCATTGCTCTTCATAATCCAGACTTTCCACCCTTCCTAGCTAAATGGGAGACCGATTTAGATTCCTCCCTTACTGACAACCAAAAGGATAAGATCCTACAATTAGCCCATACTTCATCCCTTACCTCAGAGATGTCAGAGGTCAACTATAAATTGCTCACTAGGTGACATTACACCCCAGCTAGACTACACCAAATGTTCCCTGCCAGTTCCTCATTGTGCTGGAGGAACTGTGGGAACAAAGCTACTCATGCGCACGAGTGGTGGTCTTGCCCACTCATTCGACCATATTGGGATGCCATTCGCGATCTGATTGTACAGATCTCGGATGTCAGTATACCCAATGACCCATGGACTGTCCTTTTCCATGCTACGAAAACTCCAATAAGCATATATAAACATTCAATCATCCCTCATTTACTGAACATTGCCAAAGCCTTAATTCCCACTGTATGGGGCCAACCAACAACCCCTTCTATAAAAGCTTGGCTACAAATGGTGGATAACGTACGCCTTATGAAGAGTATTACCCACAATATTAGAGGTACTTCCAAGAAACATTCTCTAACATGGGATTCTTGGATAAAATTTCAGTCCACCTCTTCCTACAAGGACCTTATAACACAAACCCCTTAAATATGTCATTTAACGGTTGATTCTTAACAAATTGCCATCTTTTCAATGTATCGACGTGCATGCCAACCACCCCCCCCTCCCCTCCTCTCACCATCCTTTTTCATACCTTCTCTATTTTTCTTTTTTCTCAGTTATTCTCTTCCCTATCATTTCATTTTCCTATTCATTCATTGCTGTTCTCTATTATTCTTTACCCTCTTTAAACCAAAGCAATGTTTTTTCTCAAAGTGTGTTTGGATTCAAGTGCTCACATAGTAGGAATCCATTTTATAGTTAGATATCACAATGACAATCTGTATAACTCCAGAGACATTTCTTGGAGTACTGGCTTCTACTTAACCGTTGTAATCTATGAGTACTGAAACCTGTTATTTTATATATGAGAATGTTTCTATTTTGAGATATATGTATATCTTTGCTTTATTTTTCTTTGATAAAAACTTATTAAACAAAAAAAAACAAGGAGACCCCCAGATCCCGGCCCTCCCCCCTGTGTGAAATGGTAAGGGGGTACTTTACCCCTACCATTTCACTAAAAAACTGTCAAAAATGCTAAAAATGACAAGAGACAGTTTTTGACAATTACTTTATTTAAATGCTTCTTCTTTCTTCTATCTTCCTTCGGTTTCTTCCTCCATCTTCTTCTTCTGGTTCTTCTGGTTCTTCCTCCGGTGTTCTCGTCCGACATCTCCTCCATGGTGTCGGCGTCTTCTTCCCTTCTTCTCCTCGGCCGCTCCGCATCCATGATGGCATGGAGGGAGGCTCCCGCTCTTCTCTTCATTTTCTTCTCTTCATCTTCTTCTCTTCATATTCTTGTCTTCCACTTCTTCTCTTTATCTTCTTTTCGGGCCGCTCCGCATCCATGATGGCATGGAGGGAGGCTCCCGCTGTGTGATGCTTCTCCTCTTCTGACGGTTTTTAAACAATGGGGGGCCACCCGGTGACCCCGCCCCCCTCTGACGCACGGTGACTTGACGGGACTTCCCTGTGGTGTCATGGGGAATGCCACAGGGAAGTCCCGTCAAGTCAACGTACCCCGCCCCCCATTATTTAAGAACCGTCAGAAGAGAAGAAGCGTCACACAGTGGGAGCCTCCCTCCATGCCATCATGGATGCAGAGAGGCCCAAAAAGAAGATGAAGAGAAGAAGATGAAGAGGAGAGCGGGAGCCTCCCTCCATGCCATTCCCGTGGAGAAGAAGGGAAGAAGACGCCAACGCCACGGAGGAGATGCAGGATGAGAACACCGGAGGAAGAATCAGAAGTACCAGAAGAACCAGAAGAAGATGGAGGAAGAAACCGAAGGAAGATAGAAGATAGAAAAAAGAAGAAAGAAGAAGCATTTAAATAAAGGAATTGTCAAAAACTGTCTCTTGTTATTTTTAACATTTTTGACAGATTATTAGTGAAATGGTAGGGGTACTTTTGTACCCCCTTACCATTTCACATGGGGGGAGGGCTGGGATCTGGGGGTCCTCTTGTTAAAGGGGGCTTCCAGATTCCAATAAACCCCCCACCCGCAGACCCCCACAACCACCGGCCAGGGTTGTGGGGATGAGGCCCTTGTCCTCATCAACATGGGGACAAGGTGTTTTGGGGGGCTACCCCAAAGCACCCTCCCAATGTTGAGGGCATGTGGCCTGGTACGGTTCAGGAGGGGGGACGGGGCCGCTCTCTCGTCCCCCCTCTTTTCCTGTGGCCTGCCAGGTTGCTTGCTCGGATAAGGGTCTGGTATGGATTATTAGGGGACCCCACGCCGTTTTTTTTAAAATTTTGGTGCGGGGTTCCCCTTAAAATCCATACCAGAGCTGAAGGGTCTGGTATAGATTTTGAGGGGGACCCCACGCCATTTTTTTTTATTTTGGCTGGGGTTCCCCTTAATATCCATACCAGACCTGAAGGGCCTGCTATGGAATTTAGGGGGACCCCCACGTAATTTTTAAAAAAAATTTTGGTTAAATTTTTTTTTAATTCCTGTGGGGAATTCCCATGCCATTTTTATCAATGAACTTCTATGTGTATTGTCGGACTGGCAATGCATTAATAGCTGCGAGTAGTTTTAAATGACTTTTTTTCCTTTGAAATGTCATTTTGCTGTCAAACTGTTCTAAACACGGGAAACATGCGCCCCTTTACAGGAATACTATAGACACCCCCCAGGTATGAAATTTAAAGGGATATTACACTTTTATTGTTTCACTTTAAGCATTATTAAAATCACTGCTCCCGAAAAAATGGGAGCAGTGTAAAAACTCTTTATGACAATAACTTGCATATAAGCCTTTAAAATTAGCACTTTTGATTATTCATGTTCGTGTCCCATAGACTTTAATGGTGTTTTGCGTGTTCAAACAAATTTTTTGCCTGTTCGCATGTTCTGGTGCGAACGGAACAGGGGGGTGTTCGGCTCATCCCTATTTGTGAGCATTCTACTTGGCTTATTCCCCAACTCATAGAATGCTCATCTACCACGGGTTATTTTGGCTTTTGTTTTGTCAATCAGTAGTAAATTTAACTCTTCTCGTAGGCCTACTATTTTCTCCTCTATTTGTTGTGTATTTTTTATGCATTACTTCCAATGCCCGTATACATTCGAGCAATGACTCGATCTGTTCGTTAAGCATCTTTTTCCTATGTGCACCCAAAGATATAAGAGTACCTCTCATAACACATTTATGTGTTTCCCACAAACAAAAAGGGGTTATTTCCCCTGTATCGTTCGTTAAGAAAAAGGAGTCCAGTACTTGATGCAGTTTTTCCTCATATTCCCTTTCTTTTAAAAGGGTCTCATTTATCTTCCAATGCTACACTCGGGAATCTGCCTCTCCTAATTCTACCACACAGTTCGTTGGTGCATGGTCCGACAAAGAATTCAATAGACGCCCTTAACAAAGATGTAACTACATTTTGAGATATAAAAATAGAGTAAATTCTAGTGTACATCTTATATTTCGCAGGCGTTCCTCTGAGGTGAGTGGCAGAATATCAGGTGAGATTCCTTCCCCTCTGCTCCATGGCTAATGACTCTATTTCCACTCCTCCACTGTTTATTGCATCACTCAATGTGCAGGGGATGAATTCGCCGATAAAACAACGTAAAATGTTACATTCTATGCATTCCCAAAAAATAGACACATTTCCCAGGGCGGTATAACCCCTATTTCCTGCATGCCAAATACCCCACGTTCTTTCTTGCAATGCGTAAGGAAAACCCAAGGGAGTGGCAATCCATATTTCTAATAAGTATAAAGTTACACCTCAACTGAAACACAAAAACTTGGAGGGCAGATTTATCCTCATAAAAGGTACCATAGATGACCAATAGGGATGAGCAGAACATCCCCCGGTTTGGTTCACAGGAGAACATGCGAACAGACAAAAAAATTAGTTTGAACATGTGAACACCATTAAAGTCTATGGGACACAAACGTGAAGAATCAAAAGTGCTAATTTTTAAGGCTTATATGCAAGTTATTGTCATAATAAGTGTTTGGGAACCCGGGTCCTGCCCCAGGGGACATGTATCAATGCAAAAGTTTTAAAAAACGACCGTTGTTTCGGGAGCAGTGATTTTAATAATGCTTAAAGTGAAACAATAAAAATTAAATATTTCCTTAAATAGCGTGCATGGGGGTATCCTTAGTATGCCTGTTAAGTAGCGCATTTTCCCATTTTCAAAACTATACCACAGCAAAATAACATTTCTAAAGGAAAAAAATTGAATTCAAAACTACTCGCAGGTGTAATGTATTGTCGGGTCCCAGCAATATAGATGAAAATCATTGAAAAAAACAGCATGCGTTCCCTCTCAAGTCCATTACCAGGCCCAGGCCCCAAATTTTTTAAAATATAGCGTGGGGGTCCCCCAGGCACTATATACTCTGCAGAAAATTGGGCCTTAGGTGTTGGTGGTACCAGAACACTGTAAGCCCTGAAAGTTACTCTTGGTGAGCACAACAGGCCCTGCTGTGAAATAGTATATCAAGAATTGTAATTACATGCCCTGTTAAATTCAGAAGTGTAGTAGAAACTGTACACACTGTATTAGATACTGTGTACACCACCTGCATTGTATTAGCAATTGTACTACGGCTGCACTGAATTGTGTACTGTGTACACCACCAGAAGTGTAGTAGAGACTGTACACACTGTATTAGATACTGTGTACACCACCTGCACTGTATTAGCAACTGTACTATGGCTGCACTGTATTGTGTACTGTGTACACCACCAGAAGTGTAATAGAAACTGTATACACTGTATTAGATACTGTGTACACCGCCTGCACTGTATTAGCACCTGTACTATGGCTGCACTGTATTGTGTACTGTGTACACCACCAGAAGTGTAGTAGAAACTGTACACACTGTATTAGATACTGTGTACACCGCCTGCACTGCATTAGCAACTGTACTACGGCTGCACTGTATTTTATACTGTGTACACCACCAGAAGTGTAGTAGAAACTGTATACACTGTATTAGATACTGTCTACACCGCCTGCACTGTATTAGCAACTGTACTACGGCTGCACTGTATTGTGTACTGTGTACACCACCAGAAGTGTAGTAGAAACTATACAAACTGTATGAGATACTGTGTACACCGTCTGCACTGTATTAGAAACTGTACAACGGATGCACTGTATTTTATACTGTGTAGTGTAGTAGACACTGTACACACTGTATTAGATACTGTGTACACCGCCTGAAGTGTATTAGAAACAGTACACCACGGCATGCACTGTAGATATAGGCTACACTGGATGCAGAATATATATATATATATATATATAAATATATATATATATATATATATACTGCCTGCACTGCCTGAATATAGAGTAAACACTGAATATATGCAAACTGGTGGACGAATTTTTAAGACCCTAGGTAAAATCGTTATCATCTTACGTGAGAGACACTGTCCACCTTCTGCAGATCATAGATGAATGTAATTTCCCTGACCAAGCTCTCCTCGTCACAATAGACGTAGAAACCCTATACAGTTTGATTCCACATGAAAGAGGCCTGGCAGCTATCAACCATATTCTCCAACGGAATACTGCCACTGACCCTGTTTACAACAAATTCATTCTTTCATTGCTCGAGTATATCCTCAGACATATTGTCTTTACTTTTAACGGCTCCCACTACCTCCAGGTGCAGGGGGTTGCGATTGGGACATGCTGTGCCCCATCTTATGCCAACCTGTACCTGGGGGAGTGGGAGCAAATGTTTTTGGCTGATGAGAATCTGGTCATCTACACTGACCATATTTTGGGGTGGTACCATTATATTGATGATATTCTTATCATCTGGGACGGCCCCCATGATATGCTCGAGCAATGCCTCCTAAGAATGAACAAAAATGATTTTAACCTAAATTTTACCATGTCCTTTGACAAAAAACGAATAACATTCTTAGATATAGAAATTTACAAGGGTGAGCAGGGGAACCTGTGTAGCAAGCTATATAGAAAAAACACTGCAGAAAATGCAATACTGCATGCTACAAGTTTCCACCCACAGCCTCTGATTAATTCCATCCCATACTCCCAATACTTAAGAATTAAACGCAACTGTACTGATGAGGAAAACTTTATCAAGGAAGCAGCTGAGTTGCGTGATAGACTCCTTGCCAGGGGTTACTCACACGCCTCTCTAAAAAGGTCCTATAAACAAGTACTGATGAAACCAAGAAACACCTTACTTCATACCATTAAACGTAGCGACACCAACAAATTAAGGATTATCACCACATTCAATCAACAACAACACCAAGTTAAAACAATTGTTGAGAAATATTGGCACATGTTGACTCTAGATCCATCTATAGGACATTTTGTCCCAGACAAACCTCTTTTTACTTTTAGAAGAGCCCCTTCCATCAGTGATAAAGTTGTCAGCAGTGAATTTAGAAGTGAATCCATTAGAACGCATTGCAAATATAAAAGGTACCTTTATATGTGGCGCTTGTCACTACTGCAAATATATGCTAACGCTAAGAAACCCAACCCTCCCCAATGGCAAAACACTTTGCAAATTGCAGAACTCCTGGAGTAGTCTATATGCTCCAATGCAGTTGCAACTGCTTCTACATTGGGAAAACTAAATTAGAATTTTGGAGGAGGGCCTACAGGCATATTGGCAGCATGCAGATAGGATTGATAGGATTGATAGGATACATCCCAATCCAAGGGGGGGTACTGGAATAAAACCCTCCTCCAGATGGATCTATTTATTGAAAGCAACTTTGCCCCCCGGCTTGAACGAAGCCATATTCTTTAAACCATTCCTTGAGGGATTCTAATCCGGGGGAATGGAAACGTAGATCCCGACCCCTTCTATCGTGTCTTCAGGGAATCCATTTTTCTTATTCAGCTATCCTTGTTAAAATCTTTTTCTATACGTGTTTGGATGTTATTATATCAATCAATGCTGTTAAACCCCCCCTTTTGGTCTCTTGCATTTTAGTAAAAATGCTCCAATACTATCAATGTTTATTGATTACTGCCGTTTGTATTTTATTACCAACATTATGCAATTATCTGATGTATATGTCATGCAAATTACGTTTAGCCTAATTTTTGTCGCTTACTGCCGTTTGTTTTTTATTACCAACATTATGCAATTGTCTGATGTATATGGCATGCAAACTATGTTTAGCCTAATTTTCCTCTGCCCACAACACTTTTTTCACTTTTCCCTTCTTTTTTTCTATTGCTGTTTAATTGAGATCGGCTGTCTTCTCTTTTTATATCCACCAGGGCATCAGACAGTGTATTTACCCTCCTTTTTCCTATATATAATACGGGTTAATACGTTTATCCTGCTTATTATAATTTTGCAGATTGTCCTTGTGGGGTTTGTTCGCCCTCCGGCCCTCCTTGTGTTGCGGTTGACCACGAGAATTATCTGGCACAAAAAGCTGCCCAGTTCTCGTTCTGGGCTGTACTTTTGGAGGCAGATGGACGTATTACATCACCGCCCACAGCCTCCATCTTGTCACTCCGGCGGACATGCGCAGTCCGCCGAGTTGGCATATTGTGTCGGTGAGCTGGGTGTGCCTCACCCTGCTCCGACATGCAGAAGTTTGCGCATGCGTGGTGGGGGCCGCGCACACTCGGCCCAGGGGGCAGTTTAGAGGTCTCCCTGGCAACCATCCCAGTATCAGCTGTGTGCAATTTATTGCGTCAGCTGATTGGGATTTACCACCCTTAAAATCCATGACCAGCTCACTCCCAAATCAAGCACTTTCTTGCTGGATTTCGGGATGTGCGGCTGGTCTTCTCAACCTCTCCCTTACTAAGGTATTTACTGTTTATATATCTGCTTTCTCCATTGTTAGCCCATATATTAAGTTCTAACTTACACAGCCAGTGACTAATGGGGCGTACACACGGTCAGACTTTTCGGCTACAAAAGTCCGTCGGACGCCGACGGACCAAATCCGGCGGACAATCCGATCATGTGTGGGCTTCCCCGGACTTTCAGCGGACTTTTCCAGTCGCAAATCTGATGGACTTTAGATTTGGAACGTGCTTCAAATCTTTACGTCGTAACTCCGCCGGACCCAGAAATCTGTTCGTCTGTATGCTAGTCTGACGGACAAAAACCCACGCTAGGGCAGCTATTGGCTACTGGCTATCAACTTCCTTATTTTAGTCCGCTGTATGTCATCACGTACGAATCCGTCAGACTTTTGTGTGATCGTATTTAGGCAAGTCCGTTCGTTAGAAAGTCCGCCGCAAGTCCGCCAAAAGTCAGTCGAAAGTTTGTCGGACGGGCTGTCGGATTTTTGTAGCCAAAAAGTCAGATCGTGTATACGCCCCATAATATTCTATTTAGCCCTTTGATAATAGACTAAGAGGCCTATATTCAATACATCCCTCAGTGAGTCTCTTTGTATTAAATGTGACACTTACTATGTATCTATATGTATGCAGGTTTAAACACTTACTCATTTATTGTGTACCTATATACGCAGATTTAAATACTTATCTGCTATGAATATAATCTTATATTATATATATATCTTTAACCTTGCCTAACTTAGCTGCTATAATATTCAGGCACCTCTTTTGTCTGCAGTAACTTTATATCTTAGCTCAATTAGCACTCATAATAATATACTATTGATCATCTTTGCACCTGGACACTTTTCCAGGTACTTATGAGATTGCTTTTTGAACTTCATTCATCCTTTAGACACTATTATTAGTATTCCTATAATCACCGGGCATATGTGTATACATATATATATATATATATATATATATATATATATATATATATATATACCTTTTTGTTTAATTACTATACAAGATTATTATACAAGATTTATGTAGCGCCAACAGTTTACGCAGCGCTTTACAATGTATAAGGGGGACAAAACAATTACAGTACAGTTCAATACAAAAAGGTACAGGAGGGCCCTGCTCGTAGAGCTTACATTCTAAAGGGAGGGGGTGGTGGTACAAAAGGTAATAGCTGCAAAGAATGATTTGATGGGGGTGGCTCAGGGACAGTTATGTGGGTGTGGGATAGGCTTCCCTGAATAAATGAGTTTTCAGGGATCTCCTAAAGGTGGACAGGGTAGGGGCTGATTGGACATACTGGGGCAGGGAATTCCAGAGGATGGGAGAGGCTCTGGAGAAGTCCTGAAGGCGAGCATGGGAGGAGGTAACAAGGGAGCTAGAGAGCAGGAGGTCCTGGGAGGAGCGGAGGGGGCGATTTGGGCAATATCTGCAGATGAGGTTGGTGATGTAGATGGGGGCGATGTTGTGAATGGCCTTGTATGTTATGGTTAGCATTTTGAATTTTACACGGTGGGGTAGGGGAAGCCAGTGAAGGGATTGGCAGAGAGGAGCAGCAGTCACGGATCGATTAGTGAGGTGTATTAGTCTAGCAGCAGCATTCATAATAGACTGAAGGGGGGATAGCCTGCTTAAGGGTAGGCCATTAAGGAGAGAGTTGCAGTAGTCGAGGCGGGAAATTACAAAATATCCATTTTCATTACATATCCAGCACATTTTGATCTGGATTTATATTCTCAGTATAATTTTCTTTACTCCCAGGGATTCCATTTGCCTCAGTATATTCTTCTAGCCGTACCGCTGATGTGGAGTGCAGGGGAGACTTATTCCTCTTGAGGACACCATTACCCAGCTCCCATGTATAGACCATTCTGATGTCTATACCCACCGGCTCAATTATTTGGTGCTACTCTGATTGCAAGTTTTTAATGTGATTTAACAAAGCACTGTCAAACCACTTCACCATCTAACCCTATGTAAATGCTATACCGTTAACACTTTAAACATGTAATTTTTTTGTACCCCTACATGTCATGAAATTTTTATTGATTATATATCTTTAATTACATCTTAGATGAACCCCTCTTATTTTCTGCACCCCTGAAGAAGGACTAGACATATATACAGAAATGCGTTGGGGGTGAGGAGGTTTCCTTATGTATATACTTCTCATGATGATAAAAACGCACTGTTTAGATGAATCAATGTTTCGTTACAATTTTTTAAATGTTGTCTCTCTATAAATAAAATGTGTTTATTATTACAATTTTCTGTATACTCTGCTACATTTTTCACACACGATATAAATTAAGTGCCTTAAAAGTCCACTTAGGGGAACCCTCTTTATCTCTGTCTTGAATATTGGATGTGGCACTCTTCTTAACATAGGTTAGCCTTTAGTCTTTTTCTTCTCTTAGACACTGAATATATAGTCTTTGCTAAATGCAGAGTATATATATATATATATATATATAACCTGCTTGCTTAATCTAAATCAAGCTATCTATCTGTCAACACCAACAACGCTACACACGGCCTCCATGTAAGCAGGCTTATATAGTGTGGGGCGTGGACTAAGTCCCCCTGAGCCATGATTGGCCAAAGGCACCCTGCCTTTTCCAAATTATGGCTCTCTTAGTAGAGGGTGCTGTGATTGGCCAAAGCATGCAGGTCAGGTGCATGCTTTGCCCAATCATCATACAGCAATTCCCTGCGATCTTGCAGTGCATTGTGGGGCATTCCACGGCACTCAAATTTGCCATGAACGGCCCATAATGTTCTCTATTCAGTGAACACCCGAAATTCAAGTTGAACTTATGTTCGACCCAAACATCAGGCTCATCCCTAATGACCAATTGTACTCCTTTATTTCATACTATACACACAGGGACAGGCTGCTTTTTCCCAATCAATGCTTAAAACGCTAGATCCCAGGGTGGGAGGAACTGCAATATATGGGGGCGACTAAAATACTGACCTGGACCAAGGTCTAAAGAAATCCAGACCCCCTGGATCCCAACTTATCAGACCCCCCAAACGGAGCCTAAAAATAGCCAGGTTAATTCACCTACACGGTTTGGTCGATGCATGGAGGAAGATGAATCCAACTAGGAGAAATTACACACACTTCTCGTGCCCGCACCAACCCTATGCTAGGATCGACCACATATTCATTTCCATTGCCAACATCCCTGACATAGTTAAATCAGCCATACGGGACACAGTGTGGTCGGACCACTCTATAGTCACACTCACTCTAAAGAGAGGCTGCATTCGTCCTAATCTCTTTCAATGGAGACTTAACAAATCTATCCTCAGTGACCCGGTTAGGGCTATGGAAATAGAAAAAGCCATACAAGAATATTTCCTTCTAAACAGATTTGAGGGGGTGTCAGCTGAAACTCTTTGGGCGGCCCACAAGGCCACCATTTGGGGCAAAATAATCCAAATCTCATCTCAAATTAAAAAAGAACAAATGGCAGACTAGAAAAAGTATTCAAAAACCTGAAAAGCCTCCATAAACAAAACCCCAAACGGGTGCACACAGATAAACTGGATGCAGCTTGTCTCTCCCTAAATCTGGCTCCCACGGCCAAGGCCGAAAAGAGCATCAGATGGCGTGGAGCAAAATTTTATCACCATAGAGATAAAATAGGTCTCGGACGGGACACGCACTTTTAATCCGCAATGCATCATGGAAACTTTCCATACGTACTACGAGAAATTATATAGCGTGGGGAACAAAGATAACGAGGCCCATCAGAATTAATTCTTGGATTTGCTCCCAATCCCAAAATTAGAATCCCAACACCGAGAAAAACTGGAGGACCCCATATCAGCAGAAGAAATAATCCAGGTTATTAAGAACCTCAAGCAGTGCTCCGCCCCTCGCCCATTTCTTTAATCAACAACGATATGAAGATTATAACTAATGCCCCGTACACACGGTTGGACTTTTTGGCTACAAAAGTCCGACAGCCCGTCCGACAGACTTTCGACAGACTTTTGGCGTACTTGCGGCGGATTTGCGGCAGACTTTCCAACGAACGGACTTGCCTACATACGATCACACAAAAGTCCGACGGATTCGTACGTGATGACGTATACCGGACTAAAATAAGGAAGTTGATAGCCAGTAGCCAATAGTTGCCCAAGCGTGGGTTTTTTTCCGTCGGACTAGCATAAAGACGAGCGGATTTCTGGGTCCGGCGGAGTTACGACGTAAAGATTTGAAGCATTTTCCAAATCTAAAGTCCGTCAGATTTGTGGCTGGAAAAGTCCGTCGAAAGTCCGGGGAAGCCCACACACGATCGGATTGTCAGCCGGCTTTGGTCCGTCAGCGTCCGTCGGACTTTTGTAGACGAAAAGTCCGACCGTGTGTATGCGGCATAAGATCCTAGCGGATCGCATGGCATTGGTCTGTATATTCATAAGGACCCAGGGCTGGGAAGGGCAGCCAAGAGGGCTTGCTCCTTTCGCTTGACCTACAAAAAGCATTTGATTCAGGCCCTATCTATTCAACATTTTGTGCCGCTGGGGTTTTGGTCAGAAATTCATGGTTCTTATAGGGGCCCTCTACTCCCTACCAGAAGTACGAGTTCAACTACAGGGATACTACTCTGAACCTATTAAAATAGCTAGAGGGATGAGACAGGGGTGCCCCCTTTCCCCCCTTATATTCGCAGTGGCGATAGAAACCCTGGCGAAAACTATTCATAACCATCCTGATATTCAGGGGGTCATAAATGCGCCCTGTTTGCAGACGACCTATTACTCTTTGTCACATCACCAACAATCTCACTCTTAAACATCTGCAAATTACTGGAGGACTTTACTAAGGTCTCAGGGTTACGGGTCAACTTCTCTAAGTCCCAAATTTTAAATATAACCATCCCACACTAAATTGCACAGAACCTTATAAAATCCTTCCAATTTGAATGGAGTGACTCTACCATTCGATAACTGGGAGTAGAACTCTCCCCAAAAGTTGAACAACTTTATCAGGTTAATTTCCCCCCACTGTATAACATGCTTGAAAGGTTGGGCTCTCCACGAATTGTCCTGGCTAGGGAGGATAAACACGACCAAGATGACGCTCCTTCCCAAACTACTATATTTTTTCAGATCCCTCCCGATTCGCCTGAGGACAGATCACCTACGAAAGTTCCAAGGCAAAATTTTGAAATTTATATGGGGAACCTCAGGTCACCGTCTCTCAAAGAGAACTCTATTTAGACCGAGAACACAGGGGGAGTTGGGGGTCCCTAACCTACTTTGGTACTACCGAGCGGCATGCTTGGCACAACTATCAGTCATCTACATGCGCTTGGAAAAGCCTGATTGGGTACACATAGAGCGGCAAGCGCTCCCGGATCACACGTTGGACTTTTTTCTATGGTGCCCTCCAAGAGATCACCCACCAATCCTGTCTCCGGTACTATCTAACTTGATAGCCCTTTGGGAGTGCCTGAAAAACCTCTCCTCCCTAACTTCGGATATGCAACCACTAGCACATATTTTTCATAACCCCAAATTTACTCCAGGAATGAACATAAAGGTCTTCCGCTGGTGGTTGGATAATACTGCATTGGCCATTTCCTAACTCCCATGGGTCCGTTCTCACGATGCTATTGCAAAAATAAACTGGAAATGCCAGAATCGGAGTGGTATAGATTTCTACAAATCTCCCACTTCATAAACTCCCTATGGAAGAACGAATCAGAACCCCCAAGATTAATGGTTTATGAACAATGGTGTGGCCAAGCCACAGAGCAGAGGGGGGCTATTTCCCTGTCACTGGCCTCAGATAGCACCAAGCTACCTTACATGCATGCATAGAACAACAAAATCCAGGTCAGCTGGAATACTGAAACCTGGCATAGAATCTTTTTCCGAGCCTATAGGGGCATATGCAATATCGCTCTAATAGAGGCAAACCTCAA
The DNA here is from genome assembly GCA_037952925.1 of Lithobates clamitans. NCBI lineage: Eukaryota > Metazoa > Chordata > Amphibia > Anura > Ranidae > Lithobates > Lithobates clamitans. Next base: position 1,764,510 of record JBBGZY010000152.1, read on the forward strand.
AGTAATTACCAGATGGTACCTAGTCCCATCCAGATTAGCAAGACTATTCCCTTCCTCCTCACCTCTCTGCGTTAGAGATTGTGCATCACCAGGATCAGTGCTCCACATCTGATGGGAATGCCCAAAGCTTTAGGGATTTTGGAACAGAATTTTCCACATGATCCGCAAGTTAACAGGATATCAGATCCCAAAGAACTCCTCTATAGCCCTGCTCAATGCCCATTTACCCGACACCAATAGAGCTACCAGGGACTTAATCTTTTTTATATTTTTAGGTGCTAAATTGACCATAGCAAGAGCATGGAAACAACCAAAGGTCTTTTTTTCGGCAGCCAAAAGGAAAATGTCCTGGATAATGGAACAGGAGAAAATGGTTAGCTCCCTGACTGACACGGTAGCTAGGTTTGATTCTACATGGGATCTCTGGGCGACCTATATAGGTATTCCTGGATGAAAAGATATGCTTCAATAGGTGTAGAGAGCTCATGGAAGAAAGGCTGATCTGCTTCCTTTCTTCTTTTTCCTTCTTCTCTCCTTTCCTCTTTCCCTCGTGAAAATCTCCATTGTATTGTCCTGTACAGCACTTCAGTAATTGATCTTACCTGCAAGATCAAGGATCAATCTTACAGCAGCATCTCTAATTGAAAAAAAATACCTTATCTGGATACAGCACCTGTATAGAGCAAGGATGGTAAAGGATTTTGCTGGCTAGTAAGAGTAAGTCTCTCACCAAGGATGCAAACTTTTGGTGGGCAACTGGTTGTCACCAGAATCACTAATGGTGTAGTTAGACCCTGTGCAGAGGGAACCCCAGATCATTGACCCCAGAGATAACCTTCAAGGTGGCATTTATTCCATATAAATTCTGGTGAATGAGTGGTTAAATTCACCTTTACCACAAAACTGCCTATGCAGATAAGGGGCATCTGTAGATAAAAACAAATTGTGCATCTCTAACTAAAGTTGAATAAAACCCTTGCTATAGGCGGAGGCCATTTTTGTACCTTATGAAGCCTGATAGGAATACTCCCAGGACATTGCTAAGTACTCCTAGGACATTGCTAAGAGAGGCCTAGTCGTCACTGCTCACCTCCACCATCACAGAAGTGAGCTTTTTCTCTGGCTTAACCCCTCCCCAACCCCCACATACTCTTTCTCTCCTCTGATGTAGTAGCTCTGAGCTCAGCATTAGAGAGCTCACTCCAGTGATGGTGGAGGTGACCATTGATAACTAGGTCTCCCTTAGCAACATCCTGGGAGTACTTAGCAACGTCCTGGGAGTATTTCAGTCAGGTTTAATAAGGTATGTACTTGGCCTACACCTATAGCAAGGGTATTATTCATCTTTAGTCAGAGCTGCACAATTTGTTTTAATCTACAGTACAAACACCCCTTACCTGCATAGGCAGTTTTTATGTAAAGATGAACTATCCTTTTAAGCATGTTTAAAACATATTTAAAATGTGACTGAAAAAAATGAAGATTTGCTATATTATAGAAAATATATATACCGTATTTATCGGCATATAACACGCACTTTTTTCCCCTGAAAATCAGGGGAAAATCATGGGTGTGTGTTATAGGCCGATCCCCCCCCCCCCCCAATTTTGTGTGATCGGAGCGATCGGGGCGATTGCCGCGATCGCCGCCGACATACACAGCCATGTGTAAGTTCAAATATGGCGCCGAGACTGCAGGGACTCGGCGGAGCTAAGATATACATACCCGAGAGTCCTCTGCTTTTCTCGGCGCCGCTTACAGTCTCGCCCATAGGGTGGGACTGAGCGGGACTGTAAGCGGCACCGAGAAAAGCCGAGGACTCTCAGGTATGTGTATCTCGGCTCCTGTGACTAAAGGTAAGTATTAACTAACATTTTTACTCAGAAAGTTTTTTTTTATTCTTTGCAGCAGTTGTGCATTGGGTAGCACAGTTACCAAGTGGGTTTTGCTTGTTGGGCAAGGTCTGCTTAAATGTTATTTGTGCTTGCTTCACTAAAAATTAATAAATAAGGCACCTTGATTGCATCCTCAAGTAGATATTTTTGGCATGTGAAAATTAATTATACAGCTTGTTAATTCAACATGAATGTTGTTTTAGAGCATCAGCACTAGGAGACCTAATTTACTTTTTTTTCTTTTATACTATATATAGGCTGGTATCATTATGTTGGGAGAAGGTTCAGGCAGGTAAATGTCTTACAGGTAAGGGATGTTTGCTTTGCCACCTGTCATCATGGTAAGAGGATTAGGTTAGAGTTTTCCCAACATGCTTCTAGTCACTCATAGTCTGAAAGAGAGATGGAACCTTCCTCCACACTGTGAATCAACATGTTTGCATTTTGCATCTGTGGTATTCCATTTGACCGTTAGTGGATTTTGATCTACAGACTGTGATGTTTTTTAGGCAATGGGGTTGATTTAATAAAGGCGAATAAGGCGAATAATCACTTTGCAAGAGAATTTACTCTTGGCTTAGTGAATAAGGTGAAACTATGCTAACTTCCATCTCTCAACCATGTGTGCAATCAAAAATACAGTTTGTTTTGGTTTTCCTTGCACGTAATTACATATTCTTGTTTTCTTTGCACAGTAAGTTATTAACACATTCACTCACGTATAAGTAAATTAACTAGCAAGTTATAAAGTGAATAGTCTATTTGCCTTTAGTAAATCAACCCCAGTGTCTCTAGTAATTTGAGCAGTATTGTGTGCACATGTACAGTATTAGGCAGTAGCACTTATCGACAGCTTTTTTTTTTTCTTTAACCACTTAACAACCGGCCCATAGCCAAATGACGGCTACAGGGCGGTTGTTTAACTCTGGGAGGGCGTCCAGGGACGTCCTCCCAGAATTCTGCTCTCGCGCGCCCCCTAGGGCGCGCACTCGAGAGCATCCATGACCGCCGGGTCCAGAGGACCCGGCGCATCACAGATCCCGGTAAATGACCGCTGATCGCGGCCGTTTACCATGTGATCGCTCCGTCAAATGACGGAGCGATCACATGTAAACAAACCGGCGTCATCTGATGACGCCGGTTCCTCTCCTCCCCCTCTCCTCCCCTCCTGTGTACCGATCGGTACACAGTGAGCGGAGAGGCGGATGGATGGATGGCTGCAGCGTTGTGGGCTGCATCTGTAGTGCCCACAGCGCTGCACAGAGACATCCAGCCATCCATTCTCAGCCATCCCTACTACTCTGCATGCCCTGCAATGCTGTGCAATACTCTGCAATTCCCTCTGCAATGCCCCACAATACTCTGCCATACCCCGCAATACCCCTGTAATACTCTGCCATACCCTGGAATACCCCGCAATACTCTGCCATACCCTGCAATACCCCGAAATACTCTGCCATACCCTGCAATACCCCGAAATACTCTGCCATACCCTGCAATACCCCGCAATACTCTGCCATACCCTGGAATACCCCGCAATACTCTGCCATACCCTGGAATACCCCGCAATACCCCTGCAATACTCTGCCATACCCTGGAATACCCCGCAATACTCTGCCATACCCTGCAATACCCCGCAATACTCTGCCATACCCTGGAATACCCTGCAATACTCTGCCAAACCCTGCAATACCCCGCAATACTCTTCCATACCCTGCAATACCCCGCAATACTCTGCCATACCCCAAAATACCCCGCAATACTCTGCCATACCCCAAAATACCCTGAAATACCCCGCAATACTCTGCCATACCCCGCAATACTCTGCCATACCCCGCAATACTCTGCCATACCCCGCAATACTCTGCAATACCCCACAATACTCTGCCATACCCTGTAATATCCCGCAATACTCTGCCATACCCTGCAATACTCTGCCATACCCTGGAATACCCCGCAATACTCTGCCATACCCTGAAATACCCCACAATACCCAGCCATACTCTGCAATACTCAGTGATACCCAGCCATACTCTGCCATACCCAGCCATGCTCTGCAATACCCCGCAAAAATCTGCAATACTCTGCCATAACCCGCAATACTCTGCCATACCCAGCCATACTCTGCAATACCCCGCAATACCCAGCCATACTCTGCAATACTCGGTGATACCTAGCCATACTCTGCCATACCCAGTCATACTCGGCGATACTCTGCAATACTCGGTGATACCCAGCCATACTCTGCCATACCCAGTCAAACCTCGGCGATACTCTGCAATACCCAGCCATGCTCAGCCATACCCAGCCATACCCAGCCATGCTCAGCCATACCCAGCCATGCTCTGCCATACCCAGCCTCTGTATGTGGCCAGGCTGTGGAAGTCTCACACATGTGGTATCGCCGTACTCAGGAGGAGTAGGAGAATCTATTTTGGGGTGTCATTTTTGGTATGTACATGCTATGTGTTAGAAATATTGTATAAATGGACAACTTTGTGTTAAAAAAAAAATGTGTTTTAACCACTTCCCGCCTTCGGTCATACGACGTCCTTGACTTTGTGCGGGGATATCTGAATGATGGATGCTCAGCTACAGGCATCATTCAGATATCATCTTTTTCAGCCGGCGATTCCCTACACCATAAGAATGATCATAGCGGTTGTTACACTGCTTGATCGTTCTTACGGGAGGCGAGAGGGGACGCCCCCCCCTCCCGCCGCCCTCCGGTGCTTCTACCGACTCACCGCTACGATCGAAGCCAGGATCTTTTTTTTTTTTTTATTTTTTTTTATTTCAGGAACAGCCTAGAGGTGAGATGTGGGGTCTTATTGACCCCATATCTCACTGTAAAGAGGACCTGTCATGCCATATTCCTATTACAAGGGATGTTTACATTCCTTGTAATAGGAATAAAAGTGATCAAAAAATTTTTTTTTTTGGAAAAAAGTGTCAAACTAAAATAAATAAAGTAAAATGAACAATAAAAAAAATAAAAAATTTTTTAAAGCGCCCCTGGCCGTGTGCTCGCATGCAGAAGCGAACGCATACGTAAGTCCCGCCCACATATGAAAACGGTGTTCAAACCACACATGTGAGGTATCGCTGCGATCGGTAGAGCGTGAGCAATAATTTTGGCCCTAGACCTCCTCTGTAACTCAAAATTTGTAACCAGTAAAAAATTTTAAAGCGTCGCCTATGGGGATTTTTAAGTGGCGAAGTTTGGCGCCATTCCACAAGCGTGTGCAATTTTGAAAGGTGACATGTTAGGTATCTATTAACTCGGCGTAACTTCATCTTTCATATTATGCAAAAACATTGGGCTAACCTTACTGTTTTTTTTTTTTTTAAGCAAAAAACAGTTTTTTTCCAAAAAAAAACGCGTTCGAAAAATTGCTGCGCAAATATCGTGCGAGATAAAAAGTTGCAATGACCGCTATTGTATTCTCTAGTGTCTTTGCTAAAAAAAACATATATAATGTTTTGGGGTTCTATGTAATTTTCTAGCAAATAAATGATGATTTTTACATGTAGGAGAGAAATGTCAGAATTGGCCTGGGTGCTCCAGAACGCCTGAAGGTGCTCCCCTGCATGTTGGGCCTCTGTATGTGGCACGCTGTGTAAAAGTCTCACACATGTGGTATCGCCGTACTCGGGAGTAATAGCAGAATGTGTTTTGGGGTGTAATTTGTGGTATGCATATGCTGTGTGTGAGAAATAACCTGCTAATATGAAAAAAAAAAAAACTTGATTTTACAAAGAATTGTGGGAAAAAATGACAACTTCAAAAAACTCATCATGCATCTTTCTAAATACCTTGGAATGTCTTCTTTCCAAAAATGGGTCATTTGGGGGGTATTTGTACTTTTCTGGCATGTTAGGGTCTCAAGAAATGAGATAGGCCGTCAGTACTTCAGGTGTGATCAATTTTTAGATATTGGTACCATAGCTTGTGGACGCTATAACTTTCACAAAGACCAAATAATATACACTAATTTGGGTTATTTTTACCAAAGATATGTAGCGGTATAAATTTTGGCCAAAATATATGAAGAAAAATTACTAATTTTCAAAATTTTATAACAGAAACAAAGAAAAATTTATTTTTTTACAGATTTTTCGGTCTTTTTTCTTTTATAGCGCAAAAAATAAAGAACCCAGCGGTGATTAAATACCACCAAAAGAAAGCTCTATTTGTGTGAAAAAAAGGACAAAAAATTCATATAGATACAGTGTTGCATGCTTGAGTAATTGTCATTCAAAATGTGAGAGCACCAAAAGCTGAAAATTGGTCTGGTTATTAAGGGGGTTTAAGTGCCCAGTGGTCAAGTGGTTAATTTATTGGCAAATGTAAATATTTGCATCATCATATCTGCTTTCAATGATCGTATATGCAAAGGACATTGCAATAATAAATAAGAAGATCTAAAAATGATGTCCATATTGTTGACTTTTCAACCAGATGGATTTTTTTCAGGTTTTGCACACTTTTTAAAATGCATATTTAAGTCTTGAAGATTAGTTAAACCCTCCTCAAACAGTATATACTTTCTGAAAGCAGAGACCTTGGAGAATGAAATGGTAGTAGTTCCAATTTTTTAAATCAAATGATATAATCACATTATATCATTGTTTATTAAATGCACTAAAGTTGATTTTAGTTCATACAAACATAATACATTACTTAATTTGTGGTCAAATATTGTCAGGAGTGTGTAAACACTCCTGTTCTTTGACAATTGCTGGTCTCATTCCAGCATCCTGGTTTTAGCTATAATCTATCTGTCTGTTCCCCAGCAATGTAATTAATGTGGCCAGTCTCTGGGTACAGACCAAACCTGATTTAAACCAGCCAAACCTGCAGTCTCTTGCTTATAATATTGCATTTGTTATACATGCTCCAAGCTCTGCAGGATTGTATTCCCTCATTGACGACCTCAGATCAGATATCGACTACTCTCTGAACTCTGCCTGCCTTTGACTATGGATTTGACCCTGACTATTCTGAGCCTTGCCTGCCTTGTACCTGGACTGTCATTGAACCACTCTGTCGCCCAACTGCAAGTACCTGTTTGTGGTGCTCAGTTCGCGCCTGCCCTGCCGTGAAAGCCAGGCACTATAGCATTGTGTATAACTCCTGGGGGCAACCGAGTACCGGTAGACCTGCTCGCCTTATAGGAAAGCGAGCTGCTATAGGTGAAGAACACAGGAGCCAGCTATAGTGTCTGACCACCTGCGTTAGGGGTAACTGTGACTAATATAAAATATGAGGTTGTGATGAGTAAATAGATACCCAACTCTCAACCATGTAGGACTCCTATCCCCCTGTTGATTATTGTTTTTCACATCTTCACGTGCATAAGATTGATTTTATTTGATTATGGATGAAAGTAGTATGTATTATGGTTGTATACACATTTTGCCTTTCAGCTCCACCTGAGATTCTCTGCTATGACTGTACGTCTCTGCCTTTCCTTAAATAAAGATAATTTTAAAAAAATAGACACCTAACATATCAAGCCTTGAAAATGAACATGTCCATAAAGCAGCAGCAATCTTTGGTACCCACAATTGTCAGAAGGTATTTCTTTAAAAGCCTTTACAGGTTATCAGTTTACTAACAGTTAACTGTCATATTTGCTATCATGTTTGTAGCAAGATGTAACACGTGTTGTACAATCATTATCTTTTGTACAGAGTGACAACCCAGAAGTGATGCAATGCATGCCACTTTTGCATTCATTCACTGAAAGGGAGGTAAGAGAACAGATGTTTGTTCAACCCATAGTGTTATAGGGATAAAACTTGTGCGCTACTATGTGTAGTTTAAGATAAAAATAAACCATCAAACTCCAGTAAATATAGTGAAATAAAGAATCAAAGTGAACTCAAAAAAACTCAAAAGTATAATAAATGTGAAATAGCTGCAATCACTTAGTAGTGTACTCAAAAATACTGCGTAAACAAATGCAAAAAAGAAAGGGGAGTGGTGCGGTTATTCAATATAGTGTACCAGAAAATAAAATAAACAAAAATAAAATAAAATGCAAAAAAAGTCCAAGTAAAGCCCAATGGTAGGAATCAGTTTATATAGTGATAAATATCTCATAAATGGTAGCTTGATAGGAGGAAAACAAAGCATCAATCCAACATCGATTGTGAAATTTATAGATTGGCCGCTCACCTCCAACAAACCAACACATCTTGGCGGTACACCTCCAAGTAGCCATATTGCATTGCGTTTTACAGAAAATGACAGAGCTGCAGATTGAAAAGGAAAAGTAATTTTTAATAACATGCAATTATATTTTGACTTGTGTCACAATTGGATATGCTATATTATTTTCATTTATTTATTTATTTTATATCAATGACCCAGGAGAGGAAAAACGAACATGAAGGGATTGCATAATCCATCAATTCACAACCCTTTCCACTGCACTGGACTGATGAAATACAAAGCAATCCTGCTAAAGTGTATCAAGGTTTACCAAGCAAAGAGATCTTTATACATTGTACTTATAAATAGCAAGAGTAAAAGACATAGTAGGTGCACAAAGTCAACAGCTGTTTCATGCCTGCTGGCACTTTGTCAAGACTCAGGTTCAAAACCGTGATAGCAATTCCATATACCATGTACAATTAACAAAAGTCTGTGCAGGTGAGATTGTCTGCTTAATATAACCAACCAGGATTTACATCCTCTAAGCCTATATATTTTAAGCATCAACAATCATTCAATCTGGTTAAAGATTTTTAATAAAAAGGAAGTTTTAGGCTTGTTATTGAAGTGTGCTCAGTCATACTCTCTGTTTCATACTTTGTAACAATCCTATTGTTTTGGATGCACCTCCTGAATAATAACAACAGGATAAAATTAACATGTTACTGAAATGAAACACCAATCTTTCAAAACCTACAGTGTGTATTCCTGCTCTAAATACCAATACTAATATGTGTAGAAAAATGTGCTCCAACCTTGTTCATTTTGGATTACAGTCATAGATTTAATGTCCAAATCAATTCACTTTCATGCCATACAAGGTCACATCTTGTCACTGAACTCTGACCTATCTAGGAAAACATGAAAATCAAGCATGCCCAAAGCTTTTGGTTCAGAACTGAAAGTGATTAGTGGTATTTGGGGCTGGGTGTATAAAACTGCCAACATCCAAAGAACAATACATATGGAGTGCACCAAAGTGAAGAGGGCGATTGACCCCCTTGGACTTTAACGGCAGAAAATGTAGGTGAAAGTGTAAATGCATAAAAGGCAACAGCAGCACTTTTATTAGTAGTAGTACTAATAAAAGTAGCACTGTTGCCATTTACACATTTACGCTTTCACTTAAATTTTCTGCTGTTAAAGTCCACAATGAGTCAATTGAGTCTCCCGCTACACAATTTTTCACCTACTTAGTTCCCTTTATGAAACAGTTGTTAAAATTACATAGAAGAATGTATTATTTCAATTATGTTACCAATACTTGAAGTGTCACTTTCAAATGCAGTATTTGATACAGCACCTTAACGCATACCTTCATGTCCCAGGAGACTGTGAGATCTGTCTGGAAGTACCATTTGATCTTGTGCATGCACAGTGGGGAGCCAGCTGTGGGATATCAGGAAGTCACCGCCAGCTCCCACATCCACGATGGTGACACCGAGAATTCATGGTGAAGGATGGGCTCCAGAAAAAATAGTGCTGGACACCTGGGTTGACAAGTGTCTGTTTGTTAAAAGTCAGCAGCTGTAGTATTTGTAGCTTAATTTTTTATGACCAAAGTTCTTCTTTAACGTGGAACTTTTCTGTACAAATTATTTTTGAGATAAAATTTTTGAGAAGATAAAATGGAACTCTTTGCTACGTATTACTGAGCTTTGATTTCCAGCTTTGGATTCCTCTACCTCTTCCGTGTTGGTGCCGTTATTGGTGGAGAGGTGGAGTACAGCAGAGAGTGGTGTGGAAAGAGATAGGCGAGACTGCAGACAGAGAGGAGCCTCCTTCTCTGATGTGATTAGATGGGTATGTTAATTTATGTATTTATGTTACCGTTTCACATTAATAAGGGACCATGATTTTCTCAGTTTCACGTAGAAGCACAAGTGTGTTACTTAGTAACACTTTTCAAAGAAACCACACTAATTAAATTATTTTATGTCATTCTGTGAAGATCATGAAAAACATTTATTTTTAGTGTTCCATAAAGGTGGATTCAAAAATACTATTCCAGGGTAATGAATTACAAATCAACAACAAATCAAGGGTAATGAATTAAAATCCAAAGAGGAAATTTTCTTCCAGCCGAGGTCCGAATGTCATGTTTGTGCTATGACTCCGATAGGATGCAGTCATTGTATGTCTATCAAAATTGAGAAATGTACATTTTTCATAGCATTTCAACAATATTTTATGTAAATTTTCAGTTACAACATTAAAGTGGGCATTTTTTTTTCCTTAAAATAAAAAAGAGGTTTATACTTACACGATATTGCACAGAGTGGTCCCTTACCTATTCTTTAGTGGTCCCCCACCAGCACTGTCTGCATCTTCTTCTTGCAGCTGTGCCAGATCAGTTTTCCACACCAGAGTGCTCCCTTAGATCAGCTGTCCCCATCAGCATGCTCCCTTACATAAGGTGTTCCTAAAAAATACCCCCTGTAACAATATCACGTACTGGACATGAAACACTGTAGCTAGCTGCCATGTTGTTTGGAACGCAGCCATGAAAGCTTGGCTAACCATGACCAGAGAAATCTAAACTCCCTCCTCCCTCCTCCCATGTGTTAGGAATTCAAAGCTTTTTAAGTTCAAAAGAAAAGGTTATCTCAACAGAGCAAGCAGAACCAGGCTAGATCCATAAAAACAGCCTATTGAAAGGGCAGAATGTTCAGGCCTGTCGTAAAACTGTCACCTTCTCCATTCAGAGACCCAACAGGCCCCGGTTGTAAAATGTCTGAATACACATCCAGCTTAAAACAGTGGAATAAGTATGAAATTTCAGCATGTTTCATAACTTCTGACTTAGTAATAGCACAGCCATAATATGGACATATTTAGTTTCCTCAGATAATTTGTAACATTTCAAGTCCAGACACCCCTGTGTCAGGTCATATGGGAAACCACTGGTACCCCTTATCCCTTTCATGACTAAGCCTATTTTTGAAATTTGGTGTTTACAAGTTAAAATCCGTATTTTTTGCTAGAAAATTACTTAGAACCCCCAAACATTATATATATATTTTTAGCAGAGAATCTAGAGAATAAAATGGAGATTGTTGCAATATTTTATATCACACGGTATTTGTGCAGCGGTGTTTTAAACGCAAATTTTTGGGAAAAGGGACACTTTCATGAATTTAAAAAAAAAACAAACAGTAAAGTTACCCCAATTTTTTTCTATACTGTGAAAGATGATGTTACGCTGAGTAAACAGATACCAAACATGTCACGCTTTATAATTGCACGCACTCATGGAATGGCGACAAACTACGGTACCTAAGAATTTCCATAGGCGATGCTTTAAATTTTTTTTACGGTTACCAGGTTAGAGTTACAGAGGAGGTCTAGTGCTAGAATTATTGCTCTCGCTCTGATGATTGTGGCAAAACCTCACATGTGTGATTTGAACACCGTTTACATATGCGGGCGCATTTTATTTGCTGCGTGAGCTCGCGGGGATGGGGACGCTTTAAAACATTTTTTTTCCTATTTATTTTATTTATTTTTATATTTATAAATTGTGTTAAAAAAAATAAAAATAAAAATTTGATGACTTATATTGCTGTCACAAGGAATATAAACATCCCTTGTGACAGGTACTCTTTATGGAGGGATCGGGGGTCTAAAAGACCCAGATCCCTCCTTTGCACTTCAAAGTATTCAGATTGCCGAAAACGGCGATTCTGAATACTGTCAATTTTTTTAAAATCGGCGCCATTGGCAGCCTAGTAAACAGGAAGTGACGTCATGACGTCATTCCGCGTTTACACTTAGAAGGCTGGAACGAAGCCTCCCACAGCTTCGTTCCAGCCCGCCCCCAGCCACCAGAGGCAGCCGATTGGTCACCGGGCCTCCCGATCAAACGGGAGGCCTGGTAAGAGTGGCGGGAGGCGACGGGAAGGGGGGAGTCCCCTTCCGCTGTTCCGGTATAACAGCCGAACGGCTTTTAGCCACATTGGTTGTTATATCCGGAAAGCCGATCACCCACTGTAAAAAACAGTACTGGGATGATGCCTGCAGCTGCAGGCATCATCCCGGTATGACCCCAGAAAGCCGAGTACGCACATCTGCATACGCTCGGCGGGAAGGGGTTAATCCTCCTAAGTAGACTATACACTGGAGATATGGCATGTTTAGATTTGTTTTGAAGGAAATCTCACACTGAATAATAATATGGATATTTGCAGTCTGTAAACATTATAGATGCAGATATATGAATATGTATCCAAAATCTACCTGGGACGTGGTAATGAGTGTAGACACCTCCCAGCAACCAACCCCTAAACAAAATGACCAGACGATTGGTTACTGGTCACTGTCAACACCCCCTTTGATTTGACAGAAAAGAGGAGGTGCCAAGAAAATGGTCAGTTCTCCTTTTACCATCCAAGAAGGAACATCTGCCAAGTCGAGAACCGATTACCTAGCTAATCGTTCAAACTCTGATCAACCCTCGGACATTAATTGCAAGTATTCTTCCTTCCAATTCTACCTTATTTCTTTGTGGCTGTATATTGTCTTTATCTTTTGAAACATCTTTTTTCTGTAAATGTCTTATTTGCATCAACTTTGACCTTTTCATAATAAACCCTTCTGTTGAAAAGTGTTAACCTTGTCTTTAAAGCCCTTAATGCAAGCTATAAACGAACCTGCCTCTTAAAGGGTGCTACTGTTGTAGAGTAAGACTTCTGAGCAGACCTGTCTGTGGTGGCAGTGTGCGTGCAGACACTTATTCTAAAATTATAATTGGTATTGCTAAAATTACAAGTCTCCCCCGGCTCGGTCTTTTAAACGGGGGTGGTGGGAGTTAAAGGGTTAATTGTGTAATTATCGTATGGATGGGTGGTGCCGCGCTAATCCTGTTGTGTAGACCTCTAATCGTTAAAATATATTAAACTAAATGTGTAGAGATGGCCTGAAAAACCAGTGGTGTATTCATACAGGTGATATAGCCCACTACATACCCTATAGTAAATAAATAGATAAAATGAAATATGTGGGTGTAAACAAAAAATTAGCAACCTAAAAGGCTTAAATTAAAATAACAATCGTAGCTGACCGTAACGTTGACTATTTCAGTATAGTGACAAAAAACAAATTTAAAATAAGGTGGCGTGGATTATACTATATAATTATCAATCACAAATTGACAAAGTGCATTGTGCAAACACTGTGCAACATAAATAGCTAAATCATATAATGGCTTAAAGTGTTAAACAGCAGGCATTCCATAAAGTGCAGGTGTGCAGACAAACGTAAAAATATAAATATAAATAAGCTCCAAACTGAGTAATAATGAGAAAAAAAAAAAGTGAATGTCCCAAAAAATTTTGATGAAAAAAGAGGAAAAATTACACAAGAAAAACGTCCTTATTCATAATAAAAATCTGTGACAATATGGTGCTGGCATGCGCATGTAGCAGTTAAAGTGCCTGGTGACTCAGAATCTCATGCAGCTTCGTGTGCAAACACTACAGTGGGTAGTGGCCCCTTACCTCAAGGTAATGGGGCAACAGCATATGACCAAACTGGTTCTTTATCTTTTCCACCTAGCGGCTCCTACGTATTCCTCACCGTCCTGGGGCAGGATTCCCTCAGATGTAATGCAGGGAGGTGTTTATAAACAAAGTAGGATAAAAGGAACCCAATAGTGTAATTCCGTTTTAAAAGTTACTGATTTATTAAGCAAAGACAGCAGGTACTCACATTGACAGTAAATGGTACAGTGCTCGCCGCTCGTCGGATACAAACACTGTACCATTTACTGTCAATGTGAGTACCTGCTGTCTTTGCTTAATAAATCAGTAACTTTTAAAACGGAATTACACTATTGGGTTCCTTTTATCCTACTTTGTTTATAAACACCTCCCTGCATTACATCTGAGGGAATCCTGCCCCAGGACGGTGAGGAATACGTAGGAGCCGCTAGGTGGAAAAGATAAAGAACCAATTTGGTCATATGCTGTTGCCCCATTACCTTGAGGTAAGGGGGGGCCACTACCCACTGTAGTGTTTGCACACGAAGCTGCATGAGATTCTGAGTCACCAGGCACTTTAACTGCTACATGCGCATGCCAGCACCATATTGTCACAGATTTTTATTATGAATAAGGACGTTTTTCTTGTGTAATTTTTCCTCTTTTTTCATCAAAATTTTTGGGACATTCACTTTTTTTTTTTTTTCTCATTATTACTCAGTTTGGAGCTTATTTATATTTATATTTTTACGTTTGTCTGCACACCTGCACTTTATGGAATGCCTGCTGTTTAACACTTTAAGCCATTATATGATTTAGCTATTTATGTTGCACAGTGTTTGCACAATGCACTTTGTCAATTTGTGATTGATAATTATATAGTATAATCCACGCCACCTTATTTTAAATTTGTTTTTTGTCACTATACTGAAATAGTCAACGTTACGGTCAGCTACGATTGTTATTTTAATTTAAGCCTTTTAGGTTGCTAATTTTTTGTTTACACCCACATATTTCATTTTATCTATTTATTTACTATAGGGTATGTAGTGGGCTATATCACCTGTATGAATACACCACTGGTTTTTCAGGCCATCTCTACACATTTAGTTTAATATTTTAACGATTAGAGGTCTACACAACAGGATTAGCGCGGCACCACCCGTCCATACGATAATTACACAATTAACCCTTTAACTCCCACCACCCCCGTTTAAAAGACCGAGCCGGGGGAGACTTGTAATTCGATAGCGCAGGAATATCTTTATTAAAAAATTGTGTAATTAGCCCAGTGACAATCGCTCTCAGGCTGCTCGCACCTAGATTGTGGTCCTGCAAGCTGGAAAATCTTTGTGCTGGACGCAGCTGAGAGTGGCATTGTTACGTAAGTGACAGTGTGGTGTGGGGTTGGCTGGTCCTTCGTCGCAAGTTAGCGAGGAGGGCAGGGATCTGACACCCGCGTTCGTCACACCCCCTTAGGTCAGTTTCTCCCATCACAATATCCCCATTCATCAGGTGTCCACATCAAAGTGCCCCCTTGCATCAGATGTCCCCATCAGAGTGCCCTCATACATCAGGTGTCCCAATCAAGAGTGCCTGTTACATCAAGTGTCCCAATCAGAGTGACTCTACACATCAGGTGTACTCATCACGATTCCCCCTTATATCAGGTGTTCCCAACATAGTACCCCCTTACATAATGTGTTCCCCATCAAGGTGCTCCCATACATCAGGTTCCCCTATCAGTGTGCCCCCATATATCAGTGTCCACTTACATTAGGTGTCCCCATCAGAGTGCCCCCATACATCAGGTGTCTCCATCAGAGTGCTCCCTTACATGGTTACATAGTGGGCGAGGCTGAAAAAAGTCCATCAAGTCCAACCTATGTGCATGATTTTATGTCAATATTACATTGTATATCCATGTATGTTGTGATCGTTCAGGTGTTATCTAATAGTTTTTTGAGATTATCGCAGGTTCTTTCATTCTATTACTAGGGTAGGACCCACTAATTCGATTCCATATAGTGTGACCAAACCCCCGTATTTTTTGAATATGTTCAGATGTTTTTAACCAGTTCATTACTGGGCCATAGTCATATGACATCTGCAGATGGGATCTCCCATCCTGGGCAGGCATCATATGACATCCTCGGTTTCTCGCCACGTGTGAGAAGGAGATTGTGGTAACATCTCATTACCACTTACAGTATACACCAACCACACTGATTGCCCCCCTAATAAAGAGGACCTGTCACCAGGCATCAAAGTACCTGTCACCAGCCATTAAAGTACCTGTCACAGTCCATCTGAGTACCCGAGTACCTGAGTACCTGTCACAGCCCATCTGAGTACCTGAGTACCTGTCACAGTCCATCTAAGTACCCGAGTACCTGTCACAGTCCATCTGAGTATCTGAATACCTGAGTACCTGTCACAGTTCATCTGAGTACCCGAGTAC
Organism: Lithobates clamitans; assembly: GCA_037952925.1. Taxonomy (NCBI): domain Eukaryota; kingdom Metazoa; phylum Chordata; class Amphibia; order Anura; family Ranidae; genus Lithobates; species Lithobates clamitans. The sequence continues at coordinate 1,780,566 of JBBGZY010000152.1, forward strand.
CTGAGTACCTGTCACAGCCCATCTGAGTACCCGAGTACCTGAGTACCTGTCACAGCCCATCTGAGTACCCGAGTACCTGAATACCTGTCACAGCCCATCTGAGTACCTGAGTACCTGTCACAGTCTTCTAAGTACCCGAGTACCTGTCAAAGTCCATCTGAGTATCCGAATACCTGAGTACCTGTCACAGTTCATCTGAGTACCCCAGTACCTGAGTACCTGTCACAGCCCATCTGAGTACCTGAGTACCTGAGTACCTGTCAAAGTCCATCTGAGTACCCGAGTACCAATCACAGTCAATCTGAGTACCCGTGTACCTGAGTACCTGTCACAGCCCATCTGAGAACCCAAGTACCTGTCACAGTTCATCTGAGTACCCAAGTACCTATCACAGTTCATCTGAGTACCCAAGTACCCGAGTACCTGTCACAGTCCATCTGAGTACCTGAGTACCTGTCACAGTTCATCTGAGTACCCGAGTACCTGTCAGAGCCCATATGAGTACCTGAGTACCCGAGTACCTGAGTACCTGTCACAGTTCATCTGAGTACCCGAGTACCTGTCACAGTCCATCTGAGTACCTGAGTACCTGTCACAGTTCATCTGAGTACCCAAGTACCTGTCACAGTCCATCTGAGTACCCAAGTACCTGTCACAGTCCATCTGAGTACCTGAGTACTTTCACAGTCCATCTAAATGCCTGTCACAGCCCATCTGAGTACCTGTCACAGCCCATCTGAGTACTTGTCACCACCCATCAGAGTACCCGAGTACCAGTCACCAGCCCATCAGAGTACCTGAGTACCTGTCACCAGGCCATCAGAATACCCAAGTACCTGTCACCAGGCCATCAGAGTACCCGAGTACCTGTCACCAGCCTATCAGAGTACCCAAGTACCTGTCACCAGCCCATCAGAGTACCCGAGTACCTGTCACCAGCCCATCAGAGTAACCAAGTACCTGTCACCAGCCCATTAGAATTAACCGAGTACCTGTCTCCAGCCCATCAGAGTACCCGAGTACCTATCTGCAGCCCTTGCCTCATAGAATATATGATGGGGTGCTTGCTTTTCAAAATGGGTAATTTTGTAGGCAATTCCACTGCTCAAGGACCTTCAAAATTGTGATAGGTAGGAATGAAATCAGATGTTTAATTTATGCACCTAGAACGCCAGAAGGTACTACTTCAATGTTGAGCCTCTGTATGTGGCCAGGCTGTGTAAAAGTCTCACACATGTGATATCGCCATACTCAGGAGGAGTAGCAGAATGTGTTTTGGGGTGTCATTTTTGCTGTATACATGCTATGTGTTAGAAATATCTTATAAACCGCCCACTTTGTGTAAAAAAAAATAAGTTTTAATTTTCTTTCCACATTTTCTGAAGACTTTTGGGAAAAAATGAACCGTTCAAGAATCATTATGCCTCAAAGAATAGACGTTGGGGTGTTTGCTTTCCAAAATGGGGCCATTTTGTGGGTAATTCCACTGTCCTGGTGCTCCAGGGGCTTCACAAATGTGGTCGTTAGGAAATTAGAGGTGTAATTTATTCTCCTATTACCCCTGATGGTGCTGCCTGCATGTTGGACCTCTCTGTGTGGCCAGGCTGTGTAAAAGTCACACAAATGTGGTATTGCCATACTTGGAAGGAGTAGCAGAATGTATTTTGGGGTGTATTTGGAAGTAGGCATATGCTGTGTGTGAGAAATAACTTATTATGACAATTTTGTGAAAAAAAAATAATTTCATTCATTCATTAATTTTCCCAAAAATTGTGGAAAAAAATTACAACTTCAAAAAACTCACCATGCCTCTTACTAAATACCTTTGACTGTCTACTTTTCAAAAAGGGTCATTTGGGAAGTATTTGTACTTTCCTGACATTTCAGAGCCTCAAGAAATGAGAGTTTTCAATGATTTGCACCATAGCTTGTAGACTCTATAACTTTCAAAGAGACTGTCTGGGCAGGAAGGCCGTATAAATGCCCTGTATTGAAGTGGTTAACTAGCCCTGCAGGATTAATTTTTGTATGTGTGCTCTGTAATCTGTTTTGTATTATTACATTTCGTTACGTGGAAAAGTTTTATCCCTATTGTGGGGTCACCAGTACGGTATTTGTACATTGAAATCATATACCCTCTCAAGCGTCTCTTCTCCAGAAAGAACAAGTTCAGTGCTCGTAACCTTTTCTCGTAACTAATGTCCTCCAGACCCTTTATTAGTTTTGTTGCCCTTCTCTGGACTCTCTCTAGTTCCAGCACATCCTTCCTGATGACTGGTGCCCAGAACTGGACAGCATACTCCAGGTGTGGCCGGACCAGAGTCTTGTTGAGTGGGAGAATTATTGTTTTATCTCTGGAGTTAATCCCCTTTTTAGCCACTTCAGCCCCCGAAGATTTTACCCCGTTCCTGACCAAAGCACTTTTTGCAATTCGGCACTGCGTCGCTTTAACTGACAATTGCGTGGTCGTGTGACGTTGCACCCAAACAAAATTGACTTCCAAATAGAGCTTTCTTTTGGTGGTCTTTATTTTTTTTAAAATTCCTTTATTTTATTTTCAAGAAAACGTGTTACAGTTTGAGGTACATATTGTCAAGTTCTATAACATTTAATGGATAACATAAAACAGTGGTAGGAAGAGGATTTTAACAGGAACTGTCGTCGACTAGAGATGTAACACATAAACAATCCTCTCGTTTACACAATCTGTATGGTGAAGGCGGAGCCTGTGTGCATGGGAGGGTCTAATGTAATGATTATCTTAGTGTCCATTTGCAAGCATTTCCCTGAGACATGCCTTGTGTAAACAGGTAACTCGTGTAATTATCCTTTATCGATAGGTAAAAGGGTGAACTAAAATAACAAAAAGAGAAACTCTCCACTGATCGGGGGTGGAGATATTCCTTGTCGACCAGTAGAGTCCGGCAAAGGGCAACTAACATAAAGTAATGTAGACCATGATATTCATTATATCTGATCAGATCTTCCCTAAGCCGGAAGAGTATAGGGGATTGTGTGAGGACTGGGAAGGGTGGGGGGGGGGGAGGGAAGTGGTAAAAAAGCGGGAGACAATAGGGAGGGAGGGGTAAGGATAATAGAGAGGAGAGATGGAGAGGGAGGTGAAGAAGGTAAGGAAGGGGGTAAAGAGAGGTAAAGAGGGGAGGGTGGTGGTGCCACCCTCCAGCCAGGCGGAGCCCTCATAACGGGGGGTGTCCACGCTAAGACATCTCCCGGAGGTAAGCCTCGGAGTAGATGAAGTGTTGCCAAGGGCGCCAGGTCTCCCGAAAGGCTTCCTCCCTGTCATGCAGCGTGGCCGTAAGATCTTCCATGTCGCGCAGTTCGTTAACCCTGGCATACCACTGGATCTTAGTTGGTGGGGTTTCCGATCTCCAAAATAGAGGGATACAGGCCTTGGCCGCATTAAGTAGTTGTATAGTGAGTGAGGCTTTATATTTCTTAATTGGTCTGCTAGATAGGTGCAGCAAACAGGCCCCGGGATCTCCCCCCAGTGCGACGCCCGTTAAACGTTCGATCGTGTCTGTCACCTCTTTCCAAAAAGGTTTAATCTTGGGACAGTCCCAGAAAATGTGCAACATCGTTCCTTCTCCTGTTCCACAGCGCCAACATATACTTGGTACCTGCGGGAGGAACCTGTGGAGAGTGGATGGTACCTTGTACCATCTGGTCACAATCTTGTAGCATGTCTCTTGGACCCTTGTGGCTAGAGAAGATTTTTGGGCAAAATGTAAGATCTTTTCCCTTTGTGCTTCATTAAAATGCACTCCTAATTCTATCTCCCATTTAGTGAGGAAGGGGGGCACAAAGCCTTCAGTCGGGGCAATCAGGGAGAGGTAGATCGAGGACAGGGAGTGGCGTACGGGCTCTCTGCGGTGGCAGACACGTTCCAATTCCGTGAGTGGGCGTGGGGGACCTAAAGTCTGAGCACTTCGGCGTAAAAAATTACGCAGTTGGAGACCACTCAGGAAATCCAATGGCGTGTCCAGGTCCTCTATTCCCGCGGCCGACCGGAGCCGGCCACCGGCATCTAGGAAGTCGTGGAGGTGTGGCCATCTATCTCCCTCTGATAGGGCTCTATAGATCGGGCCCTGGCAGCCCGGCAAGAAATCAGGGTTGCCCAGTATCGGCACCATAGGGGAAGGAATAGGTGATATCAGGGTTTTACGAAAGGTTTCTCTGGCCACTCTTAATGTGTTTCCCAGAGTCAGGTGTTCGGCGATGTTCTTCGGGATCGGAGTGGAAAGCCACGGCCAACTCCTAGCCGTACCATCGGAGTCCTCTATCTCCATATGGACCCATTGTTTAGCTTCCGAGTGGCAATACCAGTCTATCAGTCTGGTAAGATGTGTTGCCCTGTAGTAGGCTTTTACGTCTGGTAGTCCCACCCCACCCCTACGTTTTGTCATATAGAGTAGTTGTAATTTGATGCGAGGCTGCCCGCGCGACCAGACAAAATCTCGGAAAAGTGCGTCGAGTCGCTTGAAGAAGGAGGGCGGGAGATGTATGGGGAGGGCCTGCAGGAGATAGAGTATCCTCGGGAGAGCTGTCATCTTGATGGCATTACAGCGTCCAAACCACGTTAGAGTGAGGGAGTGCCAATGTTGTAGGTCTGTTTTAAGTCTGTGTAGAAGAGTGGCAAAGTTTGCTTGGTAAAGGTGGGCGGGGTCCGCGGTGATGGCCACTCCTAGGTACGGAATGGTATCGGTTGCCCAGTGGAACTTGTAGTTCAGGCGCAATTGTCGGATATTTTGTGAGCTCAGTGTGATATTAAGCATGGAGGATTTAGACATGTTTATTTTAAATAGGGACAGAGCTCCGTACTCCCTCAAGGAATGAAGCAAGGCGGGGAGTGAGGCAATGGGGTCAGCCAAGAAGAAGATAAGGTCATCCGCGAAAGCGGCGACCTTGTGGGCTCCAGATGTTTTACGAAAGCCCTCTATTTGGGGGTTGGCCCGTATCTTACAGAGCAGAGGTTCCAAAGAAAGAATAAAGATTAGAGGAGACAGGGGACAACCCTGTCTGGTACCATTTCGAATGTTAAAATAACCCGACCTGGTTTCGTTGACCCTAACCGCCGCTGTGGGGCTGGAGTAGAGAGATAAGATCCAGCTGAGCATCGACGTCCGGAGGCCAATGTGTTCGAGAGTAGCTCTAACAAATGTCCAGTCTACACGGTCGAAAGCCTTCTCCGCGTCAGTTGACAGCAGGAGAAGGGGTCGTCGCGTGGTCCTGGCGGCATGTATGAGGTTCAGCACCCTAATGGTGTTGTCACGTGGTTCCCGTTGTGGGACAAAGCCCGCTTGGTCTTTGTGAATTAGGTTTGGTATGTGTGGGAGCAATCTGTTCGGCAGGATCTTGGCAAACAGTTTCAAGTCGGTGTTTAGCAAAGCTATCGGTCGGTAGTTTCCACACCGGAGTAGGTCCTTTCCCTCTTTAGGGATGAGAGAAATGTAGGCCCTAAGGGAATCTATGGGGAAGGAGTTACCTTGCGTGATTGAGTTAAGTGCATCCACTAGCGGTTTAGAGAGCGTCTCAAAAAAGGTTTTGAAATAAATTGGAGTAAGGCCATCAGGGCCTGGGGCTTTCTTGGGCTTGGAACTCGCCAGTGATACCCCTAGCTCCTCCACCGTAATGGGGTCTTCCAGTTCTTCCGCGATGTCGGCCGATAGAGATGGCATGCCAGAGGAGGCTAGATATTCGTGTGGGGTGGGTCCCCCAGAGGGGCCGGGGGCATCAGGAGAGGGTCTATCTAGATTATAGAGGCCGCTGTAGAATGAGCGGAATTCTTCCGCCATTTCTGTTGAGGTAGAGACCCTCCGACCCGAAGGGGTCAGAATGTGGGGGATGAAAGTTTTGGTGCGGGGTCCGCGTAGAGCTCTGGCTAGGAGGGAGCCAGGTTTGTTAGAGAATTCGTACATTGTGCGGCGTGACCATGCTAACCTCTCTTTAGTTTTATGTAACAGAAGCGAGCGAAGCTCCTCACGTGCTTTAAGTAACTCCTGGTATACGGAGCGAGCTAGGCTGGCCTTATGTGTACATTCAAGGGTCTTGATCTGAAGAAGAAGTTCTTCAGTTCTACGGGTTCTTTCCCTCTTGAGACGTGCCCCAATGCCTATTAGAATGCCCCTGATAACTGGCTTGTGAGCCTCCCACATCACCAAGGGGTTGGGGACCGAGGCTTCATTGAGTGCAAAGTATTCCTGTAGTTTGGCTTGAATCTCAGCGCGGGTCTCCGCAGATTGAAGCAGAGACTCGTTCAGTCTCCATGAGGGTGGGGATTTAGACATTGGTCCCATTTGGAGCGTCAGGTGTATTGGGGCATGGTCAGAAAAGGAGATGACATCTATGGATGAGTCCACTACCCTCGGCAGGTCCTTATGGGAAAGGAGCAGGTAATCTAGTCTTGAGTACGAATGATGTACTTGTGAGAAGTACGAATAATCCCTGTCCCTGGGGTGTGAAAGGCGCCAGGGGTCTATCAAACGCAGTGAGTGAAGATCAGATTTGATTCGTTTAAGGCGGGCGTATGAGAGATGGGAAGCACCCCGCGAGGTATCCAACAGGGGATCCATCGCAAAGTTCATATCACCCCCAAAAATGAGCATCCCCTCCGTAAACTCAAGCAATTTGGGTATCAGCCCACGCAGGAACTGTGCATGGTCGGCGTTGGGGAAATAGATATTGGCAAGAGTGACCTGAACGTCAAATACCTTTCCCTTAATCAGGAGAAAGCGGCCCTGGGGGTCCGTCTGCTGCGCCCCAAACTCCCAAGGTACAGATTTTGCCACTAGAATGCTAACCCCCTTAGATTTGGAGATAGGTGAGATACTGTGGTATGCCGTCTGGAACAGATTGTTAGTCAGTTTGGGAATATGCTCACCATGAAAGTGGGTTTCCTGTAGAAAGGCAATTTGGGTTTTAGTTCTGCGAAGGTCAGCCAGGAGCTGGGAACGCCTCTCCGGGATATTGAGACCCCGTACATTAAGGGAGGTCACCTTTAGGAGAGCCATTGTGGCAGCCGGGGCACTGATGATCGTTGATAGGATGAGGAGGACGATCGTTCTTAGTTCAGGTTCACGTCCCCACCCAGCTAGAGAGTAACAGCACCGGGGAAGAGAGGGGGACAAAGGAGGAGATGACAGTATCAGAGAGAGAGAGGGGGAGGGTAGATGAAGGGGAGAGGGGGGGAAGGAGGGTGGGAGTAATCTAAGTTAGTCAAGTAGCTACTCTATGAGCTCCCGGCCGAGACACAGAGGAGATTGTGCAGCAGCCGGGAGGTCGCCCTAAAGGGGGGTGGCCAATGCGGCGAAGCGCGTAATCAAATAGTTATTGCTATCGCCTATGTAAGCAAAAAAAAACTATATAATAAGGTACTTTTGGGGGTGGTAGGGAGATGCACTGAGTGGGGGGCCTAAGGAATCAGAAACATTGAGAAAAACAATACATTAACCATCGTAAATAAGGTGTGATTTACCACATATCTGGGCATAACATCCATGAACTCAACTGTGTTTCAGGCTAGTAAGTACAACTAAGTAGACCTCTAACATCCATGACCTACTGGCGTTGACGCATCGCAGTGGCGGCCGAGGACTGAGGGCCCAATGGCCCATTCGCCCTTCCCCTGGATAGGACCAGGAGAGAGCCCCCACCGCCTAACTGTCAGTGCGCCAAGGCAGCACGGCCGGATGTGAATCATGGAAAACATGCATGCACCTCCTTTTCAGTGTCAACGTTCACATCAGACATACTCGGATGTAGTGCATGGAGTCTAGCCTGCCGCAAAGATACAGAATTTATAACAGTCATAACAATTATAACAATGTGTCCCCCCTCCCCCCGCCCCTGTCTGGAATTTAAAAATTAGCCCACAAAAGAAAAAAAAAGAGGCATCTTCAGGAGGACAAAAATAAAAAGGGGGAGGATCGCCTTAGGGGGGGGAAGGAGCGGGGCAACAACCCATATGAGGTACTGGAAGTCTCACCAACAGCCGAAAGGTGGCGTGCGTTTAGTCCTCAGATGATGTAGGATGGGCTCTTCGGACTTCTCGGTTTGGCGGGCGGGATCTTGGGCGTCGAAACCTTTGCTGTCTGGGTGGCGCTGAACCTTGTGGATCCTGGGAGAGCAGATATTCAAACCAGTTGGGCACCTCAATCGCTGGCCTGGAGATGAACTGAAAAAGGGCAGGTAGTTGGTCTGGCGTGCGGAGGTAGAATTCCGCCCCCTGCCTCCTGACAATAAGATGGAAGGGGTGACCCCATCGGTAGGTGGCATCAGCCTCACGGATAACTTCCAGTAGGGGTCGCATGAGCCCACGCATGGTGCGTGTTTGTCTGGAAATGTCAGGGAAAATCCTGATGGGAGCCCCGTCGAAGTCTATTGGGCCCTTTTCCCAGGCAAGGCGAAGAATGTCCTCCTTAATTGTGAAGAAATGCACCCTACATAATACATCACGGGGAAAGTCCAGTTCGGGTGATGATCTCTGTGCAGAGGGCGGGGGTCTGGGGCCTGGGATACGATGCACCCTGTCCAGTTCCAGGTCAGCTGTCGGTGGTTTGCCCAGGACCTGGTTTAGGATGGCAGTCACTGTGGATCGGAGGTCTGGGCCCATGGTGGCTTCTGGGATCCCCCTTAGGCGCAAATTGTTTTGCCTGCTCCTATTCTCGCCGTCGTCCAGGCGCAGCTGGACATCGACAAGATGGCGGCGGAATGCCCCGTACTCCGACTCCAGTGTAGTGAGGCGCGTTTCTGTATTGGTTTGGGAGGCTTCGATCGTAGTGACTTTCTCTTCGACCACATCCACTTGCTGCTTTAGGTCGTGCAGTTCTCTGGTTAGTGCGTTTACAATAGAGGTGGCCATGGCATTTAAGTCCTGCTTGGTGGGGAGGCCTGACACTATGTCTCTCAGAGAGCCTTCAACTAGGCCGCTTAGGTCACCAGTGTAGTCTGGAGGCAAAGGGGTGTCAGCAGTTATGGAAGCCGGGGACACTATAGGAGAGGGTGCTCTGTGCGGTAAGGGGGGAAAGTCCTCCTCCGCTGCGGAGGTAGTTGCAGGAGCGCCCTTCTTACTTGAGGATGCAGCGCCCGCTGAGCTGACTCGAGGCGGCGCCATCTTGCTCCGTCCCGCCGGTGAGGAAGCCTGCTGTTGCCGCAGAAAGTAGTGTGAAATTTCAGGTCCCTTCCTTGCCTCAGTGACCGGTGGGTGGCTGCGGCCTCCTGGCATGAATGGATGGTTTAGTTGATCAGTGCTGCGGGTGATTCATGGCCCGTTTCAGTGCAGAGCTCCCAATGACGCGTCTTTACGTTTCCATAGCAGGGTCACGTCTCCCCCCTTTAATATATTTGGCGCTGAAGTTCCTGCGTCTCATTCAGGTGTTGGGGGGCCTAGGCCAGGCAGTAGTAGGTAAGTGAGTGACGGAGCCTGTCTGCAGAGTCTGGGGTAGTCAGGCAGTAGGTAAGGAGCAGTGTGTGACCCTTTAACAGTCTTTCCTCTCACCTGCAGTTATAGGATGTAGATGCTGTCCACTTCAGGGCTCCACAGGCTTGTCAGAGTATGCAGCCCAGCCAGCTTCTTCCACTATCAGGAGGGCCAGGGGTGGAGGTGCTCCAGAGATGGTTCCTCTGCCCAGGTAGATGTCCCCCACCGTCTCAGGGCCTCTTCCTACAGGCCAGCAGAATCCGGATCTAATGGGGAGCCTGCGGTTGCGGCCTAGTCATACGTGGGGGGGGGGGTAGAGACCAGGCCCAGAGCACGGCCTATTTTCAGTCCAGGGTCAATCCACTCACCCCCCTCAGCAGTCCACAGCAGCCGGCTTGCGTTGAGACAGGGGCGACCGCGCCAGGGGACTCCCGGCCCGCCGCGCGGCCCGCCAGGAAAGACCGCGGCTTCGGCCCAGTGGAGCGGGAGTGTGCAGCGGCGCCTATTTTCAGTCCAGGGTCAATCCACTCACCCCCCTCAGCAGTCCACAGCAGCCGGCTTGTGTAGAGACAGGGGCGACCGCGCCAGGGGACTCCCGGCCCGCCGCGCGGCCCGCCAGGAAAGACCGCGGCTTCGGCCTAGTGGAGCGGGAGTGTGCAGCGGCGCCGATCGCGGACCGGGAGCAGAAATCCTCCTCGCTCCTCACCTGGCAGGGGGTGCCTGGGTCTCCCCCGATCAGCTGGGGTGAAATTTGTGGATGAAAGAGGGCGATGGAGCTGGATTTTATGTTTGGATGAGCGGAGCTCTCAGAGAAAGCCGCCGCTCACAGCGCCATCTTGGCCACGCCCAACCTTTTGGTGGTCTTTATACACCTCTGCGGTATTTATTTTTTGCGCTATAAACAAGAAAAGAGTGACAATTTTGAAGAAAACGCATTATTTTTTACTTTTTGCTATAATAAATATCCCTCAAAAATATCTAAAAAACCTATTTTTTTCCTCAGTTTAGGCCGATATGTAAACAGAAAATAACTCCTGCGCACAAGTGGTCGACCCAATAGATCAAAGGGATACACTGGCCTTGCTGCCCTCAAGGACGGGGAATCCTAGCAGACACAAAAATAAAAAGAGAGAGGGGCGCACCGGCCATGTGTATTATCTTTTGTAAAACATTTATTAAAGTAAATGATAAAGGAAATTACTCACAAACAGTAGAGTATCATGTGCCATGAACCTTGGACATCAGCTTGCAACAAGTGGTTAAAATGATGAACAAAGCCTTCCAAAGGTCTATCAGAGGAAAATTCATAAAACACTGCTCACTAACGCGTTTCGAAGGGCTCGTCCCTTCTTCATCAGAGCTCAGCAGTCAGACTGCTTCGAAACGCGTTAGTGAGCAGTGTTTTATGAATTTTCCTCTGATAGACCTTTGGAAGGCTTTGTTCATCATTTTAACCACTTGTTGCAAGCTGATGTCCAAGGTTCATGGCACATGATACTCTACTGTTTGTGAGTAATTTCCTTTATCATTTACTTTAATAAATGTTTTACAAAAGATAATACACATGGCCGGTGCGCCCCTCTCTCTTTTTATTTTTGTTTAGGCCGATATGTATTCTTCTACATATTTTTGGTAAAAAATTGCAATAAGCATATATGGTAAGTAAGGTCCTTTGCGCTATCAAAGTGAATGTATAATATAGTACTCTGATAAATTGCAGCTAGATCTAAACTGTATGAGTGCACTAAATTGGTATAAAATAAATAATAGATCAGCGCAACTTAATATTATAAATATAGATGATTTAGCACTGTGCAATAATCTGTGCAAATATTGCTAAAAAATGCTAATGTGCAAAAAAAACGCTATAGATGCTGTGCAAAATTGCTAGGTGCAAATATGAGCTTGTGCTCAAATAAAACAATGCCAATGAACGCTCATACTATAAATATATGTAGATGATTTAGCACTGTCTGATAATCTGTGCAAAAATTGCTAAAAAATGCGACTGTGCAAAAAAAATAAATAAAACGCTAAAGATGCTGTGCAAAATTGCTAAGTGCAAATATGAGCTTGTGTTCAAAAAAATCAATACCAATGAATGCTCATGGCGCTGTGCAAAATACAAATATGAATCTGTGCACATAAGATGATTTAAGTGCAAAAAAATTATATAAATATCAATAATAAATTCCTATGCATATGCAATATATCAATGAGACACATGTAATTATTATAGATGAATGTAGCAATAATCCGTATAATCTCTCTTTATCACACTGCTGACACAACAAATAGTGGTGGCCTAATGATAGATGATTTAGCACTGTGCGATAATCTGTGCAAAAATTGCTAAAAATGCGACTGTGCAGAAAAACGCTAAAGATGTTGTGCAAAATTGCTAGGTGCAAATATGAGCTTGTGCTCAATAAATCAATGCCAATGAACGCTCATACTATAAATAAATGTAGATGATTTAGCACCATGCGATAATCTGTACAAAAATTGATAAAAATGCGACTGTGCAAAAAAACGCTAAAGATGCTGTGCAAAATTGCTAGGTGCAAATTTGAGTTTGTGTTCAAATATCAATGAACGCTCATGGCGCTGTGCAAAATACAAATATGAATCTGTGCACATAAGATGATTTCAGTGCAAAAAAAAATAAAAAATAAAAAATATATAAATATCAATAATAAAATTCCTATGTGTATGCAATATATCAATGAGACACATGTAATTTATATAGATGAATGTAGCAATAATTCGTCTGGAGAGAATGTATCCATTTGGATTCCTTCTGGCTAATTGACCTAACTTTATGGGCTCCTCTCCATTTTTTTTTGTATTTATCAATACCCCATAATATTAGTTGTGAGGGATCTTTATTATGTACCTGTAAAAAATGTTTACTCAGGTTATGTTTTGGAAACCCCTTGTATGAATTTTGGATATGCTCCCTCATTCTAACCATTAACCAGTTGCCAACCGGCCCATAGCCAAATGACGGCTGCAGGGTGGTTGGATAACTCTGGGATCACGTCATATGACGTGATCCCAGAAAACAGCTCCCTGGGGCGCGCACACGGGAACATCCATGACCGCGCCTCACGGTAAATGGTAAACGGCCGCTGATCGCAGCCGTTTACCATGTGATCGCTCAGAAAAAATGACAGAGCGATCACATGTAAACAAACCGGTCTCATAACATGACGCCGGTTCCTCTCTCCCCTCTCTGTATCGATCGGTACAGAGGGGGAGGGATCGGATGGGAGCAGCGCTGTGGGCTGGATGTGTAGTGCCCACAGTGCTGCTCAGTGACATGTGCAGTCACATCCATCCATCCATCCATCCATGCTCAGCCATCCCCCCATGTTCAGCAATACCCAGCACTACCGTGAAATACTCTGCAATTCCCTGTGCAATACTCTGCAATACTCTGCAATTCCCTGTGCAATACTCTGCAATTCCCTGTGAAATACTCTGCAATACCCCGTAATACTCTGCAATACCCCGTAATACCCCGCAATACTCGGCAATACCCCGCAATACTCTGCAATGCCCTGCATTACCCCGCAATACCCCTCAATATTCTGCAATACCCCGCAATACTCTGCAATACCCGCAATACTCTGCAATACGCCGCAGTACTCTGCAATGCCCCGCAATACTCTGCAATGCCCTGCAATACTCTGCAATGCCCTGTAATACCCTGTAATACTCTGAAATACCCCACAATACCCTGCAATACCCCGCAATACTCTGCAATACCCTGTAATACCCTGTAATACTCTGAAATACCCCACAATACCCTGCAATACCCCGCAATACTCTGCAATACCCAGCAATACCCTGCAATACCCTGCAATACTCTGCAATACCCCGCCATACCCAGCCATACTCTGCCATACCCAGCTATACTCTCCCATACCCAGCCATACTCTGCAATACTCAGTGAGACCCAGCCATACTTTGCCATGCTCAGCCATACTCAGCCATGCTCTGCTATACTCGGCCTCTGTATGTGGCCAGGCTGTGGAAGTCTCACACATGTGGTATCGCCGTACTCAGGAGGAGGAGGAGAATCTATTTTGGGGTGTCATTTTTGGTATATACATGCTATGTGTTAGAAATATTGTATAAATGGACAACTTTGTGTTAAAAAAAAATGTGTTTTAACCACTTCCCGCCCGCCGGCCGTCATATGACGTCCTTGACTTTGTGCGGGGATATCTGAATGATGGGTGCAGCTACAGGCATCATTCTGATATAAGTTTTTTCAGCCGGCGATTCCCTATACCTTGAGAATGATCATAGCGGCTGTTCCGCTGCTTGATCATTTTTACGGGAGGCGAGAGGGGCGTGCCCCCACTCTCGCTGCCCTCAGGTGCTTCTACCGACTCACCATTACGATCGAAGCCAGGATCTTTTTTTTTAAATTTATTTCAGGCTTCCCAGCCGAGAGGTGAGATATGGGGTCTTATTGACCCCATATCTCACTGTAAAGAGGACCTGTCATGCCATATTCCTATTACAAGGGATGTTTACATTCCTTGTAATAGGAATAAAAGTGATCAAAAAATGTATTTTTTGGAAAAAAGCATCAAACTAAAATAAATAAAGTAAAATGAACAATATATTTTTTTTTTTCCCTGTGTCCCCGTGTGCTCGCATGCAGAAGTGAACGCATACGTAAGTCATACCCACATATGAAAATGGTGTTCAAACCACACATGTGAGGTATCGCTGCGATCGGTAGAGCAAGAGAAATAATTTTGGCCCTAGACCTCCTCTGTAACTCACAACATGTAACCAATACAAAATTTGAAAGCGTCTCCTATGGGGATTTTTAAGTAGCAAAGTTTCGTGCCATTCCACGAGGGTGTGCAATTTTGAAGGATGACATGTTAGGTATCTATTTACTCGGCATAACTTCATCTTTCACATTATGTAAAAATATTGGGCTAACTTTACTATTTTGTTTTTTTAAAGCACAAAACGCATTCAAAAAATTGCTGCACAAATACTGTGTGAGATAAAAAGTTGCAATGACTGCCATTGTATTCTCTAGGGTCTTTGCTAAGAAAAATATATAATGTTTTGGGGTTCTATGTAATTTTCTAGCAAATAAATTATGATTTTTACATGTAGGAGAGAAATGTCAGAATTGGCCTGGGTGCTCCAGAAGGCCTGAAGGTGCTCCGTGCATGTTGGGCCTCTGTATGTGGCGAGGCTGTGTAAAAGTCTCACACATGTGGTATCACCATACTCAGGAGTAATAGCAGAATGTGTTTTGGGGTGTAATTTGTGGTATGCATATGCTGTGTGTGAGAAATAACCTGCTAATATGACAATTTTGTGAAAAAAAAAGAAAAAAAAATCTTGATATTGCAAAGAATTGTGGGAAAATATGACAACTTCAAAAAACTCATCATACATCTTTCTAAATACCTTTTAATGTCTTCTTTCCAAAAAGGGGTCATTTGGGGGGTATTTGTACTTTTCTGGCATTTCAGGGTCTCAAGAAATGAGATAGGCCATCAGTACTTCAGGTGTGATCAATTTTCAGAGATTGGCACCATAGCTTGTGGACGCTATAACTTTCACAAAGACCAAATAATATACACGGATTTGGGTTATTTTTACCAAAGATATGTAGTGGTATAAATTTTGGCCAAAATATATGAAGAAAAAATTACTAATTTGCAAACTTTTATAACGGAAACGAAGAAAAATGCATTTTTTTACAGAATTTTCGGTCTTTTTTCTTTTATAGCACAAAAAAATAAAGAACCCAGTGGTGATTAAATACCACCAAAAGAAAGCTCTACTTGTGTGAAAAAAAGGACAAAAATTTCATTTGGGTACAGTGTTGCATGACTGAGTAATTGTCATTTAAAGTGTGAGAGCACCGAAAGCTGAAAATTGGTCTGGTTATTAAGGGGGTTTAAGTGCCCAGTGGTCAAGTGGTTAAAGGCCTTTTAGTCCTGCCAACATACTGTAAATTACAGCTACATTGTATGACATACACAACTCCCTCTGTATGACTGCTAATAAAGTCTTCGATGGGGTAATTTTGTCCCGTATGTGTGAATATGAATTATTTTCTTTTAATTTGTGGCTTTTGGAGTGTCAGCATGCAAAACATTGCTTACAAAGGAAAAACCCTTTTCCTGTAAAGAAAGTATATCCACTTGGAGGTGGTGGTTCCACCACATTCTTTGCAATGATGTCTCTCAATGTGGGAGCTTTTTTGTATACCACATTGGGGGCATCTGGTAATATATGGTTTAAGTGTTTATCGTTCTTTAGTATATGCCAGTGTTTTTTTATTCATTTTTCCACTTCTTTATGCTGAATGTTAATGTCTAAAACTAGAACTGGGGCATCCATATTGCGTTGATTCGGATTTTTTCCTTGTAACATTTTTGTTCTATCCATAGATTTTACAGTATTTATTTGTTTATTGATGAATTCTTCTGAGTATCCTTTGTCCTTGAATCTATCACCTAAAAAGTAGCCTGTGAAATGAAGTATTCTTCCTTCATGCATTTTCTCCTAATCCTAACCATTTGGCCTTTCGGAATGTTCCATAGCCGTGAATTAAAGTGACAACTGTGCATAGATAAATAACTGTTGCTATCTATGTTTTTAAAATGTGTCTTTGTAGTTAGTTTATTTCCTTCCAGAGTGATATCCAAATCCAGAAAATTCACCTTTTTGTCGCTTATGTTCCAAACTAATTTAATGTCTTTGTCATTCTCATTGAGTTGGCCTAAAAAGTTTTCTAATGTTTTTCTACTTGCGTTCCATATAATAATAATATAATTGATAAACCTTTTATAAAAGGTCAATTCAATTGGAGGTTCATCATGAATTGATTTCTCCTCCCATTGTGCCATAAATGCATTGGCTATGCTGGGGGCGACTTTAGCGCCCAACGCTATACCTGTAGTTTGTTTATAAAAGGATTGATTATGCCAAAAATTGTTGTATTTTAAACAAAATTCAATACACTTAATCAAGAACTTTCTTTGTTTACATATGAGGGTTGTGTAATCTCTTAACAGCCATTACAGGCATTACAGGCCTGATGATATTGCACTATGGTGAACAATAACGCCACATCAGCTGTGGCTAATAGAGATCTTCCTTTGAGTACTGGAACTTCTTCTAAAAGTTGTAGGACATGCTTGGTGTCTTTAAGATATGCCTTAGTTTGTTGTACGGCAGGTTAAATAAAATTATCTAGATACTGCCCCATTCTTGAAGTAAGGGATTCGATGC
Source organism: Lithobates clamitans (assembly GCA_037952925.1). Classification (NCBI taxonomy): domain Eukaryota; kingdom Metazoa; phylum Chordata; class Amphibia; order Anura; family Ranidae; genus Lithobates; species Lithobates clamitans. The sequence goes on from JBBGZY010000152.1 coordinate 1,797,289, forward strand.
CATTAACAATAGGCCAGTGGATTAGTTTTGTCTTTGTGTAATTTGGGGACTGTATATATTACAGGGATTCTGCACGATTCCGGAATGAGGAATTTGGACTCCTTTTTATTAAGAAACTCCTTTTTTACTCCAAGATGGACTAATTTCTCCAATTCTTTTTTATATTTATATAAATATATATATATATATATATATATATATATATATATATATATATATATATATATATATATATATATATATATATATATATATATATATATATATATATATATATATATAGATATATAGATATATATATATATATATATATATATATAGATATATTCATTTATTTATTTATACATATTTTATATTTATATTGGGTTACCCAACAACTTCACATATGTGGATTCATCCTGTAATTGTCGATCTATTTCTTTTAAATATTGTTCTTTTGATTGGATCACTACTCCACCGCCTTTGTCTGCCGGGCGTATTACTATATCTTTCCTTTTTGTGAGTGTTTGGATTCCTTTCTTGATAGGTATTGGGTCGAAGGTCCGTTTAAGTTTTAATGTATCCAAATCTTGTAAAACAAGTTTTTTTTAAAAAAAGTGCTATGTTGGACTTCATTTATTGCTCTGGGTTTTTTTTGTCCCAGGTACACATGCATTACTTAGCATATATTTTTTAATGTTGATTTTACGTATATATTTTTGTATTCCAATATACGTATCAAATTTGTTAAGATTTTTAACAGGAGCATGTTTCAAGAATTTATCTAAGACAGCCATTTCTTCTGTGGTTAGGGTTTTGCCACTCAAATTGAAGACCCCTTCGCCGATTACTCTAGTTTTCTTTTTGATTCTCGTTCCAGCTCTGCATCCCCTCTTCTTTCGCTGCTTCTTCTTACCCTTTGTTTCTGTGGGCTTCTTCTCTGTGACTTTCGAGATTCTTGGGGGTGTTTCCTTGGTGACCATCGACCTTCCTGGGGGTATCTCCTTGATGTATGATCTCTCCTTTCCCTGTCTAAAAAATGGTTCTGTGGAGGTTGTTGATAATGACTGAATGAATGAATTATAGTTTCTAATAGGATCAAATCTATTTTGTACAGGTATGGGGCTTCTATCTCTATATCTATATTGGTCATATGTATTAATAAAGGGCAGAAATAGTCAGCAGAGAGCAGCACATCCCATGTCTAATATGTGTGAGAGTGCAAAAATGCCAAGGGAGGGGGTTTGAGACAAACACCCCGGGGACTTTTAAGGTGCTTTTAAATGTATAGTACACACAGAAAGTAGATAAATCTGTACAGAATATTTTATAAAAAATCTATAATTTTTATTAGAAATTTGTTTTTAAAACCATATGTCCTTACAAATAAGACATCATCATAAAAATTGATACAAAAATGGACCAACAATTTAACCCAATCAAGGGCACATAAAGACGGAGCTACTTAATTTCATGACAATCTGCCGCTCGACATGTTTCACTCTAATACGAGCTTCTTCAGGAGTTTGTGGCAAAGATTGTAGTAAGCTCCAAACAGTAAATGAAAAAACAATTTTAATAAATTATGTTATATCAATTAACAATGTAGGGTGCTAAACCAATGAGGTTCAATAGGACAATAAAGCAAACATGTACAGAATAAACAATCATATATTGTAGCGTAAAAATAAAAACAACAACAATACAATATTGAGAGTAATTGCAATTGATAAATCTTACCAGGCCGTCATGTTCAGTGCATTTAACTTGAAATGGCTGAAAAGCTGCTAGGGCATTCTCATAGTAATGGGCTCTCATATTATGGGTTCCCTTGTCTTGGTATGGCCACAGAGGGATATAAAGTTTTATATAAACCTTAAACAATAAAATTGTCAAAAGTTAACCAAAACATAGATGCAATAGGCATTTCAATTAGCCTATAGCTCACGGGGAAATTATTACCTTGATAGAACCAAGAAATGATTGCTTCAAGTGAAAAACACCTGCCAGCAATTAGATGAAGACAATGACCAAGATAGATTTAATTGTAATAAGTTGGTACTGGTGTGGGATAATGTAGGCTGTGCAGAGAAAGAGATCCCTTCACTGCACCGGCTTCTAGGTAAAAGCAAAAAAACGCAATTAGAAAGGCTTCATAAGTGCAGCTGCTGTCATACAAAGACAGGGCTGCAGATGAAGTACTTACTTGTGAATATCCGGAGGCAGATGAACTTAGGAGCGACCTGTACATTCCCTGTGATATAATGCCTCTTAGCAGAGCAGTGTGCGGTATAACGAACCGCCTTTATATACCCCCCATCCCGGCGGCGTCTGACCTCACCGCCAGGATGCGGACATCCATTGAGATTGCCTAGGTCGCAGCTAATTGGGGGAGCGCAGTAGCGTCGAATTGACGTCCGCTGCGTGCGTGATAACTGCTACGCATGCGCATATCGATATTTGCTCACGGAGCCTAAAGACGCCTACGGCGCCATCTTGGAAAGGGGCAAAATAGATGGCAAACACATCAGTGTCCATGCCAAAACGCTAAACATATTGAAGAGTGACCAAAAGCAATTTGATTTAATTTAATTTAGAATATAACCGGCCCAAAAAGGTTCACACAGCAGCAGCATCAAACAAGATATTAAAATAAAAAACAAATAATATATCTATCTATCTAGTTCACTATCTAGTGACTTTTCAGTGGGCTCCACATTGAGGATTATTTAAATAACACTCCCCAATAGACCTCAGACCGGACTAACATCTCTAGGGCTCCCAATGGAGAAGCGATTGATTGTTCACTCGTCAAATTGGGTGCCCCGGGCTTCCATGTGGACCTAAGTAGACAAAGGTAGCCATAAATGAGCAGCCTAATTGATAATTGGTTTAACAAAGCTGAAAAGTATATATGAATGCATTGTTACACAGACAGACTTTAAGAAAAACAATATCGTCTCAGTGGAGAATCATTACAATAATGGCTGAAATATACACGCAAATAAATTAAAAAAGGTGTAAGAAAAAGAACAAAAGACAGAAAGAATGATATGATGTCAGAATTAGGAAAACGAGAATTTTTGGAGAACCAGAATTTTTTATCAGAAAGGGTTTAAAGCTGAGTGCATCGTTCATGCCTGCATATTTAATGGCCGGCAGTTCATGTATCCAGCGCGCTTCCTTCTGAAGGGGTAGTTTGTCATAATCACCTCCCCTATCCCCAGGGGGGATATGTTCTAAGGCAAAGAAATGCAGGCAACTGCTATCGAAATTGTGCTGTAAGCCAACATGGCGGCTAATAGGGGTCTCCATTTTCTTTTTTTGAATTAAAGAAACATGATCCTTTATCCGGCAAAAAAAGGGTCGCTTAGTCTTGACAATGTAAAACATTTGACATTCACATTGCATAATGTACACTGTGCCTACAGATTGGCATGTTGCTGCGAATTTAGGTTTAAAGAGGCGACCATTGGGCAGCAATAAGCTTTGTGCCGCCAATATGTATCTACAGTAGTTGCACTGGTGACTAGGGATGAGCTTTGTGTTCGAGTCGAACCCATGTTCGACTCGAACATTGGCTGTTCGGTCGTTCGCCGAATTGCGAACGATATGGGCCGTTCGCGCCAAATTCGTGTGGCGCGTCACGACCCATAATTCACTGCGGCATCGCAGTGCATTGCTGGCTGATGATTGGCCAAGCATGCACTATGACCCGCATGCTTGGCCAATCACAGCACCGCCTGAACAGAGAGCCGTAATTGGCCAAAGCCAAGAAGGCTTTGGCCAATTATGGCTCAGGCGATTTAGTACACGCCCCACACTATATAAGGCCGCCTGCACGGTGGCCCTGTGCAGTGTGTTGAGAGATAGAGAGAGAGAGAGACAGTGTCATTTCATTTGAGTTAGCTAGATTAGGCAGGACAGTCAGTCAGTTAGCTGCACTTACAGTGTATTGTGTATATATATGCATCCCACGTGTTGCATATATATATATATATATATATATATATATACACTGTATTCAGTTTAGCTAGATCCGTTCCTGTTATCTTCCTACTGACAGGAAGGCTTGTCTTGTTACAGTATTTACAGCTACCTGAAGAAAATTACTGGTGTTCTTTTGATCCTATTAGTATCACAGTCAGGCAGCTAGACTATTTACAGTTAGCGCAGTACGTCCTGCTCACAGTGTTCAGCTAGATCCGTTCCTGTTATCTTCTTACTGACAGGCAGGCTTGTCTTGTTACAGTATTTACAGCTACCTGAAGAAAATTACTGGTGTTCTTTTGATCCTCGTAGTACCACAGTCAGGCAGCTAGACTATTTACAGTTAGTGCAGTGCGTCCTGCTCACAGTGTTCAGCTAGGTCCGTTCCTGTTATCCTCTTACTGACAGGCAGGCTTGTCTTGTTACAGTATATAAAGCTACCTGAAGAAAATTGCTGGTGTTCTTTTGATCCTATTAGTACCACAGTCAGGCAGCCAGACTATTTACAGTTAGTGCAGTGCGTCCTGCTCACAGTGTTCAGCTAGATCCGTTCCTGTTATCTTCTTACTGACAGGCAGGCTTGTCTTGTTACAGTATATAAAGCTACCTGAAGAAAATTACTGGTGTTCTTTTGATCCTATTAGTACCACAGTCAGGCAGCTAGACTATTTACAGTTAGTGCAGTGCGTCCTGCTCACAGTGTTCAGCTAGATCCGTTCCTGTTATCTTTGTACTGACAGGCAGGCTTGTCTTGTTACAGTATATAAAGCTACCTGAAGAAAATTGCTGGTGTTCTTTTGATCCTATTAGTACCACAGTCAGGCAGCTAGACTATTTACAGTTGGTGCAGTGCGTCCTGCTCACAGTGTTCAGCTAGATCCGTTCCTGTTATCTTCGTACTGACAGGCAGGCTTGTCTTGTTACAGTATATAAAGCTACCTGAAGAAAATTGCTGGTGTTCTTTTGATCCTATTAGTACCACAGTCAGGCAGCTAGACTATTTACAGTTAGTGCAGTGCGTCCTGCTCACAGTGTTCAGCTAGATCCGTTCCTGTTATCTTTGTACTGACAGGCAGGCTTGTCTTGTTACAGTATATAAAGCTACCTGAAGAAAATTGCTGGTGTTCTTTTGATCCTATTAGCACCACAGTCAGGCAGCTAGACTATTTACAGTTAGTGCAGTGCGTCCTGCTCACAGTGTTCAGCTAGATCCGTTCCTGTTATCTTTGTACTGACAGGCAGGCTTGTCTTGTTACAGTATATAAAGCTACCTGAAGAAAATTGCTGGTGTTCTTTTGATCCTATTAGTACCACAGTCAGGCAGCTAGACTATTTACAGTTAGTGCAGTGCGTCCTGCTCACAGTGTTCTGCTAAATCTACAAGTTAGTGGGGTGCGTCCTGCTCACAGTGTTCAGCTAAACCTACAAATTAGTGGGGTGCGTCCACCTCACAGTGTTCAGCTAAACCTACAAGCTAGTGGGGTGCGTCCTGCTCACAGTGTTCAGCTAGATCCGTTCCTGTTATCTTCTTACTGACAGGCAGGCTTGTCTTGTTACAGTAAATACAGCTACCTGAAGAAAATTGCTGGTGTTCTTTTGATCCTATTAGTACCACAGTCAGGCAGCTAGACTAATTACAGTTAGTGCAGTGCGTCCTGCTCACAGTGTTCAGCTAAAACTACAAGTTAGTGGGGTGCGTCCTGCTCACAGTGTTCAGCTAAACCTACAAGTTAGTGGGGTGCGTCCACATCACAGTGTTCAGCTAAACCTACAAGCTAGTGGGGTGCGTCCTGCTCACAGTGTTCAGCTAGATCTGTTCCTGTTACCTTCTTACTGACAGGCAGGCTTGTCTTGTTACAGTAAATACAGCTACCTGAAGAAAATTGCTGGTGTTCTTTTGATCCTATTAGTACCACAGTCAGGCAGCTAGACTATTTACAGTTAGTGCAGTGCGTCCTGCTCACAGTGTTCAGCTAAAACTACAAGTTAGTGGGGTGCGTCCTGCTCACAGTGTTCAGCTAAACCTGCAAGTTAGTGGGGTGCGTCCTGCTCACAGTGTTCAGCTAGATCTGTTCCTGTTACCTTCTTACTGACAGGCAGGCTTGTCTTGTTACAGTAAATACAGCTACCTGAAGAAAATTGCTGGTGTTCTTTTGATCCTATTAGTACCACAGTCAGGCAGCTAGACTATTTACAGTTAGTGCAGTGCGTCCTGCTCACAGTGTTCAGCTAAACCTACAAGTTGGTGGGGTGCGTCCACCACACAGTGTTCAGCTAAAGCTACCTGTAGAAGGTTGGTGGTGTTCTCATACTACAGGCAGGCAGTTGATTTTGCTAGCTGCAGTATCAGTACATACATATATATATATATATATATATATATATATATATATATATATACAGTATATATATATCCCAGCTTAGTGCAGCTACAGGCCATTAGTATGTCTGGAAGGCCAAGAAGGAGAGGCAGACAGTCACAAGCCAATAAGAGAGGGCAAGCAGGCTCTGTGTCTAGTGCTGGTCATGGAGACGGTGCATCCTCATCAGCACGTGGCCGTGGGACACGCTTGGCCTTTCTTTCGGCAGCTGGCCTTGTTGAGCCGCAACCGAGTGGATGACCAAGCCGTCCTTATCCTCCTCATCCTCTCTCACCCGTGCCCAGGGTACTTTGTCTGGCAAAGCAGCGGCCTCTTCCCTCGGCTTAATGTCATCAGTGACTCCTTCCCTAGCCCCACCATGTCCTCCTGAGGAGTCCCTCAAACTGCTTGACCACAGTGTTGGGTACATGCTCCAGGAGGATGCCCAGTGTTTGGAAGGCTCTGATGATGATACTGAGCTCGATGAAGGCAGTAACATGAGCACGGACAGAGGGGGTGACCAAGAAGGACAGCAATCTGGCAGTCATGCTCCCCCTGCTGCAGCATACTGCCAGGTTTGCTCCAGTGATGAGGAGGGAGGGGTTGATGAGGTCACTGACTCAACGTGGGTGCCTGATAGGCGAGAGGAGGAGGAGGAGGAGGCGGCACATCACCAACGAGGCAGGATGCCCTCCAGGGGCCAGCCTAAAGGCAGCACATTGACTGCATCACACCCCAAAGCTCCACATGTGCAGGGCGCTGCAGTCTCTGCGCGTTATTCAAAAAGTTCTTTGGTGTGGGCCTTTTTTGAGACGAGTGCATCAGATCGCACCGCTGCTATTTGCAACATATGTCTCAAGCGTATCTCGCGTGGCCAAAAATCTCCCGCTTGGGTACCACATGCTTGACCAGACATATGTTGACCTGCCATGCAGTTCATTGGCAAGCGTATCTAAAAAACCCACACCAAAGAACAAAGAGGACCTCTCCTTGCTCCTCATCAGCTGAGATTTCCAACCCCACTAGACCTTCAGTTCTCTCTGAGACCTGCACTGAGAGGAATGAAGGTGTAGAACTAGGTGTGTCACAGCCAAGTACTTGTGGGCAATCTGCTTTTGGTACACCGACGTCAGATTGTACCAGGCAAATTTCCCTGCCCCAGCTGCTGCACCGCCGAAAGAAGTTCGCTCCCAGCCATCCACATGCCCAGCGGTTGAATGCTAGCTTGGCAAAATTGCTAGCACTTCAACTGCTGCCTTTTCAGATGGTAGACTCTGTCCCCTTCCGTGAGTTTGTGGAATGTGCGGTTCCTCAGTGGCAGGTACCCAAATGCCACTTTTTCACACGGAAGGCGATTCCGGCTCTCTACCGACATGTGGATGGCAATGTCCATGCCTCGCTGGACAGGGCAGTCAGCGGTAAGGTGCATATTACCGCTGACTCATGGTCCAGCAGGCATGGACAGGGACGTTACCTAAGTTTCACGGCGCATTGGGTGACTCTGCTGGCAGCTGGGAAGGATGCAGGACAAGGTGCAGTAGTGTTGGAGGTTGTTCCGCCACCACGCCTCCAAAATGCTAATGATTGTGACACACCTCTCTCCTCCACCCCCTCCTCTTCTTCTTCCTCCATGGCCTCTTCCTGTGCTTTGTCCTTGGAACCAGCGGTGCTCCGTAGCCGTTCAAGTACGCAGGCCAAAAGATGCCATGCGGTGCTTGAGCTGGTGTGCTTGGGGGACAGGAGCCACACTGGGGCAGAGGTACTGTCAGCTCTGCAGGGGCAGGTTCAGAGGTGGTTGACGCCATGCCAACTTAAGGCAGGAATGTTGGTTTGTGACAATGGCACCAACCTGCTCTCTGCCCTCCGACAGGGACAAATGACCCATGTGCCCTGTTTGGCTCACGTCCTTAACTTGGTGGTGCAGCGGTTCTTGGGCAGGTACCCGGGCTTACAGGATGTCCTGAGGCAGGCCAGGAAAGTCTGTGTGCATTTCTGCTGGTCATATAATGCCAGTGCTCGGCTGACGGACCTCCAAAAGGAGTTTAACCTGCGCAAGAACCGCCTAATCTGTGACATGCCCACCAGGTGGTACTCAACGTTGGCCATGCTGCAGCGGCTGCACACGCAGCAGAGGGCCATCAATGAGTACCTGTGCGACTATGGTACCAGGACAGGGTCAGGGGAGCTTGTTTTTTTTTCCCCACGCCAGTGGGCCATGATCAGGGATGCATGCACTGTCCTATCACCATTTGAGGAGGTCACGAGGATGGTGAGCAGTGACAGTGCATGCATCAGTGACACTGTCCCCCTTGTCCACCTGTTGGAGCACACGCTGCGTGGAATAATGGACAGGGCACTTGAGGCAGAACAGAGACAGGAAGAGGAGGACTTCCTTAGCTCTCAAGGCCCCCTTTATCCAGACAGTGTTCCTGGGTGCCCGTCGATCACACAGGAAGAGGAGGAGGAGGAGGAGGAGGAGGAGGAGGAAGATTGTGTCAATATGGAGGTGGAGCCTAGCACTCAGCATCAGCAGCAGTCTTTAAGGGATCAGTCCCAAGAAACACATGGACTTGTACATGGCTGGGAGGAGGTGGCTGCGGACCATGTCGTCCTTAGTGACCCATAGAACTCCGGACCGAATGCCTCAGCAAACCTACGCTGCATGGCCTCCCTGATCCTGCAAAGCCTGTGGAAGGATCCTTGTATTCATGGTATCAAGGAGAAGGACCAATACTGGCTGGCAACCCTCCTTGATCCACGTTACAAGGGTAAGGTTGCGGACCTTATCTTGCCATCGCAGAGGGAGCAGAGGATGAAACATCTTCGGGGGCCTTGCAGAAAGGTCTGTGCAACACGTTCCCAGAGACTGGGAGGTTACAAACTCCTGTTTCTGGACAACGTGTTGCTGAGGCTTCAGTCAGTCAAAGAAGGAGCGGTGGAGAAGGTGGCCGTCTGACCGATGCGTTCAGACAATTTTTTGGTCCGCAGCCCCAAGGTATGATCGGTTCCCGCAACCATCGCCAGCGTCTGTTTTACATGGTGCAGGAATACCTAGGGGCAAGATCAGGACATCTTTCCCACCGAAAATCCTCTGGGTTACTGGGTCTTGAGGATGGATCACTGGCCAGAGCTTGCACAGTATCCAATTGAGCTACTGGCCTGTCCTGCATCCAGCGTTCTTTCGGAACGCACATTCAGTGCTGCTGGAGGCGTGGTAACTGATCACAGGGTGCGTCTGTCCACTGACTCAGTCGATCAACTGACCTTCATAAAAATGAATCAGTCTTGATTCATTTTTTTGAATCAGTCCACCAGCTACCAAGCACCTGATGCTGGTGTAACCGAATAATTTTTTTTGAAATCTCAGATCCCTTTAAAGACTGCCTATGCTGATGCTGAGTGACTATCCCTGAGTAATTATCCTCTTCCTCCTCAATCATCACGCTGATAGCTTGTAAGAACATTTTTGGTTCTGGGCGCCACCACCAGTGCCTAAGGCACAATTTTTCAGCCCCTGTTTAACAGGGGCGTGTAATTACAATTTTTGATGCAATACTTTGCAGCAGGGCTCGTTCCTGCGTTCCAACTAGAGTGTCTGTGAGGGGTTGCAGTGTTGTGGCACCAGCCCCAGTGCCTAAGGCCCAATTTTTCTGCCCCTGTTTAACAGGGGCATGTAATTACAATTTTTGATGCAATACTTTGCAGCAGGGCTCGTTCCTGCGTTCCAACTAGAGTGTCTGTGAGGGGTTGCAGTGTTGTGGCACCAGCACCACCACCACCACCACCACCACCACCAAAGGCCCAATTTTTCTGCCCCTGTTCAACAGGGGCATGTAATTACAATTCTTGATCTAATATTTCACAGCAGGGCCCTGTGAGGGCTTACAGTGTTGTGGCCACAACAACACCTAAGGTCCAAATTTCTGCTGAGTATATAGGGCAGGCCCCTACTTTCAAACATCTAACTTACAAACGACTCCTACTTGCAAACGGAAGGAGACAACAGGAAGTGAGATGAAATCTACCCCTAGGAAGGGAAATTCTCTCCTGTAAGAGTTAATATGGGAAAAACATTTCTCCTTTCCACTGATGCTTTCCAATCCTTGTTCCACAAAAAAACCCCAAATTCTCAAAAAGCATTTGTCATTGGGACAAAAAGTGAGGTGAAATCTTCTAAAGAGGAGGAAAGACAGCAAAATAAATGTCACAGGGGTGATAACCCTTCCCTATGTTTTCCAAAAAGCTTAAAAAAGATTTTTTGGCTGGAGCTAAACACGTTAAAAATTTACCCATTCAAAATGACAAACAGATTCTACTTAACAACAAACCTACAGTCCCTGTCTTGTTTGCACCGCCTGTATACTACTGCTCAGAGTATATAGAGCCTGGTGGCCCCACACCTTTCCTTATTTTAATTTGGGTGCGGGGTTCCCCTTAATATCCATACAAGACCCAAAAGGCCTGGTAATGAACTGGCGGGTACCCATGGTGTTTGTCTCACTGATTTTCATCCATATTGCCAGGACCGGACATTACATTAAACCCGCAAGCAGTTTTAAATGAGATTTTTTCCTTAAAAAATGACATTTGGTGCAGGGACTGTTCTAAACACGGGAAACATGCACCACTTTACAGGCATACTATAGACACCCCCCAGGTACGATATTTAAAGGAATATTTCACTTTTTTTTTTTACTTTAAGCATCATTAAAATCACTGCTCCCGAAAAAACGGCCGTTTTTAAAAGTTTTTTTTGCATTGATACATGTCCCCTGGGGTAGGACCCGGGTACCCAACCCTTTTTAGGACAATACCATGCAAATTAGCCTTTAAAATGAGCACTTTTGATTTTGAACGTTTGAGTCCCATAGACGTCAATGGGGTTCTAACGTTCGTGCAAACTTTCGGTCCGTTCGCAGGTTCTGGTGCTAACCGAACCGGGGGGTGTTTGGCTCATCCCTACTGGTGACATGGTTTACTGCCTTTATTGGCCTCACTAGTGATTTTTGTATGAATTTCATAGTGGCTGTGTACCAAGGAGTCCCTCAGGGAACGGGATCGCCTGAAGGTAATCTCCGAGTAAGGGTTTAAATGTTTAGCCACCTTTTCATCCCCCATCAACAGGTACCAATATCTTTTTAAAATTTCTCGTACTTGCTTGTGTTGGCTGGAAAAGCTCGTAATAAGTCGAACACCAGGATTGCCTTTTTTTGATTTCACATTATGTATCAGGGAAGCTCTGTTATGGCTTTTTGCTCTAAGGTATGCCTTCTTAAGGCAATTTTTGCTGTATCCACAATTGAGAAAACACAATCGCAACAAACTAGCTTCTCTTTCGAAATCAGAGTCGGCACTGCAATTGCGCCTAATCCGCAAGTATTGTCCGTAAGGTACACTGGTGATGAGAGGAGTAGGATGGGAGCTGGTGGCATGGAGCAGGGAGTTCCATGCAGATGGTTTACGATATAGACTCGTTCCTATGCTGCCATCTGAATTGACTAGAATTTGAATGTCAAGGAAGGTAAGGCTTAGTTGGCTGAAATCAAATGTGAACTTGAGATTAAAGTTGTTAATCTTTAGACTCTCCAAAAAGGACAAAAGTGCATCCTTAGTGCCTGTCCAAATGAAGAAGATATCGTCTATGAATCTTCTCCATAGGGGAATTTGTTCCATGTACCTCTGCATGTCATCCCTACAGAAGAGTTCACGTTCCCACCCCCCCCAGATACAGGTTGGCATAAGAGGAGGCACATTTGGTTCCCATAGCCACTCCCTGTATCTGGAGGTAGTGGGAACCCCCCAATAAAAAGATGTTATTGGAAAGAATAAACAGCAGCAAATCCAAAATGAATCTGTTGTAATGGTGGGATACCTCTGGATTCTCAGAAATAAAGCCCTCAACTACATTTACACCATGCTGATGAGGGATAGAATTGTAAAGGGCCTCCACGTCGAGGGCCACTAACCACGAACCCGCAGGAATAGAAATTCCATTGAGGGCGCGTAGGAGATTATTGGTATCCTGGAGATAGGACACCAGTCCCTCGACGTGGGGCCTAAGGAAATCATCATTTAACTGGCTGGCTGTCTCAGTAAACTGCCATTGCCAGAAACAATAGGGCGACCCGGTGGTTTTGTCAGGTTTTTGTGAATCTTAGGGAGAGCATACAGAGTGGGTGTTCGTGGAGAGGCAACATTTAGGAAATCCCATGTGGATTTGTTTATAAGGCCTCTACGATAGGTGGAGCCAATTAGATGCTTATAACGGTTAACCGTTAAGGTTAAATGAGTAGATGATACCTTACGGTACCATTCACGGTTCTGAACAATGGCCAGCACCATGGCTTCGTACTGGCCATTGTCCATCACCACCAAATTTCCACCTTTATCTGAAGGCTTAATTGTGATGTTTTTGTTGTGTTGTAAGGATTTCAAAGCCACCAGTTGAAAGGGAGTTAAATTGGATGTATTTCTCCATTTGGTCCCCATAATTTCTTTTGTTACTTGATTGGTAAATGCCCATACATTGGGATTTCCCTGTAAAGCAGGGAACCTACAAGACTTTTGTTTGTAATTTTGAGGTTTGGTGATAATGGGAGGATAAACCAATGGTGGTGGGGAAGGAGAGAGGTCGACAGCCGACTCAAGCATGTGTGCCTCGAGTAGGTCTGTTTCATCAAGTCCTCCCTTCTCCCACAGCTCCATTAGGTCCTCCATAGCCTTAATATCATTAATGGACATGCCCTTCCAAAGGGGGTTATCCAAAGTAGAATCCTGAGTGGAAGTGGCTGGCCTGTCATATAGACTTTTTGAACATAAGTTTTCTAGAAAATAAGTTGAGCTCTCTTATCAATTCAAACTGGTCCACCTTGTGCGTAGGGTAGAAGGTCAAGCCCAGATTTAGCACAGCAATTTGTTCAGCCGAAAGAGGGTATAAAGAAATATTAATCACCTTGAATTGATTTTCGGGGGTTTGGAATTCCCCAAATCTGGGCTTACAGTCTTTTTGGACTCCGACATTGCTTGTGAGAAAATCGGCGCTGGACGAAAATCCAGCTGTGAAGAAATAGCATTAGTGTTGCTTACCTGAGTGGTAGGAACCGTTGATGGTGCACAAGTGATTGTACACATGTTAGTAAGCGATTCAGGAAGTACCGGTTCGTTAGTAAGTGAATTTTTGGTCACACCAGCTCGAGTGACCATGGGTGCCTTGGTGTTGGGAGTGCGCCTAGTAGTGCCGGCGAGTGCATTTTCTTTCATGTGTTTAGGGTTTGATGGTCCCTGAGATCTGGTAAATCGCGTGAATTATTGTGCCTGTAAAGAAGAAACAGAAGAGACAGATGAATCGGAGTCATTGGGTTCACTAGTTATTTGTCTAGATTGGCGAGTTTGATTGTTACGTTTTTTTCCTTTATGGTTATTTTGTGACCAATTGTAGGCTTGTTTATTATCATACACTAATTTGTCCCTAATATACTTATTTTCTTTTGTTTTTAGAATTTCTGTGACATACATCTCTAGATTTGATTTGAGATCCTTTTCACGTATAGGAAAAAGCCCATCTGTAGTAATCAATTGGTTATCCTGATATAATTTTTCAATTTCCTTGTCCACTTGGGAAAGTTCCATAGTATAATATTTACATAGAAGCTCCATCATTTTCTTGGAGAAACTCTGTAAATTGTCTTCCCATTCAAGTTTAAATTCAGATTTAATCTGGGTAATAGTTGGGAAAATTTGAATTCTCAAACCCCAAGGAGAAATGTTTTCTTCTATGTATTTCAAAAAATACCATTTATTCCAATAAAGCCTTGATTTTTTCTCGAGCATACGTTGTAGTCTCGAGAAAAAATGTTCCATAGACAAACCACCACTGGACGTATTCTGTGATCTATGAATGTGATCCATAAGACCTTCAAAGGCATTTCCACAATAGCCAGCCATTGACTTGCCCTGACTTTCTTTATAAACTGGCCAATTTAAAGAAAAAAAGGGGAAGAAGAGGGGAAAATCAAAAAGTAAATTTGCTGATGAATAGCAATAGCTTTTATAGGCGGTACTGGAAGTGTAAACACACAAAAAAAGGAAGAGAGAGAGAGAGAGAAATTTCCACTGAGTTAGATATTCTTATTACATCAAACTAAATGAATAATCCTGCGACTATGTCTGTCCTTATGTGGATGGAGGGTGGGTAACACCCCAAATAAAGACAAATGTATTAATAAAGGGCAGAAATAGTCAGCAGAGAGCACCACATCCCATGTCTAATATGTATGAGAGTGCAAAAATGCCAAGGGAGGGGGTTTGAGGCAAACACCCCGGGGACTTTTAAGGTGCTTTTAAATGTATAGTACACACAGAAAGTAGATAAATCTGTACAGTATATTTTATAAAAAATCTATAATTTTTATCAGAAATTTGTTTTTAAAACCATATGACCTTACAAATAAGACATCATCATAAAAATTGATACAAAAATGGACCAACAATTTAATCCAATCAAGGGCACATAAAGACGGAGCTACTTAATTTCATGACAATCTGCCGCTCGACATGTTTCACTCTAATACGAGCTTCTTCAGGAGTGTGTGGCAAAGATTGTAGTAAGCTCTAAACAGTAAATGAAAAAAAAATTATAAGAAATTATGTTATATCAATTAACAATGCAGGGTGCTAAACCAATGAGGTTCAATAGGACAATAGGACAATAAAGCAAACATGTTCATCTAATTGCTGGCAGGTGTTTTTCACTTGAAGCAATCATTTCTTGGTTCTATCAAGGTAATAATTTCCCCGTGAGCTATAGGTTAATTGAAATGCCTATTGCATCTATGTTTTGGTTAACTTTTGACAATTTTATTGTTTAAGGTTTATATAAAACTTTATATCCCTCTGTGGCCATACCAAGACAGGGGAACCCATAATATGAGAGCCCATTACTATGAGAATGCCCTAGCAGCTTTTCAGCCATTTCAAGTTAAATGCACTGAACATGACGGCCTGGTAAGATTTATCAATTGCAATTACTCTCAATATTGTATTGTTGTTGTTTTTATTTTTACGCTACAATATATGATTGTTTATTCTGTACATGTTTGCTTTATTGTCCTATTGAACCTCATTGATTTAGCACCCTGCATTGTTAATTGATATAACATAATTTCAGATTGTCATGAAATTAAGTAGCTCCGTCTTTATGTGCCCTTGATTGGGTTAAATTGTTGGTCCATTTTTGTATCAATTTTTATGATGATGTCTTATTTGTAAGGACATATGGTTTTAAAAACAATGTTCTAATAAAAATGATAGATTTTTTATAAAATATACTGTACAGATTTATCTACTTTCTGTGTGTATTATACATTTAAAAGCACCTTAAAAGTCCCCGGGGCGTTTGCCTCAAACCCCCTCCCTTGGCATTTTTGCACTCTCATATCTATATTGGTCATATTGATATGGACCTGTCTTGTAATCCCTGTATTGTTAATATTGGTATGGACCTCTTCTGTTGTCTCTATATTGTTCATGCTGTTGTGGCCCCCATTTATGATCTCTATAATTTCTATCTGTATTAATGTATTTGATGAGGTTTTTTAAAATTCTTTTTGAAAGGTTTCTTAAAATATTTATTTTTGGGTGTGTGGTACCATTGATTGCCATTATCCCGGTATCCATATGGTGTTGATGGAGTTACAGCTTGGGTTCTTCTTATATCCCAATTGTGCTTATTATGTGGTGTAGGATTGATTTCTGGTTCTTGAATCCTTACCTCTCTCTCAGGTGTTGAATGGGTAGAGGTTGGTAATGATTTTCAACTTTGGCTTGCCACTTGAATACTTGATCTGTTTTGTAATCTGTTACATCTCGTTGGAATTTTTTACTTTTCCTTTGCTGTACTTCCAGGTCCTTGGCCATTAAACTTTTTTTTAGTTGAGAAGCAAGACGATTGAATTCCGTGGAATCTTTATAAGGGTCTAGTTTATTTTTTATGTATTCAATTTGTTGGTCAATTATCCTCATTTTTTTCTGTTTTCTCTTTAAGAGAAAAGTAAGACCTTCCAGACTTTTGTCATTAAAGAAATGGAACCATTCATCTATTGACTCTTTATCCATTAGTCCATCATTCGGTGGTAGTTCCCATCGGAGCCTTCTAGGTACTATTTTTTCTTCAAGATATCGATCAAAACAACACAATAAAAAAAAGAATTGGAAAAGTTAGTCCATCTTGGAATAAAAAAGTAGGTTCTAAATAAAAAGGAGTCCAAATTCCTAATTCCGGAATCGTGTAGAATCCCTGTGATATATACAGTCCCCAAAATACACAAAGACAAAACGAATGCACCGGCAAGGCCTATTGTTAATGGCATCGAATCCCTTACTTCAAGAATGGGGCAGTATCTAGATAATTTTATTCAACCTGTCGTACAACAAACTAAGGCATATCTTAAAGACACCAAGCATGTCCTACAACTTTTAGAAGAAGTTCCAGTACTCGAAGGAAGATCTCTATTAGCCGCAGCTGATGTGGCGTCATTGTACACCATAGTGCAACATGATCAGGCCTGTAATGCCACAAAATGGCTGTTAAGAGAATACACAACCCTCATATGTAAACAAAGGAAGTTCTTGATTAAGTGTATTGAATTTTGTTTAAAATACAACAATTTTTGGCTTAATCAATTATTTTATAAACAAACTACAGGTATAGCGATGGGTGCTAAATTCGCCCCCAATGCATTTATGGCACAATGGGAGGAGAAATCAATTTATGATAAACCTCCACTTGAATTGACCTTTTATAAAAGGTGTATCAATGATATTATTATTATATGGAACGCAAGTAGAAAAACATTAGAAAACATTTTAGGTCAACTAAATAAGAATGACAAAAACATTAAATTCGTTTGGAACATAAGCGACAAAAAGGTGAATTTTCTGGATTTGGATATCACTCTGGAAGGAAATAACTACAAAGACACATTTTAAAAACATAGATAGCAACAGTTATTTATCTATGCACAGTTGTCACTTTAAACCATGGCTATGGAACATTCCAAAAGGCCAAATGGTTAGGATTAACAGAAACTGCATGGAGGAAGAAGACTTCGTTTCACAGGCTACTTTTTTAGGTGATGGATTCAAGGCCAAAAGATACTCAGAAGAATTCATCAATAAACAAATAGATACTGTAAAATTGATGGATAGAACAAAAATGTTACAAGGAAAAAATCCGTGCCAACGCAATATGGATGCCCCGGTTCTAGTTTTAGACTTTAACATTCAGCATAAAGAAGTGGAAAAATTAATTAAAAAAACACCGGCATATACTAAAGAGCGATAAACACTTAAAACATATATTACCAGATGCCCCCAATGTGGTATACAAAAAAGCTCCCACATTAAGAGGCAGCATTGCAATGAATATGGTCGAATCACCACCTCCAAGTGGATATACTTTCTTTACAGGAAAAGGGTTTTTCCCTTGTAAGCAATGTTTTGCATGCCAACGCTCCAAAAAGCCACAAATTAAAAGAAAATAATTCATATCCACACATACGGGACAAAATTACCCCATCAAAGACTTTATGTCATACAATGTAGCTGTAATTTACAGTATGTTTGTAGGACTAAAAGACCTTTAATGGTTAGAATGAGGGAACATATCCAAAACATATACAAGGGGTTTCCAAAACATAACCTGAGTAAATATATGTTACAGGTACATAATAAAGATCCCTCACAACTAATATTCTGGGGTATTGATAAATACAAAAAACCATAGAGAGGAGCCCATAAAGTTAGCCAGAAGGAATCCAAATGGATACATTCCTCCAGACTTTAGTACCAGACAGGTTCAATGTGGAGTTTGACCTAAACTGTTTTTGAAGTAATTTTTTATAATTTTAACAATTTTATATATATATATATATATATATATATATATATATATATATATATATATATATATATATATGTGTGTGTGTGTATATATAAATAAATATATATATATATAATTATAAATATATATATATATATATATATTCCACCTTATAATAATATACTGTGCCATTTTTAACAGCCATTATATATATATTTAATGTATACTCTTCCCGGAGTGTAACTGGATTAACTCATTATGTCTGATATGGCGCTATTGCCACCACTATTGCAATACATAAGATTATGTCCATCATTAAACCACTCAAAAATGGCGGCCCCCATGTTGAAGACAGGTATCCAACAAAATGGCCGACAAAACACTTCCTGCTCTTCCCCATAAATTGACTGCGATTTTAACCAATCCGGATCCCCCTGAGGAAGTCACATGGTGTGACGTAATTCATAGGAAGTGACCGGACCACACGAGAAACGGAAGTGATGTAAGAGGCACCTGTAACGCCATCCAAATTACAGATCTGCTGTTGTTTCACTAATCTGTTGTAAGTTTTCACTTGGCTTTAAATAAATCAAACAGTTTATACATTCTACACTATGGGAGATTCTTCTTTATCCCCTGTACATATCCATTGGGAATGAACGTCCCAACTATGGACTAAGCCGGAGCCACCATCTAATATACAATACCTGGACAGGGCCATCTACCATCACAACATCTTGGAAAGGTCTCCAGCTACACCCATCTCCAGTGCTTTTCACTATCCATATGGAGGTAAGAGTCTAGTGAACACTGAGTGATACACACGAAGAGTGATACACCGGCAATTTTATTGAAGAGCACTTATAGAAGCACTGTCTGCACTTTGTGTTATTATAGACTTTATTTATCTTCACTTCATGAACTATTGCAGCACCACTATTTGTTGTGTCAACAGTGTGATAAAGGGAGATTATATGTGTCTCATTGATAGATTGCATATACATAGGAATTTTATTATTGATATTTATATATTTTTTTAATTTTATTTATGTATTTATTTATTTATTTGCACTGAAATCATCTTATGTGCACAGATTCATATTTGTATTTTGCACAGCACCATGAGCGTTCATTAATATTTGAACACAAGCTCATATTTGCACCTAGCAATATTGCACAGCATCTTTAGCGTTTTTTGCACAGTCGCATTTTTTAGCAATTTTTGCACAGATTATCGCACAGTGCTAAATCATCTACATTTATTTATAGTATGAGCGTTCATTGGCATTGATTTATTTGAGCACAAGCTCATATTTGCACCTAGCAATTTTGCACAACATCTTTAGCGTTTTTCTGCATTTTTAGCAATTTTTGCACAGATTATTGCACAGTGCTAAATCATCTATCATTAGGCCACCACTATTTTTTTGTGTCAGCAGTGTGATAAAGAGAGATTATACGGATTATTGCTACATTCATCTATAATAATTACATGTGTATTATTGATATATTGCATATGCATAGGAAATTATTATTGATATTTTTATAATTTTTTTGCACTGAAATCATCTTATGTGCACAGATTCATATTTGTATTTTGCACAGAGCCATGAGCATTCATTGGTATTGATTTATTTGAACATAAGCTCATATTTGCACTTAGCAATTTTGCACAGCATCTTTAGCGTTTTTTTTTTTTTTGCACATTTTTTAGCAATATTTGCACAGATTATCGCACACTGCTTAATCATCTACATATATTTATAGTATGAGCGTTCATTGGCATTGTTTTATTTGAGCACAAGCTCAAATTTGCACCTAGCAATTTTACACAGCATCTTTAGCGGTTTTTTTTCTTTCGAATTTTTTAGCAATTTTTGCACAGATTATTGCACAGTGCTAAATCATCTATGTTTATAATATTAAGTTGCGTTGATCACTTATTTATTTTATACCAATAAGCGTATATTGTTTGGTTTGCAAAAGTTATAGCGTCTATAAAATAGGGGATAATTTTATGACATTTTTATTATTAATTTTTTTATTAGTAATGGCGGTGATCTGCGATTTTTATCAGGACTGTGACATTATGGCTGACACATCGGACATTTTTGACACTATTTTGGAACCATTGTCATTTATACAGCGATCAGTGCTATAAAAATGCATTGATTGCTGTGTAAATGACACTGTTAGTGAAGGGGTTAACCACTAGGGGGAGATCAAGGGGTTAAGTGTGTCCTAGGAAGTGATTCTAACTGGGGGGTGGGCTTAAAGTCACATGACAGTGATCACTGCTCTTAATGACAGAGAGCAGTGATCTCTGTCATGACACAAGCCTTGTTTACATAGGTACTTCCCCGTTCTGAGGCTCTGTGACACGATCGCAGGGAGACCGGCGGACATCAAGTTCACCAGTCCCGGGGGCACGGTCACGCTGTACGCAGTGGGAGCACATGCCTCCGGGTGCGATTGTGCGCCTGCTATCCCCAGCTCTTAAAGGAGACATACAGGTACGCCCATTTGCCCACCACTGGCATTGTGGCGATGTAAATCGGCATGCGGCAATCGGCAACTGGTTAATGCATGCCAATATTCTGTCTGCTTTGCTTTCAGCAGCTTGGCATTGCATGCCATTGTTGAGCCTGTCATCTACTAGGACCCCCAGGTCCTTTTCCATCCTAGATTCCCCCAGAGGTTCTCCCCCCATTGAGTAGATTGCATTCATATGTTTGCCTCCCAAATGCATTATTTTACATTTTTCCACATTAAAACTAATTTGCCATATAGTTGCCCACCCCATTAATTTTTTCAGATCTTCTTGCAAGGTTTCCACATCCTGCAGAGAAGTTATTGTTCTGCTTAGCTTAGTATCATCTGCAAATATAGGGATTGAACTGTTTATCCCATCCTCCAGGTCATTTATGAATAAATTAAATAGGATTGGTCTCAGGACAGAACCCTGGGGAACCCCACTTTCCACCCCTGTCCATTCCGAGTACTCCCCATTTATCACTATCCTCTGAACCCACCCCTGTAGCCAGTTTTCAATCAGGTGTCTCCATCAGAGTGCCTCTATACTTCAGGGTCCTCCAATTAGAGTACCCCCTTACATAACGTGTCCCCATCAGACTGCCCCCTTACATGAGGTGTCACTATCAGAGCGCCCTCTTACATCAGGTTTCCCATCAAAGCACCCTAATAAGTCAGGTTATCCCATCAGAGTGCCCTCTTACATCAAGTGTCTCCACCAGAGTGCCCCTGACTGTCCAAACCAAGCTATCAGTTGGTTCAGATGAGGACCGTGGTCTCCCTTTTAGTGAAGGCTGCACTATTCTGTGACATGTCCTAAAGAAACTCTCTTAGACAGGAGCATTGCTAGGTCTACAAAAGATCTGGGGCTAGAGCCCATAGCAGCGAAATAAAGAAAGCCATATACGGGGGCGGAGCTTGCCGCGGAAGAAGATGGACGCTCAATAGAGGAGCTCCTCAGTGCTTGGGAACACACCGGCTCACATCGCCTGTTCCATTGACCCAAACCCACATATAACCACCTACGGACCGGCAGCACATCTCCGGGAACCGATCGATCATGCCGCGGCGCAACAAGGAGAACCGGAGGCCGCAAAAACTAACTGAATACTACCCGCTCGGGCCTAAGCAAGATGGCGGCGGCGGGACAGCGGCGCGAGGTATGTCTAGTACCCCACTGTATGAAGCAGGCAAGGGCAATCCACAAAAAAGGAATGCACCACAAAGGAGTATACACTCCCCTATACATACCCCTAACTCAGGCAGCCCGGAAAAAGCAAGGGTGAGGCTGGATGCCTCGGATTCTAGCCGGGACTTGACACCAGGCCTAGACTCAGGAGAAGATACAAGAGATCTCCCTGACTCAATTGATCTCTTTCCCACCACTAATCAGCCTGTACTGGACACCACACTAAAGGATATGTTAGTATCACTCCGGAGTTCACTGCACGCTGATATGCTATCCTGTGTTCACAGATTTGGTGTGGAACTTAAAGAAACAGTATCCAGAGTAGATCATATTGAACACAAAATGGGGGAGTTCGCCACCACTATCAATGATCTAGTGGATGCAAATGATAACAATGCTGATGAATTGGATGCCCTCAAAGCAAAGCTAGCAGATATTGAGGACCGCTCTAGGAGAAACAATTTTAAAATAAGGGGGATCCCTGAGTCAGTTTTGCAGTCAGATCTGCGTACCTATACAGCCCATCTATTACAGGCTATACTACCAGATTTAACAGAACTGGACATTACCATAGACAGGATCCACCGCCTGCCCAAACCATCACATCTGCCGGATAACATACCAAGAGATGTCATACTACGGTTACATTTCTACCAAACAAAAGAACGACTGATGGCGGCTTCCCGCAACAAAGATCTTTTTCCAACACAATATAAAGATCTGCAATTTTTTGCTGACCTGTCACAATTCACTCTGCAGAAACGTAGGACCCTTAACACAATATCTAAAGCATTAAGGAATCACAAGATCGCATACAAATGGGGGTTCCCTACTAAATTAATCATCACCAAAGATGGAAGGGAGCATGTTGTTGACACTCTTAACAAGGGAATGCAGCTCCTCCAAAGATGGCAGATCATAGCAGAGGATTCACCAAAAATCCAAGCTTCCCGTAGTCCTGAGCAACTCACAGACAACTGGAACCTGGTTACCTCCAAAAACTCCCGCAAGCACACATGAGTTGACGGAGGTCAACGAAAACCATATTCTACTGCTTCCCAAGCAGAGGGAAAAAAACGCTAAGCTGAACTGTTTCGCTGTTTATCCCCCACTTGCAATCTAAGTGACTACACGTCACACTCAGGTCACACAGACCTACTCAGAGTTGGGTTTATAACCCCTATATGTTTTCTTTTTTTCATCTTTTTCTACACTGTTTTTTTTTGTGTTAACCATTATATATGTCCGCAGCCGCAACTACCACTAAAAAATCTACCTCATAAAATGAATCTTCAGGAACCCCAAGGAAGCCAGGACTCATCTCCCCATCGCATATGGATCAACGTTGATGAACACGGCAGCGTATGTAAGTGTTACCTACACATGTCATTTAACGCGCTTACACTTGACTTTCCACTATGACCATTACCTTTTTAACAATAAATGCAAGAGGCCTTAACCATCCAGCGAAACGCAGATCCATGTGGCTGGAAGCCATCCAAAATAAGGCTGATGTCCTTTGCGTACAAGAGACGCACTTCAAGAAACAGGCTCAACCTACCTGCTCTCACCCCAAATTCCCACATATTTTCTATGCAAGCGCAGACGCAAAAAAGAAGGGAGTACTCACAGCAATTAAGGACACAGTAGCATTTAAACTACACTCGGAGATAAAAGATGTACAAGGTAGATACCACATATTGATCTGCGACATCAACAATACCACCTACACAGTGGTGAATGTGTATGCACCAAACACACGCCAGACCCGCTTTCTTCATAGACTTATGAAACAGGTCTCACGTTTGCAAAAAGGTCGCCTACTCATGTGCGGAGACTTTAATTTACCACCGGACCCCACAATGGACTCTAGTTCATTATCCCACAAGAAAACTCAAACACTACAGCCGCTGCTGAAGAACTACGACTTGTACGATGCTTGGAGATGTCTTCATGCCACAGAGAAAGACTTCTCCTTTTTTTCAGCCAGTCACAAAATTTATACTCGACTTGATCTCTTCTTAGTAGATAAAGCATTGATAACCAAAATCAAATCTTCAGCGATTAATAGTATTACTTGGTCGGATCATGCTTCGGTGTCGCTGCTGGTGGATGACACATCTAAAATCAACTCCACTTACATTTGGAGATCCAACCCGCGGCTATTCCGAGATGATCCTTCCAAAACAATATTACAGAAAGATTTGGCTGAATTTTTTGAGCTTAATGCAAACTCAGTATCTGACCCCTTTATAACATGGAACGCACACAAAGCGTTTATGAGAGGTCTCCTCATTAAACTTGGAGCCAGGGCCAGGAGAATGAGGGAGCAGCGCATATTGAGTGTCTCTGAACAAATCAGTACACTAGAGTCTAAGAACAAAGCCAACTTTTCTCCTGACCTATCCAACAAACTGACCAAGTTAAGACTAGAACTTCGAATGATACTGCTGGAGGATTTTGAAAAATCCTCTAGGAGGTTGAAAATGACGTATTACGCAAATGGCAATAAAGCAGGGAAACTGTTAGCAGACAAACTACGAGGACATAGACACAAAACTAAACTCACCCACATCTTACATCCTGTGACCCACACTAAATTACAACACCCACAAGATATTGCAGATGCATTCAGCACATACTATGGCTCTCTCTATAACCTGATCACAGATCCTAACACGATTCAACCACAAACCCATACAATTTCTGAATTCCTTAACAAAATTCAACTTCCCCAACTCACTGATACCCAAAACATAGTGCTGAACTCTCCATTCACGACACAAGAAATATCAATAGCGATAGACTCACTCCCCAGTAACAAATCTCCTGGACCAGATGGTTTCACGAGTGAATATTTCCAAATATTCAGAGACGTTCTAACTCCTAGACTCACTGAAATCTTTAATCAAGCTGCTTCCTCTTCCTCTTTCCCACCCGAAATGTTGAAGGCAATGATTGTGGCATTACCGAAGCCGGGGAAACCTCCTGATACCCCTCAAAATTTCCGTCCGATATCGTTACTCAATAACGATCTAAAAATTTATGCTAAAGTAATAGCTGGTAGATTAGTAGGTCTCCCTTCACTGATTCATCCAGATCAATCTGGTTTTACCACAGGTCGCCAAACAGCAGATGCGACTAGACGCCTGATTAACCTCATCCACCTAGCTAATAAAAAGGGAACGCCTTCTCTGCTCCTCTCCTTGGACGCAGAGAAGGCATTCGATAGAATCCATTGGACGTATTTAGAACAAGTTCTGGAAAAATTCGGGTTCCAGGGCCAGATGTACCAGGCCATTATGGCTCTATACACAAAACCATCAGCACAAGTTTATATATCTGGAACTTTATCTACTCCATTCAGTATAACTAATGGCACTCGCCAAGGGTGCCCCCTGTCTCCCTTAATTTTTAACTTGTTGATGGAGCCACTGGCAACATATATCCGCCAACACCCCCAAATTAAAGGAATAACAATAGGAGATAGAATGCACACCATCAGCCTGTTCGCGGATGATGTCATCCTGATACTCACTGATGTAATGTCTTCCCTGGCTTCGGTACAACAAACTTTACAATTATTTAATGCAATATCGTATTATAAAGTTAATGAAACCAAGTCATTTCTTTTGGGACTAGGATTATCTGACAAAGTCAAACAAAATATCAAACAAAATTTTCCGTATATGTGGAAAGAAAATGGCATATCCTACCTAGGTATCACACTTACACCCACAGTATCAGAGCTATTCAAGGAAAATTATATTCCATTTCTAAAGTCTCTGAGACCCAAACTAGATAACTTAAAGCGCTTTGAACTCTCATGGACTGGGCGTCTGGCTGCGTTCAAAATGCAGGTTTTGCCTCAGTTCTTATACTTATTCAGAACCCTACCGATTACAGTACCCAAATCCTTCTTTCAGCAAGCACAATCTGAAATAGATAGATATTTATGGGTTGGAAAAAAAGCAAGATGTGCGTTTAACAAAATTACTAAATCCAAACACGCTGGAGGGATAGGACATACAATAATTAGAGACTATCATGTAGCTACCATTTTGGCGCAGGTGAAGGGATGGTTCCCAAACCACGATATTTCTCTATGGGCAGAACTAGAAAAAACTCAAATTAAAGGAGGGAATCTGTATAATTATCTGATAACCAATGAGTATCATACATCTACCCCTCCTGTACATTCCCCAACCATCCAGGCTTCTATACAAGCCTGGCAATATCTCCTTAAGCATATAACACCTGAAGGACCCCAAGTACCACTAAAATTCCCAATTACAGCATTAGGTCTCATAATACCAGACCTATCACTGGCTAAATGGAACACTAGAGGCGAACTATCCCTAGAAGATCTCCTAGTAGGACCCACGGTTAAAACATTTAGAACATTACAGATTGAATATGATATCCCGTCTTCTGACTATTATAAATATACTCAGATATCCCACTTACTAGAAAAAAAGAGCAATGAACTTATCACTCGCCTTCCCTGGCAAATTGCCCTCTTTCTCACAAATAAAAGCACCAAACTCAAAGGAACGGCTTTATTCTACAAATTTCTACAGAATAAAAACTCCTTTAGTAAAACCACCAACATAGTAGCATGGGAAAAGGACCTCAAAAGGGTTTATACCGATGACCAATGGAAAAAAGCACTTAAAATCACATACGTATCTACTAGAAGTGCCAACTTATGGGAACTGCATCACAAATTCTTACTGAGGTGGTACCTTACCCCTTACCGCATATCTAAATTTATTCCAGGAGCCTCCCCAGAGTGTTGGAGGAAGTGTGGGGGTACAGGATCATTGCTTCATGTGCTATGGTCAAGCCCACGTATTTAAAGATTCTGGATGATTACTTTTCAATTAGTAGAACAAATCACAGGTATAAAAGTTGCTTTTTCTCCAGGTATGGCACTTCTCTCATTGGAAATCGACTCTATTCCACCTTCACTTAGGACATTAGTATCCCATATACTTATAGCAGCTAGGCTCACCATAGTACGTCACTGGAAAGACACCAATCCCCCTTCTGTAACAGAAACTATTCAGCTAATAAACACACATAGGATGTATGAAATACAATTCGCATGGAGTCTTGGAAATCAGAATAAAATAGCTAATATATGGGTTCCTTGGTCAATATGGTATCCACAAAACATGGGTCTCAGATTCTTTGAAAAACAGTAAATGATGAAACTCACCATACAGGATGCATATGGACATATTAGTTAATGTTAGTTAAGTTAAACAATATAACTCTATAACCTTCACTCGGATCAGACATTATCCAAGTACAGCTGATATATAGCCACTGTCTGCAGCCAAAATAAAAATTAATAAATTAATAAATTAATTACACATATATAAAAAGCAGGAGGGGGGCCTCTTCTTCTTCCGGGCACAGATAGTTCCCATTTGGGGTGTTCGGGCGGAGGAGAGGTACCTCCTGGAAAGCAATCTCAACCTGCAGCTGTAGATATGGATGTAATCGACAAATATAAGAACGTAATTATCTCTGTATAAATCAGCACTTGTCACGAAAATACTGATGATGGTAATGTCGATCATTGTTTATTATCATTGTTTATTATCTCTATGTTACTAATTTGAAAAATTTCAATAAAAAACTATTGCAATTAAAGAAAGCCATACACTTGGGTGGGCATACACATGTACAGTATCTCACAAAAGTGAGTACACCCCTCACATTTTTGTAAATATTTTATTATATCTTTTCATGTGAGAACACTGAAGAAATGACACTTTGCTACAATGTAAAGTAGTGAGCGTACAGCTTGTATAACAGTGTAAATTTGCTGCCCCCTCAAAATAACTCAACACACAGCCATTAATGTCTAAACCACTGGCAACAAAAGTGAGTACACCCCTAAGTGAAAATGTCCAAATTTGGCCCAAAGTGTCAATATTTTTTGTGACCACCATTATTTTCCAGCACTGCCTTAACCAACTTGAGCATGGACTTCACAAGCGCTTCACAGGTTGCCACTGGAGTCTTCTTTCACACCTCCATGACAACATCACGGAGCTGGTGGATGTTAGAAAACTTGCACTTCTCCACCTTTCATTTGAGGATGCCCCACAGATGCTCAATAGGGTTTAGGACTGGAGACATGTTT
The DNA here is from genome assembly GCA_037952925.1 of Lithobates clamitans. Classification (NCBI taxonomy): domain Eukaryota; kingdom Metazoa; phylum Chordata; class Amphibia; order Anura; family Ranidae; genus Lithobates; species Lithobates clamitans. The sequence continues at coordinate 1,825,374 of JBBGZY010000152.1, forward strand.
GGCCAGTTCCAAAGATGCTGCTTGCAGGAGTTTTTTTAACATCTTGCAAGCGCACCTCACCAGTGTAAAAGCACTCGGGGCTCTTTACAGGCGCTATGCAGGCACTATTTTTAGCGCTGTAGCGCCTGTAAAGCGCCTCAGTGTGAAAGAATATTGAAGCAAATATGAAGTTCTTAATTGATATATAAATTAGTATATTATAGAAAAAAAAAGAATGCCAATATCCTATAAAGAACTAATCAGCTACAGAATAACCCCCCCGTAAAGTGAAGCTTACATACTGGAAGCAGCTCACTAAGTGGAAAGAGAACTACTATCAATGCTGTCATTTTTTCCTGATTTCATTCATTTCATTTAAATTACTTCACGCAGTCTACTACTCACCTCACATGCTTTACAGAAAGGAACGTTTTTCACTTAATGTTTGTCAATGCTATTACACACTGTGTTACCTTCTATCAGATGCTTTGGGAGTACAATCATCTAGCCAAGTCAATAAAAGAGAAACTAACAAACTAAAAGATGTCTTTATGGACCTTGCTTTGTGCACTGGTGAGCAGTCATGATGAACAGGAAGGGGTCATCCCCAAACTGTTCCCACAAAGTTGGGAGCATGAAATTGTCCAAAATGTCTTGGTATGCTGATGCCTTAAGAATTCCCTTCACTGGAACTAAGGGGCCAAGCCCAACCCCTGAAAAACAACCCCACACCATAATCCCCCCTCCACCAAATGATTTGGACCAGTGCACAAAGCAAGGTCCATAAAGACATGGATGAGGGAGTTTGGGGTGGAGGAACTTGGCTGCTCTGCACAGAGTCTTGACCTCAATCTGATTGAACAGCTTTGGGATGAATTAGAAAGGAGACTGCGAGCCAGGCCTTCTCGTCCAACATCAGTGCCTGACCTCACAAATGCGCTTCTGGAAGAATGATCAAACATTCCCATAGACACACTCCTAAACCTTGTGGAAAGCCTTCCCAGAAGAGTTGAAGCTGTTATAGCTGCAAAGGGGAGGGGGGGGCACCTCAATATTGAACCCTATGGACTAAGGCTGGTATGCAATTAAAGTTTATGTGCGTGTAAAGGCAGGTGTCCCAATACTTTTGACAATATAATGTATATATACAGTATGTGTGTATAAATATATATATATATATATATATATATATATATATAATATATTACCAAAAGTATTGGGACAAAGGTGTTCTATTGGGTTGACATCAGGACTCCGTGCAGGCCAGTCAAGTTCCTCCACCCCTAACTCGCTCATCTTTATGGACCTTGCTCTGTGCACTGGTGTGCAGTCATGTTGGAACAAGAAGGGGCCATCCCCAAACTGTATTAAGGTGAAAAAACCCCTGGAAGTCACCCCCCAGCCCCCCTTCATCTACTCAGCGGGGATGTGCTGTCCCTCTCTCCACGGGGTCCCAGCTCTTGATTGGATAGATTGATAGCAGCGCAGTCATTGGCTCCCACTGCTGCCAATCAAATCCAATGACACGGGAGCCAGGGGGGCGGGGCCGAGTCCGACATTCATGTCTGTGGACGCAAGTGCTGGACTTGGGAGCGGGCCCGCAAGGTAACTCCCTCGGGAGAGAGCTTCTCCTAGGGGGTTATCTGATGAGGGGAGGAGCTGTGAGAGCCGCCGGGGGGCCCCAGAAGAGGATGTTCAGGGCCACTCTGTGCAAAACGAGCTGCACAGTTGAGGTAAGTATGATATGTTTTTTATTTTAAAAAATAAAAAAACAATCCTTTACAATCACTTTAGCAAGCTAAATTTCATCCAGCAAGGGTTAACATCAATTTTTTTAATTACAGATCCATATGGAAATTTTGAAAATAAACAATTTCATACATGAGGATGACTGTTTAAATGTGGCTTTTTCTTTCAGGTAGATTTACCGCAGGCAGTTAAAGTTAGTTTGTATTGCACAATCAAATTGTGGCAGAATGTCAACTGGATTCAGATCATGCTTTCTGCAGCATTTTTAACTGTACAGTCTTATGCCCCGTACACATGAGCGGAATTCCCATTAGAAAAATCTTGGATGGTTTTTCCGATGGAATTCCGCTAAAGCTTGGCTTGCATACACACGGTCACACAAAAGTTCTCCGAACTTTCGACCATCAAGAACGCGGTGACGTACAACACTACGATGAGCCGAGAAAATGAAGTTCAATGCTTCCGAGCATGCGTCAAATTGTTTCTGAGCATGCGTGGTTTTTTGCATGTCGGAATTGCATACAGACAAATGGAATTTCCGTCAAGAACTTTTCCCGTCTGAAAAAAAGAGAACCAGCTCTCAATCTTTTGCTGGCGGAAATTCAGACAGAAAAAGTTGGATGGAGCATACACACAGTCGGAATACACGACCAAAAGCTCCCATCACACTTTTTTTTACGGAAATTCCGCTCGTGTGTATGGGGCATTAGGCTATTTTAAAGTGTCCTGGACTTAAAGTGGTTAAAACATGGTTCCTGGGCTCTATAGATTATCCAGGGAGCATAGAACCATGATAAACTTCCCCAGTACTAAGATCCAGAAGTGACTGAAAAACATCTATTCCCTGATCTCCTCTGTAACTAACCACTTCAGCCCCAGAAGGATGTACCCACTTCCTGACCAGGCCATTTTTTGCGATACGGCACTGCTTCGCTTTAACTGACAATTGCGCAGCTGTGCGACGCTGTATCCAAACAAAATAGATGTCCTTTTTTTCCCACAAATAGAGCTTTCTTTTTATGTAGCAATAACTCTCGGTGGAGCTGCTGATTTAAGCGGGCTTGTTACCTTCACTCTTGACACCCCTGCTTCAGCAACCAGTACGTAGCACGAACAAAAGTCTCTGCCACAGACTTGCTTGAAATAAATCTGTACAATCCTCTGCCACAGGATGTATTAAACTTTGCGGTGAATGTCAGACACAGTACTTTTGACCTCTAAGCCAACCTAAAAAAGTACTATGCTGTAGAACTACTTCAGGATACGTCCTCCAACCGAGTCACCAGGCCCCTCTCCAGACCAGCACTCTGCATGATCCTTCCATGACGGGTCCTCCCCTGGGATCTTCTCAGTTGTCCAGCTTCTTCACTCTGGATAGACAGCTCAGGACCATTCCTCGGCTGCTGTGGTAGGCCCCAGACATGCTTCTGGGCCCACCCACGCACCGCAGCGGTGCGGGCCTCCGGAACGGAGGACCACGAGGTAGCACTCTAACGCATACCTGTCGGCCAGGAGGGCCAGCAGGTGGCTGAAAAAACGAACCCCAAAACATGGCGTCTGTCCCATAAATACCCTCTCCCAGAATGCCACTCGGAGGACCACCTCCACCGAGTTGTCCCCGGGACAGAGGAGCACCGATACGCTTTGACATGTTGCCTTTCCAACACTAGCCAATGGTAACAGTGACACCCACCAGCTCAGTGTGGAATCACACGCAACGTCAGCCAAGCTGGAACAGAGGCAAATCTAACTCCCCTAACGAGCAACTTACTAAATTTACCTATCAGTCGGTGGATCAGAAATCTACCAGCGCTACATACTCCCCCTACTACAATAGACGTTGTCCCCAACGTCTGTCCAAAAATAATGATAATAACTCCCGAGCCTGGGAGTAGGTATTTGAGCTTTAAAAAACTTGGATTAGATAGAGAAGAAGGAAAGACATTATGAGATTAACATCTATACAACAATATGTTCACGTCCGTAAACAAAACCATCCTATGACTGCACACAACCTCACTATCTATCTAGCTGAGAAGCCTCACAGCTTGATAGGAGATAAAATGGTTCCTGAAAAGGAAAACATGTTAAACACACACATATATACTGTACAACTTCAGGAGCAAAGCCTCATTTAAAAATGAAACTTTCTTCCCATCATCTATTATCAAAAATAATCTTTAGGAGTCCATCCCTGTATAAATTTTTTTTTCACATGAAAGAAATCCGGCTAGCAAAAAGAAGTCCTTGGATTCAAAACACTGAGATGAATATCCAGACCTTGACCACAAAGATCTCTTTATACTGACACTAACCAACTAACTTCAAAGTTCTATTGTCCATAATTACCAATAAAACCGGGGATCTGGCAAGGTCAGTGTCTTTCCCAGTTTATCCACTGTGGTAATGAAATATACAGCGTCATCTTTTCCCAGCCTGCAGATGACCACATTGTCAGAATAGATGTGCCGACCGAAGTTCCAGTGCATAAAACATCCACTAAAATGTTCATCCATTTTAACAGAACATCCAGTCTTTCGGAAAGGCTTAGGCACAGACAAGTAGTCCCAAACAGCTTCACTGTACCAAAGTTCCCGGTTAACTTCAATCACTTGCATTACATCCTGGGGAACATAGGGGAACTCCAAGCCATACTCTGTAGCTACATGCTTGTTTAACATTCTTTGCAAACGTGCAAGCTTGGGCAAAGATCTGTTCTTTCCCATGCCAGGAGGCACACAGGAATCCAATGACTTGCTCACCATAGACCCAGCCGGTGTCTGTAGTGAATCAACAACTTTTGACAAAGTCTCATTTACAGTACTGTGCGACTCCACACAGGGTGATGTCTTCCCAGAACTCAGGGCTGTCCATTCAGGGAAAGTCATAGCAGAGGTGACATCCTCGCCTTGTGACCATAACAGTTCTTGTGACATAGTCTCAAAGAGGTCATCATCACTGGAAAGATCCGACATGGATTCTATTTCCGAATCTCCCAACTCTTCAGCTGGCAGATATTTATTTACAGTCCCAGATACATTCCCCACCGGCTGCTTACCCGTTCCTGTCGTGGACTTTTCTGGATCTGGTTCAGGTAACCTCGGGGGTAGACCTCGGCCACGGCCGCGGGAAGACTTCACATATCCCACCTTCCTCTGTACAGGCACAACAGAGACAGGCTAGTAGACTCAGAATTCAAAACAATTTCCGCTGATGAGACGGCAACAGCAGTGTCTCTCTCCGGAACATTCTCGGCAACAACAGGCAAAGTGACGGCCTGCCACTCTCTCTCCGTACTAATAGCAGCTTCTACTGTGGCGATACCTGTTGCCCAATCCATCTGATAAGCATAGGGCAACATGGTAGGTTGCTCCACCACAAACAAGTACTCTCCACACTGCGGACATTGGCCAAAAGGACGGAGATGCACGGCCAGTCCTTCACATTTATGGCAATCATGCCCAGTCCCTCAATATCTCCTGAGGTATACAGAACAAACCTCCCCTGTGGCTTCAGACGAACTCCGGTATCTGTAAGCAGGGTTTCGCTCAGCACAGTATTCAACGCGGTGCTTGCAGGGAACATTCTCGGTGCCATAATTGACTGCATCGCTGAAAAAGACATGGCCACACTCTAAAATCTAACTCCCCTAACGAGCAACTTACTAAATTTACCTATCAGTTGGTAGATCAGAAATCTACCAGCGCTACGTTTATTCTTTGCATTATAAGCAAAAAAAAGAGCGACAAATTGGAAAAAAAAGGTTTTACTTTCTGCTATTCCCCCCCCCGATATGTATTCTGCTACATATTTTTGGTAAAAAAAAAATCACAATAAGCGTATATTGATTGGTTTGCACAAAAGTTATCGCATCTACAAAATAGGGAATAGATTTATGTTTTTTGTTTTTTTTTACTAGTAATGGCAGTGATCAGTGATTTTTAGCGGGACTGCGACATTGCAGCAGACATATCGGACACCTGACCTTTTTGACACTTTTTTGGGAACCAGTCACATTATTACAGTAATCAGTGCTAAAAATATGCACTGTTATTTTACTAATGACACTGGCAGGGAAGGGGTTAACATCAGGGGCGATCAAGGGATTAAATGTGTTCCCTGTTTGTTTTCTAACTGTATGGGGGACTGGGGAAGCACACAGATCCATCTTCCTGGCTAGCAGAAAGATAGGATCTGTGTGATCTCCCCTGTCAGAACGGAGATCTGCCTTGTTTGCACAAGCAGATCCCCGTTCTGTCACTGCGGGGAACGATCACGGGTGGCGGGTGGACATTGAGCTTGCCGGACCCACTGATTGGCTCCTCAGCTGGCCAATGGGAGCACGCACGCACCCACAAAATTGAGTTTACGAGCCGATGTACACCTACAGCGATTTGTGGGAACGCGCCACCTTGCTGAAGTATAATGATGGCAGCTGGTCGGCAAGGGGGTTAACAAACCTAGAAGCAATGTTAATGGAGCTGCCTTTAGCCAGGTATTGTAGCCAGGGAAGTCATTGGAGGGCAGGAGACATATGCAGTCCAACAGATCCCTGGTACCTCCATAATACTCACCTATTACCTGCCCATGCTATCACATAGGAGACTTATTGAACCTTCGAAATAGTAATAAAGATACAAAAAAGAAAAAGAAAACAAAATTGAATAAAACAAATACAAAAATGTAAAAGTACCTCTGTCCTCCAACGTATATATGCAAATGCAGGTAAACAGCGATGGCGATATGTGAGGTATCACTGCAAGTGTCGGAGTTGGATCAATAAGTCTTGGGTCATAATTCATGGTTAACTCTAATTTGGTAAACTGTAAAGGGTTTTAAATTTAGATACTGTTGTTTTTTTTACTATTTAATTGGTGCATGCAACTTTGAGTTTTGACATGCTTGGTATCTATTTACTCGACGCAACTGCATCTTTTATATTTTACTAAAAAATGGGTATTAAATTGTGTTGCTTTCAGAAAATATATAATGTTTGGGGGTTCCAAATAATTTTCTAGCAAAAATTCTGATTTTATTATGTGTGAAAAAATTAAAAAATGTCCTGGATGTGTAGTGGACGTGAACCTTTTTGTTCTTTAGTCACATCATTATTGACATGATGTTTAGGATCACTATCCTGCTTAAATGTAAATTTTACCCATGGCTTCTCTTTTAAGGCATACTGCCACATTATTGCTGGAAGTATTGTGTATGCTTCCTGATATCATGGCAGCAGCTATTGATATAAACATTCTTCCTCATACTACAGCAGCAGCTGCTGAAAGAAGAAATCTGCCCTCCTATCTTAGCATCAGTACATGCAGTATGAACTCCTAATTCATACTATACAAACTATTCTTGGAAGTGTAGCAGGTGCTTGGCTAGAGAGAGAGAGAGAGAGAGGGAGAGATTTTGGACACTGCTAAAGTACTCACTGTGTTCCCAATGAACTGCAACTGAATGGGTTAACACTACCTCACCTGCATCCATAAAGGGGAGTTGATAAGTAGAAGCGGCTCAAGAGACTTGATGGTTGGCAGAAATGAATCATGTGAGATGAAGTCCAGTAAAGTCACTTTAATTTGGCAGTTAAAGAACTATTGAACTACAATTCACAATGCAAGCCAGGTATAAAGAGAGCAAGAGCTGTATTTTCAGAAAATGAATATCAAGGGATTTCCTCTTTCTGCGAGGAGACTGAAGTGTGCATATCACTGCTCCTGTTTGCACTTCAACCTGCTACAAGCCTACGGCTGTGTGCTGAGGACCAGAGTCATTCCATGCAGATCCAGAAGTATGCTTACATCTGAACAGCTGTTGCTGTATCACTGGGATTGGCGAGAAGACGCTGCTGCCATTAACTTGTTTTCTGCTAGCAGAGACTGAGCATAAAAGGACTGGTCATCGAACTAGCAGCATTATTTAGTACATGCAAACTTTACTGGGACTGTATTCAAATGCACCATTGTAAGGACTGGGCCCCAATGCTAGCCAGCTTAAAAATTAGGGCTAAAGACTAAGCTGCTTTACAAGAACTCTGTCTGTCTAACATTTCATCACTTCAATGCATATAGAGTGCACTCTAAAGTGGTTATAACCTACTGTTTACAGAGGAGTTATCACAGTATTGATTGTCATAGCTGTTACTGTTTTCTAAAGCTATTTCTTATTGCTTATTTTGTGGATTATCAGGTTTACTCTTATTTAGCTCCATAGAACTCCATTCTTTGCTGGTATAGCTTAGTGAACATATTGTCTAGTGAACTGTGATTGACCTAATCCCTTACTTACTTATTTTTGTGCATGTTGTTCACAGAGTCGAGATTGAAGAACAGATAACCCAATCTACCAAGCGGCTCCTGTGGGATCGCTACAGAAGGAAAAATCTTCCATCCTGTCTCAGGGAGAACTCTTCATTTATAAAATAACAGCGGATATTGGAAAGAGAACTCATTCCTGCTCCTACAGCAGCAAATATTTGAAGAAAACTCTTCCCTCCTAGTACAGCAACAAATATTGGCAGGAAATCTCTTCCCTCCTATTACAGCAGCAAATATTGGCAGAACTATTCCCTCCTAGTACAGCAACAAATATCAGAAGGAATTCTCTTCCCTCCAACTACAGCAGCAAATAGTGAAAGAAGAACTCTTTCCTCCTCCCACAGCAGCAAATATTGGAAGGCAAACTATTTCCTCCTACCACAGCAGCAGCCATTGGAAGGAGAACTCTTCTGTTCTATAACAGCAGCAAATATTGCAGAACAAACTCTTTCCTCCGACCACAGCTGCATATTTTTGAAGGAGAACCCATCCCTCTTACTACATCAGCATCTATTAGAGGGAGACCTCGTTCTTGCAATTACAGCAGCAAATATTGAAATTTGAAATCTTCTCTTCTACTACAGCAGCCCCTTTGGAGGTAGAATTCCTCGCTCTTATTATGATATCACTTACTGGAAGAAGAACTGTTTCTCCTACTTTAACAGTACTTTTTAGACAGGGGCCACTGTGCTACAAAACCAGTAACTACTGGAAAAAGAACTCTAAACTACAGCAGCACTCGCTGAAGGTACACAGTTCTATCCAACTACAGCTGCAGTTATTGGCTTTCAAAAATATATGTAAATGATGTTTATCTGTATCCTTCATTCCTTCTTGGAACTGATGTTCCTGTACTACCTGTGTATGTCTCCCTACCCCCATCACTGCAACTTTTGCTTATGGTTTCACAATAATATAACTGTTTAGTTGTTAGCGTATAAATAATGTACAAAGGTGAGAGGCAAGTTCTTCTGTAGGCACAGAAATTAGATTTATGCATAAATCAGCATCATAATGGAATTCACATATTATAAAAAGAAGAATGTCTCAATAATTTAATAACATTTGGTACAACTTTCATTTGTTACCTCTTCAGGAATACTGTACAGCAAAGTATCTAAAATAGTTAAAAAGGTAACAAAAATAAATGACTGTCTTCAGTGCAAGTCAAGATTCTGTCTCAACCTAATGCACTTACATATCATCTTTCTTTTGATTTTGATCTCTGGAATTTCTTATGATCCTTGTACCAGCAATATCAGTGCTGATCTCTGGTACTTAAGAATGTAAAGACTTTCAATGAACCTTCAAAACATGTAAACCAGTTCAATAGCAGCTGAATAAAGAACACACTCGTTCCCTTTAATAGCTCTCTTACATTTATCAGACCTATCTCTCCTGAGATGCTTGCTCACCAATCCTCCATTGACCTTTAATGCAAGTTGTACCTATTAATGATTCCTTTGTTTATTAGGAATGACATTTCTGTTAGACAATTCAGGCAGCAAGGAAGTTTATGTTTTGCTGCATAAATGTTGTTATACAAATTTTGTTGTACAATAATCACGCTGCTTACACAACCACTTTACATCTACTCTGTGTTTTTCAAGTCCTAACATAATAAATCTTTCAGTGGCTGTATTAGTCAACTGTATACTCTGTATATGCTGAACAGTATACGAAGCAATGATGTTTAAGTGATCATTTGTGGGTTCAGGATCCAGCAGCCAAAAGTAGAGAAGTTACCATTTAAAAATCTTCTCCACATAGAATTTACCCAAACCACCACTAAAATCTACTAGCATTTTTCAAATTGTGATTACCGATTTAAGAATATGTTACCCTCATATTTCATATCCCTGATATGTGCCTGCTGTATCATGTACTTCAATTAAAAAGTATCCTGTTCTCTTTGTATTGCTTTCTTTGTGTGAAATACCTGGTGAATCTGCAAGTCCCCCTACTTCCCTATTTCTAAACTGACCATGCTAGGCATGAAAGCAAACCCATCCATGTATGGTTAGTTTTCTGTCTGTGCTGGGGGGAACAGCCTGGCTGTCCTCAAATGACCAAGACTTCTATTGACACCTCCCCCCTGCACTGTTACTGGGAAAATCAGTGTACTACTGTTTCTCCACCCTTCCCCTCCAAGTCTCTTATGCAGCTTAGAACATAGGTTATGTGACCACTTATAAAGAAGAAAGAAAAAAGTATTTATATTTTTTTTTATATAGGAATGTTTTGCCTTGCATTTCTATTTTAAAGTGAATGTATTGTTTAAAAAGGTAAGGGTTCACATACATTTTTAAACATTGAGCTTCCCATGTTTTAGCCTCCCTGCCACTCTTATACTCACTTGTCCTGGTGCCAGTGCATTCACTGCACATTCTCCATTCTTTTTTGTAGAGTTAATATTCTACCATTCATACTTTGTCTGCCTCTCTGGGGTCAGGGAAGCTGCAATATTAGTGACATTGGTCAATGGGTTAACTGCAACTTAAATTGTTCATTAATTTAATGAAACAATGCCATTTTGTATTATGTATATACTATGATGAGTTGACCCCAAATGGAGTCTTCTGTCCCATTCCACATCAGATAACCCTAGCTACCTAAAGGGTAATACTGTGATAGAACATAAGATTATTCATTGTATACACACTGCAGGCTCCATACCTCACAACTTTAGAATTGCAAAAAGGGTAATTATAAAAACAGGGATATGCAGTGTGCACAGCAGTAAAAAGTGGGCAAGCAAGCTGGTAAGTGAGCTAGAAATTTGTGTTTGTTGTTTCTTAACATATGTCACCCTATCATGTGCTCCTTGCTGCAAAGGTTAGTAATAGGTTGGGGTGGTTTCCATTTGTTTGTACTGTTGGCGAATTGGTAAGAGGATGCACTGGATATTTTTGCTGCAATTGTGATATTGCTATGTGTCCAGTGCATCCCTATACCTTTACGGAGGGGTGGGCTCCCCCCAGGCATACCTGCACATGCAGATGTGGTGTCTTGCTGGATGCCTTAACCCTGCATGGCTGTCCTCCTGTTGAAGTCTGCCAATTAATCTTGCAACTACCTAAGGGTGCCCTGGCCCTAACCTGCTCTCCCCAAAATGTTTGTTAAGAGAAATAAAATTTCTTTTGCATTCAAGAAGTGTCTGGCTCCCAATATATTTAACTACCTTGCACCCACCATGCCTAATAACCCACCATATACAGAAGGATGTCAGCTGTCTCTGGCCCTGGAAGTTCTCATTAGACTGAAGGAGACCTGGGACCTTGCTACATTTGGTGCCCAACGTGGGGCTAAGGCGTTATCTCTGCAGCAGTCATCCTTAGCAACCAGCCTCAGCTTCATCTGGATTTCGTCTGGCTCCATGGGCAGGTGGCAAGTAACATCTATACTTCTAATACACTGTGTTGTTGAATGTACTGTAGAATGTCCTGCAGGAGTGAGGCTTTAGGCCTTGTTTACATTTGTGGTTGTAGGCGGCAAAAATGTGCGCTTGAGCTGCCCGCCAACCGCCCCCCCAAGCTGCAATAGGCAGCAGATGGGGGTGTTTACGTGCTGTGGGTGCGATGCTTCACGTCCGCTGCAAGGTTGATCTGACTTGTAGTGATGCCTCCTTCTGGACGCTACACATTCAGGTCAAAAGGAAAGCGCCAAAAACGCCCCACAAGTGCATGCAATGCATGCGGTTGCAGCGCATTTGTCACCAAAAATGGGGGTTAAAACAGCATTTTATCACTTCCTCACTGCCTTTCAGTAGCCTCTGGAGCGCGAACCGAACACGGATTGGGCTTCAGAGGCAAGGGAGATTTAGACACATGTCTAAATCTACTCTTACTATGCTTTTTATTTTTATTCTTTTTTACAATTTTATTGGAGAGACCCTTAATGTCATTTTTTGAGACAGAGAAAAGAGACCGAAGACAGTCCCTTTCTCTGTATCCTGAACTGCACTGTAATGAATGACATAGGAGTCTGTATAGAGACTCCCATTCATTCACTGACTGACACAGAGTAAACACTGTTTGCTCTGTGTCCATGATGAAGGAACAGAGTGATTGCTATTGATCATTTTGTTCATTCTGGAAAGAAAAGGGGCTGGTAAACATACCAGCCTCTCCAAGCTCTCCATCATGAAGGTTACTGAGCTCCATCCTGGGCAGCAGCTGCAGTCTGCGGGAGCAGGTGGAGAGAATGCAGGCCAGAAAAGCTCCATAGGGGGGTGGCCTTAGAATGGTGAGGTGGTGGGGAGGAGACATTGACAGGAGGAGGTTTTTTTTTTACGTTTTAAGTGCAGTTGCTAGTGGGAGAGGCCGCAGGGGGATGCCGGCAATTGCATCGGATCCACAGGGATCCATACTGGCTGTGGGGGGGGTTAACTTGTGCTGGGCTGAGAATCGGCACTGGGGGGATCAGTGGTGGAGAAAGGGCACATTAAGGGAGGGTAGGGGAGGCACTTTAGTTACCTGCAGCAGGGGAAGAGGAGGAGAGAAAGCAATGGGAGAGAGGCAAAGAAGCTTGGTAGCCACTAATCACAGCTATTGTTTTATTCAGCAGAGTCTGCTGAACAGTTTGGCTATAAGTTCTTGGTCACTGAAGTGACCTTGAGCTTATAGCAGAAAGAGAAAGAGGTTCTTATGGCATACGGACCTGACCAGCTGGAAGCAGTACTGTAGATCTGTACGCCGTACAGACCTGGCAGTGAAAGGGTTAATCTATGCATTATAATATATGTGCTCCAACTCAGGAGACTCTCAGAATGATAGAGTTAGGACTGCAGTACACTGGGGTGCCGTGAGGTGGCTGCTGCAGCTTACACATGTATTTGCAAATGTGTGAAAACTAAACCCCTTGTTTTCAATGTGAACAGTAAGACAGGGTCAATTTGATTTGTTGCATGCTGGCAAGTGAGATGGGAATTCTATTTTTTTGTTTTTGACATGTGTTGCCCTGCTACAAAAGCCAGTTATAGGTTGGGGTGGTTGCCATTTTCTGTACTGTTGGTGAAAAGTGAGCAGGGCTACATAGAAATGAATATTGGGTGAAGTGTAAATGGATAGGGCAGATCTTTTACAGTATAATGTGCATTGGTTAGGATTATGAAACACTCAGTAGGAGAAATACTGCTCCAGTGTAGGTGGGAGAAAAATCATGCCAGGCTCAGCATGATAGAAAAAGTCAAACTTTGTGGTAATGGTTTGAAAAAAATGGGTGTGCATTGAAGGGAAAATAGCCTAGAGTGGGGGGCTACTGAGACATGGTTACTCCCTGACTGGTCTGTTTGGGCTGTCCAAATTTACTGCAGAAAGAGCTATCCTGTAGGGCAAATCCCTGTTTGCACCTCAGCCCAGCTGGTCCCGTAAGTTCTTTACTGGAGTGTTATGATGGTGCTAGGGGAATTCTTCCTAGTGTTCAAACACCACCATGCAACCCTCTGGCACTACCTCTAATAAAAGCATATGCGGTAAAGACCCATTTACTTACATTTTACATGTTCCTACTGGTTTAAACCCAATACAATAAAGACACTATTTCTGGGTATGCGGAATCTTGGGCAATCTGATATGTTAAGCAGAAGGTAAACAAATGTTCTTAAAGTAGAGCTATGGGCAAAATATTAAATATTACATACATGATGCAGTCTGCCAATAGCAATAATCCATTTCTGATTATCTCAGTCCTTCCTGTAACATATGTTTTTATCACTTCATTTAACAGAGTGACAATGTTATGCAGCAAAATCACTGCAATGGTGTTACCCTGTGGACAGGGTAATCTTAGATGAATATGTAGTTTTAAACAGACTTTAAATAATCAACAAAGTAAAAGTCAACTTTAGCTAACACTCTATTATACAGTCAATAACATAGAATTTCAATTGTTATTACACGTACACATTTGCAATATGGCCGCCAGCAATGAGATTGGTCACAGGACAGGAAAGCCAGTCTTATTGTCATAGCTTCTCTATTCAGAATGAAGAGTTCATAGATCACTCTCATGCTCAACAATCTCCTTTGGGCTGTAATTAAACCCAGAAGAGCTCAATGATGCTCTAGGTTAAATGTCACTGTAGCTCTAGATGTCAGGGGAGAAGGAGATAAGGAGATTACAGACAGTATGTACCTAGACTTCAGATTCCACACACAAGGGAGACATCAGAGGTCTATTTAAATTTCTGATTTCTCATAAAGGTGAACCTGTTTCCATCTTTATATACTGTCACCAGTGGGCTTGCAATAAAGGTACATGTACGAAAATATGAAACTATTAAAGTGTTATTTTCATTAGCCCTGTGCCTTCTCTGAGGAAACATTAAGGCCACACAGCTAATATATCAGCAGATCGGGGCAGATATAAGTGTGGAAGAGGAGTCAAGGGGTCCCAAAAAAGTTATTGTAAATAAAAAATACACATATTCCACATGTCACCATACACATCCATAACATATACATGATTACCATTCTTATTCTAGTTATTTAAACCACATTCACAGTTTTACTAAAATGTACATGTGAATCCATACCTGTTAAAACAACCAATTCAATTTTAAATTGAAATGCAAGAATGCAAAATACAAATATATACACAGTCATGGCCAAAAATATTGGCATCCCTGCATTTATGTCAGATAATGCACCCACTTCGCCCAGAAAATTGTTGCAATTACAAATGTTTAGGCATTCTCATGTTTATTTCTTGTGTTTGTATTGGTATGACACCAAAAAGTGGAGAAACAAAAAGCCAAATCTGACATATTCCATGCAAAACTCCAAACATTGACTGGACAAAATTATTAGCACCCTCAATTGAATATTTGGTAGCACATGCCTTGGAAAAAATTACTGAAATCAATTGTTACCTGTAACCATCGATACGTTTCTTACACCTCTCTCCTGGAATTTTGGACCCTCTTCTTTCGCCAACTGCTCCAGGTCTCTTAGATTGGAAGGGTTCCTTTTCCCAACTGCTGTTTTGAGATCTCTCAACATGTGCTCTATGCAAGGATGGTGCTAGACTATTTTGCACCCTAGGCAAGACCAGTTACTTGCGCCCATCCCAAAAGAAAACGTTTATTAAAACTTCTACCATTTTAAAAACTGTAGAAAATATTACAACATCTAAATATGAAACTGTTAAATTTCTTTTGATTTTCTAAAATTTATGCCATAAAATGTCAAAAAGAGATAGCCCAATCCAGAAAAAAAAAAGAAAGAGAACAGCCCAATCCAGCAAAGAAACATCTACATACAAAGAAGAACCTCAAGCAAGTGGGATTTTAAGGGCAAAATCACTTTGAAAAAATTATATTAACCACTTTAGCCCCGGACCATTATGCTGCCTAAGGACCAGAGGTCTTTTTCCAATTTGGCACTGCGTCGCTTTAACTGCTAATTGCGCGGTCATGCAATGCTGTACCCAAACGAAATTTGCGTCCTTTTCTTCCCACAAATAGAGCTTTCTTTTGATGGTATTTGATCACCTCTGCGGTTTTTATTTTTTGCGCTATAAACGGAAAAAGACCGAAAATTTTGAAAAAAAATGATATTTTCTACTTTTTGTTATAAAAAAAATCCAATAAACTAAATTTTAGTCATACATTTAGGCCAAAATGTATTCGGCCACATGTCTTTGGTAAAAAAAATGTCAATAAGCGTATATTTATTGGTTTGCGCAAAAGTTATAGCGTCTACAAACTAGGGTACATTTTCTGGAATTTACACAGCTTTTAGTTTATGACTGCCTATGTCATTTCTTGAGGTGCTAAAATGGCAGGGCAGTACAAAACCCCCCCAAATGACCCCATTTTGGAAAGTAGACACCCCAAGGAAATTGCTGAGAGGCATGTTGAACCCATTGAATATTTATTTTTTTTGTCCCAAGTGATTGAAAAATGACAAAAAAAAAAAAAAAAAAAAATATTTACAAAAAGTCGTCACTAAATGATATATTGCTCACACAGGCCATGGGCCTATGTGGAATTGCACCCCAAAATACATTTAGCTGCTTCTCCTGAGTATGGGGATACCACATGTGTGGGACTTTTTGGGAGCCTAGCCGCGTACGGGGCCCCGAAAACCAATCACCGCCTTCAGGATTTCTAAGGGTGTAAATTTTTGCTTTCACTCTTCACTGCCTATCACAGTTTCGGAGGCCATGGAATGCCCAGGTGGCACAAAACCCCCGAAAATGACCCCATTTTGGAAAGTAGACACCCCAAGCTATTTGCTGAGAGGCATATTGAGTCCATGGAATATTTTATATTTTGACACAAGTTGCGGGAAAGTGACACTTTTTTTTTTTTTCATAAAGTTGTCACTAAATGATATATTGCTCACACAGGCCATGGGCATATGTGGAATTGCACCCCAAAATACATTTAGCTGCTTCTCCTGAGTATGGGGATACCACATGTGTGGGACTTTTTGGGAGCCTAGCCGCGTACGGGACCCCGAAAACCAATCACTGCCTTCAGGATTTCTAAGGGTGAAAATTTTTGATTTCACTCTTTACTGCCTATCACAGTTTCGGAGGCCATGGAATGCCCAGGTGGCACAAAACCCCCCCAAATGACCCCATTTTGGAAAGTAGACACCCCAAGCTATTTGCTGAAAGGCATGGTGAGTATTTTGCAGCTCTCATTTGTTTTTGAAAATGAAGAAAGACAAGAAAAAACATTTTTTTTTTCTTTTTTCAATTTTCAAAACTTTGTGACAAAAAGTGAGGTCTGCAAAATACTCACTATACCTCTCAGCAAATAGCTTGGGGTGTCTACTTTCCAAAATGGGGTCATTTGGGGGGGTTTTGTGCCACCTGGGCATTCCATGGCCTCCGAAACTGTGATAGGCAGTGAAGAGTGAAATCAAAAATTCACGCCCTTAGAAAGCCTGAAGGCGGTGCTTGGTTTTCGGGGTCCCGTACGAGGCTAGGCTCCCAAAAAGTCTCACACATGTGGTATCCCCGTACTCAGGAGAAGCAGCAGAATGTATTTTGGGGTGTAATTTCACATATTTCCATGGCATGTTTGAGCAATATATCATTTAGTGACAACTTTGTGCAAAAAAAAAAAAAAAAAATTTGTCTCTTTCCCGCAACTTGTGTCGCAATATAAAATATTCCATGGACTCGACATGCCTCTCAGCAAATAGCTTGGGGTGTCTACTTTCCAAAATGGGGTCATTTGGGGGGGTTTTGAACTGTCCTGGCATTTTATGCACAACATTTAGAAGCTTATGTCACACATCACCCACTCTTCTAACCACTTGAAGACAAAGCCCTTTCTGACACTTATTGTTTACATGAAAAAGTTTTTTTTTTTTGCAAAAAAATTACTTTGAACCCCCAAACATTATATATTTTTTTAAAGCAAATGCCCTACAGATTAAAATGGTGGGTGTTTCATTTTTTTTTTTCACACAGTAATTGCGCAGCGATTTTTCAAACGCATTTTTTGGGGAAAAAACACACTTTTTTTAATTTTAATGCACTAAAACACGCTATATTGCCCAAATGTTTGATGAAATAAAAAAGATGATCTTAGGCCGAGTACATGGATACCAAACATGACATGCTTTAAAAATGCGCACAAACGTGCAGTGGCAACAAAATAAATACATGTTTAAAAGCCTTCAAAAGCCTTTACAGGTTACCACTTTAGATTTACAGAGGAGGTCTACTGGAAAAATTACTGCACTCGATCTGGCCTTCGCGGTGATACCTCACATGCATGGTGCAATTGCTGTTTACGTTTGACGACAGACCGCCGCTTGCGTTCGCCTTAGCGCGAGAGCAGGGGGCGACAGGGGTGTTTTTTTTTTTTCTTTATTATTTTTTTGCTTTTTTAATCTTACTTTTAAACTGTTCCTTTCATATTTTTTTTTTTAATCATTTTTATTGTTATCTCGGGGAATGTAAATATCCCCCATGATAGCAATAGGTAGTGACAGGTACTCTTTTTTGAAAAAATTGTGGTCTATTAGACCCTAGATCTCTCCTCTGCCCTCAAAGCATCTGACCACACCAAGATCGGTGTGATAAAATGCTTCCCCAATTTCCCAATGGCGCTATTTACATCCGGCAAAATCTAAGTCATGAAATACTCGTAGCTTCCGGTTTCTTAGGCCATAGAGATGTTTGGAGCCACTCTGGTCTCTGATCAGCTCTATGGTCAGCTGGCTGAATCACCGGCTGCATTCTCAGGTTCCCTGTTGAGACAGGAGAGCCAGAGAAAAACACGGAAGACGGTGGGGGGGGGCATTCCCTCCCATGGCTTGTAAAAGCAGTCTAGAGGCTAATTAGCCGCTAGGATTGCTTTTACATGAAAGCCGACCGCTGGCTGAAAAGAATGATACCAAGATGATACCTAAACCTGCAGGCATCATTCTGGTATAACCACTCAAAGTCGTGAATGGTGTACCAGAAGACAAAAAAATGGTTAACAATGGTTAACAATAAAGCACAGTAAAGTGTAAATAATTACACACCTGAAAAACAAACATGATAAAACATAATAACAATAACAATAACAATAAAACATTGCAGAATAGAATAAAGTAAAAAAGAGCAGAACAATAGAGAGAGAGAGAGAATAGAGAGAGAGAGAACAATAAAACAACAACTATTTTTTTTTATTTCATATTTTTTTTTTTTTTACACTTTTTTTGTAACTAACTTTTATAACGGTAACCGGTTCCAGGTTCGGGTCTCTCAAAATGCGATGGCATCTTGGGAGACCCTGTGAAATGGCGCCTAGTCTGTGCAATGCTGTACCCTACGCTAATACTCAACTAGTGAATGGTAGCGTTCAAAACATTCACCAATGCAAAGGCCAGGATTGTCAGGACAGGAGGGACAATAATAGCGGGTGTCACGCCTATATCCGCGCTTGCTGCAGACACAACATCTTTTTTGGGGGGTTCGTTGGGTAGGGGTACTCGGGAGGACATAAAAATGCCTCTCATGCAGCCGACTGCATTTGGTTGGGGATGTGAATGGGGGAAGTACGGGCGCTGCAGAAGCGGTGGGTTCCCAATTAGGATTGGCGAATGCAGCAGGAAGGGCATTATGGGCACGACGGGCCTGTGTTTGTCTTTTTGGTGGCAGCGGGACACTACTTGTGCTTGCCACCTCACCAGCTTCAACTGCACTTATGGGACTCGCCACGTCACCACGTGTTACTGCAGTGCTGGTTTGACTACGACCGGGATGTACTAGGCCGCTGGCGCTTGCCAGTTCACCAAAACGCTACCAAAAAACTGTTAGCGATCGCAGGGATCAGGCCTGACTCTGCGAACGCTGCAGTTATGCGTTTAGTGTTTTGTAAGTGTCAGTGATCGATCGATACTGCACTTGGGTGGGCTGGGCTGGGCCGGGCGGAGGGGCAAAACGCAGGTGCTAGCAGGTATCTGGGCTGATTCCGCTAACACTGCATTTTTGGGAACCCTAAACTGCTGGGGACGCTAGTATAGATCTGATCGGATCAGATATTGATGCGTTCAGATACTATACCACTAAGGGAGGTGTATGCTGCGTGCGTGGGTGTTAGCGGTACTGGCGCTAACCTGACGCCTGGGGCTGGTGCTTGCCAGTTCACCAAAATGCTACCAAAAAAACTGTTAGCGATCGCAGGGATCAGGCCTGACTCTGCGAACGCTGCAGTTATGCGTTTAGTGTTTTGTAAGTGACAGTGATCGATCGATACTGCACTTGGGTGGGCTGGGCGGAGGCACAAAACGCAGGTGCTAGCGGGTATCTGGGCTGATCCCGCTAACACTGCGTTTTTGGGAACCCTAAACTGCTGGGCACGCTAGTATAGATCTGATCGGATCAGATATTGATCGATCAGATACTATACCACTAAGGGAGGCGCATGCTGCGTGCGTGGGTGTTAGCGGTACTGGCGCTAATCTGACGCTGCCTGGGGCGACGCATATCACCGCCGGGCGATCGGGGGGCTAAACCTTTATTCGGTAATAAACGGCGGGTGCCCTGACACTATAAAAAATAAACGAACTAACCAGCGTCAACCGTAACGGTTATACGGTGATCACTGGTGAAAGGGTTAACTAGGGGGCAATCAAGGGGTTAAAACATTTATTAGGTAGTATATGGGGGTCCCTGACGCTATAAAACGCTGACGGCGAACCTAAATATTTACCTCACTAACTAGCGTCACCAGCGACACTAATACAGCGATCAGAAAAATGATCGCTTAGCGACACTGGTGACAGGGGGTGATCAAGGGGTTAAAACTTTATTAGGGGGGGTTAGGGGGGTACCCTAGACCTAAAGGGGGGTAATACTCACTGCCCTAACACTGTAACTGTCACAAACTGACACTATGCAGTAATCAGAAAAAAAAAAAAAAACTGCTGGTGTCAGTTTGTGACAGGGGGGGGGGTGATTGGGGGGGGATCGGGGGGTGATCGGGGGGGGATCGGGGTGTTTTGTGTGCCTGGCATGTTCTACTGTGTGTGTGTGTGTTGGTGCACTCACATTGATGTCTTCTCTCCTCGGGCCGGAACGGAAATTACCGAGCCGAGGAGAGATGACATCATTTCCTTTGCTGCTGTTTAGCATACAGCAGCAAAGGAATGATTCGATTGGCCGGCGGCGATCGCGAGGGGGGGGCCACGAACGGATGGTCTCCCCCTCACCACCGATCGCCGCTGGACAAAAGACGACCGCCTCGGGCACCGGGGGGGGTCCGATCGGACCCCCCACCCGTGGAAGGCAAATCACGTACCATGTACGTGATTTTGCCTGTCCGTGCCACTTTGCCGACGTACATCGGCGTGAGGCGGTCGTCAAGTGGTTAATTAAAAAGTACAATTTTTATTATACAAAAATTAAAAACAATTTCTACAAAAAATGAATATGGAGACAATACAATTACAGTGCATTACAGTAATGACAAAAATTCAAATCCAACGCGTTTCGAAATGGTTAATTATGCAGTCTTCCTCAGGTATAATTTTTTCCATTTCTGAAAAGTACAACAAGTAATATAAGTATACGTACATCTCATAACATGCAAATGAAGCACTGTGGCCCCCGTGGGTTAACTGTTACGGCGCAGAACTCATCCGGTGCTTTAGCCCCATATCACGGATATACTGCAGCTGTATGGACACCCAAGGGCATTGGAACCTCCTCTGCCCGTTGGTAGCCACTGCTCACTGGTGATCCTAGGATCATAACACCCTCCAGGTATTGGGCTGCTATGCCTGGCCGTCCAATACAGCGCCATGCCCGTAACGTGTTTATACACGTTACTATGGACACCACCACTATGCCTTCTGGGCCTTGTAGGCCTGGAGGCATCTGCGAGTCACGCATGCGCAATGGCTGTGTTTTGTCCGCTCACACGTGCGGTGACGTCAGACGCCGCACGTGTGTGGGGGGCATAAGAATGCTGGCATCCCTGTCCCATTCACTCGCCAGGGATCTACAGGACACCGCTCCGCTATCTACCTCTCGCTTGGTAGGCACTTTAATCTTACAATTCCACCTCGTAATACCCAGTTCCTCTCTCCCTCTCACAGTGAGCTCACACTTAGTTCATGCCTTGTTTTTATTTCTCAGCATGACATACTGGGCAATACAATCAGCTGCAATTTCCACACCAGCTGTCTGTCTAATCTATTGCACTAAGTCTAACAGTAAGTGCAACGTATTTACTAATTTTAGCACATAAACTGTGTATACCATGGAGTCATGGACATTGCTGGCTGTATCTATTTATTTCATTTTTATGAGAATGCTATACACATGAACTTTTCTTTGTTATCTCTAGAGTGCCATACCCACTAGGTAATTTATGACATCTGCAATACCTTGTATTAATCGTTTATCGGTGTCCTGCATACTATCTGCCCATTGCAATTTTGTAAGTATAGGTGAGACTTTGTAAGTCCCAGTGGGCCTCTTATAGGTTTGTCCAGAGCCCACTATATATGTTCTTTACAATACAAAACTATTCATCATTATTATATTTTTTATAGAGATATTTTCTGCCAGGTCCTTCCATCTGCCCCCTGCAGCTACCTATGGTAGTCTGTGTCTGAGGCTTTGCTGCGGGTGCCCTGCGCTTGTCCCTGGTGACCTACAGGTACACATTTACCATCCTAGGGTGGATCGGGTGTGGGGGTTTCTGGGGGGAGCGGGACTATTTGTCACCTGGTTCACATGGGGCCTCTGTGGGTTCACTTTGGGTCAGTGCAGATGATTCGTGTTTTACAGCTTGCAAACATTTTTAAATACCCATTCGTATTACATGTATGTTTCTTTAAACTTTGATTATAGAACTTTGCCTGATTGTTAATTTTTTTCTATAGATTGAACTGTAGCGTAATAGGTAACAAACATCTGTCCCTGAGGAAGCCATCACTGGCGAAACATGTTGGACATCTAAATACCTACCCACGGAACTGGCCGCTACACCTTTAAGGCCAAGTCTCGTAAAAAAAAAAAAAAATTGCTACATATTTGTTTTTAAACATATCAGTCTATGATGCACACCCTGTTTTTGTGATATTTTTTAAGAATTTTTTGTCAATAAAATATTTTTGGTTTTACCTCAGTGTAACGTGTATGTTCTGGCACCGCTATGATCCCTGTACTTTCTCCTCTCAGTTTGATCTTTCAATTTATTGGGATGAGGTGCCGTATCATGTCAAGGGTCACCCAGCCACATTCAATCTTTTCTTGATTTCAGCCTTGAAATTCTGGTGTTTGAATACACATAATTTTGGCTGGGGTGCCCTCTAGCATTTGTATCTGTGCCGGGACATACACCTTCACATAACTGTCTAAAATGTCTTTTTGAGCTTTTCATCCTATCTTTGATCAATGTGAATGTGCTGTTGATATTTAGCTGTATTTCCAAGAGAACTTTTTCTAAAAATTTTATTGCTATTTCCTTTGAAATCATGGCGGATTTTTGTGGGGAAGCTTGGGAGGACCTTATGACTAAAATTCAAACGTCCCATACTACTTCCAATATTTCTGATACAGAACTTGACAAATACTTTATCAGATTCCAACGGCTATTACAGAAGAAGGTCTGTGTCTATTGGCACAAGACATATATTGAAAAATACGTTGAGAATCATATTGTCCCCTGGGGACTCAGAATTCAAATATTCCCCAATATTAAAAAAACTACTGACCCTTTGAAAAAGGCCTGGGAAGACAACTTGCAAGCATGCTATTTCAACATGATTAGCATGCTTTGTCAAGAATAAGATAAGGAATTAGCGTTACTTGACATTTCCATTAGTGAATGGCTCGCCGATCGTGCTGCTGATGTGTCTTCTCCGAGGTTTGCCCAGAGGGACAAGGACCTCCGGGCTCACCTCGAGGAATACACAGTAGAGATAATCAATGCTAAAGAAAACAAATTTTTACGGGATAAACTTGCCCACACAAATGGCTATGCATACAGATGGGATGCGAATGCCCCAAAGAAGCCCCCCACCAAACCGAGCTCTGAAAATATACCCAAAAATAACAATGAAGCACCTGTTTTCTCCACCTCTTTTTCTTCCAGCTCATCTACCACATATCGCAACCTTTCACAAGACGGCATCCCTAAAAAAAGAAAGAGTGAATTACCCACCTCCTCCACGGACTCTATCCGACGCACTTTTGGAATTACTAACACCACCAAGCCCTTAGGGGCCCGACCAAAAACCACAAGTACTTCTACCCCGCTCACACGAGCACTATCATGGCCACCACTTACTACCACTCGCTCTGCACACCCGGCACTCACTTCTACCACCTCAGCACTACTTACTCTCCCTGCTTCCACTGGAAGACGGGTAAGTGAACCAACTCTAACCACTATGTTCCCTACAGCTTCACAGTCCATTGACCCAAAATTAGCTCCCATTTTTTTATCCCAAGCACTGGACTCAACACAGAGTCCTACATCCCAGCACCCAATAGCTCCCACTCAGCACGAACACACGACTTAGATGTTGTAAATCTTTCTGCATTCCCTCTAACCAAACAACAGATAAAAGTACTCCAACTAGGCCTTACTTTCTGTCCCTCGGCAGACTTTAACAAATTCCAATTTGTTAAAGATATCCATCTATTTGCAAGAAAACTAATGTATAAGGTTATCTTTGACAAACCTGCAAAAACCCAAACAGTAGAGTCATCATCAGAAAATTGGGTTCCTACACTGGCCGAAATTCAGGCCATTGAGGACTTACTAACACTCTTGGAGGAGGGTGGCACTGAGGACGAATGCCATGGGCACTTGGACAGTGATGGTATTGTGGCCTCAGGAGTGTCATTCCCTCCCCCATCATCCTTTAAACCCAAATCTACTTCCTTTTCTAACCTTTCAGTGAACCCCAATATTTGGGCATTTGTAGAACAGATCAGTAACGCTATCAAACATCATGATTTTTCCACTTCATATCCTTCCAATCTATCCCTTGCCGAGAAACAGGCTCTTAAATCCCTACAGAACCACCCTGGGCTGGTAATAAAACCAGCTGACAAGGGAGGGAACATAGTCGTTATGGATGTTGCAGCATATGAATCCATGTGCCGCAACATCCTCGACAATAAGGATTGGTACCGACCAATTTCACGATCACTTATCGAAAATACTATGAACTTATTTTTTCTGCCTATCAAAAAGGAACCATAGATGTCAACACTTGGAAATTCCTAAATGTACGAGACCCCAGAATACCTACATTCTAAGCTCTGCCAAAACTCCATAAACCTCTAAAAAAAACCCTGGTCGCCCTATTGTGTCAGGATGTCTAAGTTTAACGGAAAATGCAAGTGCGTTTGTGGACAAATATCTCAATCCACATGTGCTGGCTCTCCCCTCTCATGTAAAAGACACTATACATCTTCTTCGTATTTTGGAAGATTTGCACCTTCCATCCAATACGTGGATGGTGGCGTTAGATGTAGAAAGCCTATACATTACTATACCCCACAACAATGGCATTAGAGTAGTCTCCAAATTGATACAAGAAAGAGGCCCTAAATTTGAGGCCTATGGTCACTTTGTTATTGATCTTTTGGGTTTCATTTTGACACGTAACCATTTCATGTTCGGCACTTCCCACTTCCTCCAGGTACAGGGCGTGGCTATGGGCAGTAAATGTGCGCCATCCTACGCCAACCTGTACCTGAGGGGGTGGGAAAGGGAACTTTTTTCCAACCCTGACCTTGCTGATTTCCTGTGCCACGTGGTATCGTGGCACAGGTATATAGATGATGTTATCTTTTTCTGGTCTGGTACTCGGGAACATCTCTCTAAATTCATAGAAACCCTGGCTGTAAATTCATACAACCTCAAGTTCACAATGGAATGTAGCCAGAGGAGGATTACCTTTCTAGATCTGGAAATACAACTGGATCAGGATGGTAACCTCTCCTCATCTCTTTATTGCAAAGAAACTTCGGGAAATACTATTCTACATGCAAAAAGTGCTCACCCGAAACCCTTGTTAAATAGTATTCCATATAGCCAATATTTACGTATTAAACGCAACTGCACGCATGAAAAGGACTTCTTTGTGGCCTCTCAGGATCTCTATGAGAGACTAAAAACAAGAGGATACAGTCACAAATTGTTGAAACAGGCTTTCAACAAAGTGAGAAAATTGGATAGGAAAAAACTAATATACTCTAACAAAAGCGCGGACAAATTCCAACCCGTCCGCGTGATAACTGAATTTTCCCAACACCATAAAGAGGTCAGGGATATACTAAATAAGTTCTGGCCTCTTCTCACCGCAGACAATACCATTAAAAAATACATCAAATCCCAGCCTCAGATCACTTACCGTCGCTCTCTATCTTTACATGATAAAATTACAGCGAGTCATCATGCACCCAAATCTGATCCTACTTTAACAGCTTTTGTCACATTTCCTTGTGGCAACTGCGACATATGCAATTTCATCTATGACACACGTGAAACCCCGCTTCCAAATGGCCAAATTTATAAAATCAAGCATAAATTTACCTGTCAAACTATCGGCGTAGTATATCTGGCCACATGCATATGCGGCAGCTACTATGCCGGAAAAACTAAACGTCCATTTTGCGTACGAATACGTGATCACATTAAACCCCTATACAAACACAAGACTTCCACCTCAATCAATCGACACATTGTGGACTTTCACAACTTCGATCCCCATGTTAGGGGATTCACAGCTTTGGAACATATTCCTGCACATGCCAGAGGGGGTGATATCGATCAAAAATTATTCCAATTGGAGACAAAATGGATACATACTCTGGAAGCCACCAGATAACCAGGGCTTAACGAATATATTAGTTTCAAGTCATTTCTCTAATTTAGCCTATTAGGGCTAGTTATAAGTACTCTTTTAATTTTGACTGTACTATATATACTTGCTGATTCTTTGAATTTCTCCCGTTTATCCCTCTTTCCCCAATTCATGAGCCCGCCTTGGTTAAACTGGATCTAGTTTCTATTTTTTATAGTCTGCCATTTTTTTGACTTACAACATCAGACATAGGTTCTGTAGGTTTCACTAAATAAATAACTTACTTTTTCCTTGTAGCATATATGTGGATAACTTTTCTAAGTTTATTATCTTTCTCAGCTGTTACACCATGTACCTTTACAATATTGTAATTAGCTTTGCGAGCTGTCAGAACATGAAATGTGGGCATAAGCCTGGGATCCTGCCCCCCCTGCTTTTTCTTTCTAACCTTTCCTTTTTCGTATTTGCCTATGTGTGCAGGCGTCTCTTTGGGGCTTTAATTTGATCTGAGGCTTGTGCCCACCCATCTCCATCTTCCCCATTGCGTCCCCATTGAGCCCGGTTGTGCCCCTTCGGTGCCTGGTCCTTTGCTCCTCCCCCCCACTCTTCTGCAGGACCCGCTGGGTTACTCATATCACGGATATACTGCAGCTGTATGGACACCCAAGGGCATTGGAACCTCCTCTGCCCGTTGGTAGCCACTGCTCACTGGTGATCCTAGGATCATAACACCCTCCAGGTATTGGGCTGCTATGCCTGGCCGTCCAATACAGCGCCATGCCCATAACGTGTTTATACACGTTACTATGGACACCACCGCTATGCCTTCTGGGCCTTGTAGGCCCGGAGGCATCTGCGAGTCGCACATGCGCAATGGCTGTGTTTTGTCAGATGCCGCACGTGTGTGGGGGCATAAGATTGCCGGCATCCCTGTCCCATTCACTCGCCAGGGATCTACAGGACACCGCTCCGCTATCTACCTCTCGGCTTGGTAGGCACTTTAATCTTACAATTCCACCTCGTAATACCCAGTTCCTCTCTCCCTCTCACAGTGAGCTCACACTTAGTTCATGCCTTGTTTTTATTTCTCAGCATGACATACTGGGCGATACAATCAGCTGCAATTTCCACACCAGCTGTCTGTCTAATCTATTGCACTAAGTCTAACAGTAAGTGCAATGTATTTACTAATTTTAGTACATAAACTGTGTATACCATGGAGTCATGGACATTGCTGGCTGTATCTATTTATTTCATTTTTAGAGAATGCTATACACATGAACTTTTCTTTGTTATCTCTAGAGTGCCATACCCACTATGTAATTTATGACATCTGCAATACCTTGAATTAATCGTTTATCGGTGTCCTGCATACTATCTGCCCATTGCAATTTTGTAAGTATAGGTGAGACTTTGTAAGTCCCAGTGGGCCTCTTATAGGTTTGTTCAGAGCCCACTATATATGTTCTTTACAATACAAAACTATTCATCATTATTATATTTTTTTATAGAGATATTTCCTGCCAGGTCCTTCCATCTGCCCCCTGCAGCTACCTATGGTAGTCTGTGTCTGAGGCTTTTCTGCGGGTGCCCTGCGCTTGTCCCTGGTGACCTACAGGTACACATTTACCATCCTAGGGTGGATCGGGTGTGGGGGTTTCTGGGGGGAGCGGCACTATTTGTCACCTGGTTCACATGGGGCCTCTGTGGGTTCACTTTGGGTCAGTGCGGATGATTCGTGTTTGACAGCTTGCAAACATTTTTAAATACCCATTCCTATTACATGTATGTTTTGTTTAAACTTTGATTATAGAACTTTGCCTGATTGTTAATTTTTTTCTATAGATTGAACTGTAGCATTATAGGTAACAAACATCTGTCCCTGAGGAAGCGATCACTGGTGAAACATGTTGGACATTTAAATACCTACCCACGGAACTGGCCGCTACACCTTTAAGGCCAAGTCTCGTAAAAAAAAAAAATTTTGCTACATATTTGTTTTTAAACATATCAGTCTATGATGCACACCCTGTTTTTGTGATATTTTTAAAGAATTTTTTGTCAATAAATTATTTTTGGTTTTTACCTCAGTGTAACGTGTATGTTCTTGCACCGCTATAATCCCTGTACTTCCTCCTCTCAGTTTGATTTTTCAATTTATTGGGATGAGGTGCCGTATCATATCAAGGGTCACCCAGCCACTTTCAATGAAATTATACAAATTGCGACGTCCCAACCGAGAAATATATAGTAGAAATTGCTACAAAAGATTGGCAAAATCCAACCCGCTCGGGATATAGCAAAAAGTCCCAGCCCTGGAAGGTGATGGGGAACGAGAGTGTAGGGATTGTCTGAAAAATAAATATTATATAAGGAAAATCAGGAAGGGGATTGTCCTAATTATAAAAGCCATAATCACATAGAAAAAAGGAAATCAAATTGTGTAGAGGTAAAAATCTCCAATAAAAAAAACAAAACCAAAAATAGTTCAGCTTACCAGAATTTGCCGTGTATCAGGTCACTTTGAGGCTAGGTGACAGATACACACCGTAGGGATCAGGAGTGCACCACAAGGAAGTGAACCCTACAGCTGACTGCTGCGGATGGGAGTCAGGGTGGTAAGGAAGGCAGGGCCGCTGGAACACCAGCATGGATCCCACTGGGGTTAGAGCGTAAGATTCCCTGGGGCGCAGAGTCTAAGAGCCAGCAGGTGTTCACCAGAGCCTCTAGTGGTGAGAATGGACTGGGCTGCAACTGGCTCCAGGTCGCGACCCCCAGGGTCCCCCAGCTCACACCCACAGTAGGAAACAGGAGGATAGGGATAGTAAGGGAATAAGCCAAGGTCGGGGCCACAAGCAGACAAGGACAACAGAGTTCACGCCAAGGTTCAGGGTCACAAGCAAACAGGGATAGTCGGGGACACGCCAAAGGTCAGGGTCACCAGCAGACAGGAATAGTCGAGAACAGGCCAAAGTCGGTAACTGGAATCAGACGCAGGAAACACAGCAAGTACACACGAAAGCTAACACACAATGGTTGATCAGCACCGCTGGCTTGCAGTGCAGAGGTTAATATAGGGTTCCCTGATAGGGCCTGGGGTGGGGCCATGCTTAGAGGAGAGGTTATAAAACCAGTCAGGTGAGAGTCAGCTGGTCTTTAGAGATGAACACATGGAGACAGGTAAGCTGACAGACAAAACTCTATTGCATAACCATGACACCGTGTATTCCCTCCACAGATGAACTTAAAACAGTCCAAAATCCACTGGAACAGCCAAGAGGAGGGGATAACCCCTCTGATATTAAACATAAAAGCAAAATGGTGTGTTGATCCTCAGACAAGATATCATCAGATGAGGATAGCGGCTCTGGGGTTCCCGGCGTTCTCCTTTTGTAGCCCATGCTTGTTCACTGACACAGCCCCGCAGAGCATCGAGAGCCGATGCCACGACACCATGTCACATGACGGCGATGACGTCATTCTCTAAGTGACGCTCATACGGAGATGGCGTGTGTCTAAGGCAGGACACAGGGAGAGCGCATGCCGGCTGACGCCCGGGCACGCCTACCTATTTGTCGTCCGTAACCTGGAAAAAAACATCACTGCTGACAGCACCAAAAAGAGTCATCCTATACTGGATCGGGAGGGAGCGATAAACCACCAGCCCTACCTCCCTCCAGCACGGGACACACAGAGAGGAGCAACAGCCACTGACAATGTTGTAACGAGCCCCTTGCTCGCTCGGTTCCACTCTCCTGACACTCCTCTGCAGCTATTGAATCAGATTGCAACATCTGATGGTTCGGTCATCCAATGCTCCGGGACTAGAACTACAGCTCTGTGCCGTTCTAGTCCAATTGTGATAGCTCAGAACAAACACCAGGCAGGCTGTATGTAAGTTCAACCAGGAATCTATCTTTATTGACAAAATACAGGCTTTTATACACTCAAAGTGTAGGTGCAAACCTCTTGCTCATATTACTCTAACAATACAGCTGTAACCTAATTAACCTAATTAACATGAGCTAATTAACTAATCCCTTTAGACAGACTAGATGACTCAGACATGACCGTTAGGCCAGACTGGTCATCTTGTAGTTCAGAAAATCTAATCAACATTATCACAATCAACATAGACTCTTCTTCACACAATAGCAGAGTTAATTAACACAAATAACAATGGGGATCTAAAGACTCTTAGATCCCATTGTAGACTTATTTACAATACACATTTTAGCAGACAATAGACAGACAGGTGTTGGAATTTACATCAGCATCTCCTAACAGTATCTGTCCCAGCATTATGAATCAGCCACTATTCCAATATGGAAAATCCAGGGTCCAGAGACATACAGCTCACAAAGAGCACCGTTCCCCCAAATGAAAGGGCCCCCGATCGATCGGCAAGAGGCTAGCATACAGTCCCCTCCAAAAGTCTCTTTCCCGGCTAGGTCTGTCACATTTCTCCCCTTTCGGCAGGAGACTAACACAGGAGGAGAGCCCAGACGGGTTGACTCCGAAGTTAGTCAGTAGTTCCAGTCCTCTAATGCCTGTACCCACACAGTACCCCAAACAAATTGTTCCAAACAAAGTATTACTCACCCAGCCAACCTCTGCCTCTCTCAGAGAACATATCTGCCGCTGGGGAGAGGCCTGGACTGGCCCTTCTCCTTGGAGTCCTTTCTGCCGCTGGAGAGAAGACAGGGTGTCTGGGCTAACTCCGTCATGCTGTTGTGGATCTGGGCCGACTGCCCAGCATCCCTGGGGTATACAGGCGGAGACTGAAGTCCCAACCACCTTCTCAGGACATCCATCCTCTGTTAGTTGAGGGCAGAGTCCAGCAGTACTCGGCCCTGTTGCCAGCTCTTCTGCTGGAAACCCCACACCATCTGCTCCGGCTAACTGTTGGGGAGGGATGACGAACACCTCCTCTCCCTTCTCCCCCTGTATCCTGATCTGCTGCTGGGACGTGACCACCTCCTTCTCACCCTGAGCCTCCGGTACCGCCGCAGGTGTAGGGCAGAGATCTTGGACCCTCTGTCTGGTTGCCAGCGCTTCAGCTGGGGAAGTTCCTTGTAACTTCACAGATACTTCTGTTGGTGCTGGGCAGAGCATAGTTAAGTTTGGCCCTAATAACAGCTCCTCTTCTGCTGGAGGCTCACCAGGTTGTTCTTCCTCAGCAGAAAAGTCTATCAAATCCCCTGTCTCTGCAACTGGTGTCTGGGGATAACGGTTCACCATGTCCTGTCCCTGGAACCCAGAAGATGCTATCAGTGCTGGGCAGAGGTTAGCAGAGCTCTGCCCTGTTGTCAGCACTTCAGGTTTGGGGACGGAGATCTTCAGATTTTCCACTGCCGATTCTCTGGCATTCTGCTGGACAGGCACATTCCTCCATCCAAGATCATCCAATGCAGAAACAGGTTCATCAAGGTCAGTCAGCACTTGCTGCATCCGCCATAAGACCTCCGCCTCCATAGCTGCGGGTGCAGGTTGGCAAAGCACACCGTTACTCTGCCACATTGTCAACTCTTCAGCCAGGATTTCAGAGTTGTCAACTGGTATTTCCTGATAGTCCCAGGCAAAGGGAGCACCACCCTGCTTCTGAGCAGAGTCTAACAGCTGTTTGTAGGCGATCTCCAACTCCCATTCCTGAACGGCCAGAAACTCCAAATCTTCCAGTGCCCAGTGCACTTCTGAGACATTCAGTCTCCGCTCTCTGTGCTCCATTATTTCCTTCAAACGCCACTCCTGATCACTTCCAAAGTCAGGGTCCCTGGACAGCCTCCAGTATAACAATCCCAGGCCATCGTAGTCAAAGCCTTCCGTGGGGCTGTCATCCGCTGTCCATGGGCACACTTGGGCTACATACCACTGCAGGTCTCTGTAGCTCTCGTCCAACCGCATTTCTGCCCAGATCAGCCTGCTTAACTCGGCTGTCCACTCCTGGTTTGGCTGTTCCCCCAAAAACAGCATTTGCACTTCATACTGCGACCAGTACCTCACATGGACGGAGGGGAGAACTTTTCTCTGGTGTCGCTGCTCACGGGCTAGCGCTTCCTTCCAGAGCTCACAGCAGACAGAATCAAACCATCCTAGCAGGACCTGCTCTAAAACTGGTCCTCTGTGCTGTATCTCCTCTCGCAACCTCCTTCTGAATTCCTCATCCATGGTGGCTGGTATTTCTCCTCTCCTGCTATCCTGCTACCTTGGATCCAGGTGATGGTTTGGATGTGTTCACGGCAAGGAAACACGATCCCACCATTCCCTCCACGGCTCTCAAGTAAGTTTTTCAGCGTGGCTCTCCTGCAGGCTGGTTTGGAGTGTCCCAGTAACTGGAGAGCAAATCCCACGGCTGCCAACCAATGTAACGAGCCCCTTGCTTGCTCGGTTCCACTCTCCCGACACTCCTCTGCAGCTATTGAATCAGATTGCAACATCTGATGGTTCGGTCATCCAATGCTCCGGGACTAGAACTACAGCTCTGTGCCGTTCCAGTCCAATTGTGATAGCTCAGAACAAACACCAGGCAGGCTGTATGTAAGTTCAACCAGGAATCTATCTTTATTGACAAAATACAGGCTTTTATACACTCAAAGTGTAGGTGCAGACCTCCTGCTCATATTACTCTAACAATACAGCTGTAACCTAATTAACCTAATTAACATGAGCTAATTAACTAATCCCTTTAGATAGACTAGATGACTCAGACATGACCGTTAGGCCAGACTGGCCATCTTGTAGTTCAGAAAATCCAATCAACATTATCACAATCAACATAGACTCTTCTTCACACAATAGCAGAGTTAATTAACACAAATAACAATGGGGATCCAATGACTCTTAGATCCCATCGTAGACTTATTTACAATACACATTTTAGCAGACAATAGACAGACAGGTGTTGGAATTTACATCAGCATCTCCTAACAGTATCTGTCCCAGCATTATGAATCAGCCACTATTCCAATATGGCAAATCCAGGGTCCCCAGACATACAGCTCACAAAGAGCACCGTTCCCTCAAATGCAAGGGCCCCCGATCGATCGGCAAGAGGCTAGCATACAGTCCCCTCCAAAAGTCTCTTTCCCGGCTAGGTCTGTCACAAATGTAATTCCTATCAGAATACCAAAACTGCAGAACAACAATTCAAGAGTTGTATATGAATGAATGCAACAATAAATAAATAAATAAATAAATAAATAAATAAATAAAAAAATAAATAAAAAGAGTTTTGAATAAGTGGTATTCTTTAAAGTAGAATGGTATTAAATGGGCTGGATGGATGAGATGGAAAAAACCTATTACCCAGTCCAAAGCAGGAACATAGGAAGAACGACCCAGAAGGGGAAATTCTTCCAAAAGAAGAGACTAACAGCCCCCGACACATAGAATATCCTCACATAGCTATTAAGCTGTGCTGTGGGCATCCAGAGTAGCAGCATGGGAGGGAAGAGGCCCCCAACAAAATTGTGGGGGCCTACCTGTGCCGGATGCATGGTGGAGGGGTGGATAAAACCAAACGAAACAAAGAAAATCAAATTCATCCCATATCAAAAAAAAAAAAAAGTATAATAGGATAGAAAAATAAGAATAAATAATCAAATAATGAAACAATCATAATGTAAATTATAATCTACAATACAATTACCAAAATAGGGGGGCAACAATGGCCCAAAACGATATATCATTCAGTTGATATGATTTCAAAAACACATATAATACCCCAATAGATGTCGTCATTTTAATCATTCTCCTGCTAAGAAGACAAAATGGGAGAGAACAAGATATGAAACAGGGAGAAAAGTAAAGAAGGAAAAACATGGCATGTTGTATTTTAATCTGTTTTCCCAGAGCTAAAGCCTTCTAAGAAGGGCCAGGTGGGGTGGTGGCATCCAAATATCTGATCCACCGCGTTTCCCGTTGTAAAAGGATTTTATTCCAATCCCCACCTCTAATGGGGATATGGATACGGTCCAAAACCGTAAAATTTACGGATGGCATCCTGTGTCCATGTCCCCTAGCTACATGTCTTCCAAGGGGGAGATATAGGTTGCCAATTTGCATGCTTTGTAAATGCTTGCTGACACGTTGTACGAATTTTTGTCGGGTTTTTCCGACATAGAACGCCCCGCATTGGCATTGTGCCAGATATACAACCCCCCGAGTTTTACAATTGGTGAAATGCTTCATTTGGAAGCATTCACCATTAGGTAATCGAAAGGAAGTTCTCCTACTGATAACTGTACAAAAAGAACAGGAACCGCAGGGAAAAGTCCCCCAGGTTTTACAGGGGTCTTTGTCTTAAATTACCCTTGTATTCACTTTGGTTAAATAGCTCTGCTAGGGAGCCTGCCTCCCTGAAGGTGATCTGTGGTTTGGGGGTGAGAATATCCCTCAAAATTGAGTCATCGGTAAGGATCGACCAATGTTTTGTGAGGATCTTTCTTATGGTGTTATGTTCGTTAGAATAACGTAGAATGATCCTTGCTGTATCGTCCTGTTTGTGAATTTTGGTTTTGAAAATTAAGGCATGTCTATCCTGATCTTTAACTCGGTTAAAGGCTTTTTTTAAAGAGGATTTTGTATATCCTCTTGCGAGCAATCTCTCGCTCAATTTATCTGCCTTACATTGGAAAGATTCCATAGTGGTGCAGTTATGTTTCAGGCGTTGGAATTGACTGAAAGGTATGGATTTTTTAAGGGGTTCAGGATGGAAACTGTCGGGGTGCAAAAGCGTATTGCCGGCAGTTTCCTTCCTGTAGAGTCTGCTGGCAAGTTTCCCATTCTTGTCTTTGTAAATGGTAATGTCCAAAAAGTTGATCAGGTGATGGTCATAGGACATTGTAAAAAACAGATTCAAGGCATTGTGATTCATTGCTTTTAGGCACCCTTTTAGGTGTCTTCCGGACCATT
Source organism: Lithobates clamitans (assembly GCA_037952925.1). Classification (NCBI taxonomy): domain Eukaryota; kingdom Metazoa; phylum Chordata; class Amphibia; order Anura; family Ranidae; genus Lithobates; species Lithobates clamitans. The sequence goes on from JBBGZY010000152.1 coordinate 1,860,622, forward strand.
CCATATCAAGAAGATATCATCTATGTATCTTTGACAAAGGATGATATATTCTGTATATATGGCTAGCTGGTCATCGGTTAAAAAAGCTTTTTCTTACTCCCCCAGGTACAGGTTTGCGTAGGAGGGGACGCAACACGTCCCCATAGAAACACCCTGTACCTGGAGGTAGTGGGAACCCTTAAACAAAAACACATTATGTCTGAGGATGAAATCCAACATCTCCAATATGAATTTGTTGAATTTCCACTCTGTGGTTGCCTTTTGTTGAAGCACCCGACTAACAGCAGCTACAATTTTGTTGGGGGCCTCTTCCCTCCCATGCTGCTGTTCTGGATGCCCTCGGCACCGCTCAACAGCTATGTGAGGATATTCTATGTGTCGGGGGCTGTTAGTCTCTCCTTTTGGAAGAATATCCTCTTCTGGGTCGGTCTTCCTATGTCCCTGCTTTGGACTGGGTAGTAGGTTTTCTCCATCTCATCCATCCAGCCCATTTAATACCATTCTACTTTATAGAATACTACTTATTCAAAACTCTTTTTATTTATTTATTGTTGCATTCATTCATATACAACTCTTGAATTGTTGTTCTGCAGTTTTGGTATTCTGATAGGAATTACATTGTCAGTGGCTGTCGCTCCTCTCTGTGTGTCCCGTGCTGGAGAGGGGTAGGGCTGGTGGTTTATCGATCCCTCCCGATCCAGTATAGGACGACTCTTTTTGGTGCTGTCAGCAGTGATGGTTTTTTCCAGGTTACGGACAAGAAATAGGTAGGCGTGCCCGGGCGTCTCCCTGTGTCCTGCCTTAGACACATGCCATCTCCATATGAGCGTCGCTTAGAGAATGACGTCATCGCCATCATGTGACATGGCGTCATGGCGTCGGCTCTCTACGCTCTGCGGGGCTGTGTCAGTGAACAAGCATGGGCTACAAAAGGAGAACGCCGGAAACCCCAGAGCCGCTATCCTCATCTGACGACATCTTGTCTGAGGATCAACACACCATTTTGCTTTTATGTTTAATATCAGAGGGGTTTTCCCCTCCTTTTGGCTGTTCCAGTGGATTTTGGACTGTTTTAAGTTCATCTGTGGAGGGAATACACGGCAAATTCTGGTAAGCTGAACTATTTTTGGTTTTGTTTTTTTTTATTGGAGATTTTGGCCTCCACTCATGGAGGGATGCCCCCCCTTTTTTCTTCTTGGGGATCTCCCCTTCTGAGTAATGTTTTGGCCATTGCTTCATTCATTGAATTCTATGAAATTTGATTTCCTTTTTTTCAATGTGATTATGGCTTTTATAGTTAGGACAATCCCCTTCCTGATTTTCCTTATATAATATTTATTTTTCAGACAATTCTTACACTCTCGTTACCCATCACCTTCCAGGGCTGGGACTTTTTGCTATATCCCGAGCGGGTTGGATTTTGCCCCTCTTTTGAAGCAATTTCTACTATATATTTCTCGGTTGGGACGTCGCAATTTGTATAATTTCATGTAAGATTTCGTGATTAAAAAATATTATTAAAAGTGTTTTTTTTTCTCTGCCTTATACTGTGTGTTCCTCCCACAGATTTCCACATCATTGCCCTCTGTATTTTTTGATAAAGCGGTTTGGCGACTCTTTTGGATCTCAAAATCCGGGGGTTCTTTTGCATGATTAAGGGTCTATATAGATCTGGTGGATAGCCGCTTAGAGAATGACCACTGGAAACTTTCATGTCAATCACTATTTTTGTAAGTTTTTCTTTTTTTTTATATATTTCAACACAGGCTTCATTTGCATGTTATGAGATATATGTATACTTATATTACTTTTTGTACTTTTCAGAAATGGTAAAAATTATCCCTGAGGAAGATTGCATAATTACCATTTCGAAACGTGTTGGATTTGAATTTTTGTCATTAATGTAATGCACTGTAATTGTATTGTCTCTATATTCGTTTTTTGTAGAAATTGTTTTTAATTTTTGTATGATAAAAATTGTACTTTTTAATTAATATAATATTTTCAAAGTGATTTTGCCCTTAAAATCCCACTTGCTTGAGGTTCTTCTTTGTATTGTTTAGGGATGGTGGCAATTCCTCACACCAACTTCTGAGAGTCCATTTTTTTCAGAAACATCTACATATATCAAAGAGACAGCAAAATCCAGCAAAGAGACACCCCCATATAAAAAAGAGACAGCCAAATCCAGCAAAGAGACAGCCCTATCTAGCAAAGAGACATCCAAATCCAGCAGTGTGAAAGGTGGGGGACCAGTGTGTGGGGCCAGTGTGACAGGAGGTGGGTGCCAGGGTGGCAGGTGGGGGCCAATGTGACAGGTGGAGGAGAGTGTGACCAGTGGTGGGGGGGCAGTGAGACAGGTGGTGGTGGGGGGCCAGTGTGACAGGTGGGGGGCCAGTGGGACAGGTGGTGGGTGTCCAGTGGGACAGGTGGTGGGGGGCCAGTGGGACAGGTGGTGGTGGGGCCAGTGTGACAGGTGGTGTGGGCCAGTGGGACAGGTGGTGGGGGCGCCATTGTGACAGGTGGGGGGGCACCAGTGTGACAGGTGGTGGTGGGGGGCCAGTGTGACAGGTGGTGGGGGGCCAGTGGAACAGGCGGTGGTGGGGGGCCAGTGGGACAGGTGGGGGGGGCCAGTGTGACAGGTGGCGGTGGGGGGGCCAGTGGGACAGGTGGTGGGGGCCAGTGGGACAGGTGGGGGGACAGTGGGACAGGTGGTGGTGGGGGCCAGTGTTACAGGTGGTGGGGGCCAGTGGGACAGGTGGTGGTGGTGGTGGTGAATAGGGATGAGCTTCGTGTTCTAGTCGAACCCATGTTCGACTCGAATATTGGCTGTTCGATCGTTCGCCGAATTGCGAACGATATGGGCCGTTTGCTCCAAATTCGTGTGGCGCGTCACGGCCCATAATTCACTGCGGCATCGCAGTGCATTGCTGGCTGATTATTGACCAAGCATGCACTATGACCCGCATGCTTGGCCAATCACAGCGCCATCTGTAGAGAGAGCTGTAATTGGCCAAAGCCAGGGTGGCTTTGGCCAATTATGGCTCAGGGGGTTTAGAACACGCCCCACACTATATAAGGCCGCCTGCACGGTGGCCCTGTGTAGTGTGTTCCGGCTTGACAGAGAGACAGAAAGAATGACAGTGTCATTTGATTTAAGTTAGATAGATTAGGCAAGACAGTCAGTCAGTTAGCTGCGCTTACAGTGTATTGTGTATATATATGCTTCCCAGGTGTTGTATATATATATATATATATATATATATATATATATATATATATATATATATATATATATATATATATATATATACACTGTATTCAGTTTAGCTAGATCCATTCCTGTTATCTTCCTACTGACAGGCAGGCTTGTGTTGTTACAGTATTTACAGCTGCCTGAAGAAAATTGCTGATGTTCTTTTGAACCTATTAGTACCACAGTCAGGCAGCTAGACTATTTACAGTTAGTGTAGTGCGTCCTCCTCAAAGTGTTCAGCTAAAGATACAAGTTAGTTTAGTGTGACCTTTGCACAGTGTTCAGCTAAAGCTACAAGTTAGTGTAGTGCCTCCTCCTCCCAGTGTTCAGCTAAAGCTACAAGTTAGTGTAGTGCGTCCTCCTCAAAGTGTTCAGCTAAAACTACAAGTTAGTGTAGTGCGTCCTCTGAACAGTGTTCAGCTAAAGCTACAAGTTAGTGTAGTGCAAAGTGTTCAGCTAAAGCTACAAGTTAGTGTAGAGCGTCCTCCTCACAGTGTTCAGCTAAAGCTACAAGTTGGTTTAGTGTGACCTCCTCACAGTGTTCAGCTAAAACTACAAGTTAGTGTAGTGCATCCTCTGATCAGTGTTCAGCTAAAGCTACAAGATAGTGTAGTGCGACCTCTGCACAGTGTTCAGCTAAAGCTACAAATTAGTGTAGTGTGTCCTCTGAACAGTGTTCAGCTACAGCTACAAGTTAATGTAGTGCGTCCTCTGATTAGTGTTCAGCTAAAGCTACAAGTTAGTGTAGTGCGTCCTCCTCACAATGTTCAGCTAAAGCTACAAGTTAGTTTAGTGTGACCTCTGCACAGTGTTCAGATAAAGCTACAAGTTAGTGTAGTGCATCCTCCTCACAGTGTTCAGCTAAAGCTACAAGTTAGTGTAGTGCGTCCTCCTCACAGTGTTCAGGTAAAGCTACAAGTTAGTGTAGTGCGTCCTCCTCACAGTATTCAGCTAAAGCTACAAGTTAGTGTAGTGCATCCTCTGAACAGTGTTCAGCTAAAGCTACAAGTTAGTTTAGTGTGATCTCTGCACAGTGTTCAGCTAAAGCTACAAGTTAGTGTAGTCCGTCCTCTGAACAGTGTTCAGCTAAAGCTACAAGTTAGTGTAGTACGTCCTCTGAACATTGTTCAGCTAAAGCTACAAGTTAGTTTAGTGTGACCTCTGTACAGTGTTCAGCTAAAGCTACACGTTATTGTAGTGCATCCTCCTCACAGTGTTCAGCTAAAGCTAAAAGTTAGTGTAGTGCGTCCTCTGAACAGTCTTCAGCTAAAGCTACAAGTTAGTTTAGTGCATCCTCTGAACAGTGTTCAGCTAAAGCTACAAGTTAGTGTAGTGCGTCCTCCTCACAATATTCAGTTAAAGCTACAAGTTAGTGTAGTGCGTCCTCTGAACAGTGGTCAGCTAAAGCTACAAGTTAGTTTAGTGTGACCTCTGCACAGTGTTCAGCTAAAGCTACAAGTTATTGTAGTGCGTCTTCCTCACAGTGTTCAGCTAAAGCTACAAGTTAGTGTAGTGAGTCCTCTGAACAGTGTTCTGCTAAAGCTACAAGTTAGTGTAGTACGTCCTCTGAACAGTGTTCAGCTAAAGCTACAAGTTAGTTTAGTGTGACCTCTGCACAGTGTTCAGCTAAAGCTTGCAAGTTAATGTAGTGCGTCCTCCTCACAGTGTTCAGCAAAGCTACAAGTTAGTGTAGTGCATCCTCTGAACAGTGTTCAGCTAAAGCTAAAAGTTAGTTTAGTGTGACCTCTGCACAGTGCTCAGCTAAAGCTACAAGTTAGTGTAGTGCGTTCTCCTCACAGTGTTCAGCTAAAGCTACAAGTTAGTGTAGTGCGTCCTCGTCACAGTGTTCAGGTAAAGCTACAAGTTAGTGTAGTGCGTCCTCCTCACAGTATTCAGCTATAGCTACAAGTTAGTGTAGTGCATCCTCTGAACAGTGTTTAGCTAAAGCTACAAGTTAGTTTAGTGTGATCTCTGCACAGTGTTCAGCTAAAGCTACAAGTTAGTGTAGTGGGTCCTCTGAACAGTGTTCAGCTAAAGCTACAAGTTATTGTAGTGCATCCTCCTCACAGTGTTCAGCTAAAGCTACAAGTTAGTGTAGTGCGTCCTCTGAACAGTCTTCAGCTAAAGCTACAAGTTAGTTTAGTGCATCCTCTGAACAGTGTTCAGCTAAAGCTACAAGTTAGTGTGGTGCGTCCTCCTCACAGTATTCAGTTAAAGCTACAAGTTAGTGTAGTGCGTCTCTGAACAGTCTTCAGCTAAAGCTACAAGTTAGTTTAGTGTGACCTCTGCACAGTGTTCAGCTAAAGCTGCAAGTTAATGTAGTGCGTCTTCCTCACAGTGTTCAGCTAAAGCTACAAGTTAGTGTAGTGCGTCCTCTGAACAGTGTTCAGCTAAAGCTACAAGTTAGTTTAGTGTGACCTCTGCACAGTGTTCAGCTAAAGCTACAAGTTAGTGTAGTGCGTCCTCCTTACAGTGTTCAGCTAAAGCTACAAGTTAGTGTAGTGCGTCCTCCTCACAGTGTTCAGGTAAAGCTACAAGTTAGTGTAGTGCGTCCTCCTCACAGTATTCAGCTAAAGCTACAAGTTAGTGTAGTGCATCCTCTGAACAGTGTTCAGCTAAAGCTACAAGTTAGTTTAGTGTGATCTCTGCACAGTGTTCAGCTAAAGCCACAAGTTAGTGTAGTGCGTCCTCTGAACAGTGTTCAGCTAAAGCTACAAGTTAGTGTAGTACATCCTCTGAACATTTTTCAGCTAAAGCTACAAGTTAGTTTAGTGTGACCTCTGTACAGTGTTCAGCTAAAGCTACAAGTTATTGTAGTGCATCTCCTCACAGTGTTCAGCTAAAGCTTCAAGTTAGTGTAGTGCGTCCTCTGAACAGTCTTCAGCTAAAGCTACAAGTTAGTTTAGTGCATCCTCTGAACAGTGTTCAGCTAAAGCTACAAGTTAGTGTAGTGCGTCCTCCTCAAAGTATTCAGTTAAAGCTACAAGTTAGTGTAGTGCGTCCTCTGAACAGTGTTCAGCTAAAGCTACAAGTTAGTTTAGTGTGACCTCTGCACAGTGTTCAGCTAAAGCTGCAAGCTAATGTAGTGCGTCTTCCTCACAGTGTTCAGCTAAAGCTACAAGTTAGTGTAGTGCGTCCTCTGAACAGTGTTCAGCTAAAGCTACAAGTTAGTTTAGTGTGACCTCTGCACAGTGTTCAGCTAAAGCTACAAGTTATTGTAGTGCGTCTTCCTCACAGTGTTCAGCTAAAGCTACAAGTTAGTGTAGTGAGTCCTCTGAAAAGTGTTCTGCTAAAGCTACAAGTTAGTGTAGTACGTCCTCTGAACAGTGCTCAGCTAAAGCTACAAGTTAGTTTATTGTGACCTCTGCACAGTGTTAAGCTAAAGCTACAAGTTATTGTAGTGCGTCCTCCTCACAGTGTTCAGCTAAAGCTACAAGTTAGTGTAGTGTGTCCTCTGAACAGTGTTCAGCTAAAGCTACAAGTTAGTTTAGTGCATCCTCTGAACAGTGTTCAGCTAAAGCTACAAGTTAGTTTAGTGTGACCTCTGCACAGTGTACAGCTAAAGCTACAAGTTAGTGTAGTGCGTCCTCCTCACAGTATTCAGCTAAAGCTACAAGTTAGTGTAGTGCGTCCTCTGAACAGTCTTCAGCTAAAGCTACAAGTTAGTTTAGTGTGACCTCTGCACAGTGTTCAGCTAAAGCTGCAAGTTAATGTAGTGCGTCCTCCTCACAGTGTTCAGCTAAAGCTATAAGTTAGTGTCGTGCGTCCTCTGAACAGTGTTCAGCTAAAGCTACAAGTTAGTTTAGTGTGACCTCCTCACAGTGTTCAGCTAAAGCTACAAGTTAGTGTAGTGTGACCTCTGCACAGTGTTCAGCTAAAGCTACCTGTAGAAGGTTGGGGGTGTTTTCCTGATCCTATCACTACCGCAGGCAGCTAAATTATTTACACGTTAGTGTAGTGCAACCTCTGCACAGTGTTTAGCTAAAGCCACCTGTAGAAGGTTGGTGGTGTTTTCCTGATCCTATCACTACCGCAGGCAGCTAAATTTTTTACACGTTAGTGTAGTGCGACCTCTGCACAGTGCTCAGCTAAAGCTACCTGTAGAAGGTTGGTGGTGTTCTCATACTACAGGCAGGCAGTTGATTTTGCTAGCTGCATTTTCAGTATATACAGTATATATATATATATATATATATATATATATATATATATATATATATATGTCCCAGCTTAGTGCAGCTACAGGCCATTAGTATGTCTGGGAGGCCAACAAGGAGAGGCAGACAGTCACAAGCCAATAAAAGAGGGCAAGCAGGCTCTGTGTCTAGAGGCAACAGTGCTGGTCATGGGGACGGTGCATCCTCATCAGCACGTGGCCATAGGACAAGCTTGGCCTTTTTTTCGGCAGCTGGCCGCATTGAGCCGCAACATGCGAAAGACTTGGTCGAGTGGATGACCAAGCCATCCTCATCCTCCTCATCCTCTCTCACCCATGCTCAGGGTACTTTGTCTGGCAAAGCAGCTGCCAACGCGGCCTCTTTCCTCGGCTCAATGGCATCAGTGACTCTTTCCCTAGCCCCACCATGTCCTCCTGAGGAGTCCCTCGAACTGTTTGACCACAGTGTTGGGTATATGCTCCAGGAGGATGCCCAGCGTTTAGAAGGCTCTGATGATGATACTGAGCTAGATGAAGGCAGTAACATGAGCACGGACAGAGGGGGTGCCCAAGAAGGACAGCGATCTGGCAGTCATGCTCCCCCTGCTGCAGCATACTGCCAGGTTTGCTCCAGTGATGAGAAGGGAGGGGATGATGAGGTCACTGACTCAACGTGGGTGCCTGATAGGAGAGAGGAGGAGGCACATCATCAACGAGGCAGGATGCCCTCCATGGGCCAGCCTAAGGGCAGCACACTGACTGCATCACACCACAAAGCTCCGCATGTGCAGGGCGCTGCTGTCTCTGCACGTTATTCTAAAAGTTCTTTGGTGTGCTTTTTTGAGACGAGTGCATCAGATCGCACGGCTGCTATTTGCAACATATGTCTCAAGCGTATCTCGAGTGGCCAAAACATCTCCTGTTAGGGCACCACATGCTTGACCAGACATATGTTGACCTGCCATGCAGTTCGTTGGCAAGCATATCTAAAAGACCCACACAAAAGAACAAAAAGGACCTCTCCTTGCTCCTCATCAGCTGAGATCTCCAACCCCACTATACCTTCAGTCCTCTCTGAGACCTGCACTGAGAGGAATGAAGGTGTAGAATTAGGTGTGTCACAGCCAAGTACTTGTGGGCAATCTGCTTTTGGTACACCGACGTCAGATTGTATCAGGCAAATTTCCCTGCCCCAGCTGCTGCACCGCCAAAAGAAGTTCGCTCCCAGCCATCCACATGCCCAGCAGTTGAATGCTAGCTTGGCTAAATTGCTAAATTGCTAGCGGTTTCTCAGTGGCAGGTACCCAAACGCCACTTTTTCTCACGGAAGGCAATCCTGGTTCTCTACTGGCATGTGGAAGGCAATGTCTTGGCATCGCTGGACAGGGCGGTCAGCGGTAAGGTGCATATTACCGCTGACTCATGGTCCAGCAGGCATGGACAGGGACGTTACCTAGGTTTCACGGCACATTGGGTGACTCTGCTGGCAGCTGGGAAGGATGCAGGACAAGGTGCAGTAGTGTTGGAGGTTGTTCCGCCACCACGCCTCCAAAATGCCACTACTAATGATTGTGACACACTTCTCTCCTCCACCCCCTCCTCTTCTTCTTCCTCCATGGCCTCTTCCTGTGCTTTGTCCTCAGAAGCAGCGGTGCTCCGTAGGCGTTCAAGGGGCTACGCAAGTATGCAGGCCAAAAGATGCCATGCGGTGCTTGAGCTGGTGTGCTTGGGGGACAGGAGCCACACTGGGGCAGAGGTTCTGTCAGCTCTGCAGGGGCAGGTTCAGAGGTGGTTGACGCCATGCCAACTTAAGGCAGGAATGGTGGTTTGAGACAATGGCACCAACCTCCTCTCCCCCTCCGACAGGGACAACTGACCCATGTGCCCTGTTTGGCTCACGTCCTTAACTTGGTGGTGCAGCGGTTCTTGGGCAGGTACCCGGGCTTACAGGATGTCCTGAGGCAGGCCAGGAAAGTCTGTGTGCATTTCCGCCGGTCATATAATGCCAGTGCTTGGCTGGCAGACCTCCAAAAGGAGTTTAACCTGCCCAAGAACCGCCTAATCTGAGACATGCCCACCAGGTGGAACTCAACGTTGGCCATGCTGCAGCGGCTGTACGCACAGCAGAGGGCCATCAATGAGTACCTGTGTGACTTTGGCACTAGGACAGGCTCAGGGGAGCTTGTTTTTTTCCCCAAGCCAGTGGGCCATGTTTAGGGATGCATGCACTGTCCTGTCACCATTTGAGGAGGCCATGAGGATGGTGAGCAGTGACAGTGCATGCATCAGTGACACTGTCCTCCTTGTCCACCTGTTGGAGCACATGCTGCATGGAATAATGGACAGGGCACTTGAGGCAGAACAGAGGCAGTAAAAGGAGGACTTCCTTAGCTCTCAAGGCCCCCTTTATCCAGACAGTGTTCCTGCGTGCCCGTCGATCACACAGGAAGAGGATGAGGAGGAGGAGGAGGATTGTGTCAGTATGGAGGTGGAGCCTGGCACTCAGCATCAGCAGCAGTCTTTAAGGGATCAGTCCCAAGAAACACATGGACTTGTACGTGGCTGGGAAGAGGTGGCTGCGGACCATGTCATCCTTAGTGACCCAGAGGACTCTGGACCGAATGCCTCAGCAAACCTATGCTGCATGGCCTCCCTGATCCTGCAAAGCCTGCGTAAGGATCCTCGTATTCATGGTATCAAGGAGAAGGACCAATACTGGCTGGCAACCCTCCTTGATCCACGTTACAAGGGTAAGGTTGCGGACCTTATCTTGCCATCACAGAGGGAACAGAGGATGAAACATCTTCGGGAGACCTTACAGAAAGGTCTGTGCAACGCGTTCCCAGAGACTGGGAGGTTACAAACTCCTGTTTCTGGACAACGTGTTGCTGAGGCTTCGGTCAGTCAAAGAAGGAACGGTGGAGAAGGTGGCCGTCTGACCGGTGAGTTCAGACAATTTTTTAGTCCACATCCCTAAGGTATGATCGGTTCCAGCAACCATCGCCAGCATCTGTTTTACATGGTGCAGGAATACCTAGGGGCAAGATATGACTTGGACACCTTTCCCACCGAAAATCCTCTGGGTTACTGGGTCTTGAGGATGGATCACTGGCCAGAGCTTGCACAGTATGCAATTGAGCTACTGGCCTGTCCTGCATCCAGCGTTCTTTCGGGACGCACATTCAGTGCTGCTGGAGGCTTTGTAACAGATCACAGGGTGCGTCTGTCCACTGACTCGGTCGATTGATTGACCTTCATAAAAGTGAATCAGTCTTGGATCACCACCAGCTACCAAGTACCTGATGCTGATGTAACCAAATACTTTTTTTTGAAATGTCAGATCCCTTCAAAGACTGCCTATGCTGATGCTGAGTGACTATCCTGTTATGCTGAGTAATTATCCTCTTCCTCCTCAATGATCATGCTGATAGCTTGTAAGAACATTTTTGGTTCTGGGCGCCGCCACCAGTGCCTAAGGCCCAATTGGCATGTAATTACAATTTTTGATGCAATTCTTTGCAGCAGGGCTAGTTCCTGCACTCCAACTAGAGTATCTGTGAGGGGTTGCAGCGTTGTGGCACCAGCACCAGTGCCTAAGGCCCAATTTTTCTGCCCCTGTTTAACAGGGGCTTGTAATTACAATTTATTATGCAATACATTGCAACAGGGCTCGTTCCTGCGTTCCAACTAGAGTATCTGTGAGGGGTTGCAGTGTTGTGGCACCAGAACCAGTGCCTAAGGCTCAATTTTTCATCCCCTGTTTAACAGGGGCGTGTAATTACAATTTTTGATGCAATACTTTGCAGCAGGGCTCGTTCCTGCATTCCAACTAGAGTATCTCTGAGGGGTTGCAGTGTTGTGGCACCAGCACCAGTGCCTAATGTCCAATTTTTCAGCCCCTGTTTAACAGGGGCATGTAATTACAATTTTTGATGTAATACTTTGCACCAAGGCTCGTTCTTGCTTTCCAACTAGAGTATCTGTGAGGGGTTGCAATGTTGTGTGTCATCAGCACCAGTGCCTAAGGCCCAATTTTTCAGCCCCTGTTTAACAGGGGTGTGTAATTTCAATTTTTGATGCAATACTTTTCAGCAGGGCTCGTTCCTGCGTTCCAACTAGAGAATCTGTGAGGGGTTGCAGTGTTGTGGCAACAGCACCAGTGCCTACGGCCCAATTTTTCAGCCCCTGTTCAACAGGGGCATGTAATTACAATTTTTGATGCAATATTTTGCAGCAGGGCTCGTTTCTGCGTTCCAACTAGAGTATCTGTGAGGGGTTGCAGTGTTGTGGCAACAGCACCAGTGCCTAAGGCCCAATTTTTCAGCCCCTGTTCAACAGGAACATGTAATTACAACTCTTGATCTAATATTTCACAGCAGGGCCCGTTTCTGTGCCCACCAAGATTAACTGTGAGGATTTACAGTGTTGTGGCACCAGCACCACCACCACCACCAAAGGCCCAATTTTTCAGCCCCTGTTCAACAGGGGCATGTAATTACAATTCTTGATTGAATATTTCACAGCAGGGCCCATTTCTGCGCCCACCAAGATTAACTGTGAGGACTTACAGTGTTGTGGCACCAGCACCACCACCACCATCACCAAAGGCCCAATTTTTCTGGCCCTGTTCAACAGGGGCATGTAATTACAATTCTTGATCTAATATTTCACAGCAGGGCCCTGTGAGGGCTTACAGTGTTGTGGCCACAACAACACCTAAGGCCCAAATTTCTGCTGAGTATATAGGGCAGGCCCCTACTTTCAAACATCCAACTTACAAATGACTCCTACTTGCAAACGGAAGGAGACAACAGGAAGTGAGATGAAATCTAGCCCATAGGAAGGGAAATTCTCTCCTGTAAGATTTAATATGGGAGAAACTTTTCTCCTTTCCACTGATGCTTTATCACCAATCCTTGTTTCACTAAAAAACCCAAATTTTCAAAAAACATTTGTCATTGGGACAAAAAGTGAGGTGAAATCTTCTGAAGAGGAGCACAGACAGCAAAACAAATGTCACAGGGGTGATAACCCTTCCCTATGTTTTCCAAAAAGCTTAAAAACAGATTTTTTGGCTGGAGCTACACTTTAAAAATGTACCAGTTCAAAATTACAAACACAGATTCTACTTAACAGCAAACCTACAGTCCCTGTCTTGTTTGCACCGCCTGTATACTGCTGTTCAGAGTATATAGGGCCTGGGGGCCCCACGCCTTTCCTTTTTTTAATTTGGATGCGGGGTTCCCCTTAATATCCATACAGGACCCAAAGGGCCTGGTAATGGACTGGAGGGTACCCATGCCATTTGTCTCACTGATTTTCATCCATATTGCCAGGACCCAACATTACATTAAAGCCGCAAGCAGTTCTAAATGACTTTTTTCCTTTAAAAATATCATTTTGTGCAGGGACTGTTCTAAGCACGGGAAACACACGCCACTTTACAAGCATACTATAGACACCCTCCAGGTACAATATTTAAAGGAATATTTAGAGGGGTTTTTAAACTAGGCGATGGGGGGGAGGGTCCAGAGACAGTGATAGCCAGCACGGAAGATATTCCAGAGGGTAGTATTGGGGGCATTAGTGGTAGGTTAACCAAAGCACAAAAACACAAGGTGAGTATATTAGCAAGTCCTAGTTGCAATCTTGAAACACCCAATATGAGGACAATATGCGACCGGTCTAAAGTATGTGGCATGTTCACCAATGCCAGGAGCCTGGCGGATAAGATGGGTGAACTAGAGATACTGTTGTACAAGGAGGATTTGGAATTTGTGGAAATTTCAGAGACCTGGTTCAACAGCTCTCATGATTGGCTGGCAAACATTCAAGGGTATACCCTATACCGCAAGGATAGAGAGGGTAAAAAAGGGGGAGGGGTATGCCTATATATCAAGAATAATGTACAAGTGAATGTGAGAGATGACATCACTGAGGGGGCTAGGGAGGAGGTGGAATCTTTATGGGTAGAGCTCCAAAGGGATGAAGCTAAGGGGAAAATAATACTGGGAGTATGCTATAGGCCCCTAACCTGAGGGAGGAAGTGGAGACGGATCTCCTATCACAAATTGGATTAGCAGCAAGGATGGGAAGTGTTATCAAAATGGGGGATTTTAATTATCCAGACATAGACTGGGCGGAGGGAGCCGCGCATTCTTTTAAGGCTCGCCAGTTCCTTAGTGTCTTGCAGGACAATTTTATGGGTCAGATGGTAGACGCACCAACTAGAAATAAAACATTACTAGATCTACTGATTACCAACAATACAGACCTGATAACAGATGTGGAAATACGGGGCAATTTAGGTAACAGCGATCACAGGTCAATTAGTTTCAGTATAAATCACACAAATAGGAAACATGAAGGGAACACAAAGACACTGAATTTCAAAAGAGCCAACTTCCCTAAACTACAAACCTTGCTAAAAGGCATAAATTGGGATAAAATATTAGGAACAAAGAATACGGAGGAGAGATGGGTTTGCTTTAAGAGCATATTAAATAAGGGCATTAGCCAATGTATCCCATTGGGTAATAAATTTAAAAGAGCGAACAAACATCCTGGATGGCTTAACTCCAATGTAAAAATGCATATAAAAGCAAAGGAGAAGGCCTTCAAAAAATACAAGGTTGAGGGATCATCCTCAGCATTCAGAATTTATAAAGAATGCAATAAGAAATGTAAGGGTGCAATTAGGATGGCTAAGATAGAACATGAAAGACACATAGCGGAGGAGAGCAAAAAAAATCCCAAGAAATTCTTTAAGTATGTAAACAGTAAAAAAGGGAGGACAGACCATATTGGCCCCATAAAGAATGAGGAAGGACATCTGGTTACAAAGGATGGGGAGATAGCAAAGGTATTGAATTTATTCTTCTCCTCAGTCTTCACGAGTGAATCGGGGGGCTTCAGTAACCAAAACTGCAGTGTTTATCCTCATGACACAACACAGGATGCACCTACATGGTTAACAGAGGACGGAATTAAAATTAGACTTGAGAAACTTAACATTAATAAATCACCGGGACCAGATGGCTTGCATCCGAGGGTACTTAGGGAACTCAGTCAGGTGATTGCCAGACCGTTGTTCCTAATTTTTACAGACAGTCTATTGACTGGAATGGTACCAGCTGATTGGAGAAAAGCCAATGTAGCACCAATATTTAAAAAGGGCCCAAAAAACATCCCTGGGAATTACAGACCAGTTAGCCTAACATCAATAGTATGTAAACTCTTGGAGGGGAGGATAAGGGACTATATACAAGATTTAAGTAATAAGAATGATATCATTAGCAGTAATCAGCATGGATTCATGAAGAATCGTTCTTGCCAAACCAATCTATTAACCTTCTATGAGGAGGTGAGTTGCCATCTAGATAAAGGAAGGCCCGTAGACGTGGTGTATCTGGATTTTGCAAAAGCATTTGACACAGTTCCCCATAAACGTTTACTGTACAAAATAAGGTGCGTTGGCATGGACCATAGGGTGAGTACATGGATTGAAAACTGGCTACAAGGGCATGTTCAGAGGGTGGTGATAAATGGGGAGTACTCAGAATGGTCAGGGGTGGGTAGTGGGGTTCCCCAGGGTTCTGTGCTGGGACCAATCCTATTTAATTTGTTCATAAACGACCTGGAGGATGGGATAAACAGTTCAATCTCTGTATTTGCAGATGGTACTAAGCTAAGCAGGGCAATAACTTCTCCGCAGGATGTGGAAACCTTGCAAAAAGACCTGAGGTTCAATGTAGAAAAATGTAAAATAGTGCATTTGGGTGGCAAAAATATGAATGCAATCTATACACTGGGGGGAGAACCTCTGGGGGAATCTAGGATGGAAAAGGACCTGGGGGTCCTAGTAGATGATAGGCTCAGCAATGGCATGCAATGCCAAGCTGCTGCTAATAAAGCAAACAGAATATTGGCATGCATTAAAAGGGGGATCAACTGCAGAGATAAAACGATAATTCTCCCGCTCTACAAGACTCTGGTCCGGCCGCACCTGGAGTATGCTGTCCAGTTCTGGGCACCAGTCCTCAGGAGGGACGTACTGGAAATGGAGTGAGTACAAAGAAGGGCAACAAAGCTAATAAAGGGTCTGGAGGATCTTAGTTATGAGGAAAGGTTGCGAGCACTGAACTTATTCTCTCTGGAGAAGAGACGCTTGAGAGGGGATATGATTTCAATTTACAAATACTGTACTGGTGACCCCACAATAGGGATAAAACTTTTTCGCAGAAGAGAGTTTAATAAGACTCGTGGCCACTCATTACAATTAGAAGAAAAGAGGTTTAACCTTAAACTACGTAGAGGGTTCTTTACTGTAAGAGCGGCAAGGATGTGGAATTCCCTTCCACAGGCGGTGGTCTCAGCGGGGAGCATTGATAACTACAAGAAACTATTAGATAATCACCTGAATGACCGCAATATACAGGGATATGTAATGTAATACTGACACATAATCACACACATAGGTTGGACTTGATGGACTTGTGTCTTTTTTCAACCTCACCTACTATGTAACTATGTAACTATGTAATTTCACTTTTTTTTTTTTTTTTACTTTAAGCAACATTAAAATCACTGCTCCCGAAAAAACATCCGTTTTTAAAAGTTTTTTTTGCATTGATACATGTCCCCTGGGGCAGGACCCGGGTCCCAAAACCCTTTTTAGGACAATACCATGAAAATTAGCCTTTAAAATTAGCACTTTTGATTTTGAACGTTCGAGTCCCATAGACGTCAATAGGGTTCTAACGTTCCTGCAAATTTTCGGTCTGTTCGCAGGTTCTGGTGCAAACCAAACCGGAGGGTGTTCGGCTCATCACTAGTTGTGAGGGGCAGTGAGACAGGTGGTGGTGGGGGGCCAATGTTACAGGTGGTGGGGGCCAGTGTGACAGGTGCCAGAACTTTACTCACTGTGTTGGCTGTTAGTGCCAGCTTCTCAGGGCTGCCCTTAAAAGCATGAAGGAGAGAGCTGAGGCAGGTACATTGCATGGAATCCTATGTCAGCAATAATCCAATAAACAGCCCGTCAGAGCAGCCAATCATGGAGTCGCGTGCTTGTTGTGCCACGGCCAATCGATAGCAGGGGTGGGCGTTCTGTGTGGTGGAGGGCGTGGCCAATGGCTACCTGTGTGTTGTGCTGTCCGAGGGCTCAAGTGAGCACCGAGTAGAGGCAGGAGGACGGCGCACATGTGGTCACCTGTCAAGTGTTACTGCCCTGGGGCGGGACAGCCTCCCCTCGTTATTGGGAAGGGATTCCCACACTTCCCTTGCTCCTTTCAATAAACATTGACACACAGCCTGGGAAGTAAAGGCAGACTGGGGGCAGGTCAGAGCACCCACAAAGACGCTGATCTCTGTGTGTGACTGTGTGTGTGTGAGTGGAGCTGAGGCGGCTAGCCGTGGCAGTGTGCTCTCACCGTGTGTGCCCTCCGCATGCTGGACCACAGAGAACAAGGCACTGACAAGCTCCCGGCAGAAAGTAGGGAAACCAGCGGTCCTAGGTGCACCCTAGGCGGAAGTGCGCCTTACGCAGCTGCCTAGTCCGCCTAGTGGTAGCGCCGGCCCTGGCTCTATGGGATTTTGATCTGGACTCATTGCTGGCCAGTGCAGTATTCTCCAGCCCTTTGTCTTAAACCATTTCTGGGTGCTTTTTGATGTGTACTTTGGGTCATTGTCCTGCTGTAAGACCCATGACCTCTGAAAGAGACCCAACTTTTTGACAATGGGCCCTACATGGCACCCCAGAATTCTTTGATAGTCTTCAGATTTCATAATGCCATGAACAGGGTCAAGACATCCAGTGCCTGAAGCAACAAAGCAACCCCAAAACATAAATGAACCTCCAACATGTTTGAATGTAGGGACTGTATTCTGTTCTTTAAAGGCCTCATTTCTTTTTCTGAAAACGGTAGAATGATGGGCTTTACCAAAAATCTGTAATTTTGTTTCGTCTGTCCACAGCACATTCTCTCAAAAGCATTTTGGCTTCCTCAGGTAAGTTTTGGCAAACTCCAATCTGGCTTTTTTATGTTTCTGTGTCAGTAGTAGGGATGAGCTTCGAGTTCGAGTCGAACCCATGTTCAACTCGAACATCTCCTGTTCGACCGTTCGTCGAATTGCGAATGATATGGGCCGTTCGCACCAAATTCGAGTGGCGCGTCACGGCCCATAATTCACTGCGGCATTGCAGTGCATTGCTGGCTGATGATTGGCCAAGCATGCACTATGACCCACATGCTTGGCCAATCACAGCGCCGTGTGTACAGAGAGCCGTAATTGGCCAAAGCCAGGGTGGCTTTGTCCAATTATGGCTCAGGGGGTTTAGTACACGCCCCATACTATATAAGGCCGCCTGCATGGTGGCCTTGTGTAGTGTGTTGCAGCGGCGGAGAGAGATAGATAGACAGAGAGACAGTGTCATTTGATTTAAGTTAGATAGAGTAGGCAGGTCGAGTCAGTTAGCTGCACTTACAGTGTATTGTGTGTATATATATATATATATATATATATATATATATATATATATATATATATATATATATATATATATGCATCCCAGGTGATGTATATATATATATATATATATATATATATATATATATATATACACTGTATTCAGTTTAGCTATCCGTTCCTGTTATTCTCTTCCTAATATACTGACAGGCAGGCAGGTGTTTTTACAGTATTTGCAGTTCGTGTACTGTGTACCCTGCACATTTGCACCTACAGTATAGCTACCTAAAGACAAGTGCTTCTATTCTTCTGATCCTATTAATAGCACAGGCAGGCTCTTGAAGTATTTACAGTTAGTGTACTGTGTACCCTGCACAGTTGCACCTATAGCTACCTGAAGACAAGTGCTTGTGTGCTTCTTCTGATCCTATTAATAGCACAGGCAGGCTCTTGAAGTATTTATAGTTAGTGTACTGTGTACCCTACACAGTTGCACCTATAGCTACCTGAAGACAAATGCTTGTGTGCTTCTTCTGATCCTCCTAATAGCACAGACAGGCTCTTGGGGTATTTACTGTTAGTGTACTGTGTACCCTGCTCAGTTGCACCTACAGTATAGCTACTTCAAGAGAAGTGCTTGTGTTCGTATTCTGATCCTATTAATAGCACAGGCAGGCTCTTGAATTATTTACAGTTAGTGTACTGTGTACCCTACACAGTTCAACCTATAGTATAGCTACCTGAAGACAAGTGCTTGTGTTCTTCTTCTGATCCTATTAATAGCACAGGCAGGCTCTTGAAGTATTTACAATTAGTGTACTGTGTACCCTGCACGATTGCACCTATAGCTACCTGAAGACAAGTAGTTGTGTGCTTCTTCTGATCCTATTAATAGCACAAGCAGGCTCTTAAAGTATTTACAGTTAGTGTACTGTGTACCCTGCACAGTTGCACCTACAGTATAGCTACCCGAAGACAAGTGCTTGTGTTCTTCTTCTGATCCTATTAATAGCACAGGCAGGCTCTTGAAGTATTTACAGTTAGTGTACTGTGTACCCTGCACAGTTGCACCTATAGCTACCTGAAGACAAGTGCTTCTGATCCTATTAATACCACAGGCAGGCATTCTGCTAGCTACTGTATAATCAGTATATTTATACATCCCAGTTTTGTGCAGCTACATCTCACTGCAGTGCAGGCCATTAGTATGTCTGGAAGGCCAACAAGGAGAGGTAGACAGTCACAAGCCAATAAAAGAGGGCAAGTAGGCTCTGTGTCTAGAGGCAACAGTGCTGGTCGTGGATACGGTGCATCCTCATCAGCATGTGGCTGTGGGACATGCTTGGCCTTTTTTTCGGCAGCTGGCTGTGCTGAGCTGCAACATGCGGAAGACTTGGTAGAGTGGATGACCAATCTGTCCTCATCCTCCTCATCCTCTCTCACCCAGGCTCAGGGTACATTGTCTGGCAAAGCAGCTGCCAACGCGGCCTCTTCCCTCGGCTCAATGGCATCAGTCACTCCTTCCCTAGCCCCACCATATCCTCCTGAGGAGTCCCCCAAACTGTTTGACCACAGTGTTGGGTACATGCTCCAGGAGGATGCCCAGCATTTTGAAGGCTCCGATGATGGTACTCAGCTAGAGGAAGGCAGTAACATGAGCCCAGACAGAGGGGGTGAGCAAGAAGGACAACAATGTAGCAGTCATGTTCCCCCAACTGCAGCATACTGCCAGCTTTGCTCCAGTGATGAGGAGGGAGGGGATGATGAGGTCACTGACTTCACGTGGGTGCCTGATAGGAGAGAGGAGGAGGAGGCACATCACCAATGAGGCAGAATGCCCTCCAGGGGCCAGCTTAAGAACAGCACACCCACTGCATCACTTCGCAGTGCTCCGCATGTGCAGGGCGCTGTCTGCACGTTATTCCAAAAGTTCTTTGGTGCGGGCCTTTTTTGAGACGAGTGCATCAGATCCCATCGCTGCTATTTGCAACATATGTCTCAAGCGTATCTCGCGTGGCCAAAACATCACCCGCTTGGGCACCACATGCTTGACCAGACATATGTTGACCTGCCATGCAGTTCATTGGCAAGCGTACCTAAAAGACCCACACCAAAGAACAAAGAGGACCTCTCCTTGCTTCTCATCAGCTGGGATCTCCAACCCCACTATACCTTCAGTCCTCTCTGAGACCTGTACTGAGAGGAATGAAGGTGTAGAATTAGGTGTGTCACAGCCAAGTACTTGCGGGCAATCTGCTATCGGTACACTGATGTCAGATTGTAAGGGGCAAATTTCCCTGCCCCAGCTGCTGCACCGCCGAAAGAAGTTCGCTCCCAGCCATCCACATGCCCAGCGGTTGAATGCTAGCTTGGCTAAATTGCTAGCACTTCAACTGCTGCCTTTTCAGTTGGTACACTCTGCCCCCTTCTGTGAGTTTGTGGAATGTGCGGTTCCTTAGTGGCAGGTTCCCAAACACCACTTTTTCTCACGGAAGGCGATTCCGGCTCTCTACGGGCATGTGGAAGGCAATGTCTTGGCCTCGCTGGACAGGGCAGTCAGCGGTAAGATGCATATTACTGCTGACTCATGGTCCAGCAGGCATGGACAGGGACGTTACCTATCTTTCACGGCGCATTGGGTGACTCTTCTAGCAGCTGGGAAGGATGCAGGACAAGGTTCAGTAGTGTTGAAGGTTGTTCCGCCACCACGCCTCCAAAATGCTACTACTGGTGATTCTGACACACCTCTCTCCTCCACCCCCTCCTCTTCTTCTTCCTCTATGGCCTCTTCCTGTGCTTTTTCCTCGAAACCAGCGGTGCTCCATAGGCATTCAAGGGGCTACGCGAGTACGCAGGCCAAAAGATGCCATGCGGTGCTTGAGCTGGTGTGCTTGGGGGACAGGAGCCACACTGGGGCAGAGATTCTGTCAGCTCTGCAGGGGCTGGTTTAGAGGTGGTTGACGCCATGCCAGCTTCAACCAGGAATGGTGGTTTGGGACAATGGCACCAACCTCCTCTCCGCCCTCCGACAGGGACAACTGACCCATGTGCCCTGTTTGGCTCAAGTCCTTAACTTGGTGGTGCAGCAGTTCTTGGGCAGGTACCCGGGCTTACAGAATGTCCTGAGGCAGGCCAGGAAAGTCTGTGTGCATTTCTGCAGGTCATATAATGCCAGTGCTCAGCTAGCTGACCTCCAAAAGGAATTTAACCTGTCCAAGAACCACCTAATGTGTGCCCACCAGGTGGAACTCAACATTGGCATGCTGCAGCAGATGCACGCACAGCAAAGGGCCATCAATGAGTACCTGTGCAACTATGGCACCAAGACAGGGTCAGGGGAGCTTGTTTTTTTTCCCCTTGCCAGTGGGCCATGATCAGGGATGCATGCACTGTCCTGTCACCATTTGAGGAGGCCACGAGGATGGCGAGCAGTGACAGTGCATGCATCAGTGACACTGTCCCCCTTGTCCACCTGTTAGAGCACATGCTGCGTGGAATAATGGACAGTGCACTTGAGTCAGAACAGAGGCAGGAAGAGGAGGACTTCCTTACCTCTCAAGGCCCCCTTTATCCAGACAGTGTTCCTGCGTGCCCGCCGATCACACAGGAAGAGGAGGAGGAGGATTGTATCAGTATGGAGGTGGAGCCTGGCACTTAGCATCAGCAGCAGTCTTCAAGGGATCATTTACAGTCCCAGGAAACCCATGGACTTGTATGTGGCTGGGAGGAGGTGGCTGCAGATCATGTCCTTAGTGACCCAGAGGGATCCGGACGGAATGCCTCAGAAAACCTACACTGCATGGCCTCCCTGATCCTGCAAAGCCTGCGGAAGGATCCTCGTATTCGTGGTATCAAGGAGAGGGATCATTACTGGCTGGCAACCCTCCTTGTTCCACGTTACAAGGGTAAGGTTGCGGACCTTATCTTGCCATCGCAGAGGGAGCAGAGGATGAAACATCTTCGGGAGGCCTTGCAGAAAGGTCTGTGCAACGCGTTCCCAGAGACTGGGAGGTTACAAACTCCTGTTCCTGGACAACGTGTTGCTGAGGCTTCGGTCAGTCAAAGAAGGAGCGGTGGAGAATGTGGCCGTCTGACCGATGCGTTCAGACAATTTTTTAGTCCGCAGCCCCAAGGTATGATCGGTTCCAGCAACCATCGCCAGCATCTGTTTTACATGGTGCAGGAATACCTAGGGGCAAGATATGACTTGGACACCTTTCCCACCGAAAATCCTCTGGGTTACTGGGTCTTGAGGATGGATCACTGGCCAGAGCTTGCACAGTATGCAATTGAGCTACTGGCCTGTCCTACATCCAGCGTTCATTCGGAATGCACATTCAGTGCTGCTGGAGGTTTTGTAACCGATCACAGGGTGCACCTGTCCACCGACTCGGTCGATCGACTGACCTTCATAAAAATGAATCAGTCTTGGATCACCACCAGCTACCAAGCACCTGATGCTGATGTAACCGAATAATTTTTTTTGAAATGTCAGATCCCTTCAAGACTGCCTATGCTGATGCTGAGTGACTATCCTGTTATGCTGAGTGACTATCCTCTTCCTCCTCAATGATCATGCTGATAGCTTGTAATAATATTTTTGGTTCTGGGCGCCGCCACCAGTGGCTAAGGCCCATTTTTTCAGCCCCTGTTTAACAGGGGCGTGTAATTACAATTTTTGATGCAATATTTTGCAAGGAGGGTTCGTTGCTGTACTCAACTAGAGTATTTGTGAGGGGTTGCAGTGTTGTGGCACCAGCACCAGTGCCTAAGGCCCAATTTTTCAGCCCCTTTTTAACAGGGGCGTGTAATTACAATTTTTTTTTGCAATACTTTGCAGCAGGGCTCGTTCCTGCGCTCCAGCTAGAGTATCTGTGAGGTGTTGCAGTGTTGTGGCACGAGTGCCTAAGGCCCAATTTTTCAGCCCCTGTTTAACAGGGGCTTTTTGTTTTTTCTTTTTTTGTGTCATACAAACAAAAAAACTAAACATGAGAATACCTAAACATTTGTAATTGCAACAACTTTTGGGTGAAAGTGGTGCATTATCTGACAGAAATGCAGGGGTCACCACATAACCTCTGTTCTCAGCTGCATAAGGGTCTTAGAGAAGTGGGAGTGGAGACTGCGGAAAGGGGGGGAGCAAGAGGCAGAGAAGGAACAAAACACTGATCTTCCCAGTGAAGAGCTGTGCAGGGGAAGGGTGGGGGGGTCAGCACAAGTCTTGAACATTGGAGGGCAGACAGCTAGGAAACTGACCACAGTGGGAAGGATGTGCTTTCATGCCAGGATCACTAGGTTTTTCAAACAAAGGGAACAGTGCAAAGAGAAAAGGAAACTTTTTAACACAAGTACATGGTACAAAAGACACATAATAGGAATATGCAATGTTGGAGCAACAAACTATTTAAATTAACAGATATTTCTAATTTAAAAACTCAGTAGATATATTTTATATTTCGTATTATGAGTGGCACAGTGGTGTAGTGGGTAGCACTCTCGCCTAGCAGTAAAAAGGGTCAATGGTTCAAATCCCAACCACGACACTACCTGCCCGGAGTTTGCATGTTCTCCCTGTGCCTGCGTGGGTTTCCTCCGGGTACTCCGGTTTCCTCCCACACTCCAAAGACATGCTGGTAGGCTAATTGGCTTCTGTCCAAAATAAAAATAAAAAAAATTGGCCCTAGTATATAAATGTGAGTTGGGGGCCTTGGATTGTGGTTTCCTTGAGGGTAGGGACCGATGTGAGTGTGCAATGTATGTGTGGAGTGCTGTTTAAATTGATGGCGCTATAGGGGTACCTTAAAATAATAATAGATGAGCATATTAATGAGACACAATGTACAGGGATAGGGACACTTGTAGACCCACACTCACTCAGGATGGACTGGTGTCTTTATTCAACCTTACTAACTATGTAATTATTTTGGAGGCTTTGTTGTGTTTGAGTGCGCTGATAATGTATTTGTACTAAAATTACTGTTTTGGTAAACATTGGCACAACTATCACTGGGGCATACAAAATTCTGTGAGTAGTGCACTTCTGAAAAATATAGGCTCAGAATGTTTTTTTCTGTTACAAAATTTAAAGGCTATATATGTGAAAAATAAAAAAAATGGCTATGCCACCTGCAGTACAAAATAGAAGTCAGGGCTAGAAAGGGAAAGGGTTAAAGTGTAACTATGGACGAAAAATTACATATATGTTAAAGTCTTCTAATAGCATTTACACAACAGTTTTTATCCCCCACTGTAACATAGTAACATTACCTGTAGATCCTGCCAGTATTTCCTTAGTTTTCTACTTCCTGTGTAGGGTGACTAAGCTGTTCTTTCTGTAGTGAAATCACACATCAGAATGGTCACTCTATAGACAGTGTAATCTTAAGCTCAGCACATACGTTTATATATATAAAAAATAATAATAGTAACCCCTCTCCATTTATTATAGTTTTTACCAGCCTTGTAACTGCTACTTGCCATGCAGCTTGGCATGTTACATAAAGTGGGAAAATAATGGTTCTACTGGGAGGATCCACAAGGAATACAATGGTTAAAGGTGAAAAACAAAAGCTATTGTCTAAATGCTATTGACAGGCTGGGGGAGAGTTATTAAAACAGGTGCACACAGAACCTGGTGCAACTGTACATAGTAACCTATCAGCTTCTATGTTTTATTGTCAAAGCTTAATTGAGCAAGCTGAAGTTAGAAGCTGGTCACTATATAAATCCTGTGTAATAATAACATCAACACAATAAAATAAAAAAGAAATGCATATACAATTTTATGAATGGTATCATTTTGAAGTAATAGCCAAATACAGTTACAAATACTACTAATGCAGTATTTTTTTTTGCTATTGTGGAGCTTTAATGGTCCATAAAGTAAAGTGAACCTGTTATGGGCCATTAAGGGTAAAGAGTACAGATTCAGTGCAGAGGGTTGAGGGGAAGGTAAATGTGTACTTTTAAGGGTCTCTGAATTAAAGTTAACTTGAATAGACAAAGCAAGGTTTTTTTTAAGCACTCAGATACAACTAGACAAGTATATTAAAAATAAATTATGTGTAGCGAATGTTGTTGAAACAATTATGTTAAGAAAAAGTCTTGGTGTATTCCACTATGATAAGAAATCAATAACACAAAGAGTTTCACTGTGATAAATCCACAGTTTTAAAAACTGTGACATGCTTTTTAGACAGCTAAACTCATGTTCCAAATCACAATGTTCATACACTAATTATGATTAGAGATGAGGTTCGGGCTTGGCACTACCATATGTTTGAGATGAATCCTATGGATTTTAGATTTGCTGTCCTGGAAAATAAATGTGGGAATTTGTAAACTGAATTCTTTGTTACCATAATTCAATGCATGGACATTTAAACTTAGATCAGCTGGCATAGAAAGTCAAATAATGAAGGCTTTGTGCTAACCTCCTCACTATAAAGGGGGTCACAGAGTAGCCACAGTGTCAGTGTAATGGAAGCTGTAACAGGGAAAGGAAAGGAAAATCTATCACACTGAATAGGGACAGATTAAGGGCAGTTTGGAAACCACTACATGTGCTCTTTGTCTCTAATAAATTTGGGCCTAGCCTTGCTGTAAAAAAAAAAAATGGAATAAAAAATCAATCAGACCCTATGAAAGCATGCGTGCCCCCCTTCCTTTATCATACTAGGCCACATGCTTTCAAAAATTGGAGGGTGTCCCCTGCAAAGTAATCTTGTCCCAATATTGAGGACAAGGGCCTCTTTTAAAAAATTACCCTTGCCCCAATATTGAGGGACAAGGGCCTCTTCCTCATCACTGGTCTCCCAAAAAGGAGGTGGGGGATGACATAGGGGGACTTATAGTGGAATCTAGAAGCCTCCTTTATAATAAGAGGCAACCAATTATCAACCTACTCCCAAGGGGATGAGTACAGGAGTACATTAGTACCCCTTACCCACACGCACAAAGAATTAAAGTAAATAAACACACATACATCGTGAAAACGTCCTTTATAACAATAAAGCACAAACACATACCTGCTTTTATAATTAGTTAATCAATTTTATTTAATGTACCCAGAAATATTTCCCTATAGTATTCAATGAAGGAATCAATCTCTGTGTCTATTGATGAACTCCACATCAATTACAATGACCAAGATTTGTACAAACTGCACTCCCATTGCCAAATGACAGGTTTCCTACTAAGTTAATGTAAATTGATAAAATTGAACAAGAAGGTCCGGATGGCCGCACTCCAATGAAAACAATTTCTTTATTGTTATAATAAATCCATGCAGCAAGGATAAAATAACGGACACATTTCACACCTTTACAGCAGATGCTTATTCATAGCTATTATTATGTAATGGTGTGAAACGCGTCAGTGTTTTAACCTTGCTGTATGGATTTATTATAACAATAAAGAAATCATTTTCATTGGAGTGTCCCAAGCTGTGTTTTGTCGTTTTTAACATTTTGACACTTTTTTTGTGAAATGGTAGGGGTACTATTACCCCGTTACCATTTCACACAGGGGGAGGCTGGGATCTGGGGGTCCCCTTGTTAAAGGGAGCTCCCAGATTCCGATAAGCCCCTCACCTGCAGACCCCCACAACCACCGGGCAAGGGTTGTGGGGATGAGGCCCTCGTCCCCATCAACATGGGGACAAGGTGCTTTGGGGGGCTACCCCAAAGCACTCTCCCCATGTTGAGGGCATGTGGCCTGGTATGGTTCAGGAGCGGGCACTCTCTTGTCCCCCCTCTTTTCCTGTGGCCTGCCAGGTTGCATACTCGGATAAGGGTCTGGTATGGATTTTGGGGGGACCCCTACGCCATTTTAAAAAAAAATTGACGCAGGGTTCCCCTTAATTTCCATATCAGACCTGAAGGGCCTGGTATGGATTTTAGGGGGAACTCCACGCAATTTAAAAAAAAAAATTGTTTCGGGTTCCCCTTAATATTCACACCAAACCCAAAGGGCTTGGTAATGGATTGGGGGGATCCCATGCTCTTTTTCTCAATAAGTTTTATCTATATTGCCGAGACCCGACAAATCATTACAGCCGTGTTCAGTTTTGAATGACAATTTTTCCTATAGAAATTTTATTTTGCTGTGGTACTGTTCTAGACATGGGAAAAATGCGCTACTTTACAGGCATACTTTAGACACCCCCACTTTTGATTTTTCATGTTAGTGCCCCATAGACTTTAATGGTGTCCTGTCAGCTTTCGAATTTACCACGAACACCACATATTGTTCGCTGTTCAGCGAACAGACGAACACCCGATGGTTAGATCATGCTCATCCCTAATGGCCAGTAGGGATGAGCTTCAAGTTCGAGTCGAACTCATGTTCGACTCGAACATCGGCTGTTCGCCAGTTCGCCGGACAGCTAACAATTTGGGGTGTTCGCGGCAAATTCAAATGCCGCGGAACACCCTTTAAAAGTTTATGGGAGAAAGCAAAAGTGCTAATTTTAAAGGCTTATATTCATGGTATTGTCATAAAAAGTGTTTGGGGACCTGGGTCCTGCCCCAGGGGACATGGATCAATGCAAAAAAAGTTTTAAAAATGGCCGTTTTTTCGGGAGCAGTGATTTTAATAATGCCTAAAGTGAAACAATAAAAGTGTAATATCCCTTTAAATTTCATACCTGGGGTGTCTATAGTATGCCCGTAAAAGGGGCGCATGTTTCCCATGTTTAGAACAGTCTGACAGCAAAATGACATTTCAAAGGAAAAAAGTCATTTAAAACTACTCGCAGCTATTAATGAATTGCAGGTCCGACAATACACATAAAAGTTCATTGATAAAAACGGCATGGGAATTCCCCACAGGGGAACCCTGAACCAAAATTAAAAAAAAAAATGATGTGGGGGTCCCCCTAAATTCCATACCAGGCCCTTCAGGTCTGGTATG
Source organism: Lithobates clamitans (assembly GCA_037952925.1). Lineage (NCBI taxonomy): Eukaryota > Metazoa > Chordata > Amphibia > Anura > Ranidae > Lithobates > Lithobates clamitans. The sequence goes on from JBBGZY010000152.1 coordinate 1,888,410, forward strand.
GATATTAAGGGGAACCGCAGCCAAAATTTAAAAAAAAATGGCGTGGGGTCCTCCTCAAAATCTATACCAGACCCTTCAGGTCTGGTATGGATTTTAAGGGGAATCCAGCGTCAAAATTTAACAAAAAATGGCGTGGGGTCACCCTAAAAATCCATTGCAGACCCTTATCCGAGCACGCAACCTGGCAGGCCACAGGAAAAGAGGGGGGGACGAGAGAGAGTGCCCCCCCTCCTGGACCGTACCAGGCCACATGCCCTCAACATTGGGAGGGTGCTTTGGGGTAGCCCCCCAAAAAACATTGTCTCCATGTTGATGAGGACAAGGGCCTCATCCCCACAACCTTGGCCGGTGGTTGTGGGGGTCTGCGGGCGGGGGCTTGTCGGAATCTGGAAGCCCCCTTTAACAAGGGGACCCCCAGATCCCGGCCCTCCCCCCTGTGTGAAATTGTAAGGTGGTACAAAAGTACCCCTACCATTTCACGAAAAAGCTGTCATAAATGTTAAAAATGACAAGAGACAGTTTTTGACAACTCCTTTATTTAAATGCTTCTTCTTTCTTCTATCTTCTTTCTTCTTTCTTCTATCTTCCTTCGCTTTCTTCCTCCATCTTCTTCTTCTTCTGGTTCTTCTGGTTCTTCCTCCGGTGTTCTCGTCCGGCATCTTCCTCCACGTTGTCGGCATCTTCTTCCCTTCTTCTCCTCAGGCCGCTCCGTATCCATTATGGCATGGAGGGAGGCTCCCACTGTGTGACGCTTCTATCTTCATCTTTTTCTCTTCATCTTTTTCTCTTCATCTTCTCCTCTTCATCTTCTTGTCTTCATCTTCTTTTCGGGTCGCTCCGCATCCATGATGGCATAGAGGGAGGCTCCCGCTGTGTGACGCTTCTACTCTTCTGACGGTTCTTAAATAACGGGGGGGCGGAGCCACCCGGTGACCCCACCCCCCTCTGACGCACAGGGACTTGACAGGGACTTCCTTGTGGCATTCCCCGTGACGTCAGAAGGGGCGGGGTTACGTAACAGGTGACCCCACCCCCTCTGATGTCACTGGGAAAGCCACAGGGAAGTCCCGTCAAGTCCCCGTGTCTCAGAAGGGGGCGGGGTCACCGGGTGGCCCCGCCCCCGTTATTTAAGAACCGTCAGAAGAGGAGAAGCGTCACACAGCGGGAGCCTCCCTCCATGCAACCATGGATGCTGAGCGGCCCGAAAAGAAGATGAAGACAAGAAGATGAAGACAAGAAGATGAAGAGAAGAAGATGAGGAGAAATAGATGAAGAAAGAAGCGTCACATAGCTGGAGCCTCCCTCCATGCCATCATGGATGTGGAGCGGCCTAAAGAGAAGAAGGGAAGAAGACGTCAATGCCGCAGAGGAAGATGTCGGACGAGAACACCGGAGGAAGAACCAGAAGAACCAGAAGAACCAGAAGAAGAAGAAGATGGAGGAAGAAAGCGAAGGAAGATAGAAGAAAGAAGAAAGAAAATAGAAGAAAGAAGAAGCATTTAAATAAAGGAATTGTCAAAAACTGTCTTTTGTCATTTTTAACATTTTTGACAGTTTTTTCGTGAAATGGTAGGGGTACTTTTGTACCCCTACCTTATGGATTTTTAGGGGGACCCCACGCCATTTTTTTTTAAATTTTTGGTGCAGGGTTCCCCTTAAAATCCATACCAGACCTGAAGGGTCTGGTATAGTTTTTGAGGGGGACCCCAAGCCATTTTTGTTTTTGGCCGGGGTTCCCCTTAATATCCATACCAGACCTGAAGGGCCTAGTATGGAATTTAGGGGGACCCCCCACGTCATTTTTTTTTCAATATTGGTTCGGGGTTACCCTGTGGGGAATTCCCATACCGTTTTTATCAATGAACTTTTATGTGTATTGTCGGACCGGCAATTCATTAATAGCCGCGAGTAGTTTAAATGACTATTTTTCCTTTGAAATGTCATTTTGCTGTCAGACTGTTCTAAACACGGGAAACATGCGTCCCTTTACAGGCATACTATAGACAGCCCCCAGGTACGAAATTTAAAGGGATATTACACTTTTATTGTTTCACTTTAAGCATTATTAAAATCACTGCTCCCGAAAAAACGGCCGTTTTTAAAACTTTTTTTTGCATTGATCCATGTCCCCTGGGGCAGGACCCACGTCCACAAACACTTTTTATGACAATAACTTGCATATAAGCCTTTAAAATGAGCACTTTTGATTATTCATGTTCATGTCCCATAGACTTTAACGGTGTTTGCGTGTTCGAACAAATTTTTTGCCTGTTCGCAAGTTCTGGTGCGAACCGAACAGGGGGATGTTCAGCTCATCCCTAGCCATGAGGTTCCACGTCGAACTTCCAGTGACCAGTATGAGAAAGTGAGAGCGATAACACCAAATTTAACACACCTGCTCCCAATTCACACCTGAGACCTTGTAACACTAACGAGTCACATGACACCGGGGAGGAAAAATTGCTAATTGGGCCCAATTTTGACTTAGGGGTGCACTCACTTTTGTTGCCAGTGGTTTAGAGATTAATGGCTGTGTTGAGTTATTTTGAGGGGACAGCAACTTTACACTGTTATACAAGCTGTACACTAAATATTTTACATTGAAGCAAAGTGTAATTTCTTCAGTGTTTTCACATTAAAAGATATAATAAAATATAATAAAATATTTACAAAAATGTGAGGGATGTACTCTCTTTTGGGAGATATTGTACATCTTTAAGACATCCCCTGTATTTTTATTTCTACCTTTGAAGTCACATGAAAAGACCCTCTTCTACTGTACAGTATTCTATGAAAAACATATTTTCGGAACATGTCCCCATGGCATTGCCCAACTTCAAATACTTTTTTATACTAGTTTGCCTATTAACCCTAAAAATGGCCAGAACTTACTGACAAGATTCACCTGCCATAACTTTTTTCACAGCCAAGTTCAGGTTTTGCGGATCTTAAGCAGTATTTCCCAAACTCTTGATGAACCAAACCTGGATAGATTCGCTCATCCCTTTTGAGTCCCTGCATGATTATCTGATGAAGAAGCTTCATTATTTAACCAAGATCATGTCCTTTACCCATACTTGGCTTGCAATTGCTCTAGTGTAACATTTTCAAGAATCTCTGCAGCGTATCAAAAGCTGGTGAATAATGATTCCCTCAAGCAAACACCTCAGTCTGCTGTTTCAATTGAGCTCTATTGCCTCTGTTTTGCTAAAGTCCTAAATTCATTAGCTATTCTACTGTTCATTATTCTAATTAGCAGGGTATCATTGTATTTGAAATGTTTAATATGTTGTTCATGTGTTTAAGAAACTAAGGGACTTACGGTATGCCTGCTTGAGCTTTGTATGAGGCCAGCATTTAAAATGCAGTGGTTTCTAAGCAATCACTCGGTAGCCACATAAAAAATGTAGCCAATGTAATGTAATTTGCCATAGCTTTTCCAGAGGTTCAGTCTATTTGAAGAACCCTTACACTAGTCACGTCCCAACATCCATGCAAAGTTTTACAATATTACTTATGAATAATGCAAAAGAAAGTGTAAGGAGCAAAGTGGTAAGATCAAAATGCATTACCCATAGCAACCAATAAGATAGCAGTTTACTGAAGTTTGAAAAGTACAAGATGTTTGATGTGAGTTCTGCTCTTTAAATTGTGTTTTGCTCTTTGTACTGTCATAGTTATTATGCCAAATGGTTTCTTATACAAGGGTGAATAACTCACTATCCACTCTTGACTTGATAGGCTTCAGTCATCCACAGATGATCACCATCCATAAGTAACTTCATTATGCTACAGATCAATATACAGTAGTAATGACAGCATAGCTAATTGTATATGCATATTCACCATGTAACTACAGTCCAATCTCCAAACACCCCACAACTTCCTTATCTCCGAACTGATATAGGTCAATACATATGTATACAATTCTGGCACCTGAGATGGAGATGCAGTTGAAATAGTGACACTAAAGTTAGTTCATAGTTGGAGAGAGGGCACAGGACACCCCGAACTGTGTCTCTGCCTTACACAATGACCTAAACACATCTAGGGCACTGAGGAGAAGTAACCGCTGCTGATGCCACAAAGGGGTAAAAGGAACATTTTAAACTTTGACATATTCACATGGTCCTATCTGCTGAGTCCCATTCCAAGGCGGATTGCTTTGTCAGTATTGTGACATCACACTATTCACCTCTATGGGGTGCAGTATCAGGCAGCATCACCTGCCAACGGCTAATGCCATATTTTTTCACGTGATGCAAAATGGTCACAATAATGTGTGTGGGGCTATTTGCCAGGTTTTAACAGGTGAATGGGGCAAGTTATAAATGCACTTCCACAGCCTGGTTGTGCTGACTCAAACTGCCCATATAAAAGGGGCCTTAAAGGGGGGGCGTGTCCGGACGTTTAACAGAGTGGACGTGTTGAAGCTGTGCTCCGTCTTGGCAATTAGGATCCACAGCCATCCTTACCTTTTTATACCCCTTTGCAGCTCCTTTTTAACATCAGGAGCTACCTGACATCCTCAGCTGCAATCCCCGAGGAGTCTCTGCTCACTTAGGCCACAGCATATTATATCGGGCCTATGGTCAGCTTCGAGCCCCGGACGCTCGCCGCCATCTTGAGGCCTGCTCTGCACCCGGAGCACCCCGCTCCTCAGTGACTTAGATTGGGGGATACGGACGAGCTCTGGTGTAATTCCCTGACCGGTGATCCTCCTGCAGAGGATCGGCGCAACATCAGCACCTCACTCAAGGTTCCTCAAACTTTAATACCGGCCTCCGGAGGCCTGACGCCATATTGCGGCCTGTTGCTCTGGCCCTCTATACCTGGTGAGTACCTGGCCATCTTTATTACACACCCCTCAGCTGGCTCCTCTCTTAGTGTGGGGACATTATTATATTACCGGGGTCCCGTGTTTGGGTCCATATGAAGCCGCCTGGGGCCCGCACGGCACAGTACTCATCCGTCCGGATACTATTACTAGGCAAGTCCGCGGCTTCGGCCTACCTCTGGAAGCCGGCGGCCATCTTGGTACTCCTAGTACTCCATACCTTGATTTTACGCCATCACACTCAGTACACTGCTCCTGCTCATCTATCAAACTAATTCCCCTGATCCTTTTCTGCAGCTGATGAAGGGACCCTGATAGTTTTTTGATATATATAAAAATTTTTTTTTTTTTTTTCATTTATTTTTTGCATCTTTTCCTCACGGGTAATGACAGCATTCTCATATATGCAAGACACTGAGCAGATGTAAGTAAGAGGTGCCCCATACAGCCATCGGCCCTATAGTTCCAGTTATGCCTGCCAAATCAACTAAATCACGCTCTGCCCCGGATAAACGATCGAGCAAGAGGTCACTATCTATTCCAGTCTCCTCGGGCTCCATACAGCAATATTTAGCCAACGTACGCAGTGACCAGGCCCGCACCCCGAGACCAAGCGCCTCTCCCTCCTCTCAGGCTGCTTCGGTGAGGGAAAGCTCTCCGGCCTCCTCATACTGCTCGGATCTAATGGACGACCCCGGATCCCCTGCTGGTTCCAAAATGACTACGATGATGAGTGGTCTCAAAAAAGAACTTGCAGGTATGTTTCACAGCTTGGAAAAGTCCATTAAAAAAGAAATAACTGCAGTTAGATCTGATATGTTACATATTTTGACCAGAGTGGAGGAAACGGAGCAACGGCAGGACACACATACTTTAGCCATTAAAGAGCTCCAGGACACTGTTACCCAACTAGCATTTGCTCATCGGGCCTCTCTATATAAACTCGAAGACCTCGAGAACCGCAACCGCAGAAATAATATATGTGTCAGAGGCCTGCCTGAGGCAACTGGAGATGGAGATCTTGAACCATCAATACGTGGCATTTTCAATACCATCTTGGGTAATCCTGTAACTGCACCACTCCGCTTTGACCGTGTTCACCGCGCTCTTAGACCCCGTACTGCTAATACTGACCAGCCCAGGGACGTCATTTGTCGCTTGCACTACTTCGAGGATAAAAATGCCATTATGATGAAGATGCGGGGCCTGCCTAACATAGACTTTGACGGGGCAGTCATCACTATATTTCCAGACCTCTCCAAGGATACTCTTGATCGCCGTAGAGCCCTAAAGCCGCTCCTGGATCACCTGCGTTCTGACGGAATCACATACAGATAGGGCTTCCCAGCCTGCCTGATTGCCACAAAAAATGGACGTTCTCATACATTAAGGTTTCCAGAGGAACTTTCAACCTTCCTGCAGGAACTTAAACTCCCGTCTTTGGAGCTTCCAGGTTGGCAGGACCCAATTCCCAAGTTCTCGAACCCAGGGGATCCACTTTGGAGAAAATCTCCTTCAAAGAAAAGTCGTCCCTCTCTTTCAGGCTCTGCACAAAAGCATTGTTGAATCAGACATTTTTTCATCTAACCCCACTTTACCAATGTAGATACTCAATCTCCTACAGTTTATTTTCATCAAGTCAGGTTTCGGCCACAGTTTTTTGCATTTTTGCCTGGTTATAATTGGCCGAAGCCGTCCTGAGATTGAACAGACCACTGTTCTCTTTTTTTCTTTTTGTTTTTGTTTTTTTTGGTATTCTGTACCAGTTTGGTCTAAATATATGCTACTTGAAAGGAACCATATTGTTTAAGATGACTTTGTTTCTGCATATATGATCCTTTTATTTAACTGGAACTAATTTTTCACTTATAGTTAAAAGTTATTTGTTTTTCACAGGCCGTGTGCTATCGGGGCACGCTTCTCCCCTTTTCCCTCCCCCACAGCGTAATCCTGTCCCCCTTTCCTTCTGGGGTTAGCAAGTGAGAGCATCCCTTGAATTGTTTTATTCCATCCCGGTTCGTGGATTCGGATGGCTGCTCGCTCTCTCTCTCTCCCCAATGGGACCACTGCAGATTTCTGCGTGTTTTTCACATGTTTCCCACAAGTTTCTCAACTCATGTATATGATTTGTTAATATGCTCATTCTCTTCTTTTTTCTCTTTTTCCCCTCTCCACTCAATCCTCCTCTCTTTTTCCCTCCCCCCCCCCTCCCCCCCTGTTGGCATGCATGGCAGTGTAAGCTAAAGGATTCCACTTTGATGTAACAATGGCTACATTAAAGATTACATCATACAATGTTAGGGGCCTTAATGTCGCCGCTAAGAGGCACCAGATACTTCGTGAACTAAAACAGGCTGCATGCTCAATTGCCTTTCTTCAAGAAACGCATTTGGCCCACACAACTCCTGTTAAACTGACCTCCCCACACTTTCTGCAATGGTACTACAGCCTCTCTGACACCAACAAAGCTAAGGGTGTAGCTATTGGGTTTAGCAGAAGTGTATCCTTTCGTTTATCTGATATGTTAGCTGACGATCACGGTCGCTTTCTTTTTCTCAGGGGCTTTATAGGTAATACTCAATGTACCCTTGCAAATGTTTACTGTCCAAACCAAAATCAACCTAATTTTCTCTCACAAGTCCTGACTAAACTTTCACACTTCACCAAGGGTATTACTATCTTAGCGGGAGACATTAACATGTCTCTGAACCCAACAGTAGACACGTCACAGGGTCGCTCTAATATTTCTTTTAAACGCCTGAAATTTGTCAAAAAGAGGCTCCTGGACCTTCAATTAATGGATGTTTGGCGCCTCCTTCATCCAAAGGAGAAGGACTTCTCACATTACTCTACAACACACCAATCATATTCTGGAATAGATAACATATTCCTAGATCATTTTCATCTCCCTCTCTTACAGTCTGCTCACATAGGCACCGCTTCTATCTCGGACCATGCACCTGTTTCGATGACGTTGACCATGTCTTCCTTGACGCGTCAGACCACTAACTGGAAACTTAAGGATTCCCTTCTTACCAATGAAGCCGAGGTTTCCATGTTGGCCTCCTATTTATCGCAGTACTTTAAAGAAAATAAACCCTCTGACACCTCTCCTTCCATTGTTTGGGAAGCTCATAAGGCTACTATTAGAGGCCGCCTCATCGAGCTTGGTGCCAGGAAAAAAAGGGAACATGGTCAACAAATTGAACAGGTCCTACAACAAATAGCTGATCTTGACAAGCAACACAAACTCTCTCTTCATATTGAGCATCTCCAATCTCTCACACTTAAACGAGAGGAATTAAAGTCTCTTCTCAACTTAGACACCAAGAGAAAGTTCCAACGCATATCACAGAAATTTTATGAGTGGGGGAACAAACCAAGTAGGCTACTGGCTAGATCATTAAAAGTAAACAAACGCAGTCATTTATTACAAAAATCAAACTTTCATCAGGAGAGCTTGCTCACGCAACTCCAGACATTGCCAAGGCCTTCAGAGAGTTCTATACGGACCTCTACAGTGTTAAAAATGATTTAGCCTCTCTATCTCAGAAAGAGAGATGCGGTCGCATGCTCTCCTACCTGAAAGAAGCCAACCTGCCTAAACTGCCCATGTCTGTCCTTAAAGAAATGGAAGCAGACTTTTCGGTTGAGGAATTCCAGGCCACTCTGAAATCTTCCCCATCCGGTAAAGCACCGGGACCTGATGGTTTTACCATCTTATACTACAAAACATTCAGCGACATTTTGCTCCCCCGCCTCACAGCCTATGCAAACTCAATCTCTCACTCCTCAGGCTTACGTCCAGATTCTCTCTCAACTCACATCACTGTCATTCCTAAATCAGATAAGGACCCTATTCTTTGTACCAGTTTTAGGCCAATATCACTAATATTAAATTATTTGCCAAAGTAATTGCAAATCGTCTGCTCCCCTTAATACCTAGTTGGATCTCCCCAGATCAATCAGGTTTCATACCTAATAGAGAAGCAAAAGATAATTCCCTTTGAGCGATTTCCCTTATCCAATATGTTCAGAGGTGTGCCCAGCCCACCCTACTTCTTTCCACTGATGCTGAAAAAGCTTTCGATAGGGTGGACTGTGACTATCTTAAGATGACCTTGCGGCAATTTGGATTGGGACCTAGGATGTACCATCGTATTTCTTCCCTTTATTTTAACCCTACAGCACAAATAAGAATCAATGGGACGCTGAGTGATCCTTTTGTCATACACAACAGTACCAGACAGGGCTGTCCACTGTCCCCCCTCCTCTTTGCCATCACCTTAGAACCCTTTCTAGCTACAATCAGAAATAATGTTAATATTCAAGGCATACAAGTAGGCAACAGTACCCACAAGTACGCAGCCTATGCTGATGACATACTATTTTTTATTCAACAGTCACGCATCTCAATACCTAACTTAATGTCAGCATTTTCCACCTTTCAATCAATCTCCAACTTCAAAATAAACCTAAATCCTAAATTTTAAACATTAATTTTTCCCAGTCCGAGATGACCTCCTTGAAGCCTCTTTTTCCCTTCAAATGGGTTCCAAAATACATGAAATACCTTGGTATTTATCTCACTTCTAACCTCCACTCACTTTTTCGGCATAACTACATCCCTTTGTTAAATAGGATTAACGATGACTTACGAAAATGGTCCAGCCTATCACACACCTGGTTAGGGAAAATAAATATCATTAAAATGAATATCCTACCTCGCATCCTATTTATCTTTCAAATGCTCCCACTGAATGTTCCTGTGGGGTTCTTTACTATTTTGCAAACCATGATTTCCCGTTTTATTTGGAGGAACAGTCATCCCAGGACATCTAGAGAGCTACTGTTTCGCTCCAAGTGCTCTGGGGGTCTGGCACTTCCTAATTTTAAGGCATATTATCAAGCAGTGGTTCTATCCAGACTAGCTGACTGGAAATAGACCCCAGGAAGACGACAGATTTGTCGAAACGGCGTAGGGAGGAGCGGCGTGCTGACGTCACCACCATACCACGCTGAACCCGGAAGAAACGGGCAGCAGCTGAAGCCGGCCGGCGCTACATGTTTTTATAAGCGATCTTTACTGCACAAATTGTAAGTGCTTTTCTTTTATAAATTAAAGTGGATTTTAACTGAATTACGCTATGGAGCATTTCTTTCCTATTTATCCATGGTCTGTGAGCGGATAAATCACGTTTGGATTGATTTCCTGGAGAGGTGGCTTCCGATCTGCGCACTGACAGAGACCCAGTGGCTGGGGGACACAGCCACATGTGTGCATGATCTCTGTGACAGGAGATCTTTGGATCTGGTAAGGGGCTTACCTTACTTGAGGTGGAGGATCTTCTCTCTATTTTAACATCACGCTCCCTACGGAGATAATCTTTATATCACTTGAAGGAAGGGTGTCTTTCTCCCTCTATCCAACCATTTTCTACACCCACAAGACCTACAGTTCATTTCAATCTATGACTAAATGGACTCTACTTAATCGTTTTTGTTTACTGAATGTTCCACTCATTTTTTTTGCATGCGATTCTTTTTTTTTTTTTGCATGCGATTTATGTGCATTTTTTTTTTTTTTGTTATGAAACAATTCACTTGTGTTCATTCATAATTATGGTATTTTCAGTTAATATGATCATGTATTTGCACTAGCAGCGCAGCCTTTAAATTGTATAGCTAGTAAGGTGGAGGTTGTTTCACATCTAAGGTTGCAGCAGCCTTTTACATTTCAATTTTTGGTTTGAGATATTTGTCTTTTCATCACACACATGTGGGGATCATTTCCACTTATGGGATAGCGCAGTATTTTTTACGATATTATTATAGCTGACTGGAAATATGCTTTTACCTCAAAATTGTGGGTTCAACTTGAAAAATTTTTGAGTGGTGTAGATCTCTCGATAGTCCCCTGGATACCCCGTTCTTGCAGGAATCTTGCTCAAACTACCTCAGCACTCACCAGATCCTCATTGGATATTTGGGATGCTCTACATAAAAAAATTTCATGGATGTATGACTCTCCTTTAATGCCTCTCCTCAATCATAAATATTTTTACCAGGATTATTAGACCTCGGTTTTAAATTATGGGGAACAGGAGAGCCCCTTCTATTACACCATGTTCTTCGTGGCAACGTGCTTAAACCATTGCATGTGATCCTTGATTCTAAACCCATCACGTTTCTTGATAAATGGAGATATCACCAGCTACAACGCTTCCTAAGTCTCCTCCCTCACCCGCTCAGAGGTATACAAAACTTAAATAGCATAGAAGACATATTTCTCCCAAAGGATCCCCCTTTACATGGTATTTCCCTATTCTATAAAGCTTAAATTGCTCTCCAAAGTCAAGCCTCTCCACCTTTCTTGGCTAAATGGGAAATAGATTTGGTTTTCCACCCTCACCGACAATTGTAAGGATAAATAACTCACACCTCTTCTATTGCTTCAAAAATGGCAGAGGTCAATTACAAACTACTCACTAGGTGGCATTGCACCCCAGCTAGACTACACCAAATGTTCCCCGCCAGTTCCCCATTATGCTGGAGGAACTGTGGGAACAAAGCCACTCATGCACATGTCTGGTGGTCTTGCCCACTCATTCGTCCCTATTGGGCTGCCATTTGCAGTCTGATCCTTCAAATTTCGGATGTCGATCTATGTCGATATATCCATTGATCCATGGACAATCCTTTTCCATGCAACTAAAGCCCCCATAGGTTCATATAAACGTTCACTCATCCCTCACTTACTGAACACTGCTAAAGCTTTAATTCCTACCTTCTGGGGTCAACCTACAATTCCGACTATGAAAATCTGGTTACAAAGGGTAGATGAAGTTCATCTCATGGAAAATATTACCCACAATATCAAAGGCACTTCCATGAAACATTCATTAACTTGGGCTCCCTGGATTAAATTTCAGTCCACCCCCTCTTATAAGGACATTATAATGCAAACCCCATAAGTTTATCAACAACGAATTGCCATCTAAAATTCCAATAACTCATTAAACTTCAACATCTTGACATGCATGCCAACAACCCCCCTCCATTCTCCTCCCCTCCCTATTCCATTCCAACCCCACCATCCTTCTTCCTTCATCTATTTTCCTTTATATCATCTATTTTTCATACATGTATCCCTCTCTGTTCTCTCCATTTCACCCTTCTCTTCAAATGAAAGCAATGTTTTCTCCTTCTTGTATTTTGATTCAAATGCTCGCATGGAAAGAAGCCTTCGTTTATTTAGTTATTATATTCGCTTACACTTCTCCTTTTGTATCTCCAGAGATTATTATTGGATTATTGGCTCTCTGACATTCGCTGTAAATTTGTGAGCATTGAAACTTATGTTGTTTTCCTATCAAGAAAGTATTCTATTTGTGATATAAGTATACTTTTTCTTTATTTTTCTTAATAAAAATTTATTAAAAAAAAAAAAAAAGGGGGCCTTAAAGTTTATTCACACCCAAAATCTATATTTTAGCATGCTTGCCATCATGCCCCACTGTATATAGTTTTCTTAAGTAAATTATTATTTATAAATCTATTGCAAAGTTTCTGACCTGGAGATCCTGTCAGTAACAGTACTTCCTATTTTAGATTGAAACCATTAGGATGGTGCCACTTTTTCATTTGCCATGTGCTCTCCTTCAGTTGGCAGTTGAGCTGCCTATCTGATCTGCAAAAGGCATGCATAGACCTATAAGGCAGCTCAACAACCAACTGAAATATTATGCATGACAAAAGAACAAGGCTGCTGCTAATTTCAAGGCAGTGGTAGCACTGTGAACTTGAAACAAGAAGTGCTGCTACTGTCTGGGTTTCCAGGTCAGAAACTTTGCAGGAGGTTTACAAACCAATCAATTGCTTAAGAGCAATGTATACAGGGAGACATGATGCCCAACATATTGAAAAATAGATTTTAGGTTTACATACTCTCTAAGCTCATCATATACATTAAAATTTGTGTGCAAATACCTGATTGGATACAAACTGACACAATAGTTTAAGTAGGTCCTAATATTAAGTAGTTTTGGTAAATGAGACTGTACAGAGATTATACAGTTAGATTGAAATTTGGTGGTGAGCTTTAGAGAGCTCATATTTAACTACCTCAATATCACTGTAATGAAAAAAAATATATATAAAGAGGTGGACTTGTATTTCTGATGCATGCATAATACCTGTGATTGCACTGTCATTAGAAAGTGCAGATCACAGGCAAAATATGCAGAGAGTGTGATGGCCAATCATGGTCATTCTAGGGTTCCCTTTCCTCTCACAATGAAAGAAGGAGATACTGTCAGAAAAAAAATGTTTCCTTTACTGAAGTTTTTGTTTAATTTCTGAGGGTTTTTTTTTTTTTTTAATAAAGGATAAAATTCTCCAGGATTTTATTTCAAAACAGGTCAGCAGGAATCCATAGCACAGGTAAAAAGCAGGAGCCTAATGCTGTAGAAACACATAGAAGATGAGCAACCACCGTATGGTGTCAGGTGAAGGTATAATAGCCTAGTCAGGCTATTATACCTTATACATTCACTTGACCACACACGGCAGTTGCTCGTCTTCTATCATTCGCCACAGCTTTTGTCCTTAAAGGTGATTGGCTATTTGAGTCAAACACTCGTTTTTCTACCATTGGACTTCGCTGGTTATTGTTACAACAATTTATATTGACGTCAGTTCACTCATTCCGCCGGTGTAGATAAGTATTTACTGTTGTGTGTCTATCACCTTCCTCTGGTGGTGACACTTATTAGCCATACTTGGTTTTGACTACACGCCTGCACTTAGCCTATGATACACAAGCTCCTGAAGAAGCGCTCCCATGCGCGTAACATGTAGAGCGATTATCTGAGCGACCTCTGAACACGACTCGACCTCTCCACGTATTCAAACAACCATTGGATCTATACCACTCTACGCACTTCAAACCTTTGAGGTGGTATGAGAGTCCTTGAGGTCACTCAATTATATGTTTTTGAATGTGTTTGTATACAATGGTTTTAACTTTATCCTATTAAAAACTTTCAATTTTTTACCAAATACACATGTGTGCTTATAAAGTCCATGTTTCTACTCTAATTTTTTCCAAACTATATCGGGACATTGGCATACTGCTACTTGTGTATCCACAGTATCACCCTTTGATGATAACGTAGTTCACACTTTTTTGTAGAAGCCTAATGCTGTTTGCTAAAACTCTGCTGCTTAGATATGTAAACCTGAACAGAGTGCAAAATTTGTTTAAAGTGGGATTCCAGTTAAAAATCAAAATTTGCCCTTGCAAAAAAATAAACTTCTATATTATGCTAATTGCTGATTGTCTGGATTAGAAACAGCTGTCTAGACAATCAGCAATCCCCTGAGCTTTACCAACAATGGTGTTCCTGTGTTGCCGAACACTGCTGCTCACAGACATTTCCCTAAACCATTGTCGGTGTCTGTGTAAACATTTACACCCAGCCCCGCCCCCCATCCTAACGGCCATCAACACCATCAACAGCAATGTGCTGCAGTTCCACATAGCCTGGCTTTTAATTGCAGGAGCAATTGAGAACTATAATGATGATGCTAGGAGGAAGTAAACAGGCCTGACAGCTGTCCTGAATAACTAAAGTCAAGGGCTTTGCGGTCAGGTGACAAGAGAAATTTTTAAGCCAAATAAGGTAAAAAATAACATCTTTTTGCAATTGGAACTTTAAAGATGTTATAATATTGTGGTATTTGATTTTAGGGGAGTGAATGAAAGAAAGCCTTTCCTTACACTTTAAGACTAAACATTCAGACTCTTGTTTAATCCCAGTCATGGCTAATTTTTTTTGTGTGTAAAAATAGCTTCATAAGCTATTTCATAAGCTAATGCTTTTTAAAATTACCTTTCTATTCCAATTTGCAGCTATATCATTTGTTTAAAACTATCAAGAAATCAAACGTTGCTTTCTTGTAAACATGACAACAAAGGCAACACTTTGTACACTGTTTATAGCAAGAAATCCTCCCACTGAAGAAGTAGAAAATAAATGGAATTCATGTGTCAGTTTTAACTGAAACCTGTAAATTAATAAAATCTTGCAGTGATGTTGACTCTAAAGTCCTTAATATATACAATATATATATTTATATACGTATATACAGTATATGTTTTTTTTCTTTAATTACTGAACCGTGGATTGTTTTTTCAATCCATAGTTCATTCATAGTTCCATTCATCAATACTGGAATTAACTTTCAATTAGTTAGCAAGCATTTTTATATGTAATAAAGTTATATATATATACTTTGCTAAGTATAAGGAAAAGAGCTAATATACTACTGATACCTTAGAACACATTTTGGGCGTCTATAGGCGGTGGTCCTAATCGGCGCTCTGAATGTTTGGTACTGTTTATTTTTTGTTATGCACATATTCCTGCTACTGGGAAAGGAGGTCTGACCAGTAAATACGGGAGACGAACAATCACCTATATGAACCACTAAAGGTCTCTCTCAGCTGGTGGGGGTGCCCCCTATATATACCAAGTGTGCATGAGAATAAAGCAGCCTACAAATAAACGGGGGTGGACTAACACAAAGTACATAAGCAGGGACTGGAAAAGGACAGTAACCTGGTAGGACCCCCCCAACAGTAGAACCCAAACTAAGGGGCACAAATAGAGGAACAATTAGTCATAACAGTCATATTAGCAATAAAGACAAACACATTATACACCATACAAGTCCTCTAAAGGAGAAGAGAGAAGAGAAGAGAAGGGGAAAAAGGGAGAGGTTGGCAGGGGTAAAGCTAGAAGGGTGAGGTTTTGAATTAATTAAGCTGTGGAACCCCCGTGCCACCCCCCCTCTCCTTGCCCCTCCCCCCTGTGTTTTTCTTTTTTTTCTTCTTCTTTTTCTTTTCTTTGTTGTCCTCTCTCGGTTTCCTCTCTTGCAACCTGTAAAAACCCCTCCAAATAGACTCTCCAAGGTCTAGGGCTTCCCTTCACGGAAGTGGAGGGATATTAAGAAAACCAGGCTGGGGAAGCGAATTAGGGGTCCAAGAAAGGGAGACAAAATGAATAAAAGCACAACGAAAGTAACAAGAGGGAATGCCCCCAAATCCCCAAAAGATAAACCAACTACAAGCACATTAAAACAATATATGACGCAAGGAATAAGCCCTAGGAGTATGGAGCCGGTTAGACAAAGTCAAAGTAAAACGGAAAAAAAAAAGGGATCCGATAAAAAAACAGGAGACACCCCTGAACACTCTAGAGATGATTTATCAACAGAGGGGGATTATGATGCAAGTGAAACGGATGGGGAAGCAAGAGGGACCTCTACACTAACAAAGGGAGAGATGAGTGACATGCTCCGGAAAATGGAAAACTCGATTAAAATGGATATTCAAAATCTGAGAGGAGACCTGGGACATTTATTAGAAAGAGTGGAGTCTACGGAAAAAACTACTGAAAAACAAAAACAAGAAATCGATAGTCTAAGACAGCAAGTGAAAAAAACACAGGTAAATCAAAGATTGTTATTATACAAGCTGGAAGACCAGGAGAACAGGAGCAGACGGAAGAACATTAGGATTCGCTCAGTCCCAGAAAAAGAGAATGAAGATCTGATGAAATTGGCTTCCACAATTTTCCGGCCTCTGATTAACAGAGAAGGGGAGGACTGTCTAAAGATAGAAAGTATACATCGAGTGGGGTACGCCAGGGAAGCAAGGACAGAACGCCCAAGGGACATTATAGTTAGATTTAGGTACTATGAAGATAAATGGGAAGTTTGGAAGAAATTGAAACTAAAACCGCTAATAATGGTCGAGGGAGTGGAAATCCAGTTTTATGCAGACCTGGCGCAAGAAACCCTAGTAAGAAGAAGATTGCTGAAACCCTTATTGGAATTAATGACTGCACAAAATATCAAATATACCTGGGGTTTCCCGGCCTGTCTGAAAGGATATAAGGAAGGGAGGTCTGCTAAATTACGTTTTCCGGAGGATCTAGGAGAATTTTGTAAAAGGCTGGACATACAGGTTCCGGACTTACCAGGCTGGATATCAGAAAACTAGGGAACTTGCCAAATCCCCAGCCGGGGGGAGAAGGGGGGAGGTGGGATAACAACAACAGACAAGAAAACTAAGCTAAGATAAGAATGAAATAGGCAGGCCACCCCACTACAATAGTTATTCAAAGGAGTGGGTGGAAGCTGAATACCTGGAGCTCCACCTTATGATCAAAGGGTTCGGAAAGGGCTCAGATGGAGATCCTGGATGACCTTAGGGGCCCTGAGGGGCCAATTGGGGGGTGGGGGGAGGGAGGGGAGGGGGGTAAGGGGGATGGGAGGGGGGGTGTGGGGTGGGAGAGGGGGAGAGGGGGGGTGGGAGGGGAAGGGGGAATACAAGGTACAAAAGGAAAATAGGTTTATAACTCGAATTAAGCCAGAGAAGCATAGCAATCTATTTTGGGACAAACATGACAACCCTTAAATTTTTGACATATAACGTTAAAGGTCTGAATACACCCTCCAAAAGACACAACTTATTAAGAGAGCTGAAAAAGCAGGGGGCAGGAATAGTGTCATTACAAGAAACCCATCTGACATATGAATCCAACAGCAGATTATGGTCTAAAAATTTTCCGACATGGTACTATGGAGATACAATATCTAATAGAGCAAGAGGAGTGGCAATAGGAATGGCAAAAGTGCAATTTAAATTAGACGGAAGAATACAGGATACGGAAGGAAGATTCCTTTTTTTAAAGGGATCTCTAGGAGGGCTGGAATGCACTATTGCAAATATTTATGCCCCTAATAAAAACACAGTCAATTTCCTGATAAGTACACTGGAGAAACTAACAACTTTCAAGAAAGGGGGTCTGATAGTGATGGGAGATCTCAACGTGTGTTTAGAGCCAGGGCTGGATTGTATGTCTGGTGTGCAGGGGACGAACAACGTGCAGCTTAGACGACTGAGACAGAAATTACATGAGAATCAACTGGTGGATATATGGCGAATATTGAATGGTAGAACAAGAGATTATACGTTTTACTCCCCTGTACACCGGACATATTCCAGATTGGACTACATTTACTAGAACACAGGTGGTTAGAGAGGGCCACTGAAGCAAAAATAGGAATCATCACACTGTCAGACCACGCCCCTGTAGAAGTGGAAATACAAATCTCCCAAATGCAGAGAAAAATCCCCCTATGGAGAATAAATGAAGATCTGTTGTCCGATGAGGGGGTGGTCCAAAGAGTAACAGAGGAACTCAAACAATACTTTAGGGTAAATGAAACCGGAGATGTCTCGGGGGCAGTGGTGTGGGAGGCCCATAAAGTATACATAAGGGGAATATTAATAAAAGAGGGAGCTAGGAAAAAAAAAGAAAGAAACATCAAAATGGGAAATCTTACGACTGAAATATTCAACATAGAACAAGAACACAAAAAAATGAGAGGACTCCATAAAGAAATATACCAAAAGTTGATAGACAAAAGAGATGAATTAAAAAGATTGGTAGACCAAGAAACAAAAGAAAAATATTTTCAAATTGAGAAAGAGAGATATCAGTGGGGGGATAAAACAGGGAAACATCTGGCTAGAATGCTAAGGGAAAAAAAAGCTCGTAATTTTATAGATAGGATACAGACTAAGCAGGGATCAATGGTCCATGAAACAAGAGAAATTGGAGAGGTATTTAGAAATTATTATAAAGAATTGTATGCAGGAGAACATAAGGGGGAGCAAGAGAGGTTTAAGAAAAAAGAAAAGATAAGGGAATTCTTAAAGAGGGCGGGGTTACCCGAGATTCAAGAGAGAGATAGGGAAGCCTTGGAGGAAGAACTTTCGGAAGAAGAAGTAAAGGAAGCAATATTAGAGGCAGCACAAGGAAAGAGCCCAGGGCCAGACGGATTCACTGCAGGTTATTACAAAAAATTTAAAGATATCCTAATACCAAAAATGTGTCAGTACATGAATGGGTTAGGAAAAGACTTTGAATTGAGCAGAGAGGCACAAACGGCCCTGATCACGGTTATCCCAAAGGAAGGAAAAGACACGACCCTCTGCTCCAGCTACAGACCCATATCGCTATTAAATGAAGATATAAAGATCTACGCAAAAATATTGGCAAAGAGGATGAAGGGGCTAATGAATTCTTTGGTCCATCCTGACCAAACGGGGTTTGTGGCTGGAAGAGAGGGGAAGGATCATGGGGTACGTACTCTGCTCCTTCTACAAAAAATAAAATAGAACGGGGCCCCCGGTCTGCTCTTGTCTTGCGACGCGGAAAAGGCGTTTGACAGAGTAGACTGGGGGTTCATGTTCCAAACATTAGGTAAAATGGGGGTAGGCCCAAGGATGTTGGAAAGGTTAAAAACGTTGTACAGACAACCCAGAGCTGCAATTAGGATCAACGGGGCAATCTCAGAAACTTTTGAAATGGGGAGAGGGACAAGGCAGGGGTGCCCCCTGTCCCCGCTACTCTTTATCCTATCATTAGAACCCTTTCTTGCAACAATAAGAAGTGACCCCGCTATTAAAGGACTAAAAGTGGGCAAGGAAGAGCACAAGTTATCGGCATTTGCCGACGACGTGCTCTTCTATATAATTAAACCAGAATGTACCCTGCCAAAATTAATTAAAACGATAGAACAATATGGAGAGCTCTCAAATTTCAAGATAAATATGGGAAAATCTGAAATCCTAAACATAAATCTAAGAAAAACAGAAGAGGAAAACTTAAGGAAGAATTTCCAATTTTCATGGAAAAAAGAAATAAAATATTTAGGCGTAAAACTAGCTAACTCCCTGGATAAAATTTATAAAGTGAACTATATCCCCCTATTGGATGAAATAAGGAAAGAGGGCAAAAAAATACAGAACAGACCAATCTCTTGGATAGGCCGGATAAATGCCATAAAAATGACCCTGCTTCCAAAAATTACTTATAAATTCCAAATGCTACCTATAGATCTACCAATATATTACCTCAAAAAACTAAAAACAATATTAACAAACGTTATTTGGAAAAATAAAAAACCGAGGGTATCTTTAAAGACGCTAAGAAAAGGAAAAAAGAATGGGGGTCTGGCGGCACCGGATATTGAAACATATTACAACGCAATAATCCTGTCACGAGTAATAGAATGGGTAAGGGATAATCAGGAAAAAAGATGGGTAAACTTGTAAAAATTTTATAGTAATGCACAGTTAGGGGTAATTATTTGGAATCCCCCCCAACACAGAACGATAGACGAAAATACACATATGTTAACACGGGTGGTAATTAGGGTATGGAATAGAACCTATAAACAGTTAAATAAGACTTACAATTCACCACTTATAAGAGTCAATGACAATGAGTTTTTTGCACCAGGGAGAGTGAGTATAGGGGGGAAATGGATAAAGAAAGATAAGGTGGAATTACGAGAGATAATGAAAGAGGGGAAAATTAAAACAATACACGAGTTGCAACAAGATACTGAAACATGGGTGATCAACGAATGGCGATATGCACAGTTAGAAAGGTTCATTAGAAAACTACCACAACCCATAAGATCAGGAGAAGAATTGACGGGATTAGAAAAATTATGCACGTTAGAAAACACAAAAAATACCATATCAAAACTATATAAATTATTATTAGTTGAAGATGAAATAGAGAAGCCCACATATATCAAACAATGGGAAAAGGATTTGGGGACACTGGTTGATTTTAGCACGATGAAAAAGATTATGAACCTTACCCACACCTCGGCGATAGATGTAAAAACAACCGAAATGAACTATAAGTGTTTAGTGAGGTGGTACATAACACCAGAGAGGGCCAGTAAGTACCAAAAAGAAACATCGGCAGAATGTTGGAGAGGATGTGGGGGAATTGGTACAATGGCACACATTTGGTGGAAATGCCCGAAGATTCAAAAATTTTGGGAAAAAGTTTTGAGTATGGTCCAAAAAATTACGGGAAAGGAGGTAAAAAAAGAGCCATGGTTGGTGCTCTTCCACGGCATTAAGGATAGTAAGAAACAATATAAAGCCTCGTTGGTGCCTCATTTAATCAATGCAGCCAAAAAATTAATACCCAAAAATTGGAGAGAAAAAGAATCCCCACAGATATGGGAGTGGATTAATGCCGTGGAGGAAACCTACACCATGGAGAGGTTTCATGGTAGCAAGGAAGAAGGGGGTGAGGGAAGGAAAGATAATTGGAAGAGTTGGAGAGAGTTTAAAAAAATATGGAGTTACGCTGAGAATATTAGGTATTAGCAGAGTTATATTCGGGGGGAAGTATCTGTACCTGGGAATAAGGGAGGGGGGGGGAGGAGGGGAGACGAAATAGAGTAAACCATTAAGGTAAAAGAGCTTTTGAGATAATACAATAAAGGTTGTTCTTTTTTTCTTTTATTCTTTTTTATACAGATAAGGGTGGGTAAAGAGAAAGAAGGGAGGGGTTTTTGATTGGGATAGGAAGAATGTTACATTATGTGAGATTTGTATCGGTTCTCCCCCTTCCCTGTCAATTTAAAATTTATTTCAGCCACAGTGATGTGAAGGAAAAGAGAGACGTACATGAATGGAGTTGATGGTTGTTGATGGTTGTCTCATTACTTAAAGTAAACTGAGTGGCTGAAAAAAAAGAAAAAAAAAAAAAAGAACACATTTTGGGCAATTTGCTAAGGTTTCAAGCATGCTTGCTGGACCACTGATGTTGGATGACATAACACAGACACATTATTCTGAATTTCTAAAGTCTAATGCAAAAATGTACAAATGCAAAATGCACACCTGCATAAAAAAGGAGACTGTTCACACTTGTGCAGTTTTGTTACATAAAATAAATGTTCTATAGACAATTCATGATCGAAGCCCCTTACTTTTCAATCGGCAGCAAAGCATTTTTGGAGAAATTATTGCCTTTTGTGCAAAAATGTATTAATCTTGTGAATTTGCATGAATAGTAGTGCTCAAAAGTGCCTAACCACAAAATGGAGACTGTGGAAAGTTCCTCCCCACATTGTATAGCATCTGTGTTAAGGTGGTTGTAAACCCTTACATACAGTATGCCCAGTGAAGTGAATAGCCTCAGGTGATACAAAGAGATTAAACAAATCCTCCTATATAAGTTGTGCCGGTGTATCTGCTGCCATCTGCCCTGTACAGCCTTATACAACAAACACATGAAATCATTTTTCTCAGCAGCATAAAGCTTGCGCGCAGGGGGGGAATCATCTGACATCATACACACTGCAGAGCTAGAGCACAGAGCTGAGTGTAATCTGACTGCTGATTGGAGGAAAGTAACATACTCACCTCATCACAGACTTCGAGAAACATACAGTAGAGCTAGGGTATGAGTCACATCAGTATGTACTGTATGTGCCAAAGTACATAGATCAGTATGACACCAAAAGCACATATGTATGGAATATATATACAGTATACAAGAGATCTATCAGCTGTAAGTTAAGGCCTGTACAGATGATACGAAAATCAGATGGGAAAATTCATACAACTATCTGCGTATTTTTAGATCATTAGTACGGTGCTTTCGACAGCCGATTTAACTTTTTCGGCAGACAAAAGCCGGATGAGGAATCTAGTAAATTTTTGATGAAGGACAGCTCAACGTCTGATTTGTGGATGGTCGGTACAGAAGTCTTCACACAAAAATCAAAAGTACAAACACGCATGATCGGAATCAAGGAACAAGCTGGAAGAGTTTGGTTTTCTAAACTACTGTTTGTAATCTAGAATTAACATACGTGATGCAGCAATTGATGAAATGTCGAAATGCAGCGCACATTCTCATCTTTGATCCCGGTCGTTCCTTGATTCCGTGTTTGTACTTTTGACTTTTGTGTGACGATTTCTGTACTGACCATCCGAAAATCAGACGTTGAGTTCACATCCGACAAAAATTTAATAGCCCTCATATCCAGCTTTTGTCTGGCGAAAAAGTGAAATCGGCCGTCAAAAAAAAAACGTACTAACGATCCAAAAATCAGCAGGCAGCTCGTCGTACGAATTTTCCCATCTAATTTTCATATCCTGTGTACGGGCCTTTAAGCTGGATACACATTATACAGCTTTTGTTGTTTGATTTCCTTTAGATTTACCTTCAACTATGTTTTGAAAGGGCCTGCCTGATTGCATACAAATTGAAAGTGTTTAGGTTTGACCTCCTATTATATGTTTTTGGTAAATCTAATGGAAATAAATCAAAAGATATTTGTAAAGTGTGTATCCAGCTTTAGCAGAAATACAGTGAGGACAGGCTGGGGTATAGAAGGAGCAGGTGTTCCATCCATGGGATTGATCATTTTGGGCATGCGATTAATGAGGTCCCTTAACTTGTGGTACAGTTAATTAAAACACAAAAATGTTTTGGACAAGATCTGGCTTACTAATATAAACATATAGACAAGTGTCCAAGTGTCACAGTAGGGAGTTAGAGGGTTACTGAGTAAACAAGTAAACTGAGTTGAGATGCATCAGCCATCGTATAAGTACACGGTTTTACAAAAAAGTGTAAGTGACAATGTTATGAACTGATGAATCCACCAGAGTCCATGAAAGGCAGAAAGAAAGACACATTTAAATCTTTGCCAGAAAAGCCGTTTGAAATGACTGGGAGTTCAATATAATTCTGACAGTGTTGCAAGTGGCTGTTGAAAGCTGAATAGAGAGCAAGCATGTCTGCAGGATGGATTTCATTGTGGACTGTTTTTACAAAAGAATGTAGGGTTTGTTAGAAAAACATAGCAGGTCTTTAAATTCTTGAGTTCTCTGTTAAGCAAATGTAGCTCATACATATTTACTGAACACTACACTAAGCAGAAGTACTCGGCATTGAACAGTTAGAGAAGAGTTGCCTGAAGTTTAGAAAGTGTATCATTTGTTTGTACTCTAGTCCCTGTACAAATTCACTTCATTTAAGTTCACATCTGCATAGTCAAAATGGCTTCTTTGGGAACATATATCCCCTTACTTTAATGGAACAGACAGCCAGTAATCCATAAATCTGCTTTAATTGTAGTGTAAAAACAATAAAAACATACAATAAACTGAATTTTTATGATGTCACATTCTGCTTGTACATATCTTCAAGAATAGACTATGGAGAAATGCATAGCCAGGCTATTTGAATCTTGGAAATGTAGGTTGCATCTATCCTTCCTTCTATACCAAATTTTACCTTCTAATGAATAAAAACACTCAATGACATAACTTGGAATATAATTGGCCGGGGCACGTTTATTGGTGTAAACTGTAAGTAACTCAAATCAATTCAATCATTTTATTAATACATAAAATTCTCACTTGTAAATAATAAATATAAACAGCTCAGTCTTCAGGACTCAAGCAATACGGCATATCAATAAAACAAGTCCCCACATGCCGGGCTTGAATTATCAAGGCCAACCTACCCCACAACCACGGCCAATTCGATGCTATTTTGCAATCCAACATTGAAAATGTGTAAACCTATATCACACAGATGGATTTCATCTGCCCTGTATAGATTTTCACAACCTCTCTCTAAATCCCTATGTCTATAGGAAGAAACGCCGATAAGCGGCATGAATTTTTCCATGGATCTATTTACATGACGCCTGATCTTTTCCATATTTTTAAATTGAGCATCTTGTAGCCATATGAGCCTAGGAACTATTTCCGAAAATATTATAGTGGTATTTGGGGAAGACAATTTGAATTTATATAGATCATGTTTCATTGCAAACATCAGATCTAGGGTTTTAGCTCTACCCACATTGTTTCCCCCCAAATGGACGATTACAATATCTGGGACTGGTCACAATAACCTGGAGAGATAAAAAGACAAATTTAACCATTTTAGACCACGTATTCCTCTCCATAACACTTGAAATTTCCCAGGATCCATTGAAAGATTAGGTGTATCGCAACGCCTCCTGGATGTTTTGTTAGCCCAAAAAATAAAGGAGTGGCCCAGGATCCAAATCATTCTTCTATTACCTATTAAAAGAAAATTAAAGAGAGAGATCAGGTCTGTCATAAATGTTAAATCGCTGTGAGTCCCATCTGCCTATTTTTTAAATTATTGCGTCTTCAAGGCCCATTTTTGCAGCTTCCATTGCTGCACCAATCCTAAATGAGTGGGATGTGAAATTAAGTGCTTGTAGCTTTAACTTTAACATGCATTTTTTTGAGAAACATGCTAAATTGATATCCTGTAAGGGGTGACCCATCCAAATTAACCAAATATTTTCCTTCAATGGATGGTCTGATTGCTAGATTGCTAGATTCCACTTCTCTGCAACTGTAAAGAGTAATCCATACACCTTTACTTGTTTTGTCTGTTTTGGAATTTGCAATAAATATATTAAGCCCTGCCCTGTGAACCAACACGTGATGAGACAACAGGCCAGACACTGTTCTGTCCACCAGATGTTTTATACTGGTTATTTGTAC
Organism: Lithobates clamitans; assembly: GCA_037952925.1. Taxonomy (NCBI): domain Eukaryota; kingdom Metazoa; phylum Chordata; class Amphibia; order Anura; family Ranidae; genus Lithobates; species Lithobates clamitans. Next base: position 1,913,705 of record JBBGZY010000152.1, read on the forward strand.
CTGTGTTGTTAAATTTACATGCAAAATTTGTTATTTACTTAAGACAATCATATGTGGTGTGCAGGCTCCATCTAGCGTTTATTTTTGGTATTGCTGCAGTTCTGTTTTTAATTGTTTATTGTATGTGTAAATAAGGAAGTTGTCAGCAAGCAGGGAATTCTGGGTAGAATCTTAACAGGAAGTGAACCAGTCACCATTCTTTTCAACACATTGCAGGAAGCAACACATGTATTTCTCAATCTATCGCCATCACTCCTTAGAGAACTTAAAAAGTATGTTTTTTTTATCTCATCTTGTACTGTATATCGTTGTTTATGCAATGCATGCTGTATTGTATGCAATATTATACTTATTGAGGTCTATTTCTGTTATTATGTAGTTTCACCTGGCTTGTTTAGCTGTCTGCTCCTTGAGACAGAACAGTGACATTTTTAAGCTGACCTCTGAAGGGAAGATAAGCCAACTTCGCAAGTCTGTACAGCCCGGGGCTACGCAGTATCCATACAGTCAGAAGCCTTAAAGATACAGGCCTGAGGCAGGCGAAGCAAGCAGCCACGCTACACAGAGACGCGCTCTGTCAAGCAGCATCAACACTAGAATGGTCTCTATACAGCAAGACAGCTTCTTCCCGCAGTCATGTCTCACAGTGGGACATCTTACAAAACACGTTCACGAGCAAGCTCATCTAAGTCATCTGTCACAAATGCAGCAGCTATCGCCCGTTCAAAAGCCGAAGCAGCAAAAGCCAGGGCCTCATTCGCAGACCAAGAGTTGCAGATGAAAAAAGAAAAGGTGAGACAGGAACAAGAGAGAGAGAAGGAAAGAGTACGCTTGGAGCAAGAGAGAGAGAAGGAAAGAATACGCTTGGAGCAAGGAAGAGTACGCTTGGAGCAAGAGAGAGAGAAGGAAAGAGTACGCTTGGAGCAAGAAAGAGTACGCATGGAACAAGAGAGAGAGCAACAAAGAGTACACATGGAACAAGAGAGAGAGAAGAAAAGAATACGCCTGGAAGAAGAGCTAGCCCAGTAGGAAGCATCTCTGAAATTGCAGCAAGCTATCTTAGAAGCTAACATGGAGAAGCTGGCAGTAGAAAGAGACGCTGCTGCCGCCATTGCAGAAGCAGAAACTTTAGAAGCAGCCCTCTACGATGAGCCAAGACTAGGCAGCAGCATACCAGGTCTAGAAGAGGACCAACAAGATTCTTCACAACGCACGTCAGATTATGTCTACCAGCACTGGGACCCAAGCAGCATCCCATAACAAGAAATCAAACATAACGTCAGTGAGTCACATCAAATAAAGCAGCAACAAGATGACCTGGGAACCCAGTGCTACAAGCAAGAAAAATCTGACAGAGTTCCAGACTTTCCAGTTCCAACCAAACCTTCTACTCCACAAGGTACCCAACCTTCATACAAGCATCAAACACCAGTCTTCACTCCAAAGGTGTATGCAACGAGCCAGTACGAACTGCCAACCTTACGTAAGTTTGAACCCAGTGCGCATAAAGAAGAGACATTTACCAGGTATGCCTTTACATCGCACTACAATACACCAGCAGCCTACCCCAATGCCAATCAGGCTACTGTAGACTTTGCCAAGTTCCTGGCCAAAAGAGAGTTAGTTACCCAAGGACTTGTCAAATTCAGTGATCGCCCCCAACACTACAGGGTGTGGCGATACGCTTTCCAGAGTGTCATTCAAGGTCTAGATCTATCCTGCAGGGAACAGATAGAACTCCTCGTAAAGTGGCTTGGCAATGATTCTACTGAACATGCCAAAAGGATCAGAGACATTAATATAAACCACCCTGAGATAGGCCTTACAAACATCTGGAACAGATTGGATAGACGTTATGGCTCACCAGAGGCTATAGAGTAGGGATGAGCCGAACACCCCCTGTTAGGTTCGCACCAGAACATGCGAACAGGAAAAAAGTTTGCCCGAACACGCAAACACTGTTAAAGTCTATGGGACACGAACATGAATAATCAAAAATGCTAATTTTAAAGGCTTATATGCAAGTTATTGTCATAAAAAGTGTTTGGGGACCCGGGTCCTGCCCCAGGGGACATGGATCAATGCAAAAAAAAGTTTTAAAAACGGCCGTTTTTTCAGGAGCAGTGATTTTAATAATGCTTAAAGTCAAACAATAAAAGTATAATATCCCTTTAAATTTCGTACCTGGGGGATGTTTATAGTATGCCTGTAAAGGGGCGCATGTTTCCCGTGTTTAGAACAGTCTGACAGCAAAATGACATTTCGAAGGAAAAATTCCATTTAAAACTACCCGCGGCTATTGCATTGCCGACAATACACATAGAAGTTCATTGATAAAAACGGCATGGGAATTCAACACAGGGAAACCCTGAACCAAAATTTAAAAAAAAAATGATGTGGGAGTCCCCCTAAATTCCATACCAGGCCCTTCAGGTCTGGTATGGATATTAAGGGGAACCCCGGCCAAAATGTAAAAAAAAAATGACCTGGGGTTCCCCCTAAATTCCATACCAGACCCTTATCTGAGCACGCAACCTGGCAGGCCGCAGAAAAAGAGGGGGGACGAGAGTGCACCCCCCTCTCCTGAACCGTACCAGGCCACATGCCCTCAACATTGGGAGGGTGCTTTGGGGTAGCCCCCCAAAACACCTTGTCCCCATGTTGATGAGGACAAGGGCCTCATCCCCACAACCCTGGCCGGTGGTTGTGGGTGTCTGCGGGTGGGGGGCTTATCGGAATCTGAAAGCCCCCTTTAACAAAGGGAGCCCCAGATCCCGCCACCCCTGTGTGAAATGGTAAGGGGGTACTTACCCCTACCATTTCACTAAAAAACTGTCAAAAATGTTAAAAATGACAAGAGACAGTTTTTGACAATTCCTTTATTTAAATGCTTCTTCTTTCTTCTATCTTCCTTCATCTTCTTCTTCTGGTTCTTCTGGCTCTTCTGGTTCTTCCTCCAGCATTCTCGTCCAGAATCTCCTCCGCGGCGTCTTCTATCTTCTCCTCGGCCCCCTCCGCACCCATGGCATGGGGGGAGGCTCCCGCTCTTCTCTTCATCTTCTTCTTCATCCTCTTCTCTTCTTGCTTCTTCTCTTCTTCATTTTCTTCTCCGGGCCGCTCCGCACCCATGCTGGCATGGAGGGAGGCTCCCGCTGTGTGACAGAGTCTCCTCGTCTGATGGTTCTTAAATAATGGGGGGTGGGGCCACCCGGTGACCCCGCCCCCTCTGACGCACGGTGACTTGACGGGACTTCCCTGTGACATCACGGGGAATGCCACAGGGAAGTCCTGTCATGTCCCGTGCGTCAGAGGGGGCGGGGTCACCGGGTGGCCCCGCCCCTCGTTATTTAAGAACCGTCAGACAAGGAGACACCGTCACACAGCGGGAGCCTCCCTCCATGCCAGCATGGATGCGGAGCGGCCCGGAGAAGAAAATGAAGAAGAGAAGAAGGAAGAAGAGAAGAGGATGAAGAAGAAGATGAAGAGAAGAGCGGGAGCCTCCCCCCATGCCATGGGTGCGGAGCGGCCCGAGGAGAAGAAGATAGAAGACTCCGCGGAGGAGATGCTGGACGAGAACGCCGGAGGAAGAACCAGAAGAGCCAGAAGAACCAGAAGAAGATGAAGGAAGATAGAAGAAAGAAGAAGCATTTAAATAAAGGAATTGTCAAAAATGGTCTCTTGTCATTTTTAACATTTTTGACAGTTTTTTAGTGAAATGGTAGGGGTAAGTACCCCCTTACCATTTCACACAGGGGGGGGCCGGGATCTGGGGGCTCCCTTGTTAAAGGGGGCTTCCAGATTCCGAAAAGCCCCCCGCCTGCAGCCGCCCGCCTGCAGAGGCCCTTGTCCTCATCAACATGGGGACAAGGTGTTTTGGGGGGCTACCCCAAAGCACCCTCCCAATGTTGAGGGCATGCAGCCTGGTACGGTTCAGGAGGGGGGGCGCACTCTCATCCCCCCCTCTTTTCCTGCGGCCTGCCAGGTTGCGTGCTCGGATAAGGGTCTGGTATGGATTTTTGGGGGGACCCCACGCCGTTTTTTTTTTTTTGGTGCGGGGTTCCCCTTAAAATCCATACCAGACCTGAAGGGTCTGGTATGGAATTTAGGGGGAACCCCATGTCATTTTTTTAAAAAATTTTGGCCGGGGTTCCCCTTAATATCCATACCAGACCTGAAGGGCCTGGTATGGAATTTAGGGGGACTCCCACGTCATTTTTTTTTCCTTTGTTGAATTCCCATGCCGTTTTTATCAATGAACTTCTATGTGTATTGTCGGCAATGCAATAGCCGCGGGTAGTTTTAAATGGAATTTTTCCTTCGAAATGTAATTTTGCTGTCAGACTGTTCTAAACACGGGAAACATGCGCCCCTTTACAGGCATACTATAGACACCCCCCAGGTAGGAAATTTAAAGGGATATTACAATTTTATTGTTTGACTTTAAGCATTATTAAAATCACTGCTCCTGAAAAAACGGCCGATTTTAAAACTTTTTTTTGCATTGATCCATGTCCCCTGGGGCAGGACCCGGGTCCCCAAACACTTTTTATGACAATAACTTGCATATAAGCCTTTAAAATTAGCACTTTTGATTTCACCCATAGACTTTTAAAGGGTGTTCTGCGGCATTCGAATTTGCCGCGAACACCCCAAATTGTTAGCTGTTCGGCGAACTTGCGAACAGCCAATGTTCGAGTCGAACATGAGTTCGACTCGAACTTGAAGCTCATCCCTACTATAGAGAGCACTGTTTAAAAGGATGGAAGACTTCCCAAAAATACCTAGCAGAGGTTACCAAAAACTCAGAGAATTCAGTGACCTGTGTATGGAGTTACAAGTTGCTAAAGCAGAAGGAGGCTTACCTGGCCTATCTTATTTTGACTATGCTAGAGGTATTAACTCATTAGCATAAAAATTCCTTATGAGTTACACGAGAGATGGATTACTCATGGCTGTAACTACAAACAAAAACACAATGTGCCTTCTCCACCCTTTAGTGAGTTTGTGGACTTTGTAGACAAACAAGCAGGAATGAAAGATGACCCCAGCTTCATTTTTCCAGTGTCTTATACCACTTCTTCTGGCCCTAAACAACTCAGAGCTCCAGTAGCAGTGCACAAAACTAACATTTCTTCCCACAGATTTGCACAGTCTCAGCCAGAGGATCAAGACAGCGACCCTACTAAGTTCTGCCCTCTACATAAGATGCCACATCCTCTTCTGGAATGCAGAGCCTTCAGGACAAAGACCGTCCAGAATCGCAAAGCTTTCCTCAAAGAGAACAACATCTGTTACAAGTGCTTCTCTTCGTCCACACATTTCACCAAGGACTGTAAGGTCAGTGTCAAATGTACAGAATGTGACAGCACAGAGTACAACACAGCTCTACACCCAAGGCCTACTCCAAGAACTTTCCCACCTGTTCATAGGGACAAGGAGCAAGGCGGGGAGACCAAAGACTCTAGTACAGACACAATAGCAATCACTTCACAGTGCACTGAAGTCTGCAAAGAAAGTACAGGTGGCAGATCCTGCTCTAAAATCTGTCTTGTGAGAGTTTATCCAAAAGGACGCAGAGACAAAGCAGTCAAGCTCTACGTTATCTTGGATGATCAGAGTAATAAGTCACTAGCTAGATCTGTGTTTTTTGACATTCTAAACCTTAAAGGCCCCAGAAGCCCTTACTCCCTTAGGACGGGGGGAGAAGAGTTGACGGCCTACAAATTGAATCTATGGATGGTAAGACATGCTGACCCTTACTGACCATAATAGAGTGCAACCAGATGCCAGACAACAGATCAGAGAATCCCACACCAGACGCAGCAGCTCACCAAACTCACTTGATTTACATAGCACATCTCATACCAGAACTAGATGATCAGGGTCAGATAATCCTACTCCTAGGAAGGGATATCTTGCAAGTCCACAAAGTAAGAAAACTGATCAAAGGTCTTAAAAACGCCCCATATGCCCAAAAACTGGATCTCGGGTGGGTCATTATAGGTGATGTTTGCCTGGGAGGTTTACACAAACCTGCATCTGTTAATAATCTGCTCACTAGTACCCTTGAGAGTGGTCGCCCTACTCTTTTCCAACCCTGTCAAAATCACATCCTCATAAAGGAGCTACCACACAACAACCCTGTAGCTTTCCCCTCCTAATTCCCCTCTGTGACAGCAATACCTATGACAATGACCAAAGCAACTTAGGAAGCACAGTGTTCCAGAGAACAAAGGAAGATAACCAGGTAGCAATGTCTATTGAGGATAGGCTCTTCTTAGAAGTTGTGGAAAAGAGTATGGAGAAGGACGGGACTAATAGCTGGGTTGCACCTCTTCCCTTTAGACCACAAAGACGACGTTTGCCTAACAATAGAGAACTAGCATATAAACGTCTCACTTCCCTAAGACACAATCTTCAAAGGAAACCAGAGATGAAAGAACATTTCTTCACCTTCATGGAGAAAATATTCCAGAATGGTCATGCTGAGATAGCCCCAAACCTCAAGGACTCAGAGGAATGCTGGTACTTACCTATATTTGGGGTCTATCACCAAAAGAAGCCAGGACAGATTAGAGTGGTGTTCGATTCCAGCGCCAAACATGAGGGTGTCTCTCTAAATGATGTCGTTCTCTCTGGCCCTGACTTTAACAACAGACTATTAGGAGTACTTCTTCGCTTTCGCAAGGATTCAGTCTCATTCATGGCAGAAATACAGCAAATGTTCTATTGCTTTCTAGTTAAAGAATAACACCGAAACTTTTTGAGGTTTCTCTGGTTTAGGGACAACAACCCCTCTGGAGACATCACAGAATACTGCATGAGGGTGCACATATTTGGCAACAGTCTTTCCACTGCAGTTGCAATATATGGCCTCAGACACTGCTAGAGTGGGGGAGTTAGAGACTGGGTCAGATGTCAGACAGTTTGTCGACAAGGATTTCTATGTAGACAATTGCTTGAAATCACTACCCACAAATGAAGCCGCAATCAGTCTCCTCAAAAAAACTCAGACAATGTTTGCTTGTTCCAACTTAAGACTCCACAAGATTGCTTCCAACAGCAGAGAAGTTTTAGAAGCCTTTCCTGTCCAAGATCGTTCTAATGAGTTAAAGGACTTAGATCTAGGCACAGACTCACTTCCCATGCAACGCAGTCTTGGTTTGCTTTGGGACTTAAGACCTGACATGTTTACTTTCCAAGTAAACACAGAAGAAAAACCTTTTACCAGTAGAGGTGTGCTGTCAACCATAAACAGCCTATATGATCCCTTAGGCTTTGCAGCACCTGTCACCATCTAGGGTAAGGCACTACTTAGAGACTTAACCTGTGAGTTGCTAGATTGGGTCCACCCTCTCCCCACAGACACAAAGAACCTATGGCTGGAGTGGAAGAACTCACTAACAGCTCTATCTAACCTTAAAGTTCCACGGCCATATGCTCCTCTGTCATCTGCTGACGTTCAGATGCAAAGACTTTGTGTCTTTTTGGATGCTTCTGTTAAAGCAATTGCTGCTGTAGCCTACCTGAAAACCTTAGACACTAAAGGACAATGCCACATAGGGTTTGTAATGGGGAAAGCAGAACTTGCACCACTTCCTGAACACACCATACCCAGGCTGGAACTTTGTGTTGCAGTATTAGCCACAGAACTAGCTGAATTAATTGCAATCAGAGGCCCAGTGAAACTCATTCGCTCTGACAGAGGGTCTAACTTTGTAGAAGCAGTAAAAGAACTTCAAATTCATTCTAACTTGGATGTTCTTAGAGTAGAAAGATACTTGAGTAAACAAGACTGCACATGGATCTTCAACCCACCTCATTCTTCTCACATGGGAGGTGTTTGGGAGAGGATGATAGGCATAGCCCACAGAATTCTTGACTCTATCTTCCTACAAGTATGAACTGCAAGGCTTACTCACGAATGTTTAGTGACATTTATGGCAGAAGTTACAGCTATCATTAACGCCAGACCTTTGACATCCATTTCAAGTGACTCTGAGGATCCAGTGGTCCTCACACCTGCCATGTTACTCACGCAAAAGACTAGTCTTGCCGGTGCTCCAGCTGGAGAGTTTTGTGAGAAGGACCTTTAAAAATGTCAATGGAGACAAGTACAAACCCTTGCCAATACCTTCTGGAACCGGTGGAGGGAACAATATATATCTACTCTACAAGTAAGGAGAAAGTGGCACACTGAAAAGCCTAATCTTAAACCTGGTGATGTTGTACTCATGAAAGATTGTCAGGCACTAAGGAATATGTGGCCTTTAGGTCTGATCACCAAAGTACTACCAAGCAAGCATAATCGTGTCCGTAAGGCCGAGGTCAAGATCTTTCAACAGAACGAGGTTAAAGTATTCTTGAGACCAGTGACCGAACTTATTCTGTTGCTTTCTACGGAGGACTCTGTTAGTGACATCACTTGATGTCAGACGGGGAGTGTTCTGTCCACTAGATGTTTTATACTGGTTATTTGTACCTGTGTTGTTAAATTTACATGCAAAATGTGTAATTTACTTAAGACAATCATATGTGGTGTGCAGGCTCCATCTAGCGTTCCTTTTTGGTATTGCTGCAGTTCTGTTTTTTTTTTTTTCTGTATGTGTAAATAAGGAAGTTGTCAGCAAGCAGGGAGTGAAACAGGAAGTGAACCAGTCACCATTCTTTTCAACACATTGCAGGAAGCAACACATGTATTTCTCAATCTATCGCCATCACTCCTTAGAGAACATAAAAAGTATGTTTTTATCATCTCATCTTGTAATGTATATTGTTGTTTATGCAATGTATGCTGTATTGTATGCAATATTATACTTATTGAGGTCTATTTCTGTTATTTTGTAGTTTCACCTGGCTTGTTCTAATAAAACTGAGATCAAAGAAATATGGTATCTACAGTTATTGGGATAAGCAGGTTTAGCTATCTGCTCCTTGAGACAGAACAGACACAGATTTTTTTGTTTTTTGGTAACAGTCCAGATATTCTCATAGCACAAAAAATTTTTAATACAAAAGCAGTTTTAAATAATATCGACTCAAATCCAGAGAAGCATACCATTTTTGTAACTCTGCAATTTTCTTTTAGTAGTGAAATAGAGATGGGCCTTCTAGTATCTGGTAAAGAATGCTTCTTTTTGTAACCTATCAGGGCTTGTTTTATAAAGAAGAAGGATGTACACTGAGGGAAACCTTGCAATTTAAAGAAAAAGGACACCTCTGCTAGTATCTTAGCAATCTGGCTATAGGATAGCTCTGCCTGCATTAGGGTACATAAAACTATTTGAATGTTTGTTTCTGAAGGAGAATCAAACTGCAGCTCAAATTCCCTAGTGAATTTGTTCCACCTTTGCCATGCAGCTGTGTATTCGCCCCATGTGCTATTAGCCACCAAATTCTTGATTGACTACATCAAAATTTTTAGATCAGGTTTCAAAGATGTTCTGGACATGTCTGTCCTTCCTTGTCTGCATTTGGCAGTAGCTGACGGAATTTGTATACCTGCAACCGAGATAATGCATCCACAATTTGATTTTCTTTACCTGGAACATGTCTTGCTTTTACCCAGATATTAAAGCGTAAACTTAAAAATACCAGATACCTAAGTAATTTTACTACCAGAAGGGATTTTGTTGATAAACAAATTACTACATAGATAACTCCTTTATTGTCAGAATTAATTAATATTCTTTTATTGGCAAATTTATCACCCCATATTTCTAACAACTAAAGGGAATAATTTGAGTAGCACTATGCTCTTAGTGGCTTTCACTTGAATCCAACTTTCTGGCCATACCTTACAGCACCAGTGACTACCTCATATTGCAGCAAAACCCAAAGATCCAGCTGCATCCGTGTATAGTTCCATATCTGATGAGAATACAAAATCTGTTTGAAAAAACGTATGCCCGTTATATAAGTCAAAAAATTTCATCCATACCATGAGGTCCTCTTTAAGATCTGTTGTGAACCTAATGTGTGAAAACGGGGATTTAAGCCCAGACATAGATATATATAGTCTTTGCGAGAATATCCTGCCCACCGGCATAACTCTGGTTGCAAATGCTAATCGTCCTAATAACTATTGAAGCTCTTTAATTAAAAAAATTTTTGCCTTAACATCCAATAAATCATTGTCTTTATCTCGTTAACTTTATTCAATGGTAGCTGAAATTCTAATAGCTCCGTGTCTATTCTTATGCCTAGAAATTCAATGGATGTGGATGTGGATTCTTCCTCAAGGGGGACTCCAAATTTTTTTGTGATCGTACCAAACAATTGCAGCATGAATAAACAAATTGGAGATTGAGCAGGGCCAATAAATAGGAATTCATCAAGGTAGTGTAATATACCATCATGACCAGATTCAAATGAAACCACCCATTGAAGAAATGATGCAAATTTCTCAAAATACGCACATGAAATAGAAAATGCCATGGGGAGGCACATGTCATAGTAAAATTTATCTTCAAATACCATGCCAAGAGAATTTTAGGAAGCTGGGCTAATCAGAAGTAATCTAAATGCTGCTTTAATAGCTGCTTTAGCGAGTAGCACAGCTTTCCCAAATCTCCTGATATGACAAACGGTATCTTTAAATGTACAGTATGAGACCGATGCTAGTTCCTCATTTATCTCATCATTTAACGATGAACCTGTCAGGAAGGATAAATGGTGTATTAAGCAAAATGAGTTGGGATCCTTTTTTGGGATAATTCCTAAGGGAGATATTCTAAAATTTTTAAATGGGGGGAAACAAAATGGTCCTGCTATTCTACCTTCTCTAAATTCCTTATGAAAAGAAAGAAAAAAAGAGCGCACCAGCCTAGTGCATTATCCTTGACAGATTTATTGATTAAAAACAAGATAAAATCTACTCACAAAGGTTGAAGAAACAAATCGCATTTGTAAAATGCCACAGCGGCGATTAATCCAGTGGTAGCAGTTTTCCAGGTCCCAGGAAGGAGGCGTACGGACCACTGCTGGCTAACGCGTTTCGAAGGTTACCCTTCTTCATCAGAGCCTTAGTAGTGTTAGTCTCCTGCTGGTTTTTATACATGTGTCCATCCAACCAAGGCTGGTCAGATTGGTTCTGAGGCTCCTCCCTTAATTGGTGGGCGGTTCTTTGGGGGGGGGTGGGTCTAGGCTATGTTGTTATTATTATAGGGCCATGGTGAAAGAACTTTTTACATTTAGTATAATTTTGGTCTGATTGAATTAGTAGTTCTAGTTCTGGTATTTTAATTTTATTTTAAATTTAAAATTTTAGATTTTAGTTTTTAAGTTTTTAGTTTTTAAGTTTTTTTAAGTCCGTACGTCTCCTTCCTGGGACCTGGAAAACTGCTACCACTGGATTAATCGCCGCTGTGGCATTTTACAAATGCGATTCGTTCTTCAACCTTTGTGAGTAGATTTTATCTTGTTTTTAATCAATAAATCTGTCAAGGATAATGCACTAGGCTGGTGCGCTCTTTTTTTCTTTCTTTTCATTTGGCATTAGGACATCCCATCCTTAAGAGCAGCAAGGCCGAAATCCATAGTCCTTCCTGAACCCTTGGGATCTTTTAGCTAATACACCCGTGCGCAAGAGTATTTTGCTTTTTTGTCTAAATTTCTTATCTAGCTTCTCCCATACAATATGGGAACATTGTAATACCGACTTTAAATTATTAACCAATTTGCATCCTATACCCTTAAAAACTGGCAAAGGAAAACCTCTGAAGAAACCTTCAATTAAAAACTTGGCTGTCTCCTGGTCTGGATAAATTTCCAACCATTGCTGCATGTTTGGTATGTTCACTGGTGTGCAAACCTTTTGAATGGTTATCTTTTTGACCGTGTATGTTGGTATTCCTTTTTCAAACATTTGAGTAGTGGGTGGGGGCCTGAGCAGTGGGAGCACCAATGCTTGTACTTGCATGACCCCCTTCCATTTACACTGATTCTCGTTAAGGGTAAAACCGGTAACCCCTTTTATAAGGGGACACTGTAGCATAGGGCTGTTGTTTAGGGTATGCCATTTTTTGAGGTGCTATAAAGTTCAACCATAAACCTATATCCTTATTACGCCATTTTAAAGATGGATAAATGGATAATTTTTGTCGAAATGACTTGTTGTACTGGTACCAGCCTTATCCACCGAAGTTTTTATATGCTTCAAGCACGTGCTCAAGGTGTTGGAAAAGGCTGCTACAGTATTCCGGGTGCTTTTCTCCTAGCACACTAGCATAACTGCTAAATGATTGCAACCAATTATGAAACGACCTTGCCACGAGTCTACGCCTATCTTCCTCAGGTTTGGCTTCTGATTTTTTGCCTGTTAATAAACTCTTTTGCTGAGGGCAGTAAAGACAAAATGTCGATAAACTGCCCTTTCCATATTTTAGCTTTTACCTGAGCAGACAGGTGATACCCAAGCGGTGACATTTCACATGGTAAAATCTCTTTTAGACATGATTCAAGAACTGAAAAATGTGTAACATTCAGTTCCACTGGTAAAGTATTACTGGTATTAGTATTAACCACTGAAAATGAAGAAGTACTGTTGATATTAGACACATTTTCAATCATATTCCTGGATTCATTAAACTATACGTTAGAGTACCGTATTTATCGGCGTATAACACATACTTTTTTCCCCTTAAAATCAGGGGAAAATAGTGGGTGCGTGTTATACGCCGATCCCTGCCGATCCCCGCTAATTGTGATCTATCGGCGGCAATCGCCGCCGACATTCACATAGCGTGTCGTTTTAAATATGGCGCCGTGGAGTTCGGAGGGACTCGGCGGAGCTGAACGAGCGCCGCCGAAATCACAGTGACTGCTCGGAGCCGAGATACACATAGTCGAGTGTATTCGGCTCTTTCCGGCGCCGCTCACAGTCCCGCCCAGTCCCGCCATTAGACCTGTGTTATGTCCATCATAGTGCAGGACTGGGCGGGACTGTGAGCGGCCCCCGGAAAGAGCCGAATACACTCGACTATGTGTATTTCGGCGGCGTTCGTTCAGCTCCGCCGAGTCCCTCCGAACTCTGCGGCGCCATATTTAAAAGTACATGAAGCTATGTATATGTCAGCGTCGGCGGCAAGCATGGACACTGGGGGCAAGGCTGCACTGACCACTGGGGCAAAGCTGCACTGGGGCAAAGCTGCACTGACAAGGCTGCACTGGGGCAAAGCTGCAATGACAAGGCTGTACTGGGGCAAAGCTGCACTGGGGCAAAGCTGCACTGACAAGACTGCACTGGGGCAAAGCTGCACTGACAAGACTGCACTGGGGCAAAGCTGCACTGACAAGACTGCACTGGGGCAAAGCTGCACTGACAAGGCTGCAATGGACACTGGGTCAAGGCTGCACTGACACTGAAAAGGCTGCAATGACACTAACAAGGCTGCAGATGAACACTGATGAGGCTGCATTGATGCGCATTTTAATGTAAGTTTTTTCTTAAACTTCCCTCCTAAAAGTTTTTTTCCTTAAAATTCTCTCCTAAACTTGGGGTGCATGTTATACGCCGGTGCGTGTTATACGCCGATAAATACGGTAATTAGAATTATCATTACTAGGAGTATTAATGCTGTTGGCTAACTTATTTATAGAATCCATTAAATTTTTTAAGACCTGCGCCAACTCACCCTGACCATTAGATGTCGCTGTTGCATTAGCTTGCATAGGCGAAGGCAGCAGCTGCTGCTCTCTAAAGCCTCCAGTGGTCACAGTAGGTATTACTTGCTCCTGTGCATGAGTGAGTCTTGATTGACTGTCGCTCTGTGTTGAAACTGCTGCCTCCTCAGCCATCACAGTGGATGATTATACAGGAGCACGCCTCTCTCTATTTCTGGGCAGCGATGGTAATAGTGTTCTCCTCCTCCTTTTCTCTCTTAGGCTGGCTCTTCTGTTCCCTGCACTAGAAGCCGCCTCTTCCGGTGACGCCATTTTTTGATTTACTAGCTCTGAGGGGGGAATAGGTCGCTGTGGAGGGCAGAGCTGATTTTGCTAGCGGAGATGCGGGCTGCGAGTGACAGGTCTGACTCTCCTAGTAATGGCGCCAGGTACCTCTGCCACTGCTGGTCCGTCGTCTTCATGCACCTGTCCCGCCACATGGCATCTTCTTCACCCAGCTCCAGGCACCTTCTCAGCCATTCTTCTCCTCCACTGTCCCCTGCCCGCTCCAACACCCGGCGCATGAGGGTCTTCATGGTCAGGACAGCAGTAGCTCAAGTATTATAGCTCTTTTGAGCTGAGCTTGTTGCTGTAATCTGACCCGCTGTGAGAAAATTCCCGCGGGGGACCCCTTTACATAGACATCCCCCACTTCAAGAATGTTCCCGCTGGTCATGTCACCTTCTGGAACATTCCAGTGTGGTCATGTGACATTCCCTACTATTCTCCAATGTCACATGACCATGTTTTCCTGCCTGACATACTACACCTTTTTCCTAAAGTGCCCATGACTCTTTTTTTTTTAATAAATTAAATAGTACAGCTGTCCGAGGGGTGGCCACATGTCCATGCTGTTCGGGCCACATTCTTTAGCCCTTTCAGGCCTTTCTACCACATATGCACATGTGGCCAGCAAAGAGATGGGTAGTACACTAAACTCTATCACATAGAAATGCCACATCCAAATTTCCCAGTCTGTTAGCAAGATAATGGAACACTGCAGCATATGGGGTGTATGGTTGTGATGAGAAAGATCTACAGAAAGTTCACGGTTACACAAAAGTGAACTTATAAATAAATAAAAATAATTTTGGACACTTTTTAGTATTTGTAAGCATTTAATTATTAAGCTATTATTATGAATTGTTTAAACAATATATGTATTGTAAAATATTTTTTATATTAGCATTTCCAAAATGTTATGTTAAAATTGTTTATCATATTCTAAAATCAATCAGTTTAATCCAATACTTTTTATTTTCTTTTTACATATAATGCCGCGTACACACAAGCGGACTTTTCGCCCAGACTGGTCCGACGGACCGAGTCCGGCGGACAATTCGACCATGTGTGGGCTTCATCGGACCTGCAGTGGACTTTTTCAGTCGAAAATCTGACGGACTTTAGATTTGGACTAGAGTCCGGTTGAAAAGTCTGCTCATCTGTATGCTAGTCCAACAGACGAAAACCGACGCTAGGGCAGCTATTGGCTACTGGCTATCAACTTCCTTATTTTAGTCCGGTCGTACGTCATAGCGTACAAATCCGTCAGACTATGGTGTGATCGTGTGTAGGCAAGTCCGTTCAATGGGAAAGTCCGTCGGAAGTCCGCCGAAAGTCCGTCGGATAGACCGTTGGACCAGTCCCGTTGAAAAGTCCGCTCGTGTGTACGCGGCATAATTCTTTTAGACTGAAACATTTGTTTAAAGTGGAGCTATACATAGAATCTAAAGTTTGGCTTTATAACAGGGATTCAATAGCACAGGTATTGTGACAAGGCAAAGTAGTAAAAGCAAGTGTCAATATAATAAAGACCGTGCTGAAAAAAAAAATTGTGCAAAAAAGTGTAAAAAATTTAACAAACCTTCAAATTTCAATAAAGTGACAATGCAACCCAGAATCAATGTAATAAAAAAATTAAGTTTGGGTTGCATTTGGGTCACAATTTTTTACACAAAAATCTTTTCAGTGTGGTCTTTATTATATTGACATTTGATTTTCATATATATTGTGACATAGTACCTGCTGCTGATCCACACTAAATAAGATGGCACAGATTTTTTATACATTTTATAAAGTAGCAAAAGTGTATATTTTCTGATTAGAAGCATCATAGCAGTTCATCCCAGATGACAGCGACTTGACCTACTTCTATCTACTTACCTACTTCTATCCTCATGGAAGATCATTGGGAGTTAGGCAGTCACACCTCATACACTTCTGCTTCTGATTACTGGATTCATAGTTTTATCAGGGGCAGGTTTCAAAAGGGTCAGTATTGCCTATAAACTTCCTGTAGCTGACCTTTTCCCTATTACTGACTTACCTTGCCTTGTTTTAAACTTTGTTTCTGTGTGGGGGAAGCCATCTTAGCACAGGAGCAGTGCTTTGCTTACTCATGTCAGGGCTTCCCCCCTGGTGACTTTGAGGAGGTGTAATCAAGAAGCAGCATAAGAGGTACATAAAGCACAGGTCTACAGTGAGGATGAAACAGAAGCAAAGGAGCTACTTGCAAAGTGAACAGGAATGTGCACAGTAGTACTATCACTCCAAATCTCAATAGACTAGCCTTCAGAATCAGTAGTACCATAGGTGATTTTTTTTTTTCTCATTCAAGTTTTTTATTATCATCATTGAAAGATTATTACAGTATAATCAGCATAAAAAATCAGTACAATATAATTTACAGCGAATTCAAAATATGTGATCACAGTCTATTGGTTGTCTTATTACTGTGCGCTAACAATATATAGAAATAAAGTATAAGTAATATAATGTAAACTCTTGACTTTGACTATATCCATTCAATTTCAAATTGTACACCTGCCTATTTTAAGATATATTGAAGCCTCACTCCCCCTGCGACACCCCAAAGGGAATCACACTGTGTCCAAGGAGGAGTGAGGATTCTCCCTCTCATTATCCATTTTTTATCTTATAAACTTCCATTTGAGAGAAGAGAGGAGATATTATTGACAATCCGTTATATCCAGTTCAAAGATTATTATGGAATTTATCAGGGGTACAATATAATGTTCCCGTTATAATAGATCAAAGATAGACATCCTGACCCTAGTATGAAAAATTAGTATATAAACCTGAGAATTTCTCTGTAACTTTAAGGAAAAATTATACTGTTCCTGAAACAGAAAAAGAAGATATTTTAAAGGAAAAAGACTAGGGGAGAAGAGAGAAAAAAAAAGAAAAGAAAAAGGAATAGTACAGAAAAAGAGTATCGAATGCTTGTCTGTCCGATGTGAAACTCAAAAATTAGCGATTGGTGTTGCTACCTATGTCCGGTATCAGAGAAATTCCCATAAACCGAGCCCAGGGTTCCCAAGTGGCTTCAAATTGTGTGGTCTTGTCCAATAAGGAACTAACCATTTTTTCCTGTTCCATTATCCATGAAATCTTCCTTTTCATGGACAATAGAGATACCGAAGACTTCTTCCATGCTTTGGCAATAGTCAAATTGGCTCCTGTCAATATAAACAGAATCAATTTAAGGGTGATTTTAGGGACATGCGGCAAGAATCCATTCAGCAAGGTAATCGCTGGTGTTTGAGAGATAGCACAACCTGTAACCTTTTGTATGATGTGGAAGACCCTATTACAAAATCCTCGGATTCTGGGACATTCTCACCATATGTGAATCATAGAACCTATTCCCTGACAGCCTCTAAAGCATAAGTACCATCTTGTGAATATTTTAACATTAGCTTCGATGAGTGAAGTATTGTATAAACCTTTAATCGAGTGAGAATAGTTCTCATACCAGTCTTCCAGATCCCATTCAGTCTGAAGGTCTTTCTCCCAGGCCAACATGTATGGTAATTTTACAGAATTAGAAGCCAGTGAAGCATAGATCACAGAAATACCTCCCTTCCGCTCTGTGGCTTGTGCACACCAACCTTCATATGCCGTAAATCTTGGAGGATTAGGTTTAGTTTTCCATAAAGAGTGGTAAATTTGGTAAAATCTAGACTTTTCTGTAGAGGGAAGATCTAGTTCATCTATAAAATGTTTAAGGGGTAGTGGGCCTGTGCAAGAAAAAAATTGACCAATGCGGTACACCCCCTTGTCCCTCCACCACTTGAAGGCTTCAACATCCATGCCATGTTGGAATAGAGGATTTTGGAACAGATGAGCTAATGGTTGTATTTCCGAAACCAGGGAAGGAAGCTTCCTAAGGGAATCCCACAAAGTAAGGGATTGTGAAAGGGTTGGTGACAATATTGGAGGCCTGTTCTTGGGAGGACACCATAGTAAATATTCCATGGAGAATGTAGGAGCTGCTTGGCTTTCTATTAATATCCAATCTGGTCACTCAGTTTAAAGGTATATAACGGACAATTGTGCTAATCGGGCTGCTTGATAGTACCATAGGGGGTTTGGAAAACCCAATTAACCTTGCTTAGGGAGATTAAATAAGTTACGGTTTGATAGACGTGAAATTTTCTGGTTCCAAATAAATGTATTAAGTTTACCTTGAAATGTTTTTAGCTGGTCCCTTCTAATCGGGATAGGAAGGGATTGAAACAAATACAAAAGTCTAGGCAATAAGGTCATCTTGACCGAATTAATTCTACCAATCCAGGCAATATTGTGTGACTCCCAATTCTTGAGATCAGCTTCAAGTTTTCGATACATTGAGGGGTAATTTGCTTGGTACAGATTTTCAATCTTGGGAGTTATATTAATTCCCAAATATTTAATTGATGAATTACTCCAGCTAAAGTCATATGTTTCCTGTAATTGGGAGACCATAGAGATTGGGAGGGATACATTGAGAGCCTGAGATTTAGACATATTCACTCTTAGTCCTGAAATTGATGCAAATTCATTGAACAATGAACATATCTCGGGTAAGGAGGAAATTGGGGAGGATAAAAATAGCAGAAGATCATCAGCGAACAGTGCGCATTTATGATTGTTTTGGCCACACTGAATCCCCCTGATATTCAAATTAATACGAATGGCTATTGCCAAAGATTCAATCTTTATAGCGAATATCAGGGATGAGAGGGGGCAGCCCTGACGTGTGCCCCTGCCAATTTTAATTGGGTCAGAGAAGAGTCCCTGAAGTCTGACTCTGGCTACTGGTGTTGAATAAAAGGCTTTGAGGATTCCTAAAAAATTTGGACCAAATCCCCATCTTCTAAGGACTGCAAAAAGTTATGACCATGAAACTGAATCGAATGCCTTCTGGAGGTCCAGCGATAGTAGCATTCCTTCTTGTTTTTGACCTCCCTCCCATTCTGATTGCATTATTGATATAAGATCAACCGTCCTTTGCACTTGATCAGGACCCTGTCTACCAGGGATAAACCCCACCTGATCTTTATCAATATATAGTCCTATAAATGATGCCAATCGGTTAGCTAATATTTTGGCCAATATTTTAAGATCATTATTAATTAGAGAGATAGGTCTATAGTTCTCTATTTGGCTGGTGTCTTTATCTGGTTTTGAGATTACAGATATATATGCCATATTGAGTTGATTACCTATCCGAGTGCCCTTAGTCATGGAGTTGAAGAATCTAGTGAGATAGGGGGTTAGAAGATCAGAAAAAGTTTTATAATAAGGGGTAGAGAAGCCATCAGGCCCTGGCGCTGTAGCACCCTTTAAGGCTTTTATAACTTCTGACACCTCCTCAATGGATATGGGAGCATCCATTTCTGCTTTATGAGTAGTTGTCAGTGTTGGAAGATGTAAGTTGTCTAGGAACTCGTCTATTTTAGTGGGGTTAGAATTTATCTCTGCCTTATATAACTCAGCATAAAATTCCTGGAATCCCTTCATTATGCGCTGTGAATTTAGGGTAAAGGTACCATCTGCCTGTTTGATTTTAGGAAGAGCACGTGAACGAAGCCTAGGTGACAATTTATGTGCTAGCATGGTTCCTATTTTGTCTTTAGTCTGGTAAAACTTGGCCCCAGACCATCTGATAGATTTATTCTCCTTTGCTGTGAGAGCCAAATTTAGGGCCGTCTGAGCCGCATCTAGCTTGGAAATAGGGACATTGGAGGGATCTCTTTTATGATGTTTACTTAAATTAATACAATCACTCTCCAATCTCTCTATTTCTGACATCCTCTCTATCTTTAGTCTTGCTGAAATTTGTATTAGTTTACCTCTAATGGTCACCTTGTGAGCCGCCCATAGAGTTTCTGCAGAAACATCACCCACATCATTAAAGCAAAAGTATTCCCGCAGAGCCTCTTGTATTTCAGACACTATAATGGGGTCCTTCAAAATAGATTGATTCAGAGTCCAATGAGAAGCCTGTTGTCCATAATTATATCTTCTTACTGTTAATGGAACCATAGAAGGGTCTGACCAAGCTACATCTAAGATAGAGGATGTAATGGCCAATATAATATGATGTATAGAGACAAGGATGTGATCTATACGCGAATAAGACTGGTGTGGATTTGAGTAATGAGTAAAATCTCGTACGTTTGGATTTAGTTCCCTCCAAATGTCAGTTAAACCTGATTGAAAAATCATTTGCGCTATTTGTAAACTAGCTCTGCTGGGTCTAACTGATTGTGTTTTAAGTGGATTAGATTTATCCAGACCAGTATCAAAGGCTGTATTAGAATACTTCCCATAATTATTACACCTTCCATAAGTGGGCCAAGGGTCTTAAACAATTGTCTGAAGAACTGTGTTTGTCCTTTATTAGGAGCATAGTAAGAAATGAAAGTATATAACTTATCATCAATCGTACCTTTAACCAGTAAAAACCTTCCTTCTGGGTCCTTGTGTTCCATCTTAAAATTTATTTTGCAATGTTTAGAAAATATAATCGCTACCCCCTTCATTTTGTTTTCAGCATTAGCCAAATAAAATAATGGGAAGTGTGCATGTAAAAACGAGGGGGTGTACCGCAGTGGAAAATGAGTCTCCTGTAGGAGAACTACATCAATGTGACTAGCACGATATACCTGAAAGGCCTTCCATTTCTTCACTGGGGAATTCAACCCCTGAGTGTTATGGGAGATAATGCGTAGGGGGGAAGAAGTAGCATTACTACCAGCCATGGATCAAAAAGAAAATAACGCTGACCAATCCACAGTCATTTACCCTATTCCATGTGGTAGAAAAAGTAGAGAAGATAAAATAGTTTAATATTATTGAGAGTAACACTTCTAAATACACCTTATAAGGATATCCCATCGGCAGACAGGCTAGAAAAGAAAAGAGGTTAAAAGAAATGAAAAAAAAAGAATAGACATAAAGAGACATCATGACTATATAAAGTACCGAAAGGCCACAACCAGGCCCGGAATGTGGGCAGGTGTAAGACTCCCTCCCCTCATTCAAAACAAAAATATTTAAACAGCCTATAAAAAGGGCTAGAAACCTACTACACAAAGCAGCAAACAACTGGTTTGAGTAGTAGGTGCAGGCACAATGCATCAGCACCGGCCAGTGACAGCATATGAAAAAAATTATAAAATATTCAAAGTACAGGACCCGCTAACAGGAGCTCCCTTTTGAGATAGCAATCCAAACTGTATAGCTAGGGGAAAAATTGAAAAAAAGAAAAAAAAAGTCCAAACTGACTAGATTTCAGTGTAAGTGGAAAAGTCTTTGACTCAGATAAACTATGCAGAACCACTGAACTATATGCCTGTAATAGTCTTTTTTAGTAAGAACCAAGTCAGTCTAGGTTCGATATTTATGAACAAACAGAAAAAAAATTTTTTTTCCTTTTTCGTCTGAGGAACATGGCAAAAAAAAAAAAAAAAAAGGAATTAGAAAATTTTACACAGAAGAGTCTCCTCATCAGGGTGGGAGGTTATCCTTGATTTTCCTGTATTTAGCTTTACCCTAACGTGAAGGAGGTGGGCTTGTAGGGCATTGACGTTTAGCTGAACCCTGTTGTGTGGGTGTTGTTTCCATGTCAGATTCATGTGTAATGAGCTTCAGGTCCAGTAGCAGACGTTCACCCTCTGGAAAGCTATGAAATGCATGTTGTTTACCTTAGTAAGAAAATTTCAGGGCAAACGGAAAGGCCCAATGATATTTTATGTCTTCTTGGTAAGTGCTGCCAAGAGGGGTTTCAATGATCGTCTCTTTTGTATGGTATGGGGGGAAATGTCGGCAAATATTTGGATGTCTGACCCTTGATACTGAATCTGTTCCTGTTGACAAAATCTCTTCATCACTTCTTCTTTGATAGAATAATAATGCGGTTTTACTACAATGTCTCTTGGGGATCCATCCTTCCTCAGAGGGCCAAGGGACCTGTGTGCCCTATCCAGTTCTAATTTATGAGCTGAAACTGAAGGGATCAAGGATTTGATAATATCTTGAACTGCCGTTTGTACATCAGAAATTGTTTCTGGTAGTCCTCTGATCCAAAAATTATCCCTCCTCGATAGGTTCTCAAGGTCATCGATCCGATCCTGAGCAGTGTCAAGTTGTTCTTGCATAAACTGCAAATGGTCAGTATTCTGAGTTGCCCTGGAGATAGTGACATATAGCTTGTGTTCTATATGTTCAATTCTTTTTCCCAGGGTTTGGAAATCTGCCCTTATTTCCCCTGTAATTCTGTCAGCATTTTGGGTTAGTCCTTTGTCTAGCAATTCAGAGATTCTAGCAAATAATTCAGTCACATTAAAAGTTACCTCAGGACTCTGCACTGTTTGTATAGTTATAGAGTCAGGGTAAATTGGGTTAACATCCAGTGAGTGCATTTCCATAAGTCCCACAGAATGTTCTATCAAAGTTACTGCAGTTTCAGGAGATGACATGTTAAGAGCAGGAACTAAGCCTGATAATTGTGGAACATATGAGAGAGTCGCAGAGTTAACAATTTGCCTGCCTGCTGTGGAAACCCCAGCTCCTGACTAAACTGTTATCTGAGATGCTCCAGCCATTTGTGGAGAATGACTCGCTTTTCAAAGGTCTCTGAGATAAGATTCAGGGCTTTTTATTCTTTTCTTATCAATATAGAAAGGTGCCCTGGGGTCTCCTCAACCTGTTCCCGTTATTTTGGGAACTCCTGAAAGCCGTTACCTGCCTTTTAAGAAGAAATGCTTAGTCACAGTTAATATTTAAAGTTGTTCTCTATATGATAGTACATTTTCACTTTTTTTGAGTTCAGACCTATATATCCTTTGCTATACTACAATTCCTTGCATGCTTCTCTTTAGTTACATCCACAGGGTACCTTTAAATGGTTATTTCTAAGCAAGCTTAAAATAGAAACTTACCCTGAAACTTATTTCTAGGGAAAATATCTAGAATGGTTACGATACACACAATATTCAAGTCACTACAATGCCAATGCAGTTTGTGACACTTTTACTGCCTTCTTCAGCTGCTGCACTTGCACTACATTTCCAGAATCAGTTACATGCAAAGAGTGAATGCGAGTTGCTGGATTGACATACCTCCCTCAGTGGCCACATATCCAAACAACAAAAATGGTGCAAGGGTGCGGGCTATCAAGGGATTACAATTTGGAGCAAAGAAGAGGATAGGTGGAGAATAGTAACATAAGAAGCAATCTGATGAGATGGAGACAGCTGTCCAGCAAAGGGAGCAAATGCAGGATGCAGTGATGATGCGATATGTAGTAGGTGAAAATAATGGGGGCAGGTGACAGAAAACACAAAGGAGTGCCAGAGAAATGATGAAGGGTATGGAAGAAAAATTACATGAAGTATCAGATCTGAAAAGAGAGGGGTTGGAGGAGAAGTGGGAACAATAATGGAATGCCAGGAGAGGAAAAAAAAAGTTATTGATGAGGGTAGGAGAATGCAAGGAGTGAGGCAAAAAGGTAAATAGGACAACACTTGGAAACTGTAAAGTGCAGCTTTTGGGTCATGAAGTAGATGAATGATACACGACTCAGCAACAACACTTCAAGACCTTTCAGTTATTTTTATTATAGATTACCAAGGCAGAATGTCATTGTTCCCATGAAAAACCTATAAAGTGAGAGCAGGTTTGTAGACAAGGGAGATCTTTTTGATTAGAAGCACAGTAATAAGATATAAAAAAACCCCACCAAATCAGTATCCTGGGAGTGGTAATCTGGTAAGTGCCAAATCCTACTCTGAAGAGGTGCATCCAAAAAGAACCACCAACAAAAAACACCACGAGGATTAAGCACCTCTAAGGCTGTAAAAGCAGTTTTGTCAAACAGTTGGAAGTAAATATAAAACAAAACATAACGGTGTATATCCGCATCCCACTATGGGGAGTCCCCCCTACCACCCTACCACCCACCTCGCCCCATCACCCCAGCACCCCCAGCTGACCCCACCTCACTCTAGTAAGACCCCAGAACCCTAGGAACCCAGGCCTCGCACGGAGGAAGCCCTGGTAAGAGGGAGGGGCAAAACATGTAGGCAGAAGGAATTGTGTTCTCCCCTTCATGGTTTGAAGCCCCGCTGTGATGCCGGTGTGCACACCGGTGTTTCTGACCCACATGGAGAGAGCATACTGTAGCTAAAGCAGGATACACTGTGATTTCAGTCTGACTGCTTAATGGACACTGCTAAATCCAGACATACCGTGCAAGGAAGAGCCTCGGTACATTGGCAAGACGTGGTGAGATCGTTAACACGTCATATGAGCGCTACATTGCCTGCCACAACACTTTCCCTATAGTGTACTCTGAACCATAGGTCAATCAGCTATTAAATAAATAAGGGCATCTATCAGTTGTAGGCTAGACCCTGTTGGTATATTGCATAGAGCATAGAGCTTGGAGATACTGTTAGAGACACATGTTATTGTTGCCACATACTTAGGCACAATCGCCTGGCATAGTATAGTGCATGCTACTTCACTCTGAATTGGAATACTCCACCATAATGAGCTAAGGGTCCAACATTATTGTTGCATTCTAGCAGCGAGTGCATAGAAGGGGTAACCTAGCTTTTGCACAGCAGGTGTAGAGTCAAGCAGGACATTACATTTGTGCACATACTTCATCAGGCTCTAGGATCATCACCAGTCATCTGTCAAATTGGTTTTTACTGAGACTTTCCTCTCATTTTCATCATTAACATGGAGCATAGTGCTGTCCTCTCCAGTAGTGGGTATACTGGGGTTCCAATCATCCATCCGAGGGGGGAACAAGAGTTTTAGGTGGGATGGGTAGGAGTAGGGTGGGGTTCTGGGGTCTTTTTGGAGTGGGGTGGGGGTTGGCTAGGGTGATGGGGGAGGTGTGTGGTAGGGTGGTGGTGGGATGCAGGTATGCACCATTAGGTTTTAGGATATTTTTATGTCAAATTGTTTAATAAACCTACTTTTGTAGCCTTAGGCCTCATTCTCAGGAGGCGGATCCGCTTCCACGGAGTCCACCTCCATCCGCCGGCTCAGCGGGAGATCTCTCTGTTGATCTCCGCTGAGCCGGCGGATGACAGGTCCCTCTCTGCTCACTAAGTGGAGAGGGGCTTATTGAGCACCGCTGGTTTCTATGGAGAGATTGGACGAAATGGACAGCATGTCCGTTTTCATCAGATCTCACCCGATCCGATAGCGACGGATCTGAACGTAAAGGCATCCATCTCCTTTTAGCGGATCGGACCGGGTCGGATGTCAGTGGACATGTCACCGCTGACATCCGTCGCTCCATAGACTAGCAGGGAGCGCCCGTTCAGGTCCGCCGTCAAAACTGACAGGCGGACCTAACAGTCCAACCGTGTGAAAAGGGCCTTAGAGGTGCTTGATCCCTGTGGTGTTTTTTGTTTTAAGCACAGTAATAAACAACATTTGTAAAGAAAGACCTAACTTAAAAAAAAAAAAAAAAAGCTGAACCCCATGCTTCCTAACAAATAGCTTAGAGGCATCAGGCAATAGTAGAAAAATGTGAAGAAATAAGTTATTATGGTGTATTACAAGCAGGCAGGCTTAGGATGTCACTACAGTTTGCCTTTGTAAATATTTAACCATGTGGTTTGAATAGTTATTCTCTTTTGGGTACGACTGAAACACAAAAAAGTATATTCAAGTACTGTCAATGTGTAAACATTTTAATGAACCAGATTTTGTTAACAAAAAAAAAAAAGTGCTTGGCTCCTCCCATCAGCAGCGCTGAATGCATTGCTAAACTGAGTAGATTTATATACAGTAGGCAGCCAAAGGAGAAATTAATGTGATAAATTAAAAATGTTTTTGAGACATATTAGTCCTGCAGCTGACAGATGAAAACAGTTAACACAGTTCCAGCACTATTATAAGAGACTTGTACATTTGATTGGTAAACTTTTATTTTTGCCTGGGCTTGTTTACCATCAGATAACTGAATGCCCACTCAGCCAACCACTAGACACCAATGCAATGAATATGAAAGAGGTTGAAATGATATATACTGTGAAATGTGTATACTGTGTAGTCATAAAGAAACCTATAGTAAATAGACCAGCTGGAAAGTCTTACATGCTCTTTTTTTTTTTCAAATATTTTATTTTCACCAGAAAAGGCTGGTCCAGGTCAATAAGACAATAGTACAGAAATAGAGGTGCACACCAGTATATATATATATATATATATATATTTTTTTTTTTTTTAAATAACACATAAAAAAGAAATTAAGTAAATATAAACACAGAGAGAAAGGCAAGTCAGATAAAAAGAAACAAGGGGGCATATAAGGGGGGAAGGGGAAGAGGTGAGGTCAGGGGGACAGAGAAAAAGGTAGCCTGGTGGTATGTTTCAATGGGGGGACTCAGGAGCTACTTTCAATTAGCAAACTATGATTCAAAAAGAGCTTCCCCTAGACAAACATATTCCATAATGTCCAAGTTTTAGAGTACTTTTCACGTTTATGGTTGGTGCCTGTGGGCGTATCCATCTAAAGGGAATGCAGGATTTGGCTGTGTTCAAAAGGTGACGGATAATTGTTCATTTGTAAATTTTAGCTGGAATGACCGAGATGTATAAAAGAAAAAAGGCCAGATCGTCAGGGACCTCGTAATCGGTAAATGTTTGAACAATTCTCTGAACCTCCTTCCAGAAATATTCGAGTTTGGGGCAGGACCAAAAGATGTGAAGAAACGTTCCTGCCCCTCCTGGCATCTCCAAAAATGGTCGGTAGTGGTTGGGAAGAATTTATGTAATAGAGCGGATGCATGATACCACCGCATCAGAAATTTAAAATTGGTTTTCTAGATCTTCGTGCAAATTGGAAAACCTGAGGAGTGATCAATAGATTGTAAGTTTTAGAAAGAACATGAGGCAAGACCCCATCATCAGAGCAATATTGCTTAAAGGTAGTTAGATGGTGACCAAAGCCCTGTGGAGCAGGTAGAGAATGTAAAAAGTGGTGTAACTGAAGACCTCTCCAAAAGTTTAAGTGAAATGGACCTGAAGGGTCCATTTAGAAGGGAATAGAAGGCCAGGTGTCCGTTGTCAGAAAGTGATATGCCAGGTAGCCACCAGATTTGTACAAGGCTCAGAAAGTCGTGTCATGAAGGCCCAGGGAGAATTGCGGGTTTCCTAAAACTGGGAATAATAGAGAGTCTAGAGAAGATAGGATGTAAATATATATATAGATCTAAATATAAAATCTATATACACTATTATATATACAGTATATATCCACTTATGTGTCTAATCAATTATAAAAAAATATATAAAACGATAATGCATATATTATAAACCCATGTATCTAATCAATTAATCACTTGTATTTCTAATCAATTATAGAAAATGATAGCACATACATTAGAGGATATAAATAAGAAGGACAAAAGGAAGGGGGGGGGGTGGAAAAAAAAGGAGAAAAAAAAAAAGTAAAAAAGTGATCTGTACACAATCTAGACATGACTTACTACCTTTTAATTTTACTGTTGCTTATGTCTATTCTGTGATACTTTTTTGTAAATATTTCTTGCACCTTTTTTAACTTTTCACTAAATAATTAAAATTATAGACAGTTAAAAATAGCTACGCTGAATCCCCAAATGCCCTAATATTCCTAAATGAAGGAACTCTGAAGAAGCTACCATGGCATAAAATCTATTACATTCCTATCTGGGGAAAATACAGGTAAATATCTTAAAAGTGGATGCTGTGAATGGTGTGTGTTTTCATTAAAAAATGTTGTTGAGGATTTGGTATGTGGAAGTTAAGGGGACTAGATGACTTCTGTGCAACCAGCCTGTTGGATTTTCCCCACGTAATCAATGCTGCCAGCAGTAACATTTTTGTATCTTGAGGGTGGTAAAATGTCTTCTCCCTGTCAGAATACAATAGCTCGGTTGGGAGGATTCTCCCAGCCACATCAAGTGTGTAGATCAGGGAATTGAGTCATTGTTTTTCATTTAACCCGCTGACTCATCTATGGCCTGCTTAACTGCCCCAGCAACAGTCAGGTTGGGCTGACAAAACAATATACCATCCGATTGTACAATATCCTTTAGATCTACCACCAACTATGTAGTGTAAAGCTTAGTATGCACATATCAAAATGTGGCCCGTTCGGTAGCAGGTTCAGCAGAAACAGACTGAATTCTGATCTTTGTGTAGCCCTCTCTGTTCAACAGAAGCCAATCGTTAGGCCAGCTTCTGTCAAATGGTCCTGCTGGAAAACCAGCCTTTGATCAGCTGATCAGCTGCTGCAACCAATGGCTCCAGTGCCGATCAGTGTATTCTGACAGGGGGAGGAATTACCACAGTCAGAATACAATAGATCCCTGCATCTACATCACTTGTATGGATGTAGATATCTGTGAGTTTTTTTTTTAGTTCAGCCCACTGCTTGAACATAAAAAACAAAACTCACAATGTGTTTACCCAGCTTAAGGGTCTAACTTGACTAGTTAAATGGATTGTTTGGGTGTGTCCTCCTAGTCTAAAAGAGATTGTACAGAGATTATTCAATCAGATTGTATAGTGTATGGCCAGAATAAGTCAGATGCCACTTCTATTATAGTTTCCCTTTATTAAAAGCTTCCAAACCCAAATCTGAAGGTTTGTGAGTGATCAGTATTCTACAAAGACTCTGCAAGTCATTACTGAATACTGAAAATACTAGCATATGCAGCATGCATAAGCTGACACATTCACTAACGGGTAACAGATAAAATCTGTTGTTAACTATGCTGGCAAATTTAGCGTGTTTCACACAATACACTAGGGATGGATTAAAGGCCTATATGCCCTGGAGCTGAAAATTAATGTGGGTCCATCAGCCTTTCTGCATGAAGCAAAATGGACACATGTATATTAAACCATCTCTACATTTTAAAGACTAGAGTGTTCATTTAATATGTCAGCAGCAAATAAAAAAAAGTATTTAATTAGTTCTTATGCTTTATGTTCTAAATTATGTAAATAAAAAAGCTGTTTGCTATGGGTAACTGTATATACCTTCTTTTTGTTCCATGTAAAAATATAAATACATAGTGACATACAACTACTTTTTTAATGGCCTTCAACACATTAAAAAAAAACCAGACAAAACATAATCTCATTATCTATGCCTAGATTATTTTTGGCTGCCTCTTAATAACAAAGATGCCAACATTAGGGTAAGCCCGATTAATAACATTGTGCTCCTCGGCAGAATGGCACGGCTAGGCAAATGGGCGTAAATTTACAAGTTATGCGCTGCGCTTGGGTGACCCCAAAAACAAAATTAATAATAACCAACTCTGTGCTTACTAGTGCGATAATATTAAATACAAATAATATGAATGTTGAATAAATAAACAAGGTGTGAAAAAACAAGTGCTTGTTACACCATAAATTAGTGCTTATTTGTGCTTTTTACACCATACATAGTGTCTTAATCAACATGAAAAGTGTGCTTAGTGCTCAATACACAGTAACCTGCTTTTCTTAAATGAAAAAAAAAAATCCCCCTGATGATGACACGTGATCCCTGTGTCGAAGACGCGTAGGGGAGGGGCCAGGACGGAGAGACTGACACAGACTTTACACCAGCACTGTCTCAGCACAGCATACCGCACCAAACTTCCACTTATTTTGCATAGAAAGCCGTTATAGTATGGTGCACTGACGCACCAGTGCCATGTGAGTACCCCGGTGTGGGGAGCGTTTTCTTTTAATAAAAGTATTTTGACTATATTACACTATATAGTTTCCTTTTCATTCTATGTATGGAGCCACATTGTTTCCAGCTGGCAGAGTGGAGCAGACACTGAGACTGAGCCCAGGGGTGGCTCCAAAGCAATTTTGGACTCAAGGTAGAAGCTGAGTCACACGCTCTGCGGTGAGCACATTAGCTTAAGGGGGTCACGAAGGAGCACAGGAGCATGTTTTGGAGCACTCAGGATATCTTCGGCATGATGTTGGATTGTTGTCACAGCTGAACACCACCTGCACGCATTGTTTTATTATCACTGCTGGGCATTATTTGCACACACTATTGAGAGTGCCAAAGAGAACTTTTTTTTTTCATTTAAGAAAAGCAGGTTACTGTGTATTGAGCACTAAGCACACTTTTTATGTTGATTAAGACACTATGTATGGTGTAAAAAGCACAAATAAGCACTAATTTATGGTGTAACAAGCACTTGTTTTTTCACACCTTGTTTATTTATTCAACATTCATATTATTTGTATTTAATATTATCGCACTAGTAAGCACAGAGTTGGTTATTATTCATTTTGTTTTTGGGGTCACCCAAGCGCAGCGCATAACTTGTAAATTTATCCTATGCACGTTATACGAAGCGTGATTAGCGCATGCAGCTGGAGATAGCACAAGCAAGGCATAAGATCATTGTGGCTCACAGAATTTTTCCAACTTGATTTGGGCGTACCTGTACGTCCCTTTAAACTTGCCGCTGTGCCATTGCGTGTGCGCCGCCAGGGAGCTCCATGAGTCGGGTCGCAGGTCCCACGGACTCGATTGCGGTGCAGCGATACCCGCAATCGCCTCATGGAGAGGAAGAACGGGGAGATGCTAATGTAAACAAGCATCTCCCCATTCTGCCTAGTGACAGTGTCACTGATCTCTGCTCCCTGGTATCGGGAGTAGAGATCAGTGACATGTCACATGTAGTCACACCCCCCACAGTTAGAATCCCTCCCCAGGACATACTTAACCCTTACACTACCCTCTAGTGGTTAACCCCTTCACTGTCAGTGTCATTTATACAGGAATCAGTGCATTTGTATAGCACTGATTGTTGTATAAATGACAATGGTTCCAAAAATGTGTCAAAAATGTCCGATGTGTCCGCCATAATGTCGCAGTCACGATAAAAATCGCTGATCACCGTCATTACTAGTAAAAAAAAAATATTAATAAAAATGCCATAAAACTATCCCCTATTTTGTAAACACTATAACTTTTGCGCAAACCAATCAATAAATGATTATTGCTATTTTTTTACCAAAAATATGTAGAAAAATACGTATCGGCCTAAACTGAGGAAAAAAAATGTTTTTTTATATATTTTTGGGGGATATTTAAATGTAAAAAATAATGAGTTTTTTTCAAAATTGTCGCTCTTTTTTTGTTTATAGCACAAAAAATAAAAACTGCAGGGGTGATCAAATACCACCAAAAGAAAGCTCTATTTGTGGGAAAAAAAGGACGTCAATTTTGTTTGTGAGCCACGTTGCTCGACCGCGCAATTGTCAGTTAAAGCGACGCAGTGCCAAATTGCAAAAAGTGCTCTGGTCTTTGGCCAGCAAAATGGTCCGGGGCTTAAGTGGTTAATACTTGGTTGCAAATCCTTTGCAGTCAATGACAGCCTGAAGTCTGGAATGCATAGACATCATCACCCAATGAGTTCTGAAGCATTTTGCTGAATATGAGCAGATAATATTGCCCAAAACACTTCAGAATCCATCCTGCTGCTTTTGTCAGCAGTCACATCATCAATAAATACAAGAGAACCAGTTCCATTGGCAGCAATACATGCCCACGCCATGACACTACCACCACCATGCTTCATTGATGAGGTGGTATGCTTTGGATCATGAGCAGTTCCTTTCCTTCACCATACTCTTCTCTTCCTATCACTCTGGTACAAGTTGATCTTGGTCTCATCTGTCCATAGGATGTTGTTCCAGAACTGTGAAGGCTTTTTTAGATGTTGTTTGGCAAACTCTAATCTGGCCTTCCTGTTTTTGAGGCTCACCAATGTTTTACATCTTGTGGTGAACCCTCTGTATTCACTCTGGTGAAGTCTTCTCTTGATTGTTTACTTTAACACACATACACCTACCTCCTGGAGAGCGCTCTTGATCTGGCCAACTGTTGTGAAGGGTGTTTTCTTCACCAGGGAAAGAATTCTTCGGACATCCACCACAGTTGTTTTCCGTGGTCTTCCGGGTCTTTTGGTGTTGCTGAGCTCACCGGTGCGTTCTGTTTTTTTAAGGATGTTCCAAACAGTTGATTTGGCCACACCTAATGTTTTTGCTATCTCTCTGATGGGTTTGTTTTGTTTTTTCAGCCTAATGATGGCTTGCTTCACTGATAGTGACAGCTCTTTGGATCTTATATTGAGAGCTGACAGCAACAGATTCCAAATGCAAATAGCACACTTGAAATGAACTCTGGACCTTTTATCTGCTCCTTGTAAATGGGATAATGAGGGAATAACACACACCTGGCCATTTAACAGCCAAGCAGCCAATTGTCCCATTAATTTTGGTGCCTTAAAAAGTGGGAGGCACATCATTTTTAATTCCTACACCGTTCACCTGATTTGGATATAAATACCCTCAAATTAAAGCTGAAAGTCTGCAGTTAAAGCACATCTTGTTCGTTTCATTTCAAATCCTTGTGGTGGTGTATAGAGCCAAAAAGATTAGAATTGTGTTGATGTCCCAATATTTATGGACCTGACTGTATATAGTTTAATATATGTAGATATAGGGACAGTAGTGTTTGGTCATCTTGTTCTCTCATCCATCTTCTGCTTCCACTCTTTTTCTTGCTCTCAACTTCCCTATAGGTTTTCCAAAATTGTCTGGGCAAAAATACTTCTTAAGTTGCACCTTGACTATAGAAAACATCTCTGGGGAGCTACAGATGGTAGGCAAAGTCAACTCTGAAAAGATGTATTTTCACCCAAAAGGGGAAGTTCTGCTCTTCCTCCTCCCCCCTTCCTCTGTCATATTGAACATTTTGAGGGAGCAGAATGGGTACCAAATTTTGACAGGTACCCACTCTCACTTCTGCTTGGATCACCTAGGCGACCCAAGCAGAAATTCAGCCCCCCCCCGCCCAAAACTTTCTGGGACACGTCACAGGTCCTAGAAGGCTGCAGGACCATTTACAAAGTACAGCCCAGCTTGTGCATGCGCAGTGTGCAGCCGGCTGTGAAGCGAAGCATACATGGTTATGTTAAGGGAAAAGAAGCATACAAGACATGGCCTGCCAGCCCTAGCCTATCAGATGGGAACAAATTTCTGGGTTTTTTTTTATTGTCAAAGCTTAATTGAACAAGTTGAAGTTAGAAACGGATTGGCTACTATGCACAGCTGCACCAGATTTTGCACTCACTCTCCAGCTTTAGTAAATCAACCCCAGTGATCTGTGATGGTCTATTGCTGTGTGTTATTGTCCGAGAGCCAGTGTCAGCCATCGTGGTTGGGGGGGTTGAGGACGTTTGTCATATTAAATTTAAATGTTTTTAAAAGGAAACCCCCACTTTTGAAACAACATTAGAATGAGAAGAGGTTCAGAAGTGGGCAAAAACTTGTTGACATTGGTTCTTAAATTGTGTATAAACCCATAACAATGAGCTTCTCTTATTTACTCCTTTTTAATGAACACCAATTTCCTTAAGCAGTAGGAGCTGTCAGTCATATATATAGATGTAGATG
Organism: Lithobates clamitans; assembly: GCA_037952925.1. Taxonomy (NCBI): domain Eukaryota; kingdom Metazoa; phylum Chordata; class Amphibia; order Anura; family Ranidae; genus Lithobates; species Lithobates clamitans. Next base: position 1,947,152 of record JBBGZY010000152.1, read on the forward strand.
CCCAGGAAAATGTGGAATGGACTAAAACCCAGTGCAGCTGCCAACCACTGGAAAATGGGTAACAAGAAACAGAAGACAACAGAGCAATGCTCCATGGGTGAAAGTCATAAATACATACAAGTAAAAATTTAGTTTTTTGCACTTGAGTAAGATGAAAAACTGCAAAATATAGAAACTTGCGGAGGTTGCAGAAATCAGTCATAGAAGCATATAGCCAGTATAGATACTAGTATTAAAATATTAAAATAAACAGTGTCTCAATGGCATCCAGGTAGGGAAGGGTTAACATCATCCAGTTGGCTTGCTGGTTAGGCATGGAAAAGAGATGTAATGAATCATGTGAGGTAATGATGGAAGCCCCGGTGGGGGGTATGTGATAGCCCTCTGCCTCAAGCTGGTGGTCAAGCTCCGCTGGTTTCCAGGATGAGACCGCAATAGCGAAGGACACTTTGCTGGAAACTACGAGATGCTGAAGCTGGTCGCAGGAGTAAATCACAGTAAGCCACAGGCAGTGTGGTGTGACATCCACCGCTGGGAGATGGAGCCGGGGGAGCCGAGCAAACTCTCTGGAGCCGGGCACGCTGGATGACATCAAGGCCACACCAGAAACAAACGAAAAACAGGAAGCCCATCTGTAGTGGTGAACCGCAAGCTCTGGGTTGCAGTGGGTTACATGTTTCATGCACATGCACTTTTTCAAAGTCACAAAGTATTTAAACCCATTGAAGGGGATAGGGAGGGGGTGGAGATAACAAGCCTGGTGTATGTTATTAACCCCTCTCAACCCTTAGCATAGAATAAAAACTTCAGAAAGTGCCAGATGCATGTGAGCCTGCTTTACTCACAAATGATGAATTTGATAGTAAATTATTTAATTAATATTCATATAAAAAAATTGAATCAATGAATTGTATGAGCAGAAATTAATAAAAAATGAATAAAAATGTTAAATTAAACAATAAATGATAAAAGATTGATATGAACAGTGGAGCACTGAGGAATGTCATGTAAATTCTGATAAAAAAGAAGGTAGTACATGATTTTATCAATGATGGTGACAAGGGATTATAAATACTAGATAATTGCACATTCGATGAGGAAAAGAAAGAAACTGTACGTATAGATCTATATGTATTCATATCTATAAACACCTTGTATATGAACATACGTGCATGGGTAGTGGTTAGGACAAGTCTATTAGTATGGATCAGTAGTACTGCGGGACTCGGTATGAAAAAATGTCAAGTATAAAATCACATGATACTAAGATTATGAAGTTCTTCATTGAGGCCCTGGGGCGAAAGGGAACCCAACAGATAAATCCTCAAAGTTTCCCACAAAGGAGGGAAAACCTCTTGTTATCGGTGAGCGTGCCCTTAGGGATGGCCTCAATCGCCAAAACCTCCAGGCATCTGAAGTCTTTGTTATGTGCCTGGAGGAAATGATGTGAGACACCGTGTTTATCAAAATTTTTTTAATAAAGCTACGGTGCTCGCCTACCCTGGTACGAAGGGTACATATCGTGTGACCCACGTACAAGAGATTGCAGGGGCACTGCAGGATGTAAATGACAAATTCCGTCGAACGCTTGATGAACTGCTTGATCTGAAAGGAAGTGCCTTTGTTGGTAACAATCTTTGAACATTCGTGAGTGATAGATTGGCAAGTAAGGCAACCTCTTTTCCGGCATTGAAATATACCTGTTCTATTGTCGAAATAAGCCCTAATATCAAACAGAGGTCTTTTGGATTTTTCTAACTTGCCCAGGGCAATGATATTTTTTATGATGTGTGATTTTCTAACAGTTATTTGTGGCTTGGGAGGTAACAGAGGAGCCAAATGTTGATTAAGCTTTAAAATATTAAAATGTTAATGAATAATTTTCGAGATGGTCCTATATTTAGTATAGAAAGTGGACACAAATCTAGGTATATTTTCTGTTTCTTTAGTGATATTCTCTTTATTTTTTGATGGCTTATTAATATTCAAGAGAAAAGCATTTTGGACTAAATCCCTAGGATAGCCCTTATTTTCAAACTTTCTTTGCATATGTTCACCCTGTAGAGTATAATCTTCCAGTCTTGTACAATTTCTTCTTAATCTATGAAATTGTCTGTTGGCAGGGCCGTCTTTACCGCAGGGCAAACGGGGCAGCTGCCCAGGGACCTGTCAGTGTTTGGGGCCCAAAGCAGAGCTGCCCATATAATCCCTTGTCACCATCATTGATAAAATCATGTACTACCTTCTTTTTTATCAGAATTTACATGACATTTCTCAGTGCTCCATTGTTCATATCAATATTTTATCATTTATTGTTTAATTAAAAAATTTTTTAAATTTTTTATTAATTTCTGCTCATACAATTCATTGATTCAATTTTTTATATGAATATTAATTAAATAATTTACCATCAAATTCATCATTTGTGAGTAAAGCAGGCTCATATGCATCTGGCACTTTATAAAGTTTTTATTCTAAGCTAAGGGTTAAGAGGGGTTAATAACATACACCAGGCTTGTTATCTCCACCCCCTCCCTATCCCCTTCAATGGGTTTAAATACTCTGTGACTTTGAAAAAGTGCATGTGCATGAAACATGTAAGCCACTGCAACCCAGAGCTTGCGGTTCACCACTACAGATGGGCTTTCTGTTTTCCCCTTGTTTCTGGTGTGGCCCTGACGTCATCCAGCGTGCTCGGCTCCAGTGAGTTTGCTCGGCTCCCCCCGCTCCATCTCCCAGCGGTGGATGTCACACCACACTGCCTGCGGCTTACTGTGATTTACTCCTGCGACCAGCTTCAGCATCTCGTAGTTTCCAGCAAAGTGTCCGTCACCATTGCGGTCTCCATCCTGGAAACCAGCGGAGCTTGACCATCAGCTTGAGGCAGAGGGCTGTCACATACCCCCCTTCCACCGGGCTTCCATCGTTACCTTACATGGTTCATTACATCTCTTTTCCATGCCTAACCAGCAAGCCAACTGGATGATGTTAACCCTTCCCTACCTGGATGCCATTGAGACACTGTTTATTTTAATATTTTAATACTAATATCTATACTGGCTATTAGGGATGAGCCGAACACCCCCCGGTTCGGTTCGCACCAGAACCCGCGAACGTTCGAAATCAAAAGTGCTCATTTTAAAGGCTAATTTGCATGGTATTGTCCTAAAAAGGGTTTGGGGACCCGGGTCCTACCCCAGGGGACATGTATCAATGCAAAAAAAACTTTTAAAAACGGCCGTTTTTTCGGGAGCAGTGATTTTAATGATGCTTAAAGTAAAAAAAAAAAAAGTGAAATATTCCTTTAAATATCGTACCTGGGGGGTGTCTATAGTATGCCTGTAAAGTGACGCATGTTTCCCATGTTTAGAACAGTCCCTGCACCAAATGTCATTTTTAAAGGAAAAAATCTCATTTAAAACTGCTTGCGGGTTTAATGTCATGTCGGGTCATGGCAATATGGATGAAAATCAGTGAGACAAACGGCATGGGTACCCCCCAGTCCATTACCAGGCCCTTTGGGTCTTGTATGGATATTAAGGGGAACCCCGCACCCAAATTAAAATAAGGAAAGGTGTGGGGCCACCAGGCCCTATATACTCTGAACAGCAGTATACAGGCGGTGCAAACAAGACAGGGACTGTAGGTTTGTTGTTAAGTAGAATCTGTTTGTAATTTTGAACATTTTTAACGTGTTTAGCTCCAGCCAAAAAATCTTTTCTAAGCTTTTTGGAAAACATAGGGAAGGGTTATCACCCCTGTGACATTTGTTTTGCTGTCTTTCCTCCTCTTCAGAAGATTTCACCTCACTTTTTTGTCCCAATGAAAAATATTTTTTGAAAATTTGGGTTTTTTTGTGGAACAAGGATTGGAAAGCATCAGTGGAAAGGAGAAATTGTTTTCCCATATTAACTCTTACAGGAGAGAATTTCCCTTCCTAGGGGTAGATTTCATCTCACTTCCTGTTGTCTCCTTCCGTTTGCAAGTAGGAGTCGTTTGTAAGTTAGATGTTTGAAAGTAGGGTCCTGCCCTATATACTCAGCAGAAATTTGGGCCTTAGGTGTTGCTGTGGCCACAACACTGTAAGCCCTCACAGGGCCCTGCTGTGAAATATTAGATCAAGAATTGTAATTACATGCCCCTGTTGAACAGGAGCTGAAAAATTAGGCATTAGGCACTGGTGCTGGTGCCACAACACTGCAACCCCTCACAGACACTCTAGTTGGAACGCAGGAACGAGCCCTGCTGCAAAGTATTGCATCAAAAATTGTAATTACACGCCCCTGTTAGACAGGGGCAGAAAAATTGGGCCTTAGGCACTGGTGCTGGTGCCACAACACTGCAACCCCTCACAGACACTCTAGTTGGAACGCAGGAACGAGCCCTGCTGCAAAGTATTGCATCAAAAATTGTAATTACACGCCCCTGTTAGACAGGGGCAGAAAAATTGGGCCTTAGGCACTGGTGCTGGTGCCACAACACTGCAACCCCTCACAGACACTCTAGTTGGAATGCAGGAACGAGCCCTGCTGCAAAGTATTACATCAAAAATTGTAATTACACGCCCCTGTTAAACAGGGGCTGAAAAATTGTGCCTTAGGCACTGGTGGTGGCGCCCAGAACCAAAAATGTTCTTACAAGCTATCAGCGTGATGATTGAGGAGGAAGAGGATAATTACTCAGGGATAGTCACTCAGCATCAGCATAGGCAGTCTTTGAAGGGATCTGAGATTTCAAAAAAAATTATTCGGTTACATCAGCATCAGGTGCTTGGTAGCTGGTGGTAACCCAAGACTGATTCATTTTTATGAAGGTCAGCCGATCGACCGAGTCGGTGGACAGACGCACCCTGTGATCAGTTACCACGCCTCCAGCAGCACTGAATGTGCGTTCCGAAAGAACGCTGGATGCAGGACAGGCCAGTAGCTCAATTGCATACTGTGCAAGCTCTGGCCAGTGATCCATCCTCAAGACCCAGTAACCCAGAGGATTTTCGGTGGGAAAGGTGTCCAAGTCTGATCTTGCCCCTAGGTATTCCTGCACCATGTAAAACAGACGCTGGCGATGGTTGCTGGAACCGATCATACCTTGGGGCTGCGGACCAAAAAATTGTCTGAACGTATCGGTCAGACGGCCACCTTCTCCACCGCTCCTTCTTTGACTGACCGAAGCCTCAGCAACACGTTGTCCAGAAACAGGAGTTTGTAACCTCCCAGTCTCTGGGAATGCATTGCACAGACCTTTCTGCAAGGCCTCCCGAAGATGTTTCATCCTCTGCTCCCTCTGCGATGGCAAGATAAGGTCCGCAACCTTACCCTTGTAACGTGGATCAAGGAGGGTTGCCAGCCAGTATTGGTCCTTCTCCTTGATACCACGAATACGAGGATCCTTACGCAGGCTTTGCAGGATCAGGGAGGCCATGCAGCGTAGGTTTGCTGAGGCATTCGGTCCGGAGTCCTCTGGGTCACTAAGGACAACAACGTCCGCAGCCACCTCCTCCCAGCCACGTACAAGTCCATGTGTTCCTTGGGACTGATCCCTTAAAGACTGCTGCTGATGCTGAGTGCCAGGCTCCACCTCCATACTGACACAATCTTCCTCCTCCTCCTCCTCCTCCTCGTCCTCTTCCTGTGTGATCGGCGGGCACGCAGGAACACTGTCTGGATAAAGGGGGCCTTGAGAGCTAAGGAAGTCCTCCTCTTCCTGCCTCTGTTCTGCCTCAAGTGCCCTGTCCATTATTCCACGCAGCGTGTGCTCCAACAGGTGGACAAGGGGGACAGTGTCACTGATGCATGCACTGTCACTGCTCACCATCCTCGTGGCCTCCTCGAATGGTGACAGGACAGTGCATGCATCCCTGATCATGGCCCACTGGCGTGGGGAAAAAAAACCAAGCTCCCCTGACCCTGTCCTGGTGCCATAGTCGCACAGGTACTCATTGATGGCCCTCTGCTGCGTGTGCAGCCGCTGCAGCATGGCCAACGTTGAGTTCCACCTGGTGGGCATGTCACAGATTAGGCGGTTCTTGGGCAGGTTAAACTCCTTTTGGAGGTCCGTCAGCCGAGCACTGGCATTATATGACCGGCGGAAATGCACACAGACTTTCCTGGCCTGCCTCAGGACATCCTGTAAGCCCGGGTACCTGCCCAAGAACCGCTGCACCACCAAGTTAAGGACGTGAGCCAAACAGGGCACATGGGTCATTTGTCCCTGTCGGAGGGCAGAGAGGAGGTTGGTGCCATTGTCGCAAACCACCATTCCTGCCTTAAGTTGGTGTGGCGTCAACCACCTCTGAACCTGCCCCTGCAGAGCTGACAGAACCTCTGCCCCAGTGTGGCTCCTGTCCCCCAAGCACACCAGCTCAAGCACCGCATGGCATCTTTTGGCCTGCGTACTTGCGTAGCCCCTTGAACGCCTACAGAGCACCGCTGGTTCCGAGGAAGAGGCCATGGAGGAAGAAGGAGAGGAGGGGGTGGAGGAGAGAGGTGTGTCACAATCAGCATTTTGGAGGCGTGGTGGCGGAACAACCTCCAACACTACTGCACCTTGTCCTGCATCCTTCCCAGCTGCCAGCAGAGTCACCCAATGCGCCGTGAAACTTAGGTAACGTCCCTGTCCATGCCTGCTGGACCATGAGTCAGCGGTAATATGCACCTTACCGCTGACCGCCCTGTCCAGCGAGGCATGGACATTGCCTTCCACATGCCGGTAGAGAGCCGGAATCGCCTTCCGTGAGAAAAAGTGGCGTTTGGGTACCTGCCACTGAGGAACTGCACATTCCACAAACTCACGGAAGGGGGCAGAGTCTACCAACTGAAAAGGCAGCAGTTGAAGTGCTAGCAATTTTGCCAAGCTAGCATTCAACCGCTGGGCATGTGGATGGCTGGGAGCAAACTTCTTTCGGCGGTGCAGCAGCTGGGGCAGGGAAATTTGCCTGGTACAATCTGACGTCGGTGTACCAAAAGCAGATTGCCCACAAGTACTTGGCTGTGACACACCTAATTCTACACCTTCATTCCTCTCACTGCAGGTCTCAGAGAGGACTGAAGGTCTAGTGGGGTTGGAAATCTCAGCTGATGAGGAGCAAGGAGAGATCTTGGTGTGGGTCTTTTAGATACGCTTGCCAACGAACTGCATGGCAGGTCAACATATGTCTGGTCAAGCATGTGGTACCCAAGCGGGAGATGTTTTGGCCACGCGAGATACGCTTGAGACATATGTTGCAAATAGCAGCGGTGCGATCTGATGCACTCGTCTCAAAAAAGGCCCACACCAAAGAATTTTTTGAATAACGCGCAGAGACTGCAGCGCCCTGCACATGTGGAGCTTTGGGGTGTGATGCAGTCAATGTGCTGCCCTTAGGCTGGCCCCTGGAGGGCATCCTGCCTCGTTGGTGATGTGCCGCCTCCTCCTCCTCCTCCTCCTCTCTCCTATCAGGCACCCACGTTGAGTCAGTGACCTCATCATTCCCTCCCTCCTCATCACTGGAGCAAACCTGGCAGTATGCTGCAGCAGGGGGAGCATGACTGCCAGATTGCTGTCCTTCTTGGGCACCCCCTCTGTCCGTGCTCATGTTACTGCCTTCATCGAGCTCAGTATCATCATCAGAGCCTTCCAAACGCTGGGCATCCTCCTGGAGCATGTACCCAACACTGTGGTCAAACAGTTCGAGGGAATCCTCATGAAGACATGGTGGAGCTAGGGAAGGAGTCACTGATGACATTGAGCTGAGGGAAGAGGCCGCTGCTTTGCCAGACAAAGCACCCTGGGCATGGGTGAGAGAGGATGAGGAGGATGAGGACAGCTTGGTCATCCACTCGACCAAGTCTTCCGCATGTTGCGGCTCAACACGGCCAGCTGCCGAAAAAAAGGCCAAGCGTGTCCCATGGCCACGTGCTGATGAGGATGCACCGTCTCCACGACCAGCACTAGACACAGAGCCTGCTTGCCCTCTCTTATTGGCTTGTGACTGTCTGCCTCTCCTTCTTGGCCTTCCAGACATACTAATGGCCTGTAGCTGCACTAAGCTGGGATAGAACACCTGTAATTTTCTTCAGGTAGCTTTATATACTGTAACCAGACAAGCCTGCCTGTCAGTAGGAAGATAACAGGAACGGATCTAGCTGAACACTGTGAGCAGGACGCACTGTACTAAATGTAAATAGTCTAGCTGCCTGACCGTGGTACTAATAGGATCAAATAGAACACCTGTAATTTTCTTCAGGTAGCTTTATATACTGTAACCAGACAAGCCTGCCTGTCAGTAGGAAGATAACAGGAACGGATCTAGCTGAACACTGTGAGCAGGACGCACTGTACTAAATGTAAATAGTCTAGCTGCCTGACCGTGGTACTAATAGGATCAAATAGAACACCTGTAATTTTCTTCAGGTAGCTTTATATACTGTAACCAGACAAGCCTGCCTGTCAGTAGGAAGATAACAGGAACGGATCTAGCTGAACACTGTGAGCAGGACACACTGTACTAAATGTAAATAGTCTAGCTGCCTGACCGTGGTACTAATAGGATCAAATAGAACACCTGTAATTTTCTTCAGGTAGCTTTATATACTGTAACCAGACAAGCCTGCCTGTCAGTAGGAAGATAACAGGAACGGATCTAGCTGAACACTGTGAGCAGGACGCACTGTACTAAATGTAAATAGTCTAGCTGCCTGACCGTGGTACTAATAGGATCAAATAGAACACCTGTAATTTTCTTCAGGTAGCTTTATATACTGTAACCAGACAAGCCTGCCTGTCAGTAGGAAGATAACAGGAACGGATCTAGCTGAACACTGTGAGCAGGACACACTGTACTAAATGTAAATAGTCTAGCTGCCTGACCGTGGTACTAATAGGATCAAATAGAACACCTGTAATTTTCTTCAGGTAGCTTTATATACTGTAACCAGACAAGCCTGCCTGTCAGTAGGAAGATAACAGGAATGGATCTAGCTGAACACTGTGAGCAGGACGCACTGCACTAAATGTAAATAGTCTAGAAGATAACAGGAACGGATCTAGCTGAACACTGTGAGCAGGACGCACTGCACTAAATGTAAATAGCAGGAACGGATCTAGCTGAACACTGTGAGCTGGACGCACTGCACTAAATGTAAATAGCAGGAACGGATCTAGCTGAACACTGTGAGCAGGACGCACTGCACTAAATGTAAATAGCAGGAACGGATCTAGCTGAACACTGTGAGCAGGACGCACTGCACTAAATGTAAATAGTCTAGATAGAAGATAACAGGAACGGATCTAGCTAAACTGAATACAGTGTATATATATATATGCAACACCTGGGATGCATATATATACACAATACACTGTAAGTGCAGCTAACTGACTGACTGTTCTGCCTAATCTATCTAACTCAAATCAAATGACACTGTCTCTCTCTCTCTCTCTATCTCTCAGCACACCGGAACACACACTACACAGGGCCGCCGTGCAGGCGGCCTTATATAGTGTGGGGTGTGTACTAAATCCCCTGAGCCATAATTGGCCAAAGCCACCCTGGCTTTGGCCAATTACAGCTCTCTCTACTGACGGCGCTGTGATTGGCCAAGCATGCGGGTCATAGTGCATGCTTGGCCAATCATCAGCCAGCAATGCACTGCGATGCCGCAGTGAATTATGGGCCGTGACGCGCCACACGAATTTGGCGCGAACGGCCCATATCGTTCGCAATTCGACGGACGGTCGAACAGCCGATGTTCGAGTCGAACATGGGTTCGACTCGAACACGAAGCTCATCCCTACTGGCTATATGCTTCTATGACTGATTTCTGCAACCTCCGCAAGTTTCTATATTTTGCAGCTGTTCATCTTACTCAAGTGCAAAAAACTAAATTTTTACTTGTATGTATTTATGACTTTCACCCATGGAGCATTGCTCTATTGTCTTCTGTTTCTTGTTACCCATTTTCCAGTGGTTGGCAGCTGCACTGGGTTTTAGTCAATTCCACATTTTCCTGGGCATCTACATCTATATATATGACTGACAGCTCCTAGTGCTTAAAGAACTTGGTGTTCATTAAAAAGGAGTAAATAAGAGAAGCTCATTGTTATGGGTTTATACACAATTTAAGAACCAAAGCAAACACTATGTCTGGCGCAAACCCAACACATCACATCACCCAAAGAACACCATCCCCACAGTGAAACATGGTGGTGTCAGCATCATGCTGCTGGGGTGATTTTCAGCAGTCGGGAATGGGAAACTGGTCAGGGTTGAGGGAAAGATACTAAGATACTAAATACAGGGATATTCTTGAGCAAAACCTGTACCACTCTGTGTGTGATTTGAGGCTAGGATGGATGTTCACCTTCCAGCAGGACAATGACCCCAAACACACTGCTAAAGCAACACTTGAGTGGTTTAAGGGGAAACATGTAAATGTGTTGGAATGGCCTAGTCAAAGCCCAGACCTCAATCCAATAGAAAATCTGTGGTCAGACTTAAAGATTACTGTTCACAAGCGCAAAACATCCAACTTGAAGGATCTGAAGCAGTTTTGCAAAGAGGAATGGGCAAAAATCCCAGTGGTAAGATGTGGCAAGCTCATAGAGGCTTATACAAAGCGACTTGGAGCTGTGATAGCCGCAAAAGGTGGCTCTACAAAATATTGACTTTCGGGTGGTGAATAGTTATGCACATTGAGTTTTCCTCTTATTTTGTCCTATTTGTTGTTTTCTTCACAATGAAAAAAAAAAAAAGTTGTGGCCATGTTCTGTAAATTAAATGATGTAAATCCTCAAACAATCCATGTTAATTCCAGGTTGTGAGGTAACAAAACACGAAAAATGCCAAGGAGGTGAATACTTTTTCAAGGCACTGTACATGTGAATGTGTGATGTGACAATGACTGCAATGTAATTGGGGTGCTGTGATGTGTAAAGGGGCACTATGACATAAGGAGCACTCTAATGTAATGGGACGCTGTGATGTGTAAAGGGGCACCATAATGTGAAAATGTCTGCAATGTAATGGGGCACTGTTATGTGAAGAGGCTGCAATGTAATGCAGTGCTGTGACATAAAAGGGAACTGAGGACACCATGGGACTGCTGTGAAGGGGGTCTGCAAAGTTTTTTTTTAGATAATTCTATGTGTCTGTCTGTTTTTTTAGATGTTGGGGTGAAGAGCAAAATTGCATTGGGGGGGGGGGCCCAAAAAAAAGTTTGCCCAGGGCCCAAACCATATTAAAGACGGCCCTGTCCGGAATATTTTTTTTCCAGGTTGGGTGGTGGCAGATTTCGAAATGAAGTTTGGAGTTGTCACGTGTGGGTTTTGTATGATTGCTAGTAATATTAATCTGTTGATCGTGAGATAAAACCAGGTCTAGAAAAATTAACTCCGTAAGGTCCCCCACTCCAAATGAGCAGGACATCATCGATGAAGCGTACATAAAAGACAATGTGCTCAGAGAAGGGTATATATATATATATATATATACAGTATATATCAGTAAGACCAATAAAAAGCAATATTCAGAAACATTTTAAAGCTGATTAAGTTTAGGCTCCCACAAGAGTTCATCAAACTTGCAGTTTCTTCTCCCAAAAATGCTGCATACAGTCTGCTTATGAGAGAGACAGATCAAATCACATGACAAGTCACAGCCTGTTTCCGGCAATGGCAGCATTCCAATCGACTTTGTGGCCCTGCACCGATTTGCAAAAGTAGTTTTTGCACTACTTTTGGTGATTTAGATTCGACTTCAATAGACATCTGTGCATGAAGCCACACAGATGTCTTTCAAGTCACACCCGAAGTCACACTTAAATGCGGCTTGAAAATTGTGCGATTTCAGATGAGGTCGCAAGATTTCAAGGCATGTTAATGTAAAGAAAGGCTAAGGGAGGTTGTTTCCTGCAAGCATGTGCAAACCTCGTACTCTGTGTGTATAAGCAGTGGTCTCATTCTGCAGTGGAGGCAGTGAATCACTCAATGCAATGGAATATATTTAGCTGATTTAAACGGTTTAATTGGGTTTTAAGGTTTGTTTTCCTCTGTGTTAGATAATCTACCAGAAAAAAAGCACTATATTCTTCATGAGCTGGGTGAAATATTTAATATTATTTTTTTATTTGTGGCTAGAGTTAGCCTTTAGGGCCGATTCACACCAAAAAGTGGTGCGTGAAATGGTGCGTTCTGTGGGCATTTCCCACATCGTGTTAAAATCATGCTGTTATTTGCGATCTGCTGTGGGTGCAAGTATATTGTTAACAGCATCCCAAACACAGATTGCAAATGCACTGCATTTGCGGGGACCAGATTGCATGGTGGCGCAGTACCACGTAATTTGGTAGTAGTGCATGCGTTACATTTATGCGATCCAGTGCAATTTCAGCCCATTCAAATTTATAGATTGAAAATCTTACTGCAGGGGAATTCACAGGGACGTGCACTGCATTCATTTGTGATTCTAGTGTGAACTGGCTCTTAAAGCTGAACATTAGGCATATAGTTGACACAAATTAATGCAAATCCATAGACTGAAGGAGTAAGAAGGAACACGAGGAGCAAATTAGTTGCAGCTCAAAGATCATGCTGATAGGAGGAGCGAGCAAGTAGAAAAGCTCAATAGGTCTTCAGCTTTTAATTTCAATGACCTATCACAGGGTGGGGCTGATGAGGAGTTACTGAACTGCACAGAATAAAATCAGTTCTCCTCCTGGAAGGCAGGGCTATATGGTGTGGCAGAGCATCTCAGAGCTTAATGGACAGAAATAAAAAATCTTTAGCAGGTAAAACAGCAGACTAGGCCTCCAGTAGTGCATTCTAGTGTTACTCTTTTAATGAAATTATCACATGACAGGAGGGGCAGAAATGCATCTGGGACACCATTATCTGTATTTATGGACTTGCCTACAGCATCATCTGAGGCATTGTACACATTGTAGGACAATATACAAGGAAATACATACAAAGTTTTACCTGTCAAAGGATCTTTGTCTCTATCCTGCAAGACTTACCTCCTTTCCGATGCAGCAGAGGATTTTCTCCATAGAGAGTGGCCTTCGGCACTTTCAGATTTCACCTGCAGCACCAGCTCAATTGCCAATGATTAGCAAAGCTTTACATTGTGGTTGTAAAACGTAAACATTTTTTTACCTTAATGCATTCCTTGCAATAAGGTAAAAAATGTTTAGGTAACAGCATCCCCCTCACCCCCCTTTTACTTACCTCATCCCTCATTCGATCCAGCGCCATGCACATCTGCAGATCTTTTCTCTGCTCGCTTCCAGGTCTCTCTTGCTTTGCTGGGGCACCGGGAGCCACAGAGCTATCACTCAAAGTGACGAGGGAGTGAGGGGCTGAGTCCCACTGTCTGTGTCAATAGACGCAGCAGCGGGGCTTGGGTTTGAGCACGCACAAGGCCGCCATCAGGGGGGTACAGCTGTGAAGGGCCCGCCCAGGCCAGAAGAAGGCAGGACAGGTGAAGGGGAGCCATGCCATGCATTACAGAATCGATCTTGGCTCATTCTGCATTCTGTGGCATTGAGCTCAGACATCGAGCTCTTTACTGCCATCTCTGGCTACTATGTGCATGTGCACCCCTCGTGTACTGTGCTTCTCTGTGCCAGCAACATGTCAGCCATTGTGAAACGAGCTTGGACCAGGTAGGAAGATCTTCTTTACAAGTAGGGGCTCTGAAGAAAATGGAGGGGGGCGTTTTGTGTACAGAGAGGGGCCAGAACCTTGTGTGTTTACAGGTTTGTGTATATGTGGGGCTGCAATATATACAGGCGTGTGGCTGGGGGGCTTTCATATACCGTATTTATCGGCGTATAACACGCACCGGCGTATAACACGCACCCCAATTTAGGAGGCAATTTTAAGGAAAAAAAAACTTTTAGGAGGGAAATTGAAGGGAAAAAAACTTACATTTAAATGCCCATCATTGCAGCCTTCTCAGTGCAGCCTTGCCCCAGTGCAGCCATGTCAGTGCAGCCTTGTCAATGCAGCCTTCCCCAGTGCAGCCTTGTCAGTGCAGCCATGTCAGTGCAGCCTTGTCAGTGCAGCCATGTCAGTGCACCCTTGTCAGTGCAGCCATGTCAGTGCAGCCTTCCCCAGTGCAGCCTTCCCCAGTGCAGCCTTGTCAGTGCAGCCTTCCCCAGTGCAGCCTTGTCAGTGCAGCCTTCCCCAGTGCAGCCTTGCCCCAGTGCAGCCTTCGATCCCCTGTCCCTGCTTCCTGGGCTTCAAAATCGCCGACCGCGATTTGAAAATGGCGCCGCCGGTGCCGAAATACACAGAGCCGGTCCTCGGCTCTTTCCGGCGGCTCTCGTTCACTTTCGGCTCCACTCGTAGTCCCGAGCGGAGCTATCCGAGTAGGTTCGGATTTTTAAATTGCGGTCGGCGATTTTGAAATTTTGACAGCTCAGGATCGCAGGGTATCGGCGTATAACACGCACCTGCGACTTTCCCCTGATTTTAAGGGGAAAAAAGTGCATGTTATACGCCGATAAATACGGTATATAGGTGTGTGTGTGGGGGGCTGACATATATACAGGTGTGTTTGTGGGGGGGGACTGACTTATATACAGGTGTGAGGGAGGCTAACATATATACAGGACTGAGTGCGTACAGGTGAGGTGGCCGGTGTGTGGATTCGGTAGGATGGCCCATGGGCAAGCCCTAGGCAGTGTTGGTGGTCATGCTTGGGGGGGAGGGGGGGCAGGAATAAAGCTGTGTAAGGGGCCCAGAAATTTCTGATGGCTGCCCTGAGCATGCACGAGTGCCCCCATGGAAAGTGGCTTCCCATGGGGGCACTGGACAGAGGGGATGGGCCAGGCGCAGCAGCTGGAGATCCGAAAAGAAGAGGTTCATTGCCAATCTGTGCAAATCTATTGTACAGAGCAGATAAGTATAGACATGTTTGTTATTATTTTTTTTTTTTAATTTACTTTAGGCCCCTTTCACACATGCGGACCGTATGCCCGTATTTCATCCATCCGTTTTCGGATGAAATACGGACATACATGCATCCCTATGGGATAGCGGGAGTCAGCGGATGAACATCCGCTAACACCCGATATCATCCGGCCCCACTATTGTCCGATTCTGCAGACGGAAGAACATCCTATTTTTCTATCCGTCTGCAGAGTGGATCGGATGAACACGGACAGACGGTCCGTGTTCATCCGACCCCCCATAGGGGAGAGTAGAGATCTGACAGGGCGGTCATTCGCCGGCTCAGCGGGGTTCAACGGAGCGATCCCCACTTAGCAAGCAGATGTTCACGGGTCGGATCAACACGGATCCGCACGTGTGAAAGGGCCTTACAATCACCTTAAATTGATGTGTTCGAGTAACACATCAATATATTTTTGCTAAGCCCCCTCCAGCTATAATACCTTATTGACCTCCTCAATCATCAGTGCCAACCTTCGAGCAACCTGTGTTATCCAGGGACCACTGAGCATCCTGTGCCATCCATTAACCTCTGAACATCCCAAGTAATCTACTTGCCCATGAGCATTCCAGGCAGGTCCAGGACTAGATGGGGGGGCAGAAGGGGAATGTGCTCTGGAAGCAGCGGCTGTATGTAGAGAAGGGGGCATTGCTCTCTTCTCCCTACCTCCCACTGACAGGAGTAACTACCAGTGCCAGCTTCTGTTTATGAGTGACAGTGCCTCCTCAGTGCAGTAGGAGTAGCTGCCTGGAGGCTGGGCTCTCATACTGCAGAGCAGGAAGTGCTCACACAGAGCATGACAGCCCAGTTTCCAGGTAGCTACTCCTACTGCACTGAGGACTGGGTAAGCAGCTTGGGGTGGGTGAATGAGCTCTATATTGGAATGAGGAGAAAACTTTGAAGTGAGGAGAGGGGGAATGGGATAGGAGCTCTGCATTGAGGGGAGTGGGGTGGGGGATGAGTTGCGATGAGCTCAGATTTATTCGGACATATGTCCCAACCTGCCTGAGCTATCCTGCTGGGTGGCTGTCAAAGGCAGCGACGCTATTTCTCACCTGTAGCCGCATGTAAGCATGGGGCACATATACATGTAGCTGCAGGACAAAGAATGCCTCCACCGCCTTTGATTGTTGTCTTTGACAGCCTCCCGCCAGGATAGCTCAGGATAGACTTGTGCCCAAACACACCTGAGCTTATACCTAGTGATGAGTTTTGTAGTGGAGAGGGGCTAGAATTGTGAAAAACCTTTGTACTAGGGAGGTGTTGTGTGGCAGAAGCTTTGTAGTTTCTTCAAGTGACATTACAGATGCAGGGACATTTTTTTCTCAGTGACACCACCAATTCAGGGACATTTTTTTTCTCAGTGACATCACCAATGCAGGGGCATTTTTTTCCTTAGTGACACCACCAATTCAGGGAATTTTTTTTTTCAGTGACACCACCAATGCAGAGGCATTTTTTCCTTTCATTGACATCACCCACTCAGGGGAATTTTTTCTCCTCAGTTACACCAACAACTCGTGGACATTTTTTCCTTTTAGTGACAACAAACGCAGGGGAATTTTCCTTTCAGTAACATCAGCAATTCATTTACATTTCTTTCATTTCAATGACACCAATGACTCAGGGACATATTTTCTGTTCAGTGACACCACTGACTCAGGGACCTGTTTTCCTACCAGTGACACCACAAACTCATTGACATTTCTTTCCTTTCAGCGATGCCACTGACTGCCTGCTACCTTTTGTTATTCTGAAGAAAAAGTGGTTTGTTTGTCTGTGTCGGTGTGCAAAGTGAACCTGTATGGGAGTGATTTTGTAATGATCAATTAGCTGCTGCACCTGCAGTGTTCCAATGAGGAAAGTGGCAAGGTCTGCATGCCTTTAGATGTGATTTCCCTTTGGGAGTTTCTCACTAAAAATTACATTTTTGTTGCAGGAGATACTCAAAATCAGATTTGTATCTTAGTGTAGACTTCTGGGAGAATCAACAAGGCAATCACTCAAAGTGAAAATGACATTTCTGGGGGCGGTCTAAACACCATCTGTGTACAGAGTGCCTCCAGGTAGCCATCTTGCATTGCATTTTACAAAAAATTCAAGCGCTGCAGATTGAAAAGGAAAGGTAATTTTTCATAACATTGAATTACAATTTGACTTGTGTTCTAATTGTATAAGCTATATTATTTTTTATTTGCTATTTTTCCCAAGAAAGTGGTTGCCCTTTAACCCTTTCACTGCCAGTGCCGTTTTTGCACTTTTTTGCACACATGCTTGAAAAATAATTTTAGCCCTGAAGATTACCTTAAACTCCCAAAATATTTTATATTTTCCCAAAGCAGACACCCTAGAGAATAAAATAGTGGTATTTCCAATTTTTTATATCATACAACATTACCACAAAGGTCTAGTAAACTCAAAATTTCAATAAACAAATGCAATACATCACTGAATTCTTTGCTAAAATATAAAAGATGAGGTTGCACTGAGTAAATAGATACCCAACATGTCAAACCTTAAATTTGCACGCGCCTGTGAAATAACGACAAACTTCGGTACCCTATATTTTCCTTAGATGACATTTTAAAAGCCCCCTATAGGTCAACAGTTTAACGTTACGGAGGAGGTCTTATGCTAGAAATATTGCTCTCACTCCAGTGTGCGTGGCGATATGTAAAATGTTTGACCCAATCAACATTTTCATGAGTATGCATGCTGACACATTCGTTTATGTTTGTACATGTGTATACATTGGGGGCTCAAGGATTTTTGGGGGAATTTTATGTGATTGGGTGTAACTTTATTTTTTTACAGTTTACATTTTTTTTTACTTAACTTTTATTTCATCACATAATGGACAAAAAGTCTTGGTGACAGGTTCTCTTTAATGACACATCCGGGATCTACAAGACCCTGGATGTCTCCCCTGTGCTCCACTGAATGTAATACAGTGCAGATCGCTCTGCATTACATTCTTTCTCAGCCATTCTAGCTGAGGAAACTGACCGGGGGACCCGGAAATGACTAGGAGAACGGGCGTGTGTCTGCTCAGCTCCCTACCCCCCTACTCGGCAGCAAGGTTCTATCCGGTCACGGGCTTGCAGTTGGGTAAGCGGAGCCCGAGGTACATACTGTAGCAGGGGCGCCCGGGGGGAGGCGCACATTACCAGGGGTATGTGGAAGCAATCGGGCATCAACACAGTCACCCAAATACTTCCAAAATATTTGTGCATATATAGCTGCGCTAACTCATATACAAAATAATAAAGTGCTCAGCTCAACATGTTATGCCGCGTACACACGACTGGACTTTCCGTCAGAATAGACTCTGAAGGTCTTTCCGACGGAGTTCCGACGGAGTTCCGCTGAAACGGACTTGCCTACACACGATCACATGAAAGTGAGATCGTTTAGAATGCGATGACGTATGACGGGACTAGAAAAGGGAAGTTTAATAGCCAGTAGCCAATAGCTGCCCTTGCGTCGTTTTTGGTCCGTCGGAATAGCATACAGAAGAGTGGTTTTCCCGATAGGAACTGATTCCATCGGAAAGATTTGAAACATGTTCTATTTCTAGGTCCATCAGAATTTTAGAAAGAAAAAGTCAGATGAAGCCCACACACGATCGGAATGTCAGACGGAATGATTCCGTCAGACCTTTTCTGCCGGAAAGTCCGGTCGTGTGTACACGGCATATCACAAATAAAATTGAACAAATAATTTTGTTGGTAAATAGTCCAAGCATCTGACCATCCAACACCACTGTGATATGTGTCAGAAACAAGAACTTATAAAATCATAATGTAAAGTCCATTTAAAGAAGTCCCTCTGTGCCAATAGTTATTTCCTGCAAATGATTATGCTGTATTGTGATTCACCCAGATCAAACATGATTTTGCCACCACCTTTCAAAATTCACATTCATCAATATAAACCTGATCAATACATGGGTCTTTTAGGTTACTCCTGTGGCACCCGACTGATGCAATAATGTGTCTCCGTGTTCTCTATTGGTCTCACCAAATTCTCCTCTCATGTACTCATATAATCAAATAGTCATCATTGCACAACATCCCAAAAATGTATTGAATTAAAAAACCAAAATAAGTTGCACTCACATTTAAAAGTGCCATTAGACCGGCACTATGTCTATCCAGCAAACGCTCAGCCTCTGTGTTTTCCGCCATTCCATTCTATGAAGCCAGCGTGCGGTCCAAGCCTCGATTTCGGTGTGGGTCAGGGGCCAGATGTGGCATCAGCGTTGCTCCACTAGCCTCAACGCATTTTGCATTAATTATTCATCATCAGAAAGCCACCCAAATACTTCCACCTGACAGGCAGGAGTCTGCTTGTCAGATTTACACACAATCCCAGTGGCTGAAGCATGTAATGTGTGTAAACCCCCCTGCTGTTTGTACGACACACAGACCTGGCGGCGAAAGGGTTAAATTAAAGAGAGAAGTCCATGAAGTAGCATGTTATACTTGACTGCTCTGTGCAGTGGTTTTGCACAGAGCAGCGCCGATCCTCTTTTTTTTCGGGTCCCCTGTTGGCGCTCCTGGCCCCCCCCTCGAGCAGTGCCCCCAGAGAAAGCCATTTGCCCTAGGGGTACCGCTGCATGCTCAGTCCTGAGCTGCTGCTCTATGCGTCCTTAGAAAAAAGGAGGTTTGGGACTTTAAATGAGGCAAGTATCAACAAAAGATAAAGTAGAAAAGGTATAAATACATTTTTTTCATGGACAAAAAGTTCATAACATTGAGTATATGTCCACACAACACATCATGTTAAAATGGCTCCCTTGTAGACAAAAAACATATCATGAGCAAATTACAGAAAAAAGGTTGCATCATATCATAGAGTAAGTAAGTTAAACCTCATAAAAATTGAAAACATTACCATATAGTGAGATGGAACTTGTAGTATGTTGTAGTTAAGGCCGTATGAAAAGTGGATGCTACATCCTAAGAAGCTCGACACGTTTCATGAAATTGTATCAAACTCATCAGGAGCGGATGCTGGACTAATCCAAAAAATGTAAAAAGAACATAATAGTCTAGATCGGGGATATGCAAGTAGCGGACCTCCAGCTGTTGCAGAACTACAAGTCCCAAGAAGCATAACAAGACTCTGACAGCCACAACAGGCATGACACCCAGAGGCAGAAGCATGATGGGACTTTGCAACATCTGGAGGTCCGCTAACTGCATATCCCCTGTCTAGATAGTAAAACCCCATGGTGGGAGAGAAAAAACAATGTGGGAGGGCCAATGGGCTCCAGCTGCTGTCTCGGCCAATGAGGAGGGAGAGTTTTGGGACAGAAGAGGCTATTGTAAACATTACTGGATTGGAGGAAGCTCAGGTAAGGATTGTGGGGCTGGGGGGGTGCTGCACACAGAGGGTTTTTTACCTTCATGCGTAGAATGCATGGTTCCTTTAGAACCACTTTAACTTGGTGACACTATAAAAAAATATGTAATTATGATGATTTGGGATGTGGTGTATTGATTCACTGATCCTGGTTTTGAGACACTAAAAAAACTAGTTACTGTAATTTTTTTTATTCATTGTTACCAGCATCGTGCAAGCACATTCATTTCTGTAAGACTATGTATCAATGAAAGCAATCCTGAACCTAAAAGTTCCTTGTATAAGCTTTTTATTCCACAAAAAAAAATAAAAAATAAAAAAATAGGATGACTTGAGCAGATGAATGGTTTTATTATGTCTTCCTCGCTCTCTTGAAAACACGCTGCTAGCATCAGGCTTGCTTTGACATGGTGTAACAGTAACACAGCACAACACAAGACATGTGAAAGCTGCTTTTGGCTGCTCTCAGCTAGCCAGTAGAGGCTCTTTGCTTGCAGCATAGCTGAGGCAGGCTATTTCTTCTTAGAGGAAACACTGCAGCCTTCTGGACTGCGTCTGCCTCTCGAGGGAGAGGCAGGCTGTTGTTCCACCCACAGGCTGGAAGGAGGGGGTTTGAATGAAAGACAAGACAAGCCCTAAACACCATGTCACTCCGTGAGGGAGACAGCAACAACTAGGCTGGAAGGTTTTTTTTTCTTTCTTTCTTTCTTCCTTTCTTTTTCTTTCCTTTTTTTTTTTTTTTTGAAACCTAGTAAGAGGGGGGAGGAGAGAGAAATTTGTGAAAGACACTAAGAAAGGAATAAGGCAAGCCGGTCTGCAGGAATTCAGCTTTCCTGGCTCCTATCGTAGGACTTTATGTTCTCCACAGGCTGGATTGTACTACCAAGAAGCTGCTTCACACATAAGCTGGAATAATAAAAAAGAGGGATATAGAAATATATATATTGACATATATATATATATATATATATTTTTTTTTTTTTCCTTTTTTTTTTTATATATCTATATATATATATATATATATATATGTATATATATATATATAAACTGGCAGAATAAAAGAAGAAATATTTCTTCGTGGGATTTTTTATATTTTTTTTTTTATCTATTTTTTTACGTGCCAATGTTTTCCCGGTCGTTTTGGATTTAAGGCTTGGTAAAACTAAGGAAAAAGGGCAAGGAACTCCTGAAACATCCTAGTCACTATCAGGAATAGTGGAATCTGACAAGGAAGAAGGGCCTGGGGCATTACACCCTGTCAACGAGTTTTCTGCATCAGATAGAAAGATTCCAGCTACATGGGCAAACGCTTGGAACAGCAGCCAATGTACCCCCAGTACACGTACTACTACCCTCATTATCTCCAGACCAAGGTATGAGCAGCAGCGCACTCTCACCTCTCTGCCGGTGCTCATAGTATGTGATGATGGATAGGTGACTGCTTTGACTGACAGTTTGCCTTTTTTTTTTTTGTGAGTTCAGTATCACACAGAGCACAGCTTATACAGTCAAAGCAGGGGCACGAGAAAAGCAGGAAGGTCAAGCAATGTGGATTTGCGTTCCATCCCCTCAATCCTTACTCTTCTTCTTTTTTTTTTCCCTTTCTCCAGTCTAACTATGTTTTATTCTCTATTTAATCCTTTGTTGTCTGTCTTGAGGATTATATTTGCCTTCTATATTAGACTAGAGCTTGTTTTTTTTTTCGTCAGTAGCATGTAATTGTGTTGACACAAGATGCAGATTAGCTTGGACAATAAAATGTATACACACTTGGATGGGAATCCAGTCTCAGTGGCACTTTAGTGAGATCTGTACAATCTGGGTAGCTGAAAGCATTATCCAGCTGCAAGGGGATTCTGTGCTGATCAACTTTGAGTGGGAAAAGCACACAGCTACGACAGCCAAAAGCAGGCAGATAGGTCGCCTTTGTAAGTTTTTAGGTTTTTCCGGTGCTAATAGAAGCTAAGGACAACCGACAATCTGTTAGGTGAAAGCAACCATATTTTCATATTTTATATATATATATATATATATATATATATATATATATATATATATATATATATATATATATATATATATTTACAGTAAATATGTATACTGTATGTGTGTGTGTGTGTGTTTTTATATAGCAGAAACATATTATGCTGCACATGTACAAAGTAGCTTTGTACATGTGCGGCATGACCATATTTCCACGTATATATATTTTTATATATATATATATATATTTTTATATATATATTTATTTACAGTAAATATGTATGCTGTATGTGTGTGTGTTTTTATAAAGCAGCAACACATTACAAAGTAGCTTTTATTTAAATGTTTCCAAAAACTTTGTTACTTATCATTTTTTTTAATAGCCATTTTAACACACACATAAATATACAGTATGTATATACAGTATATATATACAGTATATGTATATATATATATATATATATATATATATATATATATATATATATATATATACCAGATAGTGCCATATAACAGAGTTCTGTTCATATACAGTAAACACCTACAAATTTTGTTAGTTATATGTCTATATATCAATTTTTTTATCTATCTATCTATCTATCTATCTATCTATCTATCTATCTATCTATCTATCTATCTATCTATCTATCTATCTATCTATCTATCTATCTATCTATCTATCTATCTATCTATCTATCTATCTATCTATCTATCTATCTATCTATCTATCTATCTATCATATCTATTGCATACTTAAATGTCACAGGTTATTCCAAATCTAAGTAGCAGCAGTCTATATACATTTGCCACCAGTTTTCTGTTAAAATTCATAGATTGTCAGATATGTTGCCAATTTTCTATAAAACTGCTTAGTCAGACATTCTGGAAGAGCATACTAATTTAGCCTAAATATTTCACATTGTAATATGAACTTAACTGATTAGAACACTATTGCAGTGGTCCCTTCTCTTCCATTGTTGGCAATGTCAAGGTCAATTTCAGATGCATTTGTAGATTTTAAGAATTCTTTTTTCAAGGAAGCAGAATCATCTCTTTGTCTTCCTGATAGAAATGGTATTCATTGTCACTTGTAGCAAAGGAATGATAGGGTTGGTAATATAGAAATAGCACATTTCTTGAGAAGCATGCTGCTATTTTAGAAGCGAACCAAAGCCAGGTGATACGGTATGCAGTGAATCATCATACAGTTGCAAATCTGGTCTAGATTGTATCTTTTTATTTCAATCCATAGAAGTCTAAAGCATGATCAGAACCATAAAGAAAGTGTGATTGCTATTAAAGAAAAATGTAAAAGACGTTTTGTTAAAGTGTCTGAAGAATACAATAAGCCATCACAGACAAGCCACATCTGGATCTTGTTACTTTAACATGCTCTAAGTTTGGAGGGCATTTGGTTTCAGTCATCACTATGCTATGGGGATAAGCTTAAAATTGATATGGGAAACCCCTAAGAAGGTGAAAGCTCTGACCACCATTGGATACATTGCTAACACACATAAGCTGCCACGGTCTGATGAGCAATAATTGCTCAGCAATGTTCTCCCAGACACAATACTCATTAATTAATTATTGCCACCTTCCTCCAAGTTGGATCTCCACATGGCTTGTGTGCCACCCACATCACAGTTTTTGGTGTAACAGTGTTAGGCTGACTGTGAAAGCAAGGGAATGAAACACAAATGGGGTAATACTACTTTCCTTTAGCATTCAGAGTAGGCATCTATGTTTTGCAACCTGAACCTATATTCACGTTGTCAAATTAGTGTTTCTTAGTTAATAGGTACAATACATGAATTTGATCTTTATGCACTAAAATTTTGGAAGGAAGAATTGCATTTTCCATAGTAAACAAAAAAAGCTTCTTTTCTTTATTTTCTACTGTCGTCCAGCAACAAAAGCGAACCTAGTTTCTGTGGGCAACGTAGTTCTTTTTTCAATCACTTTCACACATGACATCCATTGGGTCAACTGAGAAAAATAGGCAATGCATAAATACAATATGCAATAGCATAAATTCAAATGATTACTAATCCATTTAATTCTATTTTTTTTTCTGCTATTAGCCTGAATATTCAGCATGTGCCCCAACTGTTCACTGAATGGGGTAAAGTGGCAGCTTATCTTTCCAAAGCTTAATTTTTTTTAAAAAGTTGTGACGTACTTTACCAATGTAAATTATTAATTATAGCCGTTAAGAGCTGTGTAGCATCATATTCCAACTCTGTTTCCATGGTGAGCTTAAAATGTTCATAACTTAAAGTAAAAGTACTCATGTAAAGGGAATATCTGATATCTATAATGCCAACACTCACTCAAAGATAATGAAGGGGTGGCAGAGGGGGCAGGGCTTAATGGCGTGACCAGCTACATGATAAAATGCACCCTGGTTATGATGTTCTCCTTGTCTACAATGAGCCAGAGGAAGGAACTCATTATGATATAACAGATACTGTTTACTACCGGAGCTGAATGAATGAAATAATTGTTGCTGTAGGAATGAGATTTGCATGTGTTATACTCCATAAGTGACTCCTCTTCTATAGCAAGGTCTTTTCATTAACATATTACTAGTTTAAGGCAGTTGTTATGTATCTATATAGTAATTCACCTGCAGCTAATGTATTATCAGGGACAACTGTTATTATACAAAAATAATAGTCAACAATCATAATAAGTACTGCTACATTTATCATTTCTTCTACTGTAATTTATACCACGATCATTATTACTGCAACTTCTAAGAATAAAAATAACACCAATAGGGCTTAATTCACAAAGCTAACACATTAGGATCTGTCCTAGTGTGTCCAATATCATTTTGAAAATTACAGTCACATGGCTGTGAAGATAATTATTCCTTATTTTAAAGCTTTGTGTTTTGTGCCAGCTGATAGTTTTTAGTCTTTTTAAATACATTTATGCATGTACTACTGGCCTTGTGTATCAGTCCAGTGGGAAAGTGAATGTAATTTATTTCCATTAAAGGAAAGATAAATTAATATTTGCTTTTATTTTCTAGCAAGCGTTACAAAAATGAGAACTGAAATCTGGTTGGTTGTCTTCCATGGCATCTCCCACATTCTTCACCCAAGCTTTTGTCGATTGGTCTCATTTTGTGTTGCATACATTATATATTAACGATAGCCTACCATTTTATAGCAGTAATAACAGACAAAACAAAACAAAAAAACAAAAAACAAAATAGCTAGTCTCCTTCCTCTGTTGATATTTCCATCTGGATTCTAGAAATGTGTAAATTATTCTCTTCTGCTAATGAAGGTAGATAGCAACCCCAGAGAATCATGAGCAAGATAATCATGAGGAAAGAAATTAGGTTCAGTAATTGTCAATGACCTGAATGAAGCAGTCTCACTAGGAAACTGCATTAACTTTAAAGGCTTTTTATAGATAATAGTGATTCTTGTCTGTCTTTCTTTTCCCTTATGGCTTCCACAGATATTCTTTATATCAGAAGAAGCTGTATTGCTAATAAAATATATGTGAGAAAGTGCAGTTTTAATTAACAATGGGGATAAGTAACTTGTTTGAAATAGTGTCTGTGTGGAACAATGTTACAGAGGGGTCTAAACTTATGCAAATATCTGATTAGGAGAAAAAAAAAAGAAGCTGTAACATAATGTGTCAATTTCCCTCCCTTTTGTCCTCTGTAAGTCTGCACCAATTTGTAATCCCAGCTCCCTCTGTGCCTTCCTACTCACGCTGACCGAGTACAGATTTTCCAGACCTGTCCCTGTTTAGTAGGTTTACTGCATTTTCCACATTTGGCCATCTGGTCATACAGAAGGCCTTGTCAAAAGAGCTCCAATGTGCAGAGGAGGCTGACATAGCTTCTTTGGCTGCTGGTGTTCAGGCTGTGTTTGGTGTCTAGTGTGAGGTAATAGTCAGGTGTAAGAAGTCATTCATCAACCACACACTGGTTTCAGGCCACATTTCCAACCATCTGCAGCTTGGGTATGTGCCAAAGGCATGATAATCTAATTCTGATAACATTCAGTGTCAACAGAGCAACATCAAGACCGCTTATAATATTTTCCTGTGCTTGCTGATTTTTTTTATTATCAACTGTTTATAATGAACACCCTAAAAATTCATATCTATCTATCTATCTATCTATCTATCTATCTATCTATCTATCTATCTATCTATCTATCTATCTATCTATCTATCTATCTATCTATCTATCTATCTATCTATCTATCTATCTATCTATCTATCTATCTATCTATCTATCTATCTATCCATCTATCTCTCTATCTCTCTATCTAACTATATATCCTGATGGTAGAAAAAGTCCAAGTGGTCTATTGAGTTTGTCCTTTTTCATATTCTTGTATGAGGATTGACATACAGTATGTTTATCCCAAGCATGTTCAAATGTACTTCTATTGATTGACTCACTATCTCAGCAGGAAGTTAGTTACAAGCATCCACTTCTCTTGGGGTACAGTGATGCTTTATAATATGACTCTTGAACTCTTGCTAGTCTGAGTTTTATGTCCTGCGTTTTTGACCTCAGCCTCATATAGAAAATACTGCTCTCCTGAACTTTATTCACACCAGTAATGTAATTAAAGTTTTCCCCCTTTCCTTTTTTTCTTTGAAGCTGTACATATTATTTTATCAACCTATTTATCTTCATAGATGTCTGCTTATCTATATGTGTTGGGGAGAAGTTTGTTAGAGTACTTGTAGATTAGGCAGAAGGGAACTAGACATGTATAAATATAATTTTGCGTCCATAGTTGTTTTGTTTTTACTATGTTTAGAAAACTGTGTCACTGAATAAAAACTAAAAAAAAGGATGCTGCAAATAAAGACTTACCTGGCCCGCTATCTGTTGTTCAGCTTTTGCTCTCTTGCAAAGCAAAGCCACTGGCAGAAACTTTAGCATTCAACACTTCTAAGGGCTAGTTTACATTAGCGTTGCTCTCTGAAGAGTGTTCTACTCTTCGGAGAGCATTTGACAGGCAGTGAGGAGGAATTGTATATCCTTCTACTCACCTGTTCTAACCCCTTAAACACCACACTAGCAGGGATCCAACATTCTAGTTAAATGGGTTGAGTTCAGCGGGCGGTACTGCCTGCTGAACACAACAGTGTCTCATCATGGCCACGGCATATGTACCCCGCCTGCCTTTGCAGCTTAAGGGGAGAGGTTGGGGGCAGTAAAACTACATTTAAATAAGACTTAAGTGTAAATTAGGCCTACATGTGGCTAATGCCTGCATCCCCACACTGTGCACTGTGATTCCACTCATTGGTCTCTGCCCCACTGCTGTGTCCTTGCAACATAATAGTGCATGCAGTGGTTCCATCCCCTGACTCCTAATTAGAGTTGTCAGTTGGTGGAATCATAACACTGCAGCAAAGGATAAGCCATTCAACACAACAAGAAGTGTACTGGATGCTTGAGATTTTGGTGGTGTCCTTGCTCTGCAAAAATGGAGTGAAGATCTCAGGGGCAGCAGTATAGGTTAATATAATCTTCTTTTGAATAAAAAACTTTTCAGGGACCAAATCACTTTATTATTAGTGCTTGTTAAAACTTGGATTACAAACTAATGCCTCTGAACCATAGATATTCCGTTGAGCTATATATATTAAATAAAAACACTATAATAATTCAGAAACATTTAACCTACCACTATACAGTATATAAATTGTGGTTGGAAACCAGTAAAAACACAGGTAAAAGGTGCACATAGAAGGACCGATGTACTAAGCTTTGAAGTGAGGTAAAATAAGGTTAACTGAAGTGATCCTGGGCCAGATTTGCTGAACTTTAAAGTTAGGTGAAGCGAGCCTGTGTTTTACTATAGTCATTTAGTTGTGTGGGGGAATTAGGAAATTCTTTACGTGACTGGATATTTGCTGTAAGCACCGGTGCTTGTCAGTTCACTTTACACTAGCCCAGGTTCACTTCAGTTCACCCCACTTCACGTTTTAGTAAATAAGGCATATACACCAAAACTCAAACTGAATTTTAATACATATCTGCACAGTTGGCAAACCTGACCAATATTTAAAGGTGATAAAAACAGCGTCTGTAAGTACCCTTCACCAACAGTTTGTGTCTCCAGTCTCCCTTTCTTTTCAGCACTGCAGCCTCTACCAGTCTCTTCAGTATTCAACACTTCTGGGAGGGTTGAATACTTGTATCTCCCACCAGGCACTATAGTTCCTTTCTCTACAGCACTTCAGGACTCAATTGGGGGGTCAGAAGATGGAACATAAGCATTCAGAATGTAGGCACCCACCACTCCCTGAAGCACTGAATGCTGAAGAGAGTAAGGAAGGCTGCAAAAATGGATCAGGGAGGAGGCAGGAGACACAGACTACCAGACAGGTGAGTACACTACCTTTTTTTCTTCTTAAAACCTGACAGGTCACCATAATGTTAAGTCTATGGATGTATGAGTACTTCCAAGTACTGTACTGTAAAAACACAGGAGACAATTCAACAAAGCACTTGCAACACTATTCTGCCATAATATAAAGTCCTCCACCAAATTCATACTAAAGACCTTCTCCTCGTGGGAGTAAATTGTGTCACACATGTAGGTATTGTGTCACAGACAAAATTCCATCTGAGGCAATATTCAGAAACAACCTTGCAGCAGATACATATGCACATTTCCAACAGTTACATGAATATGTCACAGGTTGCACCATTTGTTGTACAGTACAGACAGGAGACATATTTCTAATAAATATATATGGCACTCTTTTTAAATTCCAAGAATAATATTTTATGTGGTATGGTACTGAAGCTTTATATTGTCTGTCCTTCAAGTCCCCTGGCGCCCGAGGGTCACATGTGGCCTTTCTGTGTTTAAAGTGAGGCCCTTGGGCCCCAGCAGTCAGTAGAAGGAGCATTGATTTGTAAAGTCCAGTGTAAAGTCCAGTGGTTTCATGCAACATGTCCCTAGTTTCTGAATGTCTCCCATAGCATGACTTCAGTCTCCACCCAATCCAGTAGAACAAGCTCTGACCATTTCCTCTAGTAAGTATTCATTCTGTAACAGTTTTCTGTAGCATTATATGTAACAAATATTATATGAGGCCCTTTTAGAAATATTAGGGGCCACATTTGAGACCCTCTTTACCTGGCAAGTTGATAACCACTTTTCTAGACCAACTGCATTGTGCCATCCTGCTTCTACCCTAGATACCTGTCTAGCCTTGGTAATAAATTATGACTATAAAAGTAGGTAAGCTGTCACTTTACTCTACTAAAAGTTCAGTTTTTGGTGCACTAATCCAAAGTGGGTAAAATGTGAGCATACAGTATGCTATTCTGCCAACAAAAGTATCTGGACAGAAGCAATGAGGACCATGTTGGATGACACTTGTAGGCAGGGGGAGTCTTAACCTTTATTTATACTGGAGATGCTCCAACATGACTTAAGCTGGCCATACACACTTAGTTTCCTTTTGTTCAACCTGTGCTTTGAACAAAAAAAATCAAACTGATTCCTCTATCTTCAATATACAGGAAGGATGTATGAATCTCTCACTGAGGCTATTTTCTTCTGAAAGATGGCACCGACGGCTGTCAGAATACCTGAACAGCAGCTTTATCTGAGATGATGCGGACACTATTCGAGCCAACA
Source organism: Lithobates clamitans (assembly GCA_037952925.1). Lineage (NCBI taxonomy): Eukaryota > Metazoa > Chordata > Amphibia > Anura > Ranidae > Lithobates > Lithobates clamitans. The sequence continues at coordinate 1,977,086 of JBBGZY010000152.1, forward strand.
GTTTTTCATCCCACTTTTTCAAAGGATGTCTAGCAGGAGATGAGGTGACAGGGCATCCAAGTGTGTGTTGTCAGTTTTACTTCATAAGATATGAAATACAGTACTTTGCTGTTAAAGTGCTATTAAAGTGGTTGTAAACTCTGTTACACCACTTGTACCAACTCATGTAGCCGGAGGCCACAAGCCCGGAAAGAAGACCAGTTAAAGATGTCAGCCGCCTCAGCACTGACATTGTGGCGCTGGAATGCTCGTATGTGATGCATACTAGCACAATATGACATTGCCTTGCAGGATTTTTTTTACAACCGCTTTAAACCCAGAAGCAAGCATTTATTTTATTGCAGCTTACCGATTCTTAGATGTGATTGTATTTTTTAGGCTTTCCTTCTTTTATTTTCATCTGATGATCAGGCCAGTAAGTCTGTTCCATCTATACCCAGTCTTCCACCTGGGTTCATGGGCTGCGGCTGCTTGAATGGAATGATGTCACGGAGGTCACATCTGTGGCACAGGGCTCTGAAGGAACATGCACCGGTGACGTGATCGGCTGCTGCTCCCTAGAATATCTCCTAAATGGTGCACGTGTAGGAGATATTTATTTTACCTACAGGTAAGCTTTATTATAAGCTTAACGGTAGGTAAAAATAAACTTTGAGAGATTACTACAACTTTAAGGCTGGGTAGAGCATGTGATATTTTTTTTCCTATCCATCATCCCCAAAAATATTCCAGAATGAATGGGGTTTACTGCATAATAACAAACTTTTAAAATTCCCTGTATGCCTACATATCAAGGTCATCAAGGTCCTTTAATGAGTTAGTATTAATATATTCCATATCCAAAGAAAAAAATGGGTACTTTGTATTCCTTTTGCATTTGGATGTCCTTCAATATATTTATAGAACAGATGAGTTGAAGCTGTGTTTGATCAGTTAAATGAAACATGACACAGCTTCTGTTTGTGCTAATCGTTAATTTTTCTTTGATTGCATTATCAGAGTAAAAAAAAAAAAAAACACACACAGGATCTTGGAGATCGTTTTAGGAGAGACCTGCCTCATCAGTTTTAAGAGTCTCTTTTTCCAACATTCCAGACATTATGTAACTGTATACAGAAGACAAGAATAAATGACAAACCAGGCTTTGAAAAATATGTTACAAAAAAAAACAAAAACCTTGGTAGTAGTAAACAGGGCCTGACTGAACATAGCAGAAGACTTAGTGGCATCACTGGGAGCCTAACAATTTGACTATACATGCTTTTAAGGCAGATAAGAGGGAGAGCGGAAAACGCATAGGTTCATTTCAGGTCATGTTGGAAATGGCCCGGACACACTTGGCTTTACACAGATATGATTTCACACAGCACTTTTCGTCTTTATGAGTACGTTTGGCAAGAACAGCTCATTCAGTCACGAACATGCCAGTTCTGAAGCTTCCAGGAAGTCAACTCTCTCTCTCTCCTTTTTTTTTTTTTTTTTGAAAGTTCAGAATTCCTTCTAATGTGTTGTTTTGAAAATGCCTTTTAATGGAGGAAATTTATACAAGTAGAAACGGTTGATATTTATCCAAAACGATTCCAAGACTGTGCGAAAAAATTTGTTTGCCGAGAGTGTTCAGGGCACAGCTGTGTGCAATTAAACTGTGTAATATTAAAAGCATGTGTATGAGTGATCTATTATGATAGAATTGTTCTATATAAAACGCTCATTTATGGGAGGAACAGAGGAGAACTGAGCTCTGATTGATTCATGCATTGTAGTGTTCTGTGTGTGATCTTTCGGGGATATGTTTTTCAAGTTCGTTTACACACTGTGTTGAGTAGGTGGAAGCAACTGCATGCAGAAAGCACACTGAATAGTTCCCTGCTTACATCATGAGGCTCTCTTTCTAAAGAACTAACAAAATGCTCATTATACAGTTTTGTGCTGGCAAAAAAAAATTGCTTTATGTTTAAGCTTTTAAGAAAGATAAAACACTTGTGTGTATGTTTCTATTTTATGGCCAGGAGTTAGAAGTGTTGGCTCACTTCAGCCAGGCTTGTTTTATTTCCAGGTACTTTTACATGTACAACAAAGGCACGAAAGCTGACAGGGGATCTGCACCAATGGGATTATTTTTAATACAGGTCGCAGCTGCTCTCACCGCGAGACTGGCACAATTACTTTATTTCTAGCCACTGTTAAAATAGTGAGTTAACTGATTTTACAAAAAAAAAAATAAATGTTAGAGTGTTAGTAAAGACAAACAGCCAATTTCACACCTGAGTTCTATTTGCCAAAACAATGTGTAGTTTTCCTCAGTTATTTTGTATAATCCAGACATCCCTATTAGAATTCACTGCTCAGATCTTACCTTACTTTTTATATTGTAGTTAAAGTGTATGTATACCCAAAACAGAAAATGTATAATATTGCAACTTACTAGTTCATGGTGTGGTGGCCACATTCACTTTCTTTTATCAAACTTCTTTTGAATTATTTTCACCTGGTAATCCTAAAAAAATAATACACTTCTGTCCCTGGATGGTTATGTCTCACCTCCACTGTATCTATGGAGACAGTCAAGGTTGTCACCCAAGTCCACTATCCTGAGATGAGCTACATACATATCTATATTTCTTAAACTCCATTACATTGACAACAGGGCCAATTTGTAGTTTACAATAAATGACTAGGAAGGAAGATATTCTTTGGTGCAGCTCACGGGAAGAAATAAGGACACTGCATTTCTGTCACAATCAACAGTTATTATCTGTTTTTGATGAAAATGTTCTTAGCTTGAAATAAAGGAAAACAATTTCAGCTACCATATATAGGGATTGTAAGCTGCAACATATCACATTTTTGTTTATAGTCTTAGTTATCCTTTAAAGGATAAGTTTACCTTTGGGAATATGTTGTATGTTCCACCTGTTTTTAGGGTGGAACATGTAACATGTAGCCACTCCTTCAGAGGCCGCCTGCTCCACGGCCTGTAGTGACAGCAAGCAGGGGATCTTTTCCCCCCACTTGCTGTCACTATTTTAAAAAAGATGTGGCTGTGCAGGGCCTCATTCATTTATCAAGTTCTGTGAATGGCAAACTGTAAATACTGACAGCCTTTGAGGCTCTCAGCTTGTATTTTCAATAAACTAGTATGGCACTGTTGAGAGCATTGGTAGTTCATTCTCTCTTCCTGTCAGAGTGTATCTGCCTGCCTGTACAAGGTACTAGCAGACAGTTACACTGACAAGTCTGCAGGAGTCCTGCATGGCACCCGCAATCTGCAGCTTTCCAGGCTCCAAGTAAAACAAATAATAAATGCACATCTTTTTACCTGCAAAAAATAGGTGCATTTTTTTTTTTTTTTTTTAAAAGGTGAACTTATCCTTTAACTCAATACAGTTTGGTCAAGGGCTTCCCTGGGATGTGATTGGATGATGTAAGAGCAGTAATATACTGAAAAGGTCACCCTTGCTCTCTCCCATTCTATTTGTAAGTTCCATGTGTACTATGCAATGTAGTAAAGCCTTTTTGGATTAAAGTGCTGCCACTTTCTCTCCCAGTTGGAATCATTTTGTATAGAGAACTAGAGAAGGCTAGTATAAAGACAGAAGGAGGTAGTATTTGAAGATGCATAAAGTTTATTTAATGCATACATGCTCTGCCTAGTTAAGTGGGGTATTTTGTATCTGCCTACACATTGGCTTTAAAGAACAACTGCAGCCAAGCAGTTACATTCAGATATAAAACATGTATACTGTATAGGAAGTGTTGCCAAAATATTACCCCTGGGGCTCAGAGTCAGCATTGATGGGCACAGACTGAGGGGCTCAGGATTGATGAGCACAGACTGAGGGACTCAGGATTGATGGGCACAGACTGAGGGGCTCAGAGTCAGCATTGATGGGCACAAACTGAGGGGCTCAGAGTTGGTATTGTTGAGCACAGACTGAGGGGCTCAGGATTGATGGGCACAGACTGAGGGGCTCAGAGTCAGCATTGATGGGCACAGATTGAGGGGCTCAAGATTGATGGACACAGACTGATGGGCTGCATTGATGGGCACAGACTGATGGGCTGCATTGATGGGCACAGACTGAGGGGTTCAGCATTTATGGGCACAGATACTGAGGGGCCCAGCATTGATGGGCACAGACTAAGGGGCTGCATTGATGGGCACAGTGAGGCTGCATTGATGGGCACAGTGAGGTTGCATTTGATGGGCACACTGAGGCTGCATTGATGGGCACAGCTGCATTTGGTGGGCACTGATAAGGCTGCATTTGATGGGCACTGGTAGGCTGCATTTAATGGGCATTGATGAGGCTGCATTCTGTGGGCACTTATATATATATATATATATATATATATATATATATATATATATATATATATATACACCACGAGTAGTCTTTATATAAATGTTATTTTAAACATATTTGTACTTGTAGAACTAGGCCAGAGAGTAGACAGAGTGTTTTTTGATGGTTTTAATTTGAAATGTACCTTGGTGTCCTTCACTAAGGTCTGTACTTTGGAAATCGTCCACCACAGCATTGGTCCGTGCCTATCTCTGAGCACCGCTATACTGCACAAATATTTAAGCACAAGTCACTTTGGATTGGGAGAGTTTATATGGACTCATGATTTTTTTCATTTCATTTTTTTTTTATATATTTATGGATTTATAAATTGTTTTGTTGCACATGAGATTTCTTGTTCACTGGGCACGAGAGCACTTTATTGAAATGTATTAGCATGAACTTGATGTATGCAAACATGTGATAGGTGGTACAATCAATTTTTAGTAATAACATACACTTTTCATTTAGCACAATATTTAAAGGGACAGTACGCATACATTCATTTATTTGATTTATTTAGTTATAGAATGGGCAATATGTCATAAATAGGTGGAATAATTAGTTATTTACATATTTTTATTTTAGCACTAAATTTAAAGGCACAGTGCACAGGAATTTATTTATTTATAAACTAAACACCAATTCTTGGCAGCGCCACTCATGCATCTCTTTTACTTGCTCTGACCTCAGTGCATATATAGACAGATCCACACACCTATCTGTGACAGGTACATGAATAGGGTACAAGCACTGACACTTTTGGTATTATGCTCCAAAAGAATTCTAAAAGGTGCCTTTAATAACCTTTATGAGTTTTTACCAATTTTTTTCCTTTCACATGCACATTGATGATGGATTCCTGCTTGAAAGGTAGCTAAAAGACGTAACATAGTGTAGCTTACCATTGTCCACAAACAGAAATGAATGTTCTTAACACTGTTAACTTGATTTTGACAAAGGAAAGTTTGTGCAATGAGCGTGTTCCTGTCACTGTGAGTACAGTTCCATAAATAGTCACAATTGAGGAGATGGATTATTTGTGCTGATGTATTACAATGTAAATTCCACAATAATATAGTAAAATTATCAGATCTTTATATGTTACAGCTTCTCAACCAGTGATAAGTGTACCTTAAAGGGTAGACAGTAGTTTACTATCTACTGATCGACTTCTGTACATCATACCTGTCAGGTTTTTCCTGATCGATTAATTCCACCGGCTATAGCTGGCGGCACTGATTAGTGTGTTCTGATGGTGGGGAAGTCCACCTGCCATCAGAACACAATAGCACAGGGGAGCGTGATTCTCCCATCCACCTGAAATGTGTGGATGGGGGAATATGATATTCAACCTTTTAGTTGAAAAAAAAAATATTAATGTATGGGCTGCCTTACTATTAGCATGCATTTTTCATGCAAAGTTTGACCAATTTCTTAAAAAAAAAACACATCATACCTACCTGCTCCGTGTAATGGTTTTGCACAGGGCAGCCCCTATCCTCCTCTTCTTGGGTCCTCCGCCAGTGCTTCTGGCCCCTCCCCCTTGCCAAGTTTCCCCAGAACGAGTACACTTGTGCGTGCTCACTCCCAAACTGCCTCTGTGTCTATGGGACACTCAGAGCATGGCTCAATCCAGCCCCCAGCTCCCTCCTCACTGGCTGTGATTGTCCCAGCCAATGAGATGAGAGAGACTCCGGAGAGCTGCTGCTCTTGTGCACATCGCTGGATCAGGCTCAGGTAAGTATTAGAGGGGGATGTACAAAGAGCTCCATACTGAAGGTTTTTATCTTCATGTATTCTTCAACCTTCACAGCCACTTTAAATTGCTTTTATACTGACTGATGCTGCATGCAAACAAAACTTTTTGTAAATCTGTTTTTGTTCCTGTCCCTTGTTTTACTAATCTGAGCCTAAATTTTTCCTACATTTTTAAACTACACACTTTTGTCAACTTCTGTTATAAGTAAGTCAACATTGTCTGGCTGCATACTGTACATTTGAGGCATTTATAATCCTCCAGGCATTTAGACACTTACTGATTAAAGGAATGAAAGAGATGCAAGTGGCTTACAAGCTACTAGTCAGAATCCACTGATAAAGGTAAACCAAGTTGTCTGAAGCACTAAACCATGCATAAAAGTCTAATGAAGCAGCAGTAAGCTGAAATAAGCTTCTCTTTGCAAAGTTACTAGGAACATAGCTTTGGGTATGATATAATTTTAGCTTCAGCTGAAGATGTAAAAGTGTGGAATTTAAATCTTTGCTTAATATTCTGTGAAATACTTATGTTTGTCTTGAAGGGAGAAAGCCTCAGTAATAGCTTCACTCATTTAACACATATTTGAAGGTTATTTTCCTCTATTAAGAATTAACAGCTTTTAAGCTACGTGCTGGGGACATGTTACCTAATATTAGATTGACTTCCTGAAATATCAGGCATTTCATGGGAGCTGTGAGGAAATCATCAGTGGACCATATTAAATGGACCTTGTCTATCTTAGAAACAATAATTACTGAAGTTATTGGAAACATAAAAAAAGAGAAAGTGGAATTACAGATAGCCCCCGGGTTACAAACAAAATTCTGTAGGTTTGTTCTTAAGTTGTATTTGTATGTAAGTTGCAACAGGTAAAATTTTTAAGTGTAATTCCATCCAAAAAAAAAAATGTTTTGGATAGCATAGGAAAGGGTTAACACCCTTGTAATGTTTGTTCTGCTGTCTGTGTGCCTGTTCAGAAGATTTCACCTCACTTTCTGTTCCTGTGACAATTGGATTTTAAAATGTTTGGGTTGTCCTGGAAACAAGGATTGGTAATAGAGCGTCAGTGGAGACACCTTTTTACCATGGTAGCTCTTACAGGAGTTTCCCTTCCTAGGGGTAGATTAGCATCCACTTAATGTTGTCTTCCTCCGTTTGTAAGTATGAGTCATATGTACAGTAAGTTCAATGTTTGTAACTCGGGGACTGTCTGTAATGGCATTTTTTGACTGCAGTTCATGAGATTGCATCTTTGTGAATGCCACCACTGTCAGCTACAGCTTTAGAAGAAGGCAAAGAAAACCTCAGCATTCATGAGGACCTCTAGACCTACAACATACAAGGAGATCTGCTTGGCCACTGAATACCCATTTAACTTTTTCTATGAATTTATAAAGAGGACATGAGCAGCTCTGTCTTTTTACTGCCCCCTATATGCCTATCTGGAAGTTAACATGACCAGCAACCCATGGGGGCAGTGCTGTAAAATCTAACAAGAGGTCATGTTTAGCTGATAGTACTGTCACCAAAGGTGACCCATTGAAGTAAATGATTGGCTCATGGTTGCAGCACGGTATTACCATTTAAAATTGCTGTTCAGCTGCAAAAAATAAAACAGGCAGTATCTCCTATGTCCTCCTAAATGCTTGGTAACCACTGCTCTACTGTGGATCACTTTCCAAAGAGTGATGCTCTTGTAAATGAGCACTAAATTTCTATAGCAATAGTTCTTGATCACAAAAAAGTTTTTCATGCTAAGATATATATATATATCTATATATATCTATTTATAGATATATATATATATATATACATCTATATATAGATATATAAATATCTATATATAGGTATATATAGATATATATATATATACAGTATCTCACAAAAGTGAGTATAACCCTCACATTTTTGTAAATATTTTATTATATCTTTTCATGTGGCAACACTGAAGAAATGACACTTTGCTACAATGTAAAGTAGTGAGTGTGCAGCTTGTATAACAGTGTAAATTTGCTTTCCCCTCAAAATAACTCAACACACAACCATTAATGTCTGAACTGCTGGCAACAAAAGGGAGTACACCCCTAAATGAAAATGTCCAAATTGGGCCCAAGTAGCTATTTTCCCTCCCTGGTGTCATGTGACTCGTAAGTGTTACAAGGTCTCAGGTGTGAATGGGGAGCAGGTGTGTTAAATTCGTTATCGCTCTCACTCTCTCATACTGATCACTGGAAGTTCAACATGGCAAAGAACTCTCTGAAAAAAAGAGTTGTTGTTCTACATAAAGATGGCCTGGGCTATAAGAAGATTGCCAAGACCCTGAAACTGAGCTGCAGCATGGTGGTCAAGACCATACAGAGGTTTAACAGGACAGGTTCCACTGAGAACAGGCCTCGCCATGGTCAACTAAAGAAGTTGATTGCAGGTGCATAGCGTCATATCTGGAGGTTGTCTTTGGGAAATAGACATATGATAGCTGCCAGCATTGCTGCAGAGGCTGAAGGGGTGGGGAGTTAGCCTGTCAGTGCTTAGACCATACGCCGCACACTGCATCAAATTGGTCTGCATGGTTGTCATCCCAGAAGGAAGCCTCTTCTAAAGATGATGCGCAAGAAATCCCACAAACAGTTTGCTGAAGACAAGCAGACAAAGGACATAGATTAATTGTGCCATGTCCTGTGGTATGATGAGACCAAGATAAACTTATTTGGTTTAGATGGTGTCAAGCGTGTGTGGCGGCAACCAGGTGAGGAGTACAAAGACATGTGTGTCTTGCCTACAGTCAAGCATCGTGGTGGGAGTGTCATGGTCTGGGGCTGCATAAGTGCTGCCGGCACTGGGGAGCTAGAGTTCATTGAGGGAACCATGAATGCCAACATGTACTGTGACATACTGAAGCAGAGCATGATCCCCTCCTTTCAGAGACTGGGCCGCAGGGCAGTATTCCAACATGATAACGACCCCAAACACACCTCCAAGATGACCACTGCCTTGCTAAAGAAGCTGAGGGTAAAGGTGATGGACTGGTCAATCATATCTCCAGACCTAAACACTATTGAGCATCTGTGGGACATCCTCAAATGGAAGGTGGAGGAGTGCAAGGTCTCTAACATCTACCATCTTCGTGATGTCATCATGGAGGAGTGGAAGAGGACTCCAGTGGCAAGCTGTGAAGCTCTGGTGAACTCCATGCCCAAGAGGGTTAATGCAGTGCTGGAAAATAATGGTGGCCACACAAATTATTGACACTTTGGGCCCAATTTGGACATTTTCACTTAGGGGTATACTCACTTTTGTTGTCAGCGGTTTAGACATTAATGGCTGTGTTGAGTTATTTTGAGGGGACAGCAAATTTACACTGTTATACAAGCTGTACACTCACTACTTTATATTGTAGCAAAGTGACATTTCTTCAGTGATGTCACATGAAAAGATAAAATATTTACAAAAATGTGAGGGGTGTACTCACTTTTGTGAGATACTGTCTGTATATATATAGATATATCTATATATAGATATATATGTATATAGATATATCTATATACATACACACACTGAATATACCTACTTGCAGACCAGCGATGTACCTATATGTTGTTGGATTTTAAGTGGTTATATCGGAACAATGCCTGCATCTGCTCCTTCTTTCTGGATGTGTAGTATTGATGTATATTATTCACATTTGTATGCATTCCTATTTTTGTGCACTGTCTGTGTATCCATTGTCATTTTATGCCTTTTAGGTGCTATACTAGACTGATTCTTCTGTGTGGTGTTCTTTGTGTTCGGACCCTTTTTTAATAACGGAAGCTTTACTAGGTTTCCACACCGACTGCTTCTGTTTGGGATGGCATTTTTTTCTCCTTAGTGGTGTAATGCCCCGTACACACGGTCGGACTTTGTTCGGACATTCCGACAACAAAATCCTAGGATTTTTTCTGACGGATGTTGGCTCAAACTTGTCTTACATACACACGGTCACACAAAGTTGTCGGAAAATTCGATCGTTCTGAACGTGGGGACGTAAAACAGGTACGTCGGGACTATAAACGGGGCAGTGGCCAATAGCTTTCATCTCTTTATTTATTCTACGTATGCGTGGCATTTTGTCGGTCGGATTTGTGTACACACGATCGGAATTTCCGATAATAGATGTTGTTGTCCGAAAATTTTATATCCTGCTCTCAAACTTTGTGTGTCGGAAATTCTGATGGAAAATGTGTTATGGAGCCCACACACGGTCGGAATTTCCGACAACAAGGTCCTATCACACATTTTCCGTCAGAAAATCCGACCGTGTGTACGGGGCATTAGTCTTGAAGTTCTCCCCATCATTGTTTCTCTGCAACTATTCATATATCTGAGTACTCTGGTTTCTTCTATCTGGTTGTGGAGCATTGATATATATTAGGTATACTTGTGTTTATTTCTATCTTTGTGCACTGTCTATTGTCTTATGTTGGGTGTTATTCACACTCCTACAGTTGTTTACTTTTGGCACACATGGGGTGTTTTTGGCCTTAGTTTTTTTTAGCTATCTAGTCATTTAAATTTGTTGTCCTAGCACATCACTTATTGTTTTATTATTTTTTCATGGTACTAATTAGGGGTGGTCTATCCCTGCCTGGTGTTTGCCATTTGCCACGGTGGCCATCTTGTGAATATTTATTACATTCATTGTTTGTTCTATTTTTTGTAATTTGCCATTTTAATGTGGGGGTTATTTTTAATGGCTTGATTGAAGCTAGGGTTTTATATATTTTGCTTATTTGATGAACTCTTGTGATTTGCTCTTTGTGTGATATTTCTTTGACGTCTACCCTGCATGTGTCTTTTAACCCTTGCACTGTGTAAGGTCATCACTAGGGGGTGCTGTTGGTGGGTGGGGCATTGGGTTTATTAGTCTGTTGACTTCCATGTTGTAGTCTCTTGAGAAGGATGGACTGAGCTTCATCGAAACACTGACAATAAAAACACTGCTGTTTTTGATCTTCCCCCTCTGCAAGACCAGTGAGTGCCTCTAAACCAGTTTTGGATTTATATGCTTTTCTTTGTGGGTGAGCACCTGGGCATTTACTTCAAGCATAGAGTGCTGTGGCTACCCTTGGAACAATTTGTGTATATATATATATATATATATATATACCAAGAAGTTTGTCCTTGTCACGGAGCACTATCATGCAAGCTTTGATTGGGATAACAGACATAACATTGACATAACAGAGCACTCGCGGTTTTGAACTCTAGGTTTTCAACTGAATGGAAGCAGGTACTTGGAAATGTATACTGTACACTCCAGCAGGCAATGTACAATGATGCAGGTACACTTTAAAATAGAAATTCAACTACTTTCAATTCAACCATAGAAAAATTGACAGATATTTATGTAAATAGGCATATCATGCAGTACAATTTTGTAGGATATTCTACTAATATAATAATATTGATGACCTTGATATTGTCTGCTTTGAAAAGCAATCCACAGTGATAAAAAAATCACAGAATGTCTTTGAAGTCCTGTAGCAGGGTGCATAATTCCATGTCTGATATGCATCTAATTGGCTTGGAAAATGCAATAACATTTCCGTGCCTTGTATAGATTTCGTAGAGAACAGAAGCCAGCTCTTAGTATGCAAATAGCTGGATGTGCCTCCTCATCTGACAGAGTAGAATTAGGACTGAGCCTGTGGTTCATTTCCTCAACTACCTTGTCGTTTTAATAACAGTAGACTGCAATGAACTCTAGGCTTCATGTGACACCATGTGCAGTCAGGAGCTCTTCCCTGAATAAAGATGTAATGTGGGAAAAGATAAATGATAAAGCCTGAAGGGATGAAAAAAACCTATCATACATTCACATAGTTCTAGCTTCAAAAACATGCCAAAATCAAGAGTCTGTAATGTTTTAACCTGAGCTTTATAAACAAATATTTGTATGTAATGTTAAATGTTTCAATCATTTTTAAACCATCCTCGGTGTGTGCATACCACGTTCCATTGTTATTTTTTTATTAAAATTTACAGTATGTAGATATTAAAAGGCAAAATAGCAATTATGTGTATATTTCAGTTTTTCTATCCTTTTTTTATTAAAAATACAATTAGTAAAAAATGTTATGTTTGTAAGTTAAATTCCAGATATGGCAATTTTTGCATGGTTACCTTGGTCCAGCTAGGATCATGGTTAATATGTATGTGTCATTCCTGTGGGATCCCTGTGGAAATCTCTGTAGAAGTCACTGCTAATACAGTGATTGCTGCTAGTTTCTGGGCCCCATGCCGAGACGCTGCACAGCTGCTTACTGAATTCAGGAGGTTGCCCACTGGGCACGAGCACCATTCAGAAAACACATTCCATTTTCTCAATAAATGCAAAGTGTTCTCCACCCCGACTCTCTCTACCCCTTCCAATCAGAAAATGCTTTGCATTCCTTGAGAAAATGCAAAGTGTTCCCTGAATGGCATCCATACTGAGAAAGCAACCTCCTGTATTCACAATACAGCAGGGTGGCCTGTCGACACAGGACCTGGAAGCTAGTGGAGATCACTGTATTAGCAATGCCATTTAGAGTGATTTCCAGCTTTCATGGAGATCCCACAAGTATGGCATATACATACTCACATTTATCCAAACTGGAACAATGTAGCTACCGGTATGTAAAAATTGCCATACCTGGTTTCATAACTGTATTTGGGGTGAGTTGATATATGTAAATAGAAGTAACAGGACTGACAATAGTTTGATGGATACATAAGTCAGTACATATTATTTAACAGTGGTAACCAGAAAGTAACATCAGTCTATTACTGTTAACATTCATTACTTTCCTACACTAACAATTTGCTGTTATCTGGCTGGTTGCTACAGAGTCAAAAGCTTCTGAGACACAAAAGTGACTTGATAAAGAAGAGCAGTTTTAAGTAGCTGCTGACATGTTCTAAAATTGTAACATAAAGTGATTTTTTAAAATATTTTAGTCTATGTATACCAAGGGGCAGTCTCTGAATATAGCTTACATACATCATACAACACAGGCTGAAAGACTTCTTGACTGAGCCTAGCAGATATTAAAGCATATCTAACCCCCCCAAAAAAATTTAATATATTGTAGCTTATCAGTCCTTCAGTGTGGTGGCTGTATTTGTTTTTTTCAGGCTTTTGTCTTTTTCTTTATTTGATGATCCTGCCCTTAATGCACTTCCTGTCCTAGGGTGAAAACACCCACTCTTTGAACTGTGTCCAATAAAACAAACGGACCAGCGCTCAATGGGTTGAAGAGTGAACGCAGTCTCACAGCAGACAGTTGACCATGATTAGTCCTAGTTTAATCAGTAATGCATGTAAAAGAACAATCCTGTTGTCAGACAGGAAGGGATATGAGGTAGGTAAAAAAGAAATCAACAGCTTACAGTTTCACAGAAGATCCATGGAGCAACAAGGAGCTGACAGCATTGGGGTTTACAAAAAGCCTTCTGCAGCATGGGGGGGCGCCAATACCCCTGGGGCACTGCGGCCGAATGTGGAACACACTCCCCAGCGCGTGGAGGAGAAAGCGAAGATGATTGACAGCGGGAAGGTAGAGATCCAAACTGTACGCTGCACGTGGCTGGGACACCAAGTCCACTGGCGTACTGACAGGTGGAAGGGAGAGAGCCGCGTTGCTGCAGTGTGGATGACGCTATACGTTCACAGCATCTGAAGCCCAATGGATGTGAATGCCAGCTGCGTGGGAATGTCCCAAAATGATGTAGACCTCAGGGAGATGGAAAACCAGGGCTGGATGGGCAGACGTGGATGTCAGTCAGCGTTGCTGGGGTTGTAGGGGTGCTGGTCGTTGAAGCACCTCATGGACCTGGGTGGCCTGTTAGCTGTGGTGGTTGTCTTGACAACGTGTTTCACGCATCTGCGCTTTTTCAATGTCCTATCTATTGAGGTGCAGCACGGTCACCCAGGATTTCCCTCTTGCTTTGGGATACAAGCACCTCTCCCTCTCCTCTTACCCATTACATTAGTGAGTCAAGGTTGCATAGTTCACAGAAGATAGTTGGAAAGTTGATAACATTGTCTGAGATTTAAATTACATAGCAATTTTGGAGGTTCCAGAAAGAGCAAGTAAAAATGTAAGCAGTGATTTTTAAATATTTATTGCAAGTTTTGCTTTGTGAATGAGTACATGTTACAAAAATAAAGTAAAAATGATCCCAGTTTGGCTTCAAAAGTAAAAATATGCTTTAGGTATTTAAACATAACCCTTTTGGTATGTAAATTAATAAAACTGCCTCTGTGTATGGCACTGCGGATTACAGAACATCAATGTTTATTAAAGCATGGGACAGGTTAAGAAAAAAACAAAAAAAAAAACTCAGAACAGAAAAATGTAAGGTGCAGTTGTTGAGTTCTTGTGTTACCAATAATTTAAAGCTGAGAGTAAGCTGGACATAAAAACTTTCATTAACATAAATACGCATGGCTCTTGTATTTAGCCTGCGTTTCAGCTAAAATTTTTTGTCCAATTTAAATTGATATGCCTTATATGTTGTAAATTAACATGGATTAAGCTGAAACCTTAACAAATTGGTTTTACATATAGCATACTGTTATCAAAGCATTGGACAGACATATTAATTTTCTTTATTATCTGAGTGTAAATGAAATGTCATTTATGTTTACAGTAGACTTCAATTAGCTGTGACTATTACCGGTGTTATTAGATGCCACAGAATGTGATATAAGTTCATGTGATTCACAGTAGGAAGAGATGGCATCTCCATACATCAAAGCCACACCATCTGTCTCTTTTCTAACATAGCAAGCTTTTTTCTAACACTAAAATGCTTATTCAGGAAAGAGATGCAAAGACCAGTGATAATGTTCTGAGTGCTGTAACCCTTAATAACCTTTTTTAAACTGATCGCTTCCATTATTAAGCAACAGAATTCTGAAATCTGGTTTGTTGCACCAGGTAAGAGCATTTTTGTGTATATCATTGCTTTTTGAAGAGCTATACTGAATAAACCTGCATTTGTTTTATCAGTCAGTGGGTTATAGTGCAAGGGTTGTTCAATAACAATGATAATCCACTTCCAGATTACATAATTATTAACTGTTCATCATCCTATAGCTATACATCAATCAGAATCCTAAACAGAATGTGCTCCTTCAAATAATTTAGAAATTAGCTGCTTCAACTAATTTTAGTCTGGTTTCCTCTTCTGGTCTGTGCCTATTGACCAGCTTGTAGGGCCTTTAATTACTGTGAGTGTTACCTTGGAGTGAATTTGCCAAGTTCGGTCCAGTGAAGATAATTATTTTCTATTGAAGGTTTCTGCTGGCTTTAGGAGTTCTGTACTTTTCCTCCTTTTATTGCTGGGAAACATGACAGAGTTATTAATGACTTTTTACTGCTGATATTATGTACTGGTTCCCTACACTTTTAATGGTGAACATTACTCCTGCTCTTTACCAATCCTTATTTCACCATCATATTTCATTGTAAACAGGGCTACTTCATAAAAAATCTCCCATATTTTCATTTAAAGTGATTATAAGGGTTTGTTTTAAATAACAAACATATCATACTTACCTCCACTGTGCAGCTCATTTTGCACAGAGTGGCCCCGATCCTCATCTTCTGGGGTCCCCCGGTGGCCTTTGCGGCTCCTCCCCACATCAGATAACCCCCTAGGAGAAGTGCTCTCCCGAGGGGCTTACCTTGCGGGCGCGCTCCTGAGTCCAGCATTCAGCGCCCATATCCCCGAATGTATGACTCGGCCCCGCCCCCCAGCACCCACATCATTGTTTTTGATTGACAGCAGCGGGAACCAATGGCTGCACTGCTATCAATCTATCCAATCAAGAGCCAAGAACCCCAGGCAGAGAGACAGCACGTCCCTGGCGGGTCAAGTTCCAGGGCTCAGGTAAGTAAAACGGGTGGGCTGGGGGGCCAGTCACTGCCAGGTGTTTTTCACCTTAATGCATAGGATGCATTAAGGTGAATAAACACAAAGGTTTACAACCCCTTTAACTGTTTCTAGTAGAGATTTCTTAAAGTGGGACTGCAGTCTCCCAATCAACATTGTTTATTTTTATTCCTTATGCTGCTAGTAAATAGATAGAAAAGTATATCATATTTACTTGTTTTAAACTTTTTTTTTACATTTCTTTAGTTACTTTCTGGTTTCTTGCCTAGGCAAATGATGTCATACATCCCAGAAGTCTTCAGGCGGGGAGGAGGAGGGGTTTTCTGAGCTAAACACACTCTCCTGCATGCATACTTGAGCTAAGGGAAGATGGATTCCAGGAAGTAAATACTACATTAATCACTTGCCGACCAGCTGCCATTATTATACTGCGGCAGGTCAGCTCGTTCCTGCAAATCGCCATAGGTGCATGTTGGATCCTTTAAGAGCCATAGCAGGAGCACACGCGCCGGCTGCCCAGCGGGGGACCCGATGGGTATGGCTGGCAATGTCCGCCGACCACCCACAATTGCAGGAAAAAGAGCCAGAACAGGGATCTGTCAATGTAAACAGACAGATCCCCGTTCTGACAGGGGAGGAGAGAGAGATCGTCTGTTCCTAGTTATTGGGAACAATGATCTCTCTCCTCCTCCAGTCAGTCCCATTCCACCACAGTTAGAAACACCTCCCAGGGAACACATTTAACCCCTTGATCACCCCCTAGTATTAACCCCTTTGCTGACAGTGACATTTACACAGTAATCAGTGGATTTTTATAGCACTGATCGCTGTATAAATCTCAATGGTCCCAAAAAAGTGTCAAAAGTGTCCGATCTGTCTGCTGCAATGTTGCAGTCCTGCTAAATTTTGCAGATCGCTGCCATTACTAGTATAAAAATAAAAATAAATACCATGAATCTATCCCCTATTTTGTAGATGCTATAACCTTTGCGCAAACCAATCAATATTAACTTTTTGTGATTTATTTTACCAAAAATACGTAGAGGAATTCATATTGGCCTAAACTGATGAAGAAATTTGTTTTTCTTTAAAAAAAATTTGGGATATTTATTATAGCAAAAAGTAAATATTGTTTTTTTTTTTCAAAATTATCAGTCTTTTTTTGTTTATAAAAAGAAAGAAGAGACCTGCGCTACAGAGCAATAAAAAGATGCTAGACTACAGCTGCAACAAAAAAACACCAATATCTGTGTAATTAACTATAGCAAATAAATTAGGTGCGCTTGCAATCAGAAATTCATATGTTACTTACATACATAAATATGTAAATATAAATATTGAATAATTAATAAATCAAATATCTTGAATAAAAAATGCTGAATAAATCAATATAGTGAATAAATTGAGTGCTCAATGTATAATAAAACATGTGAATAAAATAAACAAATATGGATACAAAATCAAGAATCATAACATAATGCAATGGTGAGTGAAGTCCATTCAAAAACAGCTCAGTAGAGGTGCATCAATCCCGTGAAGGCACAGATCCACAGTTCGTTAAAGACAGCCAATATAGGTGGAAAAAGGAGAAAAATATGTGAGGATATATCCAAGCAGACAGTGAATCCGGAGGACATTAAGGATGGACCCTTACCAGGAGTGGTGGACCTCCCTGTTAGCGAGGTCTTGTGAGCATGCAGATACAGCCCTCTGCGGGGACAGCTGAATGGTGGCGTCCGAATCGGCTGATGAATGGAGCGTTCCAGTAAGGGACTAATCCAACCCGTCTGCCTGGAGGGGGGCACCCACTCGACCTGAAGGTCGTAGGTGGAAAAGGAAGCATAAAAGGGCTCCAATGGTGTAGTAAATTTAAAAGTATTTATTGGTAAATGAAGGCAGAAGAAACAAACTCCGCCATACAGTAATAAAATGGTTATAAAAAGCCGGCATGTAAAAAAAGTGAACACCCGTGCAAACATGGGGCGAACGGCGTGATGGCGTACAGTGCGTAGCCACGCCCTTATAGAGACAAAAAAAATGCAGAGGTGATCAAATACCATAAAAAAAAGCTCTATTTATGGGAAAAAAAGGACATCAATTTGGGTACAGCGTTGCATGACCGCGCAATTGTCAATTAAAGTGGCGCAGTGCCCAATCGCAAAAAATGGCCTGGTCATTAAGGGGGAAAATCTTCCGGTCTGTAAGTGGTTAATTATTTGCCTTTACTCAAGATGGCCACGGCCAGAAATGCTAGGGGAGTGTTTTCCAAAGTGATTTATCAACAAAATAAAGCATAGAGACATTGATAGATGGGAAAGTTTGCTTTGAATATTAAAAAAGAATTAAATAGTGTTTTTGGTTTGTGGTGCTCAGATGCAGTGAAGAACCACTTTAAGCTTTTTTTTATTTTTTTAGAACACTTAAGCACTTTTTTACTGTACTGGTATCCAAGAAGGGAATTATTACTAAAATGTATGCAAAATCATGCAAGGAAAAAAAATTAACATATTTGTTTTCATTTAAGTGTAGTTCTTAAACAAACTTTAATAAAGGATAATAAAAAGCTAATATATAGTTAATAAGAAAATAAATATAATTCAAAACATAGAAACGATTCCTAAGTGTCATTTCAATGCAAATGCTCATATACAAAAACTAAATAAAATGTCAGTGGTTGGTGATGGTGAGGTGGGCAGGAATATTTATAATGTATTTGTTCTATAGAAACCGTCACTTTCTGTGATATATTAACCACATTCTTTATGGGCTACATCTCAAGTCATGGTAGTATTTGATTTGAAACATAAATAAAAAAAGTGTGCTATATCACTCACCTCTGATTTCATGCTTGGACAAACTAGGTTACGTTTATTACAAAGTCATGTAATAACCCATCACAAACACATACGTGATCCAATTTGAGTACAAAGCATTGGTTTATAGTATTGTTCAGCAAAAAAAAAAAAATATTTAACAAAATTTATTGAAGGGGAACAGGTAATCATGGTTACTAATTACTTTTACTAATATAATTATGTACCATTTAGTGCAACCCCACCTATCCATGTTTTTTTTGTTTTGGTTTGTGAGTTTATTTGGCTGATTTGTGGAACGTCTTGTCAGCTTGAACATGTCCTTCCATTCTTCTTTGACCTCCATTGTTAATAGGGTGTTTTTCTTCACCGGTCTACTGCTCACTGGATTTCTTGTTTTTTGCTTTAGCATTTGTAATCTCAAGACTGTAGAGATTGGATATCTTAAGATATTAGCACTTTCAGGGATGCTGCCTCCACCATAACTGACATAAGTAATCATACGATGGTCTAAGTTGTTCAGCTTGAACAACAAAACCATTGTGATGTTTGGCTGAGCAACAACCTAACCTCTTCACCATGTCTGCATGTTTCATATGTTTGGTTGCAGCCACATGATTTCATATTTGGCTATGTGTACTCATGAACAAGAAAAAAAATCATGCACACTCAATATTTGTATACCCAACCTTGTCTGTCATTTAAGCAAACAAAGCCCTATAAGCAGTGGTTGGATTTAGGTTACTATTTTTTAGATTACTGAGCTGGAAATATACTTTGTGTATGGAAAACTTTCAATCAGCAACAAAAACAAAATAAAAACAAAAATAGTAATAGAAATATTAAAAAAAAACTCTACAGGAACATACAATTAGAATTTCAACCTCACTTAGGGCATTTAAAAATATTAACATATTTATTTATTTATTTAATAAATACTTTTTCAGCTCTGTTTTTACAAAGAAATTGTGGGAGCGCACGTCAATAGTGGAGTTTGTATTGACATAGCCCCAAAAGAACCCCAATTGATATGGTCCAAACACATTTAGACAAAATGAAGGTAAATAAAGCACCTGATCCAAATGGCATACACTTATGTGTCCTCAAAGAGTTGAGCTCTTTTGCTTCAAAGCCATTGTTTCTTATTTTTAGAGACTCTTTAATGACTGGCTCAGTACCATTAGATTGGTACAGTGTTAGATAAAAGATCACATTATGTTGAAGAGTTTTTGATAAAAAACAATATAAGACCAAAGTTGTCAAGCAAATCTTTTTTTCTTTCTTATGAGGAAGTAAGCAAAAATTCAGTTTCCCACACACGGCTAATGTGTAAGTTAAAGTGATTGTAAACCCACAAAAAAAAAGGAAGACAAAGGCATAATGAGCTATTATGCATAGCATACTAGCTCATTATGAAATACTCACCTAAGATCGAAGCCCCCGCAGCGGTCCCGGCACACTGCTCTGCCCAGCAACATATTTCCAGGTATCGCAGGCTCCAGCGCTGTGATTGGTCAGAGTCACAATAACATCACTCCCGCGAATGCACATGGGAGCCGCCGGGAACGAGGCATCAGCTGAAGCAACGGCACGAATGTGCCTTGCTTCAGTGCGCATGTGCCAATGACTTCAGCACATGCTGATACAGGGGATATCTCCTAAACCGTGCAGGTTTTATTATTATTACTATAGGCTTATCTGTAGTGAAAAGTGGTTTGTAAGGGTTTACAACCGCTTTAAACTCTATAGGCTTAGCAAATTCTGTTTGTAAATAGACTGAAAATTGGATAAAAGACCATATTCAGGGAGTGGCGATTAATGTTTCATATTCTGAGTGGTCTAAAGTCAGTGGTGTACTCCAAGGTTCAGTGTTGGAACCCTTACATTTTAACCCATCTATTAATGATATAGGGTTTGAGATTAAAAGTACCATTTTAGTGTTTGCAGATGACACCAAGCTATGTAGTGGAAAAACATCCTTCCAGGATTTTTTCAGCTTACAAGCCGACCTAATGCACTGTTAATTGAGCAACTAAATGACAAATTAGGTTTAATGTTGATAAATGTAAAGTTTTGTATTTATGGGGTAAAATACATACATGCACCATACATTGGGGAGAAGGATCTGAGTGTTCTGGTAGATCATAGACATAATAGTAGCATGCAATGCCAAGCTGCAGTTTCCAAAGCAAGCAAAATAATTGCTAGTATTAAAATTTGTAAAGATTCCAGAGAGAGAGAGAGAGAAAGAGAGAGAGAGAGATAATTTAAATCATTAGTAAGATCTTATCTGGAATATGCAGTTCATTTTTGGAGACCAGTTCACAATAAGGATATCAAGAAATGGAGAAAGTGCAGATAATCGAAACCAAACTGATAAAGTTATGAGGAAAGATTAGCTGAACTGAATGTATTCTCCCTTGAGAAGAGGCGATTAAGGGGGATATGATCACCATAGGTGGTCCATATAGTGAACTTTCATTAGAGTTACTGACTTTCACATCATTACAAAGGACACGTTTCTACTCTTTATGTCTGGGGGAAAAAGCGATTTAAAGGGGTTGTAAGCCCTCTTTTTTTTTTAAATAACAAACATATCATACTTACCTCCACTGTGCAGTTCAATTTGCACAGAGTGGCCCTATCCTCTTCTTCTGGGGTCCCCCAGCGGCACTCGCGGCTCCTCCCCGCATCAGGAAATCACCTAGGAGAAGCGCTCTCCTTGGGGATTACTGTGCGGGGGCGCTCCCAATTTGCATCCATAGACACAGAATGCTGGACTCGGCCCCACCCCCTGGCGCCTGCGTCATTGGATTTGATTGACAGCAGTGGGAGCCAATGGCTACGCCTCTATCAATCTATCCAATCAAGAGCTGAAACCCTGGCCAAAGAGGGTGTGCGCGTCTCCGGTGTGGAAACGAACAGGCTCAGGTGAGTAAAACGGGGGGCTAAGGGGCTGTCAGTGACAGAAGTTTTTTCACCTTAATGCATACGATGCATTAACGTGAAAAAACACGAGGGTTTACAACCCCTTTAACCACGTGCAGAAAGGCTTTTTTACAGTAAAAGCTATGAAAATGTGGAATAGACTCCATCAGGAATTTGTTCTGGCCAGCTCAGTAGGTAGTTTTAAAAATATCAGCTAGTGAAAGTTTTTTTTTTAACCTTAATGTAGGGGATGCATTAATGTACAAAACATTTTGACTACTTGATCACTTTAGTTCATTTAGAAACCGCTTAAAAAATAGTCATTATCTAGCCTGACCAAAGAATGGGTGCATGGGTAAAATGAATCCTTCAGACAGCACATCAAAGACAACCTAAATATATAAACCAGCATACCCAAAAGAAAAAATTGGCAATGCTCTAGTAATATAAATATGCTTTCATTTAGAGAAACTTTGGTGGTAGGTTACCTTGGACCACTAGGCTGTTTTTTCCAATTAAACACTTATTGAAGGTGATTGAACATAACCAAAGAGGGAGCATAAATCAAAATAACAGTGATTTCTTCTGCAGCATACCCAGAAGAAAAACTTGGCAATGCTCTAGTAATATAAATATGCTTTCATTTAGAAAAACTTTGGTGGTAGTTTCCCTTGGACCACTAGGCTGTTTTTTCCAATTAAACACTTATTGAAGGTGATTGAACATAACCAAAGAAGGAGCATAAATCTAAATAACCAAAGAAGGAGCATAAAAAGGCTCTCTGAAATAAAGTTAAATGATAAAGCATAACCACCTCATCCATCACGGATCAGGGGACCACATTTATGCGTTAGCTACTGGGTTAATCATGTTTTATAATTAGGGTGTTAAGGAGTTGTAAACACACCCAGATCTGCTCTCAGTTTTATATTAAACTGAAAGGCAGGATATTTTTTATCCCCATAGATGTTTTAAATTGATTTGCACTATTATTGTACTATATTGTTTGAGAAAAACACATTGAAGGTAATAGCATAGCAATTTCTAAGATATATTTATGTAAAGTTTTGTATATTTTTGTTTTGGATACAAAAAAATAATATTTTTATCTTACTGGAATTTTTGATTGATGTGCTTAAAGATACTGTACAGTATACTGTAGTGATATGCTTTTATTTTTCTAAGAAAGTATGTCTTCCATCTTTAATATTAATGTCTGGTGTGAAAAATATTTTGAACTGATTACACATTTACTGCCATTTAAACATTTTTGGGCACAGTTTATAATTTATTTCTACATGTTTATACAAAAATAAAATAAAGAATTTTAGGAGAAAATATAAACAGATGGTATGCGTTGATGTATGGAGATGTCATTTCTCCTTGCTGTGAATCACATGAACTTACATCACATTTATGGCACCTTATAACACCAGAGCAAGCAAAGGTAGTCATAGTTAATTGAAATTCACTGTAAATTTGTAAATTAAAATCCAAGTTTCATTTAGACTCAAGTGAGCATGAAAATTGGTATGCCTGTATAATACTTTAATAATGACAGCTCCAGTCCAATTAACAATCCTAATTATTGTAAGTGCACACTTTCACCATTCATGTATTACATATCTGGAGGATACCAATTACCTGTATGTATTAAATGTGAATTAAAACTTTGGAAGATAAAATAACACATCTTAATCATCGAGGAAGGTCATTGGCATTGAGAGCCTTTGCTTTACATGGTCACTTGTGCTTTTGAAAGATTTACCACAATGAACCTGAAGCATAAACATGTTTTTCATTTTAATTCATTAGCTGCAATGTTTATTTATTTTGTGTGCTAGACTGATGGAACGTGTATGTTCATTTAATTTATTGAATAAGCTGAAGTTGGGTTCACTTCAATCATGCAATTATGTGCATAAAAATATACTTTTTTTATATCCCAAGCACATGATTGGATATTCAAAGTAAACATAGCTTTACCATATTGAGTATTCACGTTGTTAAGTGAACAACCTCTAATATTTTAGTAAGTCAACTCCATTTTCTCATAGATTCATTAATGGATATAGGAAATTTCTGAAAGTGACTCCCCAGGGAAACAGCTAAATATGTTGCTAGAAACCATATATGTGAATGCTTATCTGCCAATTTTTTTGGTAACTCTCCACAATTCTTTTGCTTCTTGCACCTGTTTCAGACAGCATAACCAGGTCCCTGACCTCCCGAATTGCCCAACTTAATGGATAATAAGGGAGCATCAACACAATGAGGAGATTATCACTATGCCCTTTTCTTCTGTCAACAAACTCTCAGTAATATTGTTATGTAAAGGGAAGAACAGAAAGCCATTTAACAGCCAACTGTGGTGTTAGAATATGAGTGTGCCCAATAGCTAAAGCGGACTGATGTAATGGAAGGATCTGGAGGAGCAGTGGTGAACTGAGGCACTACAAGCAATAGAAACAACTAGCATTCAGATAGTCTAAAGCAAGGGTCTCAAACTGGCGGCCCTCCAGCTGTTGCAAAACTACAAGTCCCATGAGGAATTGCAAGGCTGACAGTTACAAGCATGATGGGACTTGTAGTTTCGCAACAGCTGGAGGGCCACCAGTTTGAGACCCCTGGTCTAAAGTAAACCTGGTGAGAAGTAAGCTGATGACCACCACTGATGACAAGCAGGCTGAAGACAATCCATGAAGCATGGTTGGTAACAAGCAGAGGTCATGTACCATTCCAAAACAGTGTCAGTAACAAGCTTTCCTCATTAGAACACTGAGATCTGCTCAGGTAATTCTCATCAAAGCAGAACCCCCCATTCAGGAATCAGTCTGGAATAGAAGGACAGAACACAGCGATAGCTTCTAAACAAACAAAGATTTCTGTGGATGAGGACTGCTGTCTTTGCTGCCTCCACCAACTTCTCCTATGTCCGCTCTGCTGTCCTTGCTCAGAGTCTGCCTGCTGTCAGAGAGCTGGGAGAGAGAGGCCGGGGGGAGATGGACAAGACGGCTGCAGAGACCAAGAACATGTTGTATCGGTAAAGGGCATTTGTAGAGGGCTGCAACACAGCACATCACTAACACCCTGAAAACTTGAGCCCTACCCTGGACCTGCTGTTTCTCAGACTCATTAATGGTTTTGAGACAGAAGCTGAATCTCTGCATACAACAACATATATGGAAGACATCAAAGTAATTTTTTGCCTCCTGGTTCAATCTGGTATTCCAAAAACGCTTTTTGATCACCCTGTAAAAAGGGGTCAAACATCTCTGGTGAGTGGCCATCTTCCCATTGAGCACTCATAGTGGAAGAACTAGGAGTTTTATCACAGAGCACTTAATTCTGGTGTTGGGATTTATCATATATGGACTTTTAGCTTGCTACCCATGCAATTTTTTTTTTCATCTGTGTCACATCTATTTGTTGGATGATATTATTGTATATATTTTTCTACAGCCATTCGTGGTTTTCACTGAACATTTATAGCGCCTCATCCTTTAATTTTTTTTTCAGTAACAAGCAGTAGTTGGGTCAAGTGACAATCCAAACAGCATGATCAGAAACAAGCATAGATTAGGTCAAGCAGACAGGTGCAGGAACAGAGTAATCCATACTCAATCATAAGCCCAGTGAGGTGGTCAGTGAGCAAAGTGGGGACAGTGCAAGCTTGACTGCACCTGTTGCTGAGTGTAGTTATGTTAGAACAGTGGAAGAATTGGAACTGCATTGCAAGCTATAAGGAAGAAGAAACAGACAGAGCAGGAATCCACTGGGGCATAGACTGGCTGGTGTTCCTAACAATTTCTTTGACAGCACTAATACTAGCTGTATTTCAAATGTGTGACTGAAGTAATAAATGCGCAACTGAATAAAAAGGTGAACTTTGTACAGTATACCTGCCAGATGTTTTGCTTTAATATTTATATTTCTGTCAAAAATAAGAAAACTGATTTGCAGATCAGGCAAATCTGATGAATTTAGAGTATTGCACCTTTTTTTTTGTCAAAACTCACATTTTATGTGTGAATAAGTATATGCAAATTCTTTGATCTTTAGAATATCACATAATTTATAAATCCTGGCTGCTTGTATTCATGAACTGCCTGATTTTCTGCAGACTGAACAAATCTTCATGCTCATATTTGGATGAAAAAAAAGGCCAGTTTGGTAAAAAGAGGAAATCCCCTCCATTTGCCAGAAAAAGAATAATTATGTTAAATCCCATTAGAGCTTAGCCTATTTCAGTATTAAAATTGCACCTGGGTATTAGAGACTTGGTGACTATAATTATGCTTACCATGCACACCAGCATACTGTATCTGTACAAAATTCAGTTGTAGACTTGCAAGCGAAATTGCAAAACGCTGAAATTCCACTGAGGTCATAGTACCTCTGTGCTTTATACTTTTTCATTTGACACCATTAATAATCTGTCTAGAAGTTTGTGATCATTTCATATTGATAGGTGTACATCAAAAATTAACCGCTTCAGCCCCGGAAGATTTGGCTGCTCAATGACCAGGCCATTTTTTGCGATACAGCACTGAGTCGCTTTAACTGACAATTGCGCGGTCGTATGATGCTGTACCCAAACAAAATTGACGTCCTTTTTTTCCCACAAATAGAGCTTTCTTTTGGTGGTATTGGATCACCTCTGCGGTTTTTATTTTTTGCGCTAAAAACAAAAAAAGAGCGACAATTTTGGAAAAAAACGCAATATTTTTTCCTTTTTGCTATAATAAATATCCCCTCAAAAAATATTAAAAAAATATTTTTTTTCCTCAGTTTAGGCTGATATGTATTCTTCTACATATTTTTGGTAAAAAAAAATAGCAATAAGCGTATATTGATTGATTTATAATCAATCAATAAATAGGGGATAGTTTTATGGCATTTTATGGCATCAGTCTACAAAATAGGGGATAGTTTTATGGCATTTTTTTTTATTAGTAATAGCGGCGATATGCGATTTTTATCGGGACTGTGACATTATGGCGAACACATCAGACAATTTTGACACTATTTTGGGACCATTGTCATTTGTACAGCGATCAGTGCTATTAAAATGTATTGATTACTGTGTAAATGACACTGACAGTGAAGGGGTTAACCACTAGGGGGTGATCAAGGGGTTAAGTGTGTCCTAGGGAGTGATTCTAACTGTGAGGGGGCTGGGCTTCAACACACAGGACAGTGATCACTGCTCCCGATAACAGAGATAAGTGATCTCTGTCCTGTCAGTAGGCAGAATGGGGAAATGCTTTGTTTACAAAAGCATCTCCCTGTTCTTCCTCTCCGTGACACGATCGCAGGCACCCAGCGGACACCCGCGCCCGCAATGCCGCTTCTTAAAGGGGATGTACCTGTACGCCCTTTTGCCTATCAGTGCCATTTTGCCAATGTAAATCGGCGTGCCCTGGTCGGCAAGCGGTTAAATGCCTTCCATCAGAAATGAAATTAAATAAACCAGTGTTTCAGCTAATAGTTTATCTATATGTTTTTATGCAAAGAAATACTGTTCAAAATGGTACAGCATAAATTAAACAACTCCTGGTTCAGCCAAAAAACTATGGACCTGGGCCCGTAGGGTCTACACTCATCCTTGTAAATTTCATGCATTTAGCCCTATAAGTTGGTTGTAACAGGTAAAGCCATTATTGCATGGTCAGACTTTTTAATAAGCTTGTGGTAGTGAAGAATTTCCACACTTAACAGCAGCAATAGCTGCCAGAATTGCTAATATTCTTTTGGGCTGAGAGACTGCAGTTTGATTGGGAAGACACTGCTTTGCTTGTGGGGAAAACCTGTTGACAACTATGACCTCTGCGACCTCTAATCTTACACATTCCAAACTAATATTAAAAGTACATGCTGTTCCAGCAAGTAACAAGCTAGAGCATTGTTCGCCTATACAGGCTTACTGTACACAATAATATGTCAACTACAGCCAGGAATTCTGGGCAGTGGTATACACATCAGCTTGAAAACACATTCCATGTTCACACTAACAGAGCCAAAAACACTGACAAGTGTGGTTAGCGTTTTAGATAAGTTGGCAGAAATTCCCTAGCATTCCCTTCACCTTTTAAATCTGCATAGTGTAGAGAGTACACAACAAGCTTACCGTTAAGGCAAAGGATTAAAGAACAGATCCAGTCTAGCTGAAAACCATATATTGTTTGAAAACAAAAATTGTTGAAATCACAAAATCGACTCCAGTTTTCTAAGAGAAGATTTTTTTCCTGGTAGAGACCTGCTGTACTATGAAATGGTAATTTAGTTTTTGTGTGTCAAGCCATATATATATATATATATATATATATATATATATACACTATACACACACTATATTATCAAAAGTATTAAGACGCCTGCCTTTACACCCACATGAACTTTAATGGCATCCCAGTCTTAGTCCGATTGTCTATATATTTTTTACTCAAGAATACACAGCGCATGTTAGGAGCCTGTGTGCATAGGCACATTACAATTAATGGGATGTATTTTAGCTCAGTAAAAAAGTAAGCTGTACTTACCAAAAGTATTGGAACACCTGCCTTTACACGCACATGAACTTTAATGGAATCCCAGTCTTATGCCCCGTACACACGGTCGGATTTTCCGATGGAAAATGTCCGATCGGAGCGTGTTGTCGGAAATTCCGACCGTGTGTGGGCTCCATCGGACATTTTCTATCAGATTTTCCAACACACAAAGTTTGAGAGCAGGATATAAAATTTTCCGACAACAAAATCTGTTGTCGGAAATTCCGATCGCGTGTACACAAATCTGACGGACAAAGTGCCACGCATGCTTAGAATAAATAAAGAGATAAAAGCTATTGGCCACTGCCCCGTTTATAGTCCCGATTTACGTGTTTTACGTCACCGCATTCAGAATGATCGGATTTTCCGACAACTTTGTGTGGCCATGTGTATGCAAGACTAGTTTGAGCCAACATCCGTCAGAAAAAATCCTAGGATTTTGTTGTCAGAATGTCTGAACAAAGTCCGACCGTGTGTACGGGGCATTAGTCTGTAGGGTTCAATATTGAGTTGGCCCACCCATTGCTGCTATAACAGCTTCAACTCTTCTGGTAAGGCTGTCCACAAGGTTTAGAAGTGTGTCTATGGGAATGTTTGACCACTCTTCCAAAATGGGTGGGCCAACTCAATATTGAACCCTACAGACTAATGCCGCTTACACACGGGATTTTCCGACGGGAAATGTTCGATGGGAGCTTGTTGTCGGAAAATTCCAACTGTGTGTAGGCTCCATTAGACATTTTCCGTTCAAATTTCTGACAAAGTTTGAGGTCTGGATCTCAAATTTTCTGACAACAAAATCCGTTCTCATAAATTCCGATTGTGTGTACACAATTCTGACACACAAAATTCCATGCATGCTCGGAATCAAGCAGAAGAGCTGCACTGGCTATTGAACTTCATTTTTCCTGGCTCATCGTACGTGTTGTACGTCACTGCATTCTTGACGTTCGGAATTTCCGACAAGATTTGTGTGACCGTGTGTATGCAAGACAAGTTTGAGCCAGCATCCGTTAGAAAAAAAACATGGATTTTGTTGTGGGAATGTGCAATTGTGTGTATGCGCCACTGGAAGACTGGAATTCCATTAAAGTTCATGTGCTTGTAAAGGCATGAGTCCCGGTAGTTTTGGTAAGTACAGCTTACTTTTTTACTGAGCTAAAATACAGCCCATTAATTGTAAGGTGCCTATGCACACAGGCTCCTAACAGGCGCCATGTATTCTTCAGTAAAAAAAAATATAGAAAATCTGCATTTTTGGTCAGTAATTTATGCCTCATGTGCGCAATCGTGCACATTTGTGCGTGAAAGGCTATTAACATATTGTGAATTTGAGAATATGTTTGCGCAAACGCATATGCGTGAAAATACATACACAAAATTACGGCTGAAAAAATAGGTTCTCAAACAGGAGTATCATGTGTAAGAGGCCTTAGCTTTCAACATGTTTGTCCAGTACAGGTGTATTTTTAGGAGAGCCACATAAGTATAAAAATTATTAACAACTTAGTGGCTCATTTTCAAAGATGGAGGCTCCTCTGCTGTCACACAGATCCTTTTTTTACTACATTTGGTCCAGATATATGCAGAGTAGAAATCTAGATATTTCTGTCTGCATGCTTGTTCTAAGTCAATGAATTACCCATTTGTCAATCACAGAATCTGTATCTGCATCATAAAAAAGTTATATCAAGAGCCCTGCTGTTGTACACCATCCTAGCCAATCATATAATAATCTAAAATAAGGCAGGCAACAACTGTTGCATTAAATGGATTAGCCTACAAAAATAATTTTAGGGAGAGCAGTCTTCCGTGGTTGTGGAAGGGAGTATGCTGTCCTGAATTGTCTTGCCAAGCTGCTTTATCGTAAAACACTAGGTACTGAATCCTGGATTAGAATAGCAAACTCAGAGCTTGGAACTTTAAAAGTCATAGTTTAATTTATGGTTGTAATTCTGGAGTGCATACAATATATTGTCAAAAGTATTGGGACACCCGTCTTTACACGCACATGAACTAAATGTTGCAAAATTCTGTTCTGTACTATGATTTGGGCTACAGTTGTGAGGAATGGAAAACTCAAAATAATAAGGCCTTTACTTTGCTCTATTCATGGTATGGCCAAGCCTATATATATATATATATATATATATATACAATATGTAGCGGTACCCCCGTAGTTACTGCTGAAAGTTGTGGTCCACCTGTCACTCTGCCCAGCCCGGCATTCACTTCTCAATCACCTTAGAGACATAGAACAGTCCATGTGCTTGTTTTTTGTTGTTGTTTTATTGAGGGATTT
The DNA here is from genome assembly GCA_037952925.1 of Lithobates clamitans. Classification (NCBI taxonomy): domain Eukaryota; kingdom Metazoa; phylum Chordata; class Amphibia; order Anura; family Ranidae; genus Lithobates; species Lithobates clamitans. Next base: position 2,007,709 of record JBBGZY010000152.1, read on the forward strand.
GAGCTTGGATAGGGATGGGAATATATGGGATGCCCAGTAGAACAAACAATTGGTTGATTGTATCTCAATCAGTTGGGAAAATTATATACACTGTACAGCTGCAGTCTCCTCCAGAACAACACTTGCTTGCAGACTGTTTCTCTCACTCCTTCTCTCTTGCACAATACTTAACTCCAGTCACAGCTAGCACATGGCTAGGCCCAACACTAACTCAGTCAGGCCCTAGAAATTGCCATTTGTAGGCAGGGACCGTGGGTCCCTTTTATGTAGCAAAAAAAGAATAGAAAGTCTTTAGTGCTAGCTGTCCTATAGTGGACTATTGCTCCCAGTAAGCACTCTTCAAGCCCTGCCAACCCTCTTGGCTGCAGCTGCCCGACTTCACTGCCCATGACATCACAGTCCTCACTGCTGGCTCTGCACCCATTCCAGTCTGCACTCTCCCAGTCTTCTCCGGCGTGCCTCCCCAGCCCTCTCGACTGTGCCTGTCACTCACCAACCCTTCAGGTAACATATAGACCAGTGGTTCCCTCCTCAAGACTTGCCAGGCAGTACTAGCTCCTGCTGTCCTCTCTGACTCCTCTCTGTGCCTCCTGTCCAGAATGCGTTCTTGAAGGGATCCTTCCTGCACCCTCAAAGGCCCCAACAGCCTAGCACTCCATCCTCAGTTCTTCCACCCGACAACAACTCCACAGCTAGGCTGACCTTGGGTATATCAAGTAAGCCTGCCCCCTGCCAATCCTAGATGGGGATTGGTCAGGGCTCCCTGAGACACCTCAGATAGCCCTGCCTCTCTTCCCCTTCTCCTTACTAGAATCTTCTAGAAGCCAGTGAGAGGTAAGCGAAAAGTGATGCTATCAGTGAGTCACCAGCCTACTCTGAGCCACTCCCAGCCCACACAGATCAAAATAAACAGGCCTAGATTCTAGCTACGCCTGCCTAAATTTACCTGTACTCACCAAAAAATCTACCGCTAGCACCTACCTAGGTAGAGGGTGCTACAACTATATTGTCAATGTATTGGAACGCCTACCTTTACATGCACATGAACTTTAATGACATCCCAATCTTAGTTTGTAGGGTTCATTATTGAGTTGCTCCACCTTTTGCACATATAACAGCTTCAACTCTTCTGGGAAGGCTGTCCACAAGGTTTAGGGGTATGTCTATGGGAATGTTTCACCAATTTTCCAAAAGTGCATTTGTAAGGTCAAGCACTGATGTTGGACAAGAAGGCCTGGCTCGCAGTCTCCACTCTAATTTATTCCTAAGGTATTCTATCGGGTTGAGGTCAGGACTCTGTGCAGGCAAGTCAAGTTCCTCCACCCCAAATTCGCTCATCCACACCAGATTGCCAAAAGTAATGGGCCACCACTCCAAATCATTTGGTGGAGGGGGGATTATGGTGTGGGGTTGTTTTTCAGGGGTTGGGCTTGGTTCTTTAGTTTCAGTGAAGGGAACTCTTAAGGTGTCAGCATTCCAAGACATTTTAGACAATCTCATGCTCCCAAATTTGTGGTAAATGTTTGGGGAGGGCCCCTTCCTGTTCTAACATGACTGCACACCAGTGCACAAAGCAAGGTCATAAAGACATGGATGAGTGAGTTTGGGGTGGGGGAACTTGACTGGCCTGCACAGAGTCCTGACCTCAACCCGATAGAACGTCTTTGGGATGAATTAGAGTGCAGACTGTAAGCCAGGCCTTCACGTCCAACATCAGTGCCTGACCTCACAAATGCGCTTTTGGAAGAATGGTCAAACATTCCCATAGACAGCCTTCCCAGAAGAGTTAAAGCTGTTATAGCTGCAAAGGGTGGGCCAACCTAATATTGAACCCTACAGACGAAGACTGGGATTCTATATGTCCCAATACTTTTGACAATATAGTTTATATCCAATAGCATTATAGTATGTATGATAAAGTTAATATATGTAAGATAAAATTAATTTTGTATTGGTATTCTGCTCACCCAACAAACTTCCACTCTATCTAAGCTTACATAACCTGGAGCTATCTTTAATTAGAGGAGTTGTTATTGGTATGAACTATTATTATTGCTTCTATAAATTACTAATCGTCAACAAAAGTGTAGTTGGCAGCATTCAGCCTATACTTATTTTGTTTTATGTCTATACTGTGAAAAAAAGTTAAGGCAATATCCTCTAGCTTTAATTGCTTTTGGTATGACTTTATTTAGATGTATTTAAAACTATAAAGAAGACTTAAAAACATGGTAATACCCAGCTTAATATCAAGGGAGATTTGCATTAAAATGCTTTTTTACCATCTTCATATGTGAAGTTCTTTGACAGTATTTTACTGTTGTATGCAAGATATTCTTTCAGTTTTTTCCTTTGTTTGTGGTTTCTTTATCTTTAGATCTTTGCTTTGATTTCTCATATGCTGGATTATTTTTAAGAAATGTGTAGACTTTTGAAAATGAGAATAAGTGTGTGAGCCTTTCAATAAAGTATATTGTGTAAATATCATTTAATCAGGGTTAGTCTTCTCTGCCTTTAGTGACTAACCAGGAAACCTGCACATCCTTTAAAATGTGAAATGGGATTATCCTGTAGTGCCTTCCATCTTCAGATGGTTTATTTGCAAGTAAATTCTTGTACTAGAGATATTCATGGAATGGTCTATCAATGGTCTATTCTTCCACTGTTTGCAACAAACACAATATTACCAAAGGTATTGGGACACCTGCCTTTACACATATGGTACATGCAATTTAAGGGCATCCCAGTCTTAGTCCGTAGGGTTAAATATTAAGTTGAATGGAAAGAAAAATACGCTGCGCTAGGGTGTGCTAAATATGCTACTTAGTATGTCACATCTGCTACGCTTATGATAACACATATAACCATAAGTGTATAAATAATATGCCCCCAACGGGCAAAAAAGTAATAAATGATCTGTGTATATAAATGTCATATATGTAATATATAAATATGTAAACGCATCAAAGTACATATACCATAATCACTATATCTGATGACAATACTAAACAAGTGTATAAAAATAAAAATGCAAATAATTCCAAGTGTGTAAATACAAATGCAAATAATTTCCAAAATAGTGCTAAGTGCAAGATTAAATCAAATTACAACAAAAGTGCTAAGTGCCACACAGTTCCTGTGAAAACAGTCCTTTATAGATTGGATCATAGATTAAACTGTGAAGTCCTGCAAATATACAATGAAGGTGCTTATGCGAGGTATCCCATGGTGATGTGATTAAGCATGCTCAAGATCTTTCAGTGCTGCAGGCCAGTGCAATCCGATGACCCCCAAGGTAATATTCTTACCTCAGAGCATGTGACTAAGTCGCTAAACAAAGTCAAATCACGCTTTTGAACCACTCCAGGGTTCCATACAGATCACAGGATCCCTGGCTCCATTGCAGTGTAAACAGATGGATGAAAAGAGAAACCATATAGTGTAATATCGTTTAAAAATGTATTCAAGAATTAAAAACACTCCCCCAAATGGGGTACTCACAATTGTTAGGTGCATCAGTGCACCGTTCTATGTAAAGCATACAGTAACTGCGACAGTGAGGGTATGGTGCATGTCTCATCAAACGGCAGATTCGCTGCCTCTCGCTCCATCCTAGCCTCTCCCCTACGCATGTTCGACACAGGGATCACGTGTCTCCATCAGGGAAATATTAAGTTGGCCCACTTTTTGCAGCTATAACAGCTTCAACACTTCTGGGAAGGCTGTCCACAAAGTTTAGGAGCGTGTCTATGGGAATGTTTCACCATTCTTCCAGAAGCGCATTTAAGGCCTGGCTCATAGCCTCTGCTCTAATTCTTCCCAAAGGTGTTCTATCGGGTTGAGGTCAGGACTCTGTGCAGGCCAGTCAAGTTCCTCTACCCCTAACTCTCTCTTCTATGTCTTTATGGACCTTGCTTTGTGCACTGGTCCAAATCATTTGGTGGAGGGGGGATTATGGTGTGGGGTTGTTTTTCAGGGGTTAGGCTTGGCCCCTTAGTTCCAGTAAAGGAAATTCTTAAGGTGTCAGCATACCAAGACATTTTGGATAATTTCATGCTTCTAACTTTGTGGGAACAGTTTGGGGATGGCCCCTTCCTGTTCCAACATGACTGCGCACCAGTGCATAAACAAGGTTCATAAAGACATGGCCTTTCTCAGAAGAGTTGAAGCTGTTATAGCTGCAAAAGGTGGGCCAACTTAATATTGAACCCTACGGAGGAAGACTGGGATGCCATTAAAGTTCATGTGCATGTAAAGGCACGTGTCCCAATACTTTTGGTAATATAGTGTATGTCTAAAGGCAACCATTATACTTGTTTTGTTTTGAATAGAGTAGGGAATAGCTGGAACCCCAATCAGATTTTCTTTTGCCTTTTTTGCGGTTTGGATACTGTTGGGGAGAGTTCCTATTATTTCTTCCCTGGAGACACAAAATTAGAAGTAAATGTCTCATAAGTAAGTGGAAATCCCCTCTTAGACAGTCTCTAAGGTGTCTCCATTGGAAGATTTTTCCCTATCTCCTCTTCAGGTGACAAAAAAAAATGTTTGATTTCTCAAAATAATAGTCAAGACAAATAGAGAAATAGAATCTCCCCAGTGGGTCCACACACAACAATAAAATGATAACAGGGGTACTAAATCTTCTTTCCTCTATGCAAAATCTAAAAAAAATAAAAATATTTTGGATATAGATACACATGAAATGTTTAATATCATCTGTAATTTTGGCATTTTAAGATGTTCTCTTTTTTTTTTTGTCATTTTCAGACAAATCCTCTAAGAAAAGGTATTTACCAATATACTATAAAGAACTAATTGTGTTACTAAAGTGGCCTAGTCAGATTGCAGTAGCAGAATTTCTCATAACTGCTATGTGTATACTGCTGGTGAATGGATTTGATGAAAACAAGATTCATCTCCTTACCTGTCTAGTAATATGCATCGCTGTTTTTCTTGACGGAATTACAGCCAGAGCTTTGGTAAAAATCAGCACATACCGCACTACAAGAAATACCTTGGTTGTCATAACCTGTCCACGGGCATTGCAAACTCTTCTTTGAAGCAACAGTGGAAAATAAGAAAGAAAATAAAGGGCTGTGATGTGACTAATGATGTGACACAACATGCGTCTAGATCTAGATCTTGTATTAGGTTACACCAAATTATAAAAAATGTTATGGTTTTAAAACTGTCACACATTCCGGTTCAGCTTAACTAATCTAAAATACTGCATGCTGGACATGCAAAGCTAAATCTAAAGCTAAGTGCTTAGATGTGATTATATTGACTCCTGTGTTGAAGTAAGTCATATATTTTAAAGCACTGAAAAGCATTAAGAGCATGGAGGTGATTTTAAAACAATGCAGAATAGGCAGAGAGAGTCCGCAGAATTTGATCTGAAAATATATGAAATACAGACTAGAAATTGAGCTTACTTGATCATAACCGCAATTTCCACACCTAAATGTAACTGCTAATATAAAATATAGAATAAAAAACTAAAATATTATGGTAAACAAACCACATCAGTTTTTTTTAGGGAACGAGGCATACGGGTTGCCTAGTCCTAGACATTTTAATTACCCCATTGTAACAAAATTTGTAACTATCTTATGAGCCAAACAGCACATGCAGTATATCTCTTTGCACAGTGCTCATGCAGAATATATCTCAATAATGAAAGTTATTTTAATAAAAACAATCCTGAAATTATATCTATATACCAGTTAAACAGATTTTTACTAGGTTAGCCCTTTCCTGTCTTGCTCTGTACTTTGTTTTAAGGATTGTAATGTTAGCTGTTACATGTGATATGTCTGGTGGAATTTTCTATCCATTCATCATTTTGGAAGAGACACAACCTTTCTCCATGATATCCTGAACCTTTGTTAGACTCACAGCTATCAAATTTCCTGCTGGGAAATAAACTCCCAAATGTACTCCATAATCCATATAGGTTTATACAATTTACATATCTAGCAGCAACAATACATCTTGCCATGTAATGCAAAACACTCTCTTTCAGTTTTGTATTTTTGGTATTTCAGTAGAACAAAAAAGAAGCTGATCAACAAGCAAAAAATTGCAAAGGCTAGGGGTCTGATCTTTTCCCCATTACAAGCTTACCATGCCTTGTTCAACATGTGTTTCTGTATGAAGATGGCCACCTTGGCGAGGAGAAGGGCTTTGCTTTCTAATGTCATACCTGTCCTCCTGATAACAAGTGATCCGATGACCGGTGGGGTAATGAACAAATAGCAGCAAGAGAGGTGCAGGAATCACAGATCCACATAATGAATAAAGCAGGAAGATCCATGCACGGCAACTTTCTCTCCAGCATGGAGAACAGTTGGCAGAATAGTGACATCACCAAAACCTATTTAATATGTCCTAAACCTAGCAGTTGAAGGCACAGTGGATTGGCTCTTACCCTGCATATATAGCTTCATGATGCTCTGTACTTTAGAATGCATAAGTACAGGAGGAACACTGCTGTTTAGAAGGAATTAAAGGCAAGTGATAATTCTTTCAGGGCACTGTTAAGACACAATAAACATTTAGCCCCCGTTCACACCTATGCGAATTAGATGCGGCTTACACCGCATCCAATTCGTAGGATATTTTAAAATACATTAATTTGAATGTATTTGGTTCACATATGTGTGTTGCATTCGCACTGCGCATTGCACAAAAAACGTGTGCGTTTTTTGGGCATTGCGGTATGAACTACAAGCCTATTATCTCCTATGGGAACGCATCTGATTCGCAGATGCATTGCGTTCTGAACAAGGATTTTCTCCTTCTCCTCACTACACCTCCCCCTCCCCCCCTCCCTCCCCCTCTCCATGCTCACTGATCCGCAGCTGAACGCAGATGAACCTTTGAACAGCAGATTTTTATCTTACCAGTGAAACCTGAGCTTCAATTCGCACCGCACATGTGTGAACCCAGGCTTATAGTGGTTCTCTATAACATAGCATTGCTTCACTTTTTGAGTTCAGGTCCACTTTAAAAAAGCCTGTAACATTTTAATTGAAGACTTCATTCAAATGTATTAAGATTTTGACTGAAAATGGAGTTCCAGTCCCCAAATATCTTGTTTTTTTAAATGTTCCCTATCATTGTGCCAACTTCTACTTTAACATTTCGATACAGTCAATAATCTTTTCCCTCTCATTTTTTTAAAATCGTTTAAATCTAAACCTGATTTCGGAAGCAGGCAGGGTCAATTGTGGTTGTGGGCATCTGAAGCCCGTTAGTCTTTATTTCCGAGATTTCGGTGTAGCTGGCTTCCCAGCATCCACCTCCCAATCTTGTGCCTGCGCAGTAATGTCTCTGCATGGTGCTGATTGCAGTATTGGGCGATTCCCATGGACTCCTGGGATAGATAATGCCAATGTCCCAGGAGTCCATGGGAATCGTCTTGTGACGTAATCGCCTAGGCGGCCTGAGCCGGAAGTGCTGTAAGAAATAAACGAAAAAACGGTATTTAGAAAAAAAAAAATTGGCCATTTACAATAATTAATAAAAAAGTCACGCTAAATCCAAATGAACAAAACATATACTTTAATATCTCAAAAGTGACATAATACACTCAGTGCATAAAAATGTCTTTATACGATTCAAGTGATGAAAAACACTTCAAAAAAATTGAAAAATGAAATCCACGTGATAAGTATGAGAAAATCCAAGACTGAGCTGATTGGATAGAGATTCCACCACCAAACATATGCAGAGCCTTCTGTGATACCCAACACACTGTGGTCAGGGACACTTACCAGATTGTGGGGACCACCTATTTTTTGAATGGTCAAACAGGTGAGCAGAACAACCTGTAAACAATGAAGCCTCTAGAATGCTCTGGTGAAAGGGAAGGTCCTCCAGGATCTTCAAATTCACAGTGGGGTATCCAAACCAGCCAAGACCGGAAGGTAGGACATACGGAAAGAGGCCATTTACAATAGCATTGCCAATGGGCATGAGAATGTTTGTAGGTTAAAAAAATTATTTGAACCCTACTTGAAACATCCATAGGATAATTACCACTATATGCTCTCATTTTTCTAAAGAAGAACTCCATGAAGTCATAAATAAAAGCTTTGCAGAAATTAGGTGCTGTTTATAATTAACAGTTCCCTCTGCTACCCCCTTCAGAAAAAAGAAAGAAAAATGTGAAATCATGGCCCTCAGAACTGTGGGATCATTACCGCATTTCAGGTCCCAGAACTTTGCTTTAAATAGTGGATTTCATAGACTGCTGTTAAGCTGAGTAACACAATTCAAACGAAGCAGGGTGCAGGTGAGCAGTAAATGGTCTTGCAGTACTTGCAGATGTGTTTTCATATTTTTGTCGCTGCCAAAATATTCAGTGGAGACAATTTTGAATGGTCTATTATGCTTACATCCTGCACTACTTTCATTTGTGAGTATATGAAGTTCTCCTTAAAAAAAAAAAAAAAACAGCTACTCAACAGACAAGCAAATATGGGAAAGCTAGTATGCTAAAATGTACAGTGTGTAAGTTAAAGATTATACAAACAGTGCAACAACAGGGAAGCTGTGCACATTTTTTCAATCCATGTGATGGTCAGGACACAAAATAGATATAGAGCTGATGACAGTAGGGTTTAATGGCTATTTAATATTTTTATTTCCTGTGCTATAATTAAAATTGGCATCATGTTCAATTTTTACCCACTGACCCATTTACACACCAGCCAAGTGGCAATCCCAGGGGACAACCCTGACTTAATTGCATGTAAAAAAACACAATATGCCCTTCCTATGATCTAAAAAATGCTTCCTTTTATGCCTAATCATAACCGCACATGCACCAGTTGGCATCAGACTGTGTTTCCTGTGAAATAATATGTGACCAATTTAATTATTTATATATACAAGCTATGGTTTGGTCATATTGCATTATTATCAGTAATGGTTTAGGAAACACTAAATGTACATTGCAGATTTTTTTTTGTTTGTTTACAAAAACAGCCTCCAGATTTTAAGATCAGTGAATACACAATAGCTTACTAAGAGACTAGCAATATACTTACTAACACCATCTTCACTATTCATTTCAAAGCAATTACAGTTCCTTTGGTCCTTTCTAAATGATATTTTCCATAAAGGAACTGTTCCTTAAACTCAGGGGCACATAATCAACAGCTCTCCTAAATAAACCAGATAGAAAAAAAATACTTAAAGGTAACTCTATGGGAAATGCTGTAATTGTTCCTCCTTAGATTAAGTGATCCTATGAGAGATTTGTTCACTTTATAATCATCGGCTTATCTGTAGTAAAACCTCCATTTGTTTCACTAGTGAAACAGGGTATGCATCAAAATGTGCTTTTTCTCCATGTTCAATGCTAACTCTTGTTGCTAATAGGTGGAATAGCCTGATCTTAATGCTGTAAACGATAATGGAGACAAGTTCAATTTGTCATTTTTTTGTACTACTTTTTTCATATACATTTCATACAGACAAAACACCTATTGATTATTCAAAACAACTTTATATTTGGGAATAGATGCTTACTAGCCAGTCATATGAAACAGATTTGTCTAATTAGTATTAAAATGTCACACACATAACTACTATATTGAAAATATAAAAAAAAAATCTATTTTAAATGGTGTTTTTAATGTTATGAGTAATTAATGATATAGGGTTTAGGATTAAAAGTTCAATTTCAGTGATTGTGGATGACACCACCAGACTATACAGTGGACAAACATCCTTACAGGATGTCTTCAACTTACAAACCAACCTCAATTCACTGTTTAATTGGACAACTATGTGGCAAATGAGGTTTAATGTTGATAAATGTAAAGTTATGCACTTGAGGGCTAAGAATATGCATGCATCATACATACTAGGAGGAGAACAGCTAGGGGAGTAAATAGTGGGGAAAGATCTGGGTGTTCTGGTAGATCATAAGCTTAATAATGGCATGCAATGCCAAGCTGCAGTTTCCAAAGTGAGCAAAACCATTTCTTGTTTTAAGAGAGACATGGACTGCAGAGAAAGATATCATTATGTCCCTGTACAAATCATTAGTAAAATCTCATCTGGAATACACCGTTCAGTTTTGGTCTCTAGTTCACAAAAAAGGACATTGGGGAACTGGAGACAGTGCAAAAAAACAAAAACAAAGACAAAATAAGAAAAAAGAAAAATGAGGGGAGGAAAAGAGAGGGGGTGGAAGGTTTTAAATCTTGAATAGCAATTATTTCTCATAATGATTATGCAAGTAATTTTATGCTAGGTTAGGGGAGGGCTGTCATACAGGATTCACATGTATACCTATCTATAGATATCAGAAACCAGTATTTTCATGAGAGAAAGAACAACCAAATGAAACTGCTACTGTTAGAGATCCAAAATCATAAATCAAAAATCAGTCAGTCAGCCATTTTGCATCTTAGCAAAAGAATCAGAGTACTTAAAAAGAAACCATGATCATCTAAGTTTGTGGAACTTTTTGGTGTTTTCAGAGACCATACCTGCTGTCTCTTCCATTTTGTATATGGAGTCCACAGCAAGTAGCCATTCTGCCACTGTGGGTACATACTTTTTTTTCCAGTGTTTGGGGATAATAGCTTTTGCCGCATTCAGCATATGTCGCACCACAGATTTTTTGTAATTGCAGTAGTTGGAGATGTGCAATAGGCAGCATTCTTGTGTAAGCTTCAGTTTAGTCTCCATTATGGAATAGATCTGTGTACATATATCATCCCAAAAATTGCACAGAAGTGGGCAATCCCACCAGATATGCAGCACAGTACCCTTGCCATTACCACAACACCAACAAGCATCTGTCATTTCTGGGTACCATGCATGCAACCTGGCTGGGGTGAAATACCAATTTGTCAAGATTTTATATGATGTTTCTAGGGTGCTGAAACTATTATTGTTAGTATTTTTTTATCACTACATACTGAGTCATATAAAAATATAGTTTTGGTTGAAAAAGGAGTTTAAAGACTTAATGCACCAAAAAATGTATATACTAGTTATGATAGGATTGAGCCTTTGTCTTCTTATGTATCTTGGTTACACCAATAGTGAGATTAGCCCCCAACAATTCCTATACAGTATGTTCCAGAAGTTTGCACAACTGTGTGTTATAACAACCCCTTTTGCTTCCCCCATAATGTAGAACTTATATAACTTTGAATACAGAAACACGCTTTACTGCAGTTCTGGGGAGCACAGAAGTGTGCATTGGTAAAGTGGTGGTGAGCGCATTGGTGGGTTTCAGTGCAGTGGGGGTGTGTGAGAGATGTGGTGAGAGAAGAGAGAGAATGGAGTTCAGACACAGTGGTGAGAGTGGGGTTAATGTGCAGGTGTTATGCGGGAGGAGAAGGATGTGGATCAGCTGCAGTGGTGAGAGTGGGGAGGGATTGACATGAAGGAGCTGTGGTGGGGGTGTTTTAGGCATGGAGCTGAGAAGTTGGGAGCAAGCACAGTGGTAAAAGAGGGAGGGGGTGCTGGCACAGTAATGATAAGAGTCAGAGGTTTTCAGGCACTTTGGTGATGGGTGCCTCTGCTTAGAAACTGCTGGTCCAGTCTTTTAGATGAGAAGCAGAAGTTAGGCAAGGGGGTGATGGTGTGAGCTGCCAGGCTGGAGATTACAGTGCCTGTGTAAGTTGCAGCAGCAGCTGTGGTGTAGAGAGTTGGTGTAAGCTGATGGGGCCAAAAATTACAAGGCTATGTTCCACTGAAACAAAATAGAGCAGTTGCGCTAATCTACCTTTTTGTGGATGATACCATGCGTGTGTGGTAGTGTCTTTGGGATAAGCTAAAATGGTGGTATTGTGATGCTACCAATTATGTGTGGTTGTGACACATTGTTAAAAATGCTACACTACCCCTGGAGCAAATCCATCTTTAATGACAGCGCTGTGGATCTCCTTTTACCTGCAGCAGTCTCTGCAAATTCCGTTATTCACCTATCAGCTCAGAAAGTCTCCCATTGCTAATAACTTATTTGTGACTCATTCATGACACATAAGAGTTGATTTAATAAAGGAAAATAGGCTGTTCACTATGCAAGGGAATTTGTCCCAGAGCTTAGTGAATAAGTTGAAGCTCTGATAACTTGCAACATCCAATCATGTGTAAGCAAACATGTTGTTTTTTTTATTTTCCTTTCTTTCCCCATTCCCTTGCAAAGTGAACAGTCAGATTGCCTTTAGTAAATCAATCCCATGATCTGGGTCACAAATAAGTTATTAGTAGAGGAAATCGCCACTTTTCCTTTACTTCTTTCTCTGTCTCAGGAGCCAGGAGTTTCATACATGGTTGCCATGGTTATAAACTTGAGCTATCTCTGTGATTATTCTCAATGTGTCCTGAAGAAGTTGACCTATGAGGACTTATCCCCACAAGGCTACAGATTTTGTTATAATCAAGAAGCAAATTTCATGAGCCTTTTTGTATGGCCTAGATAAATAGTAGCTGGTATATACCATATATGAGTGGAAAACAATTTCAGACGCTTATTTATTGTTTAAGACCTGCAATAGGTACATATGTGATTTTATGATTTTTTTTTAATCAAATTTTACTTTGTTTTTATTCATTGTATAAAAACATAGTCAGTTTTTGGATTTTGGATTTCATTGTAATGGTTGGCATAACTAAACGATAACAATGTACAAGAGGTGTTTGGGAAGAGTCAGAGCCAGCAACCATGGAAGATGGTCACTATTTGCAGAGCAGAACAGTCCAGGTTTCTGGGTTTCAAGGGTCTCTGCAGGAAATTAGGTCTGGTGTAAAGATGAAAAGAGGTTCCTGCAAGACTTATTAAGTGGCAGTTATATATGTTTTTGATGTACAAAAGTTTGCTTTCAGTGGAAGCAAAGCTCAACTTATTGATTACGGAATGATCAATGCTATGATTTATCAAGTATGTTTTGAGGGCTTTCCTAGTTGTAAACCTAGTCTTTAAGGAGTTATGTCAGATATGTGCCAGTGCATTTCAGTGCTTTTTCTGCTAGTTGTCCAGTGCTGAAGCAATAATAAATGTAATTTGGAAGGCTTCCTTTTCAGCTAAAGCTAAAGTTGTACATGTATCTTTATTGCTTAATTGCTTTTGCATAACAGGAGAGGGTTTTCATATCTCCTATTTTTCTCTGAAAGTGGCTAACTGTTTGTTTTTGTTTTTTATAACTTTTATGTACTAGGCTAATATGAGCTCATCTAATATCCTACATAATATAATGTATCTTAAATGCCTGTTTGTGATTTAGATTATTCTTAATTTGCACTTGTACTATTAGTCATGGATATGTTGGGCAGGATAACTGTGGCTAAATGTAATAAGACTATGTTAGATGATCAGCTACTGTAATTCTTGTGTCAGGCATATTAAAAGCATGTTTACATTAGTTTGACAAAGAAAGGATTGCCTTTTATAAACTAAGTACTGTAAGGCCCCTTTCACACACGGAGCATTAGTTTCATCAATTCAGTCACGTTTTTTCAAAGAAACAACAGATGAAGTTTACATAAGATTTACATCAATTTTTTACATCCTCCAACTAGAGCCCTTAACCACTTGAGTCCTGGAGCCATTTTTTCATGCATCCGTTTACATCCGTTTTTCCTCCAATCAGTTTTTTTAATAGAAGCAAAAATAGGGCTTTAATCTGTTTCAAAAAAACGGATGTTGAAGGAAGTGGATGTAAGTGGTTTTAACTGGATTACCATCCATTTACATCTGTTTTTCCATAGAGATGCATTGATGTCCATTTTTCATCTGTCAATGGATGGATGCAAAACGGACAAACAGTCCACATGTGTGAAAGGGGCCTAAGGTTGGTAGGCAACTTTGGTCTCACAGACTACCCAGCTGGAAGATGTTGGATATTACCTCTCCTTGATGTTATGGCAGTGTAAACTTTTCTTTGAAAAGGAAATTGTTCATTCAGCTTTAGGTATTTTGAGCATAACATAATGGGCAAGAAGACCTTGAACAGCTACAGCATTGTTTATAATTTGTAGGAACTTTCAAACATTGCTAGACTAGGATTTAATTGTATTGGCTAACCTAAGTAATATTTTTCTGACACTGAATAACTTCACTGCCTCTTTTGGCATCAAAGGTTCGACTACAAGATTATGTCCTTCTCAGTGAGGTTATTTGTAATAAACTAGTTGCTAACCACAATGACAAATTAGATGCTTTGTTTCATCAACACATATTAAAAAGATGGAATCTAATTGGTCGTTCTGAATAGAAACTCCCCTTTTCTTACAATTTATTTTTCTCTCTGTTTTTTGAGAGCTAATCTCCTATACTGATCTGGGTATATATATTATACAAAAGCAATCTGATCATTTGGAAATGGAAAACAATCAGCTCTTAGATAAGCTTATTTTCCCCTCACTTACACATCCAGCCAAGTGCAAGCTAGGTGATTTACCAATTACTGTGTAGGGTAAATGTTGATACCATTTATAATTTTCTATTGTCACATAAAGATTAGAACATTCCACAAAAAATTCTAGCTGGACAAATCACAAGTGAAGTTAACACCACTCTATTACAATTTGCTGATATGACCATTCTTGCCTCTTACAGGGTTAATACTATAAGGAAAATCAAAGCACAATGTCAAAAACAATACCTGTTTATGGTTTGCTTACGTACAACCCACGTGGCAGGTTGAATGTTAAACATATGATTTTTGATAATCTATGATTAAGAAAAGGTAGAAACTGGTATGATGAAGTTTTGTCAAAGATAATGTTATCCTTGTAGGTAATAGGTTCCAGATCACAAAATGCAGATTTTAATTTCAGAGATTACAGTTAAATTCCAGCCTAAACATTTTGTAGTTTTTTTTCAGATCATGTGGAGAAGTATTTGATTTATTAGACTTTTATTGCAGATTGCAGTCTTTATCCACATTGATGGTCAATAGTAGGGATGAGCCGAACACCCCCCTGTTCGGTTCGCACCAGAACATGCGAACAGGAAAAAAATTCGTTCGAACACGCGAACGCCGTTAAAGTCTATGGGACACGAACATGAATAATCAAAAGTGCTAATTTTAAAGGCTAATATGCAAGTTATTGTCATAAAAAGTGTTTGGGGACCCGGGTCCTCCCCCAGGGGACATGAATCAATGCAAAAAAAAGTTTTAAAAACGGCCGTTTTTTCAGGAGCAGTGATTTTAATAATGCTTAAAGTCAAACAATAAAAGTGTAATATCCCTTTAAATTTCATACCTGGGGGGTGTCTATAGTATGCCTGTAAAGGGGCGCATGTTTCCCGTGTTTAGAACAGTCTGACAGCAAAGTGACATTTTGAAGGAAAAAACACATTTAAAACTACCGCGGCTATTGCATTGCCGACAATACACATAGAAGTTCATTGATAAAAACGGCATGGGAATTCCCCACAGGGGAACCCCGAACCAAAATTAAAAAAAAAAAATGATGTGGGAGTCCCCCTAAATTCCATACAAGGCCCTTCAGGTCTGGTATGGATATTAAGGGGAACCCCAGCCAAAATTAAAAAAAAAAATTGACGTGGGGTTCCCCCTAAATTCCATACCAGACCCTTCAGGTCTGGTATGGATTTTAAGGGGAACCCCGCGCCAAAAAAAAAAAAAAAAAACGGCGTGGGGTCCCCCTAAAAATCCATACCAGACCCTTATCCGAGCACGCAACCTGGCAGGCCGCAGGAAAAGAGGGGGGGACGAGAGTGCGGCCCCCCCCCCCTCCTGAACCGTACCAGGCCACATGCCCTCAACATTGGGAGGGTGCTTTGGGGTAGCCCCCCAAAACACCTTGTCCCCATGTTGATGAGGACAAGGGCCTCATCCTCACAACCCTGGCCGGTGGTTGTGAGGGTCTGCGGGCGGGGGGCTTATCGGAATCTGGAAGCCCCCTTTAACAAGGGGACCCCCAGATCCCGGCCCCCCCCCTGTGTGAAATGGTAAGGGGGTACTTACCCCTACCATTTCACTAAAAAACTGTCAAAAATGTTAAAAATGACAAGAGACAGTTTTTGACAATTCCTTTATTTAAATGCTTCTTCTTTCTTCTTTCTTCCTTCATCTTCTTCTGGTTCTTCTGGCTCTTCTGGTTCTTCCTCCGGCGTTCTCGTCCAGCATCTTCTCCGCGGCGTCTTCTATCTTCTTCTCCTCGGGCCGCTCCGCACCCATGGCATGAGGGGGAGGCTCCCGCTCTTCTCTTCTCTTCATCTTCTTCTCTTCTTCATCTTCTTCTTCATCTTCTTCTTCTTCCTTCTTCTCTTCTTCTCTTCTTCCTGTCTTCTGCGGGCCGCTCCGCAGCCATGCTGGCATGGAGGGAGGCTCCCGCTGTGTGACGGCGTCTCTTCGTCTGACGGTTCTTAAATAACGGGGGGCGGGGCCATCCGGTGACCCCGCCCCCCTCTGACGCACGGTGACTTGAGGGACTTCCCTGTGACGTCACGGGGAATGCCACAGGGAAGTCCCGTCATGTCACCGTGCGTCAGAGGGGGGCGGGGCCACCGGGTGGCCCCGCCCCCCGTTATTTAAGAACCGTCAGACGAAGAGACGCCGTCACACAGCGGGAGCCTCCCTCCATGCCAGCATGGCTGCGGAGCGGCCCGCAGAAGACAGGAAGAAGAGAAGAAGAGAAGAAGGAAGAAGAAGAAGAAGATGAAGAAGAAGATGAAGAAGAGAAGAAGATGAAGAGAAGAGCGGGAGCCTCCCCCTCATGCCATGGGTGCGGAGCGGCCCGAGGAGAAGAAGATAGAAGACGCCGCGGAGAAGATGCTGGACGAGAACGCCGGAGGAAGAACCAGAAGAGCCAGAAGAACCAGAAGAAGATGAAGGAAGAAAGAAGAAAGAAGAAGCATTTAAATAAAGGAATTGTCAAAAACTGTCTCTTGTCATTTTTAACATTTTTGACAGTTTTTTAGTGAAATGGTAGGGGTAAGTACCCCCTTACCATTTCACACAGGGGGGGGGCCGGGATCTGGGGGTCCCCTTGTTAAAGGGGGCTTCCAGATTCCGATAAGCCCCCCGCCCGCAGACCCTCACAACCACCGGCCAGGGTTGTGAGGATGAGGCCCTTGTCCTCATCAACATGGGGACAAGGTGTTTTGGGGGGCTACCCCAAAGCACCCTCCCAATGTTGAGGGCATGTGGCCTGGTACGGTTCAGGAGGGGGGGGGGCCGCACTCTCGTCCCCCCCTCTTTTCCTGCGGCCTGCCAGGTTGCGTGCTCGGATAAGGGTCTGGTATGGATTTTTAGGGGGACCCCACGCCGTTTTTTTTTTTTTTTTTGGCGCGGGGTTCCCCTTAAAATCCATACCAGACCTGAAGGGTCTGGTATGGAATTTAGGGGGAACCCCACGTCAATTTTTTTTTTCAATTTTGGCTGGGGTTCCCCTTAATATCCATACCAGACCTGAAGGGCCTTGTATGGAATTTAGGGGGACCCCCACATCATTTTTTTTTTTTTATTTTGGTTCGGGGTTCCCCTGTGGGGAATTCCCATGCCGTTTTTATCAATGAACTTCTATGTGTATTGTCGGCAATGCAATAGCCGCGGCTAGTTTTAAATGAGTTTTTTCCTTCCAAATGTCATTTTGCTGTCAGACTGTTCTAAACACAGGAAACATGCGCCCCTTTACAGGCATACTATAGACACCCCCCAGGTACGAAATTTAAAGGGATATTACACTTTTATTGTTTGACTTTAAGCATTAATAAAATCACTGCTCCTGAAAAAACGTCCGTATTTAAAACTTTTTTTTGCATTGATCCATGTCCCCTGGGGCAGGACCCGGGTCCCCAAACACTTTTTATGACAATAACTTGCATATAAGCCTTTAAAATTAGCACTTTTGATTTCTCCCATAGACTTTTAAAGGGTGTTCCGCGGCATTCGAATTTGCCGCGAACACCCCAAATTGTTCGCTGTTCGGCGAACTTGCGAACAGCCAATGTTCGAGTAGAACATGAGTTCGACTCGAACTCGAAGCTCATCCCTAGTCAATAGTCACTGAGACAGGAGAGCTCTCTATTTGGGACACACATATAATAATAATAACATCAACAACAACAATAATAATAATGAATATACTTATTATTATTAATATATATAATAGAGAAGGGTTATAACCTTTGACAGTTTTTATTTTTTGTAACACTGCTTGTGTATTCATTGGGTAAAGATTTGTTTCACATCTCCCCAGTGGGTCTCAGCAAAACTGAACATTGGCTAGCATTTTCTTTAACCAATCAAATTTCTCTGAAATGATATTATAGGAAGTATATAGAACACTTTGTAAAGTCTTTTTTCCAAATAACATTTTCATGTTTTCAGAGGTGTAAGGAAAATTTAGCATCAAAACTGCAACCTACTGAAAACATTTAGATTTATGTTTACTTTATTTGGCTACACTGTGTGAGTAAAAAGGTTGGTGTGCTTAATGTCTTTCCTCAAAGCTCAGAAGTACTCTTTGATGCCTTCTTTAAACTTTGGCTTGTATTTTGCAAAAAAATGCTATTTTGCGTGTATATAATTTATTCTTAACAAATATTTGTTCATCCAGTTCAGATTTTGGTCAGTTTTACTTCTAGCAGTTAAGCATGCTGAATTGCACTACAGAAGCTTTTTTCTTTTTTAGGCTCTTGGACATTTTGGATGTGCATTGTCATAAAGACAATCATACAATCACTGTCATCGTAAAGGTGCAATACTATAGAAATCGTCTACTATATGGAAATCTGGAAATAAGTCATACCTACAATAATTAAATTTTACCAATGAAAGAAAACAGGGTGTCACAATCTAATCAGTTTTATTAGTGGAGTACAATGTAATGCTTTCATGCTTTGGTGTTTTTTTTTTTTTACTACATGGTACACCGACCTATATAGATCTGTTTACTGAGGAGAAAAAACAATGATCATACACTGTACACATACACACTCATACACACACCCCTATAATCAGATCATTGGAAATTTAGATATGATTATTATTTTCAGGTTAATAAACATGATTAGTTAGCTTACCACAAGAAAAAAAAAATTCAATAGCAGTATTTTTAATTTATTACCGGTAATATACTGTACATGGATACATATATAGAAACATCTGACCCAAAGAGCCACCAAGTTACATAGTTAAACTAAACACAATGGGGTTTTATTACTAAAACCAGAGAGTGCAAAATCTGGTGCCGCTGTGCATTGTTTCCAATCAGCTTCTAACTTCAGGTTGTTCAATTGAGCTTTGACAAAAAAACCTGGAAGCTGATTGGTTTCTATGCGCACCTGTATGAGATTTTTCACTGTCCAGTTTTAGTAAATCAACCCCATTGGGGCTGACTAAGGCCAGGTTCACATATGTGCGGCTGTGGGTTCATGCCTGGGGTCAGGTGCGTCCCTGTTCGCCGGTTCAGGTGCAATTCAGGTCTGAATTTTTGCCTGAATTCGCACCTTATCTGGACCCAAACACACCCCAAACCTGTGTGAACCAGCTACATTGAGAGCTGGTCACACTCACCTGTTATGCAAATTTCTCCGCATCCAATTTGTATATATGTGAACCTAGACTAAACGCACGTATACTTCACTTTGCAAGAGAAGTTTCACTTTTAATGGAAATGATCACCAGAGCTTAGTGAATAATAAAGATCTGCTGACGTTTGTCATTCATAATGTGGGTTCCCAGTGAAAATTCATAAAATACCCTTATCCAGACATGCAACCTGGATAGTCAGGAAAGGGGAGCAGCAATGCATTGTTTTCCCCCTCCTGAATCAGATCAGGTCACATGCATTACTATTTGGACGGTACCTTGCAAAGAACTTTGCCCCCAATATTGAGGAGGCAAGGGCCTTATTCCTACACCCTATTCCCCAAAAAGAGATGTAGTGAAGAACTTATTGGAATTTGGATGCTTTCTTTATAATATGGGGCTCCCAGAGATCCATCCCCAAATGTGAATAAGGCTGGCCATACACCATACAATTTTCTTATTCAATTTAGATTTACCTTCAACTATGTAGTGCAAGGGCCTGCCTGATTGCAGCAATACAATGGAAAGTGTTTAGGTTTGACCTCATGTTACAGGCGTACCCCACTTTTAAGTACAAAATGGGGTTTATTTACTAAAGCTGGAAAGTGCAAAATCAGGCTCACTTCTGCATAGAAACCAACGAGCTTCCAGGTTTTATTACCAAAGCTTAATTGAACAAACTGGGGTTAGAAGCTTATTGGTTTTTATGCAGAAGTGAGCCTGATTTTGCACTTTATAGCTTTAGTAAATAAACCCCATTGTGTACTTAAAAGTGAGGTATGCCTGTATATGGTTTTGGTAGAACTAATGGAAAGTTCAACAAGAAAATTGTATAATGTATGTTCAGCTTTAGTGTTGAATACATAATATTCTGTGCCCAGAGTGTTAAAAGCTGTGTTTCTTTAAGGATATCTGCTGTAAACAGGTGACCAGACTCCCCTGATAAATCTGTAATAGCAGACTGAACTTCCTTCAGTCTGCTGCACTTCTTCTCATACTGTGAACATGATGAACCTCGGAGTCTTATGCAAATAATCAATTGTGATGCTTAGTTCCTTGTAAAACTTTATCTGGTTGTTTTATAAGTTGCCAAGGGTCTTATTCACTGCAAAACACACTCATAACAGGGCCAGAAATGTAGCATGTTTAAAAGATAAGCTATTCCTGTGCAGGCTATGAATGATGTTGTAATTCCCAAAGCATCACTTCTACACGCTTTAGGGATAGACGTTCCCCTTCCTCAGGAATATGACCCACAAACGGGGTTTAGGGGTAGAGGTAGTTTGGTGTTAGGCTTAGGTGTCCAGTGATTTAGAGATTTGGTGTTGGGAGTAGGTTAAGTGTTGAGGTTAGGGGTGAATAAATATTAGGAGACAGGTAATTACATTTTTTTGGGGGGGGTTAAATGCTATTTGAGGTGTTAGGGTTAGGATGGGGGTTATGGCAAGATATGGCTTAATTGTTATGTTTGTAGTGTTGAGGTGGGGGGTGTTAGGTGTGAAGGGCTTATTTTAGAGGTTAAACCTGGTTGTAAACCCCCTACATATACCTAGAGAAATTACTGTCCTCAGGTGTTACACGGAAATGAAAAAATCCTCCTAGATAAGCTGTACCTGTTTTTCTGCAGTCTTCTCTTCTCTATATCCATTCAAAGTCCTGAAATTATAATATGTATGAGAGTTCAGAAAAAACATAAATAAACAATGCATGAAATAAAGGGTAATCACCACTAGGTGTCACCCATCCTTAAACATTGCTGTTAACGTCCCAAAAATAAGTGCACATCTGAACATCAATCTTCCTCCTAAGAAAGTGCCAATAGTGCATATCCCAAAAAATATGGGCAGATTTGAATATCAATCTTCCTCCTTCTCTGCATATAAAGCTTATACCATGGATCACACAGAGCAAAAGTATATAGTGTAGTATTTTATTAAAATATGACCGATGGTACATAAAATAAGCAATCCACGTGGAAAGTATATAAAAATGCAATAAACTCACTCCAGAGGTCGCCGATCCAACTCATGGACTTGGCAGCGTGAAGTCAGCACGTACAGGCCCCACTCAATGCGTTTCATGCGCACGCATGTCCTCAGGAGCTCCACCTACGGCTGACATCAATATGTGCCCCTAAAAATATCCTACTAGCACAGGAAAGATGCACTATTGATGGGCGCCATTTTCCTGTAACCCAACCATTTAACCTATGGGCTCCATTAAAATGGTGACCTCTGCAGAGAGAGTGAGCAGAGCTCTGAGAGCTGATTGGAGGGAAGGGACACACTCCCCTTCACACAGAATCAGAGCTGAGGCTGTCAATCAGCTTGAGTTCCCTCCTCTGTCACCATTTTTATCTTAATGTCAGGAAAACTTGTCAGAAGTGATTCAGGCTGATAACAGCGTAACGGTCCAGGAGACAGAAATTACACTTAGTGCTTTTAATTGAGATAAGTACACACTATAGAGGAATATGCTTTGTTCATATTTCATGTCTGAAGTTTACAACCACTTTAAATGTTAAGAGTTCAGTGCTAATTGTTACAGGGTACTTTAGTGTGAGGTATAGGGAAACCTTGGATTGTGAGTAACACAGTATACAAGGGTTTCGCAATACAAGCTATTTTTTTTGTCAATCCTGACTCTCTAGACAATTCAAGCCGCTGGGGTGTGCAGTACCGCATTTGGCTAGAGGTGCAGGGGCACCGGTGATGCTAGGAGATGCTCGGAGACATTCTGAGACGCTCAGAGACACTGTCTCAAATGATACACCCACCAATGGGTGCCTACCTGACAGAGTGGCATCCAAACATGTATTATATGACATATTGTACTATATTATACTTACATTACTTGATGGTGCAATATATTGGAGATCCTGATTCTAGGAAGGATATATAGTAAATGTGCACATTGTGAACAGCACCTTATACTGCAATGCAAAATGAGTTCAGTGCTTAGTCTGCTGTTTGAGATTAAGTGACCTATGTGAAAGGGTAATACAAAGAGTGCTGAACTCTGAATATATGAGGCCTCAGAAGAAAAATCAGCTCTGAGTGATTCTAGCCTATGAGCTGCTTACCATGGCTGTGATTTATGGCAGTTTAAAGTCTCCAGATGAGAAGCAGAGTTTTATCATACCATAGTCTCCCCCAGTATTGGAGTAAGAGAAAATTGCTAGGAATAGGTAGAAAATTACATTTCTGGGGCCTTTCTGTACACACACTATATATAGAATGTCCCAAGTGTTGTCAACATCTGAATTTTTAGCAGCATCAGGAAATCATAGATAACTCTAGACTGAAAAAGCACATCATTTTTAATAGCATATAATTAAAGAATTGTATGTATGTCATTGTTTTAGGAAAACTGGAGTTTTCCTTTAACCACTTGCCAACCACCGTATAGCACATTTACTGCTACAGGGCAGCCGCGCTGTGCAGGATCACATATACTGACGTGATCCTGCACTTCCAGGTTTCCGGCCCGAGTGTGCGGTGCCAGTGGCTCGCTCCCGATGTCTGCCGGCACCCGTTAATCATTCTGTACACAGGCAAAATGCATAGCTCCCAAATGTCCCTGATTTCGAGGGACTGTTCCTGATTTGGAGCAATGTCCCTCTGTCCCTCATTCCTCCTGATTTGTCCCTCATTTTGGTCTGATCCATATAGTTGTATATAAAATGCACTTTTTTTCAAAAAGAGTTTTCCAGTGCTAAACCTTTCATCTGATTTCTAAATTGCTGCATTTGTAAATTTCAAAAGCCAATATAAAGGAATGGTAGTAGTAAAAAAGCACTTGTAGGTTTAACCAATCCTATTTTTTTTGTACAATTGTCCTTTAAGGAGGTGTGACAGGGGGTGTGTCCTATGCCTACTTACTTTTGCTGATAGGTGTCCCTCATTCCCATCTCAAAAAGTTGGGAGGTATGAGAATGCCAATCTGTCTATGTAAGCAAGGCAGATTGCCGTTCTGTCAGTGCAGAAGGCATGGATCATGTGTTCCTATAAAGCATGAACACACATTCATGCCTTCCACTTGTAAAAGCACCTCCCCCACTACACTGAAACACCAGGCATACAGTTAACCCTTTGATCACCCCTGATGTTCACCCCTTCCCAGCCAGTGTCATTGGTATAGTGACAGTTAATATTTTTAGTACTGATCACTGTATTAGTGTCAAATGTAAAAGTGTCAAAAGTGTCAGTTAGGTGTTCAATTTGTCCGCCGCAATATTGCAGTGCCACTATAAGTCGTGTCAGTTAGGTGTTCAACTTGTCCGCCGCAATATTGTAGTCCCGCTATAAGTTGCTGACGACCGCCATTACTAGTAAAAATAAATAGAAATTCCATAAATACAGTATATTCCATAGTTTGTAGACGCTATAACTTTTGCACAAACCAATCAATATACGCTTATTGGGGATTTTTTTACCAAAAACATGTAGCAGAATACAAATTGGCCTAAACTGATGAAGAAATTCAATTTTTTACATTTTTTTATTTGATTTGTTTTAGAGCAGACCGTAAAAAATATTGTTTGTTCTTTTTTCAACATTGTAGGTCGTTTTTTGTTTATAGCGCAAAAAATAAAAACAGCAGAGGTGATCAAATGCCACCAAAAGAAAGCTCTATTTGTGGGGGGAAAAATACATACATTTTATTTGGTTACAATGTCGCATGACCGTGCATTTATCAGTTAAAATAACGTAGTGCCTTATCGCAAATAATGGCCTGGTCATGAAGGGGGGGAATCTTCCAGAGCTGAAATGTTTAAAATCAAACTTTTTTTTAGCTGGGATATAGTGGAGGGCAGTTAGGATGTATGTCATGTTGTTGCTGATTGCATCATTGGGTCCTTTCCCATTCTACTAGCATTAAATCTGTTGTAGCATGTGTCCCCATTATAGGGAATTCTCATCATATCCTAGCCTTGCGAAATGTTTTTACTGGGACAGAAAGTGAGATTAGATTTCAGTGGGGACACAGACAGCAGTAACAATTGACAGGGGTTCTAACTCTTACCCACTACATCTAAAACTTAAAAAAGAAAAAGACCCCTTCACACCGGGGCTGTGGCCATGTTAGCGCTAAAGTGACGCTCATTTTAGTGGCGCTTTAGCAATGTTTAAGCGGCGCTTTTCGGCCGATAGCAGGGAGCTTTTAACTCGAAAGAAGGGGTTAAAAGCGCCCGTGTTGTGGTGCTTCTGAAGCACTTTTCAGGCACCTTGAAAGTGCTGCCCATTCATTTCAATCTTTTCCTAACATCCCGCAAGCGTACCACCCCAGTGTGAAAAGTCACATTGAAATGAATTGGAGGCGGTTCTCAAGCGCTTTACAGGCGCTATTTCTTTCGCTAAAACATCTGAAAACCGCCTTAGTGTGAAAGGGTTCTAAAAAATAAACTGACTAGAGAGTCAAACATATAGCTAAACAAAAATAATACTCATGAAAGTTAAAAATGTTGTTGTATGTACACCTATTTTTTTTTCCTATTTATTCTTTATAAGATTTTGCAAGGTAATTTCATTATCGTTATTACATTATGAAAATTCTTTGTTGCGTTATGACAGTGTCACTATTTTCAAAGCTTTGTTCTTTGCACAGCTATGCTAATTAAGTAGGTAAATGTTAAAGCTGAGACTTTAAGCCTGAACAGTTGCATTGAGATATAAAATTAATAAAAACAATAAAAGAATATGTTTTAAATTAGGGAATTTAGGAACTGGATTTAATAGAAAAAAGAAAAATAGAGGATTAAACAAATAAAATTAGGCAGTTAGGTAAAAAGGCAGTTTAGTTATATGCATTTCCAGTCATGGCGCCCTTGAAAAGTATTTTCAGTCTCAATGCATACCAGTCTAAGGTTCACTTTACTGCGTGCCACCAAATGCGTGCAAAATCGTGCACCTTCCCGACATACAGACAAACGTGCTGCTCTTTATCAGATGCGCATGAGGCCATTAATTCATTCTTTATGGTACCCCCCTGCATTAGCAAACGTGGCGTGTTTCAGGTGCAGCATGATTTTAAATAATGGTCGACTCAGGACCTTTTTTCCTGTTTTTCAGTGGGCAGGGCAGCCCAGTAAAATGAATAGACTGTCCTATATGCAGCACACAGCTCCACAGGTGTGAACCAAGGACTCATTCACACGTGCGCTTGGGTGGAGGGGGGGTTGGGGTGGTAAAACCATACAGCTGAGACTCAATTTTACTACCCTCATCTGCTCCCCCCTTAGCTGCAGAGGTAGCAGCCAGGGTCATAAACATGCTGTGGCCAAGGCAGAAAGTATACCCCCAGGCAAATAAAGCCACGCTGCAGCCACCCCACAGACAATGTGCACGCGGTTATGGCACGGTGATGCTGCATTTCGAGGGTTAAGCCAGTAATAGAAAGGCAACATTTGCAGTCATCAGGGCCTACAAAAAGTGGTTCAAGAAAGGAAACTGGTGAACCAGCGACAAGGTCATATTCCGCCAAAGCTCACTGATGCACTTGGGGAACAAAATCTGGTTTGTGCCGTCTGTTCCAATAGAAGATCTACTGTAGCTCAAACCACTAAAAGGTAACGCTAGTTCCAATAGAAAGGTGTCAGAACACACAGTGCATTACAGTTTGTTGCATATAGAACTGCGTAGCTTCAGACCAGTCAGGATGCCCATGCTGCCTTGTGTCCACAGCCAAAAGCACCTACAATGGGCACATGAGCATCATAATTGGACCATGGAGCAATGGAAGAAGGTGGCCTAGTCATGTTTTCCATGTTTTTTTTTTACATCATGGATGTCTGGGAGCAGGTGTGTCACTTACCTGGGAAAGAGATGGCACCAGGATGCACTATGGGAAGAAAGCAAGCCGGCAGAGACAGTGATCTGCCACTGATGGCTTAGTGCCAGATACTACAGCATACCTTCAGAGGTCTAGTGGAGTCCATGCCACAAAGTGTCAGGGCTGTTTTGGTGGCAAAAAGGGGGACCTAGTCAGTGTTAAGTGGGTGATCTTGTTATGGTGGGTGGTCATAATATTATGCTTGATATATGTGCAACTGTCATGCGCTTACCTCAAAAATTATAATATGAAGTAAGCATTGAAATGATCAGGTGACCTACCAAATAAAAAATGGGTTGTTCACTTTGTAAGGGAAGGTGCCGTTTGCAAATACATTTTCTCCAGTGCTTAGTCAATAAGGTGGGGCTCTGCTGACTTCTATCATCCAATCATGTGCAAGCAAAAATAGTGCTTTTTTGTTTTGTTTTTTCCTTGCACGTGATTGGTAATTCGACCTCAATGTATCTGAGGATTTTTAGAAAGTGACTTGGAAATACCTCTGTTTTCTGAATGACAAGCCATTTCGACATTTCATTACTTGGTTGTCTAAAAGAGAACTGTTCCTGAAAGCAAGAATAGTCTGTCATGTCTGGTTATGTGCTGAGGGGAAATCAGTGGTGTGTGTAACGCATATAACACACATGTTCTCCAAAATCGTAACTCACTCTCCAAAAACAGTGAACACCCACTGATACCAGCTATTCTTTCAACACTTGCTTTGAGAAGTGTTTAGGAGAAAGTAAATGAGTTGTAAAAAGGAACAAAAATGCCTAGAAGGGGATGTTGCCCTTAGACTGAGATTCTTATAATAAAGAATTAACAGTCTTCCTGAAGAGCCTTGGGCAAGTCATCCTTTGTCATGAAAAGAAAGGATCTGTTAAAGAAATATTGGAGGCTTTTACTGTCCAATTTTTTGTTAAATACACAAGTAATATATTTTCAAGTTTCTTATCTTATTAAGCTGACTTGATTTATCCAATTTTTTCCTTTATTGTGGGTAATACAGGACAACACATCTAAAAAATGATTTACATAATAGACAAATGCAATGTACAGATTACACAGTAACCAATCAGAATCAATGATATCCCATTTACTGTCTCTAAAGTGACATTTAAAGTATATATATTCGGTTTAAAATAGAGATAAGAGGCAAACCATTTATATATATATATATATATATATATATATATATATATATATATATATATATATATATATATATATATATATATATATATATATATATATACACATGTACCATATTTCCAAAAGTATTGGGATGCCTGCCTTTACACACACATGAACTTAGTCTTAGTCCGTAGGGTTCAATAGTGAGTTGGCCCACCCTTTGCAGCTATAACAGCTTCAACTCTTCTGGGAAGGCTGTCCACAAGGTTTAGGAGTGTGTCTTTGGGAATGTTTGACCATTCTTCCAGAAGCGCATTTGTGAGGTCAGGCACTTATGAAAAGGCTTGGTTTACAGTCTCTGCTCTAATTCATCCCAAAAGTATGCTATCGGGTTGAGATAAGGTGCAGGCCAGTCAAGTTCCCCAAAAACTCACTCATTCATGTCTTTATGGATCTTGCTTTGTGCACTGGTCCAACTCATTTTATGGAGGAGGGATTATGGTGTGGGTTTGTTTTTCAGGGGTTGGACTCACATAGGTGGACCGATCGGGTCTGCCCGTCAGTTTTTCAAGCGGACCAGATCAGACCCTCCAGTCTCCTCTATGGAGCAGCAGGTGTAAAAGGACATGTCTGTTTGCAGCCGTCGACATCTGATCCAATCTGATCCTATCCACTAAAAACAGAAGGATGGGGATCCGATCTCTATCCATCTGGCAAGTTGAATGGCAGTTGGGGGTGTAAATGGCAAGGTGGTCCAATTACATCAGACCGCCCATAGAGGAGAGCGGGCTGTGTCTGTGTCCACTTGAAAGGACATGGACCAGCAATCTGCCGGCTCAGTGGGGATCAGCGGACAGGTTCCCCACTGAGCAGGCAGACTCCAATGGAGCCCGCGCTGTGTGTAAGAAACATATTTATATTTACTTTGTTTCTTTTATTTTTTTAGAAAAAAGTAAAAATGATAACCATAAGTTGTATTTTATTCTTCCAATACAACTTTTGCTTAAATAGTGCAGTGTCAGAAATATTCCTTAAATAAACCTGAGAAAGTCTTCCATCTACAAATATATCACAATTGATTTTTATATAATGTAGTAGAATGTCACATCACAATGCAATTGGAAAAGAATCTGCTTGCTTAAATATTTAGGGCCCTGTAACACTCCATCTGTACTACTTACTATGTATATACTTTGGTTTCGCTCCTAAGTGCACTATTCCATTGGTCACTGTATACATTCTCAGTATGCATACATAATACATTTACTCTGGGGCTTATAACTATATACTTACTCTTTGTATACAGTGTGTTGTAGCGTACCCTACATACATGCATAGTTATACTTCGCTACTATAATATAGGGTGAACTGTAACCCTTGTGTTATTATCCCCCTTTTCCTTAGTATGCATTGTAGTCATACACATACTATGCCCTATACTTTCAGTATCACTAATCCCATTTTGATTAACTCATACATTTATGCCCCTACCCTCCTCTCTCAACCAATATATCTTGGACCCCCCTTTTTAAGGTCCTCTCCACAATTTCTTATTTTTCAGAGACGCCTTACTGTGATCTCAGCACGCCGCTCTGGCTTGCACGCGCCCGGGTCGGGCAGGACAGGAGTACTGTCACATCTCCCCATGCTGACTACAACCTACCACCCTGCACATCTTACCATCTAAATATTGAGATCTACACTGGCTGAGATACTCATACTTATTGCCACATCTTGTCCCCTTCTTGTACCTTGCCTGTTTTTATATACAAAAATCCCTCACAAGCAATTAACCATATTCCCAGGTAGGTGATCAATCGATTTTCCCAAACTCCCATATAGTATTGTCTAAGGTTTGCCCAATCACCTGACCCTCTCCTCTCCATTCCCTTTCTAACTAGCATAGATGATACCTTCTCTCTCAACTTTGCCCCTGAAGAAGGACTGTACAGATATGTAGTACCCCAAAACGCGTTGGGCCTGAGAAGAGCCTTTTCATCTTATATTGCTTCTTGTTCATCTTAGCTACTATGTAGTTTTCATTGTGTTACTATATACATTTATTGCTTGTTTTTTACTCGATGTATTTTCCTATATGAATAAAAGTATACCTTTTTATGAATACACCAACGCCCTCTACTTTTGATATACCCCATTTATTTGTACTTGCAAGTGCCGGAAAAGTCCGCCTAGGGGAACCCTTTGTTCTGTAACTATAGAGTATTGGACGTGGCACGGCTCCCTTTCCTTAAATAGTTGGTCATCCCCCCTTTTTCTCTATTCAAATGTTTCTTTGGTAGCAAATACCACTCCCCATTTGACCAACGTATTTTAGGTTTTTACTCAAATTCTACATTTATTCATTAATATACCCCCCAGGGGATCGCATCTCCTCCTGCCAAGGCCCCTTGTTTTTCCCTCCCCCCCCCCCCCCCCTGGGGAGAACTCTCTGACCCCTCCCCATTCTTAACTTTTTCATTATTTTCATACATACAACTTTCCCCCCTTCCTTTAGAAAATGACATCCGAGACGGAGACTCCCCACTTTGAGAATATCTTTTTGGGTCAGGATTGGGAAACCTTGATGCAACAATACTTAGATAAATTCGGCGATACTGACCGAACTGAAGCTGAGATTTCCTCCTTGTTTTTTAAACTTGCCAAAAACTTAGAAAAAAAATCGTCATTTTTCTGGCACGTTAGGTCCTTTCAAGAATATATGAAGAGCAACATCAACCCGTTGGGTCTTCGCATCCAGATCTTCCCTACTTTGGAGGATCTGGATGCGACTTTTAAATCCACATGGGAGAACGCCCTACAGACATGCTCACGTAGCCTTATGCAGATACTCAGTGACGAATACACTAAAAGATCTTCAGTATTGGACATTGAAATCACTAGAATTTGTGAACGTTTGAAGACATTTCAGGCACACCCCTCAGTCTCCACCAAAGAGAACAAACTTAAAGTTCACCTCGAATCCTTTAACAAAAATATTTTGACTAAGAAAAATTCTAAATTCCACAGGGACAAAAATGCATTTGAGGCCGGTAAGGCCTACAAATGGAATCAGAACAACAGGATAACCAGGAATCACCACACACCCCAAAATCCCCCTTCCAATAAATCTTCGTCATATATCCCTCCACTTATTACCCCCAAAGTCAAACCTCCTGTTGGCACTAAACGCCAACTCTCTGGCGACCTTACTCAAGATCAAAAGCCTAAAAAATCCAGTACAGAAAAGAAACCTAACCTTCTTTCCACTGCACCTTCCGATAATACCACCAAGGGACTTCTGCCCAATCACTCTGCACAGGCACATTCACCTCTTCCCTCGCAAAACACTAGCAATACACATGAGCCCAGCCGCAATGATTCTTCTTTTTTAGACCTAGTGTTGGCTGGCTTAAAACCACCCCCACCAAACCTCAACACTTACACACAATTAACACTATAAATTCCCCTCCCAACATCTGCACACACTTGGATGACGATTTGAGTATTATCAATCTATCCTCCCACCCCCTCACCTCCAACGAAATTTCTATCCTGAAAAAAGGACTGAACTTTTGTCCAGACCATAGACTGGACAAATTTGAATTGTATAAGGATCTCCAACTTTTTATCCGCAAACTAATCCTTAGAAAAATTTATCAGAAACATGATGCCACAACTATTGTCACCCCTCAGGAGAATCGAGCTCTGGACCAGCTCGTTGCGCTATTGGAGGAGAGCGACACATCAGATCTGATTGATCAGATTGATCTCTCACGCATCCTTCAACAAATAGATGATCTAGACGCCTACCCACACCCGGGTATTTCCAATCTAAAGAAAAATTCGGACCTGTGCCCACCGCCGAGCACATGCCCGAATGCAGCAACCTTTCTTAAATTGGTCAACAACGATTTGGAGAAACTGAGAATTAAACATCGGGAACCCCTTAACCTAAATTCAAAAGAACTAGAGGCACTCAATTCCCTTAAGGCCAATGACACTATTACCATAAAACCCTCCGATAAGGGTGGTAATGTTGTGGTGCTGGACAACAACCACTACATTAGGATGTGCAAAAAAATTCTCAACAATGCAGACTGGTATCGTCGCATGCCAGCCTCCATTGTTGAGAAGTATAACAAAGAATTTTACGCATTGGTGGACTCTGCTTTTCTTAACCACATCATCAGTAAGGCTACCTGGACTTTTGTAAGAAATAATTTTCCCAAAACCCCTACGTTCTACGCACTCCCCAAAGTGCATAAGAATCTCAAAGACCCACCGGGCAGACCGATTATCTCCGGTGTGGGTTCCATAAGCGAAAATGCCAGCAAACTCATCGATGAACACCTTAGACCCCTTGTGGTATCTCTACCATCCTATGTAAAAGACACTAGCCATCTGTTACAAATCCTGGACCACCTCTCCATTTCGGATCAAGCCCTACTCGTCACCATTGACGTCGAAACTCTGTATAGCTCCATCCCTCATGTATTGGGTTTGGCAGCAATTAGACATGTACTGCAGAGTCAAGCGCATTCTGTCTCCAGTTATAATGAATTCATCATTGAGCTGCTCGAGTACATCCTGACCCACAACGTTTTCACCTTCCTTGGCTCCCACTTCCTCCAGGTGCAGGGAGTGGCGATGGGGACTTGTTGTGCCCCATCGTATGCTAACCTGTACCTGGGGGAGTGGGAGAAAGCCCTCTTCTCAGATGAGACCCTTACCCAATATACCAACCACATTCAAACGTGGTATCGATACATAGACGACATTTTGGTCGTGTGGGAGGGTCCCTCGGATGTACTCGAGCAGTTCATATTTCGGATGAATAAGAATGATTTTAATCTTACATTCACCATGTCTTTTGACAATACTCATATAACATTTCTGGATATTGAGATCTTTAAGGATGGACAGGGGAAACTTTCCACCAAATTATTTAGAAAAAGTACTGCTGGCAATACCATATTGCACGCGGCTAGTTTCCACCCCAAACCCCTGATTGACTCCATCCCTTACTCCCAATACATCAGGATTAAGCGTAATTGTACAGACAACAACAACTTCCTTACAGAAGCCGCGGCCCTCCGAGACAGACTGCTACTACGTGGCTACTCTCATAAGTCCCTTAAAAGAGCCTTTCGTAAAGCCAATAGCAAACCTAGGCAAACACTTTTTAATTCTACCAAAAAACAAAAAGATTCTTACCCACTGAGCATCATTACAACTTACCATCAACAACATCAGCAAACCAAAAAAATAATTGAAAAATATTGGCATCTACTGGCCTTAGACCCCAGTCTAGGCCATCTAGTTCCAGAAAAACCCCATTTCACTTTCAAAAGAGCTACCTCCATTGGTGACCAGATCACCAAAAGTGAGTTCAGACCATCGACAGTCCACTGTAAATATAGGGGCACTTTTGCCTGTGGCTCATGCCACTACTGCGGTTATATGCTCACCCAAAAAAACCCAATTCTCCCAAACGGCAAACCGTTTTTTCCCAAACACTTCGCAAACTGCAGAACCACTGGAGTGGTTTATCTACTCCAGTGCAACTGCGGCTGCTTCTACATAGGTAAGACCAAGCTTGAGTTTTGGCGACGAGCTTACAGACACATCGTTGCTATGAAAACAGCAGACCCCGATTTACCCCTTGGCCGACATGTAACAATTGTACATGGAGGCAAATTTCCCCCTATTAAATTTTTAATTTTGGACCGCATACACCCTAACCCCAGAGGGGGTGACTGGAACAAAATCCTGCTCCAGAGAGAACTCAAATGGATTCATTTACTTAAAGCCACCACACCCCCAGGCCTCAATGAAGCGGTTTGTTTTAAACCCTTCCTACAAGGCTTTAATTCTGGAGGTATGGAGAAATAGGGTCATATTCCATGGTCACTCCCAATTATGTTATCTTTTTAATTTATTGATTTGTTATAATTATCTGTTTTCGACTACTTTGTACACCAGGCTGCATGTCTGCCATATACATGCTCCTCTCCCCTCCCCTCCCCCCCCTTTTTTCGCCCCCGCCCCCCCTCCTTTCCCCTTTTTTTTTTTTTTTCCTCCCCCGGGCCCCCCCTCCCCTCTCCCCACCCCGGTCCATTCATTCAGGAATCACTGGCCTTTGGTCTATATTTTGTTTCCCTATATAGTTTTCAGTTGGTACCACAGGGGACCCTGTATTTTGACGCACATTCAGCCTGGTCATTCCCCTATGTACAACTTATCAACCTATCAATAACCCCTTCCTTGTTATTGTGTTCCCTTCCTTGGCCCCCATACTAGTTCTGCATACGTTGTATCCATGTTTGCCACTCCTCTTAACCAGCGTATATCTGTTTTTGTTAGATCTGTTGGATTGTTATTTGTGCTTGGTTGTTCATCAAAGTTTAAGAGCTCTTTTGCTGTCAATGATTGTGATACTGTACAATTAGAATGTCTACTGTCCCATATATCAATTTATTATCTTACCTTTTTTCAATACTTAAGCCCCCCCAAAACCCCCCCCCTATTATTTCTCCCCCCCTTCCCCCCCCCCCCCGCCCCTCCCCTTTTTGTACTCAGCCAGCATATACATATATATTTTTTTATATTTGGTATAGTGGTTTTGGCATGTTGTAATATATGTACAAATATCCATTATTTAACACCAGCCACTCCATCCCCCTTTGGGGATATGTTTCCTCATATAGGTACCATCCTCTGTGGCATAATCTCCCTCTTCCCGCCCCCTCCCGGGGCGCTGGTGGCCAGAGCGGCTGCCCGGCACGGAAAAGCCGCCACAAGATTTCCTTGGGCGGCGCCTAGGGAGGTATTTGGGCGTTTTCCACTCTACGCCCACTGTCTCCATGTTGCTACTCCGGCGGGCATGCGCAGTCCGCCGGAGTGGCACTTCCGTGCCGGTGGGGCGGGTGTGCGCGACGCTGTTCCAAACGCCGTGACGTTCGCGCATGCGCTGTTGGGGCGGTGCCGCGCACCCCCGCCTCGGGGGATCGATACAGGACGTCTCTGTTCACGTGTGTTCTTTCAACAGCTGTGCCTCATTCTGAGGCCAGCTGATTGAACACTATATTAACCAGCCCCTCACACTTCCCAACAGGGCGTTATACCTGCTGGATGTCTGGCTGAGAGGTTGTGGTTTTACACCCCTCTCCATTCAAGGTACGATTTTTCTATTGTCTGGTTCTGATCTCTTTTTACTTGAGACATACTCTTTTACTCCTTCACTCTGTGCTAATAACCAAGGCCCTGCAACACTATATGTATATATATATATATTTTTTATTATGCATACATTATGGTCTTGTCCCCAATTTTACCACCCCATCTGTACTATCCTTGGGCTCTGATGTTTGTTTGAAACACACCTTAATAGGCCCTGTAACACTCCATCTGTACTACTTACTATGTATATACTTTGGTTTCGCTCCTAAGTGCACTATTCCATTGGTCACTGTATACATTCTCAGTATGCATACATAATACATTTACTCTGGGGCTTATAACTATATACTTACTCTTTGTATACAGTGTGTTGTAGCGTACCCTACATACATGCATAGTTATACTTCGCTACTATAATATAGGGTGAACTGTAACCCTTGTGTTATTATCCCCCTTTTCCTTAGTATGCATTGTAGTCATACACATACTATGCCCTATACTTTCAGTATCACTAATCCCATTTTGATTAACTCATACATTTATGCCCCTACCCTCCTCTCTCAACCAATATATCTTGGACCCCCCTTTTTAAGGTCCTCTCCACAATTTCTTATTTTTCAGAGACGCCTTACTGTGATCTCAGCACGCCGCTCTGGCTTGCACGCGCCCGGGTCGGGCGGGACGGGAGTACTGTCACATCTCCCCATGCTGACTACAACCTACCACCCTGCACATCTTACCATCTAAATATTGAGATCTACACTGGCTGAGATACTCATACTTATTGCCACATCCTGTCCCCTTCTTGTACCTTGCCTGTTTTTATATACAAAAATCCCTCACAAGCAATTAACCATATTCCCAGGTAGGTGATCAATCGATTTTCCCAAACTCCCATATAGTATTGTCTAAGGTTTGCCCAATCACCTGACCCTCTCCTCTCCATTCCCTTTCTAACTAGCATAGATGATACCTTCTCTCTCAACTTTGCCCCTGAAGAAGGACTGTACAGATATGTAGTACCCCGAAACGCGTTGGGCCTGAGAAGAGCCTTTTCATCTTATATTGCTTCTTGTTCATCTTAGCTACTATGTAGTTTTCATTGTGTTACTATATACATTTATTGCTTGTTTTTTACTCGATGTATTTTCCTATATGAATAAAAGTATACCTTTTTATGAATACACCAACGCCCTCTACTTTTGATATACCCCATTTATTTGTACTTGCAAGTGCCGGAAAAGTCCGCCTAGGGGAACCCTTTGTTCTGTAAATATTTAGGGTAAAATCAACATACAATTTAATCAGTTTTGTGTGGATAGGAATGAATAGACTAGTGTTAGTCCTTTCCACAGATTTACTATGACAAAACCTCTGCATGACATTGCTTGGAGGAATGTTTTCAAACAGTATGCAGAGATATCATAGAAACCATATATTTTACTTGTTGGGACCTGGGGAGGGGGGGTATTTTTTTTATTTATTTATTTATAAATTAATTTTATTTTTATATATTTTTTTGCATTCTACTTTTTTCTCTTATGAGTTTTTCTTTTCTTTCTGCAGCAGATCATTTATATTAGCGAGTTAATGCTTACTGGTATCTAAAAGCAGTAGTTCACACATGCAGTGACCTGTCATTGCAGAGTAGCACAAGACATATTGGACTTGGCAGCTTCAGCTTGCAGGGAATCCCAATGGCATCAGAGATTACACTGCTGGAATTTTACTAGGTAAATACAAGCACAATCATTGTGTAAACAATGGGGCAGATTTATTGAACAAAAGGAGTAAATAGCATGGAGGGCACATGTGTGACGATGGAAAGCACCTGTGTGTAAATGCAACAGTCATCAAGATCCCCTGAACCTATCTAGATGATAATACATTGATGTCCAATATGTAATGGTGTAGTACTGGTTTGCTCTGTGTTTTGGACATCAAAATAATGCTTCTTTAGTGCCATCTGTTTCAATAAGTTTCACTATAGAATGTACACATCAACATTTTACTTGAAAACACTAAATAATAATAAGTGCATGCAACAAGCTAAATAGCATGTCAGAAAACCTTGATGTTGTTATGGAAAAAATAACAGCATATTTATGGAATTTTATCATTGGATTCTCTATTCCAAGCATTAGCATACGGAACCTTATACTCGAACTCTGCCTTTTTTAACCAGGATGCCTTGAGGTTTCTTCAAGGGTGGTTTGACAAAATGCATAAAAATTGCCCAAAAATTATATACAAGCCGGCCTGTGGATGAAGGCTGCCTTTTCAGTTACACTAAGGGGGTTATTTACTAAAGGCAAATCCACTTTGCACTACAAGTTAAAAGTGCACTGAAAGTGTACTTGGAAGTGCAGTCGCTGTAGATCCGAGGGGGGCATGCAAGGAACATAAAAAACAGCATTTTAGCTTGCACATGATTGGATGATAAAATCAGCAGAGCTTCCCCTCATTTCAGGTCTACCCCCCAGATTTACAGCGAC
This sequence comes from Lithobates clamitans, assembly GCA_037952925.1. NCBI lineage: Eukaryota > Metazoa > Chordata > Amphibia > Anura > Ranidae > Lithobates > Lithobates clamitans. The sequence continues at coordinate 2,044,886 of JBBGZY010000152.1, forward strand.
GGCACTTCCAAGTGCACTAGTAGTGCACTTTCAAGTGCACTTGCAGTGCACTTGTAGTGCAAAGTGGATTTGTCTTTCATAAATAACCCCCTAAGTCATGGGTTTTCATTGTGTCCCACGATTAGTTTTTTTGTGCAACCCAGCGGGTTGCACAAAAAACACCTGTCAGCTCGAGCCGGAGCTGCTGTGCTAACCATACAAGGTTAGTTCAGTGATCTCCCCTGCTGAGCTGTTGTGTTTTAACAGGGAGGCGGTCCCTCCGCCAGAACACTATGATCAGCGCTCTCTGCCAATGGCTGTGAGGGCTGATCAGGAGTTAGTCGGCTGCTGGTTTTCCAGCATGCATGTCGGACAGACCGACATACACACGGGCCGCAAACTTTTTTTTTAACCACCTGTTGTCTCTCGACATTCGACCTGTGTGTACCTGGCTTTAGTGTGCACGTTCATATGCATTGAGAGTTTATAGTAAATTATATGAGAATATTATATGCTTTTCTATGACAAACCTATTTAGCTTTATCTATTGTTTAGTAAATTGGGGCTATTGTTTTACAGAGAGCTCATTTAGAGCACCCTAAAACAGAGCATAGACTTAAATGTATTGCACAGGTTTCAAACATCATCTCAAAAGGGAAGGGAGAAATACCAACTAGTAGCGCAGGTAAAATAAAGGAAACAAGCCTAAAGGTTCATTTACACTTCTATGTTGCATCAACACACCTGCTGTTTTGCATTGCTATTTATATTGCATGCCACCCCGATGCATTGCAGTGCAGAGGGTCACAACATATGATAGTGCATTACCTTCAAAAAATACAAAACATCTGTAGGGCTAATTCACATGGTGCAGTGGGATCACCTCACTTTTTTTATATGACCTTTTATGAAAAAAAGGGGGGGGGGAGTAGAAATTGGAACTTTATATGAGGTAATGAATGAGTAGGTTCATATGTCTCCATCCATAAATGTATTTAAAAGAAAGGGGTAGGCTGGGACTTTATATGAAGCACGCTACTGGAAGATAGATATGCAAAAACATGTTTAATGATTCTATAGAATATTCAATACATGGTAAAAATGGATTAACAATAAATGGCACCTTGATAATTCATGTATATACATATTCCAACATGATTAATATTGTACAGTAATAAGGGTACCATAATGTAGCCCATTAATCGGATTGATAGTAAACATGGTTATCTTGGAAATAATAATATAATCAATACATAATACTGAAGAATCTCAAACACATGATTGCAATAGTATTCCCACTCATTAGGACCAAAAATAAATAGATGTATCTATAATAAAAAATATATGAATGAATGCAAGATAATCTAGTAGTTGGCAGAGGGGAATAGAAGGAAGAGGGGGTACCAATCAATATTCCCAAACACTCTCACCTAAGGGTAAATTCAATATGCAGGAGATAGTGTTGGCAGCTGAGGGCACCATGGGAACAACATCCCTGGGAGCTGAGGCAGTAGCATCCACAGCCACACAGTGGCACAAACAGCAGTGTATAGAGCATCTACAAATGTGTAGATCCCAGTGGGCAGTTGTGATATTGGTAAATACTGTATAAAGTTTCCAGAAAGTTTCTGTGGAGAAAACAGTGTGTAAATATATGGGACTGCATAATTGGCAGAGGGGAAAGCTACAGCCCAAAGGGCATCTAATAGTGTCAGAAAGCCCAGTGGAAAGTGAAAGCACCGAATAATAAGGAGCACATACCTCACCAGAACTAATAGTGATAAAAGAAAGTACCAAAAAGAAACCCAGTGAACAGCAGAAAATAAATAGTACCTTCAACTGGAAAGGGAAGGAATAATTACAAGGGTGCATGTAGTTTCAAGGTAAATGAAACAGGTGTTCCACCAGTGTCACACTACGCGATCTAAGGTAGGCAGTGGCAGTGCTTGAACGGCCGATGTCGCTCGACAATTGGCGTTCAAAACTGCCCTCGTGACGATCGAAGGTGGAAAACCAACATGTTGGCGCACGGCATCACAATTACACCATATGCATGGCGTGTGGGGTGTGACGTCGATGCGCGTCGAGTGTCCACCCACCCCCCCTGCATCTGATGAGAATGAAGGAGGGAGGGAAGGCTCTGGCGCGCATCGCAGCTCCCGGAAAAAAAGAAACCAAGGGCACCTCCAGCTGACACACAAAAGATTCGTAATAGTAACACCCAAAGTGCCAACGAGGGTCATGATAGCAATTAATAGTCACTTATAATTATAAAAAAAATACATATGCTAACTTAGTGGTGTGCTTCCATCCCATGAATTTGTATAAAAAAGGGGGGGGGGAGTAGAAATTGGGACTTTAAATGAGGTAATGAATGGGTAGGTTCATATGCCCCCATACCAAAATGTATTAAAAGGGGGGGGGGGTAGGCCGGGACTTTATATGAAGCACACTACTGCAAAATAAATATGTAAAAGCATTTATATTAACTTTGTTGAAATGCCACACAGACATTTCATAAACTTTAGGTGGCTGCACATGATGTGAGGCAGTGGATTGCAGTGCACTGTGCTGTGCTGAATAAAAGTATTACATGCAGTACTTTTTTCACAGCACCCTGCCTGCACACCACCGCAACACAGGAGACATTTTGCCTTGTTGTGTGGTGAGACTGTGCTGGAATAGCTGTCCAATGAAGTCCCATCACACCTGGTGTGAATGAACCATTAAGAAATATTGATATAAATCTAAAGCCTAATGCCTAAACCCGGTCATCAATCAATGTACTGTTGTTCAGCAAACATTTCCGATGTGCTAACATAATAAAGCACCCTCAGTGTTTAATCTGGGCTTTATGGGATCCATTGTTGATTGATTTCAAGTGGTTGTGCTTCTGGTTGGAACTCTTACATGAATCCGTGCTGTGCAATCTATTTCTGCATGTCAGGTAGTAATCTAATCAAAATAAGTATTTGTTTTGTCCTAAAATCAGCTGTATTGTCTTCAAATTACGTAATCAGGCAAAACCTCTATACATGAAGTTTTAAATGAAAGCTGATCTCTAGCGTTTAGTGAAGTTCAACCAAGCTGGTCCAAAAGAACTATTAACTTCAATAAGAGAGGCTGGGAGCACTGCATGCTCTGTGAACTGTTTGTAGCCCCAGCTACATACAGTACACAGCGCTGGGTTTCGGTTGAGGGATTGGAACTTCCTGTCCCACTCTTGGGACAAAATAAAATCAGGCTGAGCTACACTTATGCCCTGTACACACGGTCAGGTTTTCCGACGGAAAATGTGTGATAGGACCTTGTTGTCGGAAATTCCGACCATGTGTGGGCTCCATCACACATTTTCCATCGGATTTTCTGACACACAAAGTTTGAGTGCAGGCTATAAAATTTTCCGACAACAAAATCCGTTGTTGGAAATTCCGATCGTGTGTACACAAATCCGACGCACAAAGTGCCACGCATGCTCAGAATAAATAAAGAGATGAAAGCTATTGGCTACTGCCCCGTTTATAGTCACGACGTACGTGTTTTACGTCACCGCGTTCAGAATGATCGGCTTTTCCGACAACTTTGTGTGGCCGTGTGTGTGCAAGACAAGTTTGAGCCAACATCTGTCGGAAAAAATCCTAGGATTTTGTTGTCGGAATGTCCGATCAATGTCTGGCCGTGGGCATTAGTCTTTCACAGGGATTTTTGTGTTCTATGAATGAATGCAAAGCCTTCTCTGATTGGCTAAGGTGGAGAGTAAGGGTGATGATGTACAGTAACAAACTCTGCCTCAGCCAATCAGAGCAAGCTTTATATTTATTTATAGAATACAAAGTTCCGTCCCTGAGAAAGGCTGAGAGAATGATTGCCCAACTCAATTTTGTTCCTGGGTGTGGAGTGGGAAGTTCCCATCTCACTGCCAGAATACAGTGCTGTACACTGTATGTAGCTGAGTTTATACAGCGCTGAAAACTTCCCTCCCCACACCCAGGAACAATATTGAGTTTGGCAATAGTGCTGTATACTGTATGTAGCTGAGACAATACATAGTTTATACAGCGATCCCAGACGCTCCATCTTTTAGTGAAGGTAATAGTTGGTTTGGACCAGCTTGATCCAAACTAAATTTAAACTTCACTAAAAGCTGGAAATCAACTTTGCGCAATGTGCTTTAGATACAAAAGTTCATCTTATAATCATACCTACATTAGATTGTTGGCCATCTCAGTCCAAAACCATAGACATTAGGATTATGGATGGGTCGAACGGCTCACATCAGAACTTTCGAAAACCGCGAAAATTCGGATGCGAAAGTTGAACCCTATTAATGTCAATGGGACCCGAACATCAAAAAACAAAAGTGCCCATTTTGAAGGCTTATATGCAAGTAATTGGGCATACAGTGGTTATAGGGGTCCGGGTCCTGCCCTGGGGGACATGTATCAATAAAAAAAGGTTTGTGAAAAATGTAATTTTTAAATGAGCAGTGATTTTTTGATTTTTAAAGTGAAAGCCTAAAAATGAAAAATTCCAATATAGGGCCTGGGGGGTCCCCTTAGTCTACCTGTAAAGTGGCAGATCTATAACATGTCTAGAATCTGCTGCAGCATTAATTGCATTTATAAAGCCAAACAAAGTGACATTTTCCCTGCAAGCTGCCTTTATTTTGCTCAGCAACAGCTGGGGAGCCAGCGTGCATGATGAGGCCATAATGTAGTGCACTGGGAGCAAGATTAGAGATTGTTTGGATACATTCTGGTGTCACTTTGACTTTGGATAGAAGTAACAGGTGCGTAAAAATTGTTCTTTGGGTGTCGGTGGTGCCTTCCCACCGTAATTTTAATGAAAGCAAGAATTGGCCTTGCTGAAAGAAAAACTATTGAGTACTGTCCAGTCTTAGGAAATCCCTGCTAATGATTACTATATCTAGACCTCACAGTACGATAGTATGAGGGTCAGTAGATAGAATCCTCCTTACATTTGTGGTCAAAAGGAAGAATCCTACCCTTAAAAATATCCAAAAAGATCATTGACATCAGTGGTCAGTTATCTGAGAGGTATTGCTAGGAACCCCTATCAACTGCTGGATGATCCTTATGCCGTGTACACACGGGCGGACTTTTCGACCGGACTGGTCCAACAGACTTTGCGGCGGACTTTCGACGGACTTTTGATGGACTTCCGACTGACTTTTTAACGAACGGACTTGCCTACACATGATCACACCAAAGTTTGATGTATTCGTACATAATGACGTACACCGGACTAAAATAAGGAAGTTGATAGCTAGTAGCCAATAGCTGCCCTAGCGTCGGACTGTCCGTCGGACTAGCATACAGACAAGTGGATTTCTAGGTTCGGTGGAGTTACGACGTAAAGATTTGAAGCATGTTCCAAATCTAAAGTCCGTCAGATTTTCGACTGGAAAAGTTGGCTGAAGGTCCGATGAAGCCCACACACAATCGGATTGTCCGCCGGACTCGGTCCGTTGGACCAGTCCGCTCGAAAAGTCCGCTCGTGTGTACGCTGCATTAGGGTTCCATAAATCCCTGGTTGACAAAGGCTGATCTACATATTGCTAACTAAAAGCACAGCTTATGAAAGCAGACCTTACACCTACAAACCAAAATGTAATAAAAGCGTCTCTAAAAAAATTCACCTAGATTTTAAGAAAAAAAACAAAACATACAAAACCATGTAATCCAGCATTGTCCTATATGCAACAGTTGTTCTGCTAGCATCTTCTTTTTGCTGTCATCTCTTTTCCAGGTCTTTCATTTGGCCCAAAAGATGCCAGATCTTGCATATACGTAGGCTGGTGCCATGTTTTGTGTGCTAGTCCACACATGGAAATTTAATTGCCCATCTGTATAGATGATTTAACACTATCATCCATGCAGGAGAGAAATATTGTTATGCCTTCTGAGATGTATGACATGGAATTCCCAGGAGGTTGCAGTTTGCCTTTGTATACATCATCCCACCTATGTGAAAAACTATTATGTGGTCGTAGATCAAATGAGAAAAAATGTAGGAGAAACATTTTATTAGGGGAAGGGGGGAAAGCAGATAAGAAAAGGTTTTCTTTAAGTGCAGAATAGAAACTATATTCATGGGAGCTGAATTGTTTTTCTGGTTCAAACCTGCTTAAAGAAGGAGAAGTGACCATACACAGGAGCAGTAAAAACTATAAACCAAGAAAATAACAAAGAATAAAACAAAAACAAAAAAATACTAGTTTGTTAGTTATTTAATTTTTATTCTTTTCTGTTTACAGTGTAAAATAGGAAAATATTTTTGCACTGTAGTAATAGGCTGTGTCTGCATTCAGGAAATGTCCTTGCAAGTATCACAAGTATATTGAAAGTGATGTGGAAAATGCACCTTCATTAGCACAGTGCATGCCTCAACTATATCATCAGATCATTGTAATGCAGAGTGTGGATGCAGCAACATCCATTTTTTCCATTAGAACACAAATCACTGTATCTGAAATGCCCCTAGAAGGTACAAAGAAAGGTTGAGGAGATGGAGAGAAGACGACTGGATAGCATAAAGAATTGTAGTACAGATAATAGAATACATAATTGCATGCATGATGCTGCATCATCCACAGTCACTGGATGCTACAGTATGATTACATTTTAGGCTTTCTATCTTTGTCTTCTTTGTGGGTGATTATTGGTGAGACTAACAGAGGAAAAAGTGCTGAGGCTTGTTGAGCATTGACTGTAGCACTAACCATAACCCTTGGCAGATATGCTTCTCCTGTGTGTAGGAAGGTTTCTAATGACCCTTAAGGTGAGCAGGAAATCATGAACAATCATCCCCATATTAATACAGAGCTGCCTTTGATTATCACATTGCACCCATGGTGGAAATAGCCTGCTGGAGTTATTTCAGGTAATTGAGTTGGATAGCTATGTTATTTTTTATAATCTATTTTTTTTATGTTATTAATTGAAGAAAAAGTTCACCCTTGCAGCCAAAAAATTGGAACCAACCACTGATGAATAGCATGTGCTGATATGTATCATATATGTACAACAACTGAGGCAACAGCGAAGGAATGTATGGAAGTAACCTGTGGTCAAGCCATTGGTCGGCACAAGGGCATCCACTGTGGGATTGAATGGAAGTTTAGCTGGGGTCAAGCCCACTTAACCACTTCAGCCTGGAAGGTGTTACGCCCTTAATGACCAGGCCATTTTTGCGATATGGCACTGTGTTAATTTAACTGACAACTGCGCAGTCGTGCTACACTGTACAAATAGAGATTTCTTATGCGGGTATTTGATCACCTCTGTGGTTGTTATTTTTTGCACTATAAACAAAAAAAGAGCGACAATTTAAAAATAAAAAAACAATACATTTTTACTTTCTGCTATAAAACATATCCAATAAAAAAAATTGAAAGAATCAAATTTCTACATATATTTATGCCAATATGTATTTGGCTACCTATTTTTTGGTAAAAAAATCCCAATAAGCGTATATTGATTGGTTTGCGCAAAAGTTATAGCATCTACAAACTATGGGATAGATTACTAGTAATGGCGGCGATCAGCGATTTTAAGTGGAACTGCAACATTACGGAGGATAAATTGGGCACTAAGTGACACGTCTTGGGGACCAGTGACACCAATACAGCGATTAGTGCTAAAAAAAATGCACTGAATGCACTGACATTGTATAAATTACACTGGCAGGTAAGGGGTTAACATCAGGGGCGATCAAAGGGTTAAATGTGTTCCCTAGGTGTGCTTTCAGACTGTGGGGGATGTGCTTTGACTACAGGAAAACAGAGATCCAGCAGAAAAATGAGATCTCCATTTTCTTTTCTGGCAGAACAGCGGTCTGCCTTGTTTACATAGTCAGACTGCCGTTCTCCCTCTCTGTGAATGATCGTCGGACCCGCTGATTGCGTGTGCATGAGAGCCGAAGGTACATGATTTTGCAGTAAATGTATGTAGGGCGGTCCTTAAGCGGTTAAACAGTGCTGATAAAGTCAGAAAAATACGTGAAAAAATAAATATACATTTTCCTCCTAAGAAAGTGCTAATAGTGCAAAGTCCTAAAATTAGGTTCAAGGATGAATATTAACCTTCCTAATTAATAAATGCATATGCAGTGTCCCCAAGTGCAGAAATAATCCACGCTGTCACCAACAGTGCACCACACCACCTCTGCAATGCACTCACCAGATGAAATGTATAAGCAAATACACATCCAATCCATATATCGCCCAATATTCATCAGACTCCAACAGCTCAAAGGCCGGTGATCCTTTCTCTGCATATAAAGTTCACACCATGGAGCCCATGGAATAAAAAGTATATAGTGTAGTATTTTAATAAAATATGTCCAATAGTACATAAAATAAGCAATACATGTGGAAAGTATATAAAATGCAAAAAACACACTCCAGAGGTCACCGTGTGACGTCAGCATGTACAGGCCCCATCCAAGATGTTTCATGCGCACGCACATCCGCAGGGGATCCACCGCTGCCAAAAATGTCATATTTTGCATTTTATAATCAATGGCAGCAAACTGATTTTTTCCTTTTGGGATAAAGGTTTTACATGAACAAACATAAGCTGACCATTTTAGACACCCCTGCCAGTGTTAAATGGTTTGTCTCATCCATGTAAACTGATACATTCTGCTGGAGAGCTTGTGCTTTTGAAAAACAACAGACTTGCTGGCTTATTCACCAGATGAAAATAGAAGAAAGAAAACCTTAAAACAAATGCAGACTTCACAGAATTGTTAAGCTGCAAAATAATAAATGTTTGCTTTTGGGTTTAATACCGCTTTAAAGAAAGTCTTTCTACAAATTATAATACATTTTTGATGGATGCTTTTAGGTTTAATAACCTTAGCTCATGTTCTCCACCAGCAAAGCCGCCATGTCATTTGTGCTAACTTTGTCACCCATTTCTCCTTGGATCACACCACATTACCCCATTATATTTTCTATAATGTATGCTGTAAAATTAAAGGCTAAGTTCACCTTTGTGAAATTAAATAAATGCACATCGTTTTGCAGATAAAAAAATGTGAATTTATTATATTTTTAATTAGGAGCCTGCAGAGAATTGCACCTGTAATCAGCAGATCACGGTTGCAATCTCAGGCTCCTGCAGACTATCTGTGTAGCTGTCTGCCCGTACCTCGTAAGGGGCAGGCAGTTACTGAATGACAGGAAGCATCAATGAACTACCTAGAGTGCTCATCAGCGCCCTGGTACAGTAGTTCTTTGAGAACTACAAGCCCTCAGCCGCAGTTTTGACAATAGTAGTAGACCCCCTATTCACAGAACTCTGTGATTGAATGACTCAGTCGGATGGTCAGAGCCCCACATGGCCATATTTTGTTTTTAAATTTTGGCAACTGGTGCAGAGGGAAGATCCCTGGAATGCTGTCACAACGGGGATGGGGATGGGGGGTGCTGCATCAGTAACATGTTACATGTTACACCCTGGTTATGAGTGTAGAATGTAACATGTTAGGAAAGGTAGGACTTAGTTGAGTCCTTTAAATAGTTTTCTTGATGTAATAATGTCTTTCAATACTTTCCCATTGCTGGAAAAAAGATATGTTGCAAACATTATAAACCCAATCTGCAAAACATAACCTTGTAGCCTCCTTGGCGGTTTTCCCGAGTGTGGCTCGGGGTTAAAATTCAGGACCATTAGCGGTAACCCCGAGCCACACTCGGGATTACATCGCAGGATCCTGGTGCCTCCTTACTTACCTTGTCCCCGGGATCCTGCGATGTCCCCCGCAGTGTCCGAGTTCCGTCCTCCTCCGAAGCCTCTCCGTGCCAGGCTCCGTTCCCTGCGAGCGTCGCGACGCACGGGGGGCGGAGCCTGGCGGCAAATTAAAAAAAAAGTCAAAATCAAAACACATACAGTACTGTAATCTTACAGATTACAGTACTGTATGAAATGATTTCACATCTCTTTTGTCCCCAGTGCTTTGGCGCATGCCCTGCATGCAGTTTTATATGATATATACTGTTCTTTCTGCCTGGAAACTGGAGATTGTCCATAGCAACCAAAAAGTGTCCCTTTACGTCAAAAGTGGCTTTAGACCAGCTAGAAAACAGCGATAGTAAATTAGAACACTTGCAGAATTGAGCGATAGTGAATCGTGGGGAAATTTATTTTATTACTATTTATTTTTATTTTTTTTAATTATTTATTTTTATTTATTATATTATAATTTATGTTTTTGTGTTTCAAACTTTATCATACCCGGGATATCTACTAGACTCTGGTTTGGACAGATTTAAGTGTGTTTTTGTTAAGATTTACAGACCTACAATATAAAAAGCCAAATTTCCATGCAAAATAATTGTACCGCTTTCAGCACCTAAAATCCGAAATAATCATACCGCCAGGGAGGTTAAGGTTTTATAGGTTGGGGGTCAATGTGTATGCTACACATATCAAGAGGGGCAAAACTGGGAGCTCATCTGCAAAGATTTTGTATAAACAGGTCCTCCCTAAGAAAAAAAGAAGTCGATGACTCAATCTTCCAAAATATATATTTAAAAAAAAAAAAAAACTTTTCTGGATAGTATGAGTTTACCTAAAGATGCTTATTATCTGGAGAACAAAATAAAGAATAAAGATAGTTAACTGGTTGATAAACAATGACATAATTCTACTGAAAAATGACTAATGTTAATCAACAATAGTCTTATTCAAAATATGAATGACTGTCAACAATCTCATACAGTACTTCACCTTCTGTTGAATTTGACATTGTTTGAATCTGTTATTTGTTAATCTGTAATGTTACAGATAGGAGAAATTGTTCTGTCTTCTTAACTCATCAGACTCGGGAGCTCAAATCAATACCTAGAAGATTGCTCATAGGGATCATCAATAAGCAGATAAAATCTTACTGATAGTACCATATTGAATAGCTTGTGGTTAAAGTACTGCTGCAACTCTTCTGTCAAACATTAGAAATTTCTGCATAATTATAATGTGAACAATACAATATAAAATTCCCTTTGGCCCGGCTAGAATTTAAGGAGAACCTTATCCTACCTAATCTAGAAACCTAATTTGTTTCTAGCTCAAATCAAAAGCATATTTCGCATTGAATTGTATATTGAGTGAATTAACACACGCACACACTGTGAATTGCCAATGCCACTTTTAAGCTGATTGACATTCTTTTTCGTTGTTGCATTTGTTACCTGCACCTGAAAACTCATTCTACTTTTTTCGAGTCTACATTTCTCAAGTGTAAGCACCATAATGAGTAATGGGGTAACTTCTAGGTAAACCTAATCTTAATAAATTGAATGCTGCAACATATGCCCCATTGTCAGTTTTCTCGTAGATTAGAGTAAGACTGAACAATACAGAAGCTACTTGATGGGGCATGCGGCCTGAGATCTCAAAAATGTATTTGAATTATATACAGATTTCATAAGCCCTCTTACTGGGCAGCAGAGGTGCTGGTTATTTATTGATGTAGGGGCTGCTACTTTTTAGGATTATGTCAGAAACCATAAAATCAGACCGAGACAGAAGTACAGTTAAATCACACTTGTTTAATAATAAAAGTAAATAGAACAAACATAGCCAAAACATAGCCAGAGTTCAGGAACTGGAACAGATAGTCAGACAAGCCAAACGTCAGGGAGCCGGAGATGAGAGTAGTAAAACAGCAAGCAGGATCTAGAGCCAGAAGGGATGTCAGCCAAGCAAGTCTTTTAACAGGAATGCAGGAGAGCTTCTCTGTGATGTTGGCTAAGGCGAAGGCAGAGATCCTCTGGGCTGGACAGCTTAAGTAGGCAGGGCTGACGAGCAGGATATCATTAACAGCTGAGTAACTGTGGAGAGATAGGAGCTGGCAATTAGCCGACAGCTGAGCAGCCAGCTCAGAGAAGAAAGGGCTGAGCCCAGCCCTGACAGATGACTATCAGCTAAAACAAGGGTAGGCAACCTCGGCACTCCAGCTGTGGTAAAACTACAAATCCCATCATGTCTCATGTAGGAGTAATGCCTGTGATTGTCAGGGTCTTGCAATGTCTCATGGAGCTTGTAGTTTCGCCACAGCTGGAGAGCCGAGGTTGCCTAGCCCTAAGCTAAAAACCTCCATCAATACCTTTAGACTCAGTTCACTTATATGAGAATTGGATGTGTTTTGAGCCGCATATGATTCGCATGACATGTAAATTGAACCAGATTTCAATGGAGCCAGTTCACATATGTCCGGGCTGCCCGCAGTCAGTTTTTAGAAAGAGTCTTGTATGTTTTTCAGTCCGGTTCAGGTGCGTTTCAAGTAAGAATACAGAATGATCAGCCTTTATGTTGTAGAGATCTGAGAGTTTGAGCGGTTGTATAAGTTAGCAAAATACACTGGGCAAGTCTGACACCATTCAGTCCACAAAAGTGCTGTGTGTTGTCAGCTCACAACAAGATTTAAAAGCTAAGTGCATTTCTGGCAGATCAAAAGGTATTTTTCTTTACTTGCAGTACAATGTTCACGTATTGTAGTGATGTACTGTAAATGTTTTTATATGTTGCCTTGAAATACACTTTAACCTCAACAATACCAGGGTCAAAACAAATCTTAGAGCAACAAAGGAAGCTCTACAACCCCAAAATCCCATAAGGATAGACAGGATGAGATAAAAAAAATCTGTGCCCAGACTCATGTAGTACTGAACGTCCAAAATCCAATGAAGAGAGTGAAAATCCAGCAGCATGACATCTTGGCATTAAAAATTGATATCTTTATTTAATCCAACAAGCTAAAAAGGAATCAATTCCTAAAATGTAATACATTTACGCCTCCTACATAGGCCTTCGTCACAATGACGAAGGCCTATGTAGGAGGCTGAAACGCGTACATTTTTACTCTCTTCATAACAAACCTTAACGCCCAAGGCCAATTTTGCAAATTTGACATGTGTTAGTATAACTGTACATATCATTACAACGCCTTAGTGTATCCAGGTGGATTATACATTGTTTTTTTCAAGACAGATAGGGCTTTCATTTGGTGGGAAATAGTAATGTGCCTCAAAGATGCTGCTTGCAGGACTTCTTTTAGTGTCCTGTCAGTGCACCACTCCAGTGTGAAAGCCCTCGGGCTTTCACACTGGAATGACAGGAGAGGCGCTTTACAGGCGCTTTACAGGCGCTTTGCAGGCACTATTTTTAGTGCTATAGCGTGTGTAAACCACCTCAGTGTGAAAATAGCCAAATTCCGTGTACACACGAACAGACTTTCTGTCGGAAAAGGTCCGACGGAACGAATCAATCAGACATTCCAATCGTGTGAGGGCTTCATTGGACCTTTTCTGTTGAAAAATCTGACGGACCTTAGAAATAGAACATGTTTCAAAACTTTCTGACGGACTTGATTCCTATCGAGAAAAACATTTGTCTGTATGCTAGTCCGACAGACCAAAAACGACGCAAGGGCAGTCCGGTTGTACGTCATCACGTTTGAAACAATCGGACATTGGTGGGATCCTGTGTAGGCAAGTCCGTCTCATCGGAACTCCGTTGGAACTCCGTTGAAACTCCGTTGAAAAGTCCTTCGGAGTTCAGTCCGACGAGAAGTCCGCTCGTGTGTATGAGGCATAAATATAAAACTTTTTTTCTTACCTAAAAAACATTAGGTAAGACAACTAGCACTGTCACTAACTGACACCAACTGCCACTTGCACTGCCACTAACTGCCACTGACACTAACTGACAATTACACTGACACTTGCACTGCCACTAACTGCCATTAACTGATATTTACACTGCCACTAACTGCCATTAACGGATATTTACACTGCCACTAAATGACACTGCCACTAACTGGTAATTGACAATAACTGCCACTATAACATTAACACATGCCACTAACACGAACACCCACACTCACTAAGCTAGGTAAAGCATTGGACTAGTTAATCTTTATTTATTTACTTTTTTTAATTCAACAGACTTTTTTTGTACAGACTTCTCTTTAGTGAGGAGGAATAAATTGTATTGCTTCCTCCTAGCTAGTAGACAAGTCTGTTGTTTCTCCTCTTCACAGAGTAGAGACAACACAGGGAAGGGCTATAAAGTAGGTGATCACTGTGATAGCCAATCAAAGGCTATTGCAGTGATCATATGATCGGGATCTGGTTCCTCTGGGGCCTGATCATTAGTAGAGACCAGGGACTGTCACCGACAGCCTGGTCTCAGTTCTGGGAGCACGCGATCAAGAGCGCTCCCAGAACAAACACAAAAACTCATATATGCGGCACCCAGGTTTAAAGCCCACTTCCTAAACAACACATATACAGTATGTCTCATGCGGTATTAAAGGGGTTAACCAAACTGCTTCTGTGAAGTAATGGGCCATCTTGCAAAAGCAATACTTGGTTTTCCTGTGCAAATGGTTGAGGCAAGTTTTCTATTGTTTGCCAGCACAATTGTTTATGCCTTTTATGTTTAAGAGTACATGTTATAGTAATCCCCACAAGCAGATGCTGATGCTGTGCAACCCCACTTTACACTTATTTGTATATGATAAAGGGATGATAAAACCCTCCTTTTTTACACACAATAAGACCTCATTAGGTAGACAATTTGTAAGGGGTGCAAACGAAAGGTTACTTAGGAAAAATGATATGGTAATATACTGAACATTTGATTTAGGGTTGATTTTACTAAGGGATTAGAGAATATTCTCTTAGAAAGTGAATGTTCATAGAGCTTGAGTGATTAAGATGAACCTGTGTCATCCAATCAAGCAAAAACCTTGTTTTTTGTATTTTTTTTGCAAAATATATAGTATATAAAGTGACTTAGTTTCATTATATATTCTTTACAATAAGTGAGCATTTAGACTTTTTTAGTATGCAAAGACTATTGCATCTAATAGTGATGGCACATAAAGGATCTTTTAAAATATCAGTTGAAGGTGTTCTTCCCCATCATTAGAGGTACAGTAAAACCTTGGTTTGCAAGCATAATTCGTTCCAGAAACATGCTTGTAACCCAAAGCACTTGTATACCAAAGCATTTTTTTTTTACAGGGTATAAAAGAGAAGAGAGGTACCTCTAAGTGTAGCAATACGTTGCTAAATGTTGTTCCTTCATTAAATGTAACCATATTGCTACACTTAGAGGCTCTTCTCTTCTTTTTTTATACTCCAGTTGTGACATGACGCTACTCTTATATCAAGACATTGCTTGTATATCAAGGCAAAATTTATTAAAACATTTTGCTTGTCTTGCAAAACGCTCTCCAACCAAGTTACTCTCAAACCAAGGTTTTACTGTATTTTTCAGAGATGGATGGTCTTGTTTTGTTACTAATATATGTAAGGAAAGCAGCAGTTCAGTTTGGATTGTTATGGGTTACATGCATGTGCAAAAATTCACTTTAATAGTAGATGTGTCACTGCAGTTGCACGGGAACCCAGTGTGGAATTTTGTAATTCCACCAAGGGTGAAGGGAAAGAAAATTCTCAGTTCCCCCATCAGCACATTCAATGTTGATGGTAAAATCCCTACCGCATCGCTATTGTGTTCCACAAGAATTCAACATACTGTTTGTATACAATTCGATTGACGTATCGACTTGTGTACAACCACGGTGCCCATACATGGATCCAGATTTGGCAGGTCCCTGCTGAACTGGATGAATTTCAGTCCATGTATGGCCAGCTTTACACTAGTTGAAAGCTGAAAAAAGCCCCAGAATTGTCAAGTGTAAGGTCACTGTGTGAGTAAAATGTCCTTTGGTTATGATAGGACAAGAGAGAGTCCCTCTAACATGGAAACTGGCAAATGACATGTGCAAAGAGCATAAAAAAAAATGTGTATATATTAGAAGGCCAGTATGGTGGCCTGAATTTATAGGAGGAGCCCGGTGGGTATTTAAGCTGGGCGCTCGCCCTTGCTCTCTGTCGGTTTCATTGCGCGATCCGTTATGTCACAAGGCCGACTCTTCAGCTCGCTGCGTGTTCGTGAGTCTGTTGTTCCGAATACAGTATGTTGCTTATTCATGGTTTGTCGTTCAAATTCTTGCTCACTGTCACAGGTAGGATTCATTACCCCCCTTGTCGTATCACGTTCAACCAGCTTGTTTGTCATCTTGTTCCCCATTCCTTGCTCGGTTCTGCCGTGCAGCTTATGAATCGTTCGTAGGCCTCCAGTACGCAGTAGTCACAT
Source organism: Lithobates clamitans (assembly GCA_037952925.1). Taxonomy (NCBI): domain Eukaryota; kingdom Metazoa; phylum Chordata; class Amphibia; order Anura; family Ranidae; genus Lithobates; species Lithobates clamitans. Next base: position 2,061,064 of record JBBGZY010000152.1, read on the forward strand.
GCCCTTCTCTGTTTCTTTTCCGATTTGCAACAGATGCATGGCACACTTACTACAGTCCGATTCATACCTAGTCGCATCAGCAGGACTACGGTTCACATCGAACACATCCCGCACCGATTCATAACACTCACCCCCATACCCTACTAACGATTCATTGTCTCACTCACCGGTCCATATCACTTCATGCCATACGCATCACACCGATTCGATCCTAAGTCATCTTGGTGGCACAAAGCGCTTCGCTTCACTCTCATCCCACACACCTATCGTAGTGGTTCATACCATACCCTACCTTCGTTATTCATATTATTGTTCTGACCGATTTGGATCATGTCAGCAGCTACATGCATCACACACCTAACTGAACCTAGTCGCACCAGCGACATAACGATTCTAATTACTCACATCCCACGCACCAATTCGTATTGGTTCGTACCATACCCTACGATTCATAATTCACATCGTTGTTCTGACCGTTTCGGATCGTATCAGCAGCTACATGCATCACACTCCAAACTGAAACTAGTCGCATCGGCGGAACAATGGTTCACATCACGAGTATTCCACACTCGACTCGTTACACTCTCTGTCATAAATCTACGATTCGGTACATATGCCATTTTTCACAGTTTGTTCCTACACACACTATTTCTGCTATCTTTTTCTTTTCGCCTATCAGTAGGTTACCTTTGTGGCAATCATTGCAAGAATACGCATCAGCAATCGCTGCAAAACTTGTATTTCAGCATATACCCATTGCATTTGCTACAAACAGGCTTCTCAGCATACACTCCTTGTAATCGCTGCAAATACTCGTATCTCAACAGTTACCCATTCACTACGCCACAAACATGCTTCTCAGCCTAAAACTCCTTGCAAACACAGCAAGCACGCATCTCAGCATAACTTCTTGCAAATCGCTGCAAGCACACTCAGTGGCACTCACACAGCCACACTTCATTATAGTGGCACTTAATCGGCCACTCGTCTCCAGTGGCATTCATACGAGCCACTCATTATTTCCCTCTGTCTTTCTCCCTCAGGTCAGTTGAGTTCAAGTGTCATTCTGTACCAGGTTGGACGTTATTTCCCAGGTAAAAAAACAAAACGCAATTATTGCATCTTCACCAGGGCCAGTCGCACACAAAGGGCACAAAAGGGGGAGCTGAAAAATATTGTTACTTCACATACATCATTGGATGTACTCTTCAGGCGTTAGTTTCTTTCACATATGTCTATATATGACACTCTATTTTCGAAGAACGCCCTCCAGCTCAAAGACAAGGTCGCTTAACAGTAGGTTTGCTCGCAGTGCAAGTGTTGGCAGGCCGAGCATACATCACCCACTACAGATTGTAACATTCCTACGTAGGCCGTACCAGACTTCATCTTCTCGCCCCAGTATGCCCTGGGGTTCTGGCACCGGAGCTATCAGTTATCTGGCCAGTCAACTCCTGGCCCACCTTGGTCACCTCGCACTCTTCTGAGTTTTCTAAATTTTCACTCTACATAGTTCTGCCACAACAGAACACTGTCAGCTCCTGTCTATGCCTATCATTCCTTTTCCTGTACTTCTCTTTTTTCTTCCTCTCTAAGTTTTCTCTTTACCACTCCGCTCTCTATCCTATAGCTATGTCTCTTCTTAAAGATGAGCACCCCCACTCCTTTTGTCTTCTAGCCCGAGCCATGTCACAGGCTGGCAGCGAGGACCCCACACCTGTCCCTCTGTCACCCTTTGCGGGCTTAGAGTGCGGCAGCGTACAGAGCCTTAGGGGATAGACCATCCCCAAGCTCATTTCTGAGCTGAGATGCAGAGATATTCCTTTTCCCGCCACGGCCAGGAAGGTAGAGCTTTTCAGGCTCCACTTCCCGCCTCCAGCTACAGCCGGGCCCAGCACCCAGTAGACATCCCTGCAATTCATCACCAGGCCATTTCCCAGTGGCATTCTTTGATCTCCTCTTTAACCGCAACAGTTTCAGACATCCAAACGAGAGTTACCCTTTTGGAAGTTCACCCACCTACGACTCTCCCTGGTCTGGTCTTGGTCCCGATAACAGCTTTTCCTTCTGCAGGTACACCAGGCTCTACACCTATCATCCTCCCCGCTCATCTTGTCGCGGCCAGCGTCAGGAAGGATTTACTAGAGGGCAAAGACATCAATTTTGCATCCCTGCTCATCTCAGTCCATTAACTGGCAACAAATCCTACACCTGGGGGGACCTCTCAGTAGTTGTCAAGTCAAAGGACCCCAGGCTCAGTCGTAAGCTTTCACCCACTGAGTTCTCCCTGGCCTTCGGGATGTTCAGGGACGTCCTTTGTTCAACCACCCCCAGCAGGAGGGTGGCTGAAGGGTTGCTTACAAATATGGTGGCTTTGCCTTTTACGAATACCATTGGTCGTTCTCAGCCAAAGCAGCAGCAAGACGTGCCCAGTTCCAGATCAGTACTGACTGGAGCGGCACAGACATGGAACTATTCTGTCATCACTTTGCTGGTCTTCGTTAATTATATAATGTAGATACACTGTATACTCTTTGTTTTAAACTAAATATAGACATTTTATCATTTTGATAATTACATAAAAACTAGTTCTCCAATTTCCTTGCATGTTTAGTACATTTCGTTGAGATGACTGTAAACTTCAATCAGAATAACAAACATGGTATACCGTGGCTGCTTGTTTGTTCTGTGAAGAGAGTGGTACTGATGCATTGTAAATGACACATTGCACTGTTTACTCTTTTTTTTCCCATCTTTATTGAAATGTCACAAAATAACATTTCATTCACCTTTATTCATCTCAGCAGGTTGTGATGCAACACACTGCATATCCTAGGAATCTTCAGTGTAAACCACTGCAGCACACTGGTGTGAACTGAACTTGTAGGGCATTAGAAAAATTGTTGGGAGTATGCTAGGCAAAGCTGACCACAGCAGCCCAATACAATATAGTATGAACTGGCCCTTGCAGTCAGCTTAGTTGGATCTACAGAATATTTTGCCATAAAAGGGGCCTGGTTCTGCATATGTACAGGTTACTCATGGACAGTAATGCAAAGAAAAGTGACTGTTGACTGTTGAATGCAAAGAAAAGTGACTGAAAGTTTATAGCTCAAAAAATAGAAACCGCCGGGGTGATCAAATACCACCAGAAGAAAGCTCTATTTGTGGTGAAAAAAAGGACATCAATTTTGTTTGGAAGCCATGTCGCATGACCGCATAATTGTCAGTTAAATCGACGCAGTGCCGAATCGCAAAGTGCTCTAGTCTTTCACCAGCAAAATGGTCCGGGGCTTAAGTGGTTAATACTAGCCGTAAAAACTGCTTAGACTCTCCTCAGACAGTAATGTACAATTTGCCTCTGAGGTTTACATACATATCTAGTCATTGGAAGAAGCTGGAAAGTGTAAAGTGCAACTATCCTTTGGAAATCCAGTCCAAATCTTTAATTGGATAACATGGTGAAATATTGGAATCCTCTGTCAAGTTTTCATTGCTGTCTGTGTCCCTGCTAAGGAGACCTATTCTGCTAAGTGAAAAGCACTTCATTAGAAAAAAAAATCGGAGTCGTTTTGTTACTGTTATGTATCACGGTATTATAAGTTATTGTGATAAAATGGTTCACATTTGCTTTCAGTGGTTGTTTTCAAAATGAGCTATTGTAATCCTGAATTTGTAAAAACGCTCAGGAATACTTAACACCTCCTTTCCATTTATTTAGTGTGCTTTTGATATAAATACCTTAAGCTGAATAAAATAAGTTGTGAGTCTACATAAATAGAGAAATACATCCATTACATGTTAATAGCAGCATGAGCAAAGCATTAGCCTTCAACGCTTTCCCTGAACAAATCACATATGAACTGCTTTACTGAGAAAGCTGCAATCAAGTTGTCAAAAATATGAAACAAAGTAAAAAATCATTAAAGCTTTAACAGAAAGATGTCTGGGAAAGATATATCACAATTAGATAAGGCATTCACTGTGTTGGAAAATTGTTTTCTAACAGGGGGATGGCATGATGTCAGTACTCCAAACTAATATATAGGCACATCATAGTTTTGCTTTCAATCTCTCATAACAAAAACAGTGTATTAAAAAAAGAAAAAAACAGATAGGTGTATTGATTACTTTTGTGGGAAAGTGATGGAAATAGATTGAAAAATAGTATTAGGATTTTTAAGAATTTGGGCTCTGCTTTCGATCTCTTTGTAATAACCAACAATTCAACAGAGTCCCGTTTTGCTGCACGATGATTGTTGCAGTTGTCTCTTGAGTTATCTGCTAAGAAATTTGACATTGAGGTCCCCCTATTCAGACATTCAATAAAGAGAGCTTTGCATTTATCTGATAGGGCATTTATTCTTCAGAACAAATATAACCAACAAAGGTTCAGCTATTATAAAGAGAGATAGGGTACATGAGAACTGACATGTAAAGAGAAGTCCCAATGGGAACCTGTATTTTCAACTCCTGGACATCTTCTTTAAAGTCCATTTAAAGTCATAGGTATAGTTTTGCAGTCAGAAATAACAATGTCCTAGTCTTATCTCTTATTTTCTGTTACTGGGTATCTAAATATGGTTGTGTAGTTCAATATGCACCAAATATAAAGTGGTTGTAAAGGCTGAAGGTATTTTACCTAAAAGGTAAAAAACCTTCTGTGTGCTGCTCCCCCCTTACAGCCCCCCTAATATTCACCTGAGCCCCCTCTTGATGCAGCGATGTGCACGGGAGTCTTGGCTGTCCTGGGTCTCTCTCTCCTCATTTGGCTGAGACACAGCAGTGGGAGCCATTGGCCCCTACTTCTATCAATCCCAGCCAGTGAGCCAATGAGGAGAGAGTTGGGGCCAGGGTCAAGCCACATATATATACAGTATGTCTTATGGATGCATAGAGTGGGACTCAGGAGCAAGTACGAATCAGTGCCCCCATAACAAGCGGCTTGCCTTTTGGGGACACTGGTCAAGAGGGAGGAGCCAGGGGCACTGGTGGGGGACCCAAGAAGAAGAGGATCAAGGCTGCTCTGTGCAAAACCTTTAATATCACTTTAAAGTGAATGTACAGTCTAGTTCAATTATTTTTATCCTACCCCTAATATGACCCCTAAATACCTCTTCATGACCAGGCCATTTTTTGCTATAAACTGACAATTGTGCAATCATGCAATGCTTTACCTAAATAACATTTATGTCATTGTTTCCCACAAATAGAGCTTTCTTTTTGTGGTATTTGATCACCTCTGCGTTCTTAATTTTTTGCTCTACAAACAAAAAAGACAGACAATTAAAAAAAAAAAAACAATATTTTTTACTTTCTGCTATAAAACATATCCAATAAGAAAAAAAAATCTAACTACTTCATAGATTTAGCTCAATATGTATTCTGCTACATATTTTTGGTAAAAACAATCCCAATAAGTGTATATTAATTGGTTTGTGCAAAAGTTATTGTGGCTACAAACTAAGAGTTATATACTGGAATTTTTTTTAATAACTAGTAAAGGCGGCGATCAGTGTCTTATGCCTCGTACACACGAGCGGACTTTTCAGCATCAAAGGTCCGACGGTCTTTCCGACTGACTTTCGACAGAGTTACGACGGACTTTTGAATGACCGGACTTGCCCACACACGAATGGACTAGCATACAGACGAACTGATTTTTTGACCGGACTCGAGTCCATCGGAAAGATTAGAAATGTTATAAATCTAAAGTCTGTCTGATTTTCAAATGAAAAAGTCAGCTGAAGGTCCGATGAAGACCACACATGGTTGGATTGTCCGACGGATTCGTTCTGTTGGACCAGTCCGGTCGAAAAGTCCGGTCGTGTGTACACAGCTTTATAGTGGAGCTGCGATATTGAAATGGACAATCGGACACTACCTGACTCTTTTGACACACAGTGATTATTGCAAAAAATATGCACTGTCACTGTACAAATGACACTTTTCTGGGAAGGTTTTAAACATTTATGGCGATCAAAGTGTTAAATATGTGCCTAGCCAGTTATTTTGTGTACTGAGGTGCTTTTACTAAAGGATGTGTTAGTGGGAAAGAAATCCATCACTTCCCCCTGTCAGAACGGAGCTCTGCCTTGTTTACATAGGCGGAGCTTTGTCTTGTGTGTTTTTCCAATGGACATCCATTGACCGGCATCCGCCGATCGGCTTTTGCTGTGACTAATCACCCCTAGGCAGAAGTGCAGAAACACGTATATAAACGTAATTCTGCACAGAACGGCTGCCCTGTAGCAGTGAATCTCCTATAGGGCGGTGGTTAAGTGGTTAAGCTAGCCATGTATTAGTAAATTTTTGTTTAAAAAGTTTTTGTTTGTTTAGAACATCATTCTCTGTTAGTGGTACCAAATCAAGGTTCATTTTTGACCATAGTGATAGGGAAATTAAGAAGGGTGAAAGATTTTTTTTTTAAATGAGCAAATTTCTAACAATGTATGTGGCTTTTATTTGGGAAAATTGCCTTCATTCCAAAATCAATGTTAAAAGCAAATGAAGTTTTGAAGTACTTTCAAATGACATTTGTCAATCACTGAATGTACTGAAATATAATGAATGGGCAGTTCCTTTGCATTCTGTAAAAGTAGCAGACCTGGTCATACATCTCTTCTCTGCAATACATGTCTATGTGAGGATGCCTGTGCTGAGAGGTGTGGCTTTTACTTAGTTATGCAAACATAGAGCACTGGAGAAAGAGCAGTAGGCAGCATTTTCATTGAGGGAAAACATATTTTAAAACATGTACAGGCAAAAAAAGTCTTAAAACTGAGTTCCACCCAGAATTTTTTTTGGTTTAACAGGTAATCCGTTCTTTTAAACAATTTTAAACACTATTAATCCATGTTATTAATGAAATTGCTGCTCAATTCACATTTTTTTTTACAGTACTTACTTTTTATCTCTGCTCTGCAGAGTGCTTCCATCTCTATTGTGGGCATGTGAAGCCCACTAGCATTCTCTTCCTGGATATGGTGATGCTGGATACCCAGCATGCACCTCCCGTTCTCGCGCATGCGTCGTTTACACAGGGCACAGGGAAAGGATTATTATGTTGTTGCCATAAAAACGATCGGCGAAGGAGGAAGTGCCCGCCCCATTGTTGCTCACGTCATTTCCAGTTTCACACATCTCCCAGGAGCACAGGCGCCGAGGGATATGACGTCAATCGCCGTGGACCCGGAAGTGGCAGAATAGAAGGGACCCCATAGCAACAGTGGTTACTGAGTGAGTAAAAAATGATTTCCAAATGTTGTTGCTCAAAGAGAATGCTATGGATTTATGTAAAGTTGATTTTATGGGTGGAAAAATGGGACTTTAAGGAGATAAAAAGTTTGAGTTTTCACATGGGTTTTTAAAGACAATTTGGTATGCAGAATCATATGGTATGGTGTGAAAGATCTGAAGTAATAATCTTATGTGAAACGGTACTTAGGAGTAAATTATGTGAATGAGCCACTAGCAATAGTATATTGTAAAAAAAATCATCAACTATCAATTAGGTGTCTTCCTTTTCCAAAAATGGCAGATAACAAAAGGCATTAAGATATCAAGCAAACTTACATAACTGTGAAATATTTTACATTTTGAGCAAGTTGTACATTTTTGCATATACATATTTATATATATATATATATATATATATATATATATATATATATATATATATATATTGCAAAAGTATTGGGCCTGCCTTTACACGCACATGAACTTTAATGGCATCCCAGTCTTAGTCCGTAGGGTTCAATATTGACTTGGCCCACCCTTTGCAGCTATGACAGCTTCAACTCTTCTGGGAAGGTTGTCCACAAGGTTTAGGAGTGTGTCTATGGGAATGTTTGACCATTCTTCCAGAAGTGCATGGAGTAAATATTGAGATGGTGAGAATACAAGAGGGTAGGTAGTAAATTTGCTTGTTACATCATGAACCTCTGTTTAATAAGTTTTGGACATCCCAAGTTTGAAGTAAGTTTGAAGTTTGGTTCTAACCCAGCTCACAAAGCCAACATCCATCAGGAGTGGTAGGGAATATTTTATAGAGTAAGGAAGCAGATCTATACCATCTAGAGTAAACTTTAAAGTTATATTCCCTGTTGGTTACATTTAGGGAACCTTTATGCATAAGGGTAAGAGCCCCCTCCAATCTTCTTCAGATAGTGTAATTCCCCAGGTCCATTTGCCAAGTCTGGGCTGAGTAGAGCAGAGCTTCTCAAAGGGTGCAAGTGTTCTACTGTAAGAAACTTTCATTCTAGAGCTATTAAGGTGGCATACATGTAAATAAGCCCAAAGAGAGTACAGAGAAGTGGCGGCAAATTGGGATGGATCCAACCTATCTCACAAAAACACCTTGCACTGATCATTTTATTTTTTATTAAACTCTTTGCATATTCATATTTAATACATTTGACCACTGAGGCAATTCACCTTCTAGAAATAGCACCATGTGCATAGATTAATGATTTATGCCTCAAATCCAAATCTTACTCTTATAGTTTTGCAGCAAAGTGCTGTTTTTTATACTGTGCTGCATTGTTTCATTCTTGTATTTTTGCTTTTGTGCCAATTACAGTACAGCCATGTTTTCTTATGTGTTTGTGAATTTGCAGGATGGAATTATGTGTCTTTAAAGTATTTGGTTTAAATTTACTTACCTGGATCTGAAAGACCCAGGTGATAGGCAGTGGAAAGGGCTATTTTACTTAAAAATGTATCTAAACCCCTAAGCAAAAAAATATATTTCAGCTTATCGGTTCCTAGATGTGGTGACTGCATTACTTTTGTTTTTCTCAGACTTTTTCCTTTATTTTCACCTGGGGCTGCTGAAAATAACACACTTCCTGTCCTAGGGTGGCTATGCTCATTCACTCCACCTTTTTTCTACGGAAGAAGCCATGGTTGTCACCCAAGCTGGATGTCAGCATGTTTTCCTCAGGGCCAGACATGGACACCCTTTAATACCGCTCCACACATCTCGGGCACAAACCGGGCTTTAACTATAACAGCATGTTTTCCTCTCTTCATCTCCATTATATGTGAGGTGGAGAATAAATTTACAGGAGAAAGATAAGATTCTTTCAGTTCAGCTCACAGGATTTGACAAGGGCACTGCATTTTCTGGCAAGAGGATTTTTCTGTATTTGCTGAAAATGTTGTTAATCTGAAAAATAAAAAACTAGTAAAGCCAGCACATTTAGGGACTGGCAAGCTGAAATATATTACATTCAATCTCAATATCCTTTAACACAAGAACTTCCATTCATTTGTGCATTTTTTCATTTTTAAATATTTGTATTATTACTGTGCTTTGTTTTTTTTACAATCATCATCCTTACAGTAAGGGATACCAAATATAATTTAGCTTCTTTTTCTTTTATATTACTAATGTAAATAACTCACTTTTTAAAGCTTAGAACCCCTAAGCAAGTCGATATTCCTTTATGGATTCACAGAAGTCTGAATACAGTAAAAACATCCCTAAACATTGCTAGATGCGGCTTATGTATTTACATGAAAGGACTGTGTACATCAGTATAATCTGTTATGCATTTGAAACACAGCTTTCTTTATATTTGTGGTCTCTGTTTGTAGATTTAGACCTGAACTAGAAAAAGCTAGAAAAAAAAATTAAAAAAATCTAATTTCTTCATAAATTTAGATCAATACATATATCCTGCTACATATTTTAGGTAAAAAAAATCCCAATAAACGTATACTGATTGGTTTGCGCAAAAGTTATAGCATCTACAAACTATGGGATATATACCCTGGATTTTTTTTTTTTTTAAGCTAGTATAGTAGTGATTAGCGACTTATAGCAGGACTGTGATATTGTGGTGGATAATCTGACACTAATTGACACTGTGGGAACCAGTGACACCAATGCAGTGATCAGTTTTAAAAAAATTGTATAGCGCTTACACATTATTATTTTTGTTGCCCATTTTGTCTAAAAGGTATACACTGTCACTGTACTAATGACACTGGCTGGGAAGGAGTTAAACATCTAGGGCGACCAAAGGGTTAAAAGTGTGCCTAACCATTGTTTGTGTTTACTATATGTGCTGCTTTTACTAAGGGAAGTGATGGATTTTATTCCCTGTTTTGTAGGGACATACTGTAATATCTATCCCTTTCCCCTGTCAGAACGAAGCTATGCTTTGTTTACATAGGCAGAGCTCTGTTCTGTGCCTCTTCCCGCCAATCAGTGGGTGCCAGCAGACACCTATTGGTTGGCACCCACTGATTGACTTGTGATGTGTGGCGCACGTGTGCACCCCTTTCCCGGAAGTTCCGGATCACGTACTAAGTATATGATCTAGTGCAGGAGAGCTGCTCTGCCGTGGTATAACTAAGTTATGCAGTCGGCAAGCAGTTAAGTAGTGGATGTGTATGGATTATTTTTTGAGAATAAGGATATGGTTTAGCGTCATATTAAGGATGTATGTCCATTAAAAAGAATGTGGCATTCTTAAGCACAGTGTCAAGAACTGAAGAGCCCTTTGAAAACGTTTTTATTGCAAAGAACATTTTTACCCGCTTCCAGACCGCCAGCATTTGATTGACGGCGGCAGAATGGCTCCCTTGCGCGAATCGCCATAGCCATGTATGACGTGTGCTTTAAGGGGATTAAGGGCCGCACGCACTTAGAAGCCTTTGCGCGTGCCCGGCGGCCGCGATGTCTGCCAGCGCACTCGTGATCACTCCAGACAGAGCAGGAATGGGGATGTGTGTGTGTGTAAACACACACATCCATGTCGTGTCAGGAGAGAGAAGACAGATCGCATGTTCCTAGTATATAGGAACACCGATCAGTCTTCTTCCCTATTCAGCCCCTTCCCCCCTACAGTTAGAACACACACAGGGAACACAGTTAACCCCTTGATTGCCCACTAGTGTTAACCCCTTCCCTATCAATGACATTTATACAGTAATCAGTGGCTATTTAAAGCACTAATCACTGTATAAATGTCAATGATCTCAAAATAGTGTCAAAAGTGTCCAACCTGTCCACTGCAATGTCGCAGTCCTGATAAAAATTGCAGATCGCCACCATTACTAGTAAAAAATAAATAAATAAATAAAAATGCCATAAATCTATTACCTATTTTGTAGACGCTATAACGTTTGTACAAACTAATCAATATATGCTTAATGCAATTTTTTTTACCAAAAATATGTATAAGAATATATATCGGCCTAAACTGAGGAAGAAAACTGTTTTTGTTTTTTTTATTTGGGATAGTTATTATAGCAAAAAGTAAAAAAATTTTTTTTTTTTAAATTGTTGCTGTTTATAGCGCAAAAAATAAAACTGCAGAGGTGATCAAATACCACCAAAAGAAAGCTCTATTTGTGGGAAAAAAAGGACATACATTTTGTTGGGGTACAGCATCGCTTGACCACCAATTGTCAGTTAAAGCGGCGCAGTGTCGTATCGCAAAAAATGGCCTGATCATTAAGGGGGTAAATCCTTCCAGGGCTAAAGTGGTTATTGGCTACATTTAATGATTATAACATATTTTTCATTTGAAATAAGAGTCTGCTTAATAATGGGCTACCTTATTAGATGTATTTGTGTTTATATACTTAGAAGGGACAAAAGAGCATGTGTTATTATGAGGGATGCAAGTATGAGAAATTGCATCCCTCATACTTGCATATAATCATTGGAAGCTAATTGAATGAATGCTTGCTTTGAGTTGCTGCATAACTGCTGACACCTTCATTGGTTTCAATGGGCGGCCTTTCTACAGTCTTCTCTACACCTTGTTTCCGAACGTTACAATAGAGCGGCAATCATATTCTTCATTTGTGCAAGTGAGCTTTATAGATTGTTTTCATATAAAGGGCAAAGGTTTCATGGCAATAACAAAAGATGTTTATGCAATGTGACAGCCCTACATATGGCAAGAGGTGGCCAGGCTAATACATTCATTTAGACACATTAATGTGTCAGGTTCTAAATACGGAATCATGCATTTTTTTCACACTGCAGAAAAATTGTATAAAACCAGAAATTAACACATTTGACCTACTTAGAATGTCAATTACTAGCATTAGCTCTCGGGTGGCTGGTGCTCTGTTACAGCAAATGCTGCTTATAGACAAAGACAGCTCCTTCTTAACTTCCTGATAATACACTCACTGGCTACTAAAAGAGAACCAGTTACAAGTGAGGATTTGCAATAATCTGAATACTCACTTATAAGGTGTTGTAACAGTGCAGATTTCCTCTTAAAGCTTACTAAACCCACAACATTAAAATCAGTCTGTATATGCAGTAAATCATGCCTGTTATACTCACTGTGGAACCTAAGGGGGTAATCCTCTGAATTGTGTAAGAAGGCTGTTTGATCCTGTCTTCGCTGATACTCCCCTTTTTCCACAGTCCCCATACCATCCTCTGATAAAACAGAGGCTAGGGGACAAGCTGCACATTCTTGGTGTGTGTTTCTAGAGGGTTTTTTTTTCTTGGGAGAGTGCATGTGATCAGCACAGGGCCAATCAGCACTGTCAAGACAGAGGGTCAGGGGTCATGCAGCCTCATAGGACAGTCAGAGAAGAATGAAAACTCCTCCTACAAGCTTTAACCAGATGCTGATAGAAGTCACAAGACTGCTATATTTTCATTATACGGTGGCAGGTCGGCACTGTCCCACGAACCGTCATAGCTGTACGTCGGCTCCTTTAAGCAAGACAGCAGGCGCGTCCGCTGAGCTGCAGGGGTGGCGATATGCATGGCCGACTGTCGCAATGACAACCGGACACGCGCGAGAGTCAGAACAGGGACGTGTGTGTATAAACGCACAAATCCCTGTGGAGAGAAGAGGCAGATTGTGAGTTCCTACTAGCTAGAAACAAAGATCTGTCATCTCCTCTAGTCAGTCCTACCCCCCCCCCCACAGTTAGAACACACCTAGGGAACACAGTTAACCCCTTGAACGCCCCCTAGTGTTAACCCCTTCCCTGCCAGTTACATTTACACAGTAATCAGTGCATTTTTATAGCACTAATCGCTGTATGATTGTCAATGGTCTCAAAAATGTGTCAAAAGTGTCCGATCTGTCCGCTATAATGTCACAGTCCTGATAAAAATCACAGATCTCTGCCATTACTAGTAAAAAAAAAAAAAAATTATTAATAAAAATGCCATAAATCTATCCCCTATATTGTAGATGCTATAACTTTTGCTCAAACCAATCAATATACGCTTATTGAGATTTTTATTACCAAAAATATGTAGAAGAATACACATCGGCCTAAACTGAGGAAAAAATTAGCTTTTTTAAGAAACAATTGGGGATATTTATTATAGCAAAAAGTACAAAATATTGTGTTTTTTTTCAAAACTGTCGCTCTTTTTTTGTTTATAGCGCAAAGAATAAAAACCGCAGAGGTGATCAAATACCACCATAAGAAAGCTCTAATTGTGGGAAACAAACAAACGTCAATTTTGTTTGGCTACAGTGTCGCACAACTGCGCAATTGCATCTTCCATCTTGCCATATCTTCCGGGGCTGAAGTGGTTAAATGGGCAATGACCCCCCCACACCTGAACTTAAAATACAACAATAATTAGTGTATATCTACAATTAGGAGCTGCAGCCACAAGCCCATGTTGGTGGGCCCACATTGTGACCCCCTTAAGTCTATGGGATCTGCTCACAGATCTCCTGCTGAATAGGCCCTAAATGTATTATGAGAGGAAGGTTTCAGCCTAAAGAACCACAGTAGTAAGACAACAACAAGTAAACCCATTGGCAAGTTACATTTCTGGTTCAAATACGTGGCTTTTTTTCATAGTAAAGTGGTTGTAAACCACTAACATGAAAAATAAACAAAACATATGCCTCTATAGTGTGTACTTGACCCAATCCAAAGCACTAAGTGTAATTTCTTTCAGCTCTTTCTTCCCTTTGCTATCTGTAAGACTCACTCCTAATAGGTAAAGCCGACTCCAAAGCCTCCAAGGTGATTGCCCACCCTCCTCCAGCACACAGCAGGTGACTTACAGCTTCGGATGTGTATGTTTCTGCATGAGCCTGTGTACAGAGGGGTGTCCATTCTCTCCACTCAGCCCTCAGATTACAGGGAACTCTGTGCTCTAACTGTGCAGTTTGTGTGATGTCAGATCCCTGCCCCCTACCTTCTGATGCTGTGACAAATCATTTGATCTGTGTACTTTGAATGGCTGTAGATGAGAGGGCTACAGATAAACAGGCATAACTTTTGTAAGAGGGTTTGTTTCATCTCCATGTATCACCTGAGGCTAATTGCTTCATACTGTAAGGGATTACAGCCACTTTAAAGCGAAGTTCCACCAATAAATGGAACTTCCGCTTTAAGGAAAGGTGATCACATTTGGCATGTTTTTTGGGGGGAGTAGAAACCCTCTTTTTAGAAGGATCCAGCTACCACTTCCTCCCGGGGCACCGCTGCTCTGAAAGTAAGTTCACCTCTCCCCCCCCCCCTCTCGGCAATCATCTAGGACACGTCACAGGTCCCAGATGATTGCCAGTCTAATCACAGTGCACAGCGCAGCTCACACATGCGCAGTGCGTGCCCGCCTGTGAAGCCACAGCCAGGCGCCCGCAGTGACAATTCCGGCACTGCAGACAGGAGGGGGAGGTGAGCGGAACTTCATTCCCCCGCATCGTTGGACCCTGGGACAGATAAGTGTCCGAATATTAAAAGTCAGCAGCTGCAGTATTTGTAGCTGCTGACTTTTAGTTTAATTTTTTTAGTGGGAACTCCGCTTTAACTGCTTGCCGACTTCCCCATGCAGATATACTGCTGCAGGGCGGCCGCTCTGCGCTGAATCACTTATCTGATATGTGATCAGTGCTTCTGCGTAAGGGTGCGTGCGCATGCACCTGCCACCCTGGCTGTGCTGTGATTTGTGATTGCACATGCTGATTAGTGGGTTCTGGCCAATGATTGACTGCCGCCACCCGCTGATCAACACCACAACACTGTGTTATTCACACTACACTACACTTTGTTATACACACCACACTACACTGTGTTATGTACACTGCAATACACTGTATTATATACTATGCGCTACACTGTATTATATACTGTGCAAAAACACTGTATTATATACTGTGCACTAAACTGTATTATATACTGTGCACTGCACTGTATTATATCAAAAACACAGCAAGATGGCTTAGTAAAGCAGCACATAACATGCACAGTAAACATTCTTAGGTACACACTTAACCCCTTGGTCACCCCTAGATGTTAACCCCTTCCCAGCCAGTGTCATTAGTACAGTGACAGTGTATAGTATTAGCACTGATCACTGTATTAGTGTTAAAATTGATGTCAGTTAGTCACTTAGTGTAACCCCCCCAGCCAGTGTCAGCTAGTGTCAGTATCACAGTCCCACTATAAGTCGCTGGTCACCGCCATTACTAGTATTTAAAAAAAAAAAGAAAACGCCAGTATCTATATCAGACGCTATAACTTTAACACTTATTATTTTAACTTTAACACTTAGTTATTTATAACTATAACTTATACACTTATTGGGATTTTTTGGGACCATAGACATATAGCAGAATACAATTTGGTCTAAATTCATAAATAAATTAGATTTTTTTAAATTTGTATTGGATATATTTTATAGCAGAAAGTAAAAAAAAATGTTTTTTTTTCACAACTTTCCATTTTTTTTATATTGTAAAATAAAAAACCCAGTGGTGATCAAATACCACCAAAAGAAAGCCATATTTCTATGAAAAAAATGATACAAATTTAATTTGCATACAGTGTTGCATGATCACGCAATTGCCAGTTAAAATAGCACAGTGCTGAATAGCAAAAAATGCTCTGGTCATGAAGGGGGTAAAATCTTCCGAAGGTCAAGTGGTTAAGGACATTCACTAACTGGTGTTATCATTATATGACAACATCTACCATCACAGCTGCCTAATCAGATGAGGAAGCTATTAATTTAGCAGTGGAAATTGTTTTTACCCCATACACAGGGCAGCTATTGATAGTTTAAAAAATATAATTTTGGTACATACAGTAGGCAGTTGGCTTTTGGCTTTAGTTTGGGCATTGTCTCTATGTCTGCATCTGTATTTGTATAAGTATCAAACAGATGTATGAACCAAAGACACAGCAGGCAGCACACAACATTTGCATATAATGTAATGTTTTTTTTTGTAGTGATCTCTGATCAGTTTTTTCAAGCCTTCGTCTGAAGGCACAAAAAGGAATCTTACCACAGGCATATAAAAGGCAGCCTTATAGTACAATCCCTTGGACAATTAGAGATTTGCTAATATATCTTGGTTCTTAACTCACAAAAAGTTAATGAGATAATGGATTAAAGCTTGTATTCTGATTACCCTGTGTATATACTGTAGAAGAACAGCTCTAGACCATATCTGGGAAGTATGCAATCCCTTGTCCAAGTAACCATGGAGATGAAATTTACCATAGAAGCTTTCGTCTTATGAGATAATGTACAAAAAAAAACAGACTTTGAAAAAAGAGTATCTTCTCAATGTGTTGTCTGCGCTAATGCTGATCATACACAATACAGTTTTAACAATGATGCAATGAATTTGAGTGCCTATCATGACATTTATTGCTTAGCTGCATAAATTATATCTGAAAAATAAAATATATTAAATTACAGTACTTCAAGTGGGAGAAAAACCTAACGATACTGTTTCCTAAAAATGTCCCCTTCACCCTTTTCCTACCTAACCTTAAAAAAAAAATGTGTGTGCCTACCTATTTTATAATCCTCTCTGGTCCATTCACGTGATCCTGCATCTCCGACTCCACTGTGTCAGTGAGCTGCTGCTGCAGGGGAGAGGAGGGAATGTTGGCTGGGCCTTAGGAGCTGCTGTTGTTGAGAACTCCCTTATGGCCTGTACACACAATATGAAAATTGTACAAAAAATACCACTTCCGAAGCGATCATACGATAATCTGATCGTTAGTACACAGCATTTGGGAGCCGATCACCATGTTTATCCAATACTATCCTATTGTGCAAACACGAAAATGTTCCTCGTACGATACCAGATCATATGATTTTCATTTAATCAGTACAGTTGTTGTCTGAAAATACAATACAAATACAATACAAAACATGACATCACATTTCCCATTTCCCATGGTTCCTTGCTGTGCCCCCAGTCACTGTACTACTATTCTACCTAAGCATAAGTGAAAGGACATACTCCCAGGCACCCCTTTGATGTGAAAGCTCCAGGCCCTGGATGGTGTAGACTTTAGTTGTGCAGTTTGCCCTTCAGTTGTTTGATTCAATTCTATCAGACCTGCTTCTGGACCAGTAATTAAGCAACTGATCAACACACCACACCAAAGACTAATGTCTGCACCAACCAATGGCTAGTAGGGAGGAACATGCTCATCCAAACGGATGCCAGGGGTGTTCTCTTATACTCTGGATCATCGCTTGTCATCATTTACACTTGTGAAAGTGAATGTTTGGCTACAAATAGGTGATATTTAGAGAGCAGATCGAATTGTTGACATAGGCAGAAAGGAAATTAATGCAGGTGGAGGTCTCTGGAATGATTCTAAAGTATATATGGGGACTAAATGTAAACAACATTTTAAAGAAACAGGATGAAATAATTTAAAATTAAAAAGTGGAAGCATAGCTCTGGAGGAACTCAGTTATGTGAAACGACTACAAACATTAAACGTATTCTGCCTGGTGAAGAGATGTAAGAAGAGATATGATCACAATATACAAATGTCTAAATGTTGATTCTAGTGTAGCGCTGGTAGATTTGCGATCTACCATCTGATAGGTAAATTTAGTAACTTGTTCGTTAGGGAAGTTAGATTTGCCTCTGTTCCAGTTTGGCTGACGTTGCGTGTGTTTCCATACTGAGCTGGTGGGTTTCGCTGTTACCACTGACTAGTGTTGGAAAGGCAACGTGTCAAAGCGTATGGGTGCTCCTCTGTCCCGGAGATGGCTCGGTGGAGGTGGTCCTCCGAGTTGCATTCGGGGAGAGGGTATTTATGGGACAGATGCTATATTTTGGTGTTCGTTTTACAGCCACCTGCTGGCCTTGCTGGCCGACAGGTATGCGTTAGAGTGCTATCTCGTGGTCCTCCGTTTCGGAGGCCCACGTCGCTGCGGTGCATGTGTGGGCCCAGAAGCTTGTCTGGGGCCTACCACAGCGGCCGAGGAATGCTCCTGAGCTGTCTATCCAAAGTGAAGAAGCTGGACAACCGAGAAGATCTCAGGGGAGGAGCTGTCATGGAAGGATCATGCAGAGTGTTGGTCTGGAGAGGGGCCTGGTGACTCGGTTGGAGGACGTATCCTAAAATAACTTTACAGCATAGTGTTGCCGGGTTTGGCTTAAAGGTTCAAGCACTGTGACTGACATTCACCACAAAACCAATACATCCTGTGGCAGAGGATCGTACAGGTTCATCCCAAGCAAGTCTGTGGCAGAGACTTTTGTTCGTGCTACGTACTGGCTGCTAGGCAAGTGAGAGTGGCCTATCCAGGCGAGCAAAGAGTGTGTCCCACGATGGGAGCGCATTCTACTGTAATATTCAACTCTAAAGGACATTTGTCAAGAATCCTACAGAAAGGTATTTGAGCTTTCCCTGCAGTTTCCCTTCTGCCTCTTTCCTGCTACTTCCTTCGTTAATTGTTCAATAAAGCATTGAAAACATATTCAAGTGTTGATGCTTGTATCGTCTGGAGGTAAACTCAACGGAACCCTAGACCCGGTGCCGGTGAAACAGAGGGAAGGAGAGTGAAGGTAACAAGCCCGCTTAAACCAGCAGCTCCGCCGAGAGTTATTGCTACACTAGCATAGAGATGAACTATTCAGTCTCAGGTCATTTAACGTGACAACTCCATGAAGTTGGATGAGAAATGTTTTAACCTTAAGCTTCTTAAGGGGTACATTACTGTAATGCCCCGTACACACGGTTGGATTTTCCGACAGAAAATGTGTGATAGGACCTTGTTGTCGGAAATTCCGACCGTGTATAGGCTCCATCACACATTTTCCGACACACGAAGTTTGAGAGCAGGCTATAAAATTTTCCGACAACAAAATCCGTTGTCGGAAATCCCGATTGTGTGTACACAAATCCGACGGACAAAGTGCCACGCATGCTCAGAATAAATAAAGAGATGAAAGCCATTGGCCACTGCCCCGTTTATAGTCCCAACGTACGTGTTTTACGTCACCGCGTTCAGAATGATTGGATTTTCCGACAACTTTGTGTGGCCGTGTGTATGCAAGACAAGTTTGGGCCAACATCCGTCTGAAAAAATTCTAGGATTTTGTTGTCTAAATGTCCGAACAAAGTCCGACCGTGTGTACGGGGCATTAGAGTAGTAAGGATGTGGAACTCCCTTTCGCAGTTGGTGGTGTCAATACAGGGATATGGGAAATGGTAGTGACATAAACATATACACACATGCAAAGGTTGAACTGGATGGATTGGTGTCTTTTCTTTAACCTTGCCAACTACGTAACTATACGTAAGTATTGTTTTTGTCTTTAGTTATGCTTTAGGCATCCCTTTGGTACCTGGATGTTCTCTTTAACTTGTGAAAGATCTGTATGTGTGGGCCAGATTATAACTGTAGTACTGAAAGGTACAGTATATTGACATGGGAATGGGGCTTCTGGTTATGGGGAAGCATGTAACCTCCACTTCATGATAGTCACCAGGCCCCAGACAGTGTCACATGGGGGTGCAATGACATCATCCCCCTATTTAAGCTGTGACACCAGTTGACACCAGAGCATATATACATGCAGATGCTGTAGCAGGGAGACATAAGTATACAGGCCTGCATGGTGGGCCATATCCAAACCCTGTCATAATGCTTTGCAGTAAAACTCACATTTTTTTACACCTAAATGATGCCCCCTGCATCCTACTCTGATCTTGGTCACTGCCGTACTTCTGAGTTGAATGATGGTCTGAATTAATCTACAATGTACCACTTCCTCTAGGCTGTCAGTGATGCACCCACTGGTTCACACTGTAGAATGAGCTCACAGTAGAATGCTACATAGATTGCTGTGATGGATGGTCTTGGCTGTTGCATAGAACATCACTATTTGTCAATGCTGTTCTATGCAGAAATGAAGACCACCCACCTCTGACTCTGGAAAAGAGGAACAGCACATGGCAGAGCGGAGCACAGCATTATTCCCACTTTCATGGGAAAGAAATATCAAATTAAAAAAACGTATATAGCATATACAATTTCTACACAAGCCATATTGTAATTGAATGTACTGTATTTTTTGGCACACACTTTTTTCACCCGGAAAATCGGGTGCAAATAACGTGTGTGTGTTATACACCAGTACTTAATTTTAGCTTCCTCGGAGGGGACAGGGAGGGGGGCAGGGTGAGCGCCGCCAGATTACATGCAGTAAGAATCTCCTGTTTAATTGGCAGCCTCTGTAATAGGAAATCCTGTTTCCTAGGAAGCCATTGGACCACTGTTCTGTCTATCATAGGAGATTCTCACTGTATGTAATCTGTCTGCGCTCGTCCCGCCCCCTCCCTGTCCCCTCTAGGCTGCAGATGAGCGTTGATCAGACTACATTGATGGCAATGGTGAGGCTGCTGCATTGAAGGCAATGGTGAGGCTTTTGCATTGATGACACTTGTGAGGCTGCACTGATGTGGACTGATGAGGCAGCATTAATGGCACTTGTGAGGCTGCAGATGGGCACTGACCCTTATTTTGCTTCAAAGTTCCTTATTTTAAATTTAAGTTTTTTTCCTGAAACTTTCCTCTTAAAATGAATGTGCGTGTTATATGCCTATATGTGTTAAACGCCGATAAATGACCTTTCATTTTCAATCTGCAGTGTTGTAATTTTCTGTAAAATGCAAAGCAATAGGGCTACCTGGACACATTCTATACACAGATGGTGTACAGAATGCCCCACAGATATGTTATTTCCTGCTTGTGTGATTGGCTTAATGATTTTCTCAGAAGTCTGCACTAAAATACAAGTCAGATTTTGGGCATTCCCTGCAACAAAATGTAATTTTTGGTAAGATACTCCCAATTGGGAAATCGGGTCTAAGGTAATGCAGGCACTGCCACTTTGCTCATTAGAACCCTGCAAGTGCAGCAGCTGATTAATAATTATAAAGTCTCTCCCATTCACTGTCCCTTTGCACATGGACACAGATGGGGATATTTACTAAGGGCCAATTCACACTATGTTCGGTGACAGACATTTTACTGCACGGTAAAACCTAAACCTAATTACCGCAGGGACACACAGGGATCAATTGTTTTCTATGTGCCCTATTCACAATGTAATGCAGCTTAGCGATGTGCTGCAGCATGCTGCGGTAATATGCAGACATGCTGCACTTTATCGGAGCCCCTGGCCGAATCACACTGCAATGTAAGGCAGCGCAGTGCATCACGCCTCCTTACATTGCAGTAAATGAAGTGTACATTTTGTATACTTCAAAACAAGCTTCAACAAAATGAGAAAAAAAAATGGAGGCATGTGATGCGCTGAATCATGCACCACACTGCCCCTATTGCAGCTGGCAATGCTCGTGAATCGTTCCTGACGTTTTGCATTGCAGTGTGAATTTTCCCTGGATTTTCCCTGGAGCACATAGAATTAGTTGCAGCTATGCACAGTAACCAGTCAGCTTCTAACTTCAACTTGTCCAGTTAAGCTTTGCTAATAAAACCTACATGCTGATTGGTTACTATGCAAAGCTGCACCAGATTTTGCACTCTTCAGTTTTAGTTAGGCCTAGTTCACACCTATGCATGTTTTAGTGCATTTTCAGTTTTGCAGAAACACACTACAGTCCTTTTAACATGGTTTCCTATGGGTCTTGTTCACATCTGTGCATTTTATGGAAAGGGCCTGGGACTTTTTGCTGGTCTTTGGTTCCATAGACTTCAATGGATCAAAAATGTGTATTGAAAAATGCCAAATGCACCTGGAATATGCAAACTGCAACCTGCATAGGTTTGAACCAGGCCTAAATCTCCCCTACAGAAACAAACATCTATTTCTTCAAAATACCAAAAGGCATCTGCAACAAAGGTAGCTTAAAGCGGAGTTCCACCCATTTAAAAGTCAGCGCTACAAAAAGTGTAGCTGCTGACTGTTAATAATCAGACACTCACCTGTTCCACGGTCCAGTGATGCGGGCGCATGAAGCCTCGCTCCTCTCCCCCACCTCTTTGTGGTACCGGCATTCTAACTGCTGCGATTTGTGAATTGCCGGGCAATCTTCTGGGACCTGTGACGTGTCCCAGAAGATTGCAGGGTAGGAGGGGGGAAAGTTGATCTTCCTTCCGGCGCCCCTGGTGCCAGGGGTGGAAGTGGGAGCTGAGTGCCTGTAAAAACAGGGTACCTCCTCCCCCCCAAAAAAATGGCATGCCAAATGTGGCATGTCAGGTGGTCACCAACACTAATGCCGCGTACACACGAGCGGACTTTACGGCAGACTTTGCCCGGCAGACTTTTCTACGTACTTTACGACGGACTTTCTGAATGAACAGACTTGCCTACACACAATCCACCAGTCGAAGTGGATTGTCCATCGAATTCGTACGCGATGACGTACGACCGGACTGAAACAAGGAAGTTCATAGCCAGTAGCTAATAACTGCCCTAGCGTGGCTTTATGTCCGTCGAACTAGCATACAGACGGCGGACTTTTCGACCGGACTCGATTTCGACGGATTAATTTAAAACATGTTTCAAATCTAAGTCTGTCCAACTTTTGGGAAAACAAAGTCCGCTGGAGGCCACACACGATCGAATTGTCCAACCAAATCCCGTCCACCGGGCAAAGTCTGCCGTAAAGTCCGCTCGCTCGTATGTACGCGGCATTAAAGTGGAAGATCCATTTTTGGGTGGAACTCCACTTTAAATCCTTGCAAAGTACATAAATCACCAAGAGGGGAGAGTTTTTTCTCAAAAACATTGGAGTTACTCTTTAAGGCATTCAAATAATTTATTTAAATAATTTGCAAGGAGGGGTGGGGCAGAGGGAATCACTGAAGTGGGTTTTAATATTTTACAGGATTATTTGGCTGGAGTTGCTTTTAACAATTTTATGTCTCTAGTTTTAGGATTGTTTTTTTCTTTACCAGACTTCTCTGTTCAAAATGTATAGATACATTGATATTGTATATATTTTGGCCAATGTAGAGAGGGAGTTAAAGCCAGACTCCAGGAAAAGTATAAACTTTCCCTTGCAGTGGGGCTGCTCTTGCATTGCAAGGCATACATGCTTATTTAGGTCTAGGAGATGAGAAAAGCACCTTTACTTACCTGATCCCCCACTCCCCTGGCAGATGGGGCTCCCCTATGCTTTTTGCTTTTCATTTCAATTTTAAACTGAATGGATGGTTTTACAAGGTGATCGTTTACAATCACTTTAACCCCTTCAGATCCGCGTTATAGCCGAATGACGGCTACAGCGCAGACCTACTTTTCCGGGAGGCTGTCAATAGACAGCCTCCCTTTTCCACACTCCCCGTGCTGTGCTGTGCTGTGGTCACCGAGTCAATGGGGATTATTTACTAAAGGCAAATCCACTTTGCACTACAAGTGCACTTGAAAGTGCACTTGCAGTGCACTTGGAAGTAAAGTCGCTGTAGATCCGAGGGGGACATGCAGGGAAAACAAAAAACAGCATTTTAGCTTGCACATGATTGAATGATAAAATCAGCAAAGCTTCAACTCATTTCAGAGCTTCCCCTCAGATCTACAGCAATCTACAGCAACTGCACTTACATGTGCACTTTCAAGTGCACTTTCAGTGCACTTGTAGTGCAAAGTGGATTTGCCTTTAGTAAATCAACCCCAATGACTTATGTGATCACAGATCGGAGTAAGGGGCCGATCCTGGCCCCTTACCACGTGATCAGCTGTCAGCCAATGACAGCTGATCACGTGATTCAAACAGAAGATCGGTAATCTTATTTTCTCCTCACGCTGACAGCGTGAGGAGAAAAAAAAGCCGATCACTGGCTTCTGAGCAAGGGACATTGGTCCCGAAGCGGAAGATGCACAGCCACCTCATCTGAGCACACCAGTGCCGCCTGCCAGTGCCCACAGTGCCATAAATCAGTGCCCACCAGTGCATAACAGTGCCAGCAATCAGTGCCACTTATTCAATGCTCACGAGTGCCACCTATCAATGCCCACAAGGGCCACCTATCAATGCCCACCAGTGGTGTCAATCAGTGCCTCATCAGTGCCACCTAGCAGTGCTGCCTATAAGTGTCACCTACCAGTGCCCATCACTGCCACCCATCAGTGCCCATCACTCCTACCCATCAGTGTCCATCACTGCCACCTATCAGTGCCACCGATCGGTGCCACCCATTAGTGCCCTTCAGTGCCACCTATCAATGCCCTTCAGTGCCACCCATCAGTGCCACCTCTCAGTGCCCACCAATGCCACCTATCAGTGCCCACCAGTGACACCTAATCAGTTCCCACCAGTGCAGCCTATCAGTGCCCATCAGTGCAGCCTCATCAGCGTACATCAATGAAGGAGAAAAATTACCTGTTTGCAAAATTTAATAACAAAATATAAAACGGTTTTGTTTTTTTGTTTTTTTCGGTCTCTTTTAATTTTTTTTAACAAAAAATAAAAAACCCATAGGTGATCAAATACCACTAAAAGAAATTTCTATTTGTGGGAAGAAATGATAAAAATTTCATTTGGGTACAGTGTTGTATGACCGCGCAATTGTTGTACAAAGAGTGACAGCGCTAAAAGCTGAAAACTGGTCTGGTCAGGAGGGGGGTTTAAGTGCCCAGTAAGCAAGTGGTTAAGGTTAGCCTTTGTAACAAAATCCACATCTGGGTTCCTCCACCTATACCACAAATAATTTATAAACAATACAGAATATTACAAAAACAATGGACTTATTGCAAACATTTCAAAAACAAAGATATCTTCAGAACTCCTCAACTGATGGACTGACACTTTAAGCTACTCGGATATACTCTTTAAAGATAAGGTAGGTTTGTGTCTGTGAGCAGCTTATGACACAGCAGGAGGAGATTGGGATATGAAGTGTAGAGTGTCTTTTGAAGAAGTCTATCTGTGCTGGTTTTTCAGCCAATGTATCACAAAAGTGCTTTAAAATAGTTGACATTTAACCAAGGATTGATTACCATATGCTAATTGGACTCTGAAAGTGTAGCCTTTTAGAAAATATTAATGCTGCACAATCTCTGTGAGAACATTTCTGCCCTCCTGCAGCCTTCTTCTATCATTTTTTTTATGCTCACACTAGAAGCAGTGACTATTTGAGTATGGTAATCTCTTGCCCTTTTACCTTTTCTTCTATATCTCCGTTTATATTGCATTCCTTTCAGATTGTTGTGTTTGCAACACTAATCAAAATTCTGCATGCAGAAATAGCTATATGGATAAACCTGTTACAAGGTGAAACGCATCAGTGGGAGAAGTATTTTGGGGCTGTCATAATAAACTGCGTGCGTTGGCTGTTACAAAATAAAAATCTTTTAAAAAGTCTGTACAAGCCGGTGTGGTGCACCCATCCTTTCAAAACTGTAATAATAAACTGTGCAGCCTTCTTGTATAACTCATAGTGCTCTGAAAACTCATTGCCATATATTGTGTTTAGTTGGAAAACAAAGACATTATACGTGTAGTAGAAAATATAAAACAACAATGGATAAAGACATAATATTTAAAATAGGATTAAAATAAAATTAACCTAAAAGCTTTATAGTTTTATTTTCAGACTGATTTCAAAATGTACGCTTTCACTGGACATTTCTGATTGCATAAGCAACTACATCTTGTATCCTGTGAGTGCATATCAGGAATTGGAACTCAGTGGTCATCCCTTAAAGGCTAAGTTCACTTTTTTCCTGAAATAAATAATAAAAATTAAAATTAAATAATACATATTCAAAAAAAAAAAAAAAAATATATATATATATATATATATATATATATATATATATATATATATATATATATATATAAACACATTTATTCATCAGTTTAGGATGATATATATTCTTCTACATATTTTTGGTAAAAAAAATTGCAATAGGCATATATTGATTTTTTGCACAAAAGTTATCGCGTCTACATTCTATGGGATAGATTTGGGGACTTTTATTTTTTTTTTAATAGTCTTTACTAGTAATGGCGGTGATCTCTGATTTTTAGCAGAACTGCGACATTGCGGCGGACAAAGTTGACCCCAAATGAAACTTTTTGGGGACCAGTGACATTATTCTATTTATCAGTGCTATCAAAATGCACCGATCAATGGAAAAATGACACTGGCAGGAAAGGGGTTAATACTAGAGGGTGATCAAAGGGGTTATGTGTGTTCCCTCAGTGTGTTCTAACTGTAGGGGGGATGGGCTACCAGGGACATGACCGAGATCACTGTTCCCAATCACTGGGAACAGTAGATCTCTAACATGTCCCTTGCCAGAACAGGGATTTGCCTTGTTTACAAAGGCAGATCCCCGTTCTTCCTCTGTATTAGGCTATCGCGGGTCACAGCATGCAGTGCGATCCGCTGCACCTGCACTTGCGCGATCCACCGTACAGGTACAGCGATTCACGCAGGAGAGCCTACCTACTGTAGTATATCTGCGTTAGCTGGTTGGCTAGTGATTGAAGTTGACAATGGGATTGATTTACTAAAAGTGGAGAGTGCATAATCTGGTACAACTGTGCACAGAAACCAATCAGCTTCTGTTTTTTTTTTTATTTTGTTGAAGCTTAAAGTGTTTGTATCCTTAAAAAAAAAAAGAAAAAAAAGAGAGATCCTGTTCCTGTAGGATATGAAGTTTCTTCACAGGAAGTGTCAGTTCTTAGATAGGTAATGCATTAGCCAGTACAGTACCACGCGGCATGCCACACGTTTGGGCACATGTCTGAAAAAGGAGCCCTGTGTGGCCCCCGAAACATCACTACTTTATGCTGTGATGTGATCGCTTTAATAAAACTTTTGGACACTCTCTCAGAGTTCCTTGGTGTGCTGGTAATATATCTCCTAATCTATGAATCAGGAAGGCTGGCAACTCGGATGCTCTTGAATAAAAGTACTTTGTTTGTTACATGGATACACGGGTATAGGCTATATGCTGATGCGTTTTCGGCTATGAAGCCTTCATCAAAGCCATCAATATCTCATAATCTATGCCTTACGTTTGAACACAAGCATAAACTTCTGACAGGTGAATGTGAAGATATACTCTACTATAGGCTGTTGCATGCATGGATACAAATGACACCATGAAACTACATGATCAATGTACATCTTATGCAGGTGAAAAAAACAAGGTGCAAGTTGTAAGGTTTATAAGTATTTTAATTGTTATAATAGTGCAGCTTCATCTAGAAAAGCTGTGTGTTCTGTCACTTGTATCCTTTTTCGTCCATATGTGCATTTCAACCATGTATTTAGCTGCCTGGAGTTCAGATTTTATAATGTTCCCCGTTTATAGAAACAATTTTATAAAATGAAACATGGGAATTTACCTGACATTTTAGGTCTCTGACAAGAAGCACATGGAGAAATTGAATGTGTATCACCATGTTTTCCTATGTGTAGACGATGCATAAATGTGAACACAAATAGCTGGATAGGTACAAAAAGCTCAGTATTCTGTAAAATTGTTGGATTTCAGTGATAAAGCCAAGAACTATTTGTTTTGATCCTCTGCTACACAATTCCTATAAACTGCATTAAAAATAAATGTTGTGTGAAAGTCACTGGAGCCTGCATTTCAATATTAGATCAAGCAATCTGATCATCTGACATGACCAGGGATTTCCTTGTGTGAATGAACAAAATCACAGGGTAGCTTTGCCTTTTGTATAGGTTGTTATAGCTGTTATTTATGATTTTATTTGCTCCCAATGTGTCTAATAAGCAACCTTTTTTTTTATAAAGGTAGCGGAATGGGAATTTGTCACCTTCAGCAATTAGGAACCTTTTTTATGATATAAACAGGTTTCTATTAATTGTAAACTTAAACATTATAGTGTATTTTCAGTAGGCACAAAGTATTAGTTATTATTGCACTGTTTACCTTAAAGCTATTTTTATGGGCTTTTCATATTCTTTAACCAAAATATGGTATTTTCACATTTTAACCTTTTTTGCTGATACATAATATTGTTATTTCAGAAAAAAATATATCTAAATCCAGTAAATTTTCTACACACATCCATTGATCCAGCCACATAGTCAGTGTCTTTATAACTCTCTGTGCACTGAACTGAATTCATAAATTGTGTTGCTTTCTCAGCTATCTTCTGTGAACTACATAACCCCTCCTTCCTATGTGATGCAGTCAGGGGCGGCTTGTCCATTAGGGGTGCAGGAGTGCCACCCCCCTATCCATGCGCCTGGCCCCCTAATCTACATGCAGGGTGCCAGATGCATGGATTCCAATGTTTTGGTTTTTTTGAAGCACATGATTAGAGCCAGAGGCTCTAATAGGCTTCAAAAAAAAGGGTGGGCTCGGGGTGCAGGGCACTGTGCCTGAAGTGCACCCAGTTGTGTGACAATAGCGATTGAATATTCGCTGTTGTCACACTGATTTTCCTAACTATAACTAACTGGGTTCTTACAGCCAGTCCCCTAATGATGCCTCACTGGGTCTGTGCTCCTCCAGTTGCTGTATGGACACTGATGCCCCCTGGGTATCCAACATGGATATTCCATGAGGCTAAAAGTGTCAGATTTACATGTTTATAGAGGCTGCAATGGAGTAAATTAGTTTTCTGCTGTGAAGGCCCACTTTAAAGTATGGCCAAAGCTTTAGAAGTATGGCCAAAGCTTTTTTTGGTAATACTTCTCCTGTGGGTCACAGGAGTGCAGTTAGTTCTGCATTCCTATGACCCATTTTCAGCTGAGAGCAGGCTAAAGCCAACTATTAGCTGACACCACAGAGCTGTTCCAGGCTTGGGAAAGATTCTGACTTTATAATTGGCATCCTCCCAGATGCCTGGACCAACAGCTGGCTCAGCCTCTCAGTGATCTGCTGAGTGCCTGAGCCAGATGCTCCCACTCCCTCCACAGCCCAGTGCACCAGTGAGTGCTGGAGGGGCATAGCAGACTCTCTGCAGGCTGTTGACTGAGAGCTGAGCAATCAGTGTTGTTTAATCGCTCGGTTCTCGGTCTTAGAGGCTGCAACTGGGAACTTCTCTTTTAACATAATCTTTTCAAAGTAAGCTAGAATTTAACCTTTCTAGTTAAATTTGTCCTAAAGACAAAAAAGATTTTGTACAGCTACTTCCCAGCCCTCCCTTAAACACTTACCTGTGTCCATTCTCAATGCAGGACTGTCCCTTCTGCTGAACAAGTCGATTTTCAGTACTTGTGTACCGAGCATACGTAAAACTAAAGGCAAAACTTTTTATTTATATTTTGGATAAAGTGGAGAGAGATTAGAACCCCTGTCAGTTGTGTCTGTGTGCCCCTGTCAGGGAGATTTGCACTCTCTATTTGTCCTGTTATCATTGAAAGTGAAAGTAAGGGAAAATCACAAATTTTGGGTTGTCCCCAGAAAAGTAATAGAGGGGAAATCTTCCAATTGAGACACTGCGGGTCCCCAAGGAATTGCCTTAATTTTGCAAGGATTTCCTCTCACTTCCTGTTTGGCTATGGAACAGGAAGTGAAGGGAAATCTCCGCAATGGGACACAGATGGTGCACAAAAACTGACAGGGTTTATAGCTCTCCCATCCTCTATCCAAAATGAAAAAAAGATATACTTTAACTGCACAATTATAACTTTTAAAATTTACATTTCAGGGCCTTGCATAAATGTCACCTTGGCTGGTTCTCTTTAGGCATTTTCATCTCCATGGAATCATTTTAACAGATGTTGAACAATTCATTATACTGTGAGAAACCAAAACAACAGTAGAAATAACTGTTTTCAGCTTTTATTATTCCTACAATTCGTATTTCTGAGCTACATAACATTCCCATGGTTTGTGAGGAATTGAGAAAATGTATTTTTCTGGTTGTTCAATGGCCATCATAATTTATAACAGATTGGTCCTGCTCTGGTCTAAAGACTTCTCATAGGGCTTCTCTATGCCTGCTTTGGGTACAATCTGAGAACCTGCTACTAAAGGATTTTTTTTTAAGTTGTCTTCTTCGAATGTAAAGCGACTTATTCTGTGATATTTTAAAATAATTTTGCACAAAAGGCCCACTGTTCATCTGTTCTTGGTACAATCAGAGTATCTGTTGCTCGAGAAATTGGAAAGTGTTGTCATTCTTTGATATACAGCAAAATGTCTTTTATGGAATTGCCAATGGAGTTTGACACTGATAGATTCTGCTCTGATCTCAAGATTACTCACTAGGCCTCTGTGTCTGTTCTGAATACAATTCGATAAACTGTTGTTAAATGCTGATCTTTGTCTGTCTTCTAATATTATGTTTGATATTATTGCTAACTGGATGTTCTATGTGAAGGACAAGGAGACTAATAATATACCACTGACAATAATAAATTATTGTTGAATGAGTCTCTATCAGCCTATTTTAACTTTACTTCTATCATATTAATAGCAGAATATTATCAGCATTTTCTCGTGTCTGTACCTAATCGTGGATAGTGCACTATAGTTTAAAAAATATGTGCTTTGGTGGGTGTTATATTAACAGTAGATAAGAAATTATAAATGTGGTGAAAAACTGATTAAGTAAAAATGAAAAAATATAAATCTTTGTGCATGTGAGTAGTATCAGGTGCATGATTGCCCACTGCTAGAATGCTGTAGCATTAAAAGTGATGTGCCCTAGTGTTAAAATTAGAATAGTAAACTGCCGTGCTTCCTGCTTATATATGTGCTGAAGTGCTATGCTCTAACTATTACATGAATAAATCTGTGCTTAAATATATGAACCATGTAAAAACCTCATCAATATCCAAAAATCAACCAAAATAATTCATCAGTGCAAAATCAAAGAAAGAAAGTTCATAATGTGAAATCAAAAAATCATATGTGCAGTCCATGATTTTTAGAAATCAAGCATGTTGCCAGTGAATAAAGTAAATGGCATCAATATATAGTGCATATGAAGTTCATCCAGTATTGAATTGTAAGTTGCTCTGTGCTTGTGCATATACTGCAATACAGCAATACCCAGCTTTCAGACTCCCACCACAGTGCGTACTCACCCTCAGGTGTGGACCCCCTGTACTTATACCGAGGTGGGTCAACAAGGCTTTAGAATGGATGCATGTCCAGCCGATGGCTTGGGAATCCTCTTATGCACTCCAGATCATGAAAGGAAAGATGATCACAAAACGGTGTGATTCCATTTATTACAATCAATCTTAAAAACAAACTGAGTAACACTCATATATTTCTGTTCCCTGTCCGGCACTTGGAAAGATCTGCTAGCTATAAGTGTGCAAGCACCACTGCTCCATAGATCCTGGAGCTAGCGTGCATTCCAGACAGCGAAACCGTAAATAGTGTGCCTGCCCCTACACATTTCGTCATGTGGCTGTCCTCAGGAGGCATGGTCACGTCAGTTATCACCGCCTTTATATACCCCATCCTAATTTTTCATTAGTCCTCTCCCTTATCCCAATAGTTTGTGTGTCATTGCTGTCATGGCTGGCAGATGATTCTATATTTTACATATTTAAAACAACATTTGTACAATACTCTCATGCAAAATATCCTATAGTAAAAAATTGTGCTATTTTGTCTACAAAAGACTATTATTTTAGTTAATTCTTGTATATTGATGAGGTTTTTACATGGTTCATGTATTTATGCACAGATTTATTCATGCATAGCACTTTAGCACTTTATTTCACATATAAGCAAGAAGCTCAGCAGTTCACAATTCTAATTTTCACAGTGGATATGGATTAGTATCTGAAGGGCTAAAACCCCCAAAAATATTATAAATTTGGTCGGCAATGTTGCAAAACCTAACCGGGAGGCCGACTAAGCCAAAAATTTTATAGCTCTGATACTTGAATAATAAGACTATTTCCATCCTACGGAAGTGCCTCGAGGCATTTTTGCATTCTATGATATGAGGGTGTTCACACTTAAGTACCAAATGAGCACCTGCCACTTAATCACAGCCGTAACATATATACCCCCAGTAGTGAACAACTTCATACAATATATATTTACTTCAAATAAGCAAATACTGCATGTACAACAGAAATGTTGACAAACCTTAGAGATAAGATCCCTCTGCTTTAGTGCCAGACTCTGCCTGAACCCATCTTGTCATTTTGGATATTTCTGACCATTTTAGAATACCCATCTCTCATATAGTTGCATGCTTTATTCAATAGCATCAATTACAAATCCAGCAGGGAAAATAGAATTGCAGTAATCTTTGCAGTTCCTGAGATGCTCAAGAACCTGATAGAATACTTAACCAATTCAGGTCTGCCCTGTAGCAGTTTTACAGTTTTACAGGTCTGCCCTTCCTGTGCGCAGGATCACATATATATACGTGATCTGACACTTCCGAGTAGAGAGCACACATGCGCACTGTTGGCGCAGCAGGAGCCAGTCAGTGGGCACTGCAGACTCTATGTCCGCCAGCACCCACCGATTGTGAAGAAAAGATATAGAACTGTGACCTACCTATGTAAACAAGGCAGATTGCTGTTCTGACAGGAGGGAAGGGACAGAATATGTGTCCCTGCAAATCAGGGAAACATTTCCATCTCTTCCCCTATTAAAAGCACCTCCCACAGTACAGTAAAACTCTGGTTAGGCACACAGTGAACCCTTTGATCTCCCCTGATGTTTAACTCCTTCCCAACCAGTGCCATTAGTACAGTGACAGTGCATATTTTTAGCCCTGATCATTGTATTAGTTTCACTGGTCCCAAAAAACTGTCAAAAATGTCAGTTAGTGTCAGGATGTCCGCTGAAATATTGCAGTCCAACTAAAAGTTGCTAATCACTGCCATTAATAGTAAAAAAAAAAATTCCATAGTTTGTCTATAACTTTTGCCCAAACCAATCAATATACGCGTATTGGGATTTTTTTTACCAAAAATATGTAGCAGAATACATTTCCCTAAATTTATGAAAAAAAAGCATTTTTATTGGATAGGTTTTTTAGCAGAATGTAAAAGACATTAGCATAGAGGAGCTTCAGCCTACTTATATAGTTTATTCTGTGTCATTCTGTGGCTCCTTTCAGAAGGACAGGAGATGAAAACGGAGAGACTGTAATATCCACCTGCCTGACATCACGTTTTGGTGCCAGGCTTCAACTGTAATCTGCACAAAAGGAGCCTCTGCCATGCAGATGTCTGAAAAATATGTCAAATATTCCCGAAGAACCTTTGAAAGGCACAGAGGACTTGAAACAGATAAAGGTCACATGATTACAAGTACACTGGTCTTTTTGTTTCTCTTTTGCTGTTATTTCTTAAAAAGATTGATAAAAATAATGATCACTAGAGTATCACATGCTTTTGTCAGGTAATATCTATTCTTAACAATAATTACGCATTTTTAGTAAAAAGCAAATGTTACATACATTTTACATTGTGTTTTTTGCAAACAGAAATATAATCTATTTTCTGCAAGGTTATTCTGCATTTAGTTTGGTGAATACGGGGAAGCTGTGTTTTCTTAAAGGGTAACTCGACTTTTGTGGGGAAAAAAAATTGCAAATAAAGAAAAAATAATATAGCGTGTATAATTGCAATACAAGTCATACTGTAATTGAATACTATTAAAAATGACCTTTCCTTTTCAATCTGCAGCCTATGTCATTTTCTATAAATACAAAGCAATATGTCTACATGGAGTTGTTCTGTACACAGAATGTGTACTGGCCACTCCCCAGAAACATCATTTCCTGCTTGTGTGATTGGCTCACCAATTTTCCTAACAGAAGAAAAGGCGCCTCTAAGTGCAAAATTAAAAGTTTTAATATCCCCAAAAAGAATTCAAAACACTTACAGGATATAAGAATGAAGGGAGCATTTCACATGTTTTTAAGGCAGGTGATCTGGCATCAGGAAGGTCCCAGTGTGTTAGTGCCGGTTCACACTAGACGCGGCACGACTTGCGGGTCGCCTCACCGAGGCGACCTGCACACGACTGCGGGGCGAATTGCAAGACGACTTCTGTATAGAAGTCTATGCAAGTCGCCCCCAAAGTAGTACAGGAACCTTTCTTCTAAGTCGGAGCGACTTGCGTCGCTCCGATTAGAACGGTTCCATTGTACATAACGGGAGGCGACTTGTCAGGCGGCTAGGTCGCCTGACAAGTCGCCCCAGTGTGAACCGGCTCTTATAGGTTTCCAGGGGTGTTGATATTCAGCAGCAGAAGATCCCAGGGTGACCAGCAGATATCTGCCTGGCCCTGCTATTCAGAGCGCCCTTATATACACTCTTTATCGCCAATTTTCCTAGAAGTCTGCCTAAGATACAAGTCAGATTTCAGGCATCCCCTGCAACAAAAATGTCATTTTTGGTGAGATAATCCCAATAGGAACATGTTTAATGGGATGCAGGCCCAGCAGCTTTCCTCATTAGTGCCCTGCAGCTGCCACAGCTGACTGATAATTATGAAACCACTCCCATTCAGCCAGGAGACACAGACAAACACACATGGATTTCTTAAGAATAATAACAGGTAGGAATCTGCAGCAAAGGTTGGTATAAGAATAACAACAGGTAGGAATCTGCAGCAAAGGTTGGTATAATCCTTGCAATGCACATAGATCACCCAGGGGGGATGTTTTTTTCTCAACAAAATTGGAGTTACGCTTTAATAGTGATTTATTCAAGCAGATTTATTCAAGCAGATCCTTGCACATTTTTGAGTAATGAAGGTGATCATAATTGTACCTTATTGCCTAAGCTAAGTGAAGATTTACTTTGCAAAGTGAACACTCTCTATTCCTTTAGTAAATTACCTCAATGTGTGTAAAATAAAACCATTAGTGTGACTCTTAGCTAACCCGGCTATTTGGAGATTCTTTGTACCAGGTCGTCATTTAGCTGGAACAATATATACATTATATGCCAAAAGTATTAGGACACCTGCCTTTACACGCACATGAAATTTAATAACATCCCAGTCTTAGTCCGTAGGGTTCAATATTGAGTTGGCCTACCCTTTGCAGCTATAAAAGATTCAACTCTTCTGGGAAGACTGTCTACAAGGTTGTGTGTCTATGGGAATGTTTGACCATTCTTCCAGAAGCACATTTGTGAGGTCAGGCACCGATGTTGGATAAGAAGGCCTGGCTCGAAGTCTCCGCTCTAATTCAAAGGTGTTCTATCGGGTTGAGGTCAGGACTCTGTGCAGGCCAGTCAAGTTCCTCCACCCCAAACTCGCACATCCATGTCTTTATGGACCTTGTTTGTGCACTGGTGGAACAAGAAGGGGGCATACCCAAATTTTCCAAAATGTCTTGGTATGCTGACGCCATAAGAGTTCTCTTCACTGGATCTAAGGGATCAAGCCCAACCCTTGAAAAACATCCCCACATAAGCAATTTGGACCAGTGCACAAAGCAAGGTCCATAAAGACATGGATGAGCGCACTTGGGGGAAGGAACTTGACTGGCCTGCACAGAGTCCTGACCTCAAACCCATAGAACAACTTTTTTGATGAATTAGAGTGGAGACTACAA
Organism: Lithobates clamitans; assembly: GCA_037952925.1. Lineage (NCBI taxonomy): Eukaryota > Metazoa > Chordata > Amphibia > Anura > Ranidae > Lithobates > Lithobates clamitans. Next base: position 2,096,755 of record JBBGZY010000152.1, read on the forward strand.
GCCAGGTCTTCTTGTCCAATATCAGTGCCTGACCTCACAAATGCGCTTCTGGAAGAATGGTCAAACATTCTCATAAACAGACTCCTAATCATTGTGGACAGCCTTCCCAGAAGAGTTGAAGCTGTTATAGCCGCAAAGGGTGGGCCAACTCAATATTGAACCATCCAAACTAAGACTGGGATTAAAGTTCATGTGCGTGTAAGAGCAGGTGTCCAAATACTTTTGACAATATAGTATATATATATATATATATATATATATGTGTGTGTGTATATATATATATATATATATATATATATATATATATATATATATATATATATATATATATATATATATATATATATATAAAGTCTTGGCAAGACCATGAATAGAGCAAAGTAAAGGCCTTATTAGTTTGCCTTTTTCATCCCTCACAACTGCAGCAAAATCATAGTACAGAACAGAATTTCTCAACTTTTAATGCAAGAAACCTTAATCTGGGGACATGCATTAGCCAGGTGCTCCCACTGACCACTCAATGAAAATACATTTTTTTCAAGTAAACCTTAACGAAAGTACATTTTATCTCTTGTGATGTACAGTAATAAGAATAAACATATCCTTTACAGCACCTCACAGTTTACTTATTTATATGGAGATGTGGGGAGTACACAATGGTCAGTCAGGTATTTCCATATAAATAACAAACGGTGAACTAATGACCTCTATAGCTTAAGGCAGTGTTTCTCAACTCCAGTCTTCAAGGCGCCCCAACAGGTCATGTTTTCGGGCTTACCAATATTTTGCACAGGTGATTTGATCAGTTTCACTGCCTTAGTAATTACCACAGCTGTTTCATCTGAGGGAAATCCTGAAAACATGACCTGTTGGGGCGCTTTGAGGACTGGAGTTGAGAAACACTGGCTCAAGGCACTGTGGAGCAATTCATTTTTACAGTTCACAGTCAAAGCATTGAAGCCATTCTCTCAGCAACTCAGCCCACCCTGTTCCCCCTCCCAGAGCACCTGCTATCATTTTATATTAGAGAGGAGAAGACTAGAAGGCTGCTCAGTCACTTATGGATGACTGGTACTGGTTGAGCTGAGCTCGTTTAAATAATAACTGTAGAGCTTCTGTTGTTGATTTTTTAGGATAAATTGATCCACAATGAGAAAACTAAATCAGCCAACACAGCCAAGGATTGATAAACTGCAATATATTACATTTTTGTTTTTGGGTTTGGGTATGCTGTTTTCACACTAAAGTGCTTTATACATGCAACCTATGGTTTTGTAGGCAATATATTGTCTTTTGTTGTTTTTTTAGATGTACAATATCAAAGAAATCAGCTTGATCTAAATCATTTTATCAATATAGGTTAATGTTTATTTCTATATGTTGTAAATACTTTGTAGTTATATATGTGCATCTGGGAAACCATTGTTACATATTTTGGAACTTTTTTCTCCTTTGTGATGCTGCACAACAGCCATGCTTTGCTATACGTTCCCACAATTCAAGTTTGCAAATTGATCTGCTCATTGAAAACAGTGTGCACAATTTGTGCTTGATATCTTATCTCAACTCAACAGCCATTAGGCAGGAAGCAGATTGACAGCATTGCATCACTGAGAGCTCCCTCCATTGGCTAACATGCAGTTTTCCACAATATTTCATTTTTAATGGAATCAAGTATGATAGAGCAAGCATATCAAATGTGAATATCAAGCAATATTTTCAGATTTCCAAGCCATCCTGTTTGAAATACAAACCCTCTCCTCCCTATATAATGGTAATGAGAAGAGGGGAGGTGTTTATATATCATATCAGAAGAGCAGCCTTTTGTGACAATGCTGCTCTTCAAGAGAAGATCCTGTCAGAAATCCAGTAGGCATGTAACTGCCTCTGCTGCACTGATATTAGTCTGTATTATTTTTAGTTCTCTCTCTAAACTAAAGAACACCTCTCCCTATGGTATGAAGAGCTGTAGGTGTACTGTAGTTCTAGTACATTTTCTGTCCTGGGATGACAGCTCTTCTCCTTCAGAAATACAGGGCATTGTGTAAAAGTTGTCACCCTAGAATAGGAAGTATGTTATTGTGAAATCATCGTCAGGGTCAGCCGTCAGGGTAACCTATGATATGGTTCCCATACAGATTCCAGTGGGGCTGGCTTAGTCCTAACAATTATTTCATTACCTCTATGTATCTATCCTTCTTCGGCTGGTATACTCAATGTCCCTATATGCCTATCCATCTTTGGTTGGATCTCTAAGTGAGTGGCTTGCCTGCAGTTTTTGCCCCTGCCTGACTGTTCTTGATCCCCTGAGAGTTGCATAACCTCACCACTGGGGACCTCCCATAAGATGTGCCGCAACAATGTTTAGCTCTATAACTGGTCTATTCATCTAGGCATATTCTGCCTTACCAACCCTGAAGAAGACTGTTTACAGTTGAAACGCATTGGGAATAATTGGTGGTCATCTAATTGATAGGAATACATATGTTACATGGTATCCCTACTCATGATTAGGCGATTAAACACATTAGAAGTCATGCTGTCTAGACTAACCTTGTTGTTTAACCACTTCAATACAGGGCATTTTCACCCCTTACTGCCCAGGTCAATTTTCAGTTTTTAGCGCTGTCACATTTTGAATGACAATTGCACTGTCATGCAACACTATAGCCAAATTAAATTTTTATCATTTTTTTTCCGCACAAATAGAGCTTTCTTGTGGTGGTATTTGATCACCTCTGCGGTTTTTATTTCTTGCACTATAAATAAAAGAAGAGTGACATTTTTTAAATTTTTTTTACTTTTTGCTATATTAAATATCCCAATTTTACAAAAAAAAAACATTTTTTTCCTCAGTTTAGGCCGATATGCATTCTTCTACATATTTTTGGTAAAAAAAATCGTAATAAGCGTATATTGATTGGTTTGCGCAAAAGTTATAGCGTCTACAAAATAGGGGATAGATTTATGGTATTTTTATTATTATTTTTTTTTACTAGTAATGGCAGCAATCTGCAATTTTTATCATGACTGTGACATTGCGGCAGACATATCGCACACTTTTCACACTATTTTGGGACCATTCACATTTATACAGCGATCAGTGCTATAAAAATGCACTGATTACTGTATAAATGTCACTGGCAGGGAAGGCGTTAACACTAGGGGGCGCTCAAGGGGTTAAATGTGTTACCTAGGGAGTGATTATAACTGTAGGGGGAGGGGACTCACAAGGGGAGGAGACCGATCGATGTTCCTCTGTACTGGGAACACACGATCGGTCTCCTCTCCACTGACAGGATGTGGATCTGTGTGTTTACACACACAGATCCACATCCCTGCTCTGTTACCAGCAATTGCGGGTTCCCGGCAGACATCGTGGCCGCTGGACACGCGCATCGTCTCCTGAGTGACACGGCGGGCGTGCGCCCCCTAGACGGCCGGGAAGCCAAGGATGTCATATGGGGAAGGAAGTGGTTAATAAACATTTTTTTACTTTTATACATTCATTTGTCCGTGCAATTTTTGGCTGAAATATAGTCCCATGGGAGATGCATATGTTCTATTAAGATATAGGGATGAAGCAGCTGTTAACCCATGACATACTCACCTTCTTTTCTGTCAAGATTACCAGGTGAAAATAAAGTGAAACAATCCTTAACAAATAATGAAACTGCTAAAACCTCTAAAGACTGGTTAGCTGCAATTAATTCCTTTTTGTTGGCTTTAGATACCTTTAAACTCTAAAGTAATGACTTAACACTAAGTACACCTCTCATGCACAACTTGATTTATAGTCAGGCTATCAGTAGAAAATAGAAACATGAATGGCACAGAAAGAAAAAGAATTCTAGTTTATAAAGATAATTTTCCAAAATGTAGAGTAAAATATACTTTTTTTTTAAAACTGAGAAAATCAATATAAGAAAAGAATAAGATAACTTTACTGTCAATTTAAGCAGTTTTTATTTCCAGCAATCTGGCATTCTTGGGATACCTCTTGTTACTCCCCATAAGCAGTATTAAAGTTTTATGAGAATTGTTTTAACCCAAGAAATGCATGGAAGATAATCTTTCAGTTAGGCTATTAAACATGAAGTTTACAGGTCATAAAAAAAAAGAATCATAAAATTTTATAAGTTATGCTTCAATAATTTGTCAAGTTTATGTGTTTTTATTGTTTGTAAAGTGCATGTATGTTATTTTATCTCTATGAATGTAATTACCGATATTGATTTATATGCAACAAAAAGGGAAATACAAAAATATAAGTCTTGTATACATGTAATGAAAGTTAGTCGGTTTAGCAGAAACTGGAAGAATTTTTGGTACCTGTGTACACCTATCTGTTTCAAAAAATCAAGTCTAATGTCCAGCTTCTGTCGAACAGTCATGTTGGAAAACCAGCATTCGATCAACACTTGCAGTGATCTGTGTATTCTAATGGGGGGAGTTCCCGCTGTCAGAATACAATATCACAGTGGGAGAGATCCCTGCATTAACATTGCTTGTGTTGATGCAGGGATCTGTGAGGTGTTTTTTTTTTTCATTCAGCTGGCTGGTTGAACAAAAGTAAGCTCAGCGTGCATACCCTGCTTTAGAGTCCTCCATGTAGGGAACGCAGGATCAAATCATAAGAGTGAATGCAACATAGAAAGCATGTAAGACTATCTAGTGCAGATGATTATGTTAGTCCATGGGAAAAGGTTTTATAGAGGGGGTTCAATGACCACAGGTGAAGGAAGAAATATGTTAACCTCCTTAGCGGTAATCCCGAGTGTGGCTCTGGGTGAATTTTCAGTACCAAAAGCGGTAACCCCGAGCCACACTCAGGATCGCATTGCAGGATCCAGGCAAAGTTACTTACCTTGTGCCCAGGATCCTGCAATGTCTCCGAGGCTGTGTCCTCTGCCGGATCTATCACAGTGCCGAGCTCCGTTCCCTGCGAGTGTTGCGACGCACGGGGACGAAGCACGGCGCCGAATTCAAAAAGTAAAAAACACATTACACATACAGTACACTGTAATCTTACAGATTACATTACTGTATTAATTTATTTCACATCCCTTTTGTCCCTAGTGGTTTGTCCAGTGGCCTGCATGCAGTTTTATATTATATATACATATATACTGTTCTTTCTGCCTGGAAACTGGAGATTGTCCATAGCAACCAAAAAGTGTCCCTTTACATCAAAAGCGGTTTTAGACCAGCTATAAAACAGCGATAGTAAATTAGAATCACTTGCAGAATTGAGCGATAGGGGTTCGTGGGGAAATCCGTCATCAAACACTGAAAGTTCTGCAACTGAGCAAATTTCAGTGTTTTTGATTTGATTACATTATTGAATATTTTTATTATTATTATATTATTATTTGTTATAATTATTTATAGTTATTTATTATATCATAATTTATGATTTTGTGTTTCAAACTTTATCATACCCGGGATGCCTACTAGACTCTTGTTTGGACAGATTTAAGTGTCTTATTCCTAAGAATTACAGGCCTACAATGTAGAATGACAAATTTCCATGCAAAACATTGTACCACTTTGAGCATCAAAAATCTAAAATAATCATACCGCCAGGGAGGTTAAACAAGGCTATAGAACAGGCAAGAAAGGGAGATAGAAGGGTTAGGGAGTCCCAGGGAGACAATTTGTCAGCATAGGAGAGAATAGTTAAATCCTTATGGCTGTGAAAAAGATATCTACGGCTGGCAAATCTGGAGAAACTTGGGGTGGGAATCTGCCAGTACAGTGGTAAGTTTTTTTGTTATTCATAATATCTGTGTGTCTATTTTTAACTGCCTCAAAGCTTAAAGTAGGTGATGTCCAGGCTCCAGTGATAGTTAATCTGGTTGTGGCATAGAAAAGTAATTCATGCTCTGAGTGAAAAATGTCTGAGACTGGTTAATTCAGTAGAGCTTTGTAGGGATTTTTACAGACATTTGTATGAATTAAAAAGTGGATTCAATTATAAACCCTTATCCATAGTCTGTTCACCACTGGTCCTGTCCATCATATGTGCTCCATGGTGCCCTCAGAGCCACAACCCCGGAAGCAGGTAGAAACATATTTTGTCAATCTTCTAGATCAAGGTTTAACTCTGACTCTCATTGTGTCTGGTATGGTCAGGTAGGTGTACTTTTGGCATTAACAATAGCAGAATAAATTAAAGTGATTACACCCTTGAAAAAGGGGTCAGATCAACATTTGTTTTTAATTTCATTAATAGAAAGGAAGGAGAGGTCCAAGTGTGGAGAGGGGTGATGGAGTTGCATTATCCAGTTGTTTATCTCTACATTTTGGCATCTTACCAATGGTGGTGATAATGTACAAGGCAAAACTAGTAAAAAGTGAAAAAATATTTTTGGAAGAAAAGATTACAAAGTCTCTTCTACTATAAATCTCTGCCTACTAGCATTTTTACTTCCGTCTTGCTTTAACGAGGCAACATCTATAATTGTACTCCTATTGTAATTCACTTAATTAAAGAGCAACCTGGTTAAACCTTTTAGAGTTGTCATTTAGCATATCAGTCCAAATTTTATAGCAACAACACTCATTTAGACCCCTTTTACACCGGGGCCTTTTTCAGGAACTTTAGCGCTAAAAATAGCGCCTGTAAAGCGCCTAAAAATAGCCTCATCTGCAGTCCCAGTGTGAAAGCCCATGTGCTTTCACACTGGGGTGGTGCACTTGCAGGACATTAGAAAAAGCCCTGCAAGCAGCATCTTTGGGGCGGTTTGCGAGCGGTGTATACACCACTCCTCCACCGCCCCTCCACCGCCCCAGCCCAGTAGAATGCATAGGCAGGGGCACTACACGGGCATTCTAACCCCTGTTAGAGGGATAAAAGAGCCCTGCTCCTGCCAGAATAGTGGTGCCAAAGTGCCGCTATATCAGCGGTAAGCGCCTCGAAAACTAAAGGCGCTTTACTGCTACTGCCCCCCATGTGAAAGGGCTCTTAGATAAAGAAACAAGGCAGTTCAGTAGTCTTCTGAATATCACAACTGGGTGAAAGACAGACCTGTTCCCATGATACAATAGGTCCGGAGCTTCTTCTCTTTTATACTGTATAAGATGTGCACAGTGTAGTGGTCAAACCAACATTCTAGAGGTTATCTGGTATTGGACTGTGTATTAGCTGCTTCTTCTTTACAAGAAATGGCAATTAAAACTGTTGGTTGCATAACTCAGCTGCGAAATCATTTTTCTTCTTTATACCTCAGTTCTTCTTTAAAAGTAAAAAAGCAAAGATCAAATGGGTTCGGTAAAATCCATGGTCATTGCTGAAAAGCATCACAAATTATTCAGTGTGATTCTGTGAATGGGCTTTTCTTTTTTTTCCTTTGCTCACAAGAAAATTCTGTGCTTGGGAAAATGTAATAGCACTGTTAAATTGGCCAATTTGTGTGTGCATGTTAATACAAAATTATCTCCTGGTACGGTGTTACAGTATGTCACTTAACGCATGAGTGCCTGGTTATCACAGAAGTGGGGCACTTAGCACTTTTTCGATCATTTATCTAGAACTTGCTTATTATTTGAGGTGCTCATAAGAGATTGTATGTAATTTGCATTCTTTTGTTCAATGGATTTTACCTTGCGGCTTTTGTCTCTAAGCGGCTTTATGAATGAAAAGGAGCATGAAGGATGGATGAATAGACTAAACACATGACCTTATTATCTATGTTAACCACATAAATTGGGTTGATTTCAAAATGTTTTGTTAAGAGAGAGAAAATACTTACAAACCAATTTATGTCTGTCATTACAAATTATAGTTTATTCATTGAATGAGTAAAACGAACCCCAGACCTTCACATACACATGGCTTTTGCTTCAAATAAAAATAATCCATCCTGAAAACATATGTGAGAATATATTTATATGTTAATAATGGAAAATGTATCATGACAATGGGGTTGATTTACTAAAAGTAGAGCACTCAGAATTTGGTGCAGCTGTGCATGGTAGCCAATCAGCTTCTAACTTCAGCTTGTTCAATTAAGCTTTAGCTGATTGGTTTCTATGCAGAGCTGCACTAGATTTTGCACTCTCCAATTTTAGTAAATCAACCCCACTATGGTTAACAGTTAAACATAAAAAAAGTTCTTCTTCTAAAATTCTGATTATATAGCCCATTTGAAATCTAATCTAACGTAAAACTGATATTTTAGTTCATGCTGGTGAGTTACACTCTGAAGTGTACATTTTACTTGAAATCCACTTGTATGATCACCCCCTGTGTGGAACACAGTTAAGCCTTCATCCCCCTTGAATACTTTTTTTTGTCTTAAAAAGAAGGGGTAATTTGTCACTAAGGCCGGGTTTACACTGGTACGACACAACTGTTGTTTGACTTTCATCCTACTTTGCCCTGCGACATTGATCCTACTTCGGTCCTACTTTTGCTCTGACTTTGAGATAGTCCGACTTGTCCTTTGACCAATCAAAACAATCCCAGTGTGGCATAAATTCCTCTTCCTTCTGCTGTAATCACCAAGTCAGATGTGCCAAGTCGGATAGTTAGGACAAGGATCCGACTTTGATCCAACTTCAATGATATTGAATGGGCTGAAAATGGACCAAAGTCAAACCAAAGTAGTGCAGGAACCTTTTCTAAAGTTAGACTGACTTGGGTCGGACCAGTTAGGATGGCTCTCATAGGAAACCATTGATCTGTTCACGTCATTTGACATGTGCTCCCAAAGTCGGAGTGGATGTCGCACCTGTGTGAACCGGGCCTAAAGGGTCAGTAAAAAAATGGAGGCAGCTGTATCATTTGTCAGTTAGCATTTTTTTTTTAGGGGTTGTGTATTTTGTGATACGCCTATATGCTTTTTATATGTTATTTCACAGACAGTATATGTATATTGTTTATTTTCTTGGTAAATGTGGTACTGAAATGAAAGTTTTTAGATAAAAGATTCCAGATTAAATGTAATTTGGGCTGAAGATGCACATATTTTTTATAATAATATATTTCAACAAATCCACTTTTAAATATAACAGTATTTATTTTAAAACATGCATTTATATAAAATCAGGGCAAAGTAGGCATATAAAAACATAAAATGCTGATCTGACTATGCGTTGTTAGATTTACATCTGAGATGACTGTTTCAAATAAAAGACATGCAAATGTAGGATCATTATCAAAGGGTGTTATAGATACTGAATAAATTCCTAATTAACTTTTTTTTAATGTTTAGGTGACTTCTGTGTTAATCCATAAAGTTGAAAAATGTATTTCCAGTGGGAATGTGGGTACAAGGGCCAAGTAATAACCTGGACCTGTAGGATGCATCTAATCACTCATCTGAGCAGTCACTTAAAAAAAACTTGTGAATTATATTGTTGATCATAAAGACTTAGAATATTAAAATATAGCACATTTCAGGCACACATGTTACAAATATATTTTGTTTTCAAAATAATTGCATCAAATAAAAGATCAGCACTGTGTGTATTATACCAGTTAAAAGAAAAGAAATGAAAAAGTAGCTGATTTCTTTTTGTGATTGCATTGTTTAGCATAAAGTACTGTTATTCAATGCCCACCTTGTATACACAGCATAACCTTTGGAAAAATATAAAAAAAAAGAAAGCTTTTATATTTGAAGAATAATACACATACATAAAGACCTTTGGGACTATTTGTCCTCTAAGCTGGCCCCCATCTAGAGTCTGAAAACATGACCTTCCTTTCCTTTATCTGTGCTGTTCCCTTCCTAAAGCACTGCTTGACAATTAGACTAATTGGAGTTTGTTATTTCCCCGAAGGAAAGCAGTGAAATTGTTCCCTGTGACTTCAGACCAAACACTGCTGCTAACCTATCTCAATAATTAAGAAAGTCAGTCCATTTACTCTAGGCATTACACAACATTATTGATGTGGGGTTACCAATCTGATGAAGTACACTCCATAGAAAACATGTCCCATTATATTTTAAGTTTACTTGCTGAATTCCTACAGAGACATTTATGACATCAGGTAGAGGAACATTTGCAAACAATATGTATTAAGTTTTGGGCTATGATTTATTTGTTAAAGAGGATTTGGTTTTATTAGAAAATGTTTTTTGTACCTTAAGCAGACTATTTCTAAATATAGGTATCTATTTCCTGCACTCAACCACTCCACTAAAACTTGTATAGTAAATCATCCGGGCCATTATATTTACATGTAAGGTGAGAAGAGTAGCTCTGACGCAAACAAAAATTTGTGTCAAAAGCCCTTTTCGAACGAATTGAACTTACTGGGCTTCTTTCAGTGTGCTACAGAAACTCTTATTCCAGTTTTGGAGTATCTGAAGCCTAAAATTCAAGCCAATCTATATATTATGGATTGTTCAAAACCTTTCTAAGTGCTATGATCAATTAGGCTTTCTGTGACTCTTTAAACAACATTAAAATAACATTCTTGATATTTATATAGTATAATAATGTATATTTTATAGTTTGTCCTATTTAGTTTACTTTATCTAAAGAACATCTGCTTCAAAACGTAACAAATCTTTTTAACCATTAAACTTGGAATGGATTATGTGGATGTGTTAAAGGAAACCTGCAATAAGAATAATACTAGGGCTGGAATTTCTGCTCTTTTTCTAAAATTGTGATGCATAGCTGTCTCTAGCTTCCAGTGGCAAACTGGGAGCAAGGAGCTCGGAGTGCTCTGTTCAAGGTGCATTGTCTGTGTGCATGTAATTTTGGCAGAGCCACTGGTATGGGAACAGTAGTATATGTCATTTTATCTCTCATGTTATTAACCACCAACACCACTAATACTTTTTAGCTGTTTGTCAGGGGGCATTCTTTCCAGTGACCACCAATGTAAGATTGACCACTGAACATAAATGTAAGGGGTATTGTTTATCTCACTGACCACTAGTATAATGGAAAATGTTTCCTACTGAACATCAATGTAAACAGTATTCTTTCCACTAACAATTGATGTAATCAATATACTTCTTCTCACTGACCATCACTGTAATAGGTCATTCTTCTTCTCACTGCCCCCCAATTTGACAGGGCACCTAGGGTCAAGCGTAGGTGGAAAAGAAAAATCATGCCCTCCACTATGTCTCAGTGCTTAGGCTTAGTGATTGGCTGCTTAACCCAAGCACTGACAAATGGGAGGAGTTCACATGCTCCCCCATACCCAGAAGCACTAAGCATTTTACACTGGTGGCGGTGGTGAAAAAATGGAAAGGTAAGTATCGGTGGGTTGGGGGGGTTCACTTTTACAGGAATGACAAATTGACAGTGTTTCTATAAGCTAAGATAACATCTTAAGACTTTTTTTTAAGACAGTTATTATGCATATACATTAACTCTTTCATCTGGCAGCACATTAGTAATTATTTTCAGTGAATCTTGTGATCCATGACCCAATGTCAAACAGAATAGTCAGGTTGGGGATCAAACTTTTTCTACTGCAGCTAAGCAATAAGGCTTGCCAGCCAATATGTCCTATGAACAATGCAAAAGTATGACCATCAGTCTTTATCTTCTATTTTGCGTTTCCTGTCAGTATATTGATAATATTAGATTAGCAGTTTTGTGCAAACAATCTGGATGTTTCATCTGGATGGTTCATACTGTTGGCCTTTTCTCTTCCAAAGCAAATACTGCTGCAAAGTGGGTTAAATGTAGATTTAGATACATTCAAAGTGATTGTAAAGGCAGAAGCTTTTTTATCTTAATGCATTCTATGCATTAAGATAAAAATCCTACTGTGTGCAGCAGCCCGTCTCAGCCCCCCTAATCCTTACCTGAGCCCCATCTCAATCCAGCGATGTTGTAGGAGTGTCTCAGCTACTCTGGACTCCTCTTTTCATTGGCTGAGATAGCAATGCAGCGCCATTGACTCCCACTGCTGTCAATCAAAGTCAGTCAGCCAAAGAGGGGAAAAGGGGGGCAGGGCCAGACTCCATATCTGAATGGACACACAGCAACAGCTTGGCTTGGGTGCCCCCATAGCAAGCTGCTTGCTGTGGGGACACGCAACAGGAGGGAGGGGCCAGGAGCGCAGAAGAGGGACCCGAGAAGAGGAGGATCTGGGCTGCTCTGTGCATATCCACTGCACAGAGCAGATAAATATAACATGTTTGTTATTTTTAACTAAAAAAAAAAATAGACTTTAGTATCATTTTGAATTTTGTTTAAGTAAATACATGACTGATTTTGAATATGTCTTTTCTGTCCATCTGGAGTTTTAGAATGTTGATTCAGAATATTACCCACATTGCTTAAAAGATATCTTAGAAAAAGATGTGTTAAAAACCCCAAAAAGATTCTTATACATTCAATTACAAAGAAAAGGAATCTGCACAATTAAATGTTCTGCTTGTTCATTCTTTCCTCACCACCTTTTTTGTAAAAATAAAGCAATGATATGTCCTTCCTTTTTAACATAAACAGCCCCCAATCCCAGGTCCCCATGCACATTCCACTGCCTGACATCAATAACTATATGGCTCTGGCTATTGAAATATAAATCTCTGAGACACCCGCATATACACAAAAGTCAAAGATATTTTGTCCTTCCAGTCGTACCAGGCAATGATTTATATATGTGTTTCTGAAGTCTCTGTAACTGTATAAATTTTTATGGTGGTGATGTAGAAAAGTGCACTTGTTTAGAAGAGGTGAAACATTTGTCTAGAAGGGGGAATGTGGGGATTGAAAATCGAACAAACTGCCAATTTGGCTTTGCTCATTTCAACATAGAATACTATCTCTGGCTGCAGAAAGCTTTTCAGATGTTCACATTACAGAACTGTTGAGCCAGCAATTATCTGTTTAATGAGGTGTGGGTGGTGGAGGCATTTCAGGTAGTTGGCCTATTACAGCACAAATATTCGAAAGCTTAGAGGTGGAATATATTGAAAGAATTCTAGCACATACTAGTTTTAGAATTGTGTACAAAATATTTTTTTTCTTATAAGGTAAAAGCTGGAATTGAGGCTTGTTGTTTTCACAGACAAATGAAACATATAATTATGATACAGGTAATTAACAATAGCAGTTTTACCCATTATATTTTTGGGACAGCTGATACTTAGCTACTCAAGCTGGATGGGTAGATATAGATACAGTGGCAAAGTAAGATTTATATTTTCATCAATTATATTGAAAACTGAAGGTTTCAAACAGCTATGCAATATTTGGATAAGTGCACTCAACTATTTGGTTCAATACATCCTTTCTGATTTGGAATTTAGCTATTGCTTGATGAAGGTAAGTTACTAAGTAAGTAAGTAAGTTAGTAAAGCAGAGCAGCCCTTTCAAATTGGAGATTCAGAAAGTGTTTCTTTTTGTTTTAGATAGTGTGAGAAGGATGAAACCATCAGCCATGCATTTATTGTAGTCTGTATTGCTATCAGGCTATACTTCAAGGCCTAATAGCAATACAGGTCTTCAAGGCCTGATGAGTATGTCACGGCAAATACTAACTATATAAATAAAATAAAAATATTTTCAGTATCTGAAATACATTAACATGTCTGAAACAAATTCACATCTCACAACGTTTTAACCCTTTCAAAACTATTCAGGTAAAAAAAAAATACTTTTGATGTGCTACAAATTCATTGTGCTTTAACTTTAAACTGACAACAGGGATCAGCGGAGAGATCAGAGTGGGGGATCTCTCCGCTGATCCCTGCTGTGCAGGCGGATGACAGGTGGATGACAGATCTGTGTCTGCTCCATTATGCAGAGCGAACAAAGCCTGCTCTCGTCTATGGGGCAATCGGGTGGAAACGGACCACCTGTTCATTTTCATCAGATGCCATTCAATCCGCCAGACGAATGGGTAATAGGTCTCCCATCCATCTGTTTTTGGTGGACAGGTTTGGATTGAATGACGACGGGTCTCATTGGACATGTGTCCGTTGAAATCCGCCACTTCATAGAAGAGACTGGAGGGTCTGATCAGGTTGATTTGATTGGATCGCCTGTGTGAAAGGGACCTTTTGGTAATTCCTCTAACTTTCTCTGTGGTCACTGGGGCAGGAAGTAAGTGCCAATCATTTTAGCAGAGGATTTAATCTTTCCCCACTCTATCCAGACCAGAACTAAGACTTACTGTAAATCTGGAGTTAACATGTATGTTAATATAGTCTTACACCCTATTGGCCTGACTTGAAGAGTATGTCAGGGCAAATACTAACTATATAAATAAAATAAAAATATTTTCAGTATCTGAAATACATTAACATGTCTGAAACAAATTCACATCTCACAACTTTTTTAACCATTTTAAAATTATTCAGGTACAGAAAAAATACTTTTGATGTGCTACAAATTCATTGTGCTTGTAACTTCAACTTTAAATTGACAACAGTGCCTTTTCTAAAGTGAAATCCTAAGCAGCATTGTCAGACCTGACTGCTGGACTACAGAACTCTACCTGTTTCTGTCTCTTTCTGTACCTCTCCACATGTTTACATTGGTTTATTTATCAGGAAAACAATGCTACTGCCTGGAATTGCAAAAGTACGCCTAAACACTGTGTATAAAAATAAGGCCTTTTAGAAGAAACAGTTCTGGGGGGTATGTCTGTAATGGTTGTGCGTACTGGCCACATGAATACCTGTGTATGTAGCAGCCATTTTGTTCATGTCACAAGTCTCCTATGCCATTTTGTTTATACAATACACAAACTGTTAACTGATTCCAGAACCTTGTTATCAATCCATTGATCAGACATACAGGCCTCTCCATTAGACAATCCACAATTTTAGCCTGGAAACCCTAATAAAACTGTCACCCTCACAAGCTTGAGCAATCCAGAGAAATAACAGATACCCAGTCGTAAATAGCTCAGCTGAAAGGAATGGCCATTACACACTTTGTCTATACTGGTTAGCAGTCAAGATTCAAAAACTTCAGCATACTTCATAACTCATGAAATAATAATAGCACAGCCAGAACAAGGACATATGTATCTCCCTCAGTTAATTTGTAGTGTCTTGAGTCCAAACATTGTTAACCTAGGTGTATTGGGAGCAGAATCGGCCCAATTCCTCCCCTAGGCGAACTGGGCATCCAAGACCTAACATATTTATGGCCATTTCAAAGCTAGTTTCATGTTGGACAATAATATGCGTGTTAGCCAACTGTAAACAGTACATATTCAGGGATATGAATACTTATGGAAAACTGTACTTGAGATGTGTTCATAAACACAGTGATACCCCAATAGCCACTTCTCAGCCACTTAATTTGTCAGATGGTCTCTGACAACACTCCTGTGATATCAGAGAAAAGGAGGCTGCTCCTGAAGTTTACAGCTCTTGTTTCACCATCAAACTAAGAAACACCTAACCGGACTTGAAAGAGCCACTGTAAATTTTTGGTTTATTAATTGGACTCTGTAAACCAGGACATTGTTAAATATTCTTAATTTTTAATGCCTTTTTATTTCTCTGTTACCTTTATTGTCTCTTTATTTCTTTGTAACACCCCTTTTCTGTAAATATTTTATTTGCACCACTTTGACTTTTTCATTATTAAACCCTGTTTAGAAAAGTGCTAAAACTGCTTCTAAAGGCTTTTAATGCAAACTAAAAGAATCCCTGTCTCTTAAACAGCCCTACTGTTGTATAAATCTATGAATATATCAATCTGCAGTCACAATGTTACAGACATTTATTCTAAAATCATAATTGTTATTGCTGAGATTGTGAGTTTCCTCCTTCTTGGTAAAAAAAGGAGCGGTGGCCATTTAAAGCGTTATTAGCTTTATTAACTTAACCCAGTAAAAATCGCTCTCAGGCTGCTGGCACCTGGACTGTGGTCCGGAGAGCTGGAAAATCTTTGTGCAGGGTGCAGCTGAGAGTGGCATTGTTAGACCCCATTCACACAGGGGCAACACGACTTGCAGGTCGCCTCAGCGAGGCGACCTGCAAACGACTGCCCGGGCGACTTGCAGAACGACTTCTGTATAGAAGTCTATGCAAGTCACCCCAAGTCGCCCCCGAAGTCGTACAGGAACCTTTTTCTAAGTCGGAGCGACTTGCGTCGCTCCCCTTAGAACGGTTCCATAGGACAGAATGGGAGGCGACTTGTCAGGCGACTAGGTCGCCTGACAAGTCGTCCCTGTGTGAATGGGGTCTTACGTAAGTGACAGCGAAGGTGTAAGATTGGCCAGTCCTTTGTCCCGAGTTAATGAGAAGGGCAGGGGTCTGACATCCACGTTAGTCACAATGTCTACCTCAGTAGGAATAGAATAGTTTATGAGGTAAAAAAAAATAAGAAAACTGAGACATGGTCTAGAAGGGCAGAGGAGTTTTATTTGGTTGTGGTGCATCCAGAGTAATTGTTATTTATTTGCTGCCATAGAAATAAGTGTTGTAAACTTAAACTGTTATATATAATATAGGGTTGTAGGAAAGATTGGAAGCTGGCCATAGATGATTTACCCATCCACACATTGAAGCAAGACTTCTCCACTGTCAGAATACACTCATCAGAGCTTCAGCTGACTGGCTGCATGCATTGATGCACACATTTCCGTAAACAAATTTTTCATGACAGTCCTGCTTGAGAATAGTTTGTCACTGGGTCAGCTCTTCTCGAATGGGAACAGCCATAGCTGTATCGAAATTTGGGGCTGTCCCTGCTGTGCCATGTGAGTTTCAATACATCACCAGCTTTAGGCATTTTAAAGGAAAACCTTAAATGAGGAGATTTAACTGCTAAGAGAGAGGGTGATGGAAGGAATGGCGTAGGATTTAGTGTATATGGAAGACAATTACTTGCAGGAGGTGTGGAGTGGACATAGAGTGGATGTGTGTAGCTTCTATTGTATATCCTTGCTAATGATTTGTGAACAAAAACACTTGTCCTCTGAAGGGACTTGTAGGGCTTCTGATCACTGTATTATTTTGTATATACTCTATTGAATGTGTCATCTATTGCCAGGTTTCAATAAATGCTACCTTTTCTGAAAATGGACAGCAGTTACCATGAACTTGCTTGAATAAGTTGCATTCTACACACAGTTCCTGTATCCATTAGAATTTTATATATGATTTATTATTAATAACAGCAACAATGAGTATCATCTGCCAGTTAGCAGCTGCATTTTACCTGAAAAAACAAAACCCAGTATTTCTCTTACATGCGGTCCTGTGCCACTGACAAGAAAAATAACTTTATAGAGAACCAGTCCCAACTGAATTTATGCAATAATCTGCATATTTAGGATTCAATTATTATAATGGGACAGGTTTGCCAATAAAGATGTTTACTTTGCCCTTGTTTAACTTGTCTTGCTTTGTCTAACCTTTACTTCAAGGGTTTAGAAATTACCTAAAGTCTTCCAGTTGTCTCTGTGACTTCACACATTGTAGACAGAGAAGATGGGAGGTCAAGAAGTGTGCAGAGCAACAGCTGCAGACTTTTTGATATATGTTATCACTGACTGAAGCTGATGAGTTAGACTTAGGCAAGCAAGTAAAGTTAAATAATAAGCCATCACTATACTAGTGATATTTACAATATCCTTACGACATTCATGTAGATACACACTCTTGTGTCTGTTTGGTTGGTAGCCAGTTAACTTATCTGCATATCTCTGAAGTGTGAAAAATCACATTGGAATAATATATATGTTCCAAGTGTAAGCGAACACTCAGCATATATAAAGGACTTACACCACGTGCCCTGTTTTGCTCCCAAAAGCTTCTTTTATTAAATCTTTAGTTGCTTTCAACTTACACAAAAACAAAAACTTTGCAAGTGGCACATGGTTAAATCTCTGTGTCTTGGTCTTGAAACATGTGTAGAGTACATGTCTTTATACACAAAGAACTGACTGAATAAAAATGTTAAAAAAACAAATAATACGAAAACAATCACATTATGGGGCACTTATATTTCACTTTAAAGAGCCAGCTGAAATTTTATTATGAAATACTAGTGTATGGGAATGCTGAAGATATCCAATCATTCATTTTTAAAATGTTAGTATAATATAATCACTTTTTGAAAAAATAAAACTTTTTGACTTTTATGAAGCAGTTACAAGATCTCTTTTTCCCCATGAAAACTGCTGTACACAGCAAGGCTGGCAGGGGAAATGTCTCCATTGATGGGCAGTGGGCATGTCTTCATTGCCTTACATCAGTGCCAACAATAAAAAAGTTCCTTGCTTATGTAAGATGTGTCAGCCAAAATTGAGAAGGGGGCATGGTGGCAAAGCTGACCTACCAACTACAGGCACAATGTGAATTGTTGCAGGTTCCTGTTGCTTCAATCAGCAAACTGAGGGACATAAACTGATCATGCCAGCACATATCTGCTTCCACGCTTGGTTGGATAAGAATGCTATTGGAAGGGAGGGGAATTGGCAGGATCACCAGGTATTCACTTAGTAAACAGTGTAGGAGCAAAAGAATGAACATTTACACGTTACTTTATTAAGAATGTAATATGTTATCATTTGAGGATAGCATACATTTTAAGACTGGCTTTGCACCTTTGTATTAGGGTACTGTATATGTTTTGCAATGTGCACCACAGCACAGGGTAACACATGGCACACTGTGGGGTGTGCTGTGAAATACACTCGTGCAATTCATGTACTGCTTACAGTAAATGGATCCTGTCACAACTTAAAAAATGCAGGTAAAAAGGTAAAAGAAAAATCAAATATTTTACAAGTTAACTGCAGTATTTTTCCTTCCATATACCATTTGCATCTGCATCTGAAATTGCTAGCAAATTTGACTACTCTCTGCTCCAGGTGCTAGGCCTTCAAGGAACACATCCTGTTCCGTCCATTCATGGCAATACAAAGTCCAAAGCTGCACTCTGTGTGTATCATCCACATCTCAAAGTGAAAGTATAAACTTCAGCTACCACTCCTTCCTCCATAATTAAGCCCAATTTGAGTATGCATCAGAGGAGCATGGCCAATGGATGAGGACTGTAGCTAAAGCTTGTATTTTAACTTTGAGTTGTGGTTGATACACACAGTGGTGGATTTACTAAAACTGGTGCACTCAGAATCTGGTGAAGCTGTGCATGGTAGCCAATCAGCTTCTAACCTCAGCTTGTTCAAATACTGTAAGTGTTGTCAATAAAACCTCTAAGTTGATTAGTTTCTACACAGTGTTGCACCAGATTTTCCACTCTACAGTTTTAATAAATAACCCCCACAGAGTGCAGCCTGTGGCTCTGCATTTTTTATGTTATATATATTCCTTGTTGTTTCTTTTATCGCCCCGCTGAAGGTGTGTTTTCTGACCCCGAGACACATTGGATCTATGATAAACTCTCTAATAGGTTGAGAACTGGCTGATTAACTCTTGGCATGCAACTTTAAATGTTAAAAGTGTGCGTGATTTGGTGTGGAGAAGCAGTCAGCGAGGTTTCCAGATACCTCATTCAATTACTACTATAATTCTTAAAGTAAAAAGATACTTCTGGTGTCTCAGCACTATTCTTCCTTTTTTAATAAATCACATACAAATGATAACACACATCAACTGTCTCTGGGCTTTTGGATGGCTTTTACAGGTAAATTAATATAGCTAAAATACATTAAATGCACATGTACCCTTGTGGTAAAATGATTGGTCTGGCAACAGAGTCTTTTTAAATAAAGCATTGGTATTACACATAGTTTTGAATGAAGTGTAGTATATAGTATAGTATATTCAATATATATATATATATATATACATAAATGAGATATCTGTATGGTTCTATAGTTGTACTGTGAAACATGGACTCACTGCTTGCAATGCTTTTATGATGTTTTCCACAAAAGTAGCATTTAAATAGTAGCAATATCTAATATTCTAGTATTCTGCCTTGAGAACAAGCAATGTAGCAAAATCAATTCCTGGCAAATGTTTGACTCTTGGTGGCGTTTTGTACTGTGACCTGAATTCACTGCAAGCTGCTCGATAGAGGGAGCTTCCAGTGAATTAAGGTCACTTTTTTTCTGAAATGACTGAAGGTGATAACAATGCACAGGCCGCTTCTGGTTGTAGCAGAAGAGGAAGTGTGCCTGTGCTGTAAAAGATTCTTCGGAATCCAGACTCACGTAAATTAGAAGATCCTGACGCTTTGCAAATGCATGGAGCACTTACAGTGATCAGTCTCACAAAGTTCCGCAAGTGATATTTAAAATGTTGATAAAGAGAATAAAACAGCTTTTTTTGCAATATCAAATCACACGTCTGGAGGAAAATACATTTCTATCTATTTATTTGGATGAATTTCATTTTACTGATATGTCATTGGTTCTGGAATACTGGAATATTGCACAGCTAAACAGTAGTAGTAGAAATATTACCATTTGCCTGCATTTTCTGTGTGTACAGTGAATAGAAGTACTCAAGCTCTGTTATAAATTCGACCCTAATTTTGTTTTGTTTTTTCAAATTGAGGAAGTACAAGCAGTAGTGTACTGAAAAATAATTGCATATAAATGGAAGGTTAGATATCTTTAAGAAAATTAATATTGGATTAATTGCCCCTTTACAGTATAAAGCAACCAATAGGTAAATTCAAACATGCCTAGGAAAAACAAAAAACCTATGCAAAAAATAAAATAAAAAAATGGGCAGGCTTAATGGACATCTTTTTTTTCTGCCACCACACCTCTATGTTTCTATCTTGGCGGCCCCTCCAAATTCAATACTATATAGGGCACACAAGTGCCTGGACCAAGAATATACATTCCATAGTGCTATTTACTTTATACCATTGTAAATGTCTGTCATATATTAACTCTGAATCTCAACTTAGGATTTTCTACTTTGTATTCATGGGAGTCCGCAAAGGGGGGGCAAGTGCCCCCCCCCCAGAATTAGGGATCGGCCAGGTGGCACACGGACACTGGTGTCCATGAGTGGTCCTTGCAGGGACTGCCGCCGTAGACTTTTTTCTGAGTCTGCTGCTCTCTGACTCACTGAGACAGTCCCTTCCTCACCCCCCAATGCGATGGCTTTGGCCTCGGCCCCTCGGCTCCAGTCCATCCTGCATACTGTGTAGAGAGAGATGTAGATCCGGCTGGCGCAGCGCCGCCCACTCAAGTGGAGTGGTGGTGGAGTCCTGCCTGTGTGCTGAGTGATCTGTGGGACTATCTGGGGAAAGGGACTGTGCTTTGGAGCAGCCGCTCAGAGCAGGAGAAAGAACTGGAGAACAGGCAGGCAGCTTGAGCCGAGGAGGAGGAGGAAGCAAGGAGGACTCGTGGAGTGGAATATATTTATATATATATAATATTTTCACAGGGGGAGAGGCCAGAGAGCCTGGAGTGTGGTGCAGCAGGAAAACTTGAGAATTCTATTCTATATACAGGTGAAAAAAATATAAGAGTAAGAAGACTAAGTAAAGGGGATCTATTCTATGGGGGGCCTGCCCTGGCCTGCTCTATAGGGGGATCTATATGGTATATTATAATGTCTAAGCTCCTCCCCTTCATGACATAGTTGAAAAGGGGAGGAGCATGAGTGACCTTAACCACTTCAATACCAGGCACTTTTGCCCCTTCCTGCCCAGGACAATTTTCAGCTTTAGGCGTTGTCGCACTTTGAATGACAATTGCACGGTCATGCAACACTGTACCAAACTGAATTTTTATCATTTTCTTCCCACAAATAGAGCTTTCTTTTGGTGGTATTTAATCACCTCTGGGATTTTTATTTTTTGTTAAACAAACTAAAAAATACCAACATTTTTGAAGAAAAAAAAGTTTTTTTCAATTTCTGTCATAAAATTTTGTTTTTCCCTTCCCTGATGAGGTGGCACTGATGGGCACTGATTAGGCGGCACTGATGGGCACTGATGAGGCAGCACTGATAAGGTGGCACTGATGGGCACTGATCAGGGGCGTAACTAGAAATCACAGGGCCCCATAGCAAAATGTTGTATGGGCCCCCCTGCAAACAGCCCCCCACAAAAAATGGTGGGGCTTAAATTAAATAGTGGGCGTGGCTCAAAGGGGGTGTGGTTCGAGTCTGAGGTGAATGAGGGATAGAGGAAGGAAGAAAGGAAAGAAAGAAAGGAGGAGAGAAAGAAAGAAAGAAAGGACAACTGGCCCAGATCCTACACCACAATAGCAATATATGTATTCCAGAAAGTTTAACAATCAACAGATAAAGATAATTCAAACACCTGGTGTTGGCGCTTCAATCACCCTCACCTGTGCCCAATGCAGCATGACCAGTGCCCAATGTGGCCTGTGTGTTCCCAATGCAGCGTGGCCTGCCTGTACCCAATACAGCCTCACCTGTGCCCAATACTGCCTCACCTGTGCCCATTTGTGCCCAATGCAGCGTGTCCAGTGCCCAATGCATCCTCACCTGTGCCCAATACTGCCTCACCTGTGCCCAATGCAGCCTCACCTGTGCCCAATACAGCCTCACCTGTGCTCAATGCAGCCTCACCTGTGCCCACCTGTGCCCAATGCAGCCTCACCTGTGCCCAATGTAGCATGACCCGTGCACAATGCAGCCTCACCTGTGCAGAGAAAGAGGCGAGCCAGTGGCGGAACTAACGGAGAGGATGAGGAATGCACACTGCAGCCCTCAAATGGCTGTTAGTGAGCGTGTGGCTGCCTCAGAGTGGGGGGGCGCACGGTCTCCCAGCCAGGGGAAGTGAGGAGAGGAAGAGGCGAGCTGTCCATATGAGCTGTAAGAGCTTTCCTGTCACATCCCCACCTCTTGGCCCGGCACCTTTGATGATGTCACATATCCCACATTGGACTGGCATTCTGTCTATCAAAGGCGCCGGGCCAAGAGGTGGGGCTATGTGACGGGGAGCCCCGGGAAGACAGGAATTTTTAATGAAAGCTCTTACAGCTCTCTGCTCATACGGACACCTCGCCTCTTCCTCTACTCACTTCCCCTGGCTGGGGGACTGTGCAGGCGGTGCTTGCCCCCCTGCAGTATGCATTCCTCATCCTCCCTACGGACCCCTCTTGGCTGCAGGCCCCATAGCGCCCGAGTGGCTTGCTATGGCGGTAGTTCCACCACTGGCACTGATGAGGCACTGAAATGTAGAATTGATGGGCACTGATAGGCGGCACTGATATGCAGCACTGATGGGCACCAATAGGTGGCACTGATATGCAGCACTGATGGCACTGATGGGCACTGATAGGTGGCACTGATGGGCACTGACAGGCAGCACTGATGGGCACTGACAGGAGGCTGTGATGGGCACTGACAGGCAGCACTGATTGGCACTGATAGGTGGTACTGATTGGCACTGACAGGTAGCACTGCTGGGCACTGATTGGCACTGTAATGGGCACTGATTGGCACTGTGGTGGGCTCTGATTGGCACTGTGGTGGGCACTGGCAACCTTCTATGATGGGGACACTGCTGGGCACTTATTGGCATGTGATTGGTACATCTGAGGGGGCTCAATGTGCTGATTATCAGCACAGACCCCCCCTCTGACAGGGAGAGCCGCTGACCGGCTCTCCCTGACAGCGTGAACCGAGGAATGTCGTTTACCAGCACTTCCTGGTTCACGTGATGATCAGCTGTGATTGGTCACAGCTGATCACGTGGTAAGAAGCCTCTGACAGAGGCTTCTTATCACAATCGGAGGTGCAGCATGTCAGCCTGACACGCCGCACTTGCGATCGCCACGCTGCGCCCCCCCACGGGTGCACGCCGGCATGTTATTCTACTGGACGTGATATGACGCCCAGTCAGGATAACAGAACCACTTTCTGGACGTCAATATGCTATTGACTGGGCGGGAAGTGGTTAAAATTATGCCCCCCCACTGAAAAAAGTGCTGCGAACACCCACGTTTGTATTGTGAAATAAAAATCTCACAAGGAATTATAACGTTAAACGTATTTTATACTCCCATGCAATCCACTGATGTTGACCCATCAACCAATAGCAGGGGGTTTGGCAGGGCTCTGAGTTTTCTCATGTACCAGAATCAAGAGACTTCCACAGTCACAGAACGGGAGTTGCTGGTTTGTGCAAAGTTTCTTGTGGGAGTGGCATTCATTTCATAACTTAATTAACCTATTTTTTTTTATAATCACCTTCCCTATGTGGATACAGATGGCCAATGCAGAAAAATAAGAGCTGCACATTGTATGGCTGCTCAGGGCAATGACAGAGTTAGATGATTGTTCTATAAAAATAGTCTTCAAAGCATTCAGTCCCTTCCAGGATCAATACTTTTGTTAGGAGACTGCACTGTGTCCTTCGTATAAGTGACACAAAGAAAGAAAGATAAATGAAGAATAACTATACCTCAGAGAGTATCAGATATTTCAGGCAATCATAACTAATTACTTCTCAAAATGAGCTGAGTGGGATGAGCAATACTTGTCTTCCTCGCAGCTTTAACCTTAAGGAAAGGAAGGAAGTTTGCAATAACCATGAGAAAAATATTGCTTTCACTGCAGTGTTCAGCAACTGAAAACAAATCTTCCTTTCTAAATTTGAACTGTCTTGGTGGATAACAGAGGAGTTGTTATTTAAATTGAATATTTGAAAAATTAAAGTGATTCTAAAGCCTAAACATATTTTACCTTAAAGCGTAAACCCACTTTTGTTGAGAAGGATTTTAACAAACTTTGTTGCAAATTTCTACCTTTTGTTATTCTGAAGAAATAGCAGTTTGTTTGTCTGTGTCCATGTGGAGACTGAATCTATATGGGAGTGGTTTTCTAATTATCAGTCAGCTGCCGCACCTGCAGGGCTCTAATGAGGAAATTGGCATGATCTGCATCTGTTTAGAAGTGCTTTCCTTTTGGAAGTATCTCACCAAAAATGACATTTTTGTTACAGGGGATTCCAAAAATCTGATTTGTATCTAAGTTCAGACTTCTGGGAAAATCAGAAAGCCAATCACACAAGCAGGAAATTATATTATCAGGGGGCATTTTGTACACCATCAGTGTACAGAACACCTCCAGATAGACATGTTGCATTACATTTTACAGGAAATGGCAGAGGTGCAAGTTGAAAGGGAAAGGTGATTTTTAATAACATTCAATTAAAATATGACTTGAGTCGCATTTAAATACGCTATATTGTTTTATTTCATGTGGTAATTTTTTTTCCCATGAAACAAAGGGAAGATGGGGTGGGGATTTTTTGAGGTGCAAAAATATCATCAAATATATTCAATAAAAAAAGGATTTATTTCTTATTTTGAGAAGCAAAACAAAAAAATATATATATAAAAACAAAGGACACAGGCATGTACAATACTGTTATTATGATGTTAAACAGGACAGCATGATAAAAAATCCTGATATGTTTCGCCCATAGATCGGGCTTCTTCAGGGGGGCAGTCTTTTGGAGGTACAGGCCTTCTAGAATGGACAACAAATAACATATACAAAAAATAGTAAGTGACTGACTGCTAATGGAAGATATGATGTACATATTACATATTTTTAGAAGAACTAAAGAAAAATATTTAAAGACATAAGGTGTACAAAGTGATTAAATATGCACCTGTGTCTCCACTCCCAGGGCAGTGCTTCTAGCCCAGTTCACCCAAGACAATGGGGGCGAGGGTCCTACCGCAGTCTCCCCAGAGGCTGACAATGCAAGTCAGGACCACAAGCGACTGGGGGTCACAGAGGGAACAAAAGGACCAGCTAAAAGCAGTATACAATGGGTCAAATAGGTAAAGGGAATGAAAAAGGGGGAATATATGGTAATGATATTATATCAATTAAATAAAGAAGAGGTAAGCTTACAATGTGGACCCAAAAGAAACTTGAAGCCAAGGGACTTGGAAAGGCTACCTAGCAGCACTGGAGGTACTCAGTAGGCTAATGCAAACAATGAAAAAAAAAAGGAAGGAAATTAACAGACAACAAATGGTGATCCAAAAAGGAGACCAATCGTTCAAGCAATGATAAAACATGAAAAGGGATAATCAGAGGGAACCTGGGCAGTCACAGAGAAGGACAGCCCGGCGCTAGATCAAAGTATATAAATGAAATAGAAGCAAAGAATGAAAGTGGAGTTACCCTTTAATGCATTCTTTGCATTAGGGTAAAAAAATGTTTAGGCATTGTTTTTGGTCCCTAACCCCCCCTTTTATTTACAGTGGGGATGGAAAGTATTCAGACCCCCTTAAATTTTTCACTCTTTGTTATATTGCAGCTATTTGCTAAAATCATTTAAGTTAATTTTTTTTCCTCATTAGTGTGCACACAGCACCCCATATTGACAAAAAACACAGAATTGTTGACATTTTTGCAGATTTATTAAAAAAGAAAAACTGAAATATCACATGGTCCTAAGTATTCAGACCCTTTGCTCAGCATTTAGTAGAAGCACCCTTTTGATCTAATACAGCCAGGAGTCTTTTTGGGAAAGATGCAACAAGTTTTTCACACCTGGATTTGGGGATCCTCTGCCATTCCTCTTTGCAGATCCTCTCCAGTTCTGTCAGGTTGGTAGTAAAAGCTGGTGGACAGCCATTTTTAGGTCTCTCCAGAGATGCTCAATTGGGTTTAAGTCAGGGCTCTGGTTGGGCCATTCAAGAACAGTCATGGAGTTGTGAAGCCACACCTTCATTATTTTAGCTGTGTGCTTAGGGTCATTGCCTTGTTGGAAGGTAAACCTTCGGCCCAGTCTGAGGTCCTGAGCACTCTGGAGAAGGTTTTCGTCCAGGATATCCCCGAACTTGGCCACATTCATCTTTCCCTCGATTGCAACCAGTCGTCCTGTCCCTGCAGCTGAAAAACACACCCACAGCATGATGCTGCCACCACCATGCTTCACTGTTGGGACTGTATTGGACAGGTGATGAGCAGTGCCTGGTTTTCTCTACACATACCGCTTAAAATTAAGGCCAAAAAGTTCAATATTGGTCTCATCAGACCAGAGAATCTTATTTCTCACCATCTTGGAGTCCTTTAGGTGTTTTTTTAGCAAACTCCATGCGGGCCTTCATGTGTCTTGCACTAAAGAGAGGCTTCCGTCGGGCCACTCTGCCATAAAGCCTCGACTGGTGGAGGGCTGCAGTGACTTTCTATAACTTTCTCCCATCTCCCGACTGCATCTCTGGAGCTCAGCCACAGTGATCTTTGGGTTCTTCTTTATCTCTCTCACCAAGGCTCTTCTCCCCCAATAGCTCAGTTTGGCCGGACGGACAGCTCTAGGAAGGGTTCTGGTCGTCCCAAATGTCTTTTTTTGTAACCTTGGCCAGATCTGTGCCTTGCCATAATTCTGTCTCTGAGCTCTTCAGGCAGTTCCTTTGACCTCATGATTCTCATTTGCTCTGACATGCACTGTGAGCTGTAAGTTCTTATATAGAAAGGTGTGTGGCTTTCCTAATCAAGTCCAATCAGTATAATCAAACACAGCTGGACTCGAAGGTGTAGAACCATCTCAAGGATGATCAGAAGAAATGGACAGCACCTGAGTTAAATATATGAGTGTCACAGCAAAGGGTCTGAATACTTAGGACCATGTGATATTTCAGTTTTTCTTTTTTAATAAATCTGCAAAAATGTCAACAATTCTGTGTTTTTCTGCCAATATGGGGTGCTGTGTGTACATTAATGAGGAAAAAATGAACTTAAATGATTTTAGCAAATGGCTGCAATATAACAAAGAGTGAAAAATATAAGGGGGTCAGAATACTTTCCATCCCCACTGTACCTGAGCCTTCATTTGATCCAGCGCTGTGCATGTCTGCAGCTCTTCCTTCCCCTCAGTTCCATGTTTCACCAATGGTACCGTGAGCCATTGGTTCCCGCTGCTGTCAATCAAAGCCATTGACGAGGGATCAGGGGCGGGGACGAGTCCCGCTATCTGTGTCAATGGACACAGTAAGGTAGTTCAGGAACGAGCATGCACAAGTGTCCCCATGGGAAGCAACTACCTGTAGGGGCAATGGACAGAGAGGAGGGGCCAGGAGCTCCATGTCTGAATGGACACAAGGAGCAGTAGCTCAGCTCTGGTGCCCCCATAGCAAGCTGCTTGTTGTGGGGGTACTCAACAGGAGGGAGGGGCCAGGAGCGCTGAAGTGGGACCTGAGAAGATGAGGTTTGGGGCTACTCTGTGTAATTCCATTGCACAGAACAGGTAAGTATAGAGATGTTTGTTATTTAAAAAAAATCCTTTATAATCACTCTAATGTAGATGCTTTAAGCTAATATAGACTGCATTGGAAGCCCGATAGGACAAACTCTCTCCCTGTACTTGGACCTCATCTGTGTGCAGTCCTATCAAAAAAAAATGTTGTATGGGGTTGCTTGCAAAATAGGGATGAAAGTGGATGTTGTGTTCCATCCTAAAGCCTAAATGCACTTTTGGAAAAACATTATTATGGCTTTAGTGGAGCAATTTAATCCTGATGCAAATATTGTATTGATGTTTGTACTTTACAGTACATTACAGCACCTACAGATGCTATCCTGCATGTTGTAACATAGTTTGCAAACAGGAATTTGAACACAAAAGATTGAAATAATAGACCAGAGATGAGCTAATATATGAAAACTTGCTCTTTTAGCAAGCTTTTTGGTCTGCTCAGTTGCATTAACTCAGAAATCCACCACACCGCTGATCTGCCACTCTTGAGGTAAATTGTATGTGTTTGGGCTTCCCAATTTGACACTCTGACCTGCAGCCAGTAGAGTAAAGTAATAGAAATAAACTGTTTATGTGCATAATGGACAGCATAGAGAATCATGGGAGAGATTCTCTCATTGTATTTGAAAATGGTAAAGATACACTGTATATCCTGAATAAGAAGTATTCTGCCT
Organism: Lithobates clamitans; assembly: GCA_037952925.1. Taxonomy (NCBI): domain Eukaryota; kingdom Metazoa; phylum Chordata; class Amphibia; order Anura; family Ranidae; genus Lithobates; species Lithobates clamitans. The sequence continues at coordinate 2,125,506 of JBBGZY010000152.1, forward strand.
TTTGGATAATGGATTTCCATAGAAAGTAGCCCCCTTTTTGTGCAATGATAGTGCAGGAATCAGTCATTGAGAAACTGACTTAATTTTGTTAATATAAATGTATTTACTGTTGGGTCATTGATTTAAATAATTCAAATAGAATGTCCTATGTTGCATAAAGGTCTACAGTGTGTTTCATGTTTGCTAATGACATGGGAATCATTATTGCTCAATACAAAGTATACTTCCTACTTGGAAACTGACAATGGACATAATTATGAAAGGCAAAGCACAAGTCCATTTGAATTCCCCACAGTGACATTCAATAAAATGTTTACCCCATTTATTAACTCTCTGAGTAAGGAAGTGAAGAGGGAAGCCTGTGTGAAAATAAAATCAACCCCTAAAGTTCAGTATTCAATAGGCAAAAAGGTCATAAGAACCCTTTTTCCCAGCTGCCAACTCAAGAGGTCATACTTATATATTTAGTTTGTTTATAAACGCTAAAATTAGTGGATCCATTTTTTTTTTGTTTCATAATTTTTTATTGATTAAGCAATGTATCAAAGTACAAATATGTTGTTAGAAAAAGAACAAGACAGAGATACATACAGTATAACAACATTGATCATATCCATGGCATAAGATTAACTTGGTTATCAAGTAAAAGAAAAATGAAACCTAATAATTCCTAGTAAACTAGGTCATAAAGAAATACAAAGCAACAAAGTATAAAGTAAGTTATTTTCGTTCTGGTATTCTGTGTTTGCCCAAAATAATGTAAGATAGTTGTTGGTGACGTGTTAGGGGTGATGGTAAGATGGTCGTACTTGGACGGACAGCTGCAAGGGACACTGCTGTGTCATTTTTTTTTATGCCCATATCTTTTTATGGAAGGCATCATTGGCAGGGGGGGCAGGGAAAGAAAAAAATAAATAAATAGGAGAAAAAAACAAAAAACAAAAGAAAAACAAAAAAAACTCTGGGTAGGAGAAGTTGAAGATTTCCCAGTCACGTCTCTCTTCTCAGCTTTTCTCTCACTCTCCCCACTCTCGCTAACTTGTTGGGGGGGAGAAGGAGTACAAACGGGGAGGCGTAGGAAAGGAAGGATATGGTGATAAGAGAGAATGGATGGGATGGTATAAAGCTAAGTAGAGGGAATGATGCAAGATTGAATATGGATGTTTACATTACTTCTCTTTCCATCTCCCATAATTGGGAGAAGGATTGGAAGAAGAGCTGTAAAGAATGTTTTTTCTTAAATTGGGATAGAAGTCTCCAAATTTAGCTTGGGAATAATTAAGCATTGAAGTGGATTTTATTATTTTTACTGTATTCTGGTTTTGAACCTTTTTCAGGAATTAAATTTGTTAATCCCTATAACGGATGCTTTTATGGAAGGTCAGGCAAAGGGTTTTACATCATTACAAAAAACCCTGCCATCAAGCTGAGTGGCAATAGCAATCTTGGTTTAAGCTAATAACTGTTATATCCAGAGGACTATATTATCCAGGTTCTATTTAGGTTATTATGCTTTCTTAGCATCTGCACATGGCAGGAGACCTTAGTTGATTTTGTTAGGTTCTCAATCAATAATTGTGTAGCAGGGGCAACATGACATAAATGAACATTGGAAAAATTGTCAATTTTATTTAGAAATGTGCAGCATTTACTCTTGATTTGGCTGTCATGGCTTAATTATTCTCCACCTAGAATACACTGCATGCTTACTGGAATTCTAGACCCTACAGTCAATTTCTAAACTCTAGGGACCCCTTTTCCTCCCCTGGCAGCCTCTGTAGTCCCTCCACCCCCCTTTCCTCTCTTTCCATACCCCCTTTTCCTCCCTACCTGCATTTTGCCTTAATCAACACTGCTTTCTCTACTCTTTTTCATCTACAGTGTCTTCTCTTCTCTTTTCACTGAAACACATTTCCCTCTCTTCACCTATGGCTGTTACTTAAAGTTTCACTAATAGGCCTCTACAAAAATTTATGTTGTCACCAACCGATATCCAGTGACATTGCTCCTAATTCACTGTCTTATGATTGACAGCACATATTAGTTATCTCTACTATAGCAACGTCACATTTATTATGTATTTATGGTAAGGTTGTCTTATCTAATGCAGGTCCACATTTGTTTATTAAAGCATTAAAATGACATCACAGGTATGACAGGAACATTAAAAAGTGATGTGTTTCACGCTAAATTCAGCTCTTACTTGAGGTTTGACCCTTTTAATGTTCCTGTCATACCTGTGATGTCTCATTTTAATGCTTCAACAAAGATACCAAGGAGTGCAGCAATATTTTGGATTTGTGCATGTTATTGTGCATGTTACTGAATCTCACAGACGAGCTGTGCAGCACCTTTGGTTCCAGTTCACAACTTGTGAGAGTCGATTACTCACCTAGAGCGGCATTATTTTGGTTTTACATGTCCACAATTATTGTATTCAGATCCTTATTGCTTGCATTGTATTAACGTTATATAATTGTAATGGGGTCCAGAGGCTCACTCTGTGATCTTGAAATGTTCCGTTAATAAAAACTTTGGCAAAAGAAATGTGCAGAAGTTGAAATGAATAAACTGGTATTCAGCAATCTGAAACAAGGTAACATTTCTTTGTTGCCTAGTCTGTTGCCTAGTCTGACATCAGCTGTTATTTTATAGTTACTATTATGGAATAAATGAGGCATCTAATAGCTACTGCAGCTTTTTTTGTTAAGTAGGTTTGCCTTTAAAAAGGCATGAAGGTCTGTGAACCCCACACACCCACCAACCAGATACAGTCATCAGTAGAATTCAGTATGTATGCAAGAGTTGCACTGTGCTGAAGGAGCTGAGACAAGTACTCACTAGGGATGAGCCGAACACCACCCTGTTCGGTTCGCACCAGAACTTGCGAACAGGCAAAAAATTTGCTGGAACACGTGAACACTGTTAAAGTCTATGGGACACGAACATGAATAATCAAAAGTGTCAATTTTAAAGCTTAATATGCAAGTTATTTTCATAAAAAGTGTTTGGGGACCTGGGTCCTGTCCCAGGGGACATCAATCAATGCAAAATAAAGTTTTAAAAACTGACGTTTTTTCAGGAGCAGTGATTTTAATAATGCTTAAAGTGAAACAATAAAAGTGTAATATTCCTTTAAATTTCGTACCCGGGGGTGTCTATAGTATGCCTGTAAAAGGGCGCATGTTTCTCGTGTTTAGAACAGTCTGACAGCAAAATTACATTTCAAAGGAAAAAAAGTCATTTAAAACTACTCGCGGCTATTAGTGAATTGCCGGTCCCACAATACACATAAAAGTTCATTGATAAAAATGGCATGGGAATTCCCCACAGGGGAACCCTGAACCAAAAAAAAAAAAAAATGACGTGGGGGGTCCCCCTAAATTCCATACCAGGCCCTTCAGGTCTGGTATGGATATTAAGGGGAACCCCGGCCAAAATTTAAAAAAAAAATGGCGTGGGGTCCCCCTCAATATCTATACCAGACCCTTCAGGTCTGGTATGGGTTTTAAGGGGAACCCCTGCGCCAAAATTTTCAAAAAAATTGGCGTGGGGTCCCCTCAAAAATCCATACCAGACCCTTATCCGAGCACGCAACCTGGTAGGCCGCAGGAAAAGAGGGAGGATGAGAGAGCGCCCCCCGCTCCTGAGCCGTACCAGGCCACATGCCCTCAACATTGGGAGGGTGCTTTGGAGTAGCCCCCCAAAACACCTTGTCCCCATGTTGATGGGGACAAGGGCCTCATCCCCACAACCCTTGCCCGGTGGTTGTGGGGCTCTGCAGGCGGGGGGCTTATTGGAATCTGGAAGCCCCCTTTAACAAGGGGAACCCCAGATCCCTGCCCTCCCCCCTGTGTGAAATGGTAAGGGGGTACTTGTACCCCTACCATTTCACAAAAAAACTGTCAAAAATGTTAAAAATGACAAGAGACAGTTTTTGACAATTCCTTTATTTAAATGCTTCTTCTTTTTCTATCTTCTTTCTTCTATCTTCTATCTTCCTTCGGTTTCTTCCTCCATCTTCTTCTTCTTCTGGTTCTTCTGATTCTTCTGGTCTTCCTCCGGTGTTCTCTTCTGGCATCTCCTCCGCGGCGTCTTCTTCTCTTCATCTTCTTCTCCGGGCCGCTCCGCATCCATGATGGCATGGAGGGAGGCTCCCACTGTGTGACGCTTCTCCTCTTCTGACGGTTCTTAAATAACGGAGGGCGGGGCCACCCGGTGACCCCGCCCCCCTCTGAAGCACGGGGACTTGACAGGGACTTCCCTATGGCATCCCCCGTGATGTCAGAGGGGGGGTTACCGGGTGGCCCCGTCCTCCGTTATTTAAGAACCGTCAGAAGAGGAGAAGCGTCAAACAGCGGGAGCCTCCATCCATGCCATCATGGATGCGGAGCGGCCCGGAGAAGAAGAAGAAGAGGCCGCGGAGGAGAGGCCGGATGAGAACACCAGAGGAAGAACCAGAAGAAGAAGAAGATGGAGGAAGAAACCGAAGGAAGATAGCAGATAGAAGAAAGAATATAGAAGAAAGAAGAAGCATTTAAATAAAGGAATTGTCAAAAACTGTCTCTTGTCATTTTTAACTTTTTTGACAGTTTTTTTGTGAAATGGCAGTTACCCCCTTACCATTTCACACAGGGGGGAGGACCGGGATCTGGGGGTCCCCTTGCTAAAGGGGGCTTCCAGATTCTGATAAGCCCCCCGCCCGCAGACCCCCACAACCACTGGACAAGGGTTGTGGTGATGAGGTCCTTGTCCCCATCAACATGGGGACAAGGTGTTTTGGGGGCTACCCCAAAGCACCCTTTCAATGTTGAGGGCATGTGGCCTGGTACGGTTCAGGAGGGGGGTGCTCTCTTTTCCTGCGGCCTGCCAGGTTGCGTGCTCGGATAAGGGTCTAGTATAGATTTTTGGGGAGACCCCACACCATTTTTTTTTAAATTTTGGTGCGGGGTTCCCCTCAAAATCCATACCAGACCTAAAGGGTCTGGTATAGATTTTGAGGGGGACCCCACTCCATTTTTTTTTTTTAATTTTGGCCGGGGTTCCCCTTAATATCCATACCAGACCTGAAGGGCCTGGTATGAAATTTAGGGGACCCCACACGTCTTTTTTTTTTTTAAATTTTGGTTTAGGGTTCCCCTGTGGGGAATTCCCATGCCGTTTTTATCAATGAACTTTTATGTGTATTGTCGGACCGGCAATTCATTAATAGCCACAAGTAGTTTTAAATGACTTTTTTTCTTTTGAAATGTTATTTTGCTGTCAGACTGTTCTAAACACGGGAAACATGCGCCCCTTCACAGGCATACTATAGACACCCCCCAGGTACAAAATTTTGTATGACAATACCATGCATATAAGCCTTTAAAATTAGCACTTTTGATTTCTCCCATAGACTTTTAAAGAGTGTTCTGTGGCTTTTCGAATTTGCCACGAACACCCCAAATTATTCGCTGTTCAGCGAACTGGCGAACAGCCGATGTTCAAGTCGAACATGAGTTCGACTCGAACTCGAAGCTCATCCCTAGTACTTACTAAAAGTGTCTGACTGTGCCTCCCTTTCCATCTATGAATGAAAGAGGTGGACCTTCCAATCACCCTCCCATCATCTATTCATAGATCATGTTCCATTCATAGTATGGCTTTTATGAATAGAGGAGCTGGGTGAATAGGGTAGACATAGTTGGTCACTCTTGATGAGTGCCTGGCATAGCTCCCTCAGCTCTCTTTGGTGGCAGGGGTGGTGGTGGTGGTGTGTGTATGGTGGTGGGGGGGGACATCAAAGGATGAACATTTAAAGAACAGTTGGAGCCAGATGCACAATAGACACATTGGATCAATAGTATGTAATGTCACGTGTGTGTTTTTTTTTTGTTTTTTTTATTATTAATATTAGTCTTTAGGGTTAGAATATAAAAACGAAATTCTGGTTGCAGTCTGTGAGTAGGTCTAAAATGTGTTTCTATAAGTTTTTTATTGAGGTCACAGCAAAACAAAGCAAATACCATCCAAGCCAGGGAATAGTGACCATTTAATTTTTGCTGAAAATACAAAAAACACACATGATTTGACACAGAAAATGCAGCAAGGGGACCTCAGTGGTTCCCATATCAATAGAAGATGGTAACATACAAAAAACCCAGCCCTATAGTTGTGGCTCAATGCTGGAATGAGATCCAGATAGAACGGTGATGGAGGAAACAAGGCATGAGCAGTTTGGGTAGACAAAGAAAAAGGAGACAGGGAAAGAAGATTTAAAAAGAGGTGGAGGGGGAAGGGGATAAGGCTTGGAGGGAGAGAGGAAGGGGGAGAGGAAGTGAGGGAAAGTCTGTCGGACACAATGGGGGGAGTAACAGGGGTGGTTTATAGCCCCCCACCTAAGAGGGGGGAAGGTAAGGATTTATTCCCTCATTGTCCGCAGAAAGAGGCAGGAGAGCAATCCAAAGCCATCTCAGCCTCTACCGGTAGTCTACAAATTAAAGGTTGTCTTTGTATTGCTCAGTTGTTGTTTTTTTTTTTACAATAGAAATTTCTATTGAAGAGAAAGCAGTATACTTCAAAGAGTACAAATGTAAAATAGTTCAAAATATTGATAACGGTTGTAGGTAGGTCTACATAGAATCAAGAATAACTGGTTTCAAATGTAACTTGGGCAAGAAGGTGTATTATAGTATATAATCTGTTAGCAGAAACTCTTGAAAATATAGGCTACAAACCAGTAGAGCAAAGTAAAATGAGACATAAAGAAAAGGAAAAATCAGTAAAGAGTCTTGGCGAGGGTGTCTAAGGTTATAGCAGTTCAATGGAGCCATTGTGGGACTCATCGTATCCAGATGGGGCATGAGGCAAATGGCAATTGACAGGGGGGACAGTCAGTCAGTTATCCGACCTTCAGTAAATGGAAAGAGATGGCAGCTTGTGCTGTAGTGGGGATTTTACCTTGTGTCTAATTGCAGATAATGATCAGAATACCGAAACACCAACCAGGGCGACCATAATGTGTTAAATTTTTCAGAGGATTCCCTAGCAATAGCCACTGTTTCCTTAATAAGGTAAATATTCTCTATGGAGTGAAACTCATCAGGAACGAATAGGCGACACGTTTGCGGAGCATCGCCCACTCGTTCCTGATTCCAGAAGTGATCTCATCCCCCTGGTTGTCCACGTGCGCTCCAACGACAGGAAGCATCCATCGGCACAGCCCGTGCATCGGAGACCACCGCCATCCAGCATCCAGATCAGTCCAACCTTCCAGGATATCCGGCAGATTCTTGCCATACATGCCTGTGTACTTTGTACCCTTGTGAGTACCACCTTTACTGATTTTATTAAACTTTTTGCTACATACTACACTTAGAGTGGCGCCTTTGTTTCTCAACTCTATGGAAGTAGTATAAGATTATGGGCAATACAACCATTTTGAGTATGCCCTGCCAAACCATGAGAAGGGCCTAGTTCATCCCTTCAGGTCCTGTTGTATATAGTTTAACAAGGGTTGGAAGTTAGCGTTGTAAGTATCCGTGAGATTGCCCGTGAGTCTTATTCCTAGGTAAGTGATTGCCAAGGTTTTCCATTTCAATGAGCATGAGGTGCGTGCCCTAGATAATGAATTAGGGGATAGGGTGAGATTAAGGGCTTTTGATTTAGCATAATTTATCTTAATGTTGGATATGTATCCAAAAAGCCGGGAAGCTTTAATGAGATTTGGGATTGGGAAATATGGCTGAGCAAGGAAAAATAGAAGATCATCTGCATAAGCTGCTGTTTTGTAAGTGTTAGGGCCTAACTGAAATCCTGTCTGGATTAGCGTTGGTCAGGCGGATAAAGGGCTCCAAGGATAGTATAAACAGGAGGGGGGATAGGGGGCAACCCTGCCTCGTACCATTATTTACATGTACCACTTCAGAGAGGGTGCCATTTAAGTCGGTCCTGTGGTTTATGATATAAAGCCGAGATCCACTATATCATGTGGGATCCCAGGCCTATGTGTCTACAGGTGGTAAACAGGTAGTCCCATGCCACATGATCAAAGGTGTTCTCCATGTCAGTAGACAGGAGAAGGCCTTCAATCCCCTTCGTATGACCACAGTGAACCAAGTTGAGAGCCTTTTATGACGTTATCACAAGCTTCCCGCTCCGGCATAAATCCCACCTGCTCGAGCCCAATAAGTTTGGGTAGAAAAGCCGTCAGTCTAATGGCCAAAATTTTGGCCAGGATTTTTAAATCCTAATTCAATAGTGAGATTGGCCTATAGCTAGCGCAGTCTGTGGGATCTTTAGGCGGTTTGGGAATTAGAGCTGTGTGAGCCATCGTAAAGGCCTCTGGTATGGGACGAGGGGTTTTTAGGTGGTTGAGGGCACGGAGGAAGGGCGTCTTTAGGATGTCAGTAAAAGCTTTGTAATAATGTGCTGTGAACCCGTTGGGACCTGGGCTTTTACCGGTCTTGAGAGACTTAATTGCCAATAGAAGCTCATCTTCTGAAATAGGTGCATCCAGGAATTCAATTTCGGCAGATGTTAGGGTGGGCATACCACTTTCATTATTATAGTCATGCAGAGTTTACTCTCTGTCTCCTTGGAGATCCGGTGGTTTATGGGACATGGGCAGGTTATAAAGCTTAGTGTAGAAGGCGTGAAATTGTGACGCAATCTGATCCATTTTGTACAAGGGTTGACCATCTACATCCTTGATAGGCAAAATAGTTCTAGCGTGGGTTAGTGCTTTAAGGGTTTTTGCAAGAAATTTGCGACATTTAACCCCATGTTCATTATAGAAGCCCTTCTTAAAATAAAGAATACATTTCCCTTTGAGATTGAGCAAGGACTTACATTTTTCACGCTTTTTCCAACAGTTCAGCAGAGATGGCTTCCACACTGGACTGTTTACGTTGGTTTTCCAGGGCCGCAATTTTCTCTGCTAGCGTTGCAGTGATTTTATTGGCTTCTCTCTTCTTATGTGCCCCAAGACGGATAACTTCACCACGTATGACGCACTTATGCCCCTCCCAAATCGTTAGGGGAGACATACCGTCTGTGTCATTAATCTGAAAGTATGTCTTGATTGCTACGGCTATTTGTTGGGAAATAACAGGGTCTGTCAGTACGGTGGGATTCAACCACCAGCTGCACGTTCTGTGAGGCTTATCTGTCTGTGTCAAAGAAATCAACACTGGGCAATGGTCTGAGAGAGTTTGTATGCCTATGTGGGCAGAACACAGTAGAGGTAGGTCATGTTGCATAATGAACGCATAGTCAATGCACAAATGTTTCTTATGTAATGGAGAGTAGTAAGTAAAATCTCTACCTGCCGGGTGTACTAAGCGCCAAGTATCCACTAGTGACAGTGAATTCAATAGGGTTTTGATCCTCCATAGGATGGAGTATGAAATGCTAGATTTGCCATTGGAGGTGTCCTGAAGTGTAAGTAAAGGGGTATTAAAATCACCCCCCAGTATGATACAACCAGTAGCAAAGCCTTTTAGTTCATCTACAAGATGACGACAGAATGCAAGGTGTCCTGAATTAAGGAAATTTGTATTTGTCAGGGTTATTGGCCAGTTGTGCCATATTCCCTTCAGAAACAAAAATCTACCTTGGGGATCTGCGTATTGCTTGGTTAGTTTAAAATTTGCGTGTTTATGTAGCAATATGGACACCTCCTTGGATATGTTGTTTGGGTTTGGCGCATGGTATACCTCAGGAAAGTGTCTATCAAACTGTTTTGGTATGGAGCGAGCATAAAAAAGTGCATCTCTTGTAAAAAAACAAAGGTTGGCTGAGCTGTTTTCAGTTCCCTCACAAGCGACACCCTTCTCTCTGGGATATTAAGGTCCCTCAAGTTTTGTGAGATCAGAGTAAGACACCGCCCTAGGGAAGAGTGTGCCATTCTGATCGGGCTGATTTGACAGGGGTATAAGAGCCTCCACCCACTAAGAGAAAAAGAAGAGGGGAGAGAGAACACTGAAAAAAAAAAGGGGGGGTAAGGCGGAAGAAAAAAAAAAGAATATTATGATATTATGCCTCCTGCCCCTATCGTCTAGATCTTCAAGGTGGTGGTTAACTGTAATTAGCTGAGTGGTATGGGCATTAGATACTGATTCTAAGCGGGTGATTGCCTTGTCCCTCTTATGCCCCAGGCGTTCCGTGCCATGCACTTTCTCATTCAGAGCCAGCAAGTTGGCTTTCAACTCAGTGATATCAGAAGAAAAAGCGTTTTTAATATCAGCTACGAATGCTGACATGTCTGCGTAAGATGGTCAGGGGGAGAGCGGTGTCTCACCATGTCCTCAGATGCAGGTTGTGACTTCTTGCTGTAGTCGTCCTCATGGTCGACGGACGCCATCTTGTTCAAGCCTGCACCATGTTCAGACCATTGCTGGGACCTAAATAAGTCCGGTATGCTGTGCGATCGCGCGATTGATGAGGAGCGTCGAGCAGGTGTCCCGGACTGGAGCTGATTAGGCTTGTCCATATCCTAAAACTGCCATCAGTGTAAGGCTGAGAGGCCGCGGGAAGAGCTGAGCTCCTTCTCTATGCTGCCATCTGTGCTGCGTGTCAAGCCACGCCCCTTGCTCAGTTGTTTTAAAGTGTATCCAGCAAGCCCACGTGCAGACAAACTTTGGAAGACAGTCTTGGGAGATATGTATAAGTTCCTTTATTTCTTCAATGTTATTCAATCTTTTAAACCATTCCCCTTTCATTGGAGCACGTGTTAAACGCCAATGTACAGGGATGCAAAGTCTTATCGCATTCATCATAAACATACTGTAGCTAGAGACTTGTGGTAGGATTTACTAGACAAAATGTGTGGTGTAAAAGGAAGTTATCTGGTGTAAACTTCAGGGTCAATGTGGATACCTGGGAAATTAGCTTATGATCTTCTTTCCAATGGAGCTGATGACAGGGGGGTCTAATGTTTTTTCACTACTCATTTTCATAAACTTCCCACATTATACATAATACCATGTTTAATTACTTCTATCATATTTTGTAGAGATGTAACAGAAGCTGATGTGGTATACAATTAAGGAGCAGGCTGCTTCAGTAACTGAATTAGCAACAGAGCAAACTACATGTCTCTGTTTCATTCATCTAATGTTTGCAAGTTGTCTAAAGTCTTTTTAGAAAGTTGTCTGCATAAGGAAGTCAGATTGAAAAGCTCTGCCTTTTTTAAATAGCACATCACATTCGTTGACAAAAATGCAAGGCTTGTTATTTATATAACAGCCCAGACAATAAGTGTACTTGTTAATTGTACAGACATGGATAACTGCCATTCTCTGTTACAATTCCTTTATATTTTGCTCTCAGCTTCTCATTTAAGATAGCTAATTACACAGCACAAGCATATGTAGGATTCTTCTCTGTGCTCAACTTGATGAGGGCATTTAAGGAGACATAACTTTTGCTTCGAAGACTAATTGGTGAGAAAAAGAGGAGACAGACTGCATGGGTGGTCCGGGAAGAGGAAGATTAATAGAGTAATGGCAGTCAGTTCTACTCTGTCCTATATGATGTACTGTCAAGGACAACTTGTCAAGCTGGAAAACACAGTGGATGTGAAAATTCTTACATAACTCATTTTCTCAGCTGTTTATATGTTGTAGACTGAAATTCTAGAGACATGGATTTTATTTGTGTGAACTTTTTTCCATTATAAATTGTTTAACATCCCGTAGAATAAAATGATTTAAAATATTTAGATTAATCTCACATTTAGGTAAAATACACAGTTTTAGCAATTGTTAAATTACATATTTCACACAAACACTCATTTATTTGTCCAGACAGAAATGTATTATGGGTCTTGGAAAATAAATAATGCAATATAGTGGGGTTTACGTATTGAAGCAATAAAGAATTTTCACTTTGCAACATAAATGTTCACTCAGCTTAATAAATATTTTGCAGGTAAAATCCTGTTTTTATTTCTCTTGCACATGATTGTTTATTCAAAGTGCATACAATCGAATCTTATTCACTAAGTTCACATTCACTTTCCTAAAATTAAGGTTTTCCAGTCCTCTAATAAACCAACACCATTGTGTTCGCAAACCTAACACTAGAGTGTTGTTTATATGCTTTTTTAAAGCTTATCTTAACCCAAAAACAAAATGTAATACATTGTAGCTTTCCAGCCCTTGAAGGACTGGCTGCATTTGCTTTATTTTTTAGGTTTTTATTCTACATTTAAAACTGGTTAACTTGCAAATAACACACATTCTGCCCTGGCTGGTTACTTTTACTCCTCAATTTTAACTATATAGAGATAGCCAAAGCATCTCTCTATAGCTGTCAGAGGAAGGCAGAGGAAGGCAGCAACATGCAGGTTTGTGTCAACAGGATACTTTACACGTTGTCAACCAGCTCTATTCTCACAATAGTGACACCCCGCAGTACCTCTTCTCCCCACTGGGGACAGTCAGAAGCTTTTCTTGATAGTGTCTGGGGAAAAAAATGCTAACCACATGGAGCCACAACCAGGGGACCACATATTGTATAGTATATTTAGTAAAAAGTATATCACATAGAAAAAGTAAAATGCTTCATCCAAATGCAAGTAAAATGATTGTCATGACAAATGAAACAGTGCAATTACAAAGAGAGCTGCCAAGCATTAAAGTGATGACATCAGCGCGTAGCTCCTGCTCCAACACGTTTCATGTGAATGCACGTCTTCAGCGTCTTCTGGAGGCAATGCACTCATACTAAATTTTATATTGACTATTATTTATATCAAAATACTATTTCATATAACACTATGACATTATTTAGAGTCTATCCTCTGCACATACACTTTATCACATTTCAAGACAGGAAACTGATTAAAAATGTTGGAGATTACAGTTTGTGAAAAACACATTGGACTGGTATGCTGTTCATAGAGAATAAATGTGTTTAAACATGTGTTAAAGTCATCTTGTCTCTATGGACTGGTATTTTTGTATCTACCTAAATTTTTCTGTCTGTTTTTTTATTTCACAACCTGAATGTGGATGTGGCTTTACTTTGTAGCTGTGTGTTTTGGTTAATGTCCTTGACAAAGCCAGTCCAACTTAGCTGCAGCCAGTATGCAAATTGTTGAAAAGCTCCATTAGGTTGTTTGAGGCTAAGGAAACGTATCTGTCAGTGTCTGTGAGACATCATGGCATAGCTGAACATGAGCCACTGTCCTTGTTTCCAGATGAATATCGCTCTTCCGTTTCATAGTGTAGTTATTCCCTGTGGAAATCACTTGGCTTATTTTTTGGGAAGGCAACAAAGAACTTACAAGTATCTACAATATAAACATGTTTGCTGTTTTAGCAACATTACTTTTTACTGCTGTAGCAAAAAAATAAACAAATAAAAAAAACACAACTATCTAACTGTATATAGGTCTATTCTATCTATTTTTATTATTATTATTATTATACAGGTTTTATATAGCGCCAACAGTTTCCGCATCGCTTTACAACATGAGGGCAGACATTACAGTTACATTACAATTTGGTACAAGAGGAATCAGAGGGCCCTGCTTGTTAGAGCTTACAAACTAAAAAGGAAGGGTCAATTATCTATCTATCTATCTATCTATCTATCTATCTATCTATCTATCTATCTATCTATCTATCTATCTATCTATCTATCTATCTATCTATCTATCTATCTATCTATCTATCTATCTATCTATCTATCTATCTATCTATCTATCTATCTATCTATCTATCTATCTATATGTTTGTTTTAATATGAATGCTTTGTAATGTCTGTATTGATATTATTTAAATGTAAATTAGATGTAAACCCTGGCTGAATGATATTTGCTTTGCTCTTAAACATTTATTGGTAATGTATTATTATATTTAATTGTTTTGCATTTGATCATAAGAAAAAAAATATTTTAAATATATAAAATATAATATTCTTGTGTAAGAATGTAGTATTTTTTTGGGCTCCAGCAGAGTAAGCTAGAGTTATCATTCTGTGTAAGGAATGTTTAATACCTGATGACTCAACAAGCATATGGGCCTGCTGATGTATGCTAGGAGTTGTAAATATTTGGGGCACTTCCTAAGGGTTTTCCCTCCTGGGCTTTTGCCATTGTAAGGATTCAAATGTAACACCTGCCTTGTTCCTAGGCCTTTGGGCTTAAAGGGGTTGTAAACTCTCATGGTTTTTCACCTTAATGCATTCTAGGTGAAAAACTTTCTGTAGTGCTGCAGTCCCCCAGCCCCCTCCCCCCCCCCGTTTTACTTACCAGAAAGCTGTCAGCCTCCGCCCGGGAACGGGCACGCCAGCTCTAGCTGGTGTCTCATGTCCTGTTTGAATAGATTGATAGCAGCACAGCCATTGGCTCTCATTGCTGTCAATCAAAGCCAATAAAGCAGCGCCGGGGGCGGGGCCGAGTCCTGCGTTTTGTGTGAATGGACACAGATGAAGGACTCGGGGGCGCACCCACATGGGTGTTCACCTTAGGAGAGTCTTCTCCAATGTGGACACTCGATGTGGGGAGGAGCCACCAGCGCCACTGAGGGACCCCAGGAGAGGAGAACCGGGGCCACTCTGTGCAAAACGAACTGCACAGTGGAGGTAGGTATGACATGTTTGTTATTTTAAAAAAAAAGAGGGTTTACAACCCCTTTAATGATCGGGGATTCTGCAAGGATCCTCCTTCCTGGGATGAAGTCTTGAAGATACTGGCTGCATTAGAGTTGTCTCCACAATGGAGGTATTCAGTTGCTGAATAGGAATGTAACACAGGAACGTTTCCAAACTGTCCTGCCTTGAATATTAACACTGAGGAGCCACTGGAACAAAAAGTTTTGGATCTAGGAAGGAAGTTTAAAGTAAACCCTCCTATCTTTTTCAGCCAAGAAAGGTGCCATCTTGGCTTCTGTTAAATCTTCAACTGCCATGATGCTGCACATGTGATCAATTACGACACTAGCCATTGGATGGTTTGACAGTTTGGTTGAGAGCACAACCAATGTGACAGTTACACCTGGCTGGAATGTAACTGTTTTTTTGAAAATGTCAAATCGATGGGTTTACTTCTGTTTTAAGTGTCCACCAATATACCCCTTTGAGAGAGGGACCCCAGGGAAAGTTAGAAATATATGTAAAGAACCAAGCACTGTGAGTAACCTACAGTTATCTTTTGCTCAATGTACCCTCCTTCCTGTTCTTCATGCACATGTGCTATAAGCAATAAAGATAAAAAACCTTAAGTAAAATGTCTGACACCCATCCTTCAAACATTCTGAGACATAAATGACTCTCAGAGAAGAATGAGCCTATTGTTAAAGCTATTGTAAAAAAAAAAAAAAATTAAAATAACAAACATCTCTATACTAATTGCACAGAGTGGCTCTGAACCTCCTCTTCTTGGGGCCACCGCCGGCACTCCTGGCTCCTCCTATCTGTCTAGGGCCTCCATAGGAAGCCACTTTTAATGGGGACACAGACAGCGGGACTCAGCCCTGCCCCTGCTCCCTCATTACTGGCGTTAATTGAAAGGAGGGGGAGCCAATGGCTGCCACTGCTATCAATCTGCCCAATGACGAGGGAAACAGTGGCAAGAGCCGCTGTTCTCATGCACATTGCTGGATCAGATAGGGCTCAGGGAAGAATAAGGGGGGCTGAGGGGATCCTGCAGCAAAGAAGGTTTTTTACCCTAATGCATATAATGCATTAGGGTAAAAAACCCAGAGGCTTTAGAACCACTTTAAGTGAGTAAGTTGAGATTACAATGTAGTAGTTTGTTAGTTAATAAATATTTAGTTATATTATCAACACTTTTTCTCATATTTTGTCATCCTTTTATGCATCTTAGTGCTCCTGATCTCCTGCAGCCTCTTTGCAAACACTTTCTATCTAGTTGCAGCGATGGCTGCCTGGCATTTCTTAGGGTGGGCTTTCCTTATGGTGATAACAGTGGATCACGACTGTGTAATGTGTATTGAAATGGCAGCTTGTATTCTCAATCAGATGTTTGCATAGAAATGACACAATGCAGGTAGAATTGGGACACAGGAAAAGCACATTTTTGAGCTGTCTATGTCCCTGTCAAGATATTTTCCTTGTTGTAAAGAAAGCACCAGAAACATGGTAAAGGATCTTATACTTCTTTACCCTACTAATAATATTTTTTAATTGCTGTCTCTGGCAAAGTTACTCCTACAGAAGCAATAAAAGTGTGTGTTACCCAATCAAGCACCAGCAAAAATTCAGACAGTACACATTTATACTGCAATAATATAAATATATACAATATATAGGCAAATACTTGTTTATTGTTGCTACTGTATGAGACTATGAGCATGCATTTTAATTTCCCCAGCCTTTGTATGCAGTTAAAGGTAGTTTATTTGTTTTCTTGCAGAAAAATGAAGCTGACTAATGCTATATCTCATTGTAGGTGGATTTTTTTGTTCTTTAGGTTAGTTTACGAATTTTAGCATAATGACAAGAGCTATATTTATACCCATTTGATTTGGTTCACATAAACTCTGTTTTTCTGGACTTCTTATGGATTCATTCATAATAAAAAAAATAAATGAAAAGAAAAAAATATACTAAAATCTGGCAGCCATGGGTTGACCAGACCACTATCTTCCCCCTCATTTTGACGAAACACTCATGCTCCTTACTTAATAATCTACGTGCTTCTGATGCTACAAGGCTTTACCTGATGTATGAGGCATCTAATTGAATATCCCTGTGTTTAATTGTATTACTTCTATCTTAGTGGGAATTGCTTGACTTCTTTATTTTGTTTGCCATTGTATACGTGAACGTACAATCTTTGGAAACCATATCTCCTGCAATCCATAAACCCACTTTATTTTGCTGACTGATGCATTCACAAATGTATCTTCGGAATATTTTCCGCACATTCTGTCACCCAAGTGCCTTTGGCTAATGTTATTTTAACAAGTACAATTCAATAAATAAATTGAACAAGAAGAAAAAACCAATCTATCCTACATTAGTGTAGGAACAATAATTTCAAGACTCAATGAAGCAATCATATTTATAGTATGTACCGATGTAAAGGGGGTGAAAGGTATCTTTGAGCATTGATGTTGAGCAGCTATATCTGAAAGGGCTTTCTTGCAAAAAGAGAATGACAACAAGGAGTTATGTTGCTTTGTGCCTGATGAACATGGCAATATCTCAAGCAGCCTCATGTGCAGAGACAGTAACCTGTATGTCAACCTTTAGTGTAAAGACTAAACATTTACTGTAGTTTAGAGAGAGCATTTCAAATATCAGATAATAGCTTTTGTTATTGTCTTTTTTCTTTATGTTCTGTGATTATTGAAATAAAAACCCATTTGATCCCCTCCCCACAGATACTAAGCCTGTACATCTGCCTATAGGTTAGATTCACTTTAGTAAGAAGGTTGGGAAGTGTGCAACCTCACTGATTCTAGAGCATACCAATAGTGCACCCTCTTAAAGTGGAAATCTGAAACTGATTCCCAATGGGGTCATGAAAATGTTTTCTCAAGCATTATTTTGTAATATTATTATACATATTTTTTTTTTTAAAGTAGCAAATAGGATCACCATGAGGAATTAAGAGAACTTCTTGTATGGGTCATTCATTTATCTCTAGCCATGAAAAATCCCATGATGGCAGTGTCAACAACACTGAAAGGATGATGGTGAGGGGATGATCAAGAAGATGTACAAACTGAATATCCAAGAATATCCACTTGCTTTTTCCAACATTACCAGGAATGCTATGTTGCAAAGTGTGCTAATACAAAAAGAATGAAATAATCAGGAAACACATTTGTAGTACCAATATTAGCCATTGCTCTCATCTTCAACAACCTTTGAAATCCCTTATCGATCCAACCCTTCTATGAAAGGGTTCTTCTTATAGTATACTTCTTTCTTGACTAACTTCTCTCACCTCTCCCCTTACTATTGCTCTTTCTGTGAGTTGAAATTAAATACAACTTTGTGCCTGGAAGAATGAGAAGATATAAGGTGTGCCCTTTTTGAAAGTAATAGAAATGTACAGGCTTTAGAACTCTTATAAAGTTCTGTCATGCTGGTACTTCGGTGTCCGTTTATAAGGCAGTGCAAAAATTTCACTGCTTCATTCTCCGGGATTCTCAGAGGAGATTGTTCTCCTCTGGATGCCAGTTTATGAAGCTTTGTAGATCGCTTCTCCTTTGGAGGAGTGAAGTGATCTACAAACGCTTCAAATAGTGGAGAACAGCCCCTGATACTGGAATCTCGATGAGATTACAGTACCAGAAATTCACAGAAACACAGTGATGTCAGTTTATTAAGCTGCTCAGTACAGGGACAGATGGCATGGTTAATGCTAATAAAATAAAGAGCCCCCCTACGTAATATATATATATTTATATACACACACATTATATACATATATATACACACACATTATATATAAATAAATATATATATATATA
Source organism: Lithobates clamitans (assembly GCA_037952925.1). Classification (NCBI taxonomy): domain Eukaryota; kingdom Metazoa; phylum Chordata; class Amphibia; order Anura; family Ranidae; genus Lithobates; species Lithobates clamitans. Next base: position 2,143,940 of record JBBGZY010000152.1, read on the forward strand.
TATATATATATATATATATATATATATATATATATATATATATATATATACAAATAAATATTACAGGGGGCATGGATACTGTCTTGGGGGGGGTCTGATCGAGGTAGAAGGAAGTTAATAATTGTCCTTCTTCCCCCTCAGATCCCCCAGGATTCTCTCTTCACTCCCTGATTCTCCACCTCTGGACTGGTGAATCGGGGAGTATGAATTCTGACTCAGATCACTAGTGAAGCGCTGAGATCGCAGCTTCATAAACTGTCCATTTCTGTGTTAGTCAATAAGGATTCTCAGTGTGTGTGTTCAAACATATTCTCCCCCAATTATCTCTGTTTCATAAACCGTTTATGGACTGCGATCAGTGGCGATGCTCAGGATCACCGCTGTTCACAGTTACATAAACGGACTCCTTTATCACAGTATGAGTAGTGAAATACATGCAGTAGAGGCTCTCCCAAATACTTTTGAGGGTATCTGGACAAGGATAACAAGCCACACATATGGTGGCCTTGCCTTAAAGTCTGATGCTTATGGATTACAGTCAACAACATGATAAATACTATTCATATGATTAACCTCCATAAGGATCCATGGGAAGCTCTTCTTCACAAACCTATTGGCAACATTTAACATAATAGTATTGCACTGATGCCCTACATCTTTATGGTCACAAGAAACCAATTGTTCATGCCTTTAAATCTCCCTCCTCTAACATGCTAAAGATCAAAGGTTAAATTCACAAAACATTTGTTAGTAAGAAATTCATGGCAATATTGATAGCCACAATACATTTTTATTTACAAAGGCATTTTGCAACACACCATATGCCTGTTCCATTTTAACCCCTATGACCTAGCCCCTCACTTCCTGGTATCTACCTCCTTGACAGCCTATTGGATCCTCTCCCCTCCCCTTTTTACTTAACATTCCCACTTCCTGGACCTCATCCTCTTTCTTTTCTTCTCCTTTCATTGTCCCACTCCCTTTCTAAAATCTTTCTGTCTAACTCTCGATCATAGCCATTCTCTTTCTACCTCAATTCATTGACGATTCAAGTATTGATTTTTTATCAAAGGTGGCACTAAGCATATACAAGTGGATATACAGTATATATCATGAATCGAAATCATGAACAAATATCACTGCAAAAAAACACATATGTCGTTGAACATATAGCAAGTTAAAAAGTCCATAAGTGATAGTGTTCCCAACACCAAAAATGCTTTTAAATTAAGCTTCTAGTTCTCCCACCAACCTACTACTTTGTCATGGCTTTATACTACACTATGAGACTTTCTCTCTCGTCTCCCGTGGAGTCAATTTTTATGCCCTAGCTTCATCCGGAGGGTCCATTGGAGCAAAGTGGTGTTGGCAGTGGGAATCAATTTGTTATTCCTAATGCGCAATTTGACCTAATTTTAGCTTGTTACATGTTCAACAATATACAGTATGTATTTTTTTGCAGTGATATATGTTCATGATATTGGTTCATGATATACACTGTATATTCACTTGTATATGCTTAGTGTCACCTTTTATATATTTTTCCAAATCAAATTTTTTGTGACTTGTTCACCTTCAAGGGGCAGCTTCATTAGCATATTCCTCATTCATAGGGTGCTAATTCTAGGTATCGAATCACTTTACATTATGATTTTATCAACCAAACACATTGGATCCTACATTGGTTGTATGAACTATTCCCTGTGACATTTCCGGCTCCTAGTATATCCCTGACTGCTAACAATCAAGGTCATGTTTGTGAAAATCCAAACGTAAATGTTTTGTACAGGTGATTATACTCTAATATATACAGTGTACATATATATATATATATATATATATATATATATATATATATATATATATATATATATATATATACTTATGTATGCTTAACGGGTACTGTCTGGAAGTGCAAATCCTTATTGTAATTCACCATCGAGTGATGGTGAATTCTACCCTTAATATGTCTATATCTTTATTTTTATTTTTTTTAAAACTTTTGTTCAGGAAGATATAGCTTTTGCAATCAGAAAATCTCATTGCCTTCACTGTCAGACTCTCTGTACTGTCCAATATCTACTCAAGCTAGAACATCCTGATTGAAAGCATAATGTAATTGAACATTGGCAAATTAAATATGTTTCCTTGTAATGAGATAAATTCTGACTCACTGTACAGAGGGTCAGCATTTGGAGTGTCCAAGAAGACATTTTTTTCTATTTAATATCTTTCTTAGGTCTATTCAAAATCTTTTAAAACATGTCTTTATACAAGGAATGCATATTTATAATTTAATTTCACATTATGTTTCTTTTTTCTATGGATAACATATAACAGTTACATGTCAAAGACAGCATTTCGTCTATTTACAAGGCTATGTCGTATTCTCCTAAATAACATAAGAGGAATACTATATATATAAAAATCCGCGCTTAGGACAGACAAAGGGCTGCTGCCTATCTCAAATTAGTACCCCTAGGGGTCTAATTAAGGAATCAATAGGTAGTTAGGGAGATAAAACTGGCGCTGCCCACTATATAAATCTAATAATAAACTGATAAACTAGGGCCTATGTGAGGCCAGGATATATCAGAATGGAATCACTGATATTAATTAACAAAATGAACAATCTATATGTGAGGGCACAATAAAAACTATGATGAAAGTGTAGTGCTTATACATATTCGTAGTATCGGGAGTGTAGATTTCAGTATGTGAAACCAGGGAAAATAAATTATTATATTGAGAAAAACAATTTTGTGAAAAAATGCACCACAAGTGCAAAAATATTGGGACAAAATGGCCCCTCCCGTGATAAGATCATTAATATGTGAACGTTGCAATTAGTGCTACATATGTGATGCTTCCACAGATAAAAAATAATGAATAATAAATAAATAGATAAATAATGAAATGCAGTGAATAATATCCTCAACTTTCAGAAGTGCTGTGACATAAAGCGCCAAAAACAAATATTATAAAAATCAAAACTGGTGGTAATAAATTTCTGCAAATAAGTGATTAAATAATGGATTTCTGACAGAAGAATATACATAAACTCCGTGCAAGCAGTAAAAATGTTCCAATCAAAAAACGTAACTGAATAAGTTTAAGAGTATATAATATTTTCTTTGAAAATTAATATCCGTGACTTCTGTGCTTGTAGTTTAGGATGGTGACTTGAGGTGCTCGACCCCCCAGTGCTCCCCCACTCACCAGAGTTGATCACCCCTGCAGGGGTACCGAGCGATAAGAGTGGGTGCTCTTGGGATAGATAATGGTCTCTCCTCTTGAGTTGCTGCAGATGTATTCAGTGCGATCCTTTATAAGTATTCCTGGTTGAGCTGTGTGCTTCAGCGTGACATAATCACTCCATATCTCCTTAGCTGTAAACCTCTCCGGGATACCGGAGCCAAGAGGAAAACAAAAAGGCCAGCTTCGTGAAGTATGTCAAAAAAGTTTTATTAAATCAACCTTAATCCAGTCCAATGATGATGGTTAAAAGAGTATAGCAAGTCTAAACAGAGAATAAAACGGAACCGCTGTGTGCAAGGATGTAACCAAACCGCAAGCTGTAAGCGTGCGTTCCACCTTGCGTTCCAGCATCCACTTCCTGGTCTGACGTGTGAGCGTGACTCCGCCTCAGGCGGAGTCACGCTCACACGTCAGACCAGGAAGTGGATGCTGGAACGCAAGGTGGAACGCACGCTTACAGCTTGCGGTTTGGTTACATCCTTGCACACAGCGGTTCCGTTTTATTCTCTGTTTAGACTTGCTATACTCTTTTAACCATCATCATTGGACTGGATTAAGGTTGATTTAATAAAACTTTTTTGACATACTTCACGAAGCTGGCCTTTTTGTTTTCCTCTTGGCTCCGGTATCCCGGAGAGGTTTACAGCTAAGGAGATATGGAGTGATTATGTCACGCTGAAGCACACAGCTCAACCAGGAATACTTATAAAGGATCGCACTGAATACATCTGCAGCAACTCAAGAGGAGAGACCATTATCTATCCCAAGAGCACCCACTCTTATCGCTCGGTACCCCTGCAGGGGTGATCAACTCTGGTGAGTGGGGGAGCACTGGGGGGTCGAGCACCTCAAGTCACCATCCTAAACTACAAGCACAGAAGTCACGGATATTAATTTTCAAAGAAAATATTATATACTCTTAAACTTATTCAGTTACGTTTTTTGATTGGAACATTTTTACTGCTTGCACGGAGTTTATGTATATTCTTCTGTCAGAAATCCATTATTTAATCACTTATTTGCAGAAATTTATTACCACCAGTTTTGATTTTTATAATATTTGTTTTTGGCGCTTTATGTCACAGCACTTCTGAAAGTTGAGGATATTATTCACTGCATTTCATTATTTATCTATTTATTTATTATTCATCATTTTTTATCTGTGGAAGCATCACATATGTAGCACTAATTGCAACGTTCACATATTAATGATCTTATCACGGGAGGGGCCATTTTGTCCCAATATTTTTGCACTTGTGGTGCATTTTTTCACAAAATTGTTTTTCTCAATATAATAATTTATTTTCCCTGGTTTCACATACTGAAATCTACACTCCCGATACTACGAATATGTATAAGCACTACACTTTCATCATAGTTTTTATTGTGCCCTCACATATAGATTGTTCATTTTGTTAATTAATATCAGTGATTCCATTCTGATATATCCTGGCCTCACATAGGCCCTAGTTTATCAGTTTATTATTAGATTTATATAGTGGGCAGCGCCAGTTTTATCTCCCTAAATACCTATTGAACATAAGAGGAATGATTTGTTCATTTTTACTTTGACTTATTGAACTTGTGTTTGCTTTAAACATTTATTTGTATGCATAGGAATTTAATGTTCCTCTAAAAGTGATAAGGCAATTGGAATGAAAGTGTATATATAGCCAAAGCTTTCTTTTTTAGTATTGGCTAGAATAGTGAGGGGTTAACCACTTGTTGTCCGCCCAACATCATATGGCGTCACAGACTTTGAGCAGTGATATCTGAATGATGCCTGCAGCTACAAGCATCATTCAGATATCTTCTGTTAGAGCAGGTGATTCCCTGCACCATATGAACAATCATAGTAGCTGGTCAGCCGCTTGATCGTTGTTACAGGTGGTGGGAGGGGACGCCCCCCTTCCTGCTGCCCTGCGATATTTCTACCGACTCACCGGTGCAATTGGTGAGCCGGAGAAGGGATCAGGCAGCACCGAATGTTGATCATAGAGAATTTCGGTGGACCAGATGATCCGCGAGGACTCTATGGTTGTTCGGACGTCACACCCTCTGCATTTGTAAAAATGCCACCGCCTTGCCTGGGAAGATCATTTTTTTTTTATTTCCCAGCCTAGTGGTGAGATCTGGGGACTTATTGACCCCAGATCTCACTATAAAGAGGACCTGTCATGCCATATTCCTATTACAAGGGATGTTTACATTCCTTGTAATAGAAATAAAAGTGATTAAAAAATGTAAAAAGAAAGCATCAAACTAGAAAAATGTAAGTAAAATTAACAATAAAAACAAATAAAAATTTGAACGTGTCCCTGTCCCCGCATGCTCGCTCGCAGAAGCAAACACATACGTAATTTGCGTATCGCCGCAAAAGTTAGAGCAAGAGCAATAATTCTGGCACTAGACCTCCTCTGTAACTAAAAACATGTAACCCGTAAAAAGATTGAAAGAGTTGCCTATGGGGATTTTCAAGTACCGAAGTTTGGCACCATATAGCATTATATGCCATATAGCATAATATTTAATTTCAGAGAGCAACAGTGGCCTCCTAGCCACTGTCCCTTTTCTTGCACTGTTGCAGTAATATCTGCTTGTTCAAGTGAAATTAGAGAAATCCAAAGCAATTTGCATGCTTCAGAATATTTAAAAATATACTTACATCAATCTTATCAATTTGTGTAGTCCTATCCACCAGAGAATGAAGTGTAGCAAAAACTGCAAATTTTTGTACATTTTTAAAGCAGATCTTCCAGGTCTGTGATCTTTATCCATATTTTTTTTAACATATTTAAAATTAATCAGATGCACAGTACGATTCTTCTTACAATCATGCTAATATTCAAAAGTAGTTTAATCAGTTCTTAAACATTCACAACATAACAAATTAGAAAACACCAAAATCTACAGCATTTCTCAATAGCACAGCTTATCTTGGCATGCATCATTTTCTGGTAACTTTCAATAACGTATTTCTTTGTCACTCACAGCAGTATTGATTGTTTTCACTTACAAGAAGTCAAAATGAGAAAGAAATTCACCATGGTGTCATGAGACTGCTAACAATTCCCTGAGGGAGTGCCAGGCATATGTTGCTTGTTTTATTGGAGAGATGTGTTAGTTTTTGTTTTTTTTTGGATATGCGAAAGACATTCTAGTTTTTGTTTCTTTATCTCTCATCTAAAACAGCAATACAAACAGAGTGGTTTATCAGACTTCTTTAGGCTACAAAATTTACTGAGATTATTAGTCAAAGGGTCCATCTGTAAGCATTTTAAGAGGTTAGTTCCCTGCCTTTCCCTTGTTTTTTTTTTTTTTTTTTTTCATTTCTCACTTGAGCCTGTTTATAAAACTTGTGTTGGAATGTACCTTGCTATTTCATTAATCTGATGCCTTTAGATTTTTCTATCTTTTTTCTCTTTTTTCCCCATATTCTGTAAGAAAATGGCACATCTATAAAGCTGTGAAATTTAAATATTTGAAATATTTGCATGATTTTTTAAAAGACTATTCTGTAGCAATGTCAGTGTATGAGTGTATAATATACCAGAATGAGGAGCCCGAGATAATGAGGGTGGCTTCTTGCATAATTCATGTTCAAACACCCGTGGAAGTTCAGTCAGGGTCTGCAAGGGCGATGAAAGGGTACAGGTGCCAGGAAACTGAAACTGAAGACTGGAACTTGGGAGAGCTGGTTTTAGATGAGCAGAAGTACATCGAACAGGGCACCCAGAATACACCAAGTTATAGTTATAAGTGGAGTCAGCTCAAAAACCAAGTTCAGTAACAGCTCAGCAGGAAAGTACAGTACCAATTTGTAGGCAGGATCAAGGTCAGGAACAAGCAAAGGTTGGCTATGTGCAGACAGAAAAGCACAGAGTCAATTGGAAAAATGTTGGTTAGAAGTCCTGGCTGAAGCTGGTAACAGAGATGAGCAGAAAATATAGACAGATAAGGTTAATCCAGAAGCAGGTCAGACGAAAGCTGGTTCAATAACAGGGTCAACCATAAGGTCCAATATTAAGAATTGCAGGAACTCAGACTAAAAGACAATTCAGAAATGATCCTATGCACTGCTCAGGTTTAAATAGCTCAATAGGCACCAGTATCTGTAGTGGATGTGCCCATATGTCCATGTGCATGTCTTGGTAAATGCATTCCTATGCGCATATTATTGCATGCTTAATTATGCTGATATTCCCACAAACATGTGCATGTTTTTTAAATGTATTTTTAGAAGCTTTACAGCTGACACAATGTTTCTGATGGCTGGTATGATGTTCCTGAGAAGTGGGCATAACAAAATTATTATTTAGCCATTTTCTTCCTTCGTAGAGGTTTTTGGGTCTGGTTCTTGCTACTTTACCACAATGATTTCTGTCAAAGAAAGTGTCTCTGAGGGATGAGATATATTTTCAGAAAATCTTTTTCAGAGGTCAGTTAACACCACCAGGGGAAATCTGCTGTTTTTAGTTATTGTTGGAAGTCTTGGTAACCAAAAATCTTAAACACAGGGAAAAAGGAAAAAATTCTAAAAAAAGCAAAAAGGCCACTGTTTTACTACTGTTACATTGGCAATCTGTGTAAGTCATGTTGCCTTATGATATTAAAAAAAAAAAGAGAGGGAGGGAAGAAACATTAACTCTTGTGTAGTAAAACATAATTTTCTGAGATAGAAATTAATGTTTGTTAGCCTTTTAAAAGGTGGAGCCTGAAGTAAAAAAGTATCCATTTTTATTGAATGTAGCCAATTGTTGGCAGGAAGGATGCAATGTATTTTATCTGGTACTCTTTAAAGTTCTTTAGAAGGGGTGAATAATTTGTGCATTTGCAATAGATTGCATTGAATTTCTATTCAAAGTCCAATACTTAAGAAGAATGTGTGAAGGTTGAGAGTAACAAGATATTATGTCCAGTAAATCTTTACTGCACAGGACAGAAGGTCACAAGAAAAGCCAACAGAAAACCCAATCCCCTTTCATAAGGGCTTTATAGTATGCATGTTTTAATTAACACGAAAATAGATTGTCCAAGAACTAAACAAGTGTCTGGGTGTGGCCCTGAAGATAGTCTTTTATTATATTTCTTTGTAAATGTCCTTTATGCACTCACTGTCCCTTCCACATCAAAATCAGAATCCAATTGCAGCCTGTTCTCAGTTCTTAAGAGGTAGACATTTTCAGGATTTCTTTATCCTCCACATTTGACAGATTCTGGTTGATGCTGCCTGCCTTCCCTGTTTTTGCTCTTGACTGTCACAGAGGAGCACAGTGACTGAAGAGAAAAACAGCTGCTGTTGAACTACATTATATTACCAAAAGTATTGAGTCACCTGCCATTACACACATATGAACTTTATTGGCATCCCAGTCTTAATCTGTAGGGTTCAATATTGAGTTCATCCACCCTTTGCAGCTATAACCGCTTCAACTCTTCTGGGAATTCGGTCCACAAGGTTTAAGCGTGTGTCTTTGGAAATTATTGATTATTCTTTCAGAAGCGCATTTGTGAGGTCAGGCGCTGATGTGGACAAGAAGGCCTGGCTCACAGTCTCCACTCTAATAGGGCGTACACACAGTCGGACTTTGTTCGGACATTCCGACAACAAAATCCTAGGATTTTTTCAGACGGATGTTGGCTCAAACTTGTTTTGTCTACACACGGTCACACAAAGTTGTCGGAAAATCCGATCGTTCTAAACGCGGTGACGTAAAACACGTACGTCGGGACTATAAACGGGGCAGTGGCCGATAGCTTTCATCTCTTTATTTATTCTGAGCATGCGTAGCACTTTGTCCGTCGGATTTGTGTACACACGATTGGAATTTCCGACAACGGATTTTGTTGTCGGAAAATTTTATCTCCTGCTCTCCAACTTTATGTGTCGGAAAATCCAATGGAAAATGTCCGATGGAGCCCACACACGGTCGTAATTTCCGACAACGCGCTCCGATCGGACATTTTCCATCGGAAAATCCGACCGTGTGTACGGAGCATAATTCATTGCAAAGGTGTTCTATCGGGTTGAGGTTAGGACTCTGTGCGGGCCAGTCAAGTTCCTCCACCCCAAACTCGCTCATCCATATCTTTATTGACCTTGTTTGTGCACTGGTGTGCAATCATGTTGGAACAGGAAGGGGGCATCCCCAAACTGTTCCCACAAAGTTGGGAGCATGAAATTGACCAACATGTCTTGGTATGCTGACGCCCTAAAAGTTCCCTTCACTGGAACTAAGCAGGCAAGCCCAATCCCTGAAAAACAACCCCACACCATAATCCCCTCTCCATCAAATGATTTGGACTATTGCACAAAGCAAGGTACATAAAGACATGGATGAGCGAGTCCTGACCTCCACCCGATAGAATACCTTTCGGATGAATTAGAGCAGAAACTGCGAGCCAGGCTTTCTTGTCCATATCCATGCCTGACCTCACAAATGTGCTTCTGGAGGAATGGCCAACATTCCCATAGACACACTCCTAAACCTTGTGGACTGCCTTCCTAGAAAATTTGAAGCTGTTATAGCTGCAAAGGGTGGGCCAACTCAATATTGAACCCTATGGACTAAGACTAGGGTGCCATTAAAGTTCACGTGCGTTTAAGGACAGACGTCCCAATACTTTTGGTAATATAGTGTATATAGAGCATCGTTCCACTTTATAGATGACATTTTCTGGACTTAACTGGCCTATCTGGTCAGTTTTTATGAGCTTGTGTTTTGTTCCCTATTTTATACATCCTAATATTGTGTTCATTTCAGTTTCCTTGAGGTTCTCCATTTCCTTCCTTGATATGACAGTGTCTATACAGCAGACTATAATTTCTCCAGTGCCGAAGTCCCTACATGAGAACTTAGCGGTTTATCAGTTTGTACATATATACAGCTTTTGTTCTAGGCTGAGGTCAAGAAAGTACACATTGACAATACATGGAAAAAGTTTGTAGATTGAGGTTACCCACAAGCAGTCCTCCCAAGAGTCATGAGTAAAAGGGACATTTTTTGTGGAAGGGACACTGAGAGAAATGCAGGCATTCCATTTTTTAAACATATAGTTCACGGTCCGATCACTTTATAAAAGTGACCAACAGATATCAGTATCTCTTGACAGGTGAAAGAGAAAGTGGATAATAAAGTCAGGCACTTTAGTAAGTATGCACGGACATTTGTATTGCAATTGAAATATTCACGTATATCTGCTATACAAAACCAGTATGTGAATGTTGAGCCAAAATACATATCACAATTTTAACATCAATAGCACTTTTTAGAGTTTCCCTTTGGGATTAGCCCTGATGAGTAAATCATGTCAATTATTACCTTTGTTGTATGTATTTAATGGCAGTTTTCTGACTTCTTTCTACTCTGCCACCTGCCAAGATGTACTGATGTCTGCTGATTACTTCTTTCGTGTTATCAGACTATGAATTATGTGTTTGGACAAATCAAATGCCTGCATTTCTTTCGGATAATAATGTATATTAGTGGTGCGCTGTCCCTTTAAATCAATGTATCAGTTTAAAGTGAATAAGTAAACCAGTTTGAACTCTATTACTACTGTGCTAAATGTTTAAATATACTCCTATTAATCAAAACACATTAAAAAAATGCCATGTTCAAATTCTACACATGTAGCCTACTAAATTCACCCAAAACCATTATAAAATATCTCTATCCACGAAACATAAATCCAAAGTGAGTCCTATAGTTTTGGAAATTCTAAATTGTGTGGTATGCTTCAAATTTAATTTATTTAAAACAACGTATTTTTTCCCAGAAACAATGCCGTGTACTTGTTTGTTGAACTTTATATTATTGTTCAGTGCTAAAATGTATTTCCTAACCAAATAGCAATTTGTTTCTTTGGAACAAATGTGTTCTTTGACCTAGATGTGCTGAACAAACATCTTTCCTTTTTTTTTTTTTTTCAAAGACAAATAAAATTTAAGATCCACAATTTGAGATATACTTATCCAATTTCCTCTGGGAAAAAAACTGGGTAGAACTGGTCATACTATGTACAAAATAAACCTTTTGTTTTGCTGTGTGTGATCCAGTGTTTCCAAACAGAGCTAAAAAGTCCTGATAAAATACATTAAACCATGCACTGCCCTATGATCAATTATGATTTCTCATTTGGTTGTGTAATGGGAAAGTTTGGTAACAAAGCACATGCTTTCAGCAAGTGTGTAAAACAATCCCCTTGACCATTTTTTTCTAGTATTATCTGTGTTAGTATATTACAACACAGTCTTTTTTTCTGCTCTCTGTAGCATCTGTTTGCAATCAGAATGGGAACTTGCATCATTTGTTAGGAATGCTGGCAGTACATACTTTTTATTCACAGCTTTTGTTTGCTTATGTTTAGTGCAAATTCTGAAACATTATAAATGAGAGTTAGGATATTAATTAATGGGGCTACACCACATGGGTAGTTTGTCGACCACAGGTGTTTCATGTATAGTGTTCTTACACAGAAAAGGTCTCCTGGAGGAATAAGCTCTTTGGAATTTCCACAGGCTGTGACATATTTGAAGTATCAAAGCAGATGTTTAAAAAACCTTTTGTAATTGCAATTTATCAAACGTGCTTAGCAGCATAATAATTTTGTTATCTATTTATTAGCTAAGTAGCAGTGTCTTCTTGTTTATCTTTTTATTTTTTTAAATCAACTTTTATTTCCACATTGTATACTTTAACTTTGGAAAGTAAAGACACCCAAATTTATCTCTCTACCCCTGAGCTCACTCCTTCAGTCTCCTCGCGTATCATTAATTTACCAACAGACGTATCAGCCTGGATGTCACACCACTTCCTCAAACTCAATCTATCCAAAACTGAGCTCATAATTTTTTCCTCCCTCCACCTACCTCTTCCCATGATTTCTCTGTCAAGATAGATAGCACTACTATCAGCCCGTCCCCACATGTGAAAGTTCTAGGTGTAATCCTGGACTCTGAACTCTCCTTTCGGCCCCACATCCAATCACTGTCTAAATCTTGCCGCCTCAATCTCTGCAACATCTCTAGAATATGTCCATTCCTAATCAATTATACCACAAAGCTCCTAGGTCACTCCCTGGTCATCTCTCGCCTTGACTACTGCAACTCCCTCCTCACGGGACTACCCTTACATAGGCTATCCCCCTTCAGTCCATCATGAATGTTGCTGCCAGACTCATCCACCTTGCTAAAAGTTCAGTGTCTGCTACTCCACTCTGTCAATCCCTCCAATGGTTTCCACTCAGCTACACCATTAACCTAGTCTCAAAATACCAAACAAATCAATCTCTACATTCCTCCCAAGAACTTCTGCTCTCTAGTCCCCTTGTCACCTCCTCCCGTGCTCAACCTCCAAGACCTTTCTGGAGCCTCTCCCATCCTCTGGAACTCCCTACCTCAATCTGTCCAACTATCTCCTACGCTGCTTGCTTTTATACAATCCCTGAAAACCCTTCTCTTCAGAGAAGCCTATTCTGCCCCGCCTAACAACTGTACATTTATTTTCTCCATCAGATCACCCCCCACAGTTATTACCTTTTGTATCATTTGACCCTCCCTTCTAGGTTGTAAGCTCTAATGAGCATGGCCCTCTAAATCCTCCTATATTGAATTGTATTGTAACTGTACTGTCTGCCATCATGTTGTAAAGCGCTGTGCAAACTGCTGGCGCTATATAAATGAATCATGAATAATAATAATAATAAAAAAGGAAAAAACAATTAAACCCCTTGGGTGTCTATCTCAACTTCCAAACTAATCATGCAAAAATGAGTTCATAATGAAGAAATAAACACAAGCTTTGAATGTTGACAGGAATATATGTAAACAACTTTTTAGTTGACAATCTATCTATCATTTTTTTTTCTCATATAAGAGATAATATTAGAGAAACAAAATTGCCCTCTAGATATTACTCAGGCAGGATTCACATGTAATTACAAAGTTGACTGTTTGGAAACTGTAGGCTCTTGCCATTTTGTACATCATTATTCAACCACTTGCCGACCACAATACATATAAACATTGTGGTTTGCAAGTGGTTTACTGGGATTAAGGCTGAGGATATCATCCATAACCCCGGTATTGTTTTTTACAGCCAGTGGCTGGCTTTCCCATGAAAGTGGTCCAAGCAGGGCATGAGCCGGTGGAGCGCTTTCAGAAGAGGCTGGTGTTTCTCACAGCTCGCCGGTGTTTCTCGGGCTTACTATTTCTGCCAGTTCGCCCGAGAAACTATCTGACAGTGCTGGACACACAGGCAATCAAAGAGTAGATCTGCTTTGATCGCCTCTATGGCCTTGAAGGAGCGATGCCATGGTGTAACTTCCGGCCCAGGTTGGAAATAAACAAGTTTTTTTTTTTTTAAAGCAAATGTTTTTTGATCTTTTGCTTTTAGAGAGAAAAAGAAAGATTTGGGGTCTTTTTGACCCCTTATTTCTCCATATAGAGGACCTGTCACTCTTATTTCTATTACAAAGGATGTTTACATTCCTTGTAATAGGAATAGAAGTGATAAAAAAATGAAAGGGACAGGGAAATAAAAAAATAAAAAGCAAAATTAATGAGAAAAACAAAAATTAAAGCGCCCCCATCTCTCCGTGCTTGCGCACAGAAGCGAACGCATACATAAGTCAAGCACACATATGTAAACGGTATTCGCAACACACATGTGAGGTATCGCTGCAATCGTTGCAGCAAGAGCAATAATTCTAGTGCCAGACCTCCTTTGTAACTCTAAATAGGTAAATTGTAAAGATGTTTAAAATGTTGCCTATGGAGACTTTTAAGATTTTTAAGTACTGTAGTTTGTCATCATTCCACGAGCGTGCACAATTTCAAAGCGTGGCATGTTAGGTATCTATTTACTCAGTGTAACATTATCTTTCACATTTTACAAAACACTACTGGTAAATATTGTGTTTTGTTTTTTTAACTCATTAAAGTGTATTTTTTCCAAACAAATTGCACTTGCAGAACCACCGCACAAGTACCGTGTGACATAAAAAATTGCAAAGGTCACCATTTTATATCCTAGGGTCTCTGCTAAATAAAAAAAAAAAGGATAATGTTTGAGAGTTAAAAGTAATTTTCTAGAAAAAAATACTGATTTAAGTTTGTAAACAAAAAGTGCCAGAAAAAGCCTGGCTATTATGCTAATCAAAGATCTCCACTAAGCACTATTTCTAGATATGAAATGGTCAAATACATCATATGATTGCAGTTGTACAGCAAACATAAACCTTTCTATGGGAAAAATATACAATGCAAAGTGGTTGTAATCCTCAGACATGAAATATGAACAAAGCACACCCCACTATAGCGTGTATTTGTCTCAATCCAGGGCACTAACTGTCATTTCTCTCTTCTACCTTGTTCCCCTGCTATCAAAATGAGCCACTTTCTGACCCCAAGAGATAAAAATCTGGCAGGTGGAGGGCATACCAGCACACAGCCTTTAATTGACAGCTTCATTCTGTTCTTGTGTGCAATTTGAAGGGGGGTGCCCCTGACTTCTGAAAGCCCAGACAAGCTTTATAAATTCTGCATTTTAAATGGCTGCAGAGAAGAGATGGCTACAGAGAAACAGGTAGTTTGTAATACCTAGCAGAGTAAGGCCGCATACACACGAGCGGATTGTCCGACAGAAAAAGTCCAAAAGTAGCTTTTCATCGTCTATTCCGATCGTGTGTATGCCTCATCTGACTTTTTTTTTTTTTGAAAATTCTGACGGACCTAGAAATGGAACATGTTCTAAATATTTTCAATGGAATTCACATCGGGAAAACCGCTTGTCTGTATGCTGTTCCGACGGACCAAAAACGATGCATGCTCTGAAGCAAGTTACGAGATGGGAGCTATTGGCTATTGAACTTCCTTTTTCTAGTCCCGTCATATGTGTTGTACGTCACTGCGATCTGGACAGTCGGACTTTGGTGTGACCACGTGTATACAAGAACGATTGAGCGGAATTCTGGCAGAGTTCCGTCAGAGAAACCTTTGGAGTTTATTCCGACAGCAAAACGGGTCGTGTGTACGCGGCATTAGGCTTGATTTACACTTATGGTTAGGGGCACTAAAAATAGGTGGTTGAGCTGCATTTTTATTGCTCCCAACCTCCCCCCCTAGGCTGCCATTGAACACAACCCAGTCAAGTGAATGGGGCTTCGGCGCAAAATGATCCACTGCTAATTACTCTTCAGAGACCAACACAGAGATAAACAAACCTGTACAAATAAGGCATTTCTCCGTGTGTGGTTGTTAAGTATATTAAAATTGTAGGAAAATAGCTAGAAGATAGTGCCATATTATGAGCAAACTAAGCAAGCTTTCATATTTGAGGTCTGATTTTATGCTTTCTTTGTTGGCAAAAGATATTGTGAAGAGAGCATAGAATGTAAACAGTACAATTACATTGTATGTGGTGCATGTTCTGCTATGTGACATCCAAAATGAGCAGAAAACAAATGAAAGTATTTCAGTCATGCTTGGCCACATATGAAATGAGCCTGTGAGTGCTATTGCTATGCATCTGTGACTAGCAGCTAATTGCACCACTAGACTGCAATGGGATCTTGTCTAATTAAAGCCAGATTTGCCTGTTTAGCATTCTGGTGTCTGGTGTGAGTGATAGTGATAAAATAAACCTCAGAGAGATTGCTATCGCTGACCTCAAATATTCAAAATGCTAGTTGTCAGGCTATCATATTTACCCCCATGGTTTAATATGTTGATATACTGACCCGGAAGTATGCAGATAAGGACTTCCGATCATTGTCCAATATTTCCTATGTGTAACAAATAGCACTTATAAAAAGAGATCAGCCTCTGTATTTCTCTTTTGGAAGATTTACTTCAAATTCATTTCAATGAATTCTAATCCAAATGGTGCCAAACAACTAGTTGATCGACACCTAATTTAAAACACTGAAAATGAAGTAGCTATACCATAAAGTGAGTCATTTACTGAATAGCAGAGATTACATGACCATGACATGACATGTGGGACAAACAAAATATTGTTCTTGCTCCTACAAATCAATACCATTGGTCATCCCTTCAGGAAACAGGAAACATTACTTGCTTATATGGAAGTTTATTTATGTGGCCAGATGAGGCCTACACACAACGTCCAATGTTCACCACTAGGAGTGGCGTTAGGAGCACAATTATTAGCACAATGCCCCTTATGACATACGGAGGTTTGCTAGTGCAAATTCTGGTGCAGCTCTGCATAGAAACCAATCAGCTTCCAGATTGTACTGTAAAAAGCTTAACTGAGCAAGCTAAAGTTAGAAGGCTACCATGCACAGCTGCACCAGAATCTGAGTGCTCCAGTTTTAGTAAATCTCCCCAACAATATGTAAGATACCCAAGGCTAACATTATTAATAGCCTAGGGCTTGCTGCAAAAAAATACTGTACGTAAGGAGTTATAATCAAAATAAAATATGCATACTTCCAAGCTTTTTTCCAAAACAGTATGTGCAAATGCAGCAAACCACAGTACCTTTTAGATTTACATTCACAGAGATATAAGATCTGCTAAGTGTTTCCAGCTAAGGATCAATATAAAGCTAAGATCAAGAACACAGGGACATGACATCAAAATAGCAAGAGGAAAGTTCAAAACTAATCTTAGAAAATATTATTTTACGAGTAGAGTAATTAAAGTGTTACTAAACCCAGGACCCTGCATTCACTATGTCTGGTCTCCCACAGTACACAGAACATGGAAATGCAAATGCTAAATACATTTTCTCATCAACAGTATAAAGCAGTGTTGTGTCTGGTTAAAGCTTGCAGGAGGAGTTTTCATTCTCCCCTGATTGTCCTATGAGGCTGCAGTACCCCTGACCCTCTGTCCAGGCAGTGCTGATTGGCCCTGTGCTGATCACATGCACTATCCCTAGTAAAAAAAAAAAAAAAACTCTAGCATTACACACCAAACTGAGCATGTGGAGCTTGCCCCCAAGGCTCTGTTCTATCAGGAGATGGTTTGGGGACAGTGGAAGAAGGGGAGGATCTGTGCATACAGGATCAAACAACCTTTTACACAATGTAGAGGATTAACCCCTTACGTTCCACAATGAGTGCAACAAGCATCCTTTACTGCATATACAGACTGATTTTACTGTTGTGGATTTAGTAACACTTTACTAGTTGGAATAGACTTCCAGCAGAGTTAGTAAGCTATTTAACAGTAAATGGGTTCAAACTTGCTAGGGTCAAGTATAGATCTTTACATAGACAAGCAAGTTAAAGAACTATAACAGTTAAAAAAAATGGGGCAGGCTTGATGGACCACTTGGTCTTTTTTTGCCATCACTCTTCTAAATCTTTTACGTAGCCCTCAATGTAGAACTGCAGAATCATCACAGACTTCATTTTGTGGAAGGTCAAGTGAAGACAGGGGTGGTGACATGATACCAGTGCTGGTGTCAGCAGCAGGTGGGACAAAAGAATACAAGGAAATGTTTTATCCTGAGCAATTCAAAGCAATCTTTTTCAAGATTAGAAACCTTTTATTGAATGAATATACAGCAGAGGTACACATCTACTATCCTCTCTAAAACGTATAAAAAGATAGTGCCTACGTTGGGCTTTTAAGTGGAACCAATGTTTTCTGGAGGGGCTCTTTCTATAATGTGCATTGTTGTGCATATTTGCACCTTATGGCAAGTATGTTTTGAAGATGTGTCTATTCCATATGTTATAACTTTGAAGCAGTATTCAACCCAAAACCAAAAATGTAATATATAACAGCTTACTAATCATTAGATGTGATGGCTGCAGTAGTTTTCTTTTTTTTTTTGGCTTATTTATCTCTGTTTTCCCCTGGTGATCTGGCCAGTAACACACCTCCTGTATCAAAGTGCCTCCACTCTGGATGAAGGAGCACAGGGCACCCTTGGGCAGCAGCATTGTCAGTCTGAAGGGAAGGGAATGTTGGATGTAATAGCAGAGTGAAATACAGATTGAAACCAAATTCCAGCTCACACCGCAGTTACAGTAGCAGTTACTGCAACAGTTTTGTCTCTTAAGATTAAGATTTTAAGTGAGTGAATAAAAACTGATCATTGTAAGCACTCATGTCAGTGGCAAATGGTTTTGTCTCAACATTCTAACCGATGCATTTGGCAGGAGAGCTTGTTCTTTTGAAAAACATCAGATCCACTGGCTGAATCAGCAGGTAAAAATAAAGGAAAGAAAATCTAAAAAAGAAAAGAAAACTAATGCAGCCATCACATCTAAGAATTGGTAAACTGTAATATAATAAATGTTTGCTTTTAGGCCCAATACTGCTTTATGTCTTAACTTATTACCCTGCACATCTTTTTTCAGGACAGGTATGGATTTATTTGGTAGAAGATATGGATACATATATTTTCATTTCCTAAATCTGCATTTTCATTAAATTTAATAAACTTTAACATGAATGTAATTTTTTGTTGATGTGGAAGAATGTCAATTGATAAAATGAATGCATTTCTTTTAAAGTTGTTCTAAAGCCAAAATGTATTTTTTTTTTACTTTAAAGGGGTTGTAAACCCTTTAGGTTTTTATGCATAGAATGCATTAAGGTGAAAAACCTTTTGTAGTGCAGCAGCCCCCCAAAGACCCCCTTTTACTCACCTGAACCCGATCGTTCCAGTGACGGGGACAAGCAGAGCAGCTCCAGCCACTGTCTCTGGTCCTCATTGGCTGGATTGATAGCAGCCGGGGCCATTGGCTCCCGCTGCTCTCATTCAAAGCTAGTGACACGGGAGCTGGGGGGCGGGGCCAAGTTCTGCTGTCTGTGTCAATGGATGCAGCAGCAGGACTTGGGACACGCCTGCGCGAGTGTCCCCAGGGAAAGCGGCTCTCCTCTAATAAGGACTGGTATTTCAACTGGTACATTTTCATTTAAATCAGCATTTGAATTTCAGCAAATTCTGCAATATTGTCTATTGATAACACCTAATTGATTTTACTCTTGCCTTATGCTTCCTCCCCAAACAACCTTTGGGCATTTATGGGTGCACCCAGCAGTAAACTTAGAGTTGGTTTGTCAGATTGCAGAAATCCTCAGATTCTCCATAGTCCAGGTAAAAGACATGTTATCTTTTACTGATGGTTTCTGGGTAATAGGCAGTATGGTATACATTACTGCTTCAGACCAGTATGCTAGCTTTTTAGATTGTAGCTTAACTTCAATTTTCAGTGTAGTGATAGTTTGACTGACAATTATTTGGTCATGTGACACTTTAGATTAAAGGGGTTGTAAAGGTATTTAAAAACAAAAAACAAAAAACAAACATGTTATACTTACCTCCACTGTGCAGCTCGTTTTGCACAGAGTGGCCCCGAACCTGTTCTTCCGGGGTCCCTCGGCGGCTGTCTCAGCTCCTCCCCGCAAGAATTAAACACCTCCATGCGAGCTCTCTCGCATGGTGTTTAGTTCTTGCGGGCGCGCTCCCGTGATACAGCCGGCGGCTATAGCCACTGACTGTATCACTCGGCCCCGCCCCCGGCGCGCCGCATCATTGGATGTGATTGACAGCAGCGCAAGCCAATGGCTGCGCTGCTTTCAATCCGTCCACTCTAGCCAATCAACGGCCAGGCTGAGCTGCGAAGACGATGTCGGGAGCTAGCACAGGACTTTCGAGGGGTCAGGTAAGTAAAACAGGGGGCTGGGGGGCCAGCATTGTCTGATGTTTTTTCACCTTAATGCATAGGATGCATTAAGGTAAAAAAACGTGAACCTTTACAACCCCTTTAACTTGAATTCATATCAATTTTTAGTCAGAGCTTAATTATTTTGGTGATATTTATTAACCACTGTTTTTGTATTTATTATTACTGTATATATAGGAAAAAATTAACACAAAAAAAAAACACTTAAAGCAGTTGCCAAGTCTCCTGTGAAAAGATTAAAAGTCAGCAGATACAAAACTGTAGCTGACTTTTGAAAAAACAGCCACTCATCTGTCGCATGATCCAGCGGTGTGCTTACCCAAGCCAGTTTCACCTGCTGTCTTCTTTCCTCAGCGCTGGCATCTTAACAGTAGGCACCCTGCTGTGACAGCTTGCGGCTTCACAGCCAGGTGCCCACTGTGCAGCATTGTACTTTGTGAATGGTCCCGCAGTCTTCTGGAACCTGTCACGTGTCCCAGAAGAAAGCAGAGGAGGAGGAAGAAGGAACTTCCGCTTCCGATCGTCTAAGCAGTCGGAGCTGAATTGCCAGCGGGTACCTTTCAAAATCGGGTACCCGGTCCACAACAGTGCAAACTCTTCGAGAGGAGTGGGGGATGAGTTCTTAAAGCGGAACTTCCCCTTTTTGGGTGGAGCTCCGCTTTAACCATCTCAATGCAATTTTCAGGAAAAATACACTTTAATGAATTTTAGTGCAAACAAACACAATATGATACCCAATTTTTGGTAAAATATGAAAAATTATGTAATGCGGAGTAAACAGATACCTAGCATGTCACGCTTTAAAATTGTGCATGATATGACGACAAACGTGGCTACCTAAATATCTCCATAAGTGATGTTTTAAAGCCTTTACAGGTTAGCAGTTAAAATGTATCCAGGAGGTCTGGTGCTAGAATTATTGCTCTCGGTCTGACATTTGCAGTGATATCTCATATATGTGGTGCAATCACTGTTTAATTACATATGTGGGACCTACATATGCATTCGCATTTGCGCCTAAACACAGGGGGAATGGGGGAACTTTCACTTTTTTTAATTGTATTACTTATTTTATTTAAGTTTTTTTTTTCTACTGCCTCTAATTTTTGTATCAACTTTATTGCTTTCTCAAGTGATGATAAACATCCCTTGTGATAGTATGGAGAGTTACAGGTACTCTTTACTGAGGGATATGGGGTCTATTAGACCTCACATCTCTCCCCTGTCCTCAAAGGCATCTGATTAAAGTGAGATCGGTCGATCATGGCTTTTACACATCAAACTGAAACTGGAAGAGATTCCTCCCCCCCTCCCCTGAGGGGGGGAGGAATCCGATGAGTGGAAGTTCCACTTTTGGGTGGAACTCCACTTTAAGTCTCATGGGTTGGGGTAGGCATGTGCAGATGTACCGTCCTCCCTTCTGTGTTCTCCAGGACACTCAACAGCAGTGGTCCCGAACACCACAATCACACAGGTCCACAAGTCCAGTAAAGGTGACGGGCAGGGCCGGATTAACATAGGGGCTGATGGAGCTGCAGCTTCAGGCCCCTGCCTTAAAATCGGCCCTCCCAGCCAGCAATATAAGCCTGATTTTCTCCTGTCCATAAACTTCTATGGGACAGGAGAAGCTGTGTGTAAATGTAGGGGTATCTGGCTGTACCTGTGTTTGCTCACTGTGTTTATTACAATGTCACAGTTCACAGTTCCCCCCTACACAAATGGGAGAGGCTGAGTCGGCTCTGTCTTTCCCCTCCCCTCTCTCACTCTGTGAAGTCTGTGGCTGTGCAGTGAAGGAGCCGTGTGGGTGGGAAATTATGAACAGAACACCAGCAGATATCTCTGGGTGATGAGCCTCCAGGGACCATCCAAATGTGAGCTCAGTGACTCTTATCTCCCTTCCCCTCGTTTTTATCTTATTCCTCCAGCAGTAGCTGTTATAACTGCAGCCAAAGTGTTTAGAATTGTGTCCTCAGCCTGTGGTAGTGCTCGGTCCCTTGTGCTTTTAGGTGGGTTCACACTGGTTTGCTGTGTTTTGACCCATTGCTGGTGTATCCACAGTTTTCCTGTGTTTTACCCACTGTCCTATTGATTTCTATTAGGTTGTGTGTTTTTTTCTGAAAGTGCACCAAAATTCCTGCATGCTGCATCTTATCTTTGGCGCACTGTCAGAAAATGCAGCAAAAACCTGCAACCTAATATATATCAATAGGACTGCAGCTAAAACTGCAGATACACAAACAGTGCGGCCGACTGCAGCACACCAGTGTGAGCCCAAAGGCTTGCACACACAACCCCCCTGTAGAACTTGGTCTGATCAATACTCCTGGCATACACACGCGACTATACCATCCCAGCTCAGGAGGGGTGGGGGCTCCAGGGATTTGATTGACTATGCAGGCCCTGTCCCTCCTATCTGTCCGGACAGAGTCCTGGAGGCAGTGGCAGGCTGCTGGTGGCAAGTGGCACACTGTATCTGGTTGCATGCTGCTGGTGGCAGGCTGCTGGTGGCAAGTAGCCCACTGTATCTGGTGGCAGGCTGCTGGTGGCAAACTGCACACCGTATCTGGTGGCAGGCTGCTGGTGGCAGACTGCTGGTGGTAAGTAGCACACTGTATCTGGTGACAGGCTGCTGGTGGCAAATAGCACACTGTATCTGGTGGCAAGTGGCACACTGTATCTGGTGGCATGCTGCTGGTGGCAAGTGGCACACTGTATCTGGTGGCAAGTAACACACTGTATCTGGTGGCAGGCTGTGGGTGGCAAGTAGCACACCGTATCTGGTGGCAGTCTGCTGGTGGCAAGTGGCACACTGTATCTGGTGGCAAGTGGCACACCGTATCTGGTGGCATGCTGCTTGTGGCAAGTGGCACACTGTATCTGGTGGCAGGCTGCTGTTGGCAAGTGGCACACTGTATCTGGTGGCAGGCTTCTGTTGGCAAGTGGCACACCATATCTGATGGCAGGCTGCTGGTGGCAAGTGGCACACTGTATCTGGTGGCATGCTGCTGGTGGCAAGTGGCACACTGTATTTGGTGGCATGCTGCTGGTGACAAGTGGCACACTGTATCTGGTGGCAGGCAGCTGGTGGCAAGTGGCACACTATCTGGTGGCAAGTGGCACACTGTATCTGGTGGCAGGCTGCTGGTGGCAAGTGGCACACTGTGTCTGGTAGCAGGCTGTGGGTGGTAAGTAGCACACTGTATCTGGTGGCAGGCTGCTGGTGGCACACTGTATCTGGTGGCATGCTACTTGTGGCAAGTGGCACACTGTATCTGGTGGCAGGCTGCTGTTGGCAAGTGGCACAGTGTATCTGGTGGCAAGTGGCACACCGTATTTGGTGGCATGCTGCTGGTAGAAAGTGGCACACTGTATCTGGTGGCAGGCTGCTGGTGGCAAGTGGCACACTGTATCTGATGGCAAGTGGCACACTGTATCTGGTGGTCTTGTGGCAGGCTGCTGGTGGCAAGTGGCACACCGTATCTGGTGGCAGGCTGCTGGTGGCAAGTGGCACACTGTATCTGGTGGCAGGCTATGGGTGGCATCTGGCGGCAAGCGATGGTGGCAAGTGACATGCTGCATCTGTTGGCACGTGACAAGCTCAGGTTCCCACTGATTCTGCATCATGGTGAGTTGAACTATTTCACTATATATTACAATGTAGTAATAGAAATAATGGAATTTGATCATCCTGACGCCATATCAAGCATGGTGTCAGGATGATTTTAAGTGCTAACACCAGCCATTTGCCCGAAAAATCACCCCCGCCACCTATTTCCTCATCAACCCCGAGACTACATCCCCCCTCCTCTTTTTTTTGGGAATGGGGGATGTCCCTGAATGGCAGTTTGGAAATGTGGTCGCCCTATGTTGCTGTTAGTGAGAGACCGCATAGCAGGTGGTATTGTTGGTATTGCTGCTGCTCAGAGGCTGCATGGCTGATATTACTGGTGAGAGTATATTTAATTTGTTTTAGCAAAAAATGTTTGCATTTTCATTTTGTTTCCATAAAAAGGCCCACTAAAATCCTTAGCACCAGGCCCACGATGCTCTTAATCTGGCACTGGTGACGAGTGACATTAAGGGGGCCCCCATCTACCCCCCATAGAAGTGATTGTGCAGCTGTAGAGCCATTCGGATCACTTCTACATTAAAGCCCGTCATTGGCTGAAAATGTTGGTACTGGGATCATGGCTGCAGCTGCAAACACTTCAACCTGATGACATACAGTAGATGTACATCCTAAGGGTGTGAAGTGGTTAAAAAATTTCTGCTTTAAAACATTTACAATAAAAATGGCAGGACAGTTCAAACACCCCCACATGTTTGTTTTCCATAATATTTTGGAATTTAAAAAAACATGCTGGTATTGAGATGATTAAAAACATGGAGCTTGGTGCACTAGATACAGTGAATTATTTATTCACAGGTCAAGCACGGGGGAATAGAAATTAGGGGGTTAATTTGCATAATAAGGGATGTATAGTGTTTACAGTCTTTAACCACTTGATCTCTGGAAGGTTGCATAGGATGCATTAAGGTGAAAAAACACGAGGATAACCCCTTTAAGCTTATCAATTTAAACCTCATTTGACATTCTTACTTTATTTGTATTTAATTTTCTTTACCAGTTTAGCCTGATTAGCTTTAGATCATTAGGTCAATTGGTAATCAGTGTCGCCTGCCTCATGGCCCACTCCATGGCCCACCTGTTCATCCACCTATTGCTTTAAAAAGCATTGCATCTAGTGCAGATATCCATGGCCCTGCCACACCTCTGCCACACCTCTTAACCCCCCCCCACTTGCCAAAAATTGCAATAGGTGCAGAGGCACCTACAGCCTGCCGCAGACACCGACTGCCTACAAATGCATCCTCCCTTGTCATGCAGGTGTACAGCTTTTCTTTTTTTTTAAAGGTAACTTTTTTATTGTTTTTATAAACAGTAACAATAATTGTTATGCAGGTTTACAGAGCACAGCAAATATTGCATTATTCAAGGTTCAATACGGTGGACAGGTATACAGATTGACATTATGCAGTAGTACATACAACACATTTCACAATACATTACATTGTCGGTATCAAATGTTAGGTGCTGGAAATTACAGTATTTATTTATTTATTATTTATTTATTTATTTCAGGTACTTATATAGCGCCGTCAATTTACGCAGCGCTTTACATATACATTGTACATTCACATCAGTATCACAACCAGTTTCGTGTTCTCTCATTAAGCAGGGGTTATGGTAGTCTCTGAACTCACCCATGAGTTCCAGATTTTAGTGAATTTTTTGGGGCATCCCCTTGCCTCATATGTCAGCTTATATAATGGTATAGCTTGGTTGACAATAGTGAGCCAGAGTTTCACGGTCGGGACCACACTAGATTTCCAATGTATGGTTATTGTTTTTTTAGCATAAAACATCACTATACGTATGAATGATTGAACATGTTTGGATAACTCTTCATTATCAATATATCCCAACAGACATCTAAGAGGATTACAGATATTTGGTATATTGGCTATAGTGCTGATAAAGGCCGTAACCTCTGACCAAAATTGCCGTATCGGCGCGCACTCCCATATTAAATGGAAGAACGTGCCCTCAGCCGCCCCGCATCGAGGACATAAGGAATCGAGTGCTCTCTTCAGTTTAAATAATAATTGTGGTGTGAAGTATGCTCTGTATAATAACTTGGTCTGGATCACTTTATCTCTAGAAGAGATGACAGAGGGGACCTGTACGGGTAAAATTTCCCCCCAAATCTCCTCCGTCAGCTCGGGTATGTCCAATTTCCATTTATGTTGAATTCAACTGAATCAAAGGCCTTGTGAGCATCTAAGGCCAGGACAGCTCGGGTACCAGTTTTATCGTGGATTGCCTGCAGATTAGTATACAGTCTACGTAGATTGATAGAGGTTGACCTTCCAGGTATGAATCCTGTTTGATCCGCCCCCACAATGGTCGCAATCACCGCATTCAATCGTTTAGCAAGTACTTTAGCTAAAATTTTTACGTCAGTGTTAATAAGTGAGTCGGTATGACTCGCATAAGAGGTGGTCTTTATGAGGCTTGGGGATTAACACTATCAGTGCTTCTGACATGGAGGGTGGCAACCGACCTGTTTTAATGGCAAAATTATACATCCTTAACAAATGAGGTATTAGTAGGTCCCTAAAGTGCATGTACCACTCAATAGGAAATCCATCAAGGCCTGGAGTTTTGTGTCTAGCAAAGGATTGTATTGCATCTCCTATTTCATCTACCGTCAATGGGGCGTCAAGTGTGACTGTCTGAAGCTCTGTTAATTTGGGGAGTGAAATTTCCGAGAGGTAATCGTCTAGTTCCACTATTGTATAGTGAGCTCTAGTTGTGTATAGGGTGGAATAGAACTCGACGAACGCTTCCATAATATCTTTGCTCTGTTCCACCACTATGCCCGCTGAATTTTTAATTCTGGGAATATTGCATGGTTGGTATTCTGGTCTGGCTAGGTATGCTAATAACCGACTATTTTTATCTCCGAATTCAAGTATACGTTGGCTCTGGTATAGGAGTTTTTTTTGTGTACGTTCCACTAGTACCAAGTCCAGCTCTCTAGCCTCTAGCACAAAAAATACCACCACCAGAGGTGATCAAATACCACCAAAAGAAAGCTCTGTTTGTGGGAAAAAAAGGACACCAATTGTATTTGGGTACAGCGTCGCACGACTGCGCAATTTACAGTTAAATTAGCGCAGTGCCGTATCGCAAAAATGGTCTGGTCATGAAGGGGGGTAAACCTTCTGGGGCTTAAGTGGTTAAACAGTCCATGCTCTTTATCCAGCTAATTACAAACTTTAGGAAGCAGTGTACATATGGAGAACAGGCAGGAAATTATGTAATTTCACAATGCTTGTGACATTATTTTCCATATTTTAAATTACAGCTGCAGCAGATCTAAAAGTTATAGGAAGATTTTCTCTTAAAAATAAAGAAAACACCCTAAACTTTATACAAAGTGGCCAGTGACATAACAGTTTAGTAGTATAGTTTTTGTGATTCAAGTTTCCTTGTGCATTGTTTTTATTTACAACAACATATTATCCACTTGCAGACCTCCCTATAGCACTTTTACTGTATACTGTATACTGTATACTGATATATAATCCTCCACTTCTGCCTGCAGGGGGCATGCGCATGCCACTTCTGTTGATCTGTGTGTGCTGGGCATTTGATATCCCCCGACACCTGCCGATCGTTGGTAAACTACACAGAACGGGGATCTGCCTATGTAAACAAGGTGGATTGCTATTCTGACAGGAGGGAAGGGATTGATTCTGTGTTCCTGCAAATCAGGGACTAGAATCCATCTCTTTCCCTAGTAAAAGCAGCACACATAGTAAACACAAACACTGGATAGGC
This sequence comes from Lithobates clamitans, assembly GCA_037952925.1. Taxonomy (NCBI): domain Eukaryota; kingdom Metazoa; phylum Chordata; class Amphibia; order Anura; family Ranidae; genus Lithobates; species Lithobates clamitans. The sequence goes on from JBBGZY010000152.1 coordinate 2,171,280, forward strand.
ACAGAGTTAACCCTTTAACCGCATGCCGACCAGCCGTCACAGTATAAAAATAAGTATATATTATACTGCGGCAACATGGCTTGGCTGCGCGAATCACCGTCATGGTACGTCGGTACCATAGACAGCAACTAGGGGGCTCGTGTGCACCACCGGATGCGTGTGCGCGCCGCCGGAGGTGCACGTGTGCCCCCTGCTCACCCACGATCGCAACCCACGGTTGCGATCACCGCCGGGCTCCCGCGATCACTCGGGGCACACGAAGAACTGGGATCTGTGTGTGCAAACACACAGTTTCTGGTTCTCTGAAGGGAGAACAGACAGATCGTCTGTTCATACAGAGTATGAACAGATGATCTGTTATCTTCCCTGCACTATCCCATCCCCCTTCAGTTATAACACACAATAGGACACACTTAACACCTGCACTGCCCCCTAGTGCTTAACCCCTTCACTTCCAGTGACATTTTTACAGTAATCAATGACATTTTATAGCACTGATCGCTGTAAAAATGACAATGGTCCCAAAAATGTGTCAAAATTGTCCGACGTGTCCGCCATAATGTCGTAGTCCCGATAAAAATCACAGATTGCCACCATTACTAGTTAAAAAAAAATAATAATAAAAAAGCCACAAAACTATCCCCTATTTTGTAGATGCTATAACTTTTCCGCAAACCAATCAATATATGCTTCAAAAAATTGTTTTTTTATAAATTTTTGGGGGATATTTATTATAGCAAAAAGTAAAAAATATTGCTTTTTTTCAAAATTGTCGCTCATTTTTTGTTTATAGCGCAAAAAAATAAAAACCGCAGAGGTGATCAAATACCACCAAAAGAAAGCTCTATTTGTGGGAAAATAGAGCACGACCACGCAATTGTTAGTTAAAGCGACGCAGTGCCGAATCGCAAAAAGTGCTCTAGTCTTTGGGCAGCCAAATGGTCTGGGGCTGGAGTGGTTAATCACTCTAGATGTTAACCCCTTCCCAGCCAGTGTCATTAGTACAGTGACAGTGCATTTTTTTAGCATTAATTCTCGTAAAGTGTCAAAAGTGTCAGTTCATGTCCGACTGTCCACCGCAATATCACAGTCCAGCTATAAGTGGCTGATTGCCACCCTTCCTAGTATAAGAAAAATAAATAAATTAAAAATCCATAAATATATCTTATAGTTTGTAGACGCTATAATGTTCGTGTAAACCAATCAATACACGCTTATTAGAACCGTTTTACCAAAAACATGTAGTAGAATACATATTGGCCTAAATATATGAAGAAATTTGTTTTTTTTACATTTTATAGTATGTGTTTTGTAGCGGAAAGCAAAAAAAAACAAAAACTGTTTTTTTGTTTTGTTTTTTCAGAATTGTCTGTATTTTTTTGTTTAAAAATGCAGTGATAATCAAGTACCACCAAAAGAAAGCTCTATTTGTGGGAACAAACAGCATACATTTTATTTGGGTACAGTGTCGCATGACTGTGCAATTATTAGTTAAGGTAACACAGTACCGTATTGCAAAAAATGGGCTGGTCATGAAGGGGGGTAAATCTTCCAGAGGTCAAATGGTTATAAAAATTTGCAATTACAGTTGCAACTATAAGACAAAAGTAGATTACTATGCAGTCTAGAGGGGGTAACAAACATCTTTTAAGTACCATTTGTTAAAGCAGTGCATTAATGTAAACTGCAAATTTACTAACATACAAACGTAGATGGGACATAATGAGAATAAGATTATAAGGTGCCTTAATACTCAATTGGAGTGGATAGAGTGAAGATACGAGAGGGAGAAAAGGGCATTTAGAGTGAGACAAAGAGTAGGGGGGTTGCCGAGGTGATTTATTTTTTTGCTGTAACACACTGTGTTGTCCTAAAATAAGACACTATTGTCTTTAAAGTTTAACCACTTCCCACCTGGAGTGGAAAGTGGTTATACCAGGATGATGCCTGCATCTACAGGCATCATCCCGGTATTAATCTTTTCAGCCGGCGATTCCCTGCAGCATAAGAACAATCATAGCAGCAGTTCTGCTGATTGATTGTTCTTACAGGAGGCGGGGGTGGGGACAAGCCAAAAAAGGAATCCGCCGCCAGTGGAAATTCGCCATAAAGAATACAGGTGACCAGATGGTCCCCGGCAGTCTCTATGAAATACTGCCGTACAGTATACTCGGCTGAGAGATCTTTTTTTTTTTTTAATCTCAGGCTTTCCAGCCTGGAGGAGAGATGTGGGATCTTATTGACCCCATATCTCTTCATAAATAGGACCTGTCATTCCCTATTCCTATTACAAGTGTAAAAATAAAAAAATGAAAATAAAATAAACAAAAAAAATGTAAAGTGCCCCCATCCCTGCATGCTCGCACGCAGAAGTGAACACATACGTACGTCGCACCCACATATGTAAACAGTGTGAGGTATCGCCACAAATGTTAGAGCAAGAGCAACAATTCTCTTCCAAGACCTCATCTTTTAATGCTAAACAGGTAACCTGTAAAAAAATATAAAGCGTCGCCTATGGAGATTTTTAAGTACTGAAGTTTGGGGCCATTCCACAAGTGTGCACAATTTTAAAGCGTGACATATTAGGTATCTATTTACTCAACGTAACATCATCTTTCACATTATACAAAAAAATTGGATTAACTTTAGTGTTTTTTTTTTTTTTATTCATGAATCAGTTCTTTTTTTTAATAGACGTGTTTGAAAAATTGCTGTGCTAATACCATGTGACATAAAAAGTTGCAACGACCGCCATTTTATTCCCTAGTGTCTCTGTTAAAAACATATATATAATGTTTGGGGGTTCTGAGTAATTTTCTAGCAAAAAAAAAAATGATTTTACATGTAGGAGCAGAGTGCCGAAATTGGCCCGGATGACTAGTGGTTAATGAACTGTCATGACAGAGTGCATAAAAAACTTCAACACCACAATCCCACACTTCCCAAACTTCCTCCCATCCTTCTATTCCCAATTGTTCCTAAAATATTTAAAATATTGACTTCAGATATTTGTTTATTATAAATTGGCCAGGAGAAAGACAATGTGCGGGAACACTTCAACAGGCTGCAAATAGAGAGAAGTGAGGTTTTATCTAGAAGCAAACATACAGCATATTAACTGAGAGACAATAGCCACAACTATTGTACAGTACCTATACAGCATGTAAACAGTGTGGTTAGGCTGCAGTATAAGAGGGAGGGATAAGGCAGGTTTTATCTTAAAATACATATAGGTGTGTATTATCTGAAAGTCAATAGCTATAATGGCTATGTAAGCAACTTGGTTAGGCAGCAATATAAGAGTAGAAAGGAGGCACACTTGATCTTGAAGTAAACAGTGACCGTCTTAACTTAGGGACAATAGCCACACATATTGTAAAGTAGTAGGACAGTATGTAAGCAGCTTAGTTAAGCTTCAATATAAAGTGAAGAAAAGAGGCAGGTTTATACTGAAATATAGATTAGAGTGTATGATCTGAGAGACAACAGCCAGTTACAGTGGCCCAACAGTACATAAGCAACTTGGTTAAGTTGCAATGTAGGAGAAAGAAAGGAGACAAGTTTTATCTTGAAATAAATAGAGTGTATTGAATGAAAAACAATAGTAACAAATATTGTATAATGACAGATAACTAGATTTGGGCCGCAACACTTTATTCTGCAGCAAACAAAAATGGTTGCGCTGTGATACAATTGTCTGACATCTGTGTCAACCTTTGTTTCCTCTCTGAAAATCGATCTGTGGTTTACACTAGGGTGTAATCACATGCATTGCAGACAGTTGCAAGATTGCTCCATATACCTAAATAGGTTGTGGTATCATCCAGAGGTGATACTGCCTGGTGAACGTGACACATAGTTTAATGCTTGCCAGTGTCCTGCTGAGGGCTCAACTACCTCCTTCTACCACCCCCACCTCCGCCACCTGTGTGAATGAGCCCTTACAGTTCCAGAGCACCAGAAAGGCCACAAACTCTAAGATGAATTATAAGCTCTACTCTTTATCAAACATTGGACTTTTTTAGCTGCAGTTGAGCTGTGGAAACGTGTCATCTTTACAGTGTTGGAGCACATGAATTGGCTGTAAACTCTGAGGTGTAACACAAGATTTACCCTGCAGCAAACAAAAGAAATTATACAGCTCCAGTTTGAACTACCTTTTTTGTCCAAAAATACTCAGATCTAACTGTGTATGTGTAAATACTCTATAGTGTTTGGAGTGTATTCACATATACACTTAGCTTAGTTAACAAAAGCCAGCAATTTTGCTAAACTGGCACTTATATGCTGGCCAAGGGGAAGTTTTCACTTGACCCTCCTTGATATAGCATATCCTAAACCTATGAAATCCCTACAGTGCATACAGAAAGTATTCACAGCGCTTCACTTTTTCCACATTTTGTTATGTTACAGCCTATTCCAAAATTGATTAAATTCATTATTTTCCTCAAAATTCTACAAACAATACCCTATAATGACAAAGTGAAAGAAGTTTGTTTGAAAACTTTGCAAATTTATTAAAAATAAAAAACAAAAAAAATCCCATGTATATAAGTATTCACAGCCTTTGCTCAATACTTTGTTGAAGCACCTTTGGCACCAATTACAGCATCAAGTCTTTTTGAGTATGATGCTACAAGCTTGGCGCACCTATTTTTGGGCAGTTTCTCCCATTCTTCTTTGCAGGACCTCTCAAGCTCCATCAGGTTGGATGGGGAGCAGTGCACAGCCATTTTCTGATCTCTCCAGAGATGTTCAATTGGGTTCAAGTCTGGGCTCTGGCTGGGCCACTTAAGGACATTGACAGAGTTGTCCCATAGCCACACCTTTGTTATCTTGGCTGTGTGCTTAGGGTCGTTGTCCTGTTGGAAAATAAATCTTTTCCCCAGTCTGAGGTCCAGAGTGCTCTGGAGCAGGATTTCATCAAGAATGTCTCTGTACAATGCTGCACTGTACAATCCTGACTAGGCTCCCAGTTCCTGCTGCTGAAAGAAGACCCCAGAGCATGATGCTGCCACCTCCATGCTTCACTGTAGTGATGGTATTGGCCAGGTAATGAGCGGTGCCTGGTTTCCTCCAGACATGGCGCTTGCCATTCAGGCCCAAGTGTTCAATCTTTGTTTCATCAGACCAGAGAATTTTGTTTCTCATGGTCTGAGAGTCCTTCAGGTGTGTTTTGGCAAACTCCAGGTGGGCTGTCATGTGCCTTTTACTGAGGAGTGACTTCTGTCTGGCCAATCTACCATACAGGCCTAAATGGTGGAGTGCTGCAGAGATGATTGTTCTTCTGGAAGGTTCTCTTCTCTCCAGGGAAAAACACTGGAGCTCTGTCAGCATGACCATCAAGTTCTTGGTCACCTCCCTGACTAAGGCCCTTCTCCCTGATCCCTAAGTTTGGCTGGGCAGCCTGCTCTAGGAAGAGTCCTGGTGGTTCCAAACTTCTTCCATTTATGGATGATGGAGGCAACTGTGCTCATTGGGACCTTGTCTTGGAGGTCTACAGACAATTCCTTGGACTTCAGGGCTTGGTTTGTGCTCTGACATGCACTGTTAACTATGGGACCTTATATAGACAGGTGTGTGCCTTTGCAAATCACGTCCAATCAACTGAATTTACCACAAGTGGACTCCAATAAAGTTGTAGAAACATATGGCGGATGATCAGTGGAAACGGGATGAACCCAAGCTTAATTTTGAGTGTCATGACAAAGGCTATGAATACTTATGTACATGGAATTTTTCCATTTTTTTTGTTTTAAAACATTTGCAAAGATTTCAAACAAGCTTCTTTCAGGTTGTCATTATGGGATATTGCTTGTAAAATTTTGAGGAAAATAATGAATGTAATCCATTTTGGAATAAGGCTGTAAATTAACAAAATGTGGAAAAAATAAAGTGCTGTTAATACTTTCCGGATGCACTGTATGTGAGACTTTCCTCCCTTTCAGTAGAGGCCACAGATGTTTTGATGGTTGCAGCAGGAGAATGTTAAGGGAGATGCTTAATGGGATCAGCCGCTAAACAACAGCAACATGTGCAATGACATGTGCAAATTTGAATTCCTAAAAAGGACTTTTGAGTCTCTGATCTGTGAACACAGGGAGGGGGAACAAGAATATTGTATGTAGCCCACCACACTGCAATCCACATGTATTTAGCACAGTATAGCACTGCATAGCACCATATAGCAACTAATTCTTCATTTACAAATGGCTGTTGGACACCCACCCTTTTCTATTGAGGGTCTGGCACTTAACAAAGCCCTCATTAGTGATCATTCTAACCCTGATGACCACAGTTGCAAGGACAGACAGTGTATTATTTTTACTATTTCACCAAACATTCCAGACAGACCTTTATTCTTTTTTTTTACTTACTTTTTAATAAAACTTGTCATGTGCTAGAGTAAGCCATAGTCAACTAGATGATGCAATATGTGACTTACCCCACATTGGACATTGCTGTTTGTTTTATCCTATATGCATAATAGTGCTTCTTGTTTTTGTTTTTTTTTGCAATTAATAATAATTAATATAGTTGATATTCATTTAGTAAAATAGTTGAAGAAAATGTTTTACCATCATCAGAATGCAGGTGGTAGTTGTTTAAAAATAAAAAATAAAACCATTTCTCCAGATGTCAGCTATTGAATTTTCCTTGGTGCTTTTGCTGCCAGGTTTCGTCAAGCTGGTTTTTGTAGAACATATAAGCCTATGCATTATACCTGTTTTCCTCTCTTGGGAAAGGCAGATGGTAGAATTCAGGAACCTTTTCCTCTCCTCGAAGCCAATTCTTTCCATGCTCGGTCTCTAGGAGGCTTAGAAAAATAACCTGCAATGTATTGTGGGAAGTAGTTCCTAGCTGAAATGCTAATACAATTAACAAAGCTTTCACAAAAGAGCATTCCTATCATATGGAATACATTAATAGATTGTAACACAGAAGTTAAACTTAAAAAAAGGAAACCTATGTTAATGAAAAAAAGTTATAAAGTCTTTCAGGAGAATTGCTGTGTTCATGTGTTTTTTTTTTTGCACAGTGCTTAGTGGGGGTGCAACTATTTTTCTGAAGCCTAACTGGATGACATTTAAGCACTATCTACTATTTTTTTTCACCTTATTGCTGTTAATCTCATCCAGCCTCTTTGCAGCCACTTCCTGTCTACATTAATGCACTCTAGCAGCTGTTGCATGCCATTGTTCGGGCAGGCTTCCTGATGGCGACAGCGATGGAATATTCCTATGCAATAAGCGCACTGCACGGGGTAACAATGCAGGGACATGATTGGAAGACAGGAAGAGAGAGAGATGAGGGTGTTCTGGTGAGGGTGGATAGCTGGTCCTGGGTAGCAGTCAAGAGATAGCACTTCAGGCAGCACTTTTTGAGGAGAAGCAGCTCTAGAAGATCATAAAGAAGGAAAGGCGCCTCTAAGTGCAATATTAAAAGGTTTATTATAGAGCACAAAGGGATTAAAAACACTTACAAGATCGTAGTAAAATCAAGCATGTAATGCAGTCTTCATGTGGGTCACTCATCCTTCCTTTATCTGCGGGGGGGAAAGAGTCATCCAGCAGCTGTCAGATTCCTTAATGACATGCAGGAACGAGAAAGCAAGGAGACGGTGAGGTGGCCTGGGTTCCGGATCCACGCCGGAATGCTCACAGCCCAGTAATGTGTTTTGTAGCATGAGCGTCAGACCTTCGTCAGACCTATTGCGTGGTGGGTGCTAATGCATTTTTACGCATGTGCGACTCATTTGTCAGACATTGTAGTGGGTTTTGAAAGAGTTGTGTGGAACGCACATGCAATATGTCTTTCCTGCAGAGCATTTTAGTGTGAACCGGCCCTTAGTCCAAACTAAATCCACCCTTTTCCTACTTTATTGTAACATACTGTTTATTTTTTATTAGAAGGGATAACAATCCGTAACAGTAAAATGTATGCAATAACATTATTGTTTTCTTTGCTTATTGTCAATAGAGATCCTAGGACTCCTGGGATCAGTGGCAATGCTGGGGGGTTGATGGGATCAGTGGCAGTGGTGGGCGATGGGATTAGTTAGGTGGCAGTACACTGTGGCAAATTATGAATCATGTAGAGGAAAGCTGGACATTTTTGGAAAATATATAGTGAGGGATTCTACACCGACCACCAATGTAATGGGGAATTTACAATGACCACCAATGTGAGGGGTGATTTACACTTACCACCACTGCGAGGGGGGAATTTGCTCTGACCACCATGTAATGGGGGATTTTTTCCACCCACCAATATAAAGAGGAATTTCTACACTAACATCAATGTAATAGGAGCATTTACATCATCTGGTGTACGGGGGGATACACAATTACCTCCATATATGGGGGGATTTACTGTACACTGACAACCATTGTCAAAGAGATTTGTACTGACTACCAATGTAAGGTGACACTTCTACAACGACCACCAATGTAAAGGGGGATTTACACTGATCACAAGTGTTATGCCCCATACACACGGTCGGACTTTGTTCGGACATTCCGACAACAAAATCCTAGGATTTTTTCCGTCGGATGTTGGCTCAAACTTGTCTTGCATACACACGGTCACACAAAGTTGTCGGAAAATCCGATCGTTCTAAACGCGGTGACGTAAAACACGTACGTCGGGACTATAAACGGGGCAGTGGCCAATAGCTTTCATCTCTTTATTTATTCTGAGCATGCATGGCACCTTGTCCGTCGGATTTGTGTACACACGATCGGAATTTCCGACAACGGATTTTGTTGTCGGAAAATTTTATCTCCTGCTGTCCAACTTTGTGTGTCGGAAAATCCGATGGAAAATGTCCGATGGAGCCCACACATGGTCGGAATTTCCGACAACACGCTCCGATCGGACATTTTCCATCGGAAAATCCGACCGTGTGTACGGGGCATAAGGGCAATTCTGCACTTACCACCAATGTAAAGGGAAATGTACACTGACAACGAATATAATGGGGGATTTTACATCAACAACCAATAAAGGGGGATTTTTACATTGGCCACCAATGTAAGGGGGATTTAAACTCACCACTCATTTAAAGGGGGCTTCTACATGGACCACCAATGTAAGGGAAGATTCGAAACTGACCACAAATGCAAGTTGTATTTTTTACCAATCACCATTATAAAGAGGAGTTTCTACACTGGCCACCAATGTAATGGGGATTTACACTGACCACTAATGTAATAGGAGCATTCGCAGTAACCACCAATGTATTGGGGGGATTTACACTGACCACCAATGTAAGAGGGACCTTCACACTGGCCACTAGTGTGAATGAAAAGATTGTACACCAAGCCCCAATGTAATGAGAGACATTTAGCCTGCGTTCACACTCGTGCCTGTTGGGAATGCATACAAAATCACTTTCCTGACACCACAGAAATGTGCTGCCCTTTAGCAGATACACAGCAGTGCCATTAATTGTTAATGCCCCCCCTCACGCATCTGTTGAGATATGCATATTCACATGCACCAAAGTTCTAGGTACTGATGCACCATGTTATTTTAAAACAGGGTTCTACCTCCAATTTTGCTTACCTGCATAACAGGTTGTTGTTAGGCTTAATGACCACAGTTGTAGGCAGGACTTTCAAGCATGCCCCTTTACCTCCCCAGTGGGCAGCATTCAGCAGAAGTAATGGTGTATATGACCTCAGGGGGGCATGATTTACATATGAATGCTGCTCTATTTACATATCAGTGCCGCCGTTCCACGAATATTTACATATTAATGTTCCCGCTATTTACATATCAATGCAGGTTATTTACATGTAAACACAGGGTCTGCAGGTGAGTCATCTGTACACGGCAATAGGGCAGAGCTGGGCAGCATTAGTAACAGAACTTCACACTGAGATATCGGGACACAGCACAAGACTAAAACTTCAATTCAAACTGGGATATTTGGCAAGTTTGAGGCAACTGCTTTGGGCCCCACAACAATGATGGGGCTCAAGGCAGCTTCCCCTTTTGCCCTGCCTTAAAGACAGCCTGGTGTTCATAGAATATTATTTTTATTGAGAATACCCTCTGTATACTCCTACATATACTAACCCAATTTCTCAAAATTATAAAGTATTTGTGTGAACATTCCTAAAACTAGAAAAGCATTCATCAAATGTTGTCTAATGAAGCCAATGTAAACAAGACCTAAGAAGAAAAGACTGAGAAAAGGCTTCCTCCTGCCCACAGCAAGCTTATGATGTCTCATTCTAGGCAAAGTCACATAACTGAAGCTCAAGGGCTGATTGTTAATGTACAACTACAACTGTTTTAATAAGAACTGTGAACAGGAGGTTTTTGTTGAAGAGACTTACTGTGTATATCATTTTACCTTTTTGTTCACATTTTTTTCCTATTGTGTGTACACTGATCTTTGCATATCCTGGACTGTGTAATTTAGATGACTGAATATGCTGAACCTGTAAAAAGCAAATGAGAAGATGTCAACATCACAGAGGGAATACAATAATAAAAATATACATTTTTGTATAGTCATTCATGCAGTATAAGTCATTCATGCAGGCTTCCAAAGTTGCAAAAATGTGCATCTGTAAAAGTAACAATGAAAGAATTAAAGAATACTGTATATACAGTGCAGTACCTGCCCACTTAGTATCTTTAAAGTAACTTTAAAGTAAAAAGCTAACAAATTAGGAACCCATTTAAAATTTTGCACAATATATCCTTTGTCTTTCTGTTTCTTTCTTTTTCTAATTCTATCTAATATCTATTACAAACTAAAAAGGAAGGGTCAATTATCTATCTATCTATCTATCTATCTATCTATCTATCTATCTATCTATCTATCTATCTATCTATCTATCTATCTATCTATCTATCTATCTATCTATCTATCTATCTATCTATCTATCTATCTATCTATCTATCTATCTATCTATCTATCTATCTATCTATCTATCTATCTATCTATCTATCTATCTATCTATCTATCTCATTTGCTTGTCTTATTTTTTTGGGGGGTGGGGAAATTACCCTTAATTTTTCCTCTAGTAAAAAGAAATTCTAATCAGTAAATATGACTACCTATTTTGATCATTGTCATTTTAATATTACATTCTTTTCATATTTGCAGCAGTCTTATGCCCCAGCTCCTCACCCCATGGCTCCCCCCAGCCCCAGCACAAACAGTAGCAACAACAGCAGCAACAGCAGTACGGAGCAGTTGAGTAAAACAAACCTATATATTAGAGGACTTCCACCGGGCACGACGGACCAAGACCTCATTAAGCTTTGTCAACCGTAAGTACAATACATTCCAATGATTTTACTGGCTTAGAAAGTATTATTAGCAACCTACATTTTTTAAATATGCTAAGCATCACAGAGAAATACTGATGAAACATTTATGTTGCATTAAATGTTTACTGTTTGTGAAGAGGAATGAGCTTTGAGTGTGGATCAAACATGAGTTTAACCCAAGCCCAGTCTGTTCACAGTTGAGGGAACAGACAAATAAATTGGCCCAAATTGCTGCCATCTTCTGTTCCTAACAAGCCAGTGAGGATCATAAATTATGTCATTGATCAAGTATGGTCATGGCTGTATTTCATTAATAATATCAGCCAGGATCCCCACAGTCTTGTTTACTTTTAGAAGCTAAAAGGGATCTGGCCCTTGCAATGGGAGTTGGAGCAAGGCAGCATCATTGTTCAATAGGTTGTAATGGCAGCGGGTTAACATTTTTAACATTTTTTTCATTGTGTGGTTACTTTTTTTTACATTTAAAAAAAAATTGTGAATATGTAACAAGGGGTACAGTGCACCCTTTATGTATGAGGGGAAATTTTCTTATATAGGGAATCACAAAGTGCTCTGAGTGGAGACAATAGTGTCAGTCAGAGCAGCAGGCGGCCGGTGGTGACCAGCAGAAATGGCAACATGAAGTCTATATACAATCTAGTAGTGGAAAATTTCTACAGCCTGAATGGTGCCTGAGCATGCTTAAACAGTTGTGGAGAGCCAGCATGAAAATGACATGCCCGTGTCAGCCAAAATGTAGGTTACAGGCACAGTTCAGTTAACAATTGTGACGAGTAGCCACATGCAGTAAATCCCCATAGACTGTGGGAGACACCCAAGTCAAGAAGTCTGTTCTCATGGAGGGTACTTATGGTCACTGGTGCAGCTGGATGCCTGGGTCAAGGGCTTGTCAGGGCTCCCTTGGGAAGTGGACTTCTGACAGATGCCTGTGCCAGTCAGGATGTGCTGGTGCTCAATAGGTGTCACTTAAAAGCTGGCATGACACTGGTCAGATGATCGGAATGGTTGCCTCATAGTACAGGACCAAAACGGTTGGACGATTAGGTAACAGGAGATGGTCATCCACATTGTGCAGATGAGACTGTGGGTGTGGGGGATCGTCACCCACCTTACACAAGAGCTTCCTCAGGGTAGCGTGACACAGCGTAAGCTTGGTCTTTTAAAGAGTAAACGGGGTCCCTGTATTCAGGATATCCTGTGACATCATCCAGACCAAGACACTCCTGGCTCATAACCTTTTAATGGGTCAGCTTCTACGTGTGAAGGAAATAAATTGCATAGCGCCATCTTGTGGCCATTTGGTAAAAACACAACAAATTGTAGTTTCACATAGCCATGCGTGCAAAGTTTGCTCAGATGGTAAAGCAACACACATTCTACCATATTTGGATTCCCAGATGAGGAAAAATGGCATGTATCAAGTATATTCTGACCGAGCCAAATGGATAAAGGACTCTATATCTTAGATCAAAGACATGTATTATGCCCATATTGATAGCAATAAATAAACAGACAACAGCAACACAAAAAATCAAAAGTGGATTGGTCAGAAGAGAGCTGATTTCAAGTGTACCAAAAGTACCCATAGACATCACAGGGACAGGAAAACCTGTAGATTTAAATCCTTGTTTAACCCCTTAGGTGTTAACTTTCCCAAATTTCCACTTCTTTTTCCTTTGAAGAAGTATTGTGTTATAATCTCCCCTCCTGCTGGACAGCTTTAAGGCATAAATCCCTTTAACTTTAAGTTCTTGGGATTGCCCATTGTGGAACTGTGCAAAGTGCTGTGTGATTGGTGTCTCATCATCACCTCCCAATATACTTGACAAGTGCTCACCGATGCAGACTTTTAGTGGGTGTTTGGTCTTCCCCACATATAATTTACGAAACAGTCACTCCAATAGAGTACCCAAATCATTAATAAACTGCTTATTTTGATATGTTTTCTGTCGGTCCGCATCGGTGAACACCCCTGTTGTGTAACACTATAACACTATCTACAATTCGGGGAGAGAATTTTGTCTTTCCTCTGACTTCCCCATATTTAGACATCTGACTCCCCCACATTCAGTAGCTGTGTTACATACAGTGAAAGCAGTAAAATAACTTTTCTCAATGCAATGAATGAGGGATAAGGAGACAGGTACTCGTCAGGAGCTCTTTCTGTTAAGTTCAACCCAGAGAACAAAAGCTATTAAATATTGCAGTGGTGAAAGTCAAAAACCTGGAAAAAGACTGGCATCCCTGCAGTGAAGATTTCTCCAGAATCAAGTTGCCTACATGATGTGGCACACACTTTATTTCTGACAAATTAGATCTGATTCAGCTGAAGTTGAAGCAAGTGCAGGTAGACAGGAAGTGATTAGAAATTGCTGCTGGAGATTAGCAGCTTTGATGCAACACAAGGCTGAAAATAAAGTAAAACCCATCTTTTTTTTAAAGAACAAAACACTGTAGTTGTTAATGACGCACAGTGCTTTAGAAGACTAAATATTGTTCAGATATGGTTTAAACCTTCTTTATTATGGAGTTTTAAAAGACCTTGAAATGATGAAATGTTAGGATAATGTAATGTGTTGCTTATTTCATCAGGTGGACAAAAAAATACTTGGTTAACTTCGGATGCTTACATCAGTCAGATTGTCACATACCTGACAGTGGAGCTCAAGATAACTAGAGTGGCCCCTTGCACAATTCTTGTCCAAGCAGCCATAATAATGAAGACAGGGACTGCTAGAGCAGTGGAAAATTGCAGGTGCCAGGGAGTTGGGTCTGCAAATTTGAGTTTGAAAGTGTTGAAATCCAGTGAGCAGAAGAATGGAGTCAGGTCACAAGCCAAGTTCTGCAGCAGCCAGGCAGATAGGTACAGAATCACAATCAGGTCTCTAGTTAAAGACAGGCAAGGGTCAGGAATGTGCTGGAAGCAAAGTACAAAATCAGAATTCAGAATCTCAGTCGACAACACAGTATAAGCAGGCAAGTGAAATTCAGAGAAGAACCACACATAGGTAGAGCAGTAGCAGGATAAAAACATTTTCAAGAACACAGGTCACAGGGATAAGAGCTAAAGACCATCCAGTGATCATACTAGGCAGATGTCAGGTTTAAATAAGCCGCCAGGTGTCAGGAACTATTGGCACGCCTGTGCGTCCATGTGTGCACCACAGCCTGTGCACATGCATGTCTCCTCATTATTGCATATACTGTTAAACACCTATGCTCACCAGCATGTGTACGTCTCTGTGAATGTGCATTAAAATGAGCATGACCGGCATGAGGTTCCTGAAACATTCTGCTGTAGAGGTCTCCCATTCTGCTGTAGAATATGGGTAAAAATTGTAGTGAATTGGAGGAAAAAGCCATTTTTTTTCTGCCTGTTTGATACATGCAGTGTTACCCTATTTAAGATTTATGGAAATACAATGGTTCATAGAGTTAAGGCTACAGGTAATTAAACTCCCACATGAGTAATATACTATAACAGTTTTGTAGGTTTCTACCTTTGATCATGTTTAGAGGAAATATAATGTTTCATTTTGTGTAGCGTAAATATGCTGCAAACTAGTAAAAACAGTAGTAGTAAAGACATCCAGTTATGTGCAGGGTATTAAAATTTAAATTACATTTTCAAATTTTTGTGCAAACAAATGGGCCACACACATGAAGTAATTTGGATTGAAATTACCATATTTATCGGCGTATAACACGCACAGGCATATAACACGCACCTTCACTTTAAGAGGAAAGTTTTAGGAAAATAATGTAATTTTAAACAAAGAACTTTGAAGCAAAATAAGGGTCAGTGCCCATCTGCAGCCTGATCAATGTCCATTTGCAGCCTCACCATTGCCATCAATGCAGTCTGATCAAAGCCCATCTGCAGCCTCACAAGTGCCATCAATGCAGCCTCACCATTGCCATCAATGCAGCCTCTCCATTGCCATCAATGCAGCCTCACCATTGCCATCAATGCAGCCCAGTCACCATTGTTATCAATGCATCCCTGTCACTATTGTCATCAATGCAGCCCAGTCACCAGTGCTATCAATGCAGCCCAGTCACCATTGTCATCAATACAGCCCAGACACCATTGCCATCAATGCAGCCCAGTAACCATTGCCATCAATGCAGCCCAGTCACCATTGCCATCAATGCAGCCTTGCATACAGTGAGAATGTCCTGTTTACTCAGTGGCCTCTTTAATACCAAGTCCCACCTCCTATGATAAACAGAACATTGGTCTAATGCCAGCCCAGGAGACAGGACTTCCTATTACAGAGGCCCCTGAGTAAACAGGAGATTATCACTGTATGAAATCTGACAGCGCTCATCCCGCCCCCCTCCCTGTCCCCCCTGAGGCAGCCAAAATTGAAGGAACAGCATATAACATGCATGCACTATTTGCACCCGATTTTCAGGGTGAAAAAGTGCGTGTTATACGCTGATAAATAAGGTAGTTTATCTGACAGACAGCACACACTGCATAATTCCACCTAGGGATATTCCGCTCATGCGTTTCACCCATCTAGGACTTAGTCATAGAGATAGATCCTATATTAGAGGGGTGACTCTGGGTGGAATCATGCCGTGTGTGTTGTCTCTCAAATAAACAAATTTGAATCTAAATGATGTCATAGATGTGCAGATCATTTGTAATATTATTATTCAAGATTTATATAGTGCCAACAGTTTGCGCAGCGCTTTACAACATGAGGGCAGACAGTACAGTTACAATTCAATTCAATACAGGAGGAATCAGAGGGCCCTGCTTGTTAGATCTTACAATCCAAAAGGGCAGGTCAAATGACGCGAAAGGTAATAACTGTGGGGGATGAACTGATGGAGAAAAAAAAGTACAGTTGTTAGTTGGAGGCGGGATAGGCCTCCCTGGAGAGAAAGGTTTTCAGAGATAATCTAAAAGTGGACAGAGTAGGATACAGCTGAACAGATTGGGGTAGGGAATTCCATAGGATGGGAAAGGCCCATGGGAAGTCCTAGAGGTGAGCTTAGGTGGAGGTGACAAGAGAGCTAGAGAGCAGGAGGTTTTGGGAGGAATGAAGTCAATGGTTTGGTTGGCATTTTGAGACTAGGTTGGTAATGTAGCTGGGGGCCAAGTTATGGATGGCTTTATAAGCTGTTGTTAGTATTTTGAATTTCCTTCATTGGGTGAGTGGCAGCCAATGAGGGGAATGGCAAAGGGTGGGTGGCAGACAATGAACTGCTGATAAGACAGATGATTCTGGCAGCAGCATTCATGATGGACTAAAGGAGGGATAGCCTACGTAAAGGTAAGCCAATGAAGAGGGAGGTGCAGTAGCTGAGGTAGAGATAACTAGGAAGTGAATTAGGAGTTTTGTGGAGACATTGGTTAGGAAAAGGCATATTTTGGAGATTTTGCTGAGGTTGAGGCGGCAAGCTTTGGACAGTAATTGGATGTGGGGCCAAAAGGAGAGTTCAGATTCCAGGATTACACTTAGCACTCTGGCATGGAACGGGTTGATGGTTGTGCCATTGATCTCGACAGAGAAGTTAGGGGAAGGGGCACATGGGGGAAGAAATATTATGAGCTCGGTTTTGGATAGATTGAGTTTGAAGAAGTGGTATGGCATCCAAACTGATATGTCAATCAGTAAATTAGTGATGCATGAGTGATTTGTACAGAACAGAAGCAGGCTCCATGACTTAGGCACCTGCTGTTTCACAGGATGAAGGAGCAATTGGGCAGCTTGGCAGTAGTTAAGTGTGCGATGAGTATCTAACTTTTAATATTTCTGAATGTTTTGAGTGAACTGAAAGCCTCAAATACTGTAAAATGAATATTTTAATATGTTGTAAATCTCTTCTTGTTAAAGCAGACCTTGCACTAAAAAAAAAGATCCACTATTAAAAAAAAATTAAACACCTGTGGAGGAAAAAATATTAGTTAGTTGATATACTTACCATTTCCCCAACATCTGCCTGCAAAATTCAGGGGAATGCTGAAAAGCCCAAATCAGCAAGAAGACTATTCTGCAAATCATCCTGTGAGATTGAACTATTAAGCTTTTCCTGGGATTTTGTCAGTAGGATAACATCACTCCCTAGTACAGAAGGGGTGATGAGGTAAGTAAACTAAATTTTTACCCCCACAGTTTTTTTTACTTTAGTGAAGCATTTTAGTCAAGCAGCCCTGAGTAAATAAGCAGACCTTGCTTGACGTTTAAGGTCTGCTTTGAAGAAAACACTTAAAGAAAACATTAACGTTGTATTTTTCTTGGGTATATTTTCAAACTATCTACTTTGAGTGAAAAACATATACTTTTTGTCCCAGGTCATCTACAATGTCACTGCTAGAGACAGTTAAAAGTTATAGTATTAGAATGGATCCCACAGGTACTCCACTAAATTCTGTTTACCACAATAACTGCTTGCCTTCTCTCTTGAAACCAATGTCTTGGAAACTGTCAATTTACAATCCAATCCCAGTGCATTTAAACTTGTTTATCAGTATTCTAGGAGAAATGGTGTCAAAGGGTTAATTGAAAGCTTAGTAAGCCACATCTGCTTGTCCACTCTAAATTATCGAGTTATCTGGTCTCTGTTCAAGTGCTGATGTTTACAGAGGAAGACATACTGTATAGTGCTATTGCGTAACATTTCTGAATCATTCTAACAATGTCTCAATAACTTGGTAAAGTTGTGAACACATTTTAAGTTGCTTTGGGTGTATATGTTTTAAACCTTCTGTTCCTTGGTCATGATGGCATTTTAAAGGTCAATAAAATGACAAAAAATACTGTCATGAAAACCAAACAAAAATAACAAATGATATTATCACTGAAATGCAATATCACAAAGATGACCTGCAGATAATAGGTGTAAATTTGTATAATTTAATAAATCTATTATTTGCTAAAGTTGAACTTTTTAGAAATTGTCTGCTTGAATAAACTGCTGACATATTACAACATAAGTATGTCTATAGTGTAATTAAAACATTGAAAAAAAACAACTTTATATCACTAAATAGTTTTTGGGGTTTTTTTTAACTATGGATTCTTACACTACTTAGTTGATTATGCCTAGACTGGGATGATGTAAGCTGCAGCAGGAATGCATTTCCTCAGTCTTTTCTCTTCTTATAAGAACAGATTGCAACTTTGTAGCATGTCACAGAGTAATGTGTCATCGCTGAGCCAGTATATGAATATTTCCTGAACAAAGATGGCCTAATACTTCAAGAATTTACAGTAGATACAGGCATTGTCAGTTGGAGTTATGTCATCTCTATGAGAGGTTATAAATACCTATAACACCTGCACATTACTTATAATGCAAATAAATATATAAATAAATAAACAAATAAATAAATACATTTGATGCTAGGTCCACTTAAAGGCCTATAGTTTATCCAAAATTATTCATAGATGTTTTACAGTATCAAGTAGTATTTGCACTTCTTATAAAAAGGACAGCTAAAATTGTAGCTCCACTTTTGTTGAATAATCCCCTCACAATGATTGACATGGCAATTTTTACCTACCTCACTTATACACTTAATGATATATAAAATAAGTGATTAAAACTTTCTGTCTATATAAGAATCAACCAATGCAGTTGCAGCTATTACGGATAGAATTAAAACAGTGCAAAACCGTGCAAAAAAGAATAACAATCAAATTTATTTATACAGAAAAGAAACGTTAGAATAATCAGATATTACCAAATATAACGTAGATGATACAAATACTGTGTTGCCAGTGGACAAAGATAATTAATATAAAAATGATATGTTGTTACAATGGACATACAAATGCTATCAATAGGACAGAAAAAGGTTATTCTTAAAGAAAAGAGAAATAAGGTAATATGGATATGTTACACAGACAGTTCTTACGTGACCATGCTTTGTTGAGACCATGAGGCTAAGAAAGACAGCATCAATGGGAGCTTTGATTTTATTTTCCCTCTCTACCCATCCCCACCAATCACACCCCTGGAATACCTTAATTCTGATTGGCTGAAATTTAATCCTATTGGTCTACCATGCTTCTCACATATCTTAAGACTTTGCCACATTCGCTCAAGGGTGGGGGGGTGAAGAGAGTCCTATTCCCTCACATAAGCCAGGTGGCCATACTTGGTCAACTGTAAGGTCATTACATGTCATAAAAAACAAGAGAGCTTGGCTTGCTTCTATATCCCCTCTCTGCCCAACTCCATTTAAGTAAAACATGTTTGGTAACATTACCACTCTCAGTTATTGGTCATCCTCACAGCTCCCAAGTGATTCCCTCCTGGCAAGGGATTGTCTTAGTTACAGTACATATATAAACCAGGTAGTATAGTGGACACTATAAACAGAGCTTCCTTGATACTAACTCATGATAACATACCAGAGCTGTTTTATGATGTCAGCTGTTCTCAGAATGTCCAGGCAGTTCTCGGACACACTGTTTAAGCCATATTGTATGTCCATTTATTAATACTGATTATCATTGACGGTAAAAATTTCCACATCAGTGATCAATATACAAACAAATCAAATATTCGGAGAAAAAAAACATGTGTATATATATATATATATA
This sequence comes from Lithobates clamitans, assembly GCA_037952925.1. Lineage (NCBI taxonomy): Eukaryota > Metazoa > Chordata > Amphibia > Anura > Ranidae > Lithobates > Lithobates clamitans. Next base: position 2,191,163 of record JBBGZY010000152.1, read on the forward strand.
TATATATATATATATATATATATATATGGACTTTTTTCTCTTATGTAATTTGTTTGTGTTATTGTGAGCACTGTATATATATATATATATATATATATATCTAGATATATATATATATATATATATATATATATTACAAATGTGCTCCAATTAATAAAGTGCAGTTGTGCTTCAAACTTCAAGGTGCATCACACACCTCTCCTGTGTCCTCACTCACTCAAAGTGATGGACCCCTAGCTTTTGAGTCCAGGGGTCATTCAGTCTAAAATGTTGGCCATGGATGGCAATTCACAGAAGGGTCCAATGAAGATCTCCCCCAATCGTGATGGTCAATAGGTAGATAATAGCACCAAAAATGAAAAAGGGGCTGATAGTGAAGTAAAATTTGGCAAGATTTTATTGCGCAATCGTGGTAAGGTACTTACAGGCTATAAAGATTAATATTGCAAGAGGTATAGCACTGGTAAAAACAAGGAAACGCCGCATCCAGCATGCATTCCACCGAAACCGAAAGTGACATTGTTTGGAGTTGATGCAATTTTGACGAAAACAGCGTTTCCTTGTTTTTACCACTGCAATACCTCTTGCGATATTAATCTTTATAGCCTGTAACTACCTTACCACGATTGTACAACCCTTTTTTTCATTTTGGTGCCATTATTTACCCATTGACCATCATGATTGGGGGAGATCTTCATTGAACCCTTCTGTGAATTGCCATCCATGGCCAACGTTTTAGCCTGAATGACCTTTGGACTGAAAAGCTATTGGACCACATTTGCACTATATATATATATATATATATATATATATATATATATATATATATATGGACTTTTTTCTCTGATTATGTAATTTGTTTGTGTTATTGTGAGCACTGTAATCTCATATATATATATATATATATATATATATATATATATATATATATATATATATATATTGGACTTTTTTCTCTGATTATGTAATTTGTTTGTGTTATTGTGAGCACTGTAATCTCATATATATATATATATATATATATATATATATATATATATATTTTTTTTTTTTTTTCTGAAGAAAAAATGTATTTTAAATACTGATTCTGAATGGGAGTGTGTTTTCATTAATTAATTAATCAGCACCTGCAGGGCTCTAAAAAGGGGAAGTTGCTGTGCCTGCATACCTTTAGAAGTGATTAACCCTTTAGAAGCATCTCACCAAAAATTAAATGTTTGTTGCAGAAGATGCCTAAAATCTGATTTGTATCTTAGTGCAGACTTCTAAAAACTAAATGCGTCCAAAATATAGGAAATAAGTATGGTACCCAAAAGGTGATGCTGTATATGCCTTTACAGCTCATCAATTAATTATAAATAAAAAGGTGAGGGGCCTAGAATTCATGGAGTTACTTTAATTTTTTTTCTTATTTGTATTACTATTTTTTAAACATTTTTGTTTTATATAATTTTACTGCTACCACAAGGAGGCTAACAATCCCTCCTATGTGATAGTATTGAACATGTGACAGGTTCCCTTTATGGAGAACAGCAGAAGAGATTAGAGAATGGATGTTCCCTGATCTACTCCTGCTTGCCATCCTGAATTCACTGGTTGTGTTCCCAGACTCCCATGTAGAGCCCAGCAACTATGGAGGGAGTGTGATGGGGGACTGGAGACTGGGGGGAGGATCCACACTGCCCCTTCTGTAAAAGTGATCAGGTAGCTAAAAAAACACCTGAATATTTTTTTACATTACAAACAGGAGCCAACTTGAGAGAGTAAATACAAGCTCATTACTTCTACTTCACATCCTATGTAAAACCACTAAATTAGCTAAACAATAATACAAGGCAAATGTTAATAAAGCAAAAAATAATTTTTTTACAATTTTTATAATAAAATAGTTCAATGAGTAAAGATTGTGATACTGAAATAATAATTGTCTAACTATATGATCTGTAGTAGCAAAGAGTCTTTAGTTTTCATTGGGAGAATAAAAGTAGATTTAAACCCCAGCTGAATGACATTTAGTTTGGTAAAGCACCATGTACATAACTGGAATTTGTTAGTTAAACTATTTGATTTGCTTTGTTCCCATCTTATGTTGCATTTCAAGTGCTGTTAAACTCCTGCAGACTCTTTACAGCCACTCTCTGCTTCCAAACATGAAGTAGCAGAACAAAATGTCATTACTATTTTAAAGCTTATATTAGATTTTGTGACTGGGCTTTCATATAACTAAAAGCCTAACTCTGGGCTCATTAAAAAAAAAAAAAAAAGCTCTCTCCCAAAGAATAGGAAAATGACATCAGAATATACTGTAGATAAAACTATAATGCTTGTTTTGACTAGGGGATGATCTATCAAAGAGTAAATCCAGGGTCCCACAGTGTTCCTCTCTGCTGCTTCTGCAGCAGTCCCCAAAGCTGCTCTTCTAGGTGGTCTTTTAACTGGTCTTGCTGGCATCTTCACATACAATGTAGGAGCATATGCCATCACCGATCCTGCATTGTATGTGAAGGCTGCACAGAACCTGCCCATAGTCCCTAGAAAAATTAGGATAAAGCACCAGCCGCCATGGAATTTTGGGTTAAAATGAACAATGGTCTGTGATAGATCTGTCCCCCACACAAAACAAGAGTTATATATTTTATTATGCAGCGGGGAGGACAAATTACATTTTCAAGTCAATGTTGAGTTTCAATTTAAAGCAGAGCATAGCAAAGCCATCCTAAGGTGAAAATACTGTTAATATTACTGATGGTTATCACAAATATATTTAAAACAGTGATAAAATAACATGGTATAGTCTTTCCTTTCCTTTTAAATAGCTTCCTTTTTCATCTTGATTGCAATGCCCTGCTGTTTATGATGTAGTGATAAGGAAACACCAAGTTATTGTGTTGTTCATGTGGGTGCTGTCCATTAAACATGATCTCAGACAGTTTTGACAAATTATCTAATGCTACAAACCCCTTATCAATTTGTGAGCAACTTGTCAGTGTAATCTGTCAAGCTGCTGTGAGTGAACTGGAGGAATAGAGGCCATCATTAAATCATTTCATATACAGGAGCCCACTGCTGATATTGTTCAGGTATTACAATGAATTCTTGTCTCATATTGACCTTGGTTATTTATTATTTCTGCAATGGGGCATTTTGAAATAGAACATACTGAAAAGTTGAAATTTGAATTGATGATTTATCACACAGAGTTGCAATAAAAAAAAAAAATAAGTGTTACTTTTTAGTTTAGGTTGACTTAAGATAGTTGTTAAACTAATAAGTAGGGATGAGCCTAATGTACCTGGGGTTGGTTGGACACAGGTTTGGCAAACATAACCAAAGTTGGGATCCTAAACCTGAACCCCATTGAAGTCAATGGGAAAGGAATCTTAGAAATCAGTAATGAATATTTCATGGGGAGCTGTACAGTGGCCCTGAGAACATGTACCAATAAAAAATATCCCGAAGTGATTGTAAGGGTTCGTTTTTTGTTTTTTTTAAAATAACAAACATATCATACTTACCTCCACTGTGCAGCTCCTTTTGCACAGATTGGCCACAAAAATATTCTCTTCTGGGGTCCCTTGGCAGCTCTCGTGGCTTCTACCTGCATCAGATAACCCCCTAGGAGAGGCGCTCTCCCGGGGGGGTTGCCTTGCGGGCATGCTCCAAAGTCCAGCATTCAGCATCCATAGCCGCCGAATGTATGACTTGGCCCCGCATAGGATGCATTAAGGTGAAAAAACACAAGGGTTTACAACCCCTTTAAAGGACAACATTGAAGACACAACAATTCAGTAGTGGTAGAAGGAGGTGTTAATGATGACTGGGTGTGCTGCTGGAGGGAGGAGAGGGCAATGGTGGCAGGAGGTGGTATCTATTTCAGGAGAGGCTGTTACTTATCCAGGCCCAGAAGCTCAATTGTATACAGGGCGAGCTCTGGTTTGTGGTCTATCTGTCATGATCAGGCATCAGTCTCAGAGACTAGCAGCTATAGCAGTGAGGGGACTTCCACCGACCATCAGGATAGCTATGCAAGCAGTTCACCCTGGCGGATGACGTGGGCCCTGAGGTGCAGATTCTAAGTACTAATTCCAGGTTCAAGTCTAGGCCCTGACACTATCCTTGTTACCCAATATTCAAGGGTTCCCCTTTTGGAAAGGTGTTAACATCTTCCCTTGACCCATGTACTGCTCACAATATGTTGCAGGCATTGTGGATAGCTGCTGGCGGTGGACAGCCCTGGTGCTAGGTAAGTGTCTCACTTAGACAGCCACTCTTGCTCCTCCTTTCAATGACATCAGGCTCCAAGCCATATTGTGTATGAGACAATATACTGCCAACCTCTGGAAAGGGGGTAACAGATTCCTCCACAGAATGTCCTCCAGATGTTTCATCCTTTGCAAGGGCAGCATGGGCTCTGCAACTTCACCTATGTAATGAGGATCAAGGAGGGTTTCCAATCAGTAGTGGTTCACCTCCTTGATGCCATAAATCGTAAGGTCCTTTTGCAGGCTCTGGAGCAATAACAAGCCCAACCACCACAACTTACTAGAGGCAGAGAAACCCAAGTCCTTGGGATCACTGAGTATTACATTGCTCTCAATTACATTCCCCAGCCATTAAAAATGACCATGGTATGTGAAGGATGAAACCCACCCCTGGAAGCCTTCTCCATGTCCTCCTCTTCCTCCTCCTCTTGAATGTTGCCACAGCACTCATACTCTTCCTCCCCTTCATGCTCCTTCTGTACCCAATGAGGCTTTTGTGTCTAATGAAAGCAGAGTGAATGAAGGTGGGCTTACACTTCACTTGCCCTAGCAACGTGAATTGCAAGTTAGTTCAGTGGAAATATACAGCGCTAGAAATAGTGCTCCATAAAGCACTGTATAATTGCAGTAGCACTGGCAAATCTCTCTCCCTGTCAGCCATCCTTCAAACTAATCTCCCACACAATGAAGAAAGGGTGACTGAAACTGCAATCTTTTATAATGTTTTGGGTTGCAATTTTGTACAAAACCATCATCACCTGAAATTGTAAGACTTTGGCTATTTACAGTTGTTTTTCAATGAATTATGAAATGTTTGATGGAGCAAATTCCCAAAATACATCTATTAGCCAAGAAAATGGACATTTTTAATTTGACAGTTTTGGTACCCATTGATTTTAATAAGGTTTTGGTTCACCCTGTTCAAACTTAACCCTGGGACACTTAGCTCATTTTTAATTGCCTGATAAAATAAATGTAAATGGCATTTTGAAGTCACGAATCTACAAAAAATAGTCCATAGTTTTGAAGTGGAAATAAATTAAGACAGATTTCCAAAAAAACACAAAAGTCTTGATTTCATATTTTTTCACCCCCTTTCCTGTTAAACCTCTATGCTTTGGTGATACCTTTTTAAAAAGTCAAAAAATTGTTTAGATATATTTTACCTGGATCTGAAAAAGTTTTTCACTTAACGGCATTTACAAGTACTGTAGATACTGACATGTACTGACCAGAAGTCCTGTGCTGCCATTCTTCAACTAGAAGTTTTCAGCACTGTCTTCAGTCCTGTGTCACCATCTTGGATTCAGGTGCCATTTGTGACTTTCTGATCAGTCACAGCCATCCCCCTTCTGTGCATGTGCAAGATGCACTGATTGGATGAGACTACTGTAGCCTCCTGGAATGTGTGACCTGATTCTAGCAGGCTGCGGATGGAGCAAACCCAGTAATTGTCATCCTCAATTAGGCAATGAATGATTGATTGATAAGTGGGGGCAAGTATGTAAATATTTCTAAATGTATACAAGGGAAGGGGGAAGAGCTAGGGTTATATAATCTGTAAAGGAAGAGTAAATGTCCACTCTAGAGCTCATATGTGTGCATATTGTCACATGATCCTAAAATAAATACACTTTTTAAAAGGTACCAGAGTTTGTTATAGAAAATATGAAAACATCATTCTGGGCATTATTTAGGTTATTAGAGAAAAATACAAAAGTATGGTACATCATACCTTCTGGGTTCCACAGCTAAGGTGGAAAAACTATCCACAGGACAATTTTAACGTTGACTTTATTTCCCAAAATCTTTGACCTAGCAGAAAACATTGTATTTGGCAAAAAAATCAACTCTGCTCATATTCCTGAATATACCATCCTTATGGTGAAACCTGGTGGTGGTAGCATCATTTTATTGGGAAGCTTTTTATTTGCAGAGACTAGGGATGAGTAAATTTGCCCAGGTTTGGTTCAGCAAATCCTGTTATAGGTTTTACACCCCAAACTTAATGACAAACCCCATTGACATCTATGGAAGAGACATCTTTAGTTCATCTTTAGTTCTGATAATTTTCAAGGAGAATAGGCAAACCATTGTTAAAAAAAGGAATTGGGAGCTTGGCACTGCCAATAGATGATATGTACCAATTAAAAAAAAAAACCCAACAATGTGGAAATGGTAGTTTTTGTGGCTTTTAAGGACTATTTTTCAGGTGGAATTCCAGACAAAAGGTATTTTTTTAAAGGATAAGTTCACCTATTGGTACATGTTACATGTTCTACCCATATTTAGGGTATTCCAGCAGCCTCTTCTCCCCTCCCCCCAGTGACAGCGAGGGGAGATCTTCTCCCAGAGCCTGCTGTCACTATTTGAAAATAGCGCGCCTGTGCAGGGATCTGTTCACACAGCTGGATCATTCATTTACAGTTTCTTGTGAATGACTTGAACTGCTAGTACCATCTGTCTTTGCTGTTGGCAGCTTGTAGTTCTGAATGGACTACGAGGTCACTGATGAGCGGACTTGTAGTTCATTCACAAGCCCTGCAGCTTGTAAACAGCCAGCCCGTATGCATGTATGGGCTGCAAGCTGCAGGACCTGTCTGCAGAAGTCTGCCATTGCACCCCTGATCCACTGATCACATTTGCATTGCTTTTTAGGCTCCTAAGGGAAAAAAATAAATGCACATTTTTTCCTTCAAAAATATGTGCATTTATTAATTTTTCCCAAAAGGTGAACTTATCCTTTAAGGGCACTGCTTAGACAAAAAAAAAAAAAAACATTTCTAAATGTTTCCTATAACATATCAAATCATCACTTTTTGAGTTTAAGTTCACTTTAACACAAGCAGATCATGAATGCAAGTAAAAGAGAACGGCATTATTTAAAGAAAATCATTAAGAGAGTGGCAGAAAGATGGGTGAAGGTACATGTTTATCACGCCTCTTATCAAGCATCATATGTTAAATCTCACTTTATTATGCTCAGCACAATTAATTTTCTGGAAATAAGTCAGTTACTCTTAGAGAATGTTTAATATTAGAGAACCGGCAATCCTCTCTTTGCTATACTTTTTTCTGCTTCATACAATGTGGCCTGCATGTTATAAATTTATAACATGTGAATCATTGTGTGTGCCTAGTGAAGCCACATAAAATTCCTAATGCTTATCACAGCTGAGAAAGATCCGTGATTGGAGGAGAGCCAGTCATGTAACATTGACAGGTCACTTGCCGGACTTTCCTACACTTGTTTGTTTGTACTTTTTTTTACATTCATTTTTATTGTGCTCCCCCAGCTTTAGGCCTCTGGTTTGCAGAGTACATTTGTAAAGCAAATTGATGTGCTTTATAATGTGCATTTCTTTTCAGATAGTAGCAGCATGGGTACTGTCTTTTTTATTGAGCTTCCTAATAGTAAAAATGAACTAACTTTTAAAGATCTGGTAAATTACCAATATGCAATTCATGAGAGATCTAAGGCAAAACTTGATTTATGCACATTGGGACACTTATAGTAGCTTTTAAAAGATAGTGAAAACATAAAGAAAGGCAACTTTTTCAGATTTTGATCCATTCTTGACTGTTACTATTCAAGTTTTATTCAGAGTATTTTGAGTGAATTACAACTCATGTTGGATTGGTTTACTTATTACTAATTAATACAACTTAAGGGAATGGCTTTTAGTTTATTACTCTCTTTTATTCCTAGATGTATTTGATGTCAACATTATTTTATTGTTTCTGTTATTTCCCATTGCAAAACAGTTTGTTACTGAAAATATCAGGGGAAAAGACAGAATGCAGTAAAGAAAAAAAAAAGCAGTTCACACTAGCCTCTTGATATGCTCTCAGCTGTATTTAGATGTATTGGATAGGAAATTATTTTGTACTTCAGCTCCCCTTGAGTGTTTTGAAGAGTAGAGTAGGCTACCTCCAACAGATGAGTGGATTTCAGGAGTCTGTATTAAATTATGCATGCACTTCTCCTCTGACACACAAGCTCTAACAAGAGCATATCTTATTACCACTCTCTATGAAGACATCTGGATTTTATGGGAAATTGAGAGGTATGATAGCATTTGCAGGAAGGTAAAGAAAACATGATTGACAGAGTTGCTGTTAATAAATGATCCACTGATATTGCAGTTAACTAAATACCTTCTGGTGCATTATAGTTGTATGGTTCAAGAAGTAATGTAAAAGAGATGTGCTGTAGAATATACAGTATCTCACAAAAGTGAGTACACCCCTCACATTTTTGTAAATATTTTATTATATCTTTTCATGTGACAACACTAAAAAAGCACCAGCTTTAATGCATCTTTTAGGGTGTGCCCCCCAAATATCTTGTTTGTTTAACACTGAAAAAATGACACTTTGCTACAACGTAAAGTAGTGAGTGTACAGCTTGTATAGCAGTGTAAATTTACTGTTCCCTCAGAATAACTCAACACACAGCCATTAATGTCTAAACCACTGGCAACAAAAGTGAGTACATCCCTAAGTGAAAATGTGAAGAATAGGGACCAAAGTGTCAATATTTTGTGTGGCCACCATTATTTTCCAGCACTGCCTTAACCCTCTTGGGCATGGAGTTCACCAGAGCTTCACAGGTTGCCACTGGATTTCTCTTCCACTCACTCCATGATGATATCACAGAGCTGGTGGATGTTAGAGACCTTGCGCTCCTCCACCTTCCCTTTGAGGATGCCCCACAGATGCTCAATAGGGTTTAGGTCTGGAGACATGCTTGGCCAATCCATCACCTTTACCCTCAGCTTCTTTAGCAAGGCAGTGGTCGTCTTGGAGGTGTGTTTGGGGTCGTTATCTTGTTGGAATACTGCCCTGCCCAGTGCTGGCAGCACTTATGCAGCACCAGACAATGACACTCCCACCACCATGATTGACTGTAGGCAAGACACACTTGTCTTTGTACTCCTCACCTGGTTGCCGCCACACACATTTGACATCATCTGAACCAAATAAGTTTTTCTTGGTCTCATCAGACCACAGGACATGGTTCCATTATCCATGTCCTTAGTCTGCTTGTCTTCAGCAAACTGTTTGCAGGTTTTCTTGTGCATTATCTTTAGAAGAGGCTTCCTTCTGGGATGACAGCCATGCAGACCAATTTGACGCAGTGTGCGGCGTATGGTCTTAGCACTGACAGGCTGACTCACCAACCCTTCAACCTCTGCAGCAATGCGGGCAGCACTCATATGTCTATTTCCCAAAGACAGCCTCCGGATATAACGCTGAGCGCATGCATTCAACTTCTTTGGTCAACCACGGTGAGGCCTCTTCTGAGTGGAACCTGTCCTTTTTAAACCGCTATATGGTCTTGGCCACCGTGCTGCAGCTCAGTTTCATGGTCTTGACAATGTTCTTATAGCCTAGGCCATCTTTATGTAGAGCAACAATTCTTTTTTCCAGATCCTCAGAGTTCTTTGCCATGAGGTGCCATGTTGAAATTCCAGTGACCAGTATGAAAGAGTGAGAGCGATAACACCAAATTTAACACACCCACTCCCCATTCACACCTGATACCTTGTAACACTAACGAGTCACATGACATCGGGGAGGGAAAATGGCTAATTGGGCCCAATTTGGACATTTTCACTTAGGGGTGTACTCACTTTTGTTGCCAGCGGTTTAGACATCAATGGCTGTGTGTTGAGTTATTTTGAGGGGACAGCAAATTTACACTGTTATACAAGCTATACACTCACTACTTTACATTATGGCAAAGTGTCATTTCTTCAATGTTGTCACATGAAAAGATATAATAAAATATTTACAAAAATGTGAGGGATGTACTCACTTTTGTGAGATACTGTAAATCTAAACAGTGTGCGCAGATAATCATTTATTTAAAATATGATTTGCAGTCAATTTACATGTAAGTGTGTTATGAAATCGTATAAATACCCATACCTCTTAATTTGCTGAGATGAGAAAGGGTGACACTTTTTAACATAAAGTTTGAAAGCTAAGGATACTCCCCTGCCCCACCTATTATGTGGATCATGAAGAATTTATATGTAGAAAATGATTGGCTAAATCAAAAGTGCTTTTTTCACCACTGCTTTGCCATTATACTGGGTCTATAAACAGGACATTTTTGTTATGGAAATCTGTACATCACAACAAATATAGGGACATCTGAGGGTTAAAGAGCAAAGAGAAATTTGGTTCCTAATTAGGGACTTTTGGGCACTATAAACACTTGTTAGCGGGTGTGTTCAGACAAAATGTATTATACAGTGAGGAATGGTTAAAGACCCTGTCAGGTCTTACCATTGTCAGGGACACCATTAGAGAAATTTCCCCCCAATTTCTGTTCTGCCTCGACAGTGGTTTTTACCAGACAGTAAAAAAAAACTGCTAAATCTCCAACAACAACACAGAAAGAAATGTAACATATGTTTTCACTAAAGTAGAGGAAGGCCATAATACTTGTGATATTTTTATTGCTGCCTGCTTCCATAGTAAAGATCTACCCTCACATTTTGTCTGAGGAAAATGGGTCAGTGAAACAGGAAGCAGTTAAACCTGGCTGGGGTTCAAAACCCAATATTCTAAAAAAAAAAATTAAAAAATAATTTGTATATACTTTCCCCACCTTAAATCTAACTTTTGTAAATAAACACTTACTAGGGAGGGTGGACCTGTAAATCCTTTTAGCTTACCTTTGTGCACACACATGTTAGTGGCATCATCTAAAGGCACACAGCTACTTGGAGCATCTCGGTATGATGTGATTGCTATGATGACCAATTACAGTGATCACCAATATAAACTGTGTAGTACTCTTTACATGGTGAGACCCCTTTTTTGCCTCTCACAACAGAGGAAGGGGTGAAGGAGGATTTAATTAATTAATCCATTTATCAAATCCACTGGCTGCAGTGAAGAAAAGCTGTGAATGATGGTGGAGAGAGTTTTAAAGGGTCCCTGACCACTGATGTTGTGGAATTGTTTCGGGAGAGTTTAAACTGTCAGTGACAGCATTTGGCTTCAGTGGACTCATTCACACCATACGTGCATAAAAATTAATGGGAAAAATGTGTAGATTTCACTTGCAGAGACATGAGTTGACATCAGTTTTCATGCACGTTGACATCAGTTTTCATACACGTTTGTTTTATACACAGACTGACATCACATCCTGTGTCCCCATTCTGTCATCAGTGCGCACCATTCTGTCCTCATGATTAGTGCCCATCATTCTGTCTATCTTATTAGTGCCCACACTTCTGTCCATCTCATTAGTGCCCACCATTCTATCCATCTCATCAGCGCCCACCATTCTTTCCACCTCATCTGTGCTGCCTTTCTGCCACTGCTATTCTGTCCCCCGCCATCAGTGTCCCCCACTATTTTGTCTCCACCATTCTTTCCTCCTCATCTGTGCTGCTATTCTGTCCCCACCATTCTGTCCCCCACTATCAGTGCCTGGCCACATTACTCCTTGCAGCAGACATACCCGAGTGGCAGCATTATCCCAGCCAGGATCCAACATGATGGAAAGTAGGTGGGCAGTATAAACACAGAGCACCACTATGCTTTCTCTCCCACTTCCTATCACATGGGGTCATTTAGAGCGGGGCTGTCAGTTTTATCTGCATTACAGTGTGAAGCTGTGAGGGCTCATCCCCCTCTGGTCCACCATGTGAGTCTTTGTGCTGCCCCTCTTAGCTGTGGCCACGCTGTTGGGACACCAGAAAACACAGGCCGCTCTGCCTGTCATAGTTTAATTGCAGAGCTGTGAGGAAAACTGACCATAATCCTGCACAGCTCCACACCACACATCACACCTGCATTTTGGTGTGAACAGACAGGTAGGAAACAATTGTTTCCTGTGTGTCTTGCAGAGACCTGTGGGTATCTGCTGCAGAAAATCGCTTGTGAATGAGTCCTCAAAGTTTAAGCACACTTTTTTTTTAACCACCACAATCCCTACATGTCTCTTCATTTACAAAAAATTGTGGCAAAAACTGGAATTAACTTTGGGCATGTCCATGTTTCAAAAAAGGGACATTGTGGGCGTGTTCTTACTGTTTTGGGTTTTTTTACTTGATATGTTTTAGAATGTAAGGGAAACAGTTTCTTATAAATAATCCAGTCTTTTTTTTAATATAGTAAAAAAAAAACCTAGTGGCAATTAGATACAACAAAAAAAAAGCTCTATCTGTCTCATACAAAAGCTTTGGGCACAGTGTTGCATGATTAAAATTGTCAGTCAAATCTCAGGACTGAAATCTCAAAAATAGCCTGAACAGGAAGGGAGTGTAAAATGCTGGTCCTAAAGTGATTCATGTTAATGGGATTGGTTTCCAAAAGTCATTTTCAGTTTACTAACCTGTAGTTACCTAAATTACCTATCAGTGCATAAGAAAGTTACAAATCAGGAAATGCTCCTGCACATGACTGAATAATTGGTTGTACTTTATACCAGCAGATTAAATCATTCTTTTGGCATATTTATCCCTTTGTTTTCATCTATAGTTTATAATTGTATATATGTAGATGGACCATACATACTTCATCATTACATACTGTATGTAAGCTGAGCTCTTTGCTTAGTAGTGCTGCAGAGAAAAGCTTTTATGTAAAAACAATGAATCCTCTAAATGCTATATCCTGTAATTAATCTTTTTCATCAGTATGGTTGTTCACTGTATAGCTTGTGTGGCTCTAAAAGTGGAATATGACTAATGTAAAATTGTTGACACAGGTTTGTCAGAGAAAAAAACATTCCATTATTCTAGTGGGACTCATTTCAAGCATAATGGTGCTTTTGCACTACAGTAGATGTGTTTTGTTTTTTGTGGTTAAAAAGATATTGTAAATAAATAGTATTTCCAGTCCAGGGTTTAGGAATCAGGAAGTGGTCTGGGGATCATGTACCAAAATCTAACCACAAATGCGAAATAAGAGTAATGTATCTGCATTTAACTAAAGTGTAAACATTTCAAATTTGTACATTTCCCATTCCATAAGACCATTAAAGAAAGATCAATTTCAAGTTGCTTTATACAAATAGTGTAATTTCAGAAGATGTGAACAATGAAGCAGAGTGAAACCTGGAAAGTCTCCACTGCTATTCACATAGGAAATGATTTACTGACATTCACTGACAAAAAAATGAATGGTCAGTGAACATGAACTTAACTAAGATGAAGTTAAGTTCGCTTTGTATACCCAATCACATGCATAGAAATTAAGAGGAAACAAGCTTTTTCTTGCATGTTTGGATGGTTTAAGTAGACATTGCTTTAGCATATCTACTAAGCTCAGTAAACACATTGAAACATTAATATTACTTTGATAGGTGAACAGTTTCTAGTTCTTTGGCAAATTGACTACAATGACAGATCTAATTAGCATACTGGAAAAAAAATCCAAAACGTATACATGGTTCCCATGTTTGTAAAAAGAAAACTACTACTTTATATAAAATAATAAAAGAAATTAAAGTAGGAAACAAATATAATTTCTATGGTTGACATTAAATAAAACATTACTCATAATTACAATCTGGGCAGTGATTAAATTGATACTCAACAGGTGCATTTAAATATAGCAAGTTAGCCATATAAATATTAGACGTAATGTACGTACAATAACGGAAAAGCCACTGGACTAGTAAAGTTTCTTTAAAATCCTAAATTATTGTTTACTTTGAGTAAAAATAGAATTATATAGTAAAATAATTTCTACTGGATTTGCCAAGTTATAGTGGTTAGTGATCAAATGGAATATTGAATTTGTAAAAGATGGTTTAAGTGTGACTGACTTATAGCTGCATTATTTTAACCTGCTCAGAATACTTTCATTCTTTTAAAATGTTAAGTGAAATAATCCTTTATTAATTCTACAGACATTTTAATATTAATGGTACTGTTATTTTGAACAGATTGTTTTTTTGTGATTTTACATGATTTATTTTTTTCGTTTGCTAATTTTATTTAGTTTTATTTAGCTATTTCACAATATGGCTTCCTTTATAAATGTGTTGTGTGTAACTGTTTTTAAACTTTTAGTTATTAAATGTGTTTTGCTGCTTTACTTCATAGGGGCTCCCTGTTTAGGCAGCTAAATCTTTTGTGAAACTTTTTTTGGTAAAAGTGTTATTTTAAGTAAGCTACCTTTTAAGTATTTAAGTTGCCTATTTAGTAGTTTAGTTAATTTTATACTATATAATATATATTTTTACAGATGCTGTTTTATCAATTAATTTATCTTTGAAACATTATCAATCCATAAAAAATGTATGTGTATCAATGTACTGTATATTTTATTTTTTTAGTTCTTAGCATACACAAACTGTAATCTACTATATGAATTTAAAAAAAATAGCACTTTACACAATTTTCAGTGCTGAAATAGTAAAGATTACCATGTTTATTTTCCATTGTAATTATAAAATTACTTTCAGTACCTGTAATGTATATAACTGACAATTGAAATGTTTCACCTAACTTAAACATTTTGCATCAATTTAACTCTGGAGCACCAGACAGAATTTATGATTCCCACAATTAATTTGTTCTGTGATCCTATGATCCTGCATCATTGAATTTCATGAAGCAGTATGCCTCATTTTTATCACCTTTTCAGACTTCAGATTAAGCTTTTCTCCAAAGTATCCTTTAGTTTCTCATTAACCTAAACTAGCAAACTAACATATTTTAATTACAATTAATTGTTTAAATGTTTTTCTTTATATTCCTGTGAGGAGAATTTGCAAAATATGACAAATATATGTTATCTAATCTTAAAGACAACATAACCGTTATTTCACTAAACTGTAATGCATTTGTTATATGCTATAATAATAATTATTTTCAGCCATATGACTATTATTTGCAGCTCTCATTGGCTACTAATGTTGAAATTAACAGTTGTTAAAGCAAAACAATTGTTCTAGCTTAGTGAGTAAAGTGCATTGTTTGAGGAGCAGAAGAAAATGGGAAAAACAAAAATTGAGTACATTTATGGCTTATTAAATGGCTTATTAAAGAAACTCATTGCAGCTCTTACCTCTTCTTTGTAATCAAAGGTTTCTATCTATTCTATGTAAACTAAATACAATGTTTATTATTAGCATGTACAAGCTATGTTTTATTTCTGTTAAACCTTTCAATTATGAAATTAGTATTACTTTTAATAACACAACCCAGCAAGTGACTTACTTAAATTATAACAATCAAATTTGTGTAAGCAAATTATAAATATGGGTATCATTAGATTTTTTTAACATTTACCGTACATGTACATTTCAAAAAAGTTTGTAATGAGCATGAAAAATGTGAATAAAATTAACACAAACACAAGAGATGTGTTGTGAGTTTTACATTTTATATATTATAAATAAAAAATATAATTAAATACAAATTATAAATAAAAAATATTATTATTACTATATAAATTATTAATGCAAATCTGAAGCAGGCACAGAAAAATGCCTGCATTTTCCTGTATTTCTGTTATTCTGCACCGTGAGAATCTTTGAATCTGGAGAGTGGAACATGCAATAGCTGTTTCCAGCTCTGAGCTCAAAGCTCTGCAATTTCCCCTGCATCTCTTACTGCAATGTTATGTGCCTCTAGACTTTAACCAATGGATAGATAAGAATTACAGAGGGTGTGCCAGAGCACTAACTTTCTAAGTTAAAATTATGTATTTGCATAATGAAAAACAAGACGTTTAGCGAGCATAGCTCTGTACCTACCTGCTTATTTTCAGTTTTATACTGTACACTGACCACAGGTTTATGTTCAAGGAAATAAGGTACCTACAACAGCAGACTTTTTTGGTCGTTTATTCACTCAATATATCCTTCTATACCTGATGCAGATCAGATCTCATTACCTTAGTAGCTGAAACATCTAAGGAAGCATCAAAAGGAAGATGCACTTTCAGGTACATAAACCCAGAAGTTTTCCTTGTATCTGGTTATTTCACTGGACCAATTTCCCTAGATCATTTCTGCCCAACTGTCTTGATGGTCAGAAACATAGAGTATTAAGAAGGATCTGTGGCTTACCCAGTTTGCGATATGCTATTTAATATTTATTAACCGCTTGCCAACCGCCGCATGTAGATATACGTCAACAGAATGGCATGGCTGTGCAAATGGGCGTACCTTGTACATCCCTTTGAATTTTCTGTCGTGCCATCGCGTGCGCGCTTCCAGCCGCACGCGCCTGACACGAGCTCCGTGAGCAGGTTCGCAGGTCCCGCGGACTCGATGTCCGTGGAGATACCCATGATCCTCTCACAGAGAGGAAGAACGGGGAAATGCTATTGTAAACAAGCATTTCCCTGTTCTGCCTAGTGACAGTGTCACTGATCACAGTTCCCTGTAATCGGGAACGTTGTCACACGTAGCCCCTCCTCCCCACAGTTAGAATTACTCCCTAGGACACACTTAACCCCTACAGTGCCACCTAGTGGTTAACCCCTTCGCTGTCAGTCACATTTACACAGTAATCAATGCATTTTTAATCGCACTGATCGCTGTATAAATGTGAATGATCCCAAAATAGCTCCAAAAGTATCCGATCTGTCTGCCATAATGTCGCAGTCACGATAAAAATCACTGATTGCCGCCATTACTAGTGAATAAAAAAATATTAATAAAAATACCATAAAACTATCCCTTATTTTGTAGATGCTATAACTTTTGTGCACACCAATCAATAAAAGCTTATTGCGATTTTTTTTACCAAAAATATGTAGAAGAATACGTATCGGCCTAAACTGAGGAAAAAAATGTTTTTTTATTTTTTGGGGGGGGATATTTTTTATAGCAAAAAGTAAAAAACATTGCTTTTTTTTCAAAATTGTCACTTTTTTTTGTGCAAAAAATAAAAACCACAGAGGTGATCAAATACCACCAAAAGAAAGCTCTATTTGTGGGAAAAAAAGGACGTCAGTTTAGTTAAAGCGACGCAGTGCCAAATCGCAAAAAGTGCTCTGGTCTTTGGCCAGCCAAATGGTCTGGGGCTGAAGTGGTTAAATGATAAAAGGCCCTTCAGTAAGTGGGTGTGAACTGCACCCCATCTGAAACTATGGAATACCTCAGTGTGTTTTGATGCTTCTTCATGTGAAGATGCTAGCTCTGAAGAATCTGATCTTGGATAGGTTCTTAATGCCTTACTCCATCTGACATTTTTTGTAAGGTATAGGGCAAGTATCCATAACTAGAATCTGTAATGTGAACAAACTAGGCTTAAGTTGACCTTCTCTGTCACCAGAGATAGGTATGGGTTCCCTTGGGGGACAAACAACAAACAAGAAAGACATTTGAAGGTTTCAAGAAAGTTTGATTATTATTTTGATGTGCCACTGCGAGGTTGAGTTTGCCCCAATGGCTACAGATAACAAGCTGGTAAGGAACCATATCAAATGTACAGACTCATCCAGAAACCAGCAGAGTCTTTTTACAGTCAGAGGTCAGGTTAGTATGCAGAATCCCAAACCAAGCTATAAAATGACAAAGTGATCTGTCATGATTTGCAGGGAAAATGTATCTATTAGTCATGCTAATGATCTATTTTTTGTTAAGTTTAAAAATGCAATTCATGTTTAAAAAAATATACCTATTGTACTTGCTGTAGTATAATTTAGTAACTAAGTACCTTGTGATATGCATATTATGATGAACTATATCACTGAATGCTATAAAATATATGTATACCAGAGACTCAAAATAGAGAGCCACAGTGTAATAAAGTCAGCCAACTTAAAATACTATACAAGATTACACTGTGCTAATTCTTATAAACAGTACCTGCCATTAGTGTTCAAGTTCCAAGAAAATGTTGCAATGATAACAAGAGCATACAGAATCCCAGTCACCTAAACACCTTGCTGCATAAGGTATTTTGTATTTAATATAGACACACAGCTACCATTTTGTTTTTAAGTTACGCTATGTGAATAGTGACATGTAACAAATATAAAGTAGGTGCTATTCCAATTTGGCTGCAAAAGTGGAAATACACATTAAGCTGCCAACATGTATTCCAACTATTCTGAAGATGATGCCACTAAGATTTGCTTTTTGCTGGACCAGGATATTGGGCTATTGCTTAACCGGAAATAAGTAACCGTTTGTAGATTTGCAAGTACTGGTATCATCTACCCAATATGAATCCACAAATATTATAAGTTCTGGGTTACCATTTTTAAATACTCTCAGGTTCTTGAGTCTGTTTTGGGTGCTGCATGACTTTTTTATTGCATTTCAGTCACTTTGGTGTCCGTTTATGAAGCAGTGATCAGCGGTGATCCCGAGGATCGGCGCTGATCACAGTCCATAAACAGTTTATCAAACAGTGATAATCGGGGGAGAACATGTTTGAACTTGTTCTCCCGCCGATTATCTCTACACACGGAGAATCCCCATGAATGACACAGTAACGGCCAGTTTATGATCTCACCGCTTCACTGGCGTTCTGAGTCAAAATTCACACTCCCAGGTTCACCAGCTCAGAGGTGGTGAATCGGGGAGTGAAGAGGAAATCTGGGGGGATCTGAGGGGGAAGGAGGAAGTTTTTTAACTTCCTTATGCCTCGTTCAGACCCCCCAACACTGTAAGCATGTCCCCCTGTCATATTTATGTGTATACATATATATACATATATACATATAATGTGTATATGTATATATATATAATGTGTGTGTATATACATGTATATATAATGTGTGTGTGTGTATACATATGTATTTAATGTAGGGGGACTCGTTATTTTATTAACATTATTCCACGTGGTTTGTCAGTGTATTGAGCGGTGATAATTTATCACTGCTTAATAAACTGACATCTTTGTATTTCGGTGAATTTCTGGTGCTGTAATCTCGTAAAGTCTCACGAGATTCCAGTATCAGGGGCCGTTCTCCACTGTTTGGAGCATTTGTAGATCACTTCACTCCTCCGAAGGTGAAGCGATCTACAAAGCTTCATAAACTGGCACACAGAGGAGAAAGATCTTCACTGTGAATGCCGGAGAACAAAGCAGTGAATAGATTTCACTGCTTCATAAACGGACACCTTTATCTGGGTTTACTTACACATCTACAGAAAAGTGATATAGCAGTTCCTATAGCTGGAGGTGAAGTGGATGCAGTGTATAAAAATGCCCCCAATTCTTGTTTGTACTGTCCATTGTTAGACAAAAAATCTTCCTCTGCTTCCAACTTTAGATAAGCTGTTTCCATTTGTGTGCTTACACCTTTGCATTCTGACATGCTAAACTGTTTAAGGATCACATCAATTTTAGAACTTTGACTTAGCAGGAAGCTTCCATCTTCTTTGAATACCAAGGTCGTAGAACACATTACCCAGATCCTTAGTTTTAAAGTGTTTGTTGAGTGCTGTACTCATTTTGACAATTTCTTCATCTCTTTGTGAGCAATAATGAAAATCTTCAACATAAAGCAGCAAAGAAATTCACTGGCTATCTGTGCATTTAGAGTATAGACATGAAAACGTTTTACCTTGTGTTGAACCCTTTATCTTATAAGACTTTATTCATTATAAATTCTCTACTCTAGCTGAGTCCATATCATGATCTACACTGAACAAAATTATAAATGGAACACTTTTGTGTTTGCCCCTATTTATCATGAGCTGAACTTAAAGATCTATGACTTTTTCTATGTAAACAAAAGGCCTATTTCTCTCAAATATTGTTCACAAATCTGTCTAAATCTGTGTTAGTGAGCACTTCTCCTTTGCTGAGATAATCCATCCACCTCACAGATGTGGCATATTCAAATGCTAATTAGACAGCATGATTATTGCACATGTGTGTCTTAGGCTGGCCACAATAAAAAGCCACTCTAAAATGTGCAGTTTTTCTGTATTGGGGGGGGTCGGGGGGTCAGAAAACCAGTCAGTATCTGGTGTGACCACCATTTCCCTCACATAGTGCAGCTCATCTCATTCGCATAGAGTTGGTCAGGTTGTTGATTGTGGCATGTGGAATGTTGGTTCATTCCTCTTCAATGGCTGTGCAAAGTTGCTGGATATTGGCAGGAACTGGAACACGCTGTCATATACGCCGATCCATTGTTGCAGTAGCTGTCTTGGATTTTGTGCCTCTGTATGTGGCCAGGCTGTGTAAAAGTCTCAAACATGTGGTATCGCCATACTCAGGTAGAGTAGCAGAATGTATTTTGGGGTGTCATTTTTGCTATGTACATGCTATGCGTTATAAAATAAAATAAAAATAAATATCTTATAAAGGGACAACTTTGTGTAAAAAAAATACATTTTCATTTTTTTTCCACATTTTTCAAAAACTTCTGGAAAAAAATGAACCATTCAAAAGACTCATTATGCCTCATAGATTATACATTTTTTTTCCACATTTTTCAAAACCTTTTGAAAAAAATGAACCATTCAAAAGACTCATTATGCCTCATAGATTATACATTGGGGTGTTTTCTTTACAAAATGGGGTCATTTTGTGGACAATTCCATTGTTCTGGTGCTTCAGGGCCTTCAAAAATGTAATAGGTGGTTGAGATATTGCACAAGGATATGTGCAATTTTTACTTGTAGAATGCCTGAAAGTGCAACTTAAATGTTGGGCCTTTGTATGTGGCCAGGCAGTGTAAAAGTCTCACACATGTGGTATTGCCATAATCAGGAGACGTAGAGGAATGCATTTTGGGGTGTCATTTTTGCTATGTACATGCTATGTGTTAGAAATACCTTATAAATGGACAACTTTGTGTAAAAAAATGCATTTTCATTTTTTTTCACATTTTCCAAAACCTTCTGGAAAAAAATGAACCGTTCAAAAGACACATTATGCCTCATAGATTATACATTTGGGTGTGTGCTTTACAAAATGGGGTCATTTTGTGAATAATTCCATTGTCCTGGTGCTCCAGGGCCTTCAAAAGTGTAATAGGTGGTTGAGAAATAATATGTGCAATTTATGCTTGTAGAACGCCTTGAAGTGCTACTTCAATGTTGGGCCTTTGTATGTGGCCAGGCTGTGTAAAAGTCTCACACATGTGGTATCACCATACTCAGGAGAAGTAGAGGAATGCATTTTGGGGTGTCATTTTTGCTACGTACATGCTATGTGTTAGAAATATCTTATAAATGGACAACTTTGTGTAAAAAAAATGCATTTTCATTTTTTTTCCACATTTTACAAACACTTCTGGAAAAAAAATGAACCTTTCAAAAGACTCATTATGCCTCATAGATTATACGTTGGGGTGTGTGCTTTCCAAAATGGGGTCATTTTGTGGACAATTCAATTGTCCTGGTGCTCCAGGGCCTTCAAAATTGTAATAGGTGGTTGAGAAAGGATATGTGCAATTTATGCTTGTAGAACACCTGAAAGTGCTACTTCAATGTTGGCCGTTTGTATGTGGCCAGGCTGTGTAAAAGTATTACACATGTGGTATTACTATACTCAGGAGGAGTAGCAGAATGTATTTTGGGGTGTAGTTGCAATGATGCATATACTGTGTAAGAGAAATTACCTGTTAATATGACCAGTTTGTGTAAAAAAAAAAAATCTTAATTTTCCCAAGAACTGTGGGAAAAAATTACAACTTCAAAAAACTCACCATGCCTCTTAGTAAATACATTGGACTGTCTACTTTCCAAAAAAGGGTCATTTAGGGGGTATTTGTACTTTCCTGGCTTGTTAGTGTCTCAAGAATTGAGATAGGCCTTCAGGTGAGATAGTACATCAGGTGTGATCAATTTTCAGTGATTAAATACCACCAAAAGAAAGCTCTATTTGTGAGAAGAAAATGATAAACATTTTGTTTGGATACAGTGTAGCATGACTGAATAATTGTCATTCAAAATGTGAGAGCGCTGAAATTTGAAAATTGGTCTGGGCGGGAAGGTGCATAAGTGCCTGGTATTGAAGTGGTTAAAGTGGAGCTCCAGTCCCGCCCAATTTTTTTTGTTTAAAGACTTCTCTGTAATTGTCAAAACCTGTAAATGAACATTTCTAACTTGTCATATTTTTTGCTCTTCTACTTTCTTGAAAAATAGCTTGTTACTCACAGAACTCGAAAGCAGGCATGTTTTAATTTAGCTGTTGGCATCTGAAGCCCTCCTGTGTTAATTTCCTGGATTTCTGTGCAGCTGGCTACCCAGCATGCACCTCTCAATCTCTCACATGCGCAGTTATGCTGTTGCGTGGCTCTCCTTCTTCCAATAACTGGTGTAACAATTGTTTCATAGGTGTCAGGGTACCCACTCAGAAGAAATGTTCAATTTCCTATTTTTTCTCCTATATTTAAGGTACATCATATATACTGTAGTTCTGCATTGCTGGCCTTTCATTAATTTGATATGGTATATATTTCTAGTTAAATGCAGTTCATTGCTAATGTATGCTTTCTTTTTTTTCTTTTCAATTTCTTTTTTCCCCTCCTTTTTGTCCCCCTTTTCTCTTTTTCAATATTTATATTGTTTTGTTTTTTAAGAAATAATACACAAATAAACAAGTTGAGAGTACAATATCAAATCATATGGCAGAGTAGGAAATAAAATACTAAAGGGAAAAAAGAAAACACATGGATTTGTCATATAAATCAGAAAAGTAATCTGAGAAGTAGGGAAAAAAAAAAGATTAAAAGAAAACAAACAAATAAATAAAACATTGAAAGTAAAAAATGATGAAAGTATGAAATACAACTTCCAGTATCAGTCTTTGTATGATCTCTTTTTTCCCCTCAATAACTTCCAAGAAGTTTATCGAAAAATATAATGACATCCAATATACACGTTTGATTGATAAATATTGATCTATATAGAATAACTAAATTTTTTAAATCTTTTTTTCTCCTCCCCCAAAAGGTTTTCTTCCTTACTAACTTTGTGTAGCTCCTCTCACATTTCTTCTGCTGTTGCACTTCCTGCTATTTGATATTTTTCTGTCCACTCATCTATAGGTGTGTTTGGTTTTTGCATACACTTTCATATACCCACTCTTATTAGCAGCATCTAGTTTTATCTTTCCAGGTCTGGTAGTTCTGGTTTGTCAGATTAGTGACTGAGAACTTTGATGAAATACTGCAATCAAACATACTTTCTGATTTTTTTCTTTTCCAGAGATTTGCTTCAACTCTGACCTGTATGTGTATCTGTGGCAGTGTTTGGTACGTTGGCTCATAAACCTTTTAAAAACTGCTGCATATATGACTGACCTGTCAAGGTGTAGCTGGACACCTTACTAAATACTTCTTCTTTTAGTGGAAAAGTATTGGAACACAGAAAGAGGAAATTGCATCATAACTGTGTAGCTCCTCTAGGAAGAACATTACTTTCGCAAGAATTAAACAACACTACCACCTAATGGCAGAACTATTAATCGCAGTGTAATATATGACAATGGCTATTGCACCTACAGTAGGGCAAGTATTTAGTCAACCACCAATTGTGCAAGTTCTCCCACTTAAAAAGATGAGAGAGGCCTGTAATTGTCATCATAGGTATACCTCAACTATGAGAGACAAAATGTGGAAACAAATCCAGACAATCACATTGTCTGATTTTTGAAAGAATTTATTTGCAAATTATGGTGGAAGATAAGTATTTGGTCAATATCAAAAGTTCATCTCACTACTTTGTTATATATCCTTTGCTGGCAATGACAGAGGTCAAACGTTTTCTGTAAGTCTTTACAAGGTTGTCACACACTGTGGCTGGTATGTTGGCCCATTCCTCCATGCAGATCTCCTCTAGAGCAGTGATGTTTTGGGGCTGTCGCTGGGCAACACGGACTTTCAACTCCCTCCAAAGGTTTTCTGTGGGGTTGAGATCTGGAGACTGGCCACTCCAGGACCTTGAAATGCTTCTTACGAAGCCACTCCTTCGCTGCCCAGGCGTTGTGTTTGGGATCATTGTCATGCTGAAAGACCCAGCCACGTTTCATCTTCAATGCTCTTGCTGATGGGAGGAGGTTTGCACTCAAAATCTCATGATACATGGCCTCATTCATTCTTTCATGTACATGGATCAGTCCTCCTGTTCCCTTTGCAGGGAAACAGCCTCAAAGCATGATGTTGCCACCCCCATGCTTCACAGTAGGTATGGTGTTCTTTGGTTGCAACTCAACATTCTCTCTCCTCCAAACATGACGAGTTGTGTTTCTACCAAACAGTTCTACTTTGGTTTCATCTGACCATATGACATTCTCCCAATCCTCTTCTGGATCATCCAAATGCTCTCTAGCAAACCTCAGATGGGCATAGACATTTACTGGCTTAAGCAGGGGGACATGTCTGGCACTGCAAAATCTGAGTCCCTGGCAGCATAATGTGTTGCTGATGGTAGCCTTTGTTATGTTGGTCCCAGCTCTCTGCAGGTCATTCACTAGGTCCCCCCGTGTGGTTCTGGGATTTTTGCTCACCATTCTTGTGATCATTTTGACCCCACGGGGTGAGATCTTGAGTGGAGCCTCAGATCAAGGGAGATTATCAGTGGTCTTGTATGTCTTCCATTTTCTAATTATTGCTCCCACAGTTGATTTTTTTCACACCAAGCTTCTTGCCTATTGCAAAAATCACACTACTGGTAAATTTGCGCTTACTCTGAAACAGATCTAAAAAATATAAGCAGCTAACACCACAACTAGAATTGTTGCCCAACAGATGAATAATTATACAAAAATGTGTAGCGCTGAATTGGCAAGATGCCTTAAACTGGTACGTATAAAGGCCTATACTTAAAGTATGGTGTATATAAACATACATGCAAAGTATGACTAAATAAAAATCAAAAAATCAAAATGGAGCAGTCTATACGTTGGAATTAAGAGGGTTACTACCCAAAACGTGAAGTGAGGAACGCCTTCACCAACATATAGCAATTTCAAAAATTAACGTTCTCTGGTAAAATTAAAAGTTTCATCAATGCATGGAATAGTCCATCTGGAAACCAAACTCCAATCAAAACACCACTGTGTCTTCAAAGCATGCAGTGCTCTTGAATATATAAAGATGGGGGCTTACCGGAGGGTTTGAACCCAAGACAGTGTATACTGTAAGGGTCAAACCAGCTTTTATTGCACCCTGGCAATGGTGGGAAGATCTTTGTAGCCTGAGGATATTGAGAAGGTCTTTTCTAAAGATGTGTCTTCTCCACAAGAAATGATGGATCTCTCCAAACTTTTTCAGATGTTTTCATGCTTTGCCCAGGATGCAGGGGGTTATCTTTGCCTCCTCTCTGGTGCTCAGTGGCCAGACAATAGGTAAAGCCTGTTTCAGCATAGCACAGCACACCTGCTATCAGCATAGCAGTATTGCAGACACAAACCACAACCTTTCAGAGATGAAAGCTTATTGCAGATTCAGTCTTCCCAGCCTGGTGCAGGTCTACAATTTTGTTTCTGGTGTCCTTCAACAGCTCTTTGATCTTCACCATAGTGGAGTTTGAAGTGTTAAAGAGGTTGTGGACAGGTGTCTTTTATACTGATAACAAGTTCAAACAGGTGTCATTTAATACAGGTAATGAGTGGAGGACAGAGGAGCCTCTTAAAGAAGAAGATACAGGTCTGTGAGAGCCAGGAATCTTGCTTGTTTGTAGGTGACTAAATACTTATTTTTCACCATAATTTGCAAATAAATTCTTTCAAAAATCAGACAATGTGATTGTCTGGATTTGTTTCCACATTTTGTCCCTCATAGTTGAGGTATACCTATGATGACAATTACAGGCCTCTCTCATCTTTTTAAGTGGGAGAACTTGCACAATTGGTGGCTGACTAAATACTTTTTCGCCCCACTGTATGTCATAAACAGTCTGCTAACACTTTGTCATGTAAGATTCAAAGCCCCCAAACTATAAAGGACAAGATTCAGCAGATTTAACATATCTCTTTTATATGAGCTATACAAAAACATGTAACCACAGAGAGCTAGTAACATAGGTTTGCTGCATTAAAGAGGCATGGGGCACAGAGCAGAGATCCAACCTTGGTGATTATTATTTTTTGGTAACCAAATATCAAATCAGGTAATTGTCATAGCTTTCCACACATTCAGTCATCTAAATGACCTCAATCTATGTATAATCTAAGAGAGAGAAAGCCAAGTTGAGATAAACATTTCAGTTCAAATGTATATATTGTTATTATTATTATTATTATCTAAAAAAAAAATTGTGTATGAGCAAGGCAAGTAATTGTATTTTTCCATTTTCGCTCTGTGCAGGCCAGTCGAGTTTCTCCACCCCAAACTCCCTCATCCATGTCTTTATGGACCTTGCTTTGTATACTGGTCCAAATCATTTGGTGGAGGGGGGATTTTGGTTTTTCAGGGGTTGGGCTTGGCCCCTTAGTTCCAGTGAAGAGAACTCTTAAGGCATCAGCATACCAAGACTAGGGATGAGCCCGATGTTCGAGTCAAACGTACGTTCGACTCAAAGATTTGGTGTTCGCCTATTCGGCGAACAGCAAACAATATGCGGTGTTCACGGCAAATTCGAAAGCCACCAGAACACTGTTAAAGACTATGGGACACTAACATGAAAAATCAAAAGTGCTAATTTTAAAGGCTTATATGCAAGTTATTATGTATATTGCTGAGACCCGGCAATTCATGACAGCTGCGATCAGTTTTAAATTACAATTTTGTCCTTTAGAAGTGACGTTTTGCTGTGGTACTGTTCTAAACAGGGCAGGACCTAGGTCCCCAAACATGCTTTATGACAATAACTTGCATATAAGCCTTTAAAATGAGCACTTTTGATTATTCATGTTCATTTCCCATAGACTTTAACGGTCTTCATGTGTTCTGCAGAATTTTTTGCCTGTTCGCATGTTTTGCTGCGAACCGGACCAGAGGGTTTTCAGTTCATCCCTAACCAAGACATTTTGGACAATTTCTTGCTCCCAACTTTGTGGGAACAGTTTGGGGATGGCCCCTTCCTGTTCCAAAATGATTGCACATCAGTGCACAAATCAAGGTCCATAAAGACATGGATGAGCGAGTTTGGGGTGGAGGAACATAACTGGCCTGCACAGAGTCCTGACCTCAACCCGATAGAACACCTTTGGGATAAATTAGAGCAGAGACTGTGAACCAGGCCTTCTTGTTCACATCAGGTCCTGAGCTCACCAATGCGCTTCTGGAAGAATGGTCAAACATTCTCGTAAACACCCTCCTAAACCTTGTGGACAGCCTTCCTAGAAGAGTTGCAGCTGTTATAGCTTCAAAGGGTGGGCCAATTCAATACTGAACCTTATGGACTAAGACAGGGATGCCATTAAAGTTCATATGTGTGTAAAGGCAGTCCCAATATTTTTAGTAATATATTGTGTGTATATATATATATATATATATATATATATATATATATATATATATATATATATAGCATATGTACAGTATATTTATTATGAACATTAAAGTGGTATTATGTAACAGTGGGGTTTATTTACTAAAGGTGAAGAGTGCAATATCAGGCTCACTTCTGCATAGAAACCAATCAGTTTCTAACCTCTGCTTCTTCAATTAAGCTTTGCCAATAAAACCTGGAAGCCGATGGGTTTCTATGCAGAAGTGAGCCTGATTTTGCACTCTCCGGCTTTAGTAAATAAACCCCAGTGTTTCCTGGCAGATGTATCATATAAAAAGTACATTTCAATGAGATTAAATTTATCACTGAGAATATAGGAAAGAAATTGCGAAACTGAGCTGTTAAAACTTTACATTGTCCAGTGCCTTATTAAATAGCATGCTAAAATAACTTTTTGGTTCAAATTAACTTCCACAGATAACAAAACGAAACGTTAAATTGTTAATCTTTGCGCTGTTCTAAAAATCTAATATACATATTTACACTTACCCCACCTGCCTATATTTTAATTGCTTGGATAAAATAATACTAATAATAATTGGTTGCATTGTACTTTATTAGAGATTTAAGGGATTATTTAGACTGATGCAAAAATCCTGTTTTGGCAGTTCCAGACAGAAACCGCAATTTAATTAATTTCCCCTGTGGCATTTACAAGTTTAAAATGATTATTTGGTTTACTTGGTGCACAAATCAAAAGTGTGCTCTACTTTCAAATTTGTAGTACTAAACCTCCAGTCCCATCTATAGGCCACTTTAAGTTACTTTTGTTAATATAGTAATATACATACAAACCATGTGATCCACGTATATCTTTATTTGATGGTTTGAACAGTATAATAATCTGCTGGTAATATGGCATTAGTTAGTCCAGATGCAGATAGTCTACCTACTGCATCAATGCTACCTTAATTTTCTTCTTTATTATACAAATTACAGTAAAAATGATAGCACCTTTATATAGAGTATACTATACACACCATTAAGCAATCATAGTAATCATAATTCTAATCATAGTACAAAACAGGTTTGCAGATAGAAAATTAGGAGCTTAAGGACCATCATTACTTAAAGTGGAACTTTAACTAAAATATACATTTCCTTTAAAAATGCACCCTGTTCTTTAAATCTAACTCAATTTCTGTCTGCAGTTCCATTCTCCATTCCCACATGCTCAATATTTAAAGTAAATGAAGCAGCAGCATAAGCTACTCTGCTAATGTGCTAGCTTAAGATGCTTATGTCACACATGGGCCAGCATCTAATCCAAGTAAATGTTGGCTAATAAGAAGAAACTAAGCAAGATGGTAGTAATATTCCAGAAAGCAGTAGAATGAACAATCAGAGGCATACAGAATAAACAAACCTTTCTACACTGAAAAGGTTTCACATTTTAGAGGCTTATTCTACCTTTTGTAAACAAATAAATAATTTACCCACATAGATTGCAAAAAAAGTGATTTTTTTTTGCAATGGAGTCTGAAAAGCACGATAGATTGCAGGTGAGGTTCTCAGCTTCCACACACCATCCCTCTAGTCCAAGTCCATACCAAAATATGCACCTTTGCCCTTATAGGCTGAAGAGATTGCTAATGGACAACAAATGCAGAGACATCACCACTATGCCTACTATGCAAGCAGGTTGACTTAGACTTTAAATATTAAAGGTAATTTAAGTAATTAACTGTATAATACAGTCAGACTACAGTTTTCACACTGATCCCCATGAAATCACTGAGCAAATATGATTATGTCCATCCATTATGACATGTACCTGGATACCCTGCACATTTTTTTTTTACTTTAGCGGCAGTAAAAGAAATGTCTTGATCACAGGTTTTTCTATTTGGCAGGTCAGTAGGCATTATTTTAATGATTGACATACACCTGCATTTTTGGTTGACATGATTAATGGTGAATTTACATTATTGGACATTTTTTTAGGTTTTTTTAAAGGTGTATGCAATGATTTTCTTTTTACTTTTTGTGTTCAAACGAGTAAGGATACTATATATGTATTTACTGGCAATTTAAATTGCATTTTTTTTATTTGTAAATGTCAGTTCTGCTGCAGTGGTCTGTATACATTGTATACTTGTGCCACACCACTATCAGATTAAGGGCACTTCCAGATACATTAATTAAAGGAATTTTGCATTTCTAATTTGCTCTTCAAGCATTTTTAAAATTTCTGCTCCGTGCCAACCATAATTTTATTTACATTTTTTACTTTGGTACATGTCCTCAGGACAGTGTCTGATCCCCCCTGCTATTTGTTCAACAAAGTATGGCCTATTAGCCTAGAAAATTACCATGTTTTTTAACATTTGGCTCCAATCAACTTCAAATAGTTTTGAATTTGGTACCCAAACTTTAGTCATATTCTGTGAACCTGCATTGAACTAAACTCAGGTATGTTCAAATCATCCCTGTTGCTAAGACCAAGGTGGGAGATGGCGCTGCAGGTCAGACTCCTTTTCTTTCTGTTGATTTTTCACTTAAAATATTCTAGTTAACACTAGGTTTTCTATCTTCCTCTGAAATTATCAAGAAAGCATCCTATGACTTACAAACCTGATTGGTAATATGATCAAAAAAAGATAATATGCAAATCATCACTTGAAACAGAACATAACAGGATAGAGTTCTGCTCAAGACATTGTTTAAAGTTAAATAGGATTACAACACTTTAAGTAAAATAGTAACAGTTTATAATTGTTTGCTATCAAGTTAAATAAGCAAACAGCTCTTAATGAATCCAGTCCTTTATTCTTCCAAGGTATTAACCCTACATACTTCAAAGAATGTGGATATTAGCCTATACCATGGATCATTTAACATGCTTTGCTTACAACGTGAGGAGCAAAGAGATCTTCTCCTCCTTAATTAGATTTTTTAATGATGTTCTTGAGTCTAGTGGATAGAATGTGCTTATTAGGCAAACCTTTAAGTCTTCAGTTAAGTGTCCTGCACCCTCATTACTAATAATCCCCTATTGACCTGTTCTTAAGAGTAGTATGTAATTGCACAATTGATATGGCTTCACAGTGGGGCACTGATTCATACTATTTCTTCTTGTCTGTTAAAAAATATCCCTGAAATTTTAACACACTATATAAGAAAGAGATTCAAAATCATTTTGCAGACTTAGTATTTAGTCAGAGATAAGTTAACCATGGGGCTCAGAAACCTGCACATAATGAATATTACCAAGAGGAAACTACATATTATTCAGACATAAATGCAAATGTAAATTGCAATAAATTTTTGAAAAAATTGCATATGACTAACAAAACATGCTAGATGTAAAAACAATAATACAATTGTAAGTACATGGCTTTTTAATTTTAATTCCATTTTTTATTTGTCTTAATGACCTTTTGTTTTCCTTGTTAAATTATCCAGCGCATTTGCATAGCTTATATTGATCGATATGAAACGTGCTTTGTTATGCCTGTTACCATGGTGTTTGGGCAGTGACACTCCCATTTGCCCCCATGATTCCCTATATATACCTATACAAAGATGGCTCCCAGTCATGCCTGATGAAGGAGCAAGCATGCTCTGAATGTGTGCCCCGCCCCCTCACCCGGCAGTGACGTCACCTCCACCTTCCTAGTGTACCCAAGCTACCAGGAAGTGCTGGGAGCCACCAGCCCTGCCAGAATGATCGGTCTTACACCCACCAGTGTCACTGAATCCACATCCAGAGTGGAAGAACATCAGTCTACAAAGAACATTTATGTTTTTATCCTTTAAGTTGCTGTCTTACTTTTGGAATAAATATCTCAAACTGCTACAATCAGATAACACTGCTTTCATCTCTCCAAGAGATCTTATCAACATATGGACAAGGTGCTTTGTCAGGGGGTTTCCCACTAGCAAGGTACCCTTCTCATGGTGTGGACATATAGCCTGGCATGGTTCAGGAGAGTAGGGTCATGCTTGCTTCCCCCTTTCCTAGCCTGCAGGGTTGCATGCTCAGATAAGGGTCTGTATGGTATGGAGTTTGGGAGGAACCACACTTTTCTTTCTTGCTTTTTCATAGTGGTTCCTCTTGAAATCCATACCAGACCAAAGAGGTTGATGGTCTGGCATGTATTTTTAGGGTGAACCACACAACATTTTTTCCAGGATCCCCATTAATGTCTATACCAACCATTATGTAGGATAAGAGCCAGGAATTAATGAAGGGAATCCTAAGGCGCTTTTTTTTTTCAAACAAAAAGTACTAACCAGGAGCTGTCATTTACTAGACAAATTAAACTGTATTCTGTCTTTTGTTTGGTCTAAAAAAAAAAGTTTGCTAAATTGGCCATATGTTATAATCAGATATATGAATCGTCATTTTTCTGATGTTGAATAAGTGAAATTAATTTTATGTATAGTCTTACGTATTTACATTAGCATCTTGAATAATGGAATATAGCAATGTCAGGTTATGCGTATAAAAAAGTTGCGCTGAATTAAGTATTTCTCTGTGCAGGGAATAACATAAACAAATGACATGCAAAAATCGAGAACAAACCTGAATCGGGAGTGCACCCTGAGCTCAATCAAGTGATAAGCATATAAATAAATAGTGAAATCAACAATATAGCAACAATTGAAATCAATGATGTTTAGATCAATTAATAAGTAAATTAGTGTCCATATAAGAGATAAGTGCAATAGGCAATGTCCTTCCTTTAATTGTGATGGATGAACGTAAAAATGTGGGTATTGTGATCCGCAGCAGGTATCAGGGTCCAGATGATCAGCCTTGCTCTTTAGTGCCGAAAATGGGAGATAATTTTGGTGTAAAGCTCTGTGTGTGATAACCCTTACCGGAGCAGGTGGACCCCCTAAAGAGCGGGGTCATACAAGCAGACAGATTAAGCCCTCTGTGGGGACCCTTGGATCCCCCAATATCTCTGGTCCTTTGGTTGCCTTGAATAGTCAGCAAGGATTTTGCCGGATAGCAATGAGAGCTCATTAGCTGGATATCCCCAATCTGGAAAGAAAAGCACACTCGGGCTCCATGCCACGTGTGAGCAAACAGAGAGGGAATCCAATCGTGTAGTAAGTTAAAACCAAAAATCTTTAATGCTAACTATAATGAGCAGGAGCTAGTAAGACAACATATACAGAAGTAATGCATAAGAAGTACATGAATGTATAAAAGCCGGCTAACTAAAACAAACAATAAAAGACACCCGTTAGGCCCCATTAGGTATTAGATGATTTATTGTTGCTGCTTTTTGTTTTTTGAGTTGTTTTGTCCGAACGCAGTATTTCTATTTTATTTATTAATGTCAGGTTATACATTATTGTGCTAATGTATACATTCAAGGCAATCACAGAATCTAGTAGTTAAACTGTGTTACAATATACACTATGTATTAACTTACATACTACAAAACTGACAATGACAGATTATACTTAATAGATATATATATCTTTTTTTATAGTGGTTTCTTTGAACTTAATCATGTCTGAAGTTAATTTGTTTCTTCATTGCTTAAGTTAATTTTATTACAAATATATAATAATGTATTTTATGTATGGCATGGTACTAGTTATTAGCTGACCAATAAAGTCAAACTAAGTAACAAGCAAAGCAGATGGTTGATGAGGTGTATAACTACTGATAATGACTTTTGTCATGCTGTAGAACCACAGTAAAAAGGCACAGATGTATTATTCTGAATATATTTTGGATCTCCAAAATAAAATATACAAATGTATATTTATTTCATTCAAGCTTTGGATAATGTATTCCTTTACAAAACTTGTAATTTATGGTAAAATGTGACATGGCTAAATGTACAGTATCCTTTGTAATACAGTCATAATACAGTCATACTTGAACAGAATATCAGTAATAAGATCAAAACTGAAAAATATTTATGTAAAAAAAATATGAAAAAACAATAGTTGTAAATTAGAGCTTATTAAAACAGCAATAGTGTAACATGTTCAAAGGATTCTTCATATAGGTCATCATTTATATTACATTTGGTGGTGCATTCTTATTATTTTCCAGTTCAATAAAAGTTCATGAGGTTTTTACAGAAAAATATAACATCATGTATCATATGTGCATGAAAGAAAACACACGTAATAACAAAGATTAGATGACCACAGAACAATTACCAGATACAAGGTAGAGTATTCGAGAGTAACCTACAGTAACCTAGAGTATATCTACAGTAACAACACATGCTTTTTATTTTAATAAATGACTCCTTTAACCTCCCTGATGGTTTTCCAGAGTGTGGCTCGGGGTTAAATTTCAGTCCCATTAGCGGTAACCCCGAGCCACACTCGGGATTACATTGCAGGATCCTGGTGTGGCGTTACTTACCTTGTCCTCGGGATCCTGCGATGTCCCCCGCTGTGTCTGCGGGATCTGTCTCCTCCGAAGCCTCTCCGTGCCAGGCTCCATTCCCTGCGAGCGTCGCGATGCACGGGGGAGGAGCCTTGCTGCAAATTCAAAAAATGTACAAACCATAACACATACAATACTGTAATCTTACAGATTACAGTACTGTATGAAATTATTTCACATTCCTTTTGTCCCCAGTGCTTTGGCCCTTGCCCTGCATGCAGTTTTATGTTATATATACTGTTCTTTCTGCCTGGAAACTGGAGATTGTCCATAGCAACCAAAAAGTGTCCCTTTACGTCAAAAGTGGCTTTAGACCAGCTAGAAAACACTAATAGTAAATTAGAACACTTGCAGAATTGAGCGATAGTGAATCGTGGGGAAATTTATTTTATTATTAGTATATATATTTTTTTTAATTATTTATATTTATTTATTATATTATAATTTATGTTTCAAACTTCATCATACCCGGGATATCTACTAGACTTTTGTTTGGACAGATTTAAGTGTGTTATTGTTAAGAATTACAGGCCTACAATATAAAACGCCAAATTTCCATGCAAAATAATTGTACCGCTTTCAGCACCTAAAATCCGAAATAATCATACCGCCAGGGAGGTTAAAGAATATATACATATCATTTGAATATATGCCTTTATATATTGTGAGAATTTGCTTCAAATAATAGAGCTTTCAAGGACACAGCCACCCGCTGTTTTATTAAAAGAAAGTTTAACATTGCAGAAATCAAAAATAAACAGGTTTCTCTTGCAGGTGTTTTTAGCATCTCCATTCAAAGAAATCCACATTCAGCCTCCTGACTTATACTTGCAGTACTCCTGCTCTGGCCTTACCCTTTAGGCCCATTGTCTGTCTCCTACAAACAGTCTTCACACATAGGTCTGTGCACATAACTAGCAGCACCTTGCTCCTTTGTCTCTCCTAGGTGGAGCCAGTGACTTCCCATGTCTGCTAGGGTGTAGCCCAGAACCCTAGTCCTGACTCAACAAAAACCACACGCACACCTTCTAAATCAGTGTGCTGGTTATTTCTGAAAACACTGACCTAGGATTGGTGATTTCATCCCACCCAGTTCTCTAATAAATTTTCAGGCTCCGGGTCTCAAAATAGCTTTAACCAAATGATGAGGAAACTAAACAATTTTTACCAAAGGGAAACTTTATTTCCTGTCCCATCAGGTGACTTTCTCTGTGCCCCCCTGTTACACTCACTTTGGTTCTACAAAGCCCCATGTCTTTTTGCCTTTTGGGTGCACTTCCAAAAGTGCCATCTGTCTATTTTCCTTGGGGCCAAACTACTGCCACATAATGTTTAATTTTAATGTTTGTGCAGTATATAGGATCTGAAAAGTCTTTTAAATAAAAAAGAAGCTAGGCATGTAAGAGAAATACATAGGATATAAAGTTATATGAGGACCTATGCTTTGTTGTTTTCTCATTGCAGTAGTGTATACTCATCGCTTGCCTTTAATGCCCTCGTGTAATAGCAGAGTATATTCTGTATCCATTGTGAATGTAGAAAGACTGCAAAAATGACAAGTTTATGAAATTAACAGATTCTTTCTTTATGACAGAGGCACAAATGAGAGTGACACATAGGTGACTCACTCACTGTATCCTGCTAGTATCATAATGATGTTGCAAATGCTAGATGATATCCTAGTTCCATCAACAACACTTGTAAATGATGTGTAAAACCCGAATGACAGCAACCAGCCATTCTGACTAATGAATGCATACTGAGGTCAGTGTTATAAACTGACATTTGAAACCTGCCTAACTCAGTTCAAGAAAACACTGTTAGTGTGCCAAATATATATAATAAATCATCTTTAGTATAGAGCGCATACCTACTTAGTTTAGATTTTTCTGTAGAAGAGTCTACATGTGCAAGATAGAGCATGACATGAAAGCCATATCAGAAAATGAAACTGTTGAAACAGATTGTCAGGATATCTAATTGACCAGACTGTGTGGACTGCACAGAGGAGACCAGAAACGCATGTAAATGAAATGATGGTGTTTATTAACAAGTGATAAGTGAAAGGAATATAAACAGTGCAAACCCACACAACAACCCACTACAAACAACAATATATATAGGTAAATGGAGATACCGTAATCGTAATCAAAGCCAAGCCAAGGTCATACACAGGGAAGTCAGCAGAAGGGTAAGGACGGGAAACTGAACAGGACAAGGAGAGGATGGATGGATGGGGTTCAGGGCAGGGATCCAAGGGAGCCAGGAACAGAAGGGACAGGACTAGGAAGGCCTCAGGATAGGGATTGGATCAGATCAGGACAAGGCAGATTGCAGGCTCAAGGTCAAACAGGCAGCAAGGTCAGAACGCAGGGAGAGAGAGATACCAAGGCAAGCCTATGAGGGCTTGCCGGGTATTTGTAAGGCTGTGGTAATTGACCTCATGTCACAGCTGAGCGCAGTGTGAGCTGTTTGCTCCACACTGCCAGAGTGCACCCGCTGGTTGACGCCGGTACTACGGCCCGAGGATGCAACAGTGCCACCAGCAGGAAAGACCTCTTACTGCAGGTCCTAGGTGTTGGAAGACACCTGCTGATGGACACTGGTACTGCGATCCAAGAGACCGATAGCGCCACCAACGGGTAGACCCTCTCATGACACAGATGTTTTCATTCATATCTTTCATATTTCTGTGTTGTAGGAGGGAGCATTGCTAGAGATAAGCAAGTTTGTGGAAAAGAACATTAAAATAGGCCAGTGATAATAATGCTAGAAGGCATATGTGTGACAGAAAAGAGGGCTGGCTTTAGTGCCCACACACCACACATATGTGTCACGGGGCAGCCAAGGTTTTTGTGCTGAGGAAGTACTCACTGTGCACTCCCAGCATAGTGACTGAAATGTCAAAGACAGCTCCCGGTCTCTAGTAAGAATCTGGAGCTTGTGGGTCCGGCTCCCAATCATATGACCACTGTGACAGTCAATCACAGTGGTCTTTGTGATTGGGCAAATCTTGTTTGTAAACACTAGTGGAAACAAAAAACTTGCAGGGTTATCTATAAAAAAAAATTGATTACAGGTATTATTCTGTCATGCATATGATATGACTACATCAACATTTTTTAGATTTATAAATAAGCGCCAATGCATTTCACATATCCATTGTGCAGAGTATAATGAAACACATCATTGGTACAAGTGTTCCAGGGGTTGTTTGGAATATAGTGTTCCATGAAATTTAGTAGGTAGGAAGGAAACTCCAAAAGTTTTCAAACCATATTTTTTCGTTTTAATGGATTTTTATTGACAGTACAAGCAATGCGCCATTTGGTGGTTACATATAACAGGTTGGTATGTACAATAGTAAAGTGGTACTCATACCCATAATACCAGTAGTATCCTATACCCAGTAAGGCATATATAGGGATGGCGTATTTGAACATGCCACATAAGTGTAACAGGTAACAGGTCTCATAGAAACATTAAAAAATGTAAAAAAAAAAAAAACGTGACAACATAAAAAAACATAAAGAAACATAAAAGGAAAAAAAAAAAAATAGCACAAAGGTTTACACGGTCATTTTGCATAGTATTGATGCCTAAATCAAGGGTGAACATCTAAACGAGTTATGTTTAAGGTCGCTTGGTTCGATCAAACCAATTATTTCATGGTTCCCAAAATGAGCCAACCATCTGTTGTTTACCAACCGAGACTACAAATAGTAGTTCATATGTAGCATTGGTGTGGGTTATTTGGATGATTTCATCAATAGCTGGTGTATAGGGGTGCCTCCAATGTCTTACCAGAGATAATCAAGTTGTTAATAGTATGTGGATAAGTGGTCCTCTTGTTTTGGGTGGTACTTTATTTAGGCCCAAAGAGAACAAGGCTGTCCCGGGGAGATAGGGATCGCAATCTCAAAAATCTTCCTGATTAAGTGAAATATCATTAACCATAAAGTCGATATTTTTGGGCAGGACCACAGAATGTGATAAAGGGTGTCCACAGCTCTACATTCTTTCCAGCAATTAGGTGAGGTCTGTGGCACAAATTTGGATATTCTATGGGGAGTTAGATATCACCGTATTATAATCTTCTGAGTTAATTCCCACATGTTTATGCTTTTAGTGGCAGAGTAAGTAGAGGTAAGTGCATGCTGCCATTGTTCAGAGGTGTACACTTCCCCTAGTTCGTGTTCCCAAGCCCTGACAGGAGAGGATTTAAAAAAAATTATCCTTTTTGTTCAACTCATTGTACATTAGGGAAATGTCCTAAAATTTGAAGATAGGAGTGGTAAGGAATTGAACAATTTTCCATGGCAATGAAATGTTAATTGTTGGATTGGAGCATAAGAAGTGGGTTATCTACAAATATGTAAGATATTCAATTGGGGGATATATTTTATTCTACTTGTAAGGTTCTAAACGTTTTAATAGCCGGTCCCACTATGATATTGTCCAATGTTTTTAATCCTTTTGAGTTCCATTAGGTAACTCATATGTCCGGAATGAAACAAGGAAGGCTCATGATGGGAAAATTATATTTTTTAATAGATGGCATATGTGTATGGTGTACAATCAGATAACCTATGCCAATCAAATGTTAAGATTTTGTTTAAATCTTGTGTAGTTGCTTAAAGATGCTGTGTATTTTGCTAACACTTTAATGTTACATAGGCCCCAAATAGTCAGTTCACAAATGTTTCTTATTCCTTTAATTTAAACTTGTCTAAACTTACATTTTATTTTGTTTTTTTAACTATTTATATAAAATCCTTGTTTTACAAATTACAATTATAAAGTTCACCCATGACACAGTATTTACAAAAGATTGTGTCTTCTACTAAGGAGAGAGCAGGTTTCCTTAGATTTTTACCATCAGGCTTTCTTATGCTCTCTGAAACTTTGTATGTAACAGCCTAAAGTTAAAGTCACTACAATCTAATATACTGTATGTTTTAACATTTTATTCGCACTTGCAATTTTTTTGTCTTTTAAAATCGGCTGTGTTCAATAAATAAAACCTGGATAAATTACAGGCACTCTTATTGGATAGCAATGCTCTGTATCTGCCTCTAAATTACTGTCCTGTATTGTCAGATGTGTTACTAAGGGAAACTACAAGTGACCATTTCGATGCACATTGCAAAGGTATATCTCCCATTGTTTGCAGTGGAAAGACTGTTCTGAGTGATGATGCTCACATTTTTGCCCATTTTGGAAGTGGCTGCAAAGAGCCACATAAATTGTACCTGTTTATCTGTAGCCCTCTCTACTATAGAGGCTCCTAAAGCACATATTTTACACAGCATTTCTGAGGCCCAGAAGGTGGGGGGTGGGAATCTGATGTCACACACTGCACTGCATAGAGTAGGGAGTTCAATATAATCTGAGACCTGTGTGGAGGGAAGGGACACACCCCCATCTACACAGTCTCATAGGGAAACATGAACAGCTGAGGCTGTCAATCTCTTGCTGTGTGCTGAATGGGGGCTGGGCCATCTCCCGGGATTGTCTGGTGTCAGCGTAGACTGTAAGAAATGATCCATACATATAGTAAAGGAATGAGAGTGTCAAAAAAGAAAACTACACTAGGTGCTTTGGGTTGATACAAGTACACACTATAGAAAGAAATGCTTTGTTCATTTTTCATTTCAGAGGTACAACTTTTAAATAAGGTGAGCCTGTGTTTACCTTGAATGCCAGCAAAAAACATGTTTTTTTTTAAAGTTTCCCTCCTAAATGACTGAGTATTCAAATTGGATGCAAATTAACATTTTTTTATGAACATTCACTTTGCAAAGTGAGCATTCACTAAGAAAACAATCTCAATTCAATTAGTAGATCAATTCCAGTGTGTTTTAGGAAACTAAATGCCATCTAGCTAGAGCTTAAACTTCTTAGCGGTAATCCCGAGTGTGGCTCAGGGTGAATTTTTTCGGGGCTGCATTGCAGTATCCAGGGAAAGTAACTTACCTTGTCCCCTGGATCCTGCAATATGTCTCCCCGCTGTGTGCGGCAGCTGTGTCTTCCGCCCGATTCTCTGTATGCCAGGCTCCGTTCCCTGAGAGCAGCACAACACACGGAGACGGAGCCCGGCGGGAAATTCAAAAAGTGCAAAACACAAAATACATACAGTACACTGTAATCTTATAGATTACATTACTGTATCAAATAATTTCACCTCCCTTTTTGCCCTAATGCTCTTTCCAGTGCCCTGCATGCAGTTTTATATTATATATACAGTTCTTTCTGCCTGGAAACTTGAGATTGTCCATGGCAACCAAAAAGTGTCCCTTTATGTTAAAAGCGGTTTTAGACCAGCTAGAAAATAGCAATAATAAATTAGAACACTTGCAGAATTGAGCAATAGTGATTTGTGGGGAAATTCGTCATCAAACACTGAAAGTAACGACAGCGGCTATTCTGCAACTGAGCACATTTCAGTGTTTTTGAGATGATTACATTATTGAATAAATTTTATTAGTATTATCTTATTAATTTTGATGATTATTTATAGTTATTTACTATATTATAATTTATGATTTTGTGTTTCAAACTTTATCATACACGGGATGTCTACTAGACTCTTGTTTGGACAGATTTAAGTGAGATATTTCTAAGAATTACAGGCCTACAATATAAAACACCAAATTTCCATGCAAAACAATGTACCGCTTTCAGCATCAAAAATCTGACATAATCATACCACCAGGCAGGGTAAAATACTATATGAAAAAATGCGCCGCGCCTAGGGGTGTAACTGAATAACTGTAAATCTAAGTACAAATCATTGATAATAAAGCGTGCAAATCAAATAGAGCCTAAAGCTCTGATCACTTACTAAGATCACCTGCTGTGTGAATCCTATGACCAAACACACTAAAAAATATCTAGTGCAATAAATCACAAAGTGCAATGTGCATAGAAAAACGTAATAAGATAAATATACAATCCACAGTGATTAAAATATAATCATTCCTAATAAGGTGTATATGCTAAAAAATGTTACACATATGTAGATCCACTGTGATTAAAATGAAAAAGAAAAAAAATTAAATAAAACAATATATATATTCGTAAAACACAAACAGAGTAAATCAATCACATGCGTGGGCGAATTGAAACTATAATCGCCCTAATAAAGGTGTTCAAATCACATCCGTGAAAAAATCTTCCAATCCAGTAACATAAAGTGACCAAGTTCAAATAAAAGTCAGTGTAATGGTGATGGTTCAAAGAAAAAGTTCCGGTTTTGAATCAAACGTGCCCAAAGAAAAACATGCTGTGAAGTGCCTTGGTGACCCCCAATGTGATTGCGCTCACCTTGGAGCGTGTGACACAGGTTTTAATTGTGTCAATACACGCTTTTGGAGCCACCCCTGGGCTCAGTATTAGGTACAGCTGATTCCCACACTAGATTCTTTATGGCTCCACTCACATCAGACCATATAAAAGAAAAAGGCTAATATAGTGTAATACCGTAGGATACTTTTATTAAAAATCACATCCAATCCCCACATGGGGTACTCACATTTATAAGGTGCTCATGTGCACCAAACATAACATAGGAAAAAACGGCTGTGCGGCGTGCTGCGGGGTGTGAGAGCTCCACAACCCAGCTCTGTGTTATCTTATTATTTTTGATGATTATTTATAGTTATTTACTATATTATAATTTATGATTTTGTGTTTCAAACTTTATCATACCCGGGATGTCTACTAGACTCTTGTTTGGACAGATTTAAGTGAGATATTTCTAAGAATTACAGGCCTACAATATAAAACACCAAATTTCCATGCAAAACAATGTACCGCTTTCAGCATCAAAAATCTGACATAATCATACCACCAGGCAGGGTAAAATACTATAACAGTCAGCCAAGGAGGGGAGGGAAGGAGTTAGTCACTGCTTTTGTTTATTTAGTTGTATATGTCGATTTCAGAATTACCTATTGAGCTCTGTAAACATCTGTCTGAAAAGTGTAAAAAGGAACTGAGAGCTCTGCTTGCTGGCAAGAAATTAGACTATAAGGTATTCAGATGCAATATTTCATACACTCCTGATGAAAAATATATTTTTCAGCCCTCACTATATTTTTTCCCCTGTAGTTGTATTTCACTAGCCAGAGAGATAGCAATGTCTCTTTTTTGTTAGTGATAAAAAATCTATAAGGAGATGTAGCACTGAGCTGAGCGAAGAACTTTTCTATTAACTTTACTTATAGTCACTATACTTATAGCTTATCTAAACATAAAAACAAAAATGTAATACATTGCAGCTTAACAGTCCCAAAATTTAGTGACTGCTTTAGTTTTCTGTTTTTAGGATTTTTTCCTCTGTATTTTTACCAGGCTGGCCAATAACACACTTTCTGTCTTAGGGTGTTTCCTCTATCTATGGAGGAGTATAGATGAGCTCAGTGTTTGGTCAAAGCTTACGCTTAGGGCATTCAACATGGATGAATGTGACAACTTCTGACTGTCTATGGTAGCTAATAGGGATGAGTTTCGAGTTTGAGTCGAACTCATGTTCTACTCGAACATTGGCTGTTCACAAGTTCGCCGAACAGCGAACAATTTGGGGTGTTCGCGGCAAATTCGAATGCCGCGGAACACCCTTTAAAAGTCTATGGGAGAAATCAAAAGTGCTAATTTTAAAGGCTTATATGCAAGTTATTGTCATAAAAAGTGTTTGGGGACCCGGGTCCTGCCCCAGGGGACATGGATCAATGCAAAAAAAAGTTTTAAAAATGGACGTTTTTTCAGGAGCAGTGATTTTATTAATGCTTAAAGTCAAACAATAAAAGTGTAATATCCCTTTAAATTTCGTACCTGGGGGGTGTCTATAGTATGCCTGTAAAGGGGCGCATGTTTCCTGTGTTTAGAACAGTCTGACAGCAAAATGACATTTGGAAGGAAAAAACTCATTTAAAACTACCCGCGGCTATTGCATTGCCGACAATACACATAGAAGTTCATTGATAAAAACGGCATGGGAATTCCCCACAGGGCAACCCCGAACCAAAATAAAAAAAAAAAATGATGTGGGGGTCCCCCTAAATTCCATACAAGGCCCTTCAGGTCTGGTATGGATATTAAGGGGAACCCCAGCCAAAATTTAAAAAAAAAATTGACGTGGGGTTCCCCCTAAATTCCATACCAGACCCTTCAGGTCTGGTATGGATTTTAAGGGGAACCCCGCGCCAAAAAAAAAAAAAAAAAACGGCGTGGGGTCCCCCTAAAAATCCATACCAGACCCTTATCCGAGCACGCAACCTGGCAGGCCGCAGGAAAAGAGGGGGGGATGAGAGTGCGGCCCCCCCCCCTCCTGAACCGTACCAGGCCACATGCCCTCAACATTGGGAGGGTGCTTTGGGGTAGCCCCCCAAAACACCTTGTCCCCATGTTGATGAAGACAAGGGCCTCATCCCCACAACCGTGGCCGGTGGTTGTGGGGGTCTGCGGGCAGGGGGCTTATCGGAATCTGGAAGCCCCCTTTAACAAGGGGACCCCCAGATCCCGGCCCCCCCCTGTGTGAAATGGTAAGGGGGTACTTACCCCTACCATTTCACTAAAAAACTGTCAAAAATGTTAAAAATGACAAGAGACAGTTTTTGACAAGTCCTTTATTTAAATGCTTCTTCTTTCTTCCTTCATCTTCTTCTTCTTCTGGTTCTTCTGGCTCTTCTGGTTCTTCCTCCGGCGTTCTCGTCCAGCATCTCCTCCGCGGCGTCTTCTATCTTCTTCTCCTCGGGCCGCTCCGCACCCATGGCATAAGGGGGGAGGCTCCCGCTCTTCTCTTCATCTTCTTCTTCATCTTCTTCTTCATCTTCTTCTTCTTCTTCTCTTCTTCATCTCTTCTTCCTTCTTCATTTCTTCTCCGGGCCGCTCCGCAGCCATGCTGGCATGGTGGGAGGCTCCCGCTGTGTGACGGCGTCTCTTCGTCTGACGGTTCTTAAATAACGGGGGGCGGGGCCATCCGGTGACCCCGCCCCCCTCTGACGCATGGTGAATTGACGGGACTTCCCTGTGACGTCACGGGGAATGCCACAGGGAAGTCCCGTCATGTCCCGTGCGTCAGAGGGGGGTGGGGTCACCGGGTGGCCCCGCCCCCCGTTATTTAAGAACCATCAGACGAAGAGATGCCGTCACACAGCGGGAGCCTCCCTCCATGCATGGATGCGGAGCGGCCCGCAGAAGAAATGAAGAAGGAAGAAGAGATGAAGAAGAGAAGAAGAAGAAGAAGAAGATGAAGAAGAAGATGAAGATAAAGAAGAAGATGAAGAGAAGAGCGGGAGCCTCCCCCCTCATGCCATGGGTGCGGAGTGGCCAGAGGAGAAGAAGATAGAAGACGCCGCGGAGGAGATGCTGGACGAGAACGCCGGAGGAAGAACCAGAAGAGCCAGAAGAACCAGAAGAAGAAGAAGATGAAGGAAGAAAGAAGAAGCATTTAAATAAAGGAATTGTCAAAAACTGTCTCTTGTCATTTTTAACATTTTTGACAGTTTTTTAGTGAAATGGTAGGGGTAAGTACCCCCTTACCATTTCACACAGGGGGGGGGGCCGGGATCTGGGGGTCCCCTTGTTAAAGGGGGCTTCCAGATTCCGATAAGCCCCCCGCCCGCAGACCCCCACAACCACCGGCCACGGTTGTGGGGATGAGGCCCTTGTCTTCATCAACATGGGGACAAGGTGCTTTGGGGGGCTACCCCAAAGCACCCTCCCAATGTTGAGGGCATGTGGCC
Source organism: Lithobates clamitans (assembly GCA_037952925.1). Taxonomy (NCBI): domain Eukaryota; kingdom Metazoa; phylum Chordata; class Amphibia; order Anura; family Ranidae; genus Lithobates; species Lithobates clamitans. The sequence continues at coordinate 2,235,902 of JBBGZY010000152.1, forward strand.
TGGTATGGTTCAGGAGGGGGGGGGCCGCACTCTCGTCCCCCCCTCTTTTCCTGCGGCCTGCCAGGTTGCGTGCTCGGATAAGGGTCTGGTATGGATTTTTAGGGGGATCCCACGCCGTTTTTTTTTGGGCGTGGGGTTCCCCTTAAAATCCATACCAGACCTGAAGGGTCTGGTATGGAATTTAGGGGGAACCCCACGTCAATTTTTTTTTTAAATTTTGGCTGGGGTTCCCCTTAATATCCATACCAGACCTGAAGGGCCTTGTATGGAATTTAGGGGGACTCCCACATCATTTTTTTTTTTTAATTTTGGTTCGGGGTTGCCCTGTGGGGAATTCCCATGCCGTTTTTATCAATGAACTTCTATGTGTATTGTCGGCAATGCAATAGCCGCGGTAGTTTTAAATGAGTTTTTTCCTTCAAAATGTCATTTTGCTGTCAGACTGTTCTAAACACGGGAAACATGCGCCCCTTTACAGGCATACTATAGACACCCCCCAGGTATGAAATTTAAAGGGATATTACACTTTTATTGTTTGACTTTAAGCATTATTAAAATCACTGCTCCTGAAAAAACGTCCGTTTTTAAAACTTTTTTTTGCATTGATCCATGTCCCCTGGGGCAGGACCCAGGTCCCCAAACACTTTTATTGACAATAACTTGCATATTAGCCTTTAAAATTAGCACTTTTGATTATTCATGTTCGTGTCCCATAGACTTTAACGGTGTTCGCGTGTTCGAACGAATTTTTTTCCTGTTCGCATGTTCTGGTGCGAACCGAACAGGGGGGTGTTCGGCTCATCCCTAGTAGCTAAGGAAGCAGCGGATGCTTGCATCTGTTGTGTCCTTACCATCCACTGACATCATCCAACTCCTTTAGTTACGTAGCCAGGAAATGTAAGAAAATGGTCTGTGATTGAAGGGGCTTACATCACTTCCTAATGATGTCACATGATGTCACAACTGTCCCCGTCCCTTCCTTTATATTTAGCTGATGACAGCTCGGCAGTTGTCATATGGCTAATGGTCCGTCAGCTCTGATTCAGCAGGGGATCTACTCAGCATCCCCTGATGAATATAGCAGAGTGGCACCATGTGAAAGAGCACTGATTCATTCACATGGGGGGTTTCTAAGAACCCCTTATTATTAAAGGGCATTTCCACATTCCAAAGGCCCCTCCATCTGCAGACCCCCACAACCATTGGCCAGGGTTTTGGGAAAGAGGTCCTTGATCTCATCAACAAGGAGACAAGATGCTTTGCCAGGGAAAAGGTACCCATCCATGTTGAGGGCATGTGACCTGGTATGGTTCAGGAGGGGTTTTCGATATAGAATACGGAATTTAAACAAATTTGTACACATCTTATGATTCAAAAACACTATGTCAGGGATTTCGATGGACTCATTTTTAATTCTGAGAATTGTGTCAAACACACATTGTAGAGATATGTGGGGTGAAGTGATAGTAAATAGAATATTTTCAGGGAATAGTGACATTTTATTTTCTATACCCATTTTTTACAGACCTTTATTGTATTTATTTTGATGTAAATATAATGTTAAAAGCTCTAAAGCTAATAAGAAAAAGATAGGGGATAGAGGACATCCATGTTACATTTCTCTTATGATAGAGAACTGTGCGTTCCTTGATCATTCGATCGAAGGCGAATAGTGCTGTGCAAAATATAAGCACATTGTTTCCCTGGAAGCCCAGGTTCTGAATCTAGGGAAGCAACTGGCAACACTGAGAAGTCCCTCCATACTGAAGGAGAGTTGGGATTGTATCGGGCAGGTGCCGGAAGGGGACAGCACAGGGGCGGGTGAAGATGAGTGGCAGGCACCAAAGCAGAGTAGATGGGTGACAGTCAGGAAGGGTAGAGGGGAAAGTGTCAGAGAGGCAGGTCCTGGGCTGGATCATCCCAATAAGTACAGCCCATTGAGTGACATTGGCAGGGACCAGCACTGCTGGAGCTGAGTGACTCCCCTAGCTGCCAGGGGAGTAAAGCCGAGGGAAAGAAAAGACAGTTTCTGGTGTTAGGGGACTCAGTTCTTAGAAGGACAGAGAGGGCAATCTGTCACAAAGACCTGAAGCACTGAACTGTATGTTGTCTACCAGGCGCTCGGGTTGGGCACATCACGGATCTGGAAGACAGATTACTGGGAGGGGTTGGGGTAGATCCAGCTGTCATGGTGCACGTTGGCACCAATGAAAAAGTCAGAGGAAGATGGAGTGTCCTGGAGTTAGGAGCTAAATTGAGGAAAAGAACCTCAAAGGTAGTATTGTTTGGGTTCTTGGAGAACTGAGCCAACTTCTCAGTCGGTCACCAGTTCTATAGAAGAAAAAACGGCCGTTTAAAAAAAAAAAAATTGCATTGATCCATGTCCCCTGGGGCAGAACCCAGATCCCCAAACACTGTTTATGACAATAACTTGCAAATAAGCCTTTAAAATGAGCACTTTTTATTTTTCATGTTAGTGTCCCATAGACTTTAATGGTGTTCCGGTGGCTTTCGAATTTGCCGTGAACACCGTATATTGTTTCCTGTTTGGCGAACAGGCGAACACCCGATGTTCGAGTCAAACTTCTTGAAGAATCGTTGTTGCCAAACCAATCTATTAACCTTCTATGAGGAAGTGAGCTGATAAAAATGGGGACTAGATGGGACCCGCTGGTCATTCTGAGGAGAGTGTAAACAAGAACGTAAACAAGAACAGAAGCACAGATCTCTCTTTCTACCAAACTCTTATCTGAGCATGTAGTCTGGCAGGCCAGAAGAAGATGAGAGAGTTGATGAGGACATTAGCCTCTTCCCCACAACGTTGGCCCTGTGGTTGTGGGGGCCTGCAGGATGAGGGACTTTTCAGAATCTGGAGACCCTTACTAAAAGTAAGGTGCACCAAGATATTACCCCCTAGGTGAATTATTAATATAACTGATCCACAAAAAATTATATAAATAATATACAAAGACTCCATACTTTTTGACATGCTCCACACACGGTCGGGACGGAAAATATTCAGACCCCCTTACGTTTTTCACTGTTTGTTATATTGCAGCCATTTTCTAAAATCATTTAGGTTTGTTTTTTTCCTCATCAATGTACACACAGCACCCCATATTGACAGAAAAACACAGAATTGTTGACATTTTTGCAGATTTATTAGAAAAAAATTGAAATATCACATGGTCCTAAGTATTCAGACCCTTTGCTCAGTATTTAGTAAAAGCACCCTTTTGATCTAATACAGCCATGAGTCTTTTTGGGAAAGATGCAACAAGTTTTTCACACCTGGATTTGGGGATCCTCTGCCATTCCTCCTTGCAGATCCTCTCCAGTTCTGTCAGGTTGGATGGTAAACATTGGTGGACAGCCATTTTTAGGTCTTTCCAGAGATGCTCAATTGAGTTTAAGTCAGGGCTCTGGCTGGGCCATTCAAGAACAGTCATGGAGTTGTTGTGAAGCCACTCCTTTGTTATTTTAGCTGTATTCTTAGGGTCATTGTCTTGTTGGAAGGTAAACCTTTGGCCCAGTCTGAGGTCCTGAGCACTCTGGAGAAGGTTTTCGTCCAGGATATCCCTGTACTTGGCCGCATTCATCTTTCCCATGATTGCAACCAGTCGTCCTGTCCCTGCAACTGAAAAACACCGCCACAGCATGATGCTGCCACCACCATGCTTCACTGTTGGGACTGTATTGGACAGGTGATGGGCAGTGCCTGGTTTTCTCCACACATACCGCTTAGAATTAAGGCCAAAAAGTTCTATCTTGGTCTCATCATACCAGAGAATCTTATTTCTCACCATCTTGGAGTCCTTCAGGTGTTTTTTAGCAAACTCCATATGGGCTTTCATGTGTCTTGCACTGAGGAGAGGCTTCCGTCGGGCCACTCTGCCATAAAGCCCCGACTGGTGGAGGGCTGCAGTGATGGTTCACTTTCTACAACTTTCTCCCATCTCCCGACTGCATCTCTGGAGCTCAGCCACAGTGATCTTTGGCTTCTTCTTTACCTCTCTCACCAAGGCTCTTCTCCCCCGTTAGCTCAGTTTGGCCGGACGACCAGCTCTAGGAAGGGTTCTGGTCATCCCAAACATCTTCCATTTAAGGATTATGGAGGCCACTGTGCTCTTAGGAACCTTAAGTGCAGCAGAAATTTTTTTGTAACCTTGGCCAGATCTATGCCTTGCCACAATTCTGTCTCTGAGCTCTTCAGGCAGTTCCTTTGACCTCATGATTCTCGTTTGCTCTGACATGCACTGTGAGCTGTAAGGTCTTATATAGACAGGTGTGTGGCTTTCCAAATAAAGTCCAATCAGTATAATCAAACACAGATGGACTCAAATGAAGGTGTAGAACCATCTCAAGGATGATCAAAAGAAATGGACAGCACCTGAGTTATAAGTGTCACAGCAAAGGGTCTGAATACTTAGGACCATGTGATATTTCAGTTTTTCTTTTTTAATAAATCTGCAAAAATGTCAACAATTCTGTGTTATTCTGTCAATATGGGGTGCTGTGTGCACATTAATGAGGAAAAAAATTAACTTAAATGATTTTAGCAAATGGATGCAATATAACAAAGAGTGAAAAATGTAAGGGGGTCTGAATACTTTCTGTCCCCACTGTACATCATTAATCATGTACATACATCATTAATCATGTCGTCCAGTGATGCAGATCCTCATCAATCACGTTAAACAATGCCTGCCAACTTATCAAATAAAAAACCATGACTGACACATCCATCCATTTTGCTATACTTGTTGCAAATGACAGCTCCATTCCCTACCTCTAAACATAAACAAAGGGCTGGAGTATATATGATGATACCATTGACCAAATATGGCCTTGGAATAAGAATTTTATTTTATTTGCAGATGTTTTGAGGATCATATGGAATGTATAGCACTAAGCCTTTCTGACCACAATATAGTATTGATAACATAGAGATACAAGTACATATATACTATATGTTCTGAGGAATTGAACATATATATGCGATGCTCCTGAATATGGACCCTAAGTATAATGTGGGATAGTGCTATGTCCAACCCTGAACCATGGTGGGATAGGGGAGACCACAAGCACTGCATCAGGGCCTGGTGAGAAGAGAGGGGTAGTTGCTTCTTTTATGGTGTGGCATTTGTTTTATTTTGTTAGAGTTCCTTATGTATCAAACTGCAAGAAGCATTTCTTCATTTTGAATCAATTCAGACACCACAACCTGCAAATGCAATCCAGCTGTCTAGTAAAACGTTCTTTTCATTTATCAAATGCAAGTTTCACCAAGAAATGCACAAATTAAACTCTTTGCTATTCCCCTCTAGTTCCCATATTTATGCACACAAATATTTAACAAAAACATTAAATTACGTATTGATGAAAAGCTTAATCCCATGCGAACTATAAATGTATGCGTGTGATATAGTGTTCCTATTCTGCGCTCCAGCAAAGCCTTTCTTCACTGTGTGACACTTTATCAATGTCCCTGTGTGTAGTTGCTATCCTGTCTTTATACTTAACATAACATATATATATATGTAAGTCTTATACTTATATTGTCTTAGGCAATTGGCAGAATTATAGCGTTGTTTGCTGCACAAGGCAAAGTTGATTTTTTTCCTCATCTGTTTATCTCTGGTTGTCGTACAGAGAAAAAAGTCGATCTCTTGGGTATAATTTAATTGCATCCACTGAATTTCACAACAAACAGCATTAAAAGGTAATACATATGCTGGAAGCATTTCTCATCATTAAGTTTTACATTGCAAGTTAAGTATGGGAGGAAATAAAGCTTGTTGATTTTTATGTTAACAGAAAATGGTTTGCAAAAACAATATAGTAATCTATTTGAAATACACATTTGTAGTAAATGCTACGGGCCTCTGTTCCCGAGGACCTCTTATGTTAGTAATTGGTATTGCATCTTGTCAGTTAAGCTTTGAACTCTGGAATGTGCTCCCAAATAAGGCAGGTGGAGCAGAAAGGACTAGTCCCCAGTATTGTCTGATGTTTTCACCATTACTGACTTGCAATGCCTTTTTCTTCACTGGATTTCTGCATGGAGACAACCATTTTGGTAGAGGCAGGACTTGCAGAGCATCCAGAAAGAACACAGGGAGCAGCACAGGAGTCAAATTACCAAATCTTTTTCCAAATCTCCTGAGGCTAGCAGTCAGAAGCAGCTATGCTTTAGATTGTACATTGCAGATATATGTCTATGGGACTCTGGGTTTGGGACTGTCATGGGTTTGAGACATATAAAGTCTGTTTGCACTTTGTAGGCCTAATGCACTATTGCACCTTCATAGTAACTAACTAATCATATTTCGCAGCCTGGCCTTTGAACCTAGGTCAGGTGATTTAGAAGACTGCTGCTGATTAAGTCCATAGGGACAGATTATTAAAGGATTTGTTGGCACTGGTGTGTCTCCTTTTTTTTACTTTTTTTAAATATAGATTTTTATTGAAATTTTACAAACTGCAGTACATAGCAGAATGAAGAAGATATATATTTTTGTCCAAAACAATACAAACAATAGAGTGAAAATATTACATCCAACCAAAATTGTGGGGTTCACTTTCAGTGCGTTAGATTACAACCTAGGCTACAAGTCAACTGAGTGTTTAAGAAAGAGTATGTGCAATGTAGAGCAATGGAGCTGTAATATATGCAGTACATTAGAAACAGTATTTGGTGCATTAGGCTAGCTATGTATGTTATATTGTAAGGCCTTGACTACTTATCCATGCATCGTGTGTATTGTTGAATTATTGGAGCGTACCTAATTGGAGGTCTAGACAATATTCATAACTCGCTGTCAAATTTAATTGAAGTTTGACTTCAGGAACATTGGGAACTAAGCTGCCTTTCCATTTCCTGAGAATTAATTCTGGCTGCAAAGAGTAACTACATAACGAACACTATGTAATGAATTGGAAACTGGGCTACTCCTATGCTAAGGAGAATGAGGACCAGGCGCAGTAATGTTTTGAAGCCAGTGGAAGGTTGTCATCGACATCAGAGAATTTGGCCAGACGAGCCGGAGTTAGATACCACCTATGATAAATTTTTGGGGATATTTCCCAATAAATTATGCATTTACTGACTTTGGAGTTGTAGTAAATATCCTGCAACCGTTGTTTATCTGAAAAGGCAGTACCTAGGTCTTGTTCCCATTTCACCAGGGAGGACCTTTTCATTAATTTGCCTTTAGATTTTATAAGGATTTATATGAGGGTAATCCTTTTAACAAAGGTTAGTTTCGGAGGACCAGAAGGACCAAGCATGCTCTGGTATGGAAACAGACGGCATAGGGTTGCAACACATGTATGACTCAATTTGAGCATAGGCCTAGTAGCCCAGAAGTTAAATGTCAAAAGTTTTTTGGAAGGTGTTAAAAGGAAGGGGTTTACTGTATTATTAACAGTCAGGTCTGAAACCTGAATGGAGCTCGCTAGGTGACAATGTTCAAGGGATAATTGTGGTAACAAGAATTTAAATATTTCCAAGGAAATTTGAATGTTTAACCGCTTCAATACCCGGCCATAGTCAAATGACATCCACAGATGGGATCTCCCATCCTGGGTGGGCGTCATATGACGGCCTCGGCTTTCCGCCGCTACTGCGGGCCCCTGGGGGCCCGCAGAGCGGCGATCGGGGTACCGTTGTGTCCCTCAGGACACAGCCGTTCCCCGATTGGGGTATTGAAGCGGTGGCGGCGGCAGGCGGCGGGCAGCGGAGCGTCGGTAACGGCGGATGCAGAGCGGCATTGGGAAGCGTGTATCAGGCGGGTTCCGGCGGAAGAGGAGTGATCAGAGCGGTGATCGAGGCTGAGGCTTTTCCCCTGGATACAGCTCAGCCCCGATCACTGTAGCCAATGACATGGCTCTGCATCACATGACCGGCTGTGTCCAATCACAGCCGGTCACTAATGTAAACAAACACACAGTCAGACAGTAACTGCTGTTGCTGGGCTCTTCTCCTCACACACCGATCCAGTGTGAGGAGAAGAGATCAGCTAACAGTGAGTTACTAATTACATGTACTACTGTGCCCAGATCGCCCCTCCTAAATAAAGAGTACCTGTCACCTCAGTACCTGTCACCTCAGTACCTGTCACCTCAGTACCTGTCACCTCAGAGTACCTGTCACCTCAAAGTACCTGTCATCTCAGAGTACCTGTCCATCACCTGCCACCAGAGTACCCGCCACCTCATCACCTGCCACCAGAGTACCTGCCACCTCATCACCTGCCACCAGAGTACCCGCCACCTCATCACCTGCCACCAGAGTACTTGCCACCTCATCACCTGCCACCAGAGTACTTGCCACCTCATCACCTGCCACCAGAGTACTTGCCACCAGAGTACCCGCCACCTCACCACCAGAGTACCTGCCACCAGAGTACCCGCCACCTCATCACCTGCCACCAGAGTACCTGCCACCTCATCACCTGCCACCAGAGTACCTGCCACCTCATCACCTGCCACCAGAGTACCTGCCACCTCATCACCTGCCACCAGAGTACCCGCCACCTCATCACCTGCCACCAGAGTACCCGCCACCTCATCACCTGCCACCAGAGTACCCGCCACCTCATCACCTGCCACCAGAGTACCCGCCACCTCATCATCTGCCACCAGAGTACCCGCCACCTCATCACTTGCCACCAGAGTACATACAGCCAGTCAGCCACTATGTCCAGAAAGATGTACACCCCAGAAGAGGCATACCAGATCCTGAGTCTGACCGATGAGAGCAACGGGGAGCTCTCACCGCTCAGTTCAGATTCTGGTTCTGATTCGGAATATGAGCCCCCCGAAGGCAGCACATCTGGATCAGATTTAGAGGAGGAAGTAGTCCGTCCAAAAAGACGACGATCTGAAAACCAGGCAGCTACCAGCAGTGCCAGCGGCGGTAGACCCCAGGAGGAAAGACCCAGCACAAGTGGACGCCAAAGAAGTAGGGCCCAAACCCATCTTCCAGATTCCTTGGCAAACCCATTGTGGCTGCCTTCTACCACAGGGTCAGCCACGATCCCCCCTTTTACAGCACAGTCGGGTGTGCAGGTCAACACTGCAGGATTTACACAAATGGATTTTTTTAATTTATTTTTCCCGAACGATTGGATTCAAGGCATCGTGGACCAAACTAATCTGTTTGCCCAACAATTTATTGCAGCCAACCCCAGCTCCAGCTATGCCCGCCCTTTTGAGTGGAGACCGCTAACAGTAGTGGAGCTAAAATTGTTTTTAGGCCTAACCCTGAACATGGGGCTTACAAAAAAAAATGAAATTCATAAGTATTGGTCGACCAGACCCATCCACCATATGCCAATTTTTTCAGCAGCCATGTCCAGGTCCCGATACGAAATCATAATGCGCTTCTTGCATTTCAATGACAACTCACAGTGCCCCCCCCGAAATCACCCAAACTTTGACAAATTATATAAAGTTCGCCCCCTAATTAATTTTTTTTCCCAGAAGTTTGCCAAAGTTTATGTCCCTGAAAAAAATATATCTGTGGACGAATCCCTGGTGCATTTCACAGGCCGGCTGGGAATCAAACAATATATACCCAGTAAGAGGGCGAGGTATGGCTTGAAGCTTAACAAGCTTTGTGAAAGTGCCACCGGTTATGTGTACGCATTCCGCGTGTACGAAGGGAAAGATTCCCAGCTCCAGCCCCCTGAGTGTCCCTCGTATATGGGAATAAGTGGGAAAATTGTTTGGGAGTTGGCATTCCCACTCCTCCAAAAGGGGTACCATATTTATATGGATAATTATTATATGAGTTTGCCCCTTCTCCGCCACCTACATCTCAAACAAACTTTGGCCTGTGGTACAACTAGAAAAAACCGAAAGGGCTTCCCACAGTGTCTTGTCACCACAAACATTCCAAGGGGGGAATCGAAAAGCTTGAGGAACGAAGAAGTGTTGGCTGTGAAGTGGAGGGATAGAAAAGACGTGTACATCATGTCCACCATCCACGATGACACCTCGGTGGAACTTCACAGAAGACGCGGTACCGTTCGCAAGCCTACCTGTATCACTGAGTACAATAAATACATGGGGGGGGTGGATTTAAATGATCAGTTGTTGCAGCCCTATCTTTCAACAAGAAAATCCTTATTCTGGTACAAAAAAGTCGCAATTTACTTTTTTCATTTGGCCCTTTTAAATTCTTTCATAATATACCAAAAATCCACAGAAACACCCACCACCTTAATAAAGTTTATTGAAGACATTGTCACTGCCCTGATTTATCAGCAAGTATCCCCCCCAGAAAGCATTCGCTCCGATTCTGTCAGCAGACTACATGAGCGCCATTTCCCAGACCATATTCCACCAACAGGATCCGGAAGACGACGCCAAAAAAAATGTCGGGTGTGCACCAAAAGAGGAATTAGGAAAGATACGAGCTTCCATTGTACCGACTGTCCCTCCCAACCTGGCCTTTGCATCGGAGAATGCTTCAGGCGATATCACACTCTGGAAAATTATTAGTCCATATTTCTAATACTGCCATTTCCCCGTTTTTAATTTGTGTCCTGAATATTTACCTTCCTCAACCAACCATATTATTGCCTTCCATGTGAACCGACCCTGGCCTGTTTCTCGACTATGCCTCTGCCTACCGTCTGCATTGTTTTTCCGCCATGTTTTTGCCTTTCACGTGAACTGACCCTGGACTGTATCGACTATGCCTCTGTCTACCGTCTATTTCTGCCTTTTACCTGCACTGACCTCGGCCTGTTGACCATGTTTTTGCCTGCCCCTTGGATTGATCTTTCACCCTCCTACACAGGGGTCTCACATATGTGAGGGGCTCCAGAATAGTGTTCGGAGTTCAGAAAACCAGTTTTTGGTTTTCTGTGTTCCCATAACAGGGTCTGGTTGCCCGGAGGCTTCAAAGCGATTTGGGTGGGAGAAGCCTCTACCCCTGTCCCCATTCTTTCCTGACCAATGCCCTAAGCTTGATGGTACTGCCTGCTCCCTGGACAAATACTCTGGCTGTGCTGACCATACCTCTGCCTGCTGCATGTACTAACTATGGACAGTATTCCTGCCTGCTGCATGGATGATCCTTTGATCCTTTTGCTGCTGCTGACCACATCCCTGCCTGCTATCTGGACTAATGCTTTGGCTGTGCTGACATCTCTACCTGTACTGACTATTCTTGCCTGCTGCCTGTTTTGCTGTCGCTGTCCACGTTCCTGCCTGCTGCCTGGACCGATGCTCTTCTCTGTGGACCACTGCACTACTAAAACTGCAGGTAATCTTTTCTTTACCCTTTACTCAGCAGAATGTATTTTGGTTTGTAATTGGTTTGTACAGTACATGCTATGTGTTAGAAATATGAAGGGCCTTCAACAATGTGATAGGTTGGCAGGAATTTGTGTGTAATGTATGCTCCTAGAACAACTGACAGTGCTACTTGGATGTTGGGCCTCTGTATGTGGCCAGACTATGTAAAAGTCTCACACATTTGGTATCGCCACACTCAGGAGGAGTAGCAGAATGTATTTTGGGGTGTCATTTTTGCTATGTACATGCTATGTGTTGGAAATATCTTATGAATGGACAACTTTGTGTAAAAAAAATGCGTTTTCATTTTTTTTCCACAGTTTCCAAAAACTTCAGGAAAAAAATGAACCATTCAAAAGATTAATTATGCCTCATAGATTATACGTTGGGGTGTTAGCTTTCCAAAATGGGGTCATTTTGTGGGCGTTTCCATTGTCCTGGTGCTCTAGGGCCTTCAAACATGTAATAGGTGGTTGAGAAATGAGATGTGTAATTTATGCTCCTAGAATGCCTGGAGCTGCTACTTCAATGTTGGGCCTCTGTATGTGGCCAGGCTGTGTAAAAGTCTCACACATTTGGTATCGCTACACTCAGGAGGAGTAGCAGAATGTATTTTGGGGTGTCATTTTTGCTATGTACATGCTATGTGTTGGAAATATCTTATGAATGGACAACTTTGTGTAAAAAAAAATGCGTTTTCATTTTTTTCCCACAGTTTCCAAAAACTTCGGGAAAAATAAGAACCATTCAAAAGACTAATTATGCCTCATAGATTATACGTTGGGGTGTTAGCTTTCCAAAATGGGGTCATTTTGTGGGCGTTTCCATTGTCCTGGTGCTCCAGGGCCTTCAAAATTGTAATAGGTGGTTGAGAAATGAGATGTGTAATTTATGCTCCTAGAATGCCTGGAGCTGCTACTTCAATGTTGGGCCTCTGTATGTGGCCAGGCTGTGTAAAAGTCTCACACATTTGGTATCGCCACACTCAGGAGGAGTAGCAGAATGTATTTTGGTGTGTCATTTTTGCTATGTACATGCTATGTGTTGGAAATATCTTATGAATGGACAACTTTGTGTAAAAAAAATGCGTTTTCATTTTTTTTCCACAGTTTCCAAAAACTTCAGGAAAAAAATGAACCATTCAAAAGACTAATTATGCCTCATAGATTATACGTTGGGGTGTTAGCTTTCCAAAATGGGGTCATTTTGTGGGAGTTTCCATTGTCCTGGTGCTCCAGGGCCTTCAAAATTGTAATAGGTGGTTGAGAAATGAGATGTGTAATTTATGCTCCTAGAATGCCTGAAGCTGCTACTTCAATGTTGGGCCTCTGTATGTGGCCAGACTGTGTAAAAGTCTCACACATTTGGTATCGCCATACTCAGGAGGAGTAGCAGAATGTATTTTGGGGTGTCATTTTTGCTATGTACATGCTATGTGTTGTAAATATCTTATGAATGGACAACTTTGTGTAAAAAAAAATGCGTTTTCATTTTTTTTCCACAGTTTCCAAAAACTTCGGGAAAAAAATGAACCATTCAAAAGACTAATTATGCCTCATAGATTATACGTTGGGGTGTTAGCTTTCCAAAATGGGGTCATTTTGTGGGCGTTTCCATTGTCCTGGTGCTCCAGGGCCTTCAAAAGTGTGATAGGTTGTCATCATATGAGATGTGCAATTTATGCTCGTAAAATGCCTGACGGTGCTAGTTGGATTTTAGACCTCTGTATGTGGCCAGGCTGTGTAAAAGTCTCACACATGTGGTATCACTATACTCAGGAGGAGTAGCAGAATGTATTTTGGGGTGTCATTGCAAGTATGCATGTGCTGTGTGAGAGAAATAACTTGTTATTATGACAATTTTGTGCAAAAAAAAAAAAAAAATTTCCAAGAATTGTGGGAAAAAATTACAACTTCAAAAAGCTCACCATGCCTCTTGCTAAATACCTTGGAATGTCTGCTTTCCAAAAAGGGGTAATTTGGGGGGTATTTGTACTTTCCTGGCTTGTTAGGGCCTCAAGAAATGAGATAGGCCTTCAGTACATCAGGTGTGATCAGATGTGATCATTTTTCAATGATTTGCACCATAGCTTGTAGACTCTATAACTTTCACAGAGACCAAATAATATACACTAATTTGGGTTATTTTTACTAAAGATATGTAGCAGTATACATTTTGGCCCAAATTTATGAAGAAAAATTACTTATTTGCAAAATTTTACAATAAAAACTAAAAAAAAAGTGTTTTTTTTTCAAAAATTTCTCTCTTTTTTCGCTTATATTGCAAAAAATAAAAAAAACAGCAGTGATTAAATACCACTAAAAGAAAGCTATATTTGTGAGAAAAAAATGATAAAAATTTGGTTTTGGTACAGTGTAGCATGACTGAGTAATTGTCATTCAAAGTGTGAGAGCGCTGAAAGCTAAAATTTGGTCTGGGAAGGAAGGGTGTATAAAAGCCCTGTATTGAAGTGGTTAATTAGGGGGTGATGAAGTACCAGTTCAGGCTAAGAAATGGTTCCAGGCTGGCAGTGATTGTAGTATGTTGTCGTTTTTCAGGATGTTTGAGAAACAATTGGGGTAGAAGAAGTGTGCTCAGATCACCAATGGGCACAAAATGTTGTTCAATATCCCTCCAAAGTTTGCCAGTAGAGGGGGACAACCAATGTTTAATTTGATCAGCCGAAGAGTAGTCATACAGGTCAGGGAAACCCATTCCACCCATTGTTTTTTGTCTGATGAGAGTGGGCATCTGGGCTTTTTACCTTGCCATACAAATTGACAGAGGATTTTCTTTAGTGAACCAAAGTGGCAGGCACTTGAATAGGTAAGGCTCTAAAAATGTATAAAATCTTGGGCAGTACAGCATTTTAAATGCAGCCGTTCTGCCCGACCAAGTCAGATAATATTTACTTATTTTGTCTAATTCTAGTTTACATGAGGATATCAGGGGTAGGTGGTTGGCTTTAAAACGATCAGAAAAAGGAAAAGAAAGGTGCCTCTAAGTGCAGTATGCAAAATTTAATAAAGTACACAAAAGGTTAAAAGCCTTGTGTGTCCCGCAGTGAAAACAGGCTTCCCTGCTGCCTCCTCTTTCCAACATGCATGAGAACGCTTTGCAGATGCTGGACAGCTCTACACTGCTCTCTACTACCATGCTGAGGATGGAAACATGCCACAGATGAGGACTCATTTTATCATGTTTTTTAACACTAAACAATCTTGTAAGTGCTTTTAACCCTTTGTGCACTTTGTGCACCCTACAACTGGGGGAATCAGTAGTGGAGAAGGATCTGGGGGTTTTGGTAGATCATAAGCTCAATAATAGCATGCAATGCCAAGCTGCAGTTTCCAAAGCGAGCAAAGTTCTTTCTTGTATTAAGAGAGGTATGGACTCTAGAGAGAGAGATATCATTTTGCCCCTGTTCAAATCATTAGTAAGACCTCATCTGGAATATGCAGTTCAGTTTTGGGCACCAGTTCTCAAAAAGAATATCGGGGAACTGGACAAAGTGCAGAGAAGGGCAACCAAACTGATAAGAGGCATGGGGGAGCTCAGCTATGAGGAAAGATTAGAGGAACTGAATTTATTCACTCTTGAGAAGAAGAGAATAAGGGGGGATATGATCAACATGTTCAAATATATAAGGGGTCCATATAGTGAACTTGGTGTTGAGTTATTCACTTTACGGTCAACACAGAGGACAAGGGGGCACTCTTTACGACTGGAGGAAAAGAGATTTCATCTCCAAATACGGAAAGGTTTCTTCACAGTAAGAGCTGTGAAAATGTGGAATAGACTCCCGTCAGAGGTGGTTCTGGCCAGCTCAGTAGATTGCTTTAAGAAAGGCCTGGATACTTTCCTAAATGTACATAATATAACTGGGTACTAGCATTTATAGGTAAAGTTGATCCAGGGAAAATCCGATTGCCTCTTGGGGGATCAGGAAGGAATTTTTTCCCCTGCTGTAGCAAATTGGAGCATGCTCTGCTGGGGTTTTTTGCCTTCCTCTGGATCAACTGTGGGTATAGAATTAGGTCTATTGGATTGTACGATATATATATATTTTTTTTATGGTTGAACTGGATGGACTTGTGTCTTATTTCAACCTGACTAACTATGTAACTATATGTAACTATGTAACTTTATTAAATTTTGCATACTGCACTTAGAGGCAGCTTTCTTTTCCTTTTTTATATCTTCAGAGTTGCTTCTCCTCTAACCAAAGTGCTGCCAGAAGTGCCACCTCATTACTTTCATCCCTCTGACCAGCTACCCACCTCCACCAGAGTGCCCTTATCTCCTCTCTGTTTTAAAATGATCAGAGGTGGTGAAAGCCAGATAAATTCTCAAATATGGCATGAAAGAGGAAACGCAGTGGAAGGGGAAGAGCTGTTGTAGATGGGATTTAGTATGTTTATCTAAGCCAACACCTAAGATATTGGATTTAGCTTTGTTAATTTTGTAGCACAAAACCATATCGAATACCTTTAAAATTGTATGTACTTCAGACAGGGAAGAAGCCAGATCACAGAGAGATAAAATAATAACATCTGAGAACAGGGTTATTTTATGTTCTTTGTCACAGACTGGGATACCCGAAATAGTGTTGCAATGTCTATTTTTTTGTGCCACAGTTCCCATTAGAAGCATGAAAATCAGAGGAGATAGTGGGCAGCCTTGGCATATTCCCTTTATAATTTGAAATTTATTGGACAACATGCCTTCAGTAAACACATGTGCTAAAGGGGATAAGTTCAATGCCATAATTACTGACAGAATGGTTCCTTGCAATCCAAATTTCATCAAAGTATGACGTAGATATTCCCAATGAATTCTGTCACAGGCCTTTTTTGTGTCTAGGGCCAAAAAAAGAGATGGCACTTTAGTAGATTCAGCTAGGTGTAGTAGATTCTACGGGTGGCGTCAGTGGATTTGTGTGTGGAAACAAAGCCAACTTGATCGGGATGGGTCGGTTGGGGCATAATGAGGGTTAATTGATTAGCTATTATTTTTGCATATAATTTAAGATCAGTATTCAATAATGAAATAGAGTGGAAATTGTGGGGTGATACCAGCTCCTTCCCTGGCTTAGGGAGAGTTACAATGGTTGCTGAAAGCATTTCTGGTGGAAATGTGCCAGAGGACATTGCAGCATTAACCTCCCTGGCGGTATAATTATGTCAGATTTTTGATGCTCAAAGCGGTACAATGTTTTGCATGGAAAGTTGGCATTTTATATTGTAGGCCTGTAATTCCTAGGAATAACACACTTAAATCTGTCCAAACAAGAGTAGTAGACAGCCCAGGTATGATAAAGTTTGAAACACAAAATCATATAAATTATAATATAATAAATAACTATAAATAATTACAACAAATAATAATATAATAATAATAATAAAAAGGATTCAATGATGTAATCAAATCAAAAACACTGAAATTTGCTCAGTTGCAAAATTGTCGCTGTCATTACTTTCAGTGTTTGATTACGAATTTCCCCACAAATTACTATCGCTCATTTCTGCAAGTGATTCTAATTTATTATCACTGTTTTCTAGCTGATCTAAAACTGCTTTTGATGTAAAGGGACACTTTTTGGTTGTCATGGACAATCTCCCGTTTCCAGGCAGAAAGAACAGTATATATAATAGAAAACTGCATGCAGGGCACTGGACAAACCACTAAGGAAAAAAGGGAGGTGAAATAATGTGATACAGTAATGCAAGATTACAGTGTACTGTATGTGTAAAGTGTTTTTAAACCTTTTGAATTTGGCGCCGTGCTCCGTCCCCGTATGTCGCAAAGCTAACAGGGAACGGAGCCCGGCACTGTGATAGATCCGGCAGAGGACAGCTCGCACACACAGCAGGGAGACATAGCAGGATGCTGGGGGTAAGTAACTTTGCCTGGATCCTGCAATGCGATCCTAAGTGTTGTTCGGGGTTACCGGTTTTGGTATTGAAAATTCACCCTGAGCCACACTGGGGATTACCGCTAAGGAGGTTAAAGGTATTTTGTAAGTGGGGAGAGAGGTAGGAAGAAAAGAGTTTGTAATATTTGGCTGAAAAGCCATCAGGCCCAGGTGCTTTGTCATTTGGAAGAGATGATATGGCTTTCTTAAGCTCTTTATCAGAGATCTGAGCATTTAGGGTTTGTAAATGGTCATTTGAGAGCTCTGGCCTATTAAGTGAATCTAAGAAATTAGATATATTCTTTGGTGAGACTTGAGAAGTAGCAGAGTTGTCTTGTAAGTTATGAAGGGAGCTGTAATACACACTAAACGTGGCTGCCATATCTTGTGGGTTATAAAGTTTTCCTTTGTGAATAGGTTGTAGGATGTAGGGAATTTTCAACTTGGCAGTGTGGACTTTAACCTGAGATGCCAAGAGTTTTCCTGCCTTATTGCCAATGACATAAAAGTTGGAGCTTAAAGTGGTTGTAAACCCTTACAGACCACTTTTACCTACAGGTAAGCCTATACTAAGGCTTACCTATAGATACTGGAAATATCTCTTAACCCTGCACAGTTTAGGAGATATTTACCATATATGGTAGATATTTACCATATCTGCTTACTCCAATGTTATCAGCGCATGCGCACTAAAGAAAGGGCTAAATTGTGCCCTTTCATTAGGGCCCATGCCGTGCATACACGGGAGTGATGTCACACAACTCTGGGCAGTCACAGAGCCGGAGTCCACACCCCCGGAAGGAAAAGGGGTGAAGATGGATGCGCCCACAAGAAAGGACATCGCTGACATCACGGGCTACATTTGCAGGAAAGTGGCACATAATGGGCTAGAATGTGATGCATACTAGCCCATTATGCTTTTACTTTGCAGGGGAATAAAGAGGAAGTAAAACCCATTAGGGTTTACTTCCTCTTTAATATAAGGAGGTGCTTGGTATATTGGACCAACACAAGGATACATAAATCATTCCTGGCCTGGGATAACTGGTAACCAATCTTGGGGTGGGATTATAATTTTTTTTTGTTCGAGTTTGGCTATAATGGATAACAAAGTGTCAAGTTGCTTTGTCTTCTGGCACGTAGCACAAGCACTTAATTTAAGCATGACCCCCCTGACATAAGCTTTATGGGTGAGAGATCGGCAACAGAGGATGCATTGACCTCAAAAAATTCTTGCAAGTGACTTCGTATGAGTTTCAAATTAGGAGGTGAAGCCATAAAAAGGGATAATTGCGCCACATGGTGATGCCTCCTGTGTTGCCAGATCCTCCCACACAAATTGATATGGGAGCATGGTCTGACCACGTAATGGTATGGATATCCGATTTGTATACATTTTGAAGAAGACGTTACAAACACGTCAATTCTTAATTGTGTGCAGTGTGGTTTAGAGAAGAACGTATAATCGTTCTGTGGAGTTTTGGCACTTCTAAATGTCATAAAGATCTTTAGGGTTACATTCCATGCACGTTTTGGCATGGGACCTGATACATCTGATGTGCAATAAGGGACACCATTAAAATCCTCACACAGAAGGAGATTGCCTTTCTGTTTCTTTCCATTTCTTTTGAACTTTCCTGCACACTTCATGAAGGAAGGAGATTTGGTTTGTGTTGGGTGCATAAAAGGTTTTCAAATGTATATGTGACGTGGTTAAGTTTACAGACAAGTGACATAACTTGTCAGTAGTGACATCTAGTGGTGTGAATGTTACAGTTTCTTTGATCGCAATTAGAACCCCTCTTTTCTTCTTGGAGGCATTAGCACAGAAAATTAATGTTTATGGGAGAACTTTTTTGTATTGTCTTTACAGAGTGCATTTCTTGTAGACAGATAATATCACTCTGGAGTTTGTGAACTTCTGACCAGACAGAGTATATTTTGTTTGTGATATTGAGCTCTTTGATGTTAAAGGAGGCGATTTTAAAATGCATGAACACTGGAGAGGAATGTTTATATGGTGACCCTTATGTCAAATGAAAGTTTGGGGATAACAACAGAGATTTGGTTACCGTACCTCACAGTTGTAGTGTTTAGAGTGTATTCGCCAGATGTACTGTAGTTGAGAGTAGGGATACAAGTTCATGGATGATCTAGGTAGCAGACTTCAATTGGTTGGATATAGGCCTCAAAGATATTTAAGCAGTGGGAAGAAACTTAAGAACAAAGTGAAACAAGGTGTAATGAAAAAAAAAAAATAACAGGGAAAAATAACAAAGCACTGTACTCAGGAGGCAAGTAGGTTGTAGTAAATTGGGAGTAATCAGACCATATCGTCATTATGTTCTGTATCATGCAACTCAGCATTTTGGCGCTTTGGGAGTGGAGGTGGCTGATGAAGGTGATCCTGTAGGTCTAGGATATTCCACTGGCATAGAAGGGATAGGCCTTTGTCAAGGGAGTGAATTATATGGGTTTTCTCATCCTTAGTGATTGCCAGTTTTGTTGGATTATCCTATATGTAATGCAGCAGTTACGCAGGGACTTAGTGATGATAGAGAGATTTTTGCTTTGAGTAGGGGGGTGTATTGAGACAAATCAATGTAAAAGGATAGACCTGCATATTGCTTGAGGATTGCAGCCACGTTCCTGGTTGTCCAAAGGATATTCTCCTTAACATGGTAGAAAAATGGATGTGGAATATTGTGTCCCTTGGAACTTTGTCCAGCAGATTTTGGCAGTCTATGAACAGTCAATAATGAGTTCTGAGGGAGGGACATCTGCCAGTAGGTCAGACAGCAATTTAGTAAAATATGCCCTCAGGTCAGGAGAATTAACAGACTCAGGTATACCGCAATTTTTCAGGTTGCTCCTTCTAGAATGGTCCTCCAAATCAGCCAACTTGGCCTTGATCCATTTTACCTCCTCCCTCCTATCGCTATGGGCGTCCACCAGCTCGTTAAAGGTACAGACAAATTCACCCACTTCAGCTTTAAATTGGTGTACCATGTTAAGGATATCAGAGTGGATGGAGCTTTGTAAAGAAAGCAGCATTTCTTTTAGTGTGCTATCCATCACTGGTTGATTCAGCGTGGGAAAGGTTGCAAATGAATTATGGGAATCTGTATTAGCAGTAGAGATTATTTGGGAAGAGCTCACTCTTCAGATGCATTGGCCAGCCTGAGTTTGTACTGGGCTAGGCTGTTGGATGCAGAAAATGCCTGGGAACCGGACCCTTCACCCTCAAGAAAGAGCTGTGCTCCTCTTATGGCAGGAGAGAGAACCTTTTCCCCTGCAGCCACGCTGTGAAGCAGTTCATCGTGGCAGTCAGCACCATCTTGGCTGAGCAGCCTCTGTGAAAAAGGGAAAAACTCTGTCATCTTGCAAGGTTTACCCCACTCCTTGAGCCTCTTGGACATACCCCCCGATGCATGGGAATCTATGTGGGGAGAAATCGCCATGATCCAGCGGTGCCTGCCCTCACTATGTGCTCTGGAGCGCTGGGCCCTGGCTTGTCTATTAAAGCAATTTTAAAACCTGTCTTCTAAGTAGCAAAATACTGTGTATCTTGAGAAACTTGGGAGTGGGTGAGGTAAGAGTTTTTTATATCTTAATGTTGCTGAAGTCCTGAAGAATTTTTCCAGCCTATTCATTTGCACATACCCTACAGTTATAATAGTTTGCATGTGTCAATTTTTGCTGGCTGCAACTGATTTTTTCCACATCCAGTCCCTGTGCACATGTGCTACTGTGATGACATGCTGCAATGCATTTTTATAAATTGTTGCTGGCAATATTTTTTTTTTTGCAACAGGTCTTTTTTTAATGATGATAATAGTGGAAAGTTCATCAGCACAGAAGTGTATAGTTTTGTTTGGGAGAGTGTGTAACAGGGTGATTTACAGACAGAAAAATAGATAGATAAAATAAAAGTTAGATATGTACCGGTTAGGCCTATTATCCCTGAAAAAACTGTCTTGCTGCTGGCCACTTGTTCACTGCTGTATGCTCAGCAGCATTTTAGTTCTTGTAGTAAATCCCCAGCCTTTGCTCTTTGTTTCTAGTAAATTGGGCCTAACCTTGCTATTTACAGTAAAATAGTCTCGCTGCTAGCCAATTTTGCACTGCCACGTCATTGATGTCTCTTAATTCTTGTGATAACACCTGTCTGTTTTCTTTTTCGCTAAAACATTTTGGAAAACGTTCCCTCCCTTTCCCCTTGTACATTATAACTTTTAATTTGAAGTGATTAGAGCCTGTCTTTTTCACAAAATTTTGCTGCATCCTTTAAAAATAAACATGTTAAAACATTATGTATCAAAAAAAACACACTCTCACCCCTCAGCCTCTCAAACCCATTACAGATATTCCTCTCTCTACTCTCACCTACAAGGTGATATTGCTTGTAGTTAACACCTCTGAGATGTAAGTTTCTGATCTGGCAGCATTATTTTGAAAGTAACTCTTTCTGATTTTGCAAATCCGGTTTGCATTGTTGTCCCTGTCTGTGTTTGCATGACCAGATAAACATGACACCCCCCCCATGGTCAACATAGTGTGGTTCAGGCTAGAGTGCATGCCAGCCTAGTATAATTCAGCAGCCCATTCAACACTATGTAGGTGGAACTACATCAAACCTTGGTCCCCGGACATACAGCATAAGTGTTAGCAGTATAGTCAGTGTTATCTGGTGCTCCAAATGGAGAAATCCTTAGGGGTATAATCTGTGGCAGTAATAGCTGGATGGTGATGTATCCATAAGTTGAGTGGTTGGAAAAGAAAGAAGTATTAGGGGTTAAAAAGGAAGGCAGCCATCCTTCAGAGTGTGTCCAGAACTTTGCAAGACATGTAAGGGGAAAAAACAGGGAGGGGGAGGCACCGACCTGAGTGTAGTATTAAAATGATAACTTTAATAGGATAAGATTAAAAACACTTACAAGATGATAGAAGATGCAAGCCCTGCCTTGGTCCTACCAGATGCCAGTGACATCACTTCTGGGTCACGTGGAGCTTCCTGGTTCCTGGAGAAATACTCTGATCCATTCCAGCCAGCTGCCCAATCCTTTCTAGCTACCCGGAACAGTGGTGGGACCCACAGAGCCATGTGGAATGCCAGGACTGCACTTTACTTTGACAAGCATGCATCTTCTATCATCTTGTAAGTGTTTTTAATCTTATCCTATTAAAGTCATCATTTTAATACTACACTCAGGTCGGAGCCTCCCCCTCCCTTTTCCCCTTACGTACAGTATACCTGTGGTGGATCTTAGCAGTACCTGAGTTCAGAAGGACAGTGACATCAGCAACTGTAGTACAAGCTGGCCCTACTCATTTATTATATACATCTGTTATAACAGCTGTGTTTTTCTAACCACATCTAAGCCAGGAATCTTTACTTGGCCACAGGCTGGACCATGACTGCAGCAGTGAGCTGTTTTTACCAGCCCACACAGAGAGGTCATTATCTTCATGCTGCACACTGGATTTATTTATCCTATTGGAATTTAGTGTGGGCAGCTACCCCTGGAAGATTGGTTTCTATTGGTGCCAGTTGACTATGCCATTGAGGTTGCTTAATTGATACAGGTCACCTTAGCACCCATATCCCTCCAGGGGGTGTTTTAATTAGCATAGGTGGGGGTCCTTCTGGGGTGGGAGGGTTTATTGGCAGGTGACTTCATAGTTGGGTATTTTGGGGGGTTGTGATGGAAGGGATCATTGGGGAGCCTGGGATGGTCAGAGAAGGTTTGGGACGGGGGCACTGGTTTTTATGTGACATATATTGCTTTTTTGTACAATTTACAATAAAAATGTTGGCGGTAGCCTAAGTTGGCGCCTGTACCCAATTTCCTTATTTTTTGTTGTTGCATATGCTTGGTGAACACCCACATGTGCAAAAAATAGTGGCTGGGGGATAGCCTCCTTGATAAAATAATGGCAGCTTGGTTTCTGTCACTGTGATGTAGCACTGGCCATAGACTCATAGAAACAGATGTTTGGCAAACCTGGGATTAGGATGCTTTATATGGTGCTGATTTGTGGGGAGAATTTACTAAAACTGGAGCTGATTGGTTACTATGCATAGCAACTCCACATTCTGCCTGCGCCACTTTTAGTAAATTCTCCCTACTGAGTATGCAGCTTCTTTATCCTTTATTCCTTGCCTACATTTTTGTTTGGTTTCACATTTCATGATGGCTACTTTCTATTTCAGCAGCCTATGGAGCCACCATTGCATGCAGGGACTTGGTTTTCCCACACTGTGTACATCAGTAGAAGTCACTATCCTGCTTCACCTTTCTCCGCACTCTCTCTTCCCCACACTGCCTGGAGTCTGTACTGTCTACGGTTAACTCTTCCCTGTGGAGACTACAAGTTTAGGGAAGAAGCAATGAGGGGGTAGGAGCCAGCAGTAGCTGTAAACTGCAAGTGTAGAGGTAATAATTTTACCAAAATAGTATACAGAGTAATGTTTAATTTATTGTACCCAATGTGATCAGCTAAAAAATGCTGAGGGTTTAACACTACTTTAAGGAAGAGGAGGAAAATGGTGCATTTGCAGCAGCCACAGACAGGTGACTGTTCTGCACCTGGGAAGAGTGAGAAGTTAAAGACTTTGTCAGCCACGCCACTACCTCCTGCACAATTTACTCTTGACCGTTTGGGAAAAAAAATGTTTACCCAGAGCCTCTTTTGGTGCCCTTATCACTTTCATGAGGGATAGGGGAAGAAGAGTAGGTAGAGGTAGAGGAGTGGGAGGAGAAAGAGGACAAATAACCAAGGCTAGGATCACATACAGCTTACAGGCGTCTCCCAAGCATGTACGTGAAAAAAAGTGCATGTAAGTGAAAAACAGTGCATTTTTCTCATGTCACCCTCAAAATTGAATTGAAAGGTAAACTTCTAATATTTTACTTTTTTTTGCTTTGTTAAATGTCCCCCAAATGCAGTGCCCATATCCCCATGCCCTTGGTCTTGGAAATGGGGAAAATTTATTATTAAGCTTAAAGTCCATTGGGGTTCAATTCTAACTTCCGGTTTTGTAAATTCAACAACCTTTATTACCCTCAATTCAAGAACAAACAGAGTCGCTTGTCCCTAGCCACAATTTGCATTTCTAAATGTTCCATAAGTCATAGCAAATCTCCACATGTTGAGTTCAGTTCCATTTGAAGAATATCAGTTCTTATTGGGGAGTGGAAGATGAAAGTTCCTCACTGTCTCTAAAGAAAATAGTTATATCAGAAATAAGCTTTACAATTTAAGTGAAACACACTTTTCAGCAATATTATCAATGGGGGGAAAATCAAGGTAAAGTCCAAACCTTAAAGTGTCACTAAAGGAAAAACATTATTTCCTCATTTTGGATAGGGCTAGGAGGGTAGGGGTAAAAGAGTAAGGGAGAGTTATAACCCCTGTCAGTTTTTTTTTGCCATATGCGTCTTATTGAGGAGATTTCCCTTCACTTCCTGTCCCATAGCCTAAATAGGAAGTGAGAGTAAATGCCACCAAAGTGAGGGAGTCCTGGCATGTCACCAGGGTCACCAGAACTAATGTCCCCATTGGAAGATTTCCCTTCTGTTCTTGTTCCGATGTCAACCAAAAACTTGGGATTTTCTGTTACTTTCACTTTCCATGATAGCGGTAAACAGGACAAATAGAGAGGGTGAATCTCCCTAATGGGACACAAACAGCAATAAAAAAATGACAGGTGTTCTAATCCTTCTTCACTCCATCTAAAACTGAAAAAAAAATTGACTTTAATGACACTTTAACCACTTCAGCCCAGAAGGATTTACCCCTGTAATGGCCAGGCGACTTTTTGTGATACGGCACTGTGTCGCTTTAACTGACAATTGCACAGGCATGCAATGTTGTACCCAAACAAAATATATGTCCTTTTTTCCCACAAAATGAGCTTTCTTTTGGTGGTATTTGATCTCCTCTGCGGTTTTTATTTTTTGCGCTATAAACAAAAAAAGAGGGACAATTTTGAAAAAAAAAATACTTTCTGCTATAATACATATCCAAAATAAAATGTAAAAATTCCAATTTCTTCATCAGTTTAGGTCAATATGTATTCTGCTACATATTTATGGTAAAAAAATTCCAATAAGTGTATATTGATCAGTTTGCGCGAAAGTTATCACGTCTACAAATAGGGGATATATTTAGGGACTTTTCATTTATTGTTTTATTGTTTTTACTGGTAATGGTGGCGATCTGCAATTTTTAGAAGGACTTCGACATTGCGGCAGGCAAATCTAACTCTAAGTGACACTTTTTGGGGACCAGAGACATCAATACAGTGATCAGTGCTAAAACAATGCACTGATCAATGTATAAATGACACTGGCAGGGAAGAGGTTAACAATGGGGGAAATCAAGGGATTAACTGTGTTCCCTGGGTTTGTTCTAACTCTGTGGGGGATGGGCTTACTGGGACAACACAGAGATCGCTGTTGCTGATTACTAGGAACAACAGATCTCAATGTTGTCCCCTGTCAGAACAGGGATCCACCTTATTTACATGCTTCTCTGTACCACAATTGCGGGTTGCCGGCAAACATCGAGTCCGCCGGATCCTCACGCATGCTCCCCCAGTGGGTACACGCACGCCCACACTTTCTCATAAATGGACCGAAGTACAGGTACGTTGGTTTACGCAGCCGAGCCGCCTTGCCGCAGTATATCTGCGGAAGGCAGTCAGCAAGTTTTTAAAGAACTCAAGCAGAAGCTTGCAGCAAATATTTTTCTTTATTTTGGCATATACAGAATAATTAATTACAATAGATAAATATTGTACAAAGTACTGGATTTGCAGCAACCACTTAGGCCTATATTATGTGCAAACTATTCAGGTTGTATACGCTACACAAATTATAAAGATATATGTCAGACAAGCCTGTAGAAAGCATTCTCATATTTGGCAATCTTATTACTTTATTGAAATGGCGAAGCAGCATCAGTACAAATGCAGTATATCTGAGATGAGTTCTTATATGGGGGATTGCTAAGGAACAGCGAGGACAGTAGAGTCCATATACAGTAATTAAGGAGAAATTGCCTGATTATATTATCAACTATTTATGAAAAAACATCACAATATATACCGTATTAAGACCATGCATAGTAGAAAAGAGATATTGTTCAATTTAAACCATGTTTTTAAATTCCCACTAAAGTAAAAAATATTTTAGGGCATTTACAAGCAAATTAGCAACACTAATGCAAAGCAGTCTGCTTCTCCCTTAGCAAAGCCTATGCTATAATTTTCCTGTGTATTTTCTTCTCCCTCCTACCCTCCTGGGCAGCCAACTGTGACAAAGTTGCAAAAGTCTGCTGCAGATTTATTACTGAAGATGGGATAGGATTCTTCTGTAAACAGACACACAATAAACCCCTCCATATTGCCTCCTGGTAGCACTTTAGGTGGGCAAGGATGGCTCCATCTGATCAGGAGCCACCCTGCTGACAAAGAGAGCTTTCAGTGACAGCTTTATCAGTGTGCTCTGGAGTACACGGTGAGAATGCTCTCAGTACCTAAACTCAGGATGCAATGGACACATATTTACAGCGGCTTTGGCATTAAAAGAGAAGTAAAGGTTTTTTTTTGCTAATCATACTTACCTCGGTGGATGTAGCATCGGTCCTATGCTGCATCTGTCCCCCAGTGCCTCTACACTGAGAACCGAGTGATCAAACATCGCCGATCAGTCAGTTTTCAGAGATCCCCAAGCAGAGAGCTGTAGACTGTCAATCACAGCTGTGGAGGGGGCAGGCAGCAGCCATCTCAGGCTCTCAGCGGCTCGCTGAGAGGCTGAGCCAGGTGTCAGTCCAGGCACCTGGCCGATCCAGACTTTACTGTCATGATGACGCAATGCCTGGACTAAAATCTGTGATGTCAGCAGAGAGCAGACTTCAGCCCGCTCTCTGCTGAAAATGGATCATAGGGGTGCAAAACAAATTGTACTCCTGTGATCCATAGGAGAAGTACAGCCAAACAAGCTTTGACTGGACTTCTCCTTTAAAGTCCACTTTTCTTGATGCTGCATATGCGTTATGTGGTCAGAGTCAGGTTTCATTCTGTAGCAGTGCCACGCTACAGCAGCAGAAGAAGGAATTTATAAATCAAGCGAAGAAATTAATCTGCCTCATTGCTCCATTTTAGCATTGCCTTCCTATGTGCTAAGCATGGTAAATGTTCCTCATAGAGTTCTGAATTACTTTATGAAGTTACCACTAATAATATTATTCAATATAAGATTTTTTATTTTACAGAACTCTTCATTTTTTGTCACATTTACATGCATGTCAAGCTGCCTAAAAAAGCTGACAAACTATTGTAATGACATGGGTGTCTATAATAATCAGCATTTATTCATGTGGTTTAATCTTTTGCTGCCACCACCCTAACTATTACAGCAGCAGCAGTACTGCCTTATCTTTGTACTAAACCCTGGTACGATATTTATGTTCCTATTTGTTTGCTTATATATTCTTTACTTGCAAAATAAAGTATAAAACAAGTCCCTCCTTACACGGTCTTTCCATTATGGGGATTTACAGTATTTACATTGAGGATCTCCTACATTCATGCTGATACAACCACTGGTCCTTGCAAAACATCCAGCACCATGCCCTGCCCCTTTGTTTTCATTTCTGTGCCCAATAGTATTGTAATTATGAGATATGAAGGCAATGTAATGAGAGGTCCAGGAATTGTGAAGATGGAATTTTTCTTTTTCTTTACAGAAGTATGAAGTTATATCAATTTATTTGCTGGATGCCCTTTTGAGAAGTGGAATTTTTCTTTTTGGATGCCGTTTCTTTCTTCGCAGACCCAGTCCAGGCACTGGAAAGATCCTAACTATGTGGTTGGGATCTGTCCAAGGGCCTGGACCGGCCGCTGGCTTAGCCTCTCAGCGAGCCACTGAGAGCCTGAGCCAGTTGAGCCAGTGGCTGAGAACCTGAGCCCACCCAATCCACAGCTCAGCACTTCAGTGAGCACTGGAGGGGCGGGGCAGAAAGCCATTGACTGACAGTCACCAGCTCTCTGCACGCTGAGGACTGAGAGTGGCAGAGGACACCTGCAGCTAAGATCAGGGCTGCAGCCATCTAGGTGAGTATGCCTTTATTATTTGTTTAAAAACCATACTTCTCTTTTAAGGTTTACTTCTATTCTTGAACTCCTTTATATAAAGCTAGAAGCCTGGCTGTGTCTGATAATATTTTGGTGTCATAGAGCCAAAACAGGCATGCAGCAAAGAAAATCAAGGGAAAGTCTCTCTTTGTTTTGGATCAGTAATTTAGTAAATCAAAACATTTGTATGTCAGCCATGGTACAAGCATTTTCTGAAGGATAGGTCAGTAATGGAATCCTCCATATTTTTCTCATGACAGGTATGCTTTATACTGGTAAATGTGTTCACTTAATTTATATTCTCTATTCCTTTTGGGCTATCATATTTTAAAATGTAATATTATTTTAGTTTGGATGTTGTGCTTTTGCACTGTTTACATGTCCTTGCATGGTTATTTTGTTTATTTCAAAGGAAGTTAAATATTGTGTTGCATATATAGCAAGCAGAAGTCTGTGGTCTGTTTTCTGACAACGTATTGTATATCATGTTCCTTTTCCACATAAATGAACTTCCTCTGCAGGCCTTTTACAGGGATACTCACAAAGGCAATCACTAAGAAGTCAGAAGGAAATGAAATAGGATTACTTTGTTTTCATGGCACATACAGAACTACGTGTCCAGTTTTTCTATGAGCTGGACTAGGGAAACATTCTTTTGCGTTTTTGCAATAAAGTTTTCAAGAATAATGCCAAGACTCTATGAAATAATTTTCCACTTAAATTCTGTTCTACAGTTAACAGGTCAATTATTTATTAAGATGCAGTGTGGTATAATTTTGTTTGCACCGACTGTTAACTCTTTGCAGGCATTTTGCATAACTGTTAAATCTCCATTTTCACCAAATAATGTCAGGTTGTGCATTACCTGATAGCAATATGCTAGGTAAGCAAATGCATTACCTGATAGCAGTAATCTGGAATACAGTTTTGTTGTTAAGAGTTTTGTAAACCATTAAGAAAGAACTCCAGGCATATTGATTCATCTTGATATTCATTAAAACATAATTTTTTTTTAATTGCAAGAGGTTCAAGTGCCTGATTCTTACTCTGTACCAGACTCTTGCAATGCCCAGTACTGCAGCACTTTGAGACAACCAGTTGTGCTTTTAACAAGGGATATGCTGATAGGAGGAGAAAGCCAAGTGACAAGCTAATCATTGTTCTACTTCTCCTTTTACTGTCTTTTTTGTTAAAAATAACACCATTTTATACTTACCTGCTCTGTGCAATGGTTTTACACAGAGCAACCCAGATCCTTCTCTTCTTGGGTCCCTCTTCGTGATCCTGGACCCTCCCTCCTGTTGAGTGCCCCCACGGCAAGCAGCTTGCTATGGGGCACCCGAGCCGAGCTGCAGCTCCCTGTGTCCATTGAGACACTGAGCTGTGGTTCAGCCCCGCCCCCTTTCTCTACTCATTGTCTAACTGACTTTGATTGACAGCAGTGGGAGCCAATGGCACAGCTGCTGTGTCTCAGCCAATCAGAAAGGAGAGTCCCTGACGGCCGAGGCACTCGTGGACATCACTGGATTCAGATGGGGCTCAGGTAAGTATTAGGGGGCTGAGGGGGGCTGCTGCACACAGAAGGTTTTTTTTTATCTTAATGTATCTTAGTGATTTAGGATTTATCACTCACATGCCACATCCGTATAGAACATTTGAACAAAAATAAAAAAACAAAAACTAGGTTGGACTTTGAAGGCAGATTGGATCAAAAATATTGGTTAAAAATTATATTTTATTTGTACATAAAAAGGACCTATAAACATATAAGGTATAGACATTAAAAAGGCATATGTCCACTAACAGCCAAAGGATGACCAGAAAGGAGGGAGTCACATACACCCAAATGACAAATGAAGTTTAACAGTATGACATCAAAAGAATGCATGAGCCCCTGAGCGTCTACACATTTCGCTGGATAGCTTCTTCAGGACACACATAGAGGGGTATAGAAACAGGTCTCACTGGTCAGGGCATGTGAAAATGCCTGCATAAAAATCTCCCTGGGCAAACAACAGAGAAATGGGGATAGCCAAAACAATAATCTCAAATTGGCATAAACAGACAGATAATTGTACCTCAAGGGGCAGAGAGAATCCTATATGGTAGATGTCATATCAAATAGTAGTCACACAGTAGCTGTATTGACATAAGGGGTCAAAGCATATTTATAAGATCATTATAGTGTGGACCATGGAGTTAAATGGAAGTTACAGACTCAGCAGCTCAAGCCGCATCTATCCCCAGCTCGTGTGCCCATATACTGTCCCCGGGAGCTGTTATCTTCTGACTTTCCATCACTTTGACTGAAGCAGAGAAAAATCAAATTTTCTACCAGACAAGCCTGTTCTGTGTAGCAGAGCTGTGTCAATCTCAGTACTGAATAGACAAAAAACTAATTATTTGTCATGTAAAATCTCTCCCGTATAGGTGTTGACATCTGATAACAATCTAAGGGATTCCACCATCTAATCAGGGCTATTCTGGACCACAATACCACCTCCCTTGTCTGCGGCTTTTATGATGATGTTGTGATTGTTGGTTAGTTCATCAAGAGCTTTTTGTTCTACTTTAGAGAGGTTGGATTTATTCTGAGGGGCTTATTTACAACATTTGGATGAGATCAGTGTACATAACCTGGTAGAAAGTTTGTAGATAGGGGACTGGGTTGAAGATGGACTTGGGTTTACATTGTGTATGTTGAATCGGGGGGGGGGAGGTTAAGCAGCGTTGAGTGAACAATTCCATGTCTGCAAATGGATTTCTGTACGGAATTCTTCTGAATCTGTAATGGTTGGGGAATCAATATCTACTAGGAAGTGGCAAGTGTACACTACACAGAAGCCTGTGACTGAATACAACACCCCCACGGCCAAGGGATCAATACCAGAGCCCATCAAAGTACCCCAGGACATTTCTATCTTTGATAGGCATCTTCACCTCATGGACTTGTAAGTTTACACCTTACACAGATATACTGAAACTAGTAGGATTAATTTACTTGGCGCCTTCCCACTCTCTTGCTTTCTCATCTGTGTATTTAGCTGTTTGCCTGGAGTTCAGCTTTTAAACTGAATTGCCATATTGAATAAATCTTTAGCTGTGAACCTTAGCTGATATATACTGCATTTTTGTTTCAGAAACGTTACCTACACCAGTGCTAATGATGATGTAGCTTTTACAGAATTGCCATGTGCCTAATGAAGTAAAAACTGTGTTTATCATAATTGTGGCTAAATAAATAATGTGTTTTTCCTTGCAGGGCTGCAGCCATGGGTCCAGTTTGCATTTCCTGGGTATTCCTGTCCAGTATGTTATCAAGAATATGCTGGTTATTTAGCTCCCATCCAGATAAGGCACACATGAGTAGAGGGGATATTAGATAATACATCTCTCTACCACTCAGCTCACTCCACAAGTCTCCTCATGCCTCACTAAATTACTAACAGACATCTCAGTCTGAATCTTACACCATTTCCTCAAACTCAATCTATCCAAAACCAAGCTCATAATATTTCCTCCCCCATGTGCCCTCTTCTCTGATTTCTCTGTCAAGATTGATGGCACTATCAACATGTGCCCATATGTCAGGGTGCTAGGCGTAATCCTAGACTCTGAATTCTCATTTTGGCCCCACATCCAATCACTGTTCAAATCTTGCTGCCTTAACCTCTGCAACATCTGCAACCCTTTCTTAACCAACACTATAAAGCTGCTAATTCACTTGACTACTGCAACTCCCTCCTCATTGGATTAGCTATCTCCCCTTCAGTCTATCATGAATACTGCTGCCAAACTCATCCACCTTACCAGCTGTTCAGTGTCTGCTACCCTTCTCTGCCAATCCCTCCATTGGCTTCCGCTCACCCAACTAATTCAATTAAAAATACTAACAACAACTTACAAAGCCATCCACAACTCTGGGCCCAGCTACATCACTAACCTAGTCTCAAAATACCAACCAAATAATTCTCTTCATTCCTGCCAAGACCTCCTGCTCTCAAGATTCCTTGTCACTTATCCTCCCTTGCTCGCCTCTCACAGCTTCTGGAATTCCCCTCCCCAATCTGTCCTACTATCTCCTACTCCTTCCACTTCAAGGCAATTCCTGAAAACCCTTCTCTTTAGCCTATACTGCTTCCACCTAACAACTGTACTTTTATTTTCTCTGTCAGCTCATCCCCTACAGTTATTACCTTTCATATCACTTGACCCTCGTTCTTAGATTGTAAGCTTTAATGAGGGGGCCCTCTGATTCCTGCTGCATTGAATAATATTGTAACTGTACTGTCTGCCTTCATGTTGTAAAGCTCTGTGTAAACTGTTGGCACTACAGTATATAAATCCTGGATAATAATACAAATAATAATAATACTCTCCTTTGGGGCAGAGCTAGATGTAAACACTCTATATACTCTCTGCAGTAAAACAGAATTTATACATGGATACTATATGAATGAGAGAAATACATTATTACGGGCCTAAGAATAGGTAGATTAATTACTTGACATGTTTCTGTCTCAACTGTGAATAGTCGGATGTGCAACAGAGTAGCCATTAGGTGCATTTATATGGACTAAACATTCTCTGCAGATTACATTCTTTGCAGATAATTAGTGAGGCCGTTAAGGTGCTAAATAGTTAATACCGTACATCAGAAAAAGTGGATGAGTGACATCAGAAAATTCAAGTTTGCATTTAAATAAGGAATCAACTTCAAATAACACTGTGGGAGGTCACTGACGTTTATCATCTTGCTAATCTGTAACTACATTTCCTTGTGCTTCATGGCTGTGACAGGTTCCTAGAGAACTGGTATAATTCATGTTATGAGTATTAAGTTGTTACATACAGTTAAGCAGCATGCCTTGTATTATTTAAATAGGTACAATTTAAAGACATATAAGTATCCAAGTTAGTAGTCAGTGATGTAGGAAAAGGGTTTATATACGTGAAACAGCTATAAAGTCCAATGTATTAAGGGCACAGCTCTGGCCATGATTCAGAAATGTTTGCTTCTTGGATCCTGAATGTTTAAATAAAGCATTGTTGGTGTGTCTGCCAGTGTAAGTGTCCCCATTGGAAGATATTCCCTCTTCCTGTTTTTGTGGCCAAAAAATTTAGATTTTTACTCACTTTAGTCCTACACTTAGAAAGGATGCATATTCCCAGTGGGAACACAGACAGAAATAAAAGCCTGATAGGGTTTTAGCCTTTCGCCACCCTCTATAAAATGAATAAAATGCATGTTACTATAGTATTTACCTACAGTATCTTGGGGCTCTATGAAATTATAAAAAGATTCCTGTGTTTGATTTTGGATTATAGTTTGGACACCTAGGCATTTTGTTATGCATTAAGGCCCCCTGGGAGCATAGAGGTATGGGAGCCACCATTGATGCTTTTCTTTTAAATGTAATGGTTCCAGTGCTGTCATCTTGATCCTGATTTTACTGCTTAACCACTTCCGGACCACCCCACGCATTTCAGGGGGACCCTTAAGCATGAAATCATGTACACTTAAGTCTTTTTTTTCTATGGGTCTGGGGCGTGCATGAGTGCCCCCAGCGACCCACTCCCGCTGTGATTAGACACAGCGGGAGCCAATCAGCGGGTTCGGCGGACCCAGTGTTTGCCTGTTTGCAATACATGGTGATCATTTCCAAGAGAGGCATAATGGTGGTCTGCCTATGTAAACAAGACAGATTGCCATTCTGTGAGAGGGGAAGATGGAGATCTTGTATTTCTGCTAAGCAGGAACACCGGTGTCTGTCTTTCCCCAGTCAAAGCACCCCCCACACAATTAGCAATAGCAAGCACTCCCAGGGAACATATTTAACCCTATGATCACCCCTGATGTAAACCCCTTCCCTGCCAGTGTCATTAGTACAGTGACAGTGCATTTATTTAGCACTGATGACTGTTCTGGTGTCACTGGTCCCCAAAAAAGTGTCACTTAGTGTCAGATTTGTCCGCCGCAATGTTGCTGTCCCACTAAAAATCACCACCATTACTAGTAAAAAAACAAACAAAAAAATACCATAAACCTATCCCATAGTTTGTAGTCCCTATAACTTTTGCGCAAACCAATCAATATACGCTTAGTGGGATATTTTTTTTTTACCACAAAACATGTAGCAGAATACATATTGGCCTAAATTGATGAAGACATTAGATTTTTTAATTTTTTTTTTGAGTATGTTTTATAGCAGAAAGTAGAAAATATTGTGTTTTTTTGCAAAATTGTCGGTCTTTTTTTGTTTATAGCGCAAAAAATAAAAACTGCAGAAGGGATCAAATAGCATCAAAAGAAAGCTCTATTTGTGCGAAAAAAGGACATACATTTTATTTGGGTACAGTGTCGCACAACCGCGCAATTGTCAGTTAAAATAACGCAGAGCCGTATCACAAAAGATGACCTGGTAATTAGAGGGTAAACCTTTCGGAGCTGAAGTGATTAATGTATTAAGGACCTGCTACAAACATGCAGAAGGAAAATTCTAATAGTTTAGACTTTGCTGGCTGTTTATTTGTTCCAGATACATTGCAATAAAAATTCATAATATAAAACACGCTAGCAGGTGCAGAATTAAGCCGGTGGCAAAAAACTGTCAGATATACTGTGTAACAAAAAAATAAATAATTTTCCACGCTAACTGTGAAAATATTCAAAACACACAAACTCAATGCAATTGTGAAAACCAAATGACATAAGCAATTATAAATTAAAGCATACTTTGTGTGATCCAACCAAGTAATATGACACCGCTGTGTTATGGAAAACAAACAGACCCTATTACAGAGTCAAATCAGCTTGTAAGTGATATATTTTCATGGAGTGCTACGACCCATGCCAATTGGTTGGACTCCTGTGATATCTCCTACTTTCCAGTAAAGATTAAAAATGCGTGGCAACCATGTATTTCACGAAAATCCACCATGAGATCAATATGGGAAAGCCGACATAGTGTGAATCCATATAAAACTTTTATTAAAACCAAAGTACATAAAACTACTTACATGTGAACCATAGAACAGTGCTATATATATATATATATATATATATATATATATATACACAGTATCTCCCAAAAGTGAGTACACCCCTCACATTTTTGTAAATATTTTATTATATCTTTTCATGTGACAACACTGAAAAAATTACACTTTACTACAATGTAAAGTTGTGAGTGTACAACTTGTATAACAGTGTACATTTGCTGTCCCCTCAAAATAACTAAACACACAGCTATTCTAAACCACTGGCAACAAAAGTGAGTACACCCCTAAGTGAAAATGTCCAAATTGGGCCTAATTAGCCATTCTCCCTCCCTGGTGTCATGTGACTCGTTAGTGTTACATGGTCTCAGTTGTGAATCGGTATCAGGTGTGTTAAATTTGGTTTTATCGCTCTCACTCTCTCATACTGGTCACTGTAATTTCAACATGGTACCTCATGGCAAAGAACTCTCTGAGGATCTGAAAAGAAGAATCATTGCTCTATATGAAGATGGGCTAGGCTATAAGAAGATTGCCAAGACCCTGAAACTGAGCTGCAGCACGGTGGCCAAGACAATACAGCAACAGACCTCGCCATGGTCGACCAAAGAAGATGAGTGCATGTGCTCAGCGTCATATCCAGAGGTTGTCTTTGGGAAATAGATATATGAGTGCTGCCAGCATTGCTGCAGAGGTTGAAGAGGTGGGTGGTCAGCCTGTCAGTGCTCAGACCATATGCCGCACACTGCATCAAATTGGTCTGCATGGCTGTCATCTAAGAAGGAAGCCTCTTCTGAAGATGATGCAGAAAAAAGCCTGCAAAAAGTTTGCTGAACACAAGCAGACTAAGGACATGGATTACTGGAACCATGTCCTGTGGTCTGATGAGACCAAGATAAACTTATTGTCAGAAACCATGAAATCAGGCCGAGACAGAAGTACAGTTAGATCACACTTGTTTAATAATAACTGTAAATAGAACAAACGTAGTCAAAACATAGCCAGAGTTCAGGAACTGGAATGAATAGTCAGACAAGCCAAATGTCAGGGAGCCAGAGATGAATGTAGTAAAACAGCAAGCAGGATCTGGAGCCAGAAGGGATGTCAGTCAAGTAACATGATAACGACCCCAAACACACCTCCAAGACAACCACTGCCATGCTAAGGAAGCTAAGGGTAAAGGTAATGGACTGGCCAAGCATGTCTCCAGACCTAAACCCTATTGAGCATCTGTGGGGCATCCTCAAATAGAAGTAGTGCAAGTCTCTAATAGGGATGAGCTTCGAGTTCGAGTCGACTTCATGTTCAACTCAAACATTGGCTGTTCGCCCGTCCGAACAACAAACAATTTGGGGTGTTCGAAAGCCGCGGAACACCCTTTAAAAGTCTATGGGAGAAATCAAAAGTGCTAATTTTAAAGGCTTATATGCAAATTATTGTCATAAAAAGTGTTTGGGGACCTGGGTCCTGCCCCAGGGGACAAGGATCAATGCAAAAAAAGTTTTAAAAACGGCCGTTTTATCGGGAGCAGTGATTTTAATAATGCTTAAAGTGAAACAATAAAAGTGTAATATTCCTTTAAATTTCATACCTGGGGGGTGTCTATAGTATGCCTGTAAAGGGGCACATGTTTCTCATGTTTAGAACAGTCTGACAACAAAATGACATTTCAAAGGAAAAAAGTCATTTAAAACTACTCGCGGCTATTAATGAATTGCCGGTCCGACAATACACATACAAGTTCATTGATAAAAACGGCATGGGAATTCCCCACAGGGGAACCCCGAACCAAAAAAAAATGATGTGGGGGTCCCCCTTAATTCCATACCAGGCCCTTCAGGTTTGGTAAGGATTTTAAGGGGAACTCCGGCCAATTTTTTTTTTTAAAATGGCGTGGGGTCCCCCCAAAAATCCATACCAGACCCTTATTCAAGCACGCAACCTGGCAGGCCGCAGGAAAAGAGGGGGAATGAGAGAGTGCCCCCCCTCCTGAACCGTACCAGGCCACATGCCCTCAACATTGGGAGGGTGCTTTGGGGTAGCCCCCAAAACACCTTGTCCCCATGTTGATGGGGACAAGGGCCTCATCCCCACAACCCTTGCCTGGTAGTTGTGGGGGTCTGCAAGCGGGGGGGCTTATCGGAATCTGGAAGCCCCCTTTAACAAGGGGACCCCCAGATCCCAGCCCTCCCCCCTGTGTGAAATGGTAAGGGGGATACTTTATACCCCTACCAGTTCACAAAAAAACTGTCAAAAATGTTAAAAATAACAAGAGACAGTTTTTGACAATTCCTTTATTTAAATGCTTCTTCTTTCTTCTTTCTTCTGTCTTCTATCTTCTATCTTCCTTAGGTTTCTTCCTCCATCTTCTTCTTCTTCTGGTTCTTCCTCCGGTGTTCTCGTCCTGCATTTTCATCCGCGGCATCTTCTTCCCTTCTTCTCCCCGGGCCGCTCCGCATCCATGATGACATGGAGGGAGGTTACCGCTGTGTGACGCTTCTCCTCTTCTGACGGTTCTTAAATATTGGGGGGGCCACCCAGTGACCCCGCCCCCCTCTGACACATGGGGACTTGACGGGGACTTCCCTGTGGCATTCCCTGTGACGTCAGAGGGGGTGGGGTCACCCGTTACGTAACCCCTCCCCCTTCTGATGTCACGGGGAATGCCACAGGGAAGTCCTGTCAAGTCCCCATGCATCAGGGGCTCGGGGTCAACGTTGGCTCCACCCCCTGTTATTTAAGAACCGTCAGAAGAGGAGAAGATTCACACAGTGGGAGCCTCCCTCCATGCCATCATGGATGCGGAGCGGCCCAAGGAGAAAAAGGGAAGAAGACGCCGCGGATAAGGATGCAGGACGAGAACACCGGAGGAAGAACCAGAAGAACCAGAAGAAGAAGAAGGTGGAGGAAGAAACTGAAGGAAGATAGAAGAAAGAAGAAGCATTTAAATAAAGGAATTGTCAAAAACTGTCTCTTGTCATTTTTAACATTTTTGACAGTTTTTTTGTGAAATGGTAGGGGTACCCCCTTACCATTTCACACAGGGGGGAGGGCCGGGATCTGGGGGTCCCCTTGTTAAAGGGGGCTTCCAGATTCCGATAAGCCCCCCGCCCGCAGACCCCCACAACCACCGGGCAAAGGTTGTGGGGATGAGGCCCTTGTCCCCATCAACATGGGGACAAGGTGTTTTGGGGGGCTACCCCAAAGCACCCTCCCAATGTTGAGGGCATGTGGCCTGGTACGGTTCAGGAGGGGGGGCACTCTCGCGTCCCCCCTCTTTTAGGGCGGCCTGCCAGGTTGCGTGCTCGGATAAGGGTCTGGTATGGATTTTTGGGGGGACCCCACGTACTTTTTTTTTAAATTTTGGTGAGGGGTTCCCCTTAAAATCCATACCAGACCTGAAGGGTCTGGAATAGATTTTGAGGGGGACCCCATGCCATTTAAAAAAAAAAATGTTGTCCTGGGTTCCCCTTAATAGCCATACCAGACCTGAAGGGCCTGGTATGGAATTTAGGGGGACCCCCCACGTCATTTTTTTTAAAAATTTTGGTTCGGGGTTCCCCTGTGGGGAATTCCCATGCTGTTTTTATCAATTAACTTTTATGTGTATTGTCAGACCGGCAATTCATTAAAAGCTGCGAGTAGTTTTTAATGACTTTTTTCCTTTGAAATGTCATTTTGCTGTCAGACTGTTCTAAACACGGGAAACATGCGCCCCTTTACAGGCATACTATAGACACCCCGCAGGTACGAAATTTAAAGGAATATTACACTTTTATTGTTTCACTTTAAGCATTATTAAAATCACTGCTCCCAAAAAAACGACCATTTTTAAAACTTTTTTTGCATTGATCCATAACCCCTGGGGCAGGACCCAGGTCCCCAAACACTTTTTATGACAATAACTTGCATTAAAGCCTTTAAAATTAGCACTTTTGATTATTCATGTTTGTATCCCATAGACTTTAACGCTGTACGTGTGTTCAAACAAATTTTTTGCCCGTTCGCAAGTTCTGGTGCGAACTGAACAGGGGGGAGTTCGGCTCATCCCTAGTCTCTAACATCCACCAGCTCCGTGCTGTTGTCATGGGGGAGTGGAAGAGGACTCCAGTGGCAACCTGTGAAGCTCTGGTGAACTCCATGCCCAAATGGTGGCCACACAAAACATTGACACTTTGGGCCCAATTTGGACATTTTCACTTAGGGGTGTATTCACTTTTGTTGCCAGCAGTTTAGACAATAAAGACTGTGTGTTGAGTTATTTTGAGAAGACAGCAAATTTACACTGTTATACAAGCTGTACACTCACCTCTTTACATTGTAGCAAAGTGTCATTTGTTTAGTGTTGTCACATGAAAAGATATAATAAAATTTACAAAAATGTGAGGGGCATACTCACTTTTGTGAGATACTGTATATATATATATGTATATATATATATATATATATATATATATAGTGGGGCAAAAAAGTATTTAGTCAGCAACAAATTGTGCAAGTTCTCCCATGCAAAAAGATGAGAGAGGCCTGGAATTGCCTGTAATTGTCATCATAGGTATACCTCAACTATGAGAGACAAAATGTCGAAACAAATCCAGACAATCACATTGTCTGATTTTTGAAAGAATTTATTTACAATTTATGGTGGAAAATAAGTATTTGGTCACCTAAAAACAAGCAAGATTTCTGGCTCTCACTGACCTGTATCTTCTTCTTTAAAAGGCTCCTCTGTCCTCCACTCATTGCCTGTACTAATGGCACCTGTTTGAACTTGTTATCAGTATAAAAGACACCTGTCCACAACCTCAAACAGTCAAACTCCACTATGGTGAAGACCAAAGAGCTGTCGAAGGACACCAGAAACAAAATTGTAGACCTGCACCAGGCTGGGAAGACTGAATCTGCAATAGGCAATCAGCTTGGTGTGAAGAAATCAACTGTGGGAGCAATAATTAGAAAATGGAAGACATACAAGACCACTGATAATCTCCCTCGATCTGGTTTCCTCGCAAGATCTCACCCCGTAGGGTCAAAATGATCACAAGAACGGGGAGCAAAAATCCCAGAACCACATGGAGGACCTAGTGAATGACCTGAGAGCTGGGACCAACGTAACAAAGGCTACAATTAGTAACACACTAGGCCGCCAGGGACTAAGATCCTGCAGTGCCAGATGCGTCCCCCTGCTTAAGCCAGTACATGTCCGGGCCCATTTGAGGTTTGCTAGAGAGCATTTGGATGATCCAGAAGAGGATTGGGAGAATGTCATATGGTCAGATGAAACCAAAGTAGAACTGTTTGATAGAAACACAAGTCGCCATGTTTGGAGGAGAGAGAATGCTGAGTTGCAACCAAAGAACACCATACCAACTGTGAAGCATGGGGGTGGCAACATCACGCTTTGGGGCTGTTTCTCTGAAAAGGGAACAGGACAACTGATCCGTGTACATGAAAGAATGAATGGGGCCATGTATCGTGAGATTTTGTGTGCAAACCTCCTCCCATCAGCAAGGGCATTGAAGATGAAACGTGGCTGGATCTTTCAGCATGACAATGATCCCAAACACACTGCCCGGGCAATGAAGGAGTGGCTTCATAAGAAGCATTTCAAGGTCCTGGAGTGGCCTAGTCAGTCTCAAGATCTCAACCCCATAGCAAACCTTTGGAGGGAGTTGAAAGTCCGTGTTGCCCAGGGAAAGCCCCAAAACATCACTGCTGTAGAGGAGATCTGCATGGAGGAATGGGCCAACATACCAGCAAGAGTGTGTGACAACCTTGTGAAGACTTACAGAAAACTTTTGACCTCTGTTATTGCCAACAAAGGATATATAACAAAGTATTGAGATGAACTTTTGATATTGACCAAATACTTATTTTCCACCATAATCTGCAAATAAATTCTTTCAAAAATCAGACAATGTGATTGTCTGGATTTGTTTCCACATTTTGTCTCTCATAGTTGAGGTATACCTATGATGAAAATTACAGGCCTCTGTTTTTTTTTTTTAAATGGGAGAACTTGCACAATTGGTGGCTGACTAAATACTTTTTTGCCCCACTGTATATATAACCATTTTTTGAGCAATATTGCAAGTAGGGATGAGCCGAACACCCCCCGGTTCGGTTCGCACCAGAACCCGCGAACGGACCGCAAGTTCGCACGAACGTTAGAACCCCATTGACGTCTATGGGACTCGAACGTTCGAAATCAAAAGTGCTCATTTTAAAGGCTAATTTGCATGGTATTGTCCTAAAAAGGGTTTGGGGACCCGGGTCCTACCCCAGGGGACATGTATCAATGCAAAAAAAACTTTTAAAAACGGCCGTTTTTTCGGGAGCAGTGATTTTAATGATGCTTAAAGTAAAAAAAAAAAAGTGAAATATTCCTTTAAATATCGTACCTGGGGGGTGTCTATAGTATGCCTGTAAAGTGACGCGTGTTTCCCATGTTTAGAACAGTCCCTGCACCAAATGTCATTTTTAAAGGAAAAAATCTCATTTAAAACTGCTTGCGGGTTTAATGTCATGTCGGGTCATGGCAATATGGATGAAAATCAGTGAGACAAACGGCATGGGTACCCCCCAGTCCATTACCAGGCCCTTTGGGTCTTGTATGGATATTAAGGGGAACCCCGCACCCAAATTAAAATAAGGAAAGGTCCCTATATACTCTGAACAGCAGTATACAGGCGGTGCAAACAAGACAGGGACTGTAGGTTTGTTGTTAAGTAGAATCTGTTTGTAATTTTGAACATTTTTAATGTGTTTAGCTCCAGCCAAAAAATCTTTTCTAAGCTTTTTGGAAAACATAGGGAAGGGTTATCACCCCTGTGACATTTGTTTTGCGTCTTTCCTCCTCTTCAGAAGATTTCACCTCACTTTTTTGTCCCAATGAAAAATGTTTTTTGAAAATTTGGGTTTTTTTGTGGAACAAGGATTGGAAAGCATCAGTGGAAAGGAAAAATTGTTTTCCCATATTAACTCTTACAGGAGAGAATTTCCCTTCCTTAGGGGTAGATTTCATCTCACTTCCTGTTGTCTCCTTCCGTTTGCAAGTAGGAGTCGTTTGTAAGTTAGATGTTTGAAAGTAGGGTCCTGCCCTATATACTCAGCAGAAATTTGGGCCTTAGGTGTTGCTGTGGCCAAAACACTGTAAGCCCTCACAGGGCCCTGCTGTGAAATATTAGATCAAGAATTGTAATTACATGCCCCTGTTGAACAGGAGCTGAAAAATTAGGCCTTAGGCACTGGTGCTGGTGCCACAACACTGCAACCCCTCACAGACACTCTAGTTGAAACGCAGGAACAAGCCCTGCTGCAAAGTATTGCATCAAAAATTGTAATTACACGCCCCTGTTAGACAGGGGCTGAAAAATTGGGTCTTAGGCACTGGTGCTGGTGCCACAACACTGCAACCCCTCACAGACACTCTAGTTGAAACGCAGGAACAAGCCCTGCTGCAAAGTATTGCATCAAAAATTGTAATTACACGCCCCTGTTAGACAGGGGCAGAAAAATTGGGTCTTAGGCACTGGTGCTGGTGCCACAACACTGCAACCCCTCACAGACACTCTAGTTGGAATGCAGGAACAAGCCCTGCTGCAAAGTATTGCATCAAAAATTGTAATTACACGCCCCTGTTAGACAGGGGCAGAAAAATTGGGTCTTAGGCACTGGTGCTGGTGCCACAACACTGCAACCCCTCACAGACACTCTAGTTGGAATGCAGGAACGAGCCCTGCTGCAAAGTATTACATCAAAAATTGTAATTACACGCCCCTGTTAAACAGGGGCTGAAAAATTGTGCCTTAGGCACTGGTGGTGGCGCCCAGAACCAAAAATGTTCTTACAAGCTATCAGCGTGATGATTGAGGAGGAAGAGGATAATTACTCAGGGATAGTCACTCAGCATCAGCATAGGCAGTCTTTGAAGGGATCTGAGATTTCAAAAAAAATTATTCGGTTACATCTGCATCAGGTGCTTGGTAGCTGGTGGTGATCCAAGACTGATTCATTTTTATGAAGGTCAGCCGATCGACCGAGTCGGTGGACAGACGCACCCTGTGATCGGTTACCACGCCTCCAGCAGCACTGAATGTGCGTTCCGAAAGAACGCTGGATGCAGGACAGGCCAGTAGCTCAATTGCATACTGTGCAAGCTCTGGCCAGTGATCCATCCTCAAGACCCAGTAACCCAGAGGATTTTCGGTGGGAAAGGTGTCCAAGTCTGATCTTGCCCCTAGGTATTCCTGCACCATGTAAAACAGACGCTGGCGATGGTTGCTGGAACCGATCATACCTTGGGGCTGCGGACCAAAAAATTGTCTGAACGCATCGGTCAGACGGCCACCTTCTCCACCGCTCCTTCTTTGACTGACCGAAGCCTCAGCAACACGTTGTCCAGAAACAGGAGTTTGTAACCTCCCAGTCTCTGGGAACGCGTTGCACAGACCTTTCTGCAAGGCCTCCCGAAGATGTTTCATCCTCTGCTCCCTCTGCGATGGCAAGATAAGGTCCGCAACCTTACCCTTGTAACGTGGATCAAGGAGGGTTGCCAGCCAGTATTGGTCCTTCTCCTTGATACCACGAATACGAGGATCCTTACGCAGGCTTTGCAGGATCAGGGAGGCCATGCAGCGTAGGTTTGCTGAGGCATTCGGTCCGGAGTCCTCTGGGTCACTAAGGACAACAACGTCCGCAGCCACCTCCTCCCAGCCACGTACAAGTCCATGTGTTCCTTGGGACTGATCCCTTAAAGACTGCTGATGCTGAGTGCCAGGCTCCACCTCCATACTGACACAATCTTCCTCCTCCTCCTCCTCCTCCTCCTCGTCCTCTTCCTGTGTGATCGGCGGGCACGCAGGAACACTGTCTGGATAAAGGGGGCCTTGAGAGCTAAGGAAGTCCTCCTCTTCCTGCCTCTGTTCTGCCTCAAGTGCCCTGTCCATTATCCCACGCAGCGTGTGCTCCAACAGGTGGACAAGGGGGACAGTGTCACTGATGCATGCACTGTCAGTGCTCACCATCCTCGTGGCCTCCTCGAATGGTGACAGGACAGTGCATGCATCCCTGATCATGGCCCACTGGCGTGGGGAAAAAAACCAAGGTCCCCTGACCCTGTCCTGGTGCCATAGTCGCACAGGTACTCATTGATGGCCCTCTGCTGCGTGTGCAGCCGCTGCAGCATGGCCAACGTCGAGTTCCACCTGGTGGGCATGTCACAGATTAGGCGGTTCTTGGGCAGGTTAAACTCCTTTTGGAGGTCCGTCAGCCGAGCACTGGCATTATATGACCGGCGGAAATGCACACAGACTTTC
This sequence comes from Lithobates clamitans, assembly GCA_037952925.1. Classification (NCBI taxonomy): domain Eukaryota; kingdom Metazoa; phylum Chordata; class Amphibia; order Anura; family Ranidae; genus Lithobates; species Lithobates clamitans. The sequence continues at coordinate 2,280,585 of JBBGZY010000152.1, forward strand.
CTGGCCTGCCTCAGGACATCCTGTAAGCCCGGGTACCTGCCCAAGAACCGCTGCACCACCAAGTTAAGGACGTGAGCCAAACAGGGCACATGGGTCAGTTGTCCCTGTCGGAGGGCAGAGAGGAGGTTGGTGCCATTGTCGCAAACCACCATTCCTGCCTTAAGTTGGCGTGGCGTCAACCACCTCTGAACCTGCCCCTGCAGAGCTGACAGAACCTCTGCCCCAGTGTGGCTCCTGTCCCCCAAGCACACCAGCTCAAGCACCGCATGGCATCTTTTGGCCTGCGTACTTGCGTAGCCCCTTGAACGCCTACGGAGCACCGCTGGTTCCGAGGAAGAGGCCATGGAGGAAGAAGAAGAGGAGGGGGTGGAGGAGAGAGGTGTGTCACAATCAGCATTTTGGAGGCGTGGTGGCGGAACAACCTCCAACACTACTGCACCTTGTCCTGCATCCTTCCCAGCTGCCAGCAGAGTCACCCAATGCGCCGTGAAACTTAAGTAACGTCCCTGTCCATGCCTGCTGGACCATGAGTCAGCGGTAATATGCACCTTACCGCTGACCGCCCTGTCCAGCGAGGCATGGACATTGCCTTCCACATGCCGGTAGAGAGCCGGAATCGCCTTCCGTGAGAAAAAGTGGCGTTTGGGTACCTGCCACTGAGGAACCGCACATTCCACAAACTCACGGAAGGGGGCAGAGTCTACCAACTGAAAAGGCAGCAGTTGAAGTGCTAGCAATTTTGCCAAGCTAGCATTCAACCGCTGGGCATGTGGATGGCTGGGAGCAAACTTCTTTCGGCGGTGCAGCAGCTGGGGCAGGGAAATTTGCCTGGTACAATCTGACGTCGGTGTACCAAAAGCAGATTGCCCATAAGTACTTGGCTGTGACACACCTAATTCTACACCTTCATTCCTCTCACTGCAGGTCGCAGAGAGGACTGAAGGTCTAGTGGGGTTGGAAATCTCAGCTGATGAGGAGCAAGGAGAGATCGTCTTTGTTCTTTGGTGTGGGTCTTTTAGATACGCTTGCCAACGAACTGCATGGCAGGTCAACATATGTCTGGTCAAGCATGTGGTACCCAAGCGGGAGATGTTTTGGCCACGCGAGATACGCTTGAGACATATATTGCAAATAGCAGCGGTGCGATCTGATGCACTCGTCTCAAAAAAGGCCCACACCAAAGAACTTTTTGAATAACGCGCAGAGACTGCAGCGCCCTGCACATGTGGAGCTTTGGGGTGTGATGCAGTCAATGTGCTGCCCTTAGGCTGGCCCCTGGAGGGCATCCTGCCTAGTTGGTGATGTGCCACCTCCTCCTCCTCCTCCTCCTCCTCCTCCTCCTCCTCCTCTCTCCTATCAGGCACCCACGTTGAGTCAGTGACCTCATCATCCCCTCCCTCCTCATCACTGGAGCAAACCTGGCAGTATGCTGCAGCAGGGGGAGCATGACTGCCAGATTGCTGTCCTTCTTGGGCACCCCCTCTGTCCGTGCTCATGTTACTGCCTTCATTGAGCTCAGTATCATCATCAGAGCCTTCCAAACGCTGGGCATCCTCCTGGAGCATGTACCCAACACTGTGGTCAAACAGTTCGAGGGAATCCTCAGGAGGACATGGTGGGGCTAGGGAAGGAGTCACTGATGACATTGAGCTGAGGGAAGAGGCCGCTGCTTTGCCAGACAAAGCACCCTGGGCATGGGTGAGAGAGGATGAGGAGGATGAGGACGGCTTGGTCATCCACTCGACCAAGTCTTCCGCATGTTGCGGCTCAACACGGCCAGCTGCCGAAAAAAAGGCCAAGCGTGTCCCATGGCCACGTGCTGATGAGGATGCACCGTCTCCACGACCAGCACTAGACACAGAGCCTGCTTGCCCTCTCTTATTGGCTTGTGACTGTCTGCCTCTCCTTCTTGGCCTTCCAGACATACTAATGGCCTGTAGCTGCACTAAGCTGGGATAGAACACCTGTAATTTTCTTCAGGTAGCTTTATATACTGTAACCAGACAAGCCTGCCTGTCAGTAGGAAGATAACAGGAACGGATCTAGCTGAACACTGTGAGCAGGACGTACTGCACTAAATGTATATAGCAGGAACGGATCTAGCTGAACACTGTGAGCAGCACGCACTGCACTGAATGTAAATAGCAGGAACGGATCTAGCTGAACACTGTGAGCAGGACGCACTGTACTGAATGTAAATAGCAGGAACGGATCTAGCTGAACACTGTGAGCAGGACACACTGCACTGAATGTAAATAACAGGAACGGATCTAGCTGAACACTGTGAGCAGGACACACTGTACTAAATGTAAATAGTCTAGCTGCCTGACCGTGGTACTAATAGGATCAAAAAGAACACCTGTAATTTTCTTTAGGTAGCTTTATATACTGTAACCAGACAAGCCTGCCTGTCAGTAGAAAGATAACAGGAACGGATCTAGCTGAACACTGTGAGCAGGACGCACTGCACTGAATGTAAATAGCAGGAACGGATCTAGCTGAACACTGTGAGCAGCACGCACTGCACTGAATGTAAATAGCAGGAACGGATCTAGCTGAACACTGTGAGCAGGACGCACTGCACTGAATGTAAATAGCAGGAACGGATCTAGCTGAACACTGTGAGCAGGACGCACTGCACTGAATGTAAATAACAGGAACGGATCTAGCTGAACACTGTGAGCAGGACACACTGTACTAAATGTAAATAGTCTAGCTGCCTGACCGTGGTACTAATAGGATCAAAAAGAACACCTGTAATTTTCTTCAGGTAGCTTTATATACTGTAACCAGACAAGCCTGCCTGTCAGTAGGAAGATAACAGGAACGGATCTAGCTGAACACTGTGAGCAGGACGCACTGCACTGAATGTAAATAGCAGGAACGGATCTAGCTGAACACTGTGAGCAGCACGCACTGCACTGAATGTAAATAGCAGGAACGGATCTAGCTGAACACTGTGAGCAGGACGCACTGCACTGAATGTAAATAGCAGGAACGGATCTAGCTGAACACTGTGAGCAGGACGCACTGCACTGAATGTAAATAACAGGAACGGATCTAGCTGAACACTGTGAGCAGGACACACTGTACTAAATGTAAATAGTCTAGCTGCCTGACCGTGGTACTAATAGGATCAAAAAGAACACCTGTAATTTTCTTCAGGTAGCTTTATATACTGTAACCAGACAAGCCTGCCTGTCAGTAGGAAGATAACAGGAACGGATCTAGCTGAACACTGTGAGCAGGACGTACTGCACTAAATGTATATAGCAGGAACGGATCTAGCTGAACACTGTGAGCAGCACGCACTGTACTGAATGTAAATAGCAGGAACGGATCTAGCTGAACACTGTGAGCAGGACACACTGCACTGAATGTAAATAACAGGAACGGATCTAGCTGAACACTGTGAGCAGGACACACTGTACTAAATGTAAATAGTCTAGCTGCCTGACCGTGGTACTAATAGGATCAAAAAGAACACCTGTAATTTTCTTCAGGTAGCTTTATATACTGTAACCAGACAAGCCTGCCTGTCAGTAGGAAGATAACAGGAACGGATCTAGCTGAACACTGTGAGCAGGACGCACTGCACTGAATGTAAATAGCAGGAACGGATCTAGCTGAACACTGTGAGCAGCACGCACTGCACTGAATGTAAATAGCAGGAACGGATCTAGCTGAACACTGTGAGCAGGACGCACTGCACTGAATGTAAATAGCAGGAACGGATCTAGCTGAACACTGTGAGCAGGACGCACTGCACTGAATGTAAATAGCAGGAACGGATCTAGCTGAACACTGTGAGCAGCACGCACTGCACTGAATGTAAATAGCAGGAACGGATCTAGCTGAACACTGTGAGCAGCACGCACTGCACTGAATGTAAATAGCAGGAACGGATCTAGCTGAACACTGTGAGCAGGAAGCACTGTACTGAATGTAAATAGCAGGAACGGATCTAGCTGAACACTGTGAGCAGGACACACTGCACTGAATGTAAATAGTCTAGATAGAAGATAACAGGAACGGATCTAGCTAAACTGAATACAGTGTATATATATATATGCAACACCTGGGATGCATATATATACACAATACACTGTAAGTGCAGCTAACTGACTGACTGTTCTGCCTAATCTATCTAACTCAAATCAAACACTGTCTCTCTGTCTATCTCTTTCAACGCCGGAACACACACTACACAGGGCCGCCGTGCAGGCGGCCTTATATAGTGTGGGGCGTGTACTAAATCCCCTGAGCCATAATTGGCCAAAGCCTCCTTGGCTTTGGCCAATTACGGCTCTCTGTTCAGGCGGCGCTGTGATTGGCCAAGCATGCGGGTCATAGTGCATGCTTGGCCAATCATCAGCCAGCAATGCACTGCGATGCCGCAGTGAATTATGGGCCGTGACGCGCCACACGAATTTGGCGCAAACGGCCCATATCGTTCGCAATTCGACGGACGGTCGAACAGCCGATGTTCGAGTCGAACATGGGTTCGACTCGAACACGAAGCTCATCCCTAATTGCAAGTATTCCAAACAGTTCAAACAGGCATAGCAACGTCACGTATGTACATATTGCAATATGTTTTGAAAGAAGGATCATGACAATATAGAGATATCTCTGTCTTAAACATAAAGGCACACTGGGCTTAAAAACAGAATGATTATTTTTGTTGGCTCATGGTGGATTTTAATTATACAGAGAAGATATTTCAGGGTCCTAATATAAAATGTAATTGATTGAGGACAAAATAAATATGCATTGTTTTATTGCATTATTACAGAGAATTTTTATATTTGCACCTAAATCAATATATCAGATGAAGAAGCGTTGATTATGAAAGAGAGAGAAAGCGATAGAGATGGAGAGGGAAATGGGGATCATAAATGATGAATTTATTGTAATACCTATGAATGACATCTAACTTGTGAGGATATGCTATGGGAATATTGTTAAACATTTATTCGTTCAGCAGCCATTCTGAATGCCTATACTGACAAACACTACCTGTACTGTATGTACTATATGGTTTATTTTAACAAGACTTATAGGGAATTTCTGACTCATTGTTTTGTTCCATTCTTTATTTAAGTACAACAAATTCCAGTAATAAAGAGAAAATATATAGTGCAATATCAGTGTAGTAAAAATTCAGTATATGTTTTGTTTCATCAAAACGTCATTACAAAACCCATGGAATTATATAGCTGCTGTACAGTGGTGGTATGTCGTAATCTGCCCTTGTTCATTCAGTCTAAATCTGACTTGAAGGGTCGCTGTCCCCAAGTCCAGGGACATATATATATATATATATATGTACATGCTTATTAAGGGCAAGAAAACCTGGAAACCTGTGACAGCATCCTGGTTGTGAGTCTGTGCATTAGTATACATTATTCTTTAACACATTGCCATGATACCTTTATAATTGTATAACAGTTGTTGTAAGTGCTAATTCAGTTAAAATTTCCCATCGTCAGTCTTTATAAAAGCCGGGCAACTCTCCATGTTGATACACTGATGGCCCTAAGTATTTCCATTCAAAATGGAAATCTTTTATTAGATATCAACTTCCCAAAATGGAAGAATTTACAGACAAAGCAGTGCAGAGACTTTTGAGTTCAGGCAACAGACGGTACCAAGTACAAAGAGTAAGTGCAGGGTTACGCTAAGAGCTATGCTAACATGTTTTATGCAAACATAAAATGTGAATTAAAATTCCAGTAATATAAATAATCTAAACTCTTTAGGCTGTCCCATTAGAATATCCAATAAAACATAAAGATAACATATCTAATAAAAAGAACATTTGTTAATATAAGCATACTTTACATCTTAAACATTTTGGCAATGAATCCACATTGCTTGACAACATGCCAAGATTTATAGACCAAGAGGTGTAAACATATAGCTGCACATTCATATAAGTATATACTTAAAATAGGACTAATTGAAGGAATATAAAACCCTCAAAAGTTTTTAATGTAACTCATGATGAAGTTTTCTTTTCAGCAATGTCATCCGAGATCACCTAAATACAACTACCTTTTATGTGTTCATTGACTGAGACTGCAGTAACAGCTAATTACCACATGTATTCTTTGGATGTCTGCCCATGCACATGTCTGAATATATCTTATTGGCATGAACAGTTCTGTTAGTAGATTTAGTCAGTCTATTTTTATGTCAAAATATTTTAAGTCAAACAGATTCATACAAATGAACCAACAATCAAAATTTTGCCAGGAGTCTGATAATAGTTTTGTTTTTTAACTGTAAAAAATGAATTTTTAAACAACACGATTTCAAAAAGTTTAAATGAAATTCTAGATGGTAAGCCCATCTACATGATAAATGGACTAAATGCATTGAAAGTTTGCAGTATAAGGTATTCCTGGTTGGACATTAAAAAGCAGTACTTTTGCTTTTTTACTTATGTTTATGATAGGTTATAGCTATCATGGGGCACTTGAGAGTTGCAAGGATAGCCAAGGGACCTTTTAGTGACTGGATTTATAAATTTTGAATTTGTAACTGCAAAATTTTCCCTTCAGATTTTCTCTTTTATTTCACTTCATTAACAAAATTGAACCTACTGCACTCTGCCCTCATCACTATCTGTAACCTTTGCTGCCAAAAAAAATTGTTGAAGTAATCCATTGTCTAAACTCCAGGAAGTATTCTGTCCCAGAATATACAAAAAGGTAAACAGTATTTCTGCAACAGTTTTTACGTGGTACATTTTGCGTGGTTTTTGGTGGATGCACAAACTTGTTGATCCTTAAAGTTTGTCTAAAGTTTTTTTTTTTTTTTTTTTTTACTTTTATATAAAGTAGGCAATGTGCAAAACCTGAGTCATTTTTTTGCCTTTTGTTGTTACACTGGGGGGATTTGCCTTAGCTTATGTCCCAGAAATTCAAGAAGTCAAAAACAATCACTCCGAAGATAGATGAAATCCAAACTTAGACAGTAGTCACCAGAACAGGTGTTCCATTTGGAAGTTTTCTTATCTCTTCCTGTTCCAGTAGCAATTGTAATATTCTAGAATTCCCATTAATTTCCCTCCTGGTGACAATGATCACCAAGACTAATAGAGAGGGAAGGGATTTGAGGTTTTGCTTTAGGTATAGTTGTCAAGACCTGGCTTTTCTTGTGGCACTGTGGTTCCCAGAGCAGAAGGTTGTAGTTACAGTGTCCACCAGCAGGTGTCTCTCAGCAGCCAGCAGATGCCAGCAATTAGTCTCTACTTGATGCTGGCTGCTAGGAGGGTATTTCGTCCCTCCTCTACATTTCCCTCTTGCTTCATTGTTTTTCCCGGTAGCCAGATTATGCTTGCTGACTTATCCTGAGCCTAGATCCTCATCCTACTCCTGCCCTATATCTGTAACTTGTACCCTGCTTACTTCTATCTGCTCCCCTTGTTCCTGATTCTCAGTCCTGATTTGCCTTCTTGACTGTTTCTTCCACCTCCAGTTTTACCCTGTTGACCAGTGATCCCCTTTTGTCTGTATATGTTGTATTATAGTTAGTTTGCTAGTTAGATTTTCGGTCACTTAGTTAGGTTGCTAGTTAGGTATTTTGTCAATTGATGTATGGTTAACTTAACTCTTCCTGTTTGCTTTGTATTCTGATGTTTGGATGTATTTTGTTTCACCTCTAATAAACTTGCTCAAATCATACAGTATATAGTGTGGTTTCAGTTTCATGAGTGCAGCTACTCAGATCTAGTCATACCTGCTGCTGGATGTCTGCTCTTGGTATCCTTGACAATAGTTTAAAGTAATCATGTACTACATTTTCAACCTTTTAAAGATTGTGTCTAAAAACAGAAACCAAAAAATCCTCCCTTCTGTAACCTCTATAGTGAGAAAAGCATTCTCTGTTCCCCTTTTATAACTTAATTTGACTTTGTTATTAGGACTTCCCTTACTTAATAGCTAAAATGGCCCTTACTTGCCTCTAAGACATTGGACAGTAAAATAACTAATAACAGGGCTTAGCCATTAAGTAAGAGAAAATCAAGCAACAGCAACAGGATGACAGTAAATTAGAGATGGGCACTGAGTTGGCTTTTTTTGCTATTAGACAGGACTTTATAATAATGGAATAGAAGCTCACTTTATCCTCAACTTCTCAAGTTCTTTAATTACAAATTTAAACTTAGCCCTTAAAAATATAAAAACTATAAATGTTTCTATATTACAATCAAATACATATGCATTAAACTAAAACACACCAACAAATCTTTGCTGAAAACATAGCACAGTTTTTTTGCCATTCACATGCTTTAAAGAATACAAACACATTTCTTCTTTTAAATGACTTTTACCATGCTGACATTTACTCTAAATTACTTAACCACATGCCGACCGGGCCATAGCCGAAAGAAGGCTACAGCACGGTCGGCTTATTCTGGGTGGGCGTCCGTGGGATATCTTCACAGAATCACGCTCCCGTGTGCCCCCTGGGGCGCGCAGCCGGGAACATCCGTGACCCCAGGCCCGGCGCATTACGAATAATGGTGACCGCTCCGTGAAATGACGGAGCGTCACATGTCATGACGCCGGTTCTTCCCTCCCCTCTCTGTTACTCCCTCCCCTCTCTGTACCGATCTGTACAGTGTGAGAAGAAGGAGGGAGAGATCGTTTGCAGTGCTGTGGGCACTACAGATTCAGCCCACAGCGCTGCTCAGTGCCCATACTATGGCAATACTCTGCCATACTATGGCAATACTCTGCAATACTATGGCAATACTCTGCAATACATTAACAATACTCTGCAATACTCTGCCAATACTCACCAATACTCGCCAATACTCTGCCAATACTCGTCAATACTCTGCAATAAATTTTAACAGAAACAAAGAATTTTTTTTTTAACCAAATTTTCAGTCTTTTTTGATTTATAGCACAAAAAACAAAGAACCCAGTGATTAAATACCACCAAAAGAAAGCTCAATTTGTGTGAAAAAAAGGACAAACATTTCAAATGGGTACAGTGTTGCATGACTGAGTAATTGTCATTCAAAGTGTGAGAGCACCGCAAGCTGAAAATTAGTCTGGTTAGGAAGGGGGTTTAAGTCCCCAGTGGTCAAGTGGTTAATAGATGTACTGCAAAAGAAAACAGTATGATCTATTTTTTAGAGTCACTATTTTTTTTTTTGCAAAATTTTATTTTTTATTAAATTTTTATGTTTTAAAGCGAACAAGTACAGAATTGTTGCACAATGTAGAATACAAAAATATTGAAAACATATTGATATCAGAACAGAAAAACAATGGAATAAAAGATACAGATGAACAGAATCCACAATTTACAGAGCACAGGAGTGTTCTGCATAGCATGTCCAGGATATGTAAAGTAAGCAGCCCAAAATTAGGTAATATAGATTCGAAACCAAGGGTCAATCACATAAAGGAAAGGACAAAGATTCCATGAAGGGTATGTGATACGGGATAAGAACCTCCAAATGACATACATAAAAGTTAAGTAAGTGGGGGGGAGGCACCATGATCACAAGAAATACTATGCCAAGATAATTTTAAGAAGCGATAGTTGGCATAGGGGTCCCAAATTCCGACCGATCCCAAAGTTCCTACACTTTATCAAATTGGGGGATAGTGTCATGTACTGAGGCCGTTAGATATTCCATCCTCCGAATTTCAGCCACTAGTTGTAAAAATTTGGACCAAGGAGGAGGTGTGTTGGACAGCCAGCATAGGGGAATAAGTCTTTTGGCAGCCAGCAATATATAAGAAAGAAGCCGGTTGGCTCTTCTGGTTATGCCAGGGAAATTTAGGCCTAACAAGTAATGCAAGGGATCAAGTGGGAGGGATTTATTCAACACTCTCTGCAACAGGAGCCTCACCTCACACCAAAAAGGTTGGATTATTGAACATTGCCAAATAATATGGAATAAGGAACCCATGTCAATCCCGCAACGCCAACAGTGCGGCGAGACTGAGGGAACATATTTATGAATAACGTCAGGTTTTTTATACCAAAACATGAGAATTTTCATGGATGTCTCCTGCTGGGTCACACATTTGGAAGACTTGGAAACAGATTTACCCCCTTCCTGACCAGAGCACTTTTTACAATTCGGCACTGCGTCGCTTTAACTGCTAATTGCGCGGTCATGCAATGCTGTACCCAAACGAAATTTGCGTCCTTTTCTTCCCACAAATAGAGCTTTCTTTTGATGGTATTTGATCACCTCTGCCGTTTTTATTTTTTGCGCTATAAACGGAAAAATACTGAAAATTTTGAAAAAAAATGATATTTTCTACTTTTTGTTATAAAAAAAATCCAATAAACTAAATTTTAGTCATACATTTAGGCCAAAATGTATTCGGTCACATGTCTTTGGTAAAAAAAATGTCAATAAGCGTATATTTATTGGTTTGCGCAAAAGTTATAGCGTCTACAAACTAGGGTACATTTTCTGGAATTTACACAGCTTTTAGTTTATGACTGCCTATGTCATTTCTTGAGGTGCTAAAATGGCAGGGCAGTACAACCCCCCCCCCAAATGACCCCATTTTGGAAAGTAGACACCCCAAGGAAATTGCTGAGAGGCATATTGAGCCCATTGAATATTTATTTTTTTGTCCCAAGTGATTGAATAATGACAAAAAAAAAAAAATTTACAAAAAGTTGTCACTAAATGATATATAGCTCACACAGGCCATGGGCATATGTGGAATTGCACCCCAAAATACATTCAGCTGCTTCTCCTGAATACGGGGATACCACATATGTGGCACTTTTTGGGAGCCTAGCCGCGTACGGGGCCCCGAAAACCCAGCACCACCTTCAGGATTTCTAAGGGCATACATTTTTGATTTCACTCCTCACTACCTATCACAGTTTTGAAGGCCATAAAATGCCAAGATGGCACAAACCCCCCCCAAATGATACCATTTTGGAAAGTAGACACCCCAAGCTATTTGCTGAGAGGCATGGTGAGTATTTTGCAGCTCTCATTTGTTTTTGAAAATGAAGAAAGACCAGAAAAAATTTTTTTTTTCTTTTTTCAATTTTCAAAACTTTGTGACAAAAAGTGAGGTCTGCAAAATACTCACTATACCTCTCAGCAAATAGCTTGGGGTGTCTACTTTCCAAAATTGGGTCATTTGGGGGGGGTTTGTGCCACCTGGGCATTCCATGGCCTCCGAAACTGTGATAGGCAGTGAAGAGTGAAATCAAAAATTTACGGCCTTAGAAAGCCTGAAGGCTGTGCTTGGTTTTCGGGGTCCCGTGCGTGGCTAGGCTCCCAAAAAGTCCCACACATGTGGTATCCCCGTACTCAGGAGAAGCAACAGAATTTATTTTGGGGTGTAATTTCACAAATCCCCATGGCATGTTTGAGCAATATAACATTTAGTGACAACTTTGTGCAAAAAAAAAAAAAAAATTGTCTCTTTCCCGCAACTTGTGTTACAATATAAAATATTCCATGGACTCGACATGCCTCTCAGCAAATAGCTTGGGGTGTCTACTTTCCAAAATGGGGTCATTTGGGGGGGTTTGAACTGTCCTGGAATTTTATGCACACCATTTAGAAACTTATGTCACACATCACCCACTCTTCTAACCACTTGAAGACAAAGCCCTTTCTGACACTTTTTGATTACATGAAAAAATTATTTTTTTTTGCAAGAAAATTACTTTGAACCCCCAAACATTATATATTATTTTAAAGCAAATGCCCTACAGATTAAAATAGTGGGTGTTTCATTTTTTTTTTTTCACACAGTAATTGCGCAGCGATTTTTCAAACGCATTTTTTGTGGAAAAAACACACTTTTTTAAATTTTAATGCACTAAAACACACTATATTGCCCAAATGTTTGATGAAATAAAAAAGATGATCTTAGGCCGAGTACATGGATACCAAACATGACATGCTTTAAAATTGCGCACAAACGTGCAGTGGCAACAAAATTAATACATTTTTAAAAGCCTTTAAAAGCCTTTACAGGTTACCACTTTAGATTTACAGAGGAGGTCTACTACTAAAATTACTGCCCTCGATCTGACCTTCGCGGTGATACCTCACATGCATGGTGCAATTGCTGTTTACATTTGACGCCAGACCGACGCTTGCGTTCGCCTTAGCGCGAGAGCAAGGGGGACAGGGGTGCTTTTTTTTTTTTTTTTTTTTTTTTCTTTATTATTTTTTTGCTTTTTTATCTTATTTTTAAACTGTTCCTTTCATTTTTTTTAAATCATTTTTATTGTTATCTCAGGGAATGTAAATATCCCCTATGATAGCAATAGGTAGTGACAGGTACTCTTTTTTGAGAAAATTGGGGTCTATTAGACCCTAGATCTCTCCTCTGCCCTCAAAGCATCTGACCACACCAAGATCGGTGTGATAAAATGCTTCCCCAATTTCCCAATGGCACTGTTTACATCCGGCGAAATCTAAGTCATAAAATGCTCGTAGCTTCCGGTTTCTTAGGCCATAGAGATGTTTGGAGCCACTCTGGTCTCTGATCAGCTCTATGGTCAGCTGGCTGAATCACCGGCTGCATTCTCAGGTTCCCTGTTGAGACAGGAGAGCCAGAGAAAAACACGGAAGACGGGGGGGGGATTCCCTCCCACTGCTTGTAAAAGCAGTCTAGAGGCTAATTAGCCGCTAGGATTGCTTTTACATGAAAGCCGACCGCTGGCTAAAAAGAATGATACCAAGATGATACCTAAACCTGCAGGCATCATTCTGGTATAACCACTCAAAGTCGTGAATGGCGTACCTGAAGACAAAAAAATGGTTAACAATAAAGCACAGTAAACGGTAAAGTATAAAAAATTGCATACCTGAAAAGCAAACATGATAAAACATAATAACAATAAAACATTGCAGAATATAATACAGTAAAAAAGAGCAGAACAATAGAGAGAGAATAGAGAGAGAGAGAACAATAAAACGACAACTATTTTAAAAAAAAATTTTTTGTGTTTTTTTTTTTCCACTTTTTTTTGTAACTAACTTTTATAACTGTAACCGGTTCCAGGTTCGGGTCTCTCAAAATGCGATGGTATCTTGGGAGACCCTGTGAAAGTGCGCCTAGTCTGTGCAATGCTGTACCCTACGCTAATACTCAACTAGTGAATGGTAGCGTTCAAAACATTCACCAATGCAAAGACCAGGATTATCAGGACAGGAGGGACAATAATAGCGGGTGTCACGTCTATATCCGCGCTTGCTGCAGACACAACATCTTTTTTGGGGGGGTTCGTTGGGTAGGGGTACTCGGGAGGACATATAAATGCCTCTCATGCAGCCGACTGCATTTGGTTGGGGATGTGAATGGGGGAAGTACGGGCGCTGCAGAAGCGGTGGGTTCCCAATTAGGATTGGCGAATGCAGCAGGAAGGGCATTATGGGCACGACGGGCCTGTGTTTGTCTTTTTGGTGGCAGCGGGACACTACTTGTGCTTGCCACTTCACCAGCTTGAACTGCACTTATGGGACTCGCCACGTCACCAAGTGTTACTGCAGTGCTGGTATGACTACGACCAGGGTGTACTAGGCCACTGGTGCTTGCCAGTTCACCAAAATGCTACAAAAAAAAGTGACAGTGATCGATCGATACTGCACTTGGGTGGGCTGGGCTGGGCCGGGTGGAGGGGCAAAACGCAGGTGCTAGCAGGTATCTGGGCTGATCCCACTAACACTGCGTTTTTGGGAACCCTAAACTGCTGGGGACGCTAGTATAGATCTGATTGGATCAGATATTGATGCGTTCAGATACTATACCACTAAGGGAGGTGTACGGTGCGTGTACGGTGCGTGCGTGGGTGTTCGCGGTACTGGCGCTAATCTGACGCTGCCTGGGGCGATGCATATCACCGCCGGGCGATCAGGGGGCTAAACCTTTATTCGGTAATAAACGGCGGGTGCCCTGACACTATAAAAAATAAACAAACTAACCAGCGTCACCCGTAACAGTTATACGGTGATCAGTGGTGAAAGGGTTAACTAGGGGGCAATCAAGGGGTTAAAACATTTATTAGATAGTATATGGGGGTCCCTGACGCTATAAAACGCTGACAGCGAACCTAAATATTTACGATCCTAACTAGCGTCACCAGTGACACTAATACAGCGATCAGAAAAATGATTGCTTAGTGACACTGGCGACAGGGGGTGATCAAGGGGTTAAAACTTTATTAGGGGGGATTAGGGGGGTATCCTAGACCTACAGGGGGCTAACACTCACTGTCCTACCACTGCTAACTGTCACAAACTGACACTATGCAGTAATCAGGAAAAAAAAAAAAAAAACCTGCTTGGTGTCAGTTTGTGACTGGGGGGGTGATTGGGGGGGGAACGGGGGCGATCGGGGGGGGGATCGGGGGTGTTTAGTGTGCCTGGCATGTTCTACTGTGTTGTGTGTGAGTGTTGGTGCACTTACATGTCTTCTCTCCTCGGCGCTGGAATGGAAACTGCCCAGCCGAGGAGAGATGACATCACATCCTCTGCCTCTGTGTACTATACAGAGGCAGGGGATGTTTCTCATTGGCTGGGAGCGATCGCGAGGGGGAGGCCACGATCGGATGGTCTCCCCGTCGTCTCTCATCGCTCCCAACCAAATGCCGACCGCCGATGGCACCGGGGGGGTCCGATCGGACCCCCAGCCCGCGGGAAGGCAATCACGTACCAGGTACGTGATTTTGCCTGCCCGTGCTGCTCTGCTCACGTATATAGGCGTGAGGCGGTCGGCAAGTGGTTAAATGTGAGGCATAGTAATATTTAATAATGTTCGGTGCACCTATTCCCCCCCAGGATCTTGGGGCAAAAAACACAGAACTTGCTATGCAATGAGCCCTATCCCCCCATATGAACTTCAAAAAACTCTGTTGAATTGCCTTTAATTGGGAGGAGGCCAAGCATCTGGTAATGTTTCAAAGTGGTACAACAGTCTAGGTAGAATAGACATTTTTAGAACATTAATCCTGCCCAACAGGGACAAAGGGTATTTTGTCCAAGCCAACAGGGATTTATTGATGTCCAGAACCAGGGGTGGAAAGTTTGTAGAGTAAAGAGAGGAGTAGGAAGGGGTGAGAAGAACACCTAGGTATTTAAGGGAAGTTTTGCACCACTTGTAAGGATATGACTCTTTGAGCTGGGATAATACGGGTAATGGGATGTGTATAAGCAAGGCTTCAGTCTTGGAAGTGTTGACCTTATAACCCGAGATGGCCCCAAAGGAGGTCAGCAATTTATATAGTGAGGGGAGAGAAATCAATGGATTAGTGATAGTGAGCAAGATGTCATCCGCGAAAAGTGATAACGTATATTCCCCCTGCCGCATTACCACCCCATGAATATCCAGATGAGTGCGGCTCTAAGCACAGAATAAAAAGCAATGGCGATAAAGGGCGACCCTGCCGAATACCGTTAGTCATGGGGAAGCCAGGCGACAAGAAGGATGACATCTGTACTTGAGCTGTAACTGTCTAATAAAGAGCTTTTAAAGCTTTTAGAAAAGGGCCCCTGAAACCATATGTCTTTAAAGCATTAAACATGTAAGGCCAACTCAGTCTATCAAAGGCCTTTTGTGCATCCAGACTTAAGATCAATGCCTGTCAGGAGGTTCTATCCAAAAGCTCTATCAGATCTATCGTACAACGGGTATTGTCACCCGCATGTCTGCCAGGTACAAAGTCAACCTGATCTCTATGAATCAGTTTGGGGATAAGTCTAAATAATCTGGATGCAAGAATTTTAGTAAAAATTTTATAATCTGAATTTAAAAGGGCTATAGGCCTGTAATTATCTGGGATAGAGGGATCCTTGCCTGGTTTTGGGATGACGGAAATATGAGTGAGAGAATTGTGAAAGAGGAGACCTACCCTTAAGCAGAGATTCATAGAGAGTCAACATGTGTGGAGACAAGATATCAAAGAAGCATTTGTAGTAAAAGTAAGGCAGCCCATCAGGGCAGGGTGACTTATGTGGTGGGAGTTTCTTAACTATGGTCAGAAGTTCTGCAGTTGTTATGTCTATATTCAAACTGGCTAGGTCCTCTGAAGCCAGTTTCGGGAGTTTTATGTTGGAAAAAAAAATGTAAACTTCTCCTGAGTGAAATTAAAATGGTTCTCTGGAGTTAGACAGTTGTACAATTTATGATAGAATTTGCCAAAGGTGTTTGACATTGCACGGGGGCAATATACTCTAGATCCATCCACCTGTTGAAGGAAATCGGGAAATGAGTTAAATGGGCGTGGATGTAATTTGTTGACTAGCATTCTATGGGGTTTATTTGAATATTCGTAAAATTTTTGTTTTGTCAATAATAAAGACCTGGCTGCCCTGCCAAGTTGTATTAGTTTGATTTGCTCTCTGAGGGAGGTGACCTTAAGTAGTTTTGACACTGTGGGGCCACTCAATAGCCTCTGCTCTGCAGTGACCAAAGCAGAAGTAAGGGACTGTATAAGACTATTTCTATCTTTCTTTAACTGAGAGCTTTCAGCTATGCAAGCACCTCAAAAAACAGTCTTGTGTGCCTCCCAAAGCATGGAAAAATCTGAGACAGACCCTATGTTATACTGAAAATATTCTTCTAGATTTTTAGCTAAGATGGTACGTGAGACCTCAGATTGTAGGAGGTGGTCATTTAGGCGCCAGTGACAAGACTTAGTGTAGGCCTGGGAGAGCATAAGGTTTAATGTGATGGGAGCATGGTCCGACCATGTAATAGATGATATGTCGGCCTCAGCCCCGTAGGGTATGAGTGGGGCTGATATAAATAAATGGTCAAGATGTGAGTACATTTTATGAGCTGAGGAATAAAAAGTAAACTGTTTAGAGGAGGGGCGTCTGATCCTCCATGAGTCGAACAGTTCATGAGACCTTATACACTTGCGAAAGGAGTTAGCTTGGGATATAATTTTTTTAGAAGGCATAGTGTTAAAGAGGGTTTGCCTATTTCTAGTGGGTGACATAACCAGATTGAAATCCCAGCCAATGATCATAAAAGGCTGTGATGAGTAGCGAGGGGAGTCAAACAGTTTATTGAGGAAATCAACTTGGCCTGTATTAGGGGCATAGAGATTGATGAGGGTAAAAGAGGTAGTCATATATTCGCAATCCAGTACAAGAAATCTACCAAGAGGGTCGGCATGAGAGCTTTTAACCTTAATAGGGCAAAATTTCCTAACCAGAATCGCCACTCCCGCCCTGCCCAAAGGATCTGAGGCAAGGAAGGAAGTGGGAAAATACCTTGAGGTAAATTTAAGCGAACCTTCTGACTTAAAATGGGTCTCCTGGATCATCACCACATCTGCGTCTGAGGCCCTGAAATCCTTCAGGGCCATCCAGCGCTTGTGGATGGAACCCAGGCCTTTCACATTGTACGACATAATTTTCAAAGCCATGTGTGCGGACCCATTAGATAAGCTTGTGTAAAGGCATAAACATCAAAGAGCACGGAAACATAAGAGACAAAAAAGATACAAATATGATCATAAACATTCTCTGTAGCAGCATTTCCTTGGTACCCAAATATTAGCAGGCATATCCTGTAACAAAACTGCATATGGTTAGAAAGATATGGGTAGAACATTTTCAACCTAAATATCTGGTTGATATCGATGGACATAGCAGAAAACAAAAACCAACTGGAGAAAAAAATTAAAACAAAAAAATGAATTTTTTGAAGACCTGAGAGGCAACTGCGTCTCAGGAGGCCCTGAACAAGTGTCAAGGCCAGGTAGGGGCGTATATGGACTTCCGTCAGGAGACTCTAGGTAGAAAGCTGAGAAGCACCGACTGCCTGCCTTATGAGCTTGGTAGCAATTGGGGTAGATCTGTCAGTAGGAGAATAGTTAACAGAACAGAGAAAATGTCAGCAGATGAACAAGTGAATCTGTCAACTGAGGCACAATGGTCAGGGAGGGGAAAACAGACCAATAGCAACAGAACCTCATGGGATGAGGAAAAAAAATAGCTCTACCCTAAACAAAACAAAAAGAACAGGGTACATACAAAATGTATTTTAGGCCAGAACAGCAATTTCCATTACTCTTAAAACGTGAAGAGTCAGAAATATTCTGAGCAATACTGCATGGATGGATCCAGGGAGACAGGAGCAAGACAATCAAGGAGGTTGCTTGGAGGTGCGTAGACGTTGGGGTGTGGAGAAGCGTTTCCTGGACTTGTCTCTCATGGTTGTCCAGATGCGGCTGGGCGGGTTAGGAGGTGGACGGGTGTGATTGTTTGGAGGGATCAAATCCTCTTCCAGGAGGGGAGGTAGACTGAGACTTTTCAAGAATGCCTCACTTTCCAGTAATTGACGCAGGGTGTGTTGTACTCCATCTTTGGAAACGGTGAGGCGAAATGGAAAACTCCAGTAATACGGAATCTTGTGCTGTTGTAAGTGCAAAGTGATTGGGTGCAGATTTCTACATTTAGCAAGGGTAATGGGGGAAAGGTCACTGAAAATCTGAAGTTTTGCCCTTTTGTATGTAAGTTTGAGATTTGTTTCGCGTGGCTAGGGTGAGTGCTTCCTTGCTTAAAAAAAAAATGGAATTTCACTATAACATCTCTGGGTCTATGTCCAGCCGGGGGCTTTGGGCCCAGAGACCAGTGGACCCTATCCAGGCGCCAGTCTATGCCCACCACCGTGGGGGCCAGGGTGTTGAAGGGATCCAGAAGATAAGCACGTAGGTCAGGGTCTCCCACTGTTTCAGGGATATCTCTGAAGCATAGATTCTGTCTTATTTCTCTATTTTCCAAGTCCTCCTGCTGTAGCTGTAATTGGGATACTGATAATATTTAAGTTGTGGTTTTCCTCTTCAATAGCCTGTACAGCCTGTTTATCATCTCATCGAATTTGTTTTTAAGAGTCTCAGTACGTTCACCAATTTGGTCGTTTTCACCTCTCAGTTCTGCAGCAAGTTTGCTCACCTCTGTTGAGACATTGTTTGTAAATTGTTGAAGTAAGAGCTGCAGCTTGGCATCTAGCTTGGCATCTAGTATGTCTGGGGTAAGGATCTTGTGTGGAGAGGATGAAACGGGACCTGGACCTTGAGTGATAGTAGGTGGGATGTTCACAGTATTCTCTACTCCCATGGATTGATCCATCGCCGCAAAAGGGTCTGTGGGAGAGTTTGAGGTCATAAGTTGTGGTCTGGTGACATATCGTTCCATGTTTGAACCTTCACGTGACCCAAACAGAGGTTTGTAGTTTCGCTGTTGCTAGCCAACTTTGCCCATGTGATGGTCAGGGAATGTGGCAGACGGTCAGGCTTACCTCTTACCTCTTACCTATAAATAAATAGCTGATATAGCATAGCGGAGGTCTCGGGGAGCAGGCGGGCCTCCGAGCTCACTTAAGGGACATAATCCATATTTGGTGGGGTGGCCACCATTCATTTGTTAATTACATCTGTTTGTTTTAAAGGTAGCTGTTTAAGTAGCTGTGGGAGGAGGTGATATTCCCAATGATGGACAACGATCAGTTTAGTGTGGAGTTGGGTTACAGGTGGAGTGAGAGGAAAGTGGCTGGGTGCACCTGGAGTCCCAAGATGGCCGCCGACTTCCATGTCTAGGCCGAAGCCACGAACTTTCCCAGAAGCGGCTGCCGGCCACGTAAGTTCCGCTTTGATCAAGCCCAGGTATTTCCCACTAAGCTCGACCGATGTGTCAGCGGGTAGTCACTGCTAAGGGCATCAGCTTTATGAGAGGGAGGTAGATGATCTACTACTCACTGTGCCCATGGGAGGAGGTAGGTGTGTATGTCAGGCCATAGGATGTCGGAGCTTAGGAGACCTCAGGCGGCTTCAGGCAATCCTCCCCTGCTGCAGAATTGTCTGATGCCCTCTGGGGGTGAACTGTTGGTGTGCTGGGATGCAGCGATCGCTTTGCCCTCAGGTCTCAGTATGCTGGGGAGGAGGCCCCCCAGGCCTCAAGATGGTGGCAGGCCTCGAGCCCGGAGATCAAGGAGCTGACCCGAGAAGCACACAGCTGGGCAAAGTCTGCAGCAAAGAAATAGTTGTGGTTGTAGAACACAATGTCCTGAGAGGTATGTTAATGTTTTCGATGTAAACTGGGGTGAGGCAGAGGAAGGATGGTAGTGGATTGTCACTGTCTGTGTGGAGCTCAGCGATAACACGTCTTCCCTGCTTTGCGTCCGGACACGCCCCCCCAGAATCACTAGTTTAAAGGTGCAACAGGAACATCAGGTATAGTTGAGCCTTGCCACAAGTGGTTTAGATTTTGTACATCAACACAGATGACAAAAATCATAGAGGGACTATAATACAACATTAGGAAAGTTTGACATTAACCACTTGACAACCACGCTATAGCTGAAAGATGGCTACAGCGCGGACCTCAAATGCTGGGAGGGCATCCATTTACGCCAATGACAGCTGATCATGGAAGTTAACAGAAGCCTCTCTTTGTGCCACCTATCAGTGCCCATCAGTGCTGCCTATCAGTGCCCATCAGTGCTGCATCATCAGTGCCCATCAGTACCACCTCATCAGTGCCCATCAGTGAAGGGGAAAAATTACCTGTTTGCAAAATTTTATATCAAAACATGAAAAACATTTTGTTTTTTTTCTCAAAAATGTTGGTCTTTTTGTTGTTTGTTGAAAGCAGTGGTGATTAAATACCACCAAAAGAAAGCTCTATTTGTGTGAAAAAAATATTAAATATGTCATTTGGGTGCAGTGTTGCATGATCGCGCAATTGTTTTACATCTTTGCATTCAAAGTGTGAGATAGCGCTGAAAGCTGGAAACCGGCCTGGTGAGGAAGGGGGCAGTTTCTAGTGCATGCTGGGACATTTCTAAAGGACCATCATTACACCAGAGGTACAAAGAGTGTGTGGCAATAAATCGGTTGTTCGGAATCTCATAAATAATGGGATTCTTAGAAAATGGTTAATTCATGCAAAGATGTAAAACTGTGAACATTGAAGAGACAGCACTGTTGAAACATATATAAAATATACAAAAAAAATATACAAAAATAAGCATAGACAAAATACATGTTCAGCTATATGTTGTATCTATTCAACTACATGTTGTATTTTGCATGAAATACATAGAATGTTTAAAAGCATTTGTAAAATTCTGGTTAACAATAATTTATTTTTCTTTTCAGTTATGGGAAAATTGTATCAACTAAGGCAATCCTTGACAAAAACACAAATCAATGCAAAGGTATGTAAAATATTTCCTTTGAATATGCTTTCCTCATATAATTTGAAAGAATATCAATCTGTTTTGGATTAAGTTTATGCTGATTATAGAAATGCTAAACAGCACAGCATGTTATATTTGCAGGCTTAGTATGGTACGTGTATTTTTTGGCACACAACCAATAAAGTTTACATAGAAAACACCATGGTTACAGACAAAGCTGTGATGTTTTGTTGGTACAAGTACTGAATCTTTGTTGTATATAAAACATTTGGATTATGTAACATCATGAATTGCTATTAGCACAAAAGCTATACTATATAATAAAAACTGATTGCAGGCAAGTATTACTTTGTCTTCTATATAAGTAATCACAAACCTGGACAGTTGAAACTGGATGAATGAAAACAATAATGAAAAAAAAATACATATAGATATGTACATCTCATGAGTGCCATCAGTTATGTAATGAAAACTGATAAAAAAACTGTCTTCAGTATTTCAATTTTGTGTTTTTGCCACTGGATTGAATCATTCATGGTCACCCATATACCCTTAATGTACTGATAACAATCTTAGCAGTCTTGTTCCCTCTGTACCTGCCCGAGAGAATGTTACTCCCGGTGTCTGGTTCTTCTCCGCTCTCTCCGCCCTCTTCTCCCTGTGTCCGGTTCTTCTGCCGGGCTCCTCCGCTATCTTCTGCTCTTTTGCCGCTCTTTTGTTAGCGGTGGCCCGGTCTTCTGTGTCGTCTTGTTCCCTCTTCTCTTCTTCCGATGTTGACACGATGCTCTCTCCCGCTGTAATGCTGTGTGGGAGAGAGCGGGAGAAGAACCGGAGAGTGCGGAGAAGAGGCCGGAGAGCGCAGAGAAGAAGGAAAAGACCCCCGAAGTTGGAAGAAGACCCCCAGAGCTGCCTAAAAAATTACTTTTAAAAACCTTTCTAGTGTTTTTTATTGACACAATGTACCCCATACTCATTCACATATGGTGGGGGGCCGGGATCTGGGGGCCCCCTTATCAAAGGGGGCTTCTAGATTCCGATAAGCCCCCACCCGCAGATCCCGACAACCAATGGCCTGGGTTGTCAGGAAGAGGCCCTTGTCCTCATCAACCCACCCCTCCATGTTGAGGGCATGTGGCCTAGTACAGTTCAGGAGGGGGGGCGCTCACTCGTCCCCACCCCTTTTCCTGACTGGCCGGGCTGCGTGCTCGGATAAGGGTCTGGTATGGATTTTGGGGGGACCCCCACGCCGTTTTTTGGTGTAGGGGGTTCCCCTTGAAATCCATACCAGACCGAAGGGCCTGGTATGCTCTTGGAGGGGGAACCCATGCCAGTTTTTTATTTAAAATTTGGCGTGGAGTTCCCCCTCAAGATTCATACAAAACACAGTGCCTGGTATTGGCAGGGATCCAAGTCAGATCCCCGTTCATTGAAAGTCAGACGTATGTCGGCATCTAGTCGCAGGGCAAAGTTGGATCCAAAGTAGGACGGCTGTCATGTCGCAGCAGTGTGAACCCAGCCTAAGGCCCCTTTCACACTGGGGCGTTTTTTAGGGACTATAGCGCTAAAAAACGCCCTAAAGAAGTGGCTCCATCCACTACACATGCCACATGCGCTAGCAGGATGGTAAGGCCCCTTTTCGGTGGGGGCATCTGCGGTAATGCGGCACTATTTTTAGCACTGCTTTACCATTGTTTTAGCGGCATTATTCGGCCACTTTTTTACATTTTCCCATTTGATCTCCTCTGTGGTTTTTTCTTTTGTTCAAAAAAAAGAAAAGACAGATTTTTATAAATAATTTTGTATATTTTTTGGATATTTTGATATTAAATTTTGCAGGTAATTTTTCTCCTTCATTGATGTACGCTGATGAGGCATCACTGATGGGCACTGATTGGTTACACTGATAGGCAGCACTGCTTGGGACCACTGGTGGGCATTGATAGGTGGCACTGGCAGGTCATACTGTTGGGCACAGATGAGGAAGAATTGCCTTTTCGGGACCAATGTCCCTTGCACCTAAGCCGGTGATCAGCTTTTATTTTCATCCTCATGCTGTCAGCATGAGGAGAAAAAATAAACAATTACCGAGCTTTAGTTTACATCATGTGATCAGATGTCATTGGCTGACAGCTAATCGCGTGGTGAGGGGATCGGGATCAGCCCTTACTTCGATCTGCCCGTCCCATGACAGCCTCCCAGAAATTAAGGTCCATTGTCATTTGGCTATAGCACAGACACCAAGTGGTTAATAGAAAAACAGATGCAGATTTCTAGGACTGGCCAAAAATAAAGTTTAGAGTTAAAGGCAACTGATGACTTTCTATTAAAGGTTTAAATGGGTCATTAACATGCATCACAATTGGGAATGTGTCTTTGCACAAGTTAAACTAATTAAAATCCTCTCCTATTTTTACTCGGGGATAGACTGCAGAGGGTTTAAACATTTTTTCAGATGTCTACACCCCTGATAGGGTGAAGACAACTCCCAAATCTTGCCAATTTCTCATTCAAAATTATTCACTTCCTGTCACATAGCCAAACAGGAAGTGAGGGTGAAAACCTACCAATGTATGTCCTTGGGGACACACAGGTCAATCTAAACAGTTTCCCCATTCGGGAAATTGCACTCAGGCATTTTGCCATGGACATCCCAAACTATTATGTATCTTGGGGTTTATTTACTAAAAGGTAAATCCACTTTGCACTACAAGTGCACTTAGAAGTGCAGTTGCTGGAGATCTAAGGGGGACGTGCAAGGAAAAGAAAAAAACAGCATCTTTGCTTCTACATGATTGGATGATAAAATCACCAGTGCTTCCCCTCTGATTTTCATCAACTACACTTGTATTGCAGAAAGGATTTGCCTTTATTAAACCCCAAAATACCTAATAATTTGGGGTGTACACAACAAAGTGTTAGAGTGCAATTTGCACAATGGGGACACTAGTTAGATTGACCTGTTTGTCCCCAAGGAAAAATATTGTTAGGGTTTTACTCTCACTTCCTGTTTGGCTATGTGACAGGAAGTGAAGCCAATTTTAAGAAAAGGGACACAAAGCACAAGCAACCAAAAAAAAAAAATCTTGATTTCTCTCAAATGTCCACAATTAGAATAGGTTTGTCTTGAGCTTGATTTAAGTTCAGTGCTCTAAATAAGTGCTTCTCAACCCTGTCCTCGAGTACCCCCCAACAGGCCATGTTTGCAGGTTTTCCTTCATCTTGCACAGGTGCTTTAAATCAAAGTCAAAGGCTTTGTATTTTGGACAGCTATTTTAGGTAAGATAAATTTCCTAAACATGTCCTGTCGGGGGGGGGGGGTACTTGAGGACTGAGGCTGAAAAACACTGCTCAGAAAGAAAATTGAATACTTACCACTCTGAAATGTTTCTTTCCTGGTCACTATCCATGGCAGCATACACGCAATCCATGCATGTGCAACCATGAAGGCACCAGGAAAGTAACTTAAAACCAAAAAATAAAAAATAAAAAAAAGGGATTTGTCTAAGACATGCCAATCAGCCTAGTTAAGCTGCAGCTGGGAAATCAGTTTCATGAAAAGAACACACATAAAACATAAAAAATTTTAAACAATTTTATTGGTCCAAAAAAAACAGGACTTGGAAAAGAAGCAAGGAAAACAAAATACACACATGTATGTTAATTTGAGACACTAACAGAATATGTTTGAGGTTTGACCCTTTTGGAGTGTAAATTAACAGTAGTTAAAAGGAGTGCACCCACAAATCTATTAAGGATTAAAACAATATTAGGCACATCTTGAGAAATAATTTTAAAAATAATGCAACACAGACAGTTAAATCAAAGTGAACAACATAAAAACAACAAACATTGCCAGCATAAAAGATTTCATGATAAAATAACCACCACCCACAAAAATACAGCAAACCAAAGACACAAATAAATTGCATAAAAACACAAAAAAAAATGTTTTGCAACAAAATAACAAACAAAATACAAAGAGAAAATACATGTGTTAGAAACAGGACACCCAAACGTACTCTCTTGCTGCCTCCCACACACACAATCTTGGCTCTTTTCAGGGCAATGTAAAGAATGCTATCTGCAAGCTTTATATACCGTATTTATCGGCGTATAACACGCACTTTTTCCCCCTTAAAATCAGGGGAAAGTCGCAGGTGCGTGTTATACGCCGATCCCCTGCCATCTGGAGCTGTTAGAACTTCAAAATCACGGACCATGATTTGAAAATGGCGCCGCCAGCGCCGAAATACACAGAACCAGTCCTCGGCTCTTTTCGGCGGCTCTCGTTCACTTTCGGCTCCACTCGTAGTCCTGGCTAGGTTCGGATAGCTCCGCTCGGGACTACGAGTGGAGCCGAAAGTGAACGAGAGCCGCCGGAAAGAGCCGAGGACCGGCTCTGTGTATTTCGGCGCCGGCGGCGCCATTTTCAAATCGCGGTCCACGATTTTTGAAGCCCAGGATGGCAGGGACAGGGATCGAAGGCTGCACTGGGGCAAGGCTGCACTGGGGAAGGCTGCACTGGGGCAAGGCTGCACTGGGGAAGGCTGCACTGGGGAAGGCTGCACTGGGGAAGGCTGCACTGACATGGCTGCACTGACAAGGCTGCACTGACAAGGCTGCACTGGGGAAGGCTGCACTGACAAGGCTGCACTGGGGAAGGCTGCACTGGGGAAGGCTGCACTGACAAGGCTGCACTGACAAGGCTGCACTGGGGAAGGCTGCACTGAGAAGGCTGCAATGATGGGCATTTAAATGTAAGTTTTTTTCCCTTCAACTTCCCTCCTAAAAGTTTTTTCTTCCTTAAAATTCCCTCCTAAATTGGGGTGCGTGTTATACGCCGGTGCGTGTTATACGCCGATAAATACGGTAACATAGGTTATGTGCTAATGAGGCAATTGCAAACACATGCACAGTCCATGAAACACACAAAATGCAAGTTCACCCAATGTAGAGAGAACTTCAAAGTGGGTACACCTGTTAAGGATGTCTTTAAATTACTAACCCAAAAACACACTCTGAGCATGTTCAGAAACATCCAAGTGCTGTTTACACACAAAAAGCACAAATAAACAAAAACAAAGCCCCTGAGCATGCCCAGACCAACCCAAATGCATTTCACACAGCAAAAGGCACAGGAAAAAAACAAAGTCCCTGAGCATGCCCAGAACAACCCAAATGCAGTTAGGACAAAATATGCCACCCCCCTGTCAAGGATTAAGCACATCATCCAGCATGCACCAAAATTACAAATGGGAGAAAACACCCCCTAGTCCAGGGGGGCAACTAAAGAGCCTAACATGTGCAAAAGTTATACAACAAATATTATTGCAGTCTAAGGGAACTGACTTGGTAATTTTACTAGTCCCCACTTGGCTGGCTAATCTTCTAGTTATTGAGGGGATGGGGGCCAAGGTCCCACCCTAAGGGACATATATCAATGTCACCAATTGGATAACCCCAAAAATGAAACAAGGAGAAATGCCTTTAAATATGCCAAATTGCTTAAGGGCCAGTTCACACCAATGCAGTACAGTGCATATTTTATGCATCAAAAATGCATGGAAAGTCGGTTATTATTATTATTATTATTATTATTCAGGATTTATATAGCGCCAACAGTTTACGCAGCGCTTTACAATATAAAAGGGAGACAATACAGTTATAATACAATACAATACAATAGGATTAAGAGGGCCCTGCTCAGAAGAGCTTACAATCTAATAGGTTATATGGTTTTCAATGGCATAGTTCACACCACTGCTTGCAGTTCCAGTGCGTTCCAGTTCCAGAAAAAAAAGTAGAACATGCTGCATTTTTTCTGCACTGGACTGTACTGGAAAGCTGTAAAATGCATCAAAAATGCACTGGAACGCACCGGAACACACCTAAATGCACCAAAAACGCACTGCAACACACTTGTCCTTATTTCGGGTTAAGAAAAAAGAGGGGGGGGGGAAGCAATGGACTGTATCAAAGACACACCAAAAATGCATTAAAAATGCACTGGAAAGCATCAAAAATGCATCTACATGCACCAAAAAACGCACTGCAGCACACTTGTCCTTTTTTAAGGTTAAGAAAAAAGAGGGGGGAAAAAAGCACTGGACTGCATCAAAAACGCATCAAAAACGCACCAACATGCACCAAAAAACGCACTGCAACACACTTGTCCTTATCTAAGATTAAGAAAAAAGAGGGGAGAAAAAGCACTGGACTGCATCAAAAACACACCAAAAACGCACTGGAACGCATTTAAAATGCGCATGCAGAAAAGCACCTGGAACTCATCCTACTGCGTTTCTATGGTGTGAACTGGCCCTAAGGGCCCTTAGGGCCAATTCACACCATAGAAACGCAGTCCAGATGCGTTCCAGGTGCTTTTCTGCATGCACGTTTTTGATGCGTTCCAGTCCATTTTTGGTGCGTTTTTGATGCAGTCCAGTGATTTTTCCCCCTCTTTTTTCTTAACCTTAAATAAGGACAAGTGTGTTGCAGTGGGTTTTTGGTGCATTTAGGTGTGTTCCAATGTGTTTTTGATGCATTTTACAGTGTTCCAGTACAGTCCAGTGCATAGAAAATGCATCAAGTTCTACTTTTTTTTGGTAACTAGAAACGCACTGGAACTGCAAGCACTGGTGTGAACTATGCCATTGAAAACCCTATAACCTACTTTCCATGCGTTTTTGATGCAAAAAAAACGCACTGGACTGCATGTGGTGTGAACTGGCCCTTAACCACTTCCCGCCCGGTCAATAGCATATTGATGTCCGGGAAGTGGTTGCGTTATCCTGACTGGGCATCATATGACGTCTAGCAGGATAACATGCCGGCGCACGCCCACGGGGGCGTGCAGCGCTGCGATCGGGAACGGCGTGTGTCCCTCGGACACAGTGCTTCCCTGATCACGGTAAACAGCCAATTAATTTGGCTGTTTACCACATGATCAGCTGTGTCAAAGTCACAGCCGGTCACCTGTCACAACAAACTCGGCGCGCTCCGTGCAGGCATGCAGAGCAGGGATTGAGGAAGGCCAGTGTCCCTTGGACACAGCGATTCCCCGATCAGGGTAAACAGCCAATGAAATTGGCTGTTTATCATATGACCGGCTGTGTCCAATCACAGTCGGTCACAAATGTAAACATTGAGGAGCAGTTACCATCTGATCCCTGCTCTCTCCTCACACACCGATCGCGTGAGGAGAGAGCAGGGATCAGTGAGTGAAATCAGTATATGTCTGACAAAATTTATTGTATTACACTGTGCACAACACACCCCCCAATAAAGAGGATCTGTCACACAGCCCAGCCAATCAGCCCATCTGTCAATCAGCCCATCTGTCAATCAGCCCATCTGTCACAGGCCCACCACCATCAGTACCGCCACACAGGCTACCAGTACCGCCATCTGTACCACCACCAGTACCGCCACTAGTACAGCCATGAGGCCCACCATCTATACTGCCACACAGGCCGCTACCAGTATCGCCACAGTGCCGCCATTGGTACCACCACCACCTGTACCGCCGTCGGTGCCGCCATCAGTACCACCACCACCCATACCGGCGCCTGTACCACCATCACCACCTGTACTGCCACCACCACTCGTACCAGCATCGGTACCACCACTTGTAATGCCATCGGTACCACCACTACCCGTACCACCACTGCTACCACCATCACCACCTGTACCACCACCACCACCCATATCACCATTGGTACCACCACCACCCATACCGCCATCTGTACCACCACACAGACCCGCCACTAATACCTCAATCAGTACCACTACCACCAGCAGTACCATTACACAGGCCCACCAATAAGCATTGCCATAATGTCCCAAAGGGTTTACACACCTGAGGAGGCATATGAGATTCTTGTCATGTCAGATGATGAGAGCAGCGGGGAGGTCCCATCATCTGATTCTGGTTCGGCATACGAGCTAGTGGAGGATAGTGGATCAGAGTCCGAGTCTGCGAAGGAAACCATCCCTCCCAAAAGAATGAGATCAGGACCAAGATAAGGAGATCTGCCCACCACCAGCAGCGCCAGACCCCAGGAAGAGGAGCCCAGTACGAGTACTGGAATTACACGCCCAACCCAAAGAACCCAGCCACAATCCTACCTTCCCGATGCCCTGGCAAACCTCTTATGGTTGCCTGCCAACTCAGGATGCGCTATCATCCCCCCCTTTCACCGCACAGCCAGGTGTGCAGCCCGACACTACAAATTTTTCTCAATTCAATTATTTTTCTTTATTTTTCCCACAAGATTTTCTGCAGAATATGGTGGCTCAAACTAATTTGTATGCATCCTAATTTATTGCTGCCAACCCCAATTCTTCCTACGCCCGCATGTTCCAGTGGTGATGTGTCACACTGCATGAATTTAAATTGTTCTTGGGCCTTACTTTCAATATGGGGCTTACAAAAAAAGAATGAAGTCCATGCATATTGGTCCACCAACCCCATCCAACACGTGCCCATATATTCCACTGTCATGTCCAGGACAAAATACGACATGATTATGCGTTTTCTCCACTTCAATGACAATTCACAGTGCCCTCCCCGAGATCATCCCAACCATGACAAATTGTACAAGATACGCCCCCTAATCAATTCCTTTTCCTAGCGATTTAGAGAAGTTTTCATCCCAGACCAAAAAATTTGTATGGACGAGTCCCTCATACATTTCACTGGCCGTCTGCACTTCAAGCAGTATATACCAAAAAAGAGATCCAGGTATGGGCTGAAATTAAATAAATTATGTGATCAAGCCACTGGATACGTCTTCACATTCTGGATCTATGAAGGCAAAGACTCCCAGCTCCAGCCCCGTGACTGCCCCACATATATTGGAACCAGTGGGAAAATTGTCTGGGAGCTGGCATACCCCCTGTTTGAAAAAGGATACCATTTATATGTCGACAACTATTATACCAGCCTGCCCCATTTTTGTCATCTTTACAGTAAAAAAAACCCGGCCTGTGGTACCTTAAAAAAAAACGTAAGGGATTCCCACAAAATCTGTTGACAAAAAATGGCAAAACAGAGAATCGGCATTCATAAGGAACGAGGAGCTGTTGGCCATGAAGTGGAGGGACAAGAAAGATGTCCACATCCTCTCTACCATCCACAATGACACCGTGGTGGAGATCCAAAGAAGACGCGGCCCCATTGTAAAGCCAAGACAAGACAGCGCCCCCCCCCTCCTGAACCATACCAGGCAACATGCCTCAATATTGGGAGGGTGCTTTGGGGTCCCCCCCAAAGCACCTTGTCCCCATGTTGATGGGGACAAAGGCCTCATCCCCACAACCCTTGCCCAGTGGTTGTGGGGGTCTGCGGGTGGGGGGCTTATCAGAATCTGGAAGCCCCCTTTAACAAGGGGACCCCCAGATCCCGGCCCCTCCCCTGTGTGAAATGGTAATGGGGTACAAAAGTACCCCTACCATTTCACAAAAAAAGTGTCAAAATGTTAAAAATGACAAGAGACCGTTTTGACAATTCCTTTATTTAAAGTCTTCTTCTTTCCATCTTCTTTGGGTCTTCTTCCTACTTCCTTCCTTCTTCCTTCGTTTTTTTCCTCCATTTTCTTCCTCTGCTTCTTCCTCTGACCCTCTGCCTCTTGCTCTGGTGTTCTTGTCCAGCATCTTCCTCTGCGGCGTCCTCTTCCCCGCTTCATTCTCGGGCCGCTCCACATCCATGGGAGGCTCCCGCTGTGTGACGCTTCTCTTCTTCTGACACCACTTATATAATGGAGGGCGGGGCCACCCGGTGACCCTGCCCCCTCTGAAGCACGGTTCCGTTATATAAGTGTCAGAAAAAGAGAAGCGTCACACAGCGGGAGCCTCCCATGGATGTGGTGTGGCCCAAGAATGAAGCGGGGAAGAAGACGCCACGGAAGAAGATGCCGGACGAGAACACTGGAGCAAGAAGCAGAGGATCAGAGGAAGAAGCAGAGGAAGAAGAAGATGGAGGAAGAAACCGAAGGATGAAAGAAGGAAGAAGGAAGAAGACCCGAAGAAGATGGAAAGAAGAAGACTTTAAATAAAGGAATTGTCAAAAACTGTCTCTTGTAATTTTTAACATTTTTGACACTTTTTTTGTGAAATGGTAGGGGTACTTTTGTACCTCATTACCATTTCACATGGGGGGGCTGGGATATGGGGGTCACCTTGTTAAAGGGGGCTTCCAGATTCTGATAAGCCCCCCGCCCACAGACCCCCACAACCACCGGGCAAGGGTTGTGGGGATGAGGCCCTTCTCCCCATCAACATGGAGACAAGGTGCTTTGGGGGAGACCCCAAAGCACCCTCCAAATGTTGAGGGCATGTGGCCTGGTACGGTTCAGGAGGTCTTAATATCCATACCAGACCTGAAGGGCCTGGTATGGAATTTCGGGGGAACCCCACGCATTTTTTTTCTTAATTTAGTTTTTTTCTTAATGCTGTTTTTATCAACGAATATGTGTATTGCCGGACCGACATTTCATTACAGCCGCGAAGTGAACCAGCGGTAAAAAAAAAAAAGTTTAAAGGGGGGGCCCATTCAACCTATGCAAATGCATTTATGTTGCTTGACATTTACTAAGATTTTGCCGGCGCAGTGAAGCAAAGCATTTGAACAAGCGCAAATGCCGTTTGTGCATGCGCAGTACATAAATTGACCTCCCGCAGTTCTAAATGTACTTGCCGACGCAGCAGGCTTGTTCAGATAAAGTTATTTTCTCATTCTATTTTGGGCATATTTGTTACTTGGGCAGTTATTACTATACTTCCTCACATCACCCATATCACCCCCATAATATTGGCACTTCCAGCTTGTTTAAATTTTAAGTTATAGATGCCGTGCGCCATGTCTATATTGGCGCATCGATCGCCTCCTCCCGTGCACCGGGAAGAGAATAGTAAATGGGGAATTGCTCTGTGTTACCGGTGTAAATGTTTTGTAAATACGAAAAAGTCTTTTGCGCATCAGTGTGCGCTGCAACGCATGGCATAAATGTTTCGTAAATCAGCCCCAATGTCTCAACAAATGAGTGATATCAGAAAGCTGCATATAAATGCTTGGGAGACAATTCCACATTTGTAGTTCCTCTGCATGTTTCATGGCAAAAAAGCCACTTTGACAGCTATGATAGTATGAAAAAGATAGTGTATTATAAATGCATAGAAGTTATTATTATGCATCACAAATACCATCACTGAGCTAAGGTATCAGAACTCACCGAGAAGTGAAGAAATGACTAACCCTGATCACAGGTTCCGCAAGAGCCCCCCAACCCCAACAGCAGGTATGGGAGCAAACAAGAGCCAGAGATCAGGCAGCTAAAAATGAGTGATCAAAGCAAACATAAGGAAGTTCTCAATTAGTTCAGTATAACTACAGTAACCAAGCTAGATGGACGCATATTAAAAAAAAACAAATGCCAAAGAAAGGTTAGCACACAATTGTTAGGGACAATCCTTTCACCCTTTTCCACTTACAATGAAAGACTTGCACTGTGCTTCAGTGTTTGACTTTTAACCACTTCTGGACTGCCCACCGTCATTATACATTGGTACTTTGAAGGAGGGTATCGTTGTTATGACAGCAGCTAGCTGCCATAACCCCGATAATCTCTTCTTCAGAGAGTGATCCGGTTTAAGATAAAAGTGGTCTCTGCGGCGGATTGAAAGCAAGATCACTTTTATCGGTGGCGGGAGAGGGGCCCCCCTCCCGCCGCGATCCAGTGTCCTTCGCCGCTTACTGGAGCCGTTAGCAGCGGTGGAGACGATCGTGTCCTTCTCGTGGCCTAACATGGAGATAAGTGAGGGGAAGTTGGCCCCCACCCATCTCCATATCATTGCAGGGCGGAAGCGACGTCAAAATGTCATTTTCACTCATAGCTCTTAAAGGGCCATTTTTTTTTCATTTTTTTAACAAAATAAATATATTTTATCTTATCTGTTATCTTATCTTATCTTTTAATTGAAAAAAGTGTATTTTTTCCAAAAAAAGTGCACTTGTAAGACCGCTGTGCAAATACGGTGTGACAAAAAGTATTGCAATGACTGCCATTTTATTCTCTAGGGTGTTAGAAAAAAAATGTATAATTTTTGGGGGTTCTAAGTAATTTTCTAGCAAAAAAAACTGTTTTTAACTTGTAAACAACAAATCTCAGAAAATGGCTCGGTCCTTATGTAGTTAAATGCTAAGCACTCCCTTACCAACTCAATACCAGCATGTGTCCTATTACCAAAAAAAAATACAAATACAAAAATGGGTAATTTATATATTAATAATAATAAATATTCTGTTCTTGTACTTGTCATTATTTTCGTTTTTTTTTTTTTTTTCCTCTATATATTAAAAAAATAAAAATAAATAAACAGTACTTAATAAATACCACCATATGGTGGTATTTATTTTGCTGTTTTGTGATAGAGTAGTAGTCAGTTAAACTATGATAGTACTAAATACTGAAAATAGAATGCACAGGAAGGGGCTATAATGTTCCAGTCTAAAAGTGGTTAACATAATTGTTAACTTGCTATTTTTTATTAATTTACTTTCACAGAGTGTCTTACTAATACTTGATACATCAGATTGTAGCTGAAAATTGGGGTTATGTGTCTTGCAACCCTAGAGACATTTGCTATTTGGCCTGTTGGGGGAGATTTACTAAAATTGGTGCAGCTGTACATAGTAACCAATCAGCTTTTAGATTTTATTGTCAAAGCTTAATTTCACAAGCTGAAGTTAGACGCTGATTGGTTACTATGCACAGATGCACCAGATTATATGTGCAAAATCCCCCCATTGTGTACATATACTGAAAAAAAGTTTTTATGTATAAAAGTTCTTCTGCTATGTAACAGCAATCCTTTACTGCTTCACACAGAAAGTCACCACAGCTCGATGATCTTCAGATTATGACAAAGTGGCCATCAAAATTTACATCTATAGGCTAGCTACAGAAAAGAGGGACACATGTTCTCAACTGTAGGGTTCAGAAAGGGGACCATTTTGCAACACAGTCTGGAAGGAAGAAACTCAGAGACAACTTTCTGGAAGGGGGTAGCTGAGAAAGACTTTGGGAAGAAATCCTGTGAGAACTTTTAACAAGATTCAGTGCCTAGAGGAGTGTATTCTACCTGTTACATCTGTTTGCCTAAGGCTGTCAGTTTTTCAGACGGACCTGATCGGACCAGCCCGCTGACACCCGCCTGCATCCGATCTGATCCTGGAGTTTATTGCCATGCCAGTTTATTGGAATATCAAAATATCCAAAATGACACAAGAGGACACCAGCACTGGTCAAGGTAGATGAGTTTCACACAACAGAAATGTGCTTAATCATTAGCTAATGATTAAGCACATTTCTGTTGTGTGAAACGTGTCTACCTTGACCACTGCTGGTGTCCTCTAGTGTTATTTTGGATATTTTATTTAAAAACGGCCATTTTTTCGGGAGCAGTGATTTTAATAATGCTTAAAGTGAAACAATAAAAGTGTAATGTCCCTTTACATTTCATACCTGGGGGGTGTCTATAGTATGCCTGTAAAGGGGCGCATGTTTCCCGTGTTTAGAACAGTCTGACAGCAAAATGACATTTCAAAGGAAAATAGTCATTTAAACTACTCGCAGCTATTAATGAATTGCCGGTCCGACAATACACATAAAAGTTAATTGATGAAAACAGCATGGGAATTCCCCACAGGGGAACCCCGAACCAAAATTTATTAAAAAAATGATGTGGGGGTCCCCCTAAATTCCATATCAGGCCCTTCAGGTCTGGTATGGATATTAAGAGGAACCCCGGCCAAAATTTTAAAAAAATGGCATGGGGTCCCCCTCAAAATCTATACCAGACCCTTCAGGTCTGGTATGGATTTTAAGGGGAACCCCGCGCCAAACTTAAAAAAAAAACGGCGTGGGGTCCCCCCATTAATCCATACCAGACCCTTATCCGAGCACGCAACCTGGCAGGCCACAGGAAAAGAGGGGGGGACGAGAGAGCGCCCCCCTCCTGAACCGTACCAGGCCACATGCCCTCAACATTGGGAGGGTGCTTTTGGGTAGCCCCCCAAAACACCTAGTCCCCATGTTGATGAGGACAAGGGCCTCATCCCCACAACCCTGGCGGGTGGTTGTGGGGGTCTGCGGGTGGGGGGCTTATCAGGATCTGGAAGCCCCCTTTAACAATTTTTGTGAAATGGTAGGGGTACTTTTGTACCCCCTTACGATTTCACACAGGGGGGAGGGCTGGGATCTGGGGGTCCCCTTGTTAAAGGGGGCTTCCAGATTCCGATAAGCCCCCCACCCCCAAAGCACCATCCCAATGTTGAGGGCATGTGGCCTGGTATGGTTCAGGAGGGGGGGCACTCTCTCATCCCCTCCTCTTTTCTTGCAGCCTGCCAGGTTGCGTGCTTGGATAAGGGTCTGGTATGGATTTTTAGGGGGACCCCATGCCATTTTTTTTTATTTTGGCGCGGGGTTCCCCTCAAAATATAGATTTTGAGGGGGACCCCACACCATTTTTTTTTTAAATTTTGCCCGGGGTTCCCCTTAATATCCATACCAAACCTGAAGGGCCTGGTATGGAATTTAGGGGGACCCCCACCTCATTTTTTTAATACATTTTAGTTCGGGGTTCCCCTGTGGGGAATTCCCATGCCGTTTTTATCAATTAACTTTTATGTGTATTGTCCGACCGGCAATTCATTAATAGCCGCGAGTAGTTTTAAATGACTTTTTTTCCTTTGAAATGTCATTTTGCTGTCAGACTGTTCTAAACACTGGAAACATGCGCCCCTTTATAGGCATACTATAGACACCCCCCCAGGTACGAAATTTAAAGGGATATTACACTTTTATTGTTTCACTTTAAGCATTATTAAAATCACTGCTCCTGAAAAAAATGGCCGTTTTTAAAACTTTTTTTTGCGTTGATCCTTGTCCCCTGGGGCAGGACCCAGGTCTCCAAACACTTTTTATGAAAATAACTTGCATATAAGCCTTTAAAATTAGCACTTTTGATTATTCATGTTCGTGTCCCATAGACTTTAACGGTGTTCGCGTGTTCGAACAAATTTTTTGCCTGTTCGCAAGTTCTTGTGCGAACTGAACAGGGGGGTGTTTGGCTCATCCCTAAAGACAGGTAAGCTGACAGAGAAAACTCTATTGCATAACCATGACATGCACAACCTTTTCATAACTATTAAAACAAATGCTATACTTTGGAAATATTTGCACAGCATTTCAGATTTTTTTTCTTCCACCTGTAAAAAGGTTATATAAAATAACTAATTTACTAACACTTTCTATTGACTATAGCAAAGTAATTTGATTTTATACCAACTGACGTTTGCTTTCAGTAGTGCCTTTGCATTACACATACATTCGGATGTATAAAATAAGACAGATTTTTTTAGGATAGCTCTGTATATATACACTAAGTGGCACAGAGGCTTGATCTCCAGCATTTCCTAAGTTACTTTCATATCTTTGGGTGCTGACAGAATGAGTAATCTATGTCTCCCCGAAAGGGAATAAAAGGGAGTTAAAATGCCAAACATATAGGCACATTTCACTGAACTTGAATTACTATCATTTACATCTGTCCCCACTGACTGTTTAATTATGTGCATGCAGGTTTACTTGCAGTTAAATGAATACGTATTGCCATCTATATTCCATCCTGATCTTCCATTGTGTATCATAAAGCAAACTGAGCAGCCGGAGGATCATTACATTTGTCAAACAAAATATGCTGCAACTATCATATATTTACCGTTCAATCTCCAGGTCTGGCTCGTTCATCCATGTCAAAGTGCCTCTGTGATCTTTGTTGAATAATGCAGCCCATTTATTTGTAGATGGGTCAGCATTGTATTTGTAGCCAGAAAGTATACACATAAATAGAAGTGATAGAATATGTACTTTAATGAACTAAGAAAATATCTATACATAATTTAATTTTCAGTTTATTTATGCATATTTATGCATATATTACCACCATACTCTGTGGAGCTTTAGAGAGTGATTGGAACCATTCATTTCCATTCCATCTCTACTGGAGCTTACTGTATATAGACCATAATAGGTATGGGTGAAAATCAAGACATTTTGGCAAAATTGTCTGCAGAGTGCATTTGAGTCAATGGAGAAGGTGACATTATGGATGCTTGGGTGATTTGTAAGGGAGCTTTTAAATAGTTCCTGATAGTTAAGGAGGCATCTTTAAATATTCTTAAATTATTTTTTAATATTTGCTTTGCTTGTTGAAAAATAATGTTTAATACATTTATTAAAGAATTTATTTAGGTACAAATAAAGTCCTAGAAAAAATTCAGTGACAGCATTGTTGTTAATAGAGCTGACATGGGGATGAATGTCTTTGTTGATAAATATAGCTATTCAACACTAACATAGTACTGGTGATGAATGGCTTCATTTATCAACAAAACCATGTGATTCCCATGTCAGCATTCACACTGACATAGGAATGAGTGGCTTTGTTGATTAAAAATATATATATATATACAGTATCTCACAAAAGTGAGTACAACACTCACATTTTTGTAAATATTTTATTATATCTTTTCATGTGACAACACTGAAGAAATGAGATTCTGCTACAATGTAAAGTTGTGAGTGTACAGCTTGTATAACAGTGTAAGTGTGCTGCCCCCTCAAAATAACTCAACACACAGCCATTAATGTCTAAACTGCTGGCAACAAAAGTGAGTACACCCCTAAGTGAAAATATCCAAATTGGGGCCAAACTGTCAATATTTTGTGTGGCCACCATTATTTTACAGCACCGCCTTAACCCTCTCGGGCATGGAGTTCACCAGAGCTTTACAGGTTGTGACTGGAGTCCTCTTCCACTCTTCAATGATGACATCATGAGTTGGTGGATGTTAGAGACCTTATGCTCCTCCACCTTCTGTTTGAGAATGCCCCACAGATTCTAAATAAGGTTTAGGTCTGGAGACATGCTCGGCCAGTCCATAACCTTTACCCTCAGCTTCTTTAGCAAGGCAGTGGTTGTCTTGGAGGTGTGTTTGGGGTCATTATCATGTTGGAATACTTCCCTACGGCCCAGTCTGTGAAGGTGTAGATAAAGAATTTAAAGTGATCAGTTCCCAAAGTTTTTCAATTAGCACCAACATCCCTTTATATATATATATATAGAGAAAAAGAACTCCTAGTCGGGAAATGGATGGGACTTTATGGGTGCTATTCATATAATAATTAACAACAGTTTATGAGTAAAAAAGTGTATTTTTATTAAGACACTAATACATTAAAGAAGAAAGGTATATTTAGATACATTTTTTCAATACAAAAGAATACCACACTATTTGTTCTACATGTTTCGCCATGTGGCTTCTTCAGGAACATGCGTGGGTATTCAAATCTGGAAGATGAGAATAAAAATATTACAAATACAGTTTTTACAAATTTTAATATTCATATAGCAAAACATTTTCAATGAGGGTTTTCTACAAATTTAAGTGATCATATAGACAGTACCTGGATATATGATGGGGCCTTGCAAGTGAAATCTCTGAATTCACTTATAGAGTGGTCAGAGTATATTCTGAGAAAGTGATGTGAGAGCAATTTGTCGGGCACAAAAGCGCTGACCCAAAAAAATATGGAATAGAGAGGGGAACCGGAATCACCTCCAAAATAGCAATAGTCTCCGATATGGGGAATATTAGTCTTGATTTTGTGTTTTTGCCTATAGTCTAATTACCTGTAAATGATAATAACAACATAGTATAAAAAATTTTTTAATTCAATTTAATAAAAAAAAAAAAACATCAGCAGTTAATTGCTTGCTTTTAATACACTTATTTTAAAGCAAAAAGAAGGAAAAAATGTGCTTTCTTGAAAAGTATGAATAATATCTTATGTTTAGGGGCCACATTCCATGATGGTGGACACTGCAGAGGTTTATATTTATGAAAGTTGACATTCCTTATTGCCTATCTAGTTGAAACGTAAAGAGATTTTAGAATTAAAAGTGCTGTATAAAACATCCCTGAATGCTATATATTTCTAATAGCTCCCTAGTGCCGGCAGCACTCATGCAGCCCCAGACCATGAAACTCCCACCACCATGCTTGACTGTAGGCAAGACAAACTTGTCTTTGTACTCCTCACCTGGTTGTCGCCA
This sequence comes from Lithobates clamitans, assembly GCA_037952925.1. NCBI lineage: Eukaryota > Metazoa > Chordata > Amphibia > Anura > Ranidae > Lithobates > Lithobates clamitans. The sequence continues at coordinate 2,319,938 of JBBGZY010000152.1, forward strand.
CACACGCTTGACACCATCTGAACCAAATACGTTTATCTTGGCCTCATCAGACCACAAGACATGGTTCCAGTAATCCATGTCTTTAGTCTGCTTGTCTTCAGCAAACTGATTGTGGGCTTTCTTCTCCATTATCTTTAGAAGAGGCTTCCTTCTGGGACAACAGCCATTCAGACCAATTTGATGCAGTGTGCGGCGTATGGTTTGCGCACTGACAGGCTGACCCCCCCACCCCTTCAACATCTTTATGTAGAACAACAATTCTTTTTTTCAGATCCTCAGAGAGTTCTTTGCCATGAGGTACCATGTTGAACTTCCAGTGACCAGTATGAGAATGTGAGAGCGATAACACCAAATTTAACACACTTGATCCCCATTCACACCTGAGACCTTGTAACACTAACGAGTCACGTGACACCGTGGAGGGAAAATGGCTAATTGGGCCCAATTTGGACATTTTCATTTAGGGGTGTACTCACTTTTGTTGCCGGCGGTTTAGACATGAATGGCTGTGTGTTGAGTTATTCTGAGGGGACAGCAAATTTACACTGTTATACAAGCTGTACAATTACTACTTTACATTGTAGCAAAGTGTAATTTCTTCAGTGTTGTCACATGAAAAGATATAATAAAATATTTACAAAAATGTGAGGAGTGTACTCACTTTTGTGAGATACTGTATATATTTTACCAGATGCCCACCATGACTTATTCTGACATAGCTTTGTTTACTACCAAACCTGTCAAGCATACCCAGTCACATCCCATATCCAATCCAGTCACGAAAATTGAAATCATGCTTTTCAAATACAATGAAAACCAAATATTCGTAGGTGAATCAGCCTCATTTTATTATTATGTCTCTTATGAATATTAAATGCAAAATGCCAGTGCTGCAAAAAAATATATACACAGTATATATGCACACAGTACTTTGAATGCTGTCTTGATGGTTCTTCCTCTGTCTAGTAAACAGAACCCTACCTAAAGATGTACATATTGTAGACATGTCCAGAAGTTTTTGGCTATTTTTGGTCAAACCACAGGCTCACCAGCTTCCCACCATCATGGGTAACACTTAAATAGACAACTGAGTAAACTTGTCCTGATTATCCTGCCAATAAGCAAGCATAATCTCCAACCTCCTACTTCATGTGTCACTCCCATCTACCACACTTTCACCACTCAAGCATTGAGTCAGTGTGTCAGTACACATACCTGTGCTGCCAAAGCTTCTTCTCACCTGCTATGTCAGCTACAGTCAGTCTCCTAAAACTGGCTGCTACAGTCAGTTTCCTGTTTGTCTAGTTCAGTCAGTCCCCTGTCCACCTACAGTCTGCCTCAGCCTTACTACAGTCACTTCCAATCCAACTACAGTCTGCAACCTATCCCACTCGGTACTGTCAGCTGCCAATACTGCTCTGTATAATCTCCTGCCAGTCAAGCTAAACTAATCTATGCTACCAATCCCTGCTCAGTACTGTTCAGCTACCACTCCAGCTACCTGTACCATTTGTCCACACTGTTCTACCTGTTTGGTGAGCTGGCATACCCCCTCAAATGTAAAAAGTGAAAAACTGCGCTAGATAACATCTATCCATACAAACAAACTTAAGCAGCAATTTTGTGCAACACAATCACAATCAAAATAATAAAAATAATAAAATTGTGCTAATTGTATAAACGTCCATCTATGTGACCCAATGGGTTAATTCAAATGTACAAAGAGTCCACACTTAATGTGATAAAGTGAATAATTCCATGATAGTGTCCATCATCTATCACCAATAGTATCACAGTGAATCCACCACCAGATGTAGAAACTGCTTACCAGCTCCAGTTGACCCCTTATTACAGAGGGTCGTGAACGCCTATGGCTTAAAACACAGCCGGGGCCTTTCTCCACATCACAGGGTCACTACACTTCTCCTGATGGTACTCAGGGGATTCGATAGGAATTGGACACTGGAAAGAAACCAGAGGCTCCAGATGTAAAATCCTTAGGTTTATTAACCACTTGCCAACCTGCTCATGCAGATATACTGCAGCAGGTTGGCTCACCTGCGTGAACTAACATACCAGTATGTCAGTCCGTACAAGAAGGATAGCGGGCATGTTCGCCCGCCGTGCGCTGCAGGAGCGTGCACACGAGTCCCGCAGACTCAATGTCCTCTGATGGCCCGCAATTGCCTTGTACACAGACAGTCGGGGAACTGCTTATGTAAACAAGGCATTTCCCCTTGATCGCCCTAGTGTTAACCCCTTCCCTGCCAGTGTAACTTTTACATTGATCTGTGCATTTGTATAGCACTGATCAATGTAATAATGTCACTGGTCCCCAAAAAGTGTCAGTTGGGGTCCGCCGCAATGTCGCAGTCCCGCTAAAAATCGCAGATCATTGCCATTACAAGTAAAAACAAAAAAAATAAATATACGTCACTAAATCTATCCCGTAGTTTGTAGACAAGATAACTTTTGCGCAAACCAATCAATATACGCCTATTGGAATTTTTTACTATAAATATGTAGAAGAATATATATCATCCTAAACTGGTGAATAAATTATTTTTTTTAATATTTTTTGTGGGGATATGTATTATAGCAGAAAGTAAAAAAAAGTGCGTGCAGTGTATTGCAGTCTCCCAGGGGCACGTTGGATTATTTGTATCCTGAATATGCAGCGATGGGATTGTATTGAGCCTTCAGCATTGCTGATACTATATCCAGGATCTAAGTGGTGCATCCAGTTTTGACCCTCCTCCTTCTAATGGCTGCTCCCTTAATTAGGAATATTGTTTACATGACCCTGCTGAGATATTTAGCTATATCTAGTATACATTCTTACTGCTGATTGAACTTTCTCATGCTACCGTGACTTGCATGATCTTGCTTTTCAATTTAAGATAGAGAGACATATTCCCTTCTCTGTCTCATCTGTGAACCTTGGCCGTGTCCTGAGGAAGCCTAACGGTGAAATGCATAGACATACAAGGGCTCACTGCACAATAATCATAGATGCTATATGTTACAATTGTCATTGTTTTTTAGATATTTGTATTTTTCAAAAAATTTATATTTTTTATACTGCTATATCTTCTCCACTGTTTCTTAGCCTAAAAAGTCCGCCTCCCTGGTAATACTCAGTACTACCTTATTTTGTATCCTCAATGATTTATGGACGTGGCTCATTTTTGGTGCACTTTCCTCTCTTTTTTTATTGATTGTAGGAATGCACATTACACTTGCATCTGGATCTGGCAAGTCACACATGACAGTTATGCATCACACTACAATATTTTCAAAAAGTATTTCTTCCTGCACTTGGCATATGCAAAATCTTTAGTAAAAAATGAAAATCCCTATACTAGAGGAAGATACCAGTCTATCATAGCAAAGGTCCGTAGGGATAGAAGAGCTGACTTGGTTAGAGCGGAGAGGGAGGCTGACCTGCAGGAAGAACAATTTGTCAGATCCAGGCACCCCAGAGATTATAACGCACTTCAGTCTCTGACTTGAGAGGTTTTGCAAATTCGCACCTCTCTCACTCAGAAACGACTATTAGCTCAAACGCAATGTATATTTGAACAAGGGGAGAGGTCTGGGAAGCTGTTGGCCTGGCTGGCATGGGAACAAACTGGAGGGATGTGTGTGCCCTGTATACAGGGCCCGAACGCAGACCTACTGTACGTAGTAGCCTTCTATAGTAGCCTATACAGCTCTAGGGCTGCATTCACCCCTGATGAACTAACTTCCTACCTAGACCCAATCGACATCCCGGTCCTGACAGCAAAATACCGAGAGACGCTGGACGCTCCTATAATCACAGACAAAATATTAAAAGCCCATAAAACTCTCCAATAGGGTAAGTCCCTGGGCCCTGACAGCATACCAGTGGAATTTTATAAACAATATGCTGAAGAACTGACGGGCAAACTGCATGCCATGTTATCTGAAGCACAGAAGTTGGAGGAGATCCCAAGCTCCCTGAGTGAGGCGGTGGTGGTGGTGATCCCCAAGAACAGCAAGGATCCGTCTCTGTGTTCCTCATATCGTCCCATTTCTTTGATTAATGACAATGCAAAACTCTTAGCTAAAGTGTTAGTCATGCGACTTAACACGGTTATAACTGCTCTGGTGCAAACCAGACCAAACGGGATTTATGCCAGGAAGGGGAACAGACATCAACATAAGAAGGCTCTTCACGCACATGGACAGGGTACAACTGGAGTCAGCGGGGGTGGTGGCGTCACTTGACGCTGAAAAGGCCTTAGACTCAGTGGAGTGGGAGTTCTTGTGGGGAGTACTTTTGAAGTTCGGATTTGGGCCAAAATTCATGTCATGGCTGAGGATGTTCTATGTCAGCCCAACAGTAAGGATCCGCACAAACGGCACTCTCTCCAATACCTTCCCCTTGGGTAGGGGCACTCGTCAGGGCTGCTATCTATCGCTGGGACTATTTGCCCTGGCAGTGGAACCTCCTGCTATTTCTTTGAGGGCTGAGACAGGAGTGAGGGGCATAGTGGTTGGGGAGATAGAATAGAAACTATCGCTATATGCCGACGACACTCTACTTAACCTTGCGGATGCCTCACAATCGTTACGAAAGGCACTAGAACTATTTAATGATTTTGACAGATTCTCTGGCATCCGCATAAACTGGAGAAAGTCAGTCCTGTTTCCACTACATCCCTCACTCCCCAGAACAGACACTGGAACCCGCTCCAGTGGATGGGGGAATTCACCTATCTGGGCAGTAAAATCAGCAACACCACACATGAATACGTAGAAAAGAATGTGCAACCCCTTCTCTCCCAATTTCTCTACTTCTTTCGCAACACCCCTTCCCACATACCTAGATCCTTCTTTAGGCGCTTGGAGGGGGTACTAACCACATTTATTTGGGCTGGGAGGCCACCCAGGGTGGCAAAAAAGATACTATATCTTCCCCTATCAGGAGGAGGTCTGGCCCTTCCAAACTTCTTACTGTACTACTGGGCAGCAGTCCTGGTTATGGTACGCTGGTGGTTCTCACAGCCCAGACAGAACCCAGTGGTAAGACTCAAGGCGGCCATCCTGGGATCATATGCGGCCCTGACCAACCTGGTGTACAGAGGACTTAAAGCCCCCCATCCCTTGACAGCCCTTATGAAGACAACCATTAAAGTGTGGCTGGTGGGAGGCTAGGGCCATTTATGCTACACCGAATTATGTATCTCCATACAACCCGTTATGGGGTAATCCCAACTTGCCCCACTTCTGGAGTATACCGGACCCCTCACAATGGGCCAAACGGGGGATCACCGCCCTTAAACATGTAATAGCAAATGGTACGATTATGCCCTTTTGTGATATGAAACGACTGTATTCTTTGCCCAGGTCCTTTGAATTTAACTACTGGCATCTAAGGCATGCAATTAGGGCTCAATTCCCAGACAACTTGACTCTGGAACCGGACTCAGTTAAACGACTGCTGACCTTGAGCGCGATGGGGAAACCCCTCTCCACTCTATACTTATACCTGACTGTAACCCACGACTTTAAACCCACCCACTCAATGGACAAATGGAGGGAGGACATCCCAGCTCTGGGGGAGGATGAATGGGAGGACTGCATCTCCACATACATCTCAACTATGATAGCAGCCAAGGACAGGTTCATCCAACTCAAATTCATACATAGGGCCTATTTTACCCCACACAGACTGGCCAGATAGATATACCAAGCTTTGCATTACATTCATGCTGTTCTATGTCAGTAGGGAAATAATGCTGCACTAGAAGTCAACTGAACCTCCCACCCTTACAACCTGCTAAATTTGATAGGGTTTGGTCGGCATGGGTGCGCGTGTGGATGAGGTGCCAGGGAGGAGGGAGACCAAGTGACGGACTCCCCCCCGCTCAGCCTGGGGCCTAACCGCCCCTCTCCCTCCGCGTCGGACTCCGCTTGACCGCACAGAAGGAAGAGTGAGTTAATCTGAATACATGCAACTAATACACTGGCTATGTATCAGACTGCCTCTTACGGGGAAGTGATGGATCACCCTTTTGTATTTAGAGGGAGGATATGGGAGAGGAATATGCTTAGACTCCACCGATTGAGAAGTGGTAGAAAGATGCTATAATGGACTTGCAAAATGTTATATCTGAAATGAATAGTCTAGACTGTCGATGTACTGAGAACCACTTGAATGTCGAATGATGAACGTACTGTAATGCTGATTTGTTAATAAAAAACTTTTTTGTAAAAAAAAAAAATTAAAACCCAATGGTTAATAAAAACCACCAAAATAATCTGTCTTAAAAAATGATATAAAATTAATTTGGTACAGTGTCGTATGACTGTGAGACAAACTATCACAGCATTGAAAGTCGAAAAAATGGTTTGCATAGAAGAATGTGTAACATGCTAGTATTGAATTAGTTAGAGAAATTAATATACAGATATTTGCCCTTACAGTAATAACTTGAATGTGTATTTTTTTGCTGCTACCATGGTTCAGAGTTTTGACTACAATGTACAAGCTACTTATATACTGTATATTTGTGTCCAGAATCATCTGACTATAAAGAATAATTATTATATTCACTTGATTTTTTATCGAGGAAGCAAAATGTGGTTCATAAGCATCTGCACCATTTTAATAGTTTCCTTGTTGCTGTTATTCTTTTCATTGCAGGCTTTTATTATATATGAATAGCACAAAATACCCTGGAGAATGACACAAATATTAGCACATCTAGAAGTAGCAATGAATTTTCCTGTTTTTGTGTTGAACCTAGGTCTACCCAAGTGATCTATTCAGTAAGGGCCCCTTTTTGTAGAAACTATTACTGCATCAAAGCAATGTGTGCAGATTGTTCATGGCAAGTAATACAACTTGTGTTTTCAGAAGCTCCCTGCAATTTGGAAAGTCTGAATCGTCCTGTGAGAACTAAGGAAAGTTGTCCACTTTGTAACTCATAAAACTTCTACGAGTTACCAACCTGATGACCTGATTTTTTAAGATTGCCATCTCACTAGAATTAGCACAAGAGGCACAAAAAGTGTAACTTGATACTAATACTCTTATAGACACATTAACAATATAGGAAGACATGCTTTACTTCAAAGTCGTTGGCAACATTATTGATTACTATAACTAGTCAATATCAAGACAGCTAATAGAATGGGATAGTCCTTATCCATTTTCTTAGAAGTTGCTAACATTTTTTTGAAGTTGGCCTATAGCTAAATGTTTTAAAATATCTCAAAAAAGAGATACGGATGCTATATACTGGGTCCCCAAATGGGCTTCTCCACTTAATATTTGGGTTACCAAGGTAGTTCATTATGGCTTTCATTCTATTGATCTCTTTGGGGAATCATGTTTGCTCTAGGATTTCAGTATAATGAAAGGTTGACTACTGAGGATTAACTGTTCACATAGAAATTGACACTTGTGGCCCAGCATATAAAGGATGTGCAATTTTCTATTATTTATTATTGGTCCTCCTAAGTTTCTAGGTGTTCTCAGATCACTTGAAATAACCACTTGACATTGCCATTCAAGCATTACTCTTTTTTGTGTCTAACTTGACAAACTAGTTATCCAGAACATTTGAAATTGCTCAACTAGAAAGTGTACATCTAAACAGAGTGCCCTTTGTCCCGTTATGACTATTGCTGTGAAGAACACTTAAACAAGGAAAAGACAAACATATTTCATTGTCACTCTGTTCAGCTCACTCGCTGAGGTGGCTCCCTAAATGACAAAGGTACAGCACTTTCGCCTGGGGCCTTAAATATTGATTTTAAATTTCTCTCACATCCTTCATGTTAGAGTATTGGCTAAATCATTGCAAAATAATCTCTTTTACTTGAATTCCCTTGCAGACAATGTTCACTGAAGTATGATTTGGGAAGGAAAACAAATTCCACCAAGTTATATAGTCTTTGTATACGTATGTTTTGGAATATTACTCATCCATTTCATGTTAATAAAAGTGCAGTTCGAATGGGATTTTCAAATCATAGCTGCAGAGCCTTAGCTTCACAGCACAGTTTATAGAATAAATAAAGTGCATAAGCCCTGGAGCCTAAATGAAAACAGATATTTAGATTCTGTTTTTTGTCTTTTAGCTGTCACACTCTGCCTCTATAATACTAGATGTAACCAGAATAAAGTGTAAAGATGCATTGCATATGACGAGTAAGCTTTGCAGTCAATTACTAGCAAATGACTATATAGCCATGGGCACACACTATAATTTCACTGCTAATGACAACCTTGTCAAAAATTCATAATAGTACATGTATTTTGGAAGCAGTCTCAAACTCAACAGCTCTGATAATGAAAATATTTTTTCAATTCCCACAAAATGTACCATTTGCAAAGATATTTTTTTTCATTTGACTATTGTAGAGCTAATTCCCATACAGCATATACAGTGGGTAAAATAAGTATTTAACGCGTCACCATTTTTCTAGGTAAATATATCTCTAAAGGTGCTTTTGACATAAAATTTTCACCACGTCGGTAACAACCCATGCAATCCATACATACGAAGAAAACAAAACAAAATGTGCAATAAAATGGAATGACACAAAGAAAAAGTATTGAACACATGAAAAAAAGGAGGTGCAAAAGATCATGAAAACGCCAAGACACCAGCTGAAATGTATCAGAAATTAGAAAGCAATCCTTCCCCTTGTCAGTGCAAATTAATATCAGCTGGTTTTGTCTCAACTGATAGCCTATAAAAAATGTCTCATTACAAAGGTGTCACACAAGAAACATCTCATAATGGGTAAAAGCAAATAGCTCTCTCAAGACCTTTGCAACCTTGTTTTTTCAAAACATACTGAATGCATTGGTTACAGAAGGATTTCTGAACTTCTGAATGTTCCTGTGAGCACTGTTTATGGCCATAATCTGGAAATGGAAAGAACATAATCTCACCATAAACTGGCCACAACCAGGTACTCCTCGCAAGATTTCCGACAGAGGAGTGAAAAGAATTATCAGAACAGTTGTCCAAGAGCCAAGGGCCATTTTTTGGAGAGTTTCAGAAAGACCTAGAATTAACAGGTACAATTGCTTTAAAGAAAACAATAAGTAATGGACTCAACCTCCATGACCTGTATGCACATTCACCATGCAAGAGTGTGTTGCTGAAGAACAAGCATGTTGAAGATCGTTTAAAGTTTGCTGCACAACATTTAGACATGCCTGTGAAATACTGGGAGAATATAGTCTGGTCAGATGAGACCAAAATTTAACTCTTTGGATGCCATGATACACACCATGTTTGGATGTCAAATGGCACTGTACATCACCCCAAAAACACCATACCAACAGTGAAGTCTGGAGGTGGGAAAATAATGGTGTGGGGCTGTTTTTCAGCATATGGTAGTAAAAAACTTCATATTATTGAAGTAAGGATGAATGAAAAAATACCAAGACCTTCTTGATAAAAATCTGCTGCCATCTACCAGGATGATGAAGATGAAATGGGGATGGACATTTCAGCAAGACAATGAGCCCAAATACAAAGCCAAGGAAACTCTCAATTGGAAAGAAAATAAAGCTGCTAGAATGGCCCAGCCAATCCCCTGACTTGAATCCACGGAAAGAACTAAAGATCAGAGTTCATAGAAGAGGCCCAGGGAGACTTCAAGATTTGAAGACTGCGTGGAAGAATGGGCCAAAAGCACAACGCACGCAACTAGTTTCTCCATACAGGAGGCGACTTGAAGCTGTCAGTACCAACAAAGGATTTTGTACGAAGTATTAAATAAATTTCAGTTAGCGTGTTCATTCCATTTTCCCTGTGTCATTCCATTTTTTACACATAACTTTGTTTCCTAACTTATTAGTTTTGGTTTCTTTGTATGTATGGATTGCATGGGTTGTTACTGACATGTGATGACAATTTCATGTTAACATCACCTTTAGGAATATATTTACCTAGAAAAATGGTGATTTGTTCAAAATTTGTTTTACACGGTATATCAAGTGTGAATGGTAAAGGGGAGCTAAGAATCCCTTTTAGCATGTGTAAGGTTAATGAATTTACAATCATACCTTGACTAACCTGGTTCCTTGTTTTACTTTTTTCATATATAATATAATGCACGATGCAGTTATGTGTAACTAGATACCATACATCAAATACAATTATTATCACTAGAATGCCTCAATCCTGATGGAAATGAGGGTAGTTCTGGCGCAAACTATAGTTCAAATGATGCCAGAAACCTTAGTCTGTGATATTGATATTGGTGTTGGCCAGGGAAAGGCACAAGCCGGGGAAATGGGATGATGATATCCAGTAATAAAGATTAAACAGTCCAACTCAGGGCTGGCCTCTTCAGGGTAGCAGAAGCATGTTCCAAAGCATGTAGATAAAAGTAAAGAGAGAGGCACCTTCTAAGTATGAACTATATAGACTTTATAGCACAAGGATTAAAAACACTCACATGAGGTTTCAAGAAATCAGCATGGGGAAAATGTCCTGCAGCGGTGCATCTCCTGGCTTGCTGGTCCATCAAGCTGTGTCACTCATATGTCCTTTGGGAGCCGTCCACCAGCTCTATGTGCTCTGTGTGTGGTGGTAAAGCAGGGAGGAGGGCTTGCTACTTCCAGTGACATCACACGCCGCTGCGGTCCATAAGCACCTCAGTCCTCACATAGAGCCGTGGATGGCTCCCAAAGGGCTCATGAGTGACACAGCTTGATGGACCAGCGAGTCAGGAGACGCACCACTGCAGGACATTTTCCCCATGCTGATTACCTGTAACTTCAATGTGAGTGTTTTTAATTTTGTACTATAAAGTCTTTACAGTTCATACTTAGAAGGCACCTCTCTCTTGGCTTTTATCTACATGCCTCAATCCTAGCCTGCTGGCCACAATGTTTACAGGTGCTGGTCGGGTTGAATAGTGGCTCGTCAGACACATTGAGGACTAGAACAAAATGGCATTCGTCCGCACACAGTCTCTACATATAGTGAAATTCTTTTAGTATAAAAATTACTTCAGCCTGGTTTCCTACACATGGGAAAACTCACTTTAACATGTTTTGATCAGTAGGGGCTTAATTGTAGAGGCGCTATGATTAAGCCCCTACTTGCAAAACATGTAACGGAAGTTCTCCCATGGGTAGAAGACCAAGCTGAAACCAATTTTTACTATTATTATTATTAACATTGTTATTATACAGGATTTATATAGTGCCAACAATTTACGCAGCACTTTACAACATAAGGGCAGACAGTACAATTACAATGCAATTTAATACAGTAGGAATCAGAGAGCCATGCTCATTAGAGCATACAATCTAAGAGGAAGGGTCAAGAGATAAAAGAGGTAATAACTGTGGGGAATGGGCTGATGGAGAAAATAAATGTGCCGTTGTTAGGTGGAGGCAGGATAGGCTTCTCTGAAGAAATGAGTTTTCAGGGATTGTCTGAAAGTGGACAGAATAGGAGATAGTTGGACAGATTGGGGTAGAGAGTTCCAGAGGATGGGAGAGGCTCTGGAGAAGTCCTGGAGGCAAGCGTTGGATGAGGTGACAAGGGAGCTAGAGAGCAGAAGGTACTAGGAGGAAGAACAGAATGATTTGGTTGGTATTTTGAGACCAGGTTAGTGATGTAGCTGGGGGCCGAGTTTTGGATGGCTTTGTAAGTTATTGTTAGCATCTTGAATTTAATTTGTTGGGTGAGCCAAAGCCAGTGGAGAGATTGGCAGAGAGGTGTAGCAGACACTGATCAGTTTGTAAGGTGGATGAGTCTGACAGCAGCATGGATAGACTGAAGGGGGAATAGCCTATTTATAGGTAAGCCAATGAGGAGGAGCTTGCAGTAGTTGAGGTGAGAGATGACCATGGAGTGAATTAGAAACTATGTGGTGTCATTGGTTAGGAAGGGGCGTATCTTTGGGATGTTGCAGAGGTTGAGGCGGCAAGCTTTGGACAGTGATTTAATGTGGAGCTGTACTAATAGAAGCTCACTATTTGCCAAGGCAGTGTGCAAACAAGTGCCATCTTATTGTACATAGGTACTATACATGTATATGCCCTGGTATAACCAATTTGTAGGCCCCCACAAAGCATCAAAATTGTCTTTTAGAAGAAAAGACAGTCCTTCCTTATACTTACGTGAGCCTAATCTCAAAACAATACTGTACCAGAGAGCAGCAACTTTCTTCTCTCTTCTCACTGAACATGGAGGCAATCACAGCCTGTGAGGAGGGAGTCAGGGGTGGGGCTGAGCCACGCTGTATGTGCCAATGGACAGTAAAATAGTAGAATAGTAGATAGTAAAATGAACAAATTTTTAATTAGTTCAAGATCAAAAAACACAGTAGTAAAAAAAGCACATGATTACGTTATGGTCAACTTATATAATTTTTAGGTGTACTAAAGTGTCTATTCCCAACATATTTCACCAATGATGGCTTCTTCAGGGGACTTTGTAGCACACTAGTAGTTAAAGAACTATAAAAAGAGAGAAAATACATAATAGTCACCAGGAGATAACATCATATAATGTAACATGAAAAATTCAACAGATTTTCAATATAGTAACATTCATCCTGTCAGGACCATCGTCCGCTTATCCAAGTGATCACCAATACAATCCCATCTGATCATCAGCATCATGAAATGGAGGCAGAATAAGCGAAGTGGTGGGCGACAGGACGGAACACTAATATCAATATCATGCATTGGCATATTTAGTACGAGATCTAAATTGATAAGTGGGTATAAGGCTGCATAGTAGGCTACATAAATATAAAGCCCAGCAAAACTTCAAAGCCTTTATTACATATCAGAAAGGGACTCATGCATGGATCAAAAGAGATTGCTAAGCAACAATCAAAAGGGGCAGATATACAACCATCAAAGGAGCAATGGATATACAAAAAAGCCAATAATAGTGTTCCAGAAGTTAGTGCCCAAAGCGATAACTCACTGTAAAGGGGTATGTGTGTTTACACAGCCCTCGGGTCTCCAGCAGTGTGGATGCTGTAGTAGGGAAGGTTGCTCAGAACTCTGCGCATGCGTGGTAGCATTTTCCTCATCTGCATGCTGCTAGTGATGTCAGACGCCGGCCGTGTGGAGGGTATATGAAGCTGGCATCTCCGGCATTCACAATGCTGGAGACCCGAGGGCTGTGTGGACACTTATACACCTTTACAAGGAGTTATCGATTTGGGCACTTACTTCTGGAACACAATTATCGGCTTTTTTGTATATAAATTGCTCCTTTGATGGTTGTATATCTCTTTTGATCCGTGCATGAGTCCCTTTCTGATATGCACTGTGCCTGGCAGCAGCACTGCTCTCTCTCTCTCTCTTCTCACAGGACTTAAAGCCAGCAGCAGGAGCCATTGGCTCCTGTTGCTGTCAATCAAATCTAGAGTGAAAGGAGCAGGGGGAAGGAGCCTTTGTTTCCTGTTGCTGTCAATCAAATCCTGTGTGGAAGGTGCAGGGGGAAGGGCTAAGATGCGATGTATGTGTCAATAGATGCACACTGCATGGTTCCCCATAGCAAGCAGTATGCTACGAGGGCACTTAAAGCCAAGAGTGCTGGCAGGGGACCCCAGAAGAAAAGATTCAGGGACGTTTTATGCAAAACCATTGCACAGAAGAGGTAAGTATAATATGTTTATTATTTAAAAAATAAAAACCTGTACATTCATTTTAACTTCCGGGCACTTTTGCAGTATTTCTGTCTGCACTCTCCAGAGGCAGCACCAAGCAAGCATAACAGGTGTAGGAGGCATGTTGATGTCTATTGCCACACTGTATAGCAAGAGGTCCTTTGGTCCTACTGTGGGAGCATGCATGGCAAGGTGACAATACCATTGCTGTATTACAAGGCTGTGGTGAGCTTTGTCACAATGCTACAGGAACCCCTAATGGCATCACTCTGACTATCAGGATCTTTAACTAAGATTTATGGCAAAAGTACTTTTGAACTGGAAAACAGTGTACAATCTATTTGGACAAATACATGCTGCAACACATATATGGAGTTTAAATCAGGATTGACATACACATGAATACCTTAACATTGCTTCCCTTTTCACCATATAACTTTATAATGATCTTTTAAATAGTTAAATAATTTTCTTTTCTTTTCTTTTCTTGCACAAATCACGTGTTTAATTTCTCTAGAGCTGCTGTTTTGTAGAAACAAACTGGTCATGTAGGAAAATAGGATGAAAGTGCAGATAGCAATGACCACAGGAACATTTTTCTTGAATGAGCAAGGACTGCAGGAAATGACTGTGCTCTCTGAAATCCTATTTCCTGTATAAAAGATAGTTTTAGCTCAATATGGAACCACTCCAAATAAAAGAGAACAGTATATTATGTTACACAATAGCTGATCATTGACATAAAAAATAGACAGTGCCCAGATCATTTAGGAAAAGTGTTACACTAAACAATCAATCTGTAAGAGGAAACTTTTCTTGTTATTATATTATCATTTTACAGATACTCATAAGGTTTTATCTACAAAGCATAGGATAATAGCTTAGGCCAGATATGGCCATCCGTTAAAGCAGGCAGAGTATATAGGAAATGTAGTATTTTGGAGTATTTTCATGAAATGTTCGGTATAGCCGGTGAACCAAGGCAAAAAAGCATTTTAAGATTATTTATTAGTGAAGTGCCTTAAGCTTAGCAAGTGCTGCAGTGATTTCCTAAAAATTGGATATTATTCTCTACAGACAGGACTGGCAATCTGGCATTTCTGGCATTTGCCTGAGTGACTGGTCTGTCAAGAAGTGTTTGTGACTTTGGGTTGAAAGGTATGCTTAAATAGCTTTAAGGCCCAAATGAAACTTTCTTTTTTATTACTGTCCCTGAACAACTATGTAAAGGATGCGTTGGACTGCAGGAGACCACTGCACTCAGTTTTGAGCAGCAACCTGCATCTCTAGAATAAATAACACACGCACATTTTAGTGTATTATTTTAGCTAATTAGTGCATTATTAATTGTGGGACTTCAAATTTTAACAATTATACTCTGCTTTTTTCACAAATTACTCACTATTTGAAGGCACACTGCAATTTTCTAACTGCACTGAACAGCATTTGTTTTTACATCCTAATATTAGAGTCATTTATTAATGGGTCCCTAAATGTAAACTCAACTGGGATGCTCAATCCCCTATCTCTAGCTGAAAAACAGTTCTCTAAAACTTTTCTGTAGTCTGCACACATCTTGAACTTGGGTATCACTATGGTACATTTAGAGACTCTTATGCCCCGTACACATGGTCGGACTTTGTTCGGACATTCCGACAACAAAATCCTAGGATTTTTTCCGACGGATGTTGGCTGAAACTTGTCTTGCATACACACGGTCACACAAAGTTGTCGGAAAATCCGATCATTCTGAACGCGGTGACGTATAACACGTACGTCGGGACTATAAACGGGGCAGTGGCCAATAGCTTTCATCTCTTTATTTAATCTGAGCATGCGTGGCACTTTATCCGTCGGATTTGTGTACACACGAACGGATTTTGTTGTCGGAAAATTTTATAGCCTGCTCTCAAACTTTGTGTGTCGGAAGATCCGATGGAAAATGTGTGATGGAGCCTACACACGGTCGGAATTTCCGACAACAAGGTCCTATCACACATTTTCCGTCGGAAAATCCGACCGTGTGTGCGGGGCATAACTCTACATCTATGTTAATCCTTGGGAAATTTTTTGACTATGATCATAGCCATTATGAAGTTACAGCAAGTAAAAGAGCCACTCATGCAAGCACATTCATACACTGATGATAGGAGGACATTGGCATAATTACAAGATTTTCAGACGGCTACTACATATACCAATCAAGATTATTTCTTATAAGAATGAAGAATGGTAATAAATTCAGTATTTTATTGTGCAAAACATCACATTCACAAGCTTTTTTTTTTATTATATTAATATTGTTATAGAGATTTGTAAGATAGGGTTTATTTCCCTAATCTAAGCAAGTGCAAATGATCCTACTAAGAGATCAGTGTTCCTAATACACTTTTCTTTCATTTTCTATTCATCTCTGTTAAGAAGAATAGAAAATGTTTTCTATTATTATTTCATGATCTATGGTTGAAGGGGGCGGAGCTATCGATCGCCTGCTCATACTCCATTCTTAGATCATGTTCCATTCATAGAATATGCAATATGGCTTCTATTACTGGAGCAGTTGGAATGGAAGGGGTGGTCATAATTGGGCTTTCTTGATGAGAGCCTGTGATAGCCCCTCATCTGTATTAACTCCTGCCACACCAGATGATTACAGCAGAGGGGGTATTTTTAGATTACATTGCCTGTAGTGCATGCACAGTGTTATGCACATTCTTGGCATATGAAAGATTGAGAAGAATTGAATAGGGTGCCAGGATGCAACTCTGTGATACATATGCATCATCACTTGATACCCAATAGCAAAAGAAAAAGCAAGCAGGTTTGGAAAGAAGATTGCTGCAGTAAGAATGGGGCAGTGACCAGGAACCCACAGCTGTCTTTGCTGGGGATGCAGCAGTAAATGCATACTTAAGTTTGCCATAATGCGAAAGTATGCATGCATACTTTTATATTATAGCAAGGGGTTTCCTTAGCCCACTTCCCCTTTTCTGCTTTAAAGTGATACTATAGGTCTTAATTTATTTCCTGTGCAAAGATATTGCACAGAGCAGCCCCTTATATCCTCTTCTGGAGTCTCCTGCCATCACTGTCCACTCTTCCTCTCCTGCATGTGTAAGTCATGTGCTGTGGGAGCACATGTGTAAGCGCACTCCTGACCCGGGCAGTGTGCATCTCTAGACACACACAGTGCAGCTTGGTCATGCCCCCCACAGCCTCCTTAAAGGATTTCACTGACAGCAGCAGGAGCCAATGGAGAGTGGGGTTGCAGATAGGCACAACACTGGATCAAGAGAGGGCTCAGGTAAGTGTTTAGGCTGGGAGGGAAACAGCACAGAATGCATTAAGTTAAAAAAAAACCTTTTGACTTTAGAACTACTTTGAATCTGTTGCTAGTTTAAGGATAATCTAAGCTAAACTGATCAGATTACTGTCATATTATCCTACTAGCAACTAAAATATAAAAATGAAAAATGTACTTCCCTTTCTGCTAAAATGTACCTTAGAAAAAATGCACATACATACCCTGTAGCTTTCTAACTTGCTGTTTTATCTTTCTCGAATGTCCTCTTTTTGCTCTATTTTATGTTTATTAAATCTTTTCATCCCCCTTTCTAAGCTTACACCAAATCCACAGTAGTAGCTGCATCTGTTAAGTACAGCATTTGACCTAGTTATTTTCAGCTAACCACAGCATCATACCGTGTTCAGTAGGTAGCACCTTTCTTTACAGTCGGCTTCTCTTCAGTACTTTAAGAGGCACTAGGCTAAGAAAAAAAGTAAATATAGCTTGAAGAACTTTGAAAAGGAACAAAAAGTTGTCTTTGTATGAATTTTGACTCAACTTGATATCCATTGACTCCACATATTCTTAATTTGCAAAATATTTACAATGTTTACTCTTTAAGTCCAGTCTTCTATTTCACGTTACATAGTCTACCATTACGTTCTTGAAATATCTAAAGCCAAACAATGTTGGTCCTGAGCATTTTGCAACAGTATAATGCCGCGTACACACAGTCGGAATTTCCGACAATAAATGTTCGATGTGAGCTTGTTGTCAGAAATTCCGACTGTGTGTAGGCTCCATCGGACATTTGTTGTCGGAATTTCCGACAACAAAAATTTGAGAGCTGGTTCTCAAATTTTCCGACAACAAAATCCGTTGTCGCAAATTCCGATCGTGTGTACACAATTACACTACACAAAATTCCATGCATGCTCGGAATCAAGCAGAAGAACTGGCTATTGAACCTCATTTTTCTCGGCTCGTCGTACGTGTTGTACTTCACCGCATCCTTGACATTCGGAATTTCCAACAACATTTGTGCAACAGTGTGTATGCAAGACAAGTTTGAGCCAACATCCGTCGGAAATAAATCCAGGATTTTGTTGTCGGAATGTCCGATCGTGTGTACGTGGCATTACTTAATGGTGTAGTCACAAAATAAACCCTAGCAATTGTAATGCAATGCTAAGTTACTTGATTTCAATGCCTGTTATGTGTTAGGACTGATCCATTGCAGCTATCGCTGAATCGCAATGAGCTTCATAATAAACAATTAAAATTATACATGGCTGTTCTGATCTATTACAGTTCGTTATTTAACAAAGGGTTTGTGGTCTGATGCATGTAATTAAAAAGTAAACATATCCACTGCAACTCTAGCATGAATAGTTTTCATGCTTTTTATTTTTCTACTCATTACATTGTTGAATAAATAATGTGTTATGTGTACAGACCTGATTATAGGTAAATATTTAGCATCATTTTGGAATGAATGTAGATCAATAAAAGTGTTCTAGTTTAGCACAAAGGAATCTTCCTATAATTCAGGGATGCTTGTTTTATTGCTGTCTGAAGGAAAGAAAAATATCTGCATTACTATTAGACTTTTTAACTGGCTTTTTTAACAGCAGGTCTGAAATGTGAGAGTCAAATCTAAATATGCTGCTTTCTCCAAATTGTTATAAATCATTACCTTTGACATACCCACCATCTATTTGTAACTGACCATTCACCAAAACTCCTAATTACTTAAGTAAGCCTCACCTGGACCCAAATGAGCCATTGTCCTTTCTGCCCTGCATCATTTCGATTAAAGTAGGAGCCCAATAAATGTCTATGGGGTTCCTGCTGCAATGATCCTACATACCAAATCAGTGTTTCTATTAAAGTTGGTTTGTGGTTATTTGGATAATTTGGGGTATTGTACTACAGTTTTGTAAACTTACAGCTTTCCATATGATTAAACCAGGCCATCTCACACCGCTTAGTTTGTGCAATTTTTTTTAGTTGCTTATTCTGTTGGCTTTGTGTATTGAGCTGGAAGTCTTTATACCTTTCAACAAGATTTCCTAAATAATCTTCCTGAGTTTAAAATGTCACATAAATACCTACATATATTTATTTCCATTCAAATATTCATAGCTTTTCTTATTTCTCTCTCAAAATCTCATGTTTGGATTTTAAATTATATTTACTTATAAAAACAAACAATTGAGGGTGCCTCCATCTAAATGTAAACCGTGAACACAAGTGGCATAGTGAATAAATAAAAATATTGCACTCACTGAATGTAGGTAGGTAGAAGGCATGTCATTCAAAAGAACTTGGGCATTGGAGGAGCTGCAGAGATTGGCAGGCAAGCAGCTGGTGATTGGCACTAGGTGATGGTGCTAGGAAGTGGCTGGATGTCAGTCTGTCAGTAGCTGCTGGGAGCTGGAATGTAAACTTGTCCAGCTGTGTGACGGCTGCTTCCGGGTCTGCTCAGCACGTATCAGCTAGGGTCAGCTCTCCTCGGAATGACGTCACTATATAAAGGAGACGTGGTTATGCATTTTAGGGTCCGCCCCTTTGTCAAACCTTTCCTGTTTAGGGGAGTAGCCACCATCCAACTTCATAACTTTCTGCCCACTGTCTGATCATTTTGTGACTGTTATTTAAGGTACTCAGTAGTGTAGTGCAGTAGTGCCATAGTCTTATCTATATATAGATATATATATATCTATATATAGATATATATACAGGCATACCCCACTTTTAAGTACGCAATGGGGTTTATTTACTAAAACTGGAAAGTGCAAAATCAGGCTCACTTCTGCATAGAAACCAACGAGCTTCTAACCCCAGCTTGTTCAATTAAGCTTTGGTAATAAAACCTGGAAGCTGATTCGTTTCTATGCAGAAGTGAGCCTGATTTTGCACCTTCCAGCTTTAGTAAATAAACCCCATTGTGTACTTAAAATTTGGATATGCCTGTACATATATATATATATATATATATATATATATATATATATATATATATATATATATATATATATATATATATATATAAACACTGCTATTTTTTACAG
Source organism: Lithobates clamitans (assembly GCA_037952925.1). Classification (NCBI taxonomy): domain Eukaryota; kingdom Metazoa; phylum Chordata; class Amphibia; order Anura; family Ranidae; genus Lithobates; species Lithobates clamitans. The sequence continues at coordinate 2,339,939 of JBBGZY010000152.1, forward strand.
AGGAATTTCAGACAAAAGTTACATTTTTTGGTGTAATGGTTAGGTTCACAATGAGACAAGTGGAGAAAATGGTAGTAGGACACAAATACTGTATATATTCAGAAATCAAAACTAGATGGTAAATCAGAATCATAGTCATCCAATTACATTTAGAAAATGTGTTATTAAATCCTATTTAGATGAACACATGCTATTTAGGAAAAAGTTATACTTTTAGATGTTCCCTATAACACTTATTCTCTGTGTACAGTTGCAAGAAAAAAATGTAACTCTATGTAACTATCTAAATTTATTTGTCATATTTCATTCCTCTGCTTTTTTTTTTTTTTTTACACCTACATTTTATAGATCCTAATACTGTAAAGCAGCCCAAAACACAATGCTCACTGTACCTTGTTTTGTAGTTGGAATGAGGTTTTGATGTTGCAGTATGCTTTTTGCCTCCAGATATAATTTGCATATTTTTGGCAGCCTCTGGTCTCACCTGTTAAAAAACAAAGTCTAAAAACAAGTGTTTTTTTGCAAACTTAAGAAGTTCAGCAATTTTTTGAGGAAATCAATTATATCCTCCCATGAACACTGTTCTTAGCTCATAGTAGTTATTCATATTCAACTGGACTTGTTCTGTGTAATCTTGAAGATATACATAGCTTATTCAAGTCACTTCTTAACATTGCAGTACAAATACAGCCAAGCGTGACAAACTACTACTAGCTATAGCATGACCTTAATACATGAGAATGTTCACCGTTTTTTTTTTTTTACTTTCAATAGATTTTTATTGGTGGTAACACACAAAAAAAAAATTTTTACAGAACAGTTGTATAAGGCATTACATGGTAGGAGGTTACAAAAGTACATAAGGAGCAAATTAATTTGAGGGGAAGCCTCTTAATGCAAGATGTAAGAGAAAAGGTCCTGCCTGCAAAAAGCTGTGTTACAGTGTAAAGTATTTTCGAAATTATAAAATAAAATTATACAAAAAAGATAGATATGTCTCTGGCGCTAGGACAGTAACAATTGAATAGTCTGTCAAACCAGAACCCAACAGGGGTCATGTAAAACTCATTTACCAGGTTAAGTAGGGCATGGTTGTAAAGAGTAAGGGAGACTTAAATCCAATGTTTGCAAGGGATCAGGGATCAGGAGAGACGCCCGCCACCCGCCCCATATGGGAGCTTACTGCGGGTTTGAGGCCACCCCCCCCCGGATCCCTCACCCACTGGCGATTCCTGCCCATAGAGGGTAAACCAGTCTCAAAAGCTAAATGTAGTAAAGAGTAATGTCCTGTCCCGTTAGTGATTATATACGGGTGGTAAAACCAACATAGGACCAAAGATTTCTCCTTATCGGGAGTAATATGAACAGACGTGCAGCCCCTGGGGCAAGGGACCCTGGGGTATTTAGGGCATTAACTTATCCATCCAAAAAATGGGCAAAAGGAAGGTGCCCAAATAATCTAACGAAATGCCAGGGGATAACATTTTACAAAGGAGAGCAATCAGAGGGTCAGGGGTACTAAAGGGAGAAGGTAGGGGGAAGAAAAATGAGATGAGAAGCAAGGGGGAGGGAGTACTATCGCGCTTGATGAGGAATGGCAGCGGAGTCACTCAGAGAGCCTGTTGCCCTGGATGGGTGATGCCAGGGCGTAATGAAATATGACAGAAATTGGCCCAAGGTTCCCAGGTTAACTCAAATTTATTAACTTTATCTTGGATAATACTAACTATCTTTTCTTGTGCCATAATCCAGGAAATTTTATGCTTCACCGCTGTAAATGGGACTCTGTGTTTTTTCCAGCAAGAGGCTATCGTTATTTTGGTGCCCAGTAGAATGTAGAAGATCAGTTGTTGGGTATATTTATCAACCTTATCTACTTTCAGGTTCAGTAGGGCTATTTCTGGGGTTTGAGGAATCTGGGCGGAGGATATTTTGCGGATGACTGAAAATACTTTGTTCCATAATCCCCTTATCTGTGGACATGTCCACCAAACGTGGAGCAGAGTCCCTGTGTGATTGCAGCCCCGGAAGCACAGCGGGGAAGCATCCGGATATATCTTAGCCAGAAGATAGGGTACCCTATACCATCGCATGAGCACTTTAATGCTGCCCTCCATGAGGGAAACATTAAGGATACCCTTAAATGAGCGAAGAAAGCAGTAAAACCATTGGTCACTATCCCAGGAGAAATCAAGGTCTTTCTCCCAGGATAAGGCATATGGAGGCTTGGACACTGCAGAGGCAAGTGATGCATATATGGTGGAGATCCCCCCTCTCTGATCCACTGCACCCGCACACCATGATTTATAGTTAGTTATTGAGGGGGGGTTCTGGTTTATTTGGCCAAATGGAGTGAAGGAAATTGTGGATCTGCATAAAGCGAAAACGTTCGGCCGAGGGCATTTCAAGCTTACTTGTGCAGAACGCCCAAGAGATTGGCCCTAAGGAGGAGAAATAGTTCCCTATTCTGAGTAAGCCTTTATTCAACCACCAACCGAAAGCTAAAATGTTCATTCCAGGTGGGAAGTCCGGGTTATGAAAGATATGTATCAGGGGTTTAAGGGGGGAAATCAGGGATGGATTTTTATAAAGTCGGTCACACAGTGCAAGAGAGTGTGATAGTGTGGGGGCTGGAATGGGTGGTCTCAATTTAGAGGGGGACCAGAGTAAAAAGTCAATCATGTGACGAGGGACTGCAAGTCGTTCCATTCATACCCAATCAGGTTTCTGGCCCTTTGAGTATACAATGGAGATCTGGGCCAATTGGGCTGCCTGATAGTACCACCAAATGTTGGGTAGAGCTAGACCCCCTTGTGATTTGGGGCGGAATAGAACGTGTTGTGCGCAGCGACTTCCCCTCATTCCCCATATGAATTTTACGATTTTGGATTGGAGTAGGTGAACTTGCGATTTATGGATAGGGATGGGCAGAGATCTGAATAAGTAAAGGATACGGGGCAGGAGGGTCATTTTGACTTCGTTAATACGGCCTAGCCAAGATAAGTTATGATTGTCCCAAATGGATAGGTCCGAAATCAATTTACGAAAGGTGGCAGGGTAGTTGGCTGAGTAGAGAGAGGCTACATTTGCTGTAAGATTGACCCCTAGGTATGGAAGGGAGACCTCGTTCCAGGAAAATGGAAAGTGGTCTTGAAGGCTACTTAGAACATTAGGAGGGACCGAGATGTTCAGGGCAGAAGATTTGGCTACATTAACTCGCAGTCCCGATATCTCCCCGAACTTATCTAGCAGGGCGAAGATATTAGGAGTAGAGATTAGGGGGGAGGTCACGAAAAGCAACAAATCGTCGGTAAAAAGGGCGCATTTGTGCTCGCTTTCACCACATACCACTCCTTTGATGTCAGGGTGAGTTCTAATTGCGATAGCCAAGGATTCCATGGCTATGGCAAACAGGAGGGGGGAGAGCGGGCACCCCTGTCTAGTACCCCTTTCTATAGTAAAAGGCTCAGAGTAGTAGCCCTGTAGTCTTACCTGTGCAGTGGGGCCGGAGTACAGGGCTCTAAGGATGTTCATAAAACGTTGACCAAATCCCCAACGTTCTAGTACATGGAATAAGTAGGGCCAGGTGACTGTGTCAAAAGCCTTTTGCAAATCTATGGATAACAAATAGCCTTGTTGCGGGGGTCCTCCATCCCATTGAGATTTGAGGAGAGAAATAATGTTAATTGCTCTCCTGATCTGATCAGGTCCTTGTCTCCCCGGGATAAAGCCCACTTGGTCCTTGTTGATATAGGTGGCTATGCAAGAAGCTAACCGATTGGAAAGAACTTTAGTTAATATTTTTAGATCATTGTTGATTAAGGAGATAGGACGGTAATTGGAGACCATAGTCGTATCTTTGCCAGGTTTCGGAATGACCGAAATGAAGGCAAGATTGAGGGCTTTATCCAGGGGAGAGCCGGACCTGAGTGAGTTAAAAAATTTGGTCAAGTACGGTGTTAAGATAGGTCCGAATTTTTTGTAATAAAACGCAGAAAAGCCGTCAGGTCCCGGGGCTGAGTTTTGTTTCAGGTGTTTAATCACCCCGAGTACCTCTACTTCTGAAATAGGATCATCCAGAAGGTCTGAATGTTCCGACGCTAATTTGGGGAGTGATAAGCTATTTAGGAAGTCCGATATAGAATGGTCAGGTGTTGATCGTTCTTGTTTGTATAGTGAAGTGTAAAAATTGTGGAATGTTTCCATTATACTTTTAGGGTTTTGAGAGAGTACGCCAGATAGAGTGCGGATTTTGGGGAAGGCAGCTGAACGAGGTCTTGGGGATAATTTGGTGGCTAGTTTAGTACCTATCTTGTCAGTCTGGTGGTAAAAGCGTGCACCTGACCACCGGAGCTGTTTCTCAGCTTCGGAGGTGAGGGCCAGGTTCAAAGATGTCCGCGCATTTTCGAGCGCCTCAAGCGAATCCTTAGTGGGATTCTTCTTATGTGCTCTAGACAAGGAGTGAAATCTTAAGCGAAGATTATCAGTGTCAGCCTTGCGTTCCTTTTTAAGGTTGGAAGAGATTTGAATAATCTTCCCTCTGAGAACCGCCTTATGGGCCGCCCACAGCGTTTCCGGAGAAACTTCTCCCGTGTCATTTAAGCTGAAATATTCCTGAATCTCTTTAGTTATAATCAAGCATTGTATTGGGTCACTAAGGAGCCCTTCATTGAGGCGCCAAATGAATTTGCTTCCCTGGTTAGGAGATTGCTGTAGGCATAGGAGAACCAAAGAGTGATCTGAAATAGGGGAGTCTCTAATAACTGCTCTTTTGACACTGGGGATATTTTGGGATTGTATAAAAATATGGTCGATTCTGGTGTAGAGGTGATGGGGGGCGGAATAATGGGTAAAGTCTTTGGACCTAGGGTTCATTTCTCTCCATATGTCCACCAGGCCCAGAGAATACAGAGCGGAAGCTATTTTAGTACTTTGCTTTGGGGGTTTTTTGGATCGAGAGGGTCCCGACCCTGATTTATCTAGGGAAATGTCAAAAGGGAGATTCGTGTCTCCTCCCATTATTTTCTTCCCCTCGAGTTTTGGGCCTAAAGTGGACAACATGGTGGAGAAAAAGGAAGCCTGGCCTTTGTTTGGGGCATAGTAAGAGATAAAGGTATATAATAAACCCTCAATCGTCCCTTTTACCAGTAGAAACCTGCCCGCCTGATCCTTAATTACTTCAGAGGGGGAAAATTTAAGGTGTTTTGCAAAACAGATGGCTACCCCCTTAGACTTATTTTCAGCATTGGAAAGAAAAAACTGCGTGTAATAACCGTGCAAAAAGGAGGGGTTATATGAGGCTGGGAAGTGAGTTTCTTGCAATAGGAGAACTGCAATTTTTTGTGATTTATAATGATTAAATAATTTGCGTCGTTTGACAAGGGAGTTCATGCCCTGTACATTATGCGTGGCTATACAGATTTGGGAAGGAGGAACATGTGTGTCAGGGTGCATGGATCAGAGGGGGGGATGTGCACTTCACATAGAAGGAGCCTACCTGAGACCTCCAAATTTGTGCTCGTGTCCAAGCCTCCGCTGCCTGAAGGTTATGGTAACCGGGAAATAGCAAGAAAGTTAGGCCTCTGAGTGACACCGGGAGTAGGTGAGATGGGGAGGGTGGAAAGTTGGGGGGGATCGACCCTAAGAAAGAGAGACAAGACATATTAATAACAATGTAAAACAGAAGATGTAAGCGATCAGACATTCTTAGTGTAATTAGATAACAAACCAAGAACCCTAACAGGGGTGTTGGCAGACAGCCACCCCCTAGAGAAAAAATTTTAAAAAAGGGTTTTCCCAAAAACGGGAACCCCGTGAAGGGGTTATGAAGGTGTTTCTGAGTGGGGGAAAATGCCACTCAGAAACTCGTGGAGGCGAAGTGCACCCACTCCGGCCAAACCGCCTTAGAGAAAAACAAAAAATAGAACCACAAAAAAAAGCAAACTTGTAGGAGTCCTGAGAGAACCGGAGCAACAGAGAACAAAAAGCAAACGTCTCAGCATCAAGACAAGATCTGGCAAAAAGCCAGCCAAAGGAGAACGGGGGCTTAGGAGGTCAGCGTCCCATTGCCAGAGGGTTGACCAGGGAATCCTGGGGAGGAGAAGGCACTGTAGATAGCAGACATTCCGTTAAGGAGGGCGTCCATCTTTGGATCTCTTGGCTTGTTGTTTATGCCATAAGGGTTGGATGGGGCTCGAGGGTGGTGGTCTCTTCGCAGACTGAGGTGTTTTGGAATCCATAGCAGAAGAAGATGTTGGCGAGTGAGATATAAGGCCCAATTGCAGCAGCAAACGTTCCCCCTCTCCGAAATTTGTGAAGCTGTAGGACTTGTTTAGGTGGGCAAAGTTGAGGCGAAAGGGGAACGACCATCTGTAGGCGATCGATTTTTGCGATAGGATATTCAAAAGAGGCTTTAATGATCTCCGTTTCTGAATCGTGAAGGGGGAAAGGTCCGCAAAAATTTGAATCGAATGTCCCTGGAAGGAGAGATTTTCAGATTCTCTAGCTCTGTGCATGACTTCTTCTTTGACTCTGAAGAAATGGGGTTTAACCACAATGTCTCTGGGTAGGCCGTCTTGGCGTGGAGGTTGCAGAGCCCTATGTGCCCGGTCCAGTTCCAGCCTGTAGTCTGGTATGTCCGGAATTAAATGTTTGATAAAAGAGCGAACGATTTTGTCCGTGTCCTTAAAAGATTCTGGAAGGCCTCTTAGCCTAAAATTGTATCTGCGAGACCTGTTCTCGAGGTCATCGAGTTTTGAGTAAGCCATGTCAAGTTGGTCGTGTAATTCTTGGATCCTATCAGTGTTCTGGTTGGCAACTGCAGCAATTTCATCAGTCTTTGATTCGATTGCTTCAATGCGTGCACCCAGCTGCTGCAGGTCAGCCTGTATGGTAGTGGTGATTTGTGAGGCATTGTGTGCCAAACCTCTTGTCAGCATGTTAGAGAAAGTGTTCATCAAGGCTGCAAAGTCGGCAGGGATGGGAGCAGAGGGATCATTCTGAGGGCTGGGTATGGATATGGGGCCGCTCTCCTCCATCTGGGATAGGGAGGGTACTTCCATGGGGCTACAGCCTAATGAATTTGTGGGGGATCCTGATAATAACCCATCCTGGGAGTTACTCACAGTTTGTTGTTTCATCGTGGCACTGGGGGAGGGCAGGGGTGGAAAGTCTTCCAGGGATGCCTTCGGATTCCCTGAGGAGCCTCGTGTGGCGCCGGCCGCCGCCATGTTTGTGGAGGCCGCGGTCCGCGGGCCGGAGTAAAGAAACCCGGAAAGGTCCCGTCTTGCCGAGCCCCCGGTCATGCGAGGGGGTCCCTCAGGACTCCTGACAGTACGGAGAAGGTGCGATGGTCCGGTTCCGCTGCTGTTTATAGCTTTGGCGGGGATCGTAGGCCGGAGTGGAGCGGAGCTCTCAGAACGCGCGACCGTTCATGAGGCTGCCGCGCATGCGCCTCCTTTTTTTTTTTTTATATATTACACACATGACTTGACTCTGGCCAAGTTTGAGGGATTTCAGCAGTCCCTTTGCTGTTAGCCTATAGTTCTTTGTTAAACCGGGATTCCGGCCTAAAAAAAAAAAATTAAAAGTCAGCAGCTACAAACACTGTAGCTGCTGACTTTAAATAAGTACTTACCTGTCCTGGGTGCCCACGATGTCAGCCGCCCGAGGCCGACCCGTCCCTCGGCTCTCGGGTCCCGGCACCGCCATCCTAGGTAAGGGAAACAGGCAATGGAGCCTACTGTGCAGCGCTCTGTGAATGGCCCCGTGGTGTTCTGGGAAGACACACAGTTCCCAGAAGACAATGGGGCAGCACCGAGCAGCAGAAGACACCACGGAAAAGGAAGAGGCAGATTAGGAAGACTGCCTAGCAACAAGGGTTTAGGTAAGTTTAAAATTTTTTCTTTTCAAATGTTTTTCTTTAATTTTTTTAGGATTTTTGGTGTAACTTTTTTTTTTTCAGAGTGGCCCTCCACTTTAAGTACTTCATCATTGCATTGCAGACTGCACTGCTGTAATCTTGGCAGTATCCCAATTCAAACACAGAGTAGTAGCTGCACGTACTTTGTATTTTCTTGTCTTGTTGTGAATTGATGGAGAGACAAATGCTTTATGTGGTCTTTTTTTTGGCTTGATGCATATTTCGGGTTTTTTAGGATAACCCAGAAATTCCATTTAATTTCAAGATTCACATAAATAGATATTACTGGAGATTATGTCACTATTTTGCTTGGATATACAGTATAAGAGGCAATATGATATGTTTGTATAATTTAGAAAATGTCATCTTATCATTTTTATGTATAGGTTTCTTTGAAGGTATAACACTGCATTCTTGTGTTTGAAAGTTTGCTTACTGACAGAGTGTCAATCACCAAACTTACCTTCAAAGAAACCTATACATAAAAGTGATAAGATACCAAAAAAGTGACTGGACTCTGACATTTTCTAAATGATACAAACATATAATATTGGCTCTTATATATCCAAGCAAAATAGTGACATCATAAACAAAAAGGGAAACAAGGTTCACAATAAGGTCCATGCAACAAAGCTTGATGGTAAGTGAAAACATCTTGTGTGTACTTTCTTGCCAATACTGGTGCTCCACAACAAATAAATATGGTGCTTCAAGCCACACAGTGTGCAGAAAAGCTTACCAGAGGGCCTTGATCATATTACACAGGTAGGTCAGAAAAAGCTAGATTAAAGCAGAAAACTACTTCAGGAAAAAGGCCAGCTCAATATGCCTTGCTCTCCAGACCTCCCCAGGATAGATGAAATGCACATTCAGGACAGGGTCTCTTTGACCATTTCAGCCAAGTAACTCATAGTAATAAGTAAGGTCTCAAAGCACAAACTATTAAAACTAGCTTTTATTTTATGTATCAGTAAACAACTCAACACTAATGTACCCACATCCAGATGTCCACCGAGCAGTTCTCATGCACAGCGATGTGTTCCCTGGCTCCGCCCAACATGTTTCATTAGATGTGACATAATTGGGGGTGCCTGATAACTAAACTGGGTATGCCCTTTGTAGAGCAGGACTTCTTTTAATCTAATTTCACTGATTGGAATCATGTTATCCCCTTTTGAACATCATTGTTTTGAAGGTTCATGTACTTTGTACATCAAGGACCTTTACTATACAAGCCATTCATTTCACAAATATGACCGTGTAAAATATGTGAGTTATTTTTAATCATATTCATTATAAGCAGATAGAACCGTTTAAGGAGGCATTCATTTATAAATCCATCAATTCCAAAAGTTTCACAAATTTTTCCTTGCAATTGTATTTATGTTTATACTTTGTTTGCATAATATTTCCACTTCAATTACCTTGGATATCTAATCACAAGTACAGAAAGCTAGAAACCATTTTTACTCTGGCAGACTTCCAAATGTTGGTCTGATTGGGCGGTTTATCAAATCAGAACCCAGAAAAAATATTCTTTAACACGGACTCCTTGTCTTTACTTATTTCCTCTTGACCTAACCATAACCTTATGTTTGATTTAGTGCCAGTTTGTTAATGTTCTTTAATTCACATTTAAGGTTTTTGAAACCCGCACCAATTGAATAATATCAGATTTGCTTTACAGTTTAAAGTATGCATTTTCATTTGGCTTACTGTATGACTAATTTATTGCTATGTGATTTTGGAATACCTAGTGACCAAACAGCGTTAAGGCATATGAATTATATTTTTCTCCAGTAAAATCAGACCTATAACAATATCTTAGTCACATGGCAAATGTCATATGTAAAATGGCACATTAGTGCTTCATCCTGAAGATTAGTAATTTCTTTAGGGTAGAAGTATTTCCATTATTTTCTTTTAAGAGCATTTGAGATTACATAGTGTTCGCATCACAGAAGATTTTCACGTCTCTTTGGACTCAACTGAAAGTAACTGTCACCTCTTTTTGAAAATAATCACACTTATACTCGTGTGTTAGATTTGTAAATTGTGCACTATAAGGTTTTCTCCTTTAATGTGAAGTATGAGATTTCATGCCGCTGTGTTCTTAAACCCAAAAGAAAAAATGTTTTAAATGACCTTTAAGTTAGGAGAGTACTAGGGGTTAGTTTCACACAAATGTATAACATTGGCTTGTACAGGAGAATAAGAAGAGTAAGAAGAAAAAGACAAGCAGTTAATACCATCACTGTTATATCATGGCTAAATTCTTATCATATAATTGGAGAAATAAAACATGGTCTTCAATCCCCATTTGTCCTTATTCATCAGACAATGATAGACATACACATACAGATACCTATGATGATTTTCTCATTTTTCTTTTCTCATAATATTGTATTTGCTACAAGTTGCAGTAGAATTTGAACTTTAAATCTGTCTTGTCTGTGTCCTACAGTACTAAGCTGAGAAGCACGTGCTTATCAGTCTAATGGCTTCCGTAAATGTCATTATCCTCAAAGGAAAAGCATCACCTTTTTGGGTCTTTGATATATCAATAAATAATAAATTTGCTTTCCACAGTAGGATATACTGTGCTCTTAGGATGATTTGTTGTATTCATGCTCCAACCTTTCTCGAACACATTTCTAATCTCATTGTGACTGAAATAAATGTTTACATTTAAGGTGGAACTGGTTATAAATTGACATTTTAGATTTGAAATAGAGATGTTTAGGAAAAATGCTAGCATTTACTGGGCCATATACTGCACCATGTTCTTGAGGGGTTCAACTGACACTCACTTTCTTAAAAGCCTATAATTGTTTTCACATTTCTTACATCTTACAACAGAAACAATTTGTAAGTTTTTGTATAACATACTTGTATACGTTTTTATGTTTAGGATTGATTTCAGCGGGCTGCCCTATGTGCAACAAATGCTACAAAGTAGCTGATGGAGCATTTTGACGAATTGCGGTTTGTGAGTTTTTACTGCGAGTTTTGCAGCATTTGTTACACATTTTTGCATGTAGCAAAATGCGCATTTGCTTTCACATTTGGGTTGCTGTTAATAAATAATAGCAAACGCGACACCAGTTTTTTTCCTGGAATGCGCAGTTGTGTATGGAGCCTCACTGCAAAACCATCCTAGTATTTACAGTGCACCTTTAAGACCCTCCCACGGTGCAATTTGGCAACACCCACCATTTGATGTGGCCACCTGTACTCTCTGCTGTCTTTCTCTCCCTGTGTACTCTATACTCTCTCTCTCTCTTTCTCTCTCTATTTCTCTCTCTCTCTGTACTCTCTGCTGTCTCTCTCTCTCTCTCTCTGTACTTTCTGGTGTCACTCTCTCTCCTCTCTCTCACTCAACATCACAGACTGAGTATATTGGTATAAACTTGCAGAACCCGCTTATAGTGCTTATTTTACTAATAAACCCAGCCACCCAGCTTTTCTGCAAAGAGCTTGGTTCTTTGATTGCACTCCCCCCCTTCTCCTTCTCCTTCTCCAGCTCGAGCATGCAGCCTTCTCAATGCAGGGAGAAGTAGCGATGGGGGAGATACATCAGGGGAAGAGGCTTAAAGCAGTATCACCTGTCTGTGTATTTAGGAGGAACAGTGGACACTGGCAATATGTGACAATACTTGACATCAGTAGACAGGCTTAATAAAGCACTTGTGGGTGGATACAGGAAAGGTGGGTGAGAGGAATCTCTTGATCTACTGGGCAGATTTTCTTGAGGACATAAGGGTGTGATTCAGTGAAGTCAGAGACTGCGGCACTTCCTCACTATACTAACAGCTCCTGAAATTTTCTTGGAATGGATTACCATGGCCATGGAGGAGCTTTCTGTTCAAGAAACTGGTGGCTTAGATGAGGTCTGCTCCAGAAGATAGGGACAGCTTTATCATTACTGCAATAGAGGTACATTATTGCCATACTGGTACACAGAGATGCAGTACTTTAGAAAAAAAGTTGAACTTAGCTTGTAATACTACAGAATGATTAGCATTTGTGGTGAACAGGATAGGGAATGGGTCTGAGTAGTTTAGAAAAAAGAAAACTTGTCAGGACTGACACCACTTAGTTCACAAAAATGTTGTTAGTTAACAGCCCAAACAGGGCTTAGAAACCATGTGCATATCTAGAAGATCATTGGCTATTTTCCCATACTTAAAAGGGGATTTAAAGGGATAAAACATTAAAAAATGCACAGCATTTTTCATTTTCCCGCCAAACAACTTAAACAAAAGCCTGCTGTTTGTAGAGCTCAGTTGCTCAAGCTCATAGGCCTGCAGTAGAATCACCTATACTTTTCTCATGTTAAATTTACTTTAAATATATTTATAAAGTCAGCTGTAGTAGACTATTATACCATGTTAGCCATTGATAAATACACAAAATTTGGAGTTTAAATGATACACCTTATTAGCTAACGTATTATTAAATATGCAAGCTTTCTGGATGCCTTAGATCCCTTCTTCAGGCTTTAAATAGTTCTGCAAATGGTTCTGAAACACAGATATTTATAAACAAGGAGGAGCAATCAAAAATAATATAAAATATTTCTTTGCTTCTCCTTGTAACTTGCGTATAAATAGGTGAGTTTCAGAACCACTCTCAGAATTGTATAAAGCCTGAAAAAAGGAATCCATAAAGCTTGCATCTTTGACCTTCATCTTGCATCTTTGACCACTTGTCATCCAAATATATAAACCTGGACTTTCAGGTTAAAACAAGCTCGACTTGGTATCATTTTTTTTACTAGCAATTGGCTTTTCGGCAAAAGTATACTGGGTGGCTGTAGAGCCATCCTATCAATTTTATTGCACTGAGAAATGTGCCACCTGCCATGGTTTCTGGGCTTTCCTTTTCCTCTGGGAAGCCCAAGACCATGGTAAACTGTCTCAGGGTAAAGAGAAGAAGCAGGCCAAGAAACACCCATTCCCTGATCTGTTCTGTGATCACTGAACCCGGAAGTGCTCATTCCTGAGTATTTCTGGTTTCAGCGCTGTCAAACTCCTGACTGAAAAAGTCAATCAATCACCATCTTTTGCTTGATCAGTTGGAGTGGAGGGTAGGGAAGACAAGAGTAATTAATATTCGTAACTGAAAATATATATTTGATAAACAAATGCTCAAATACCATGCTACATAAAAATTGTAATGGCCCCCCATTTTATTCTATCAGGTCTCTGCTTTAAGAAAATACAGTATATACAGTAATTGTTTGGGAGTTTTTTAGCAAAAATACAGATTTTAACATGTGTGTGAAAAATTAAAACATTGCCCTGGATGTACATTAGTTAATAACTTAAAGAAGAGTTTCACCCAAAAACGGAACTTCCACTTTAAGGGAGGTTACCCCCTGACATGCCACATTTGGCATGTCATTTTTGGGGCAGGCGGTACCCTCTTTTTAGAGGGTTCCAGCTCCCAGTTTCTCCCAGTGCACCGCGGCACAGGACGGGAGATCACCTCTTCCCCCCTCTCGGCAATCATCTTGGACACATCACAGGTTCCGAGAGGATTGCCCGGCCAGTCACGGTGAGCAGCGCGGCTCATGCATGCGCAGTGAGTTCCCAGCTGTGAAGCCACAGCCGGGCGCCCACAGTTACAATGCTGGCACCACAGAGAGGAGGGGGAGATGAGCTGGGCTTCGTTCCCCGCATAGCTGGACCCTGGGACAGGTAAGTGTCTGATTATTAAAAGTCAGCAGCTGCAGTATGTGTAGCTGCTGACTTTTATTTTTTTTTTTTTAGCAGAACTACGCTTTAAGTTAGCCTATAATGTTTAATGGATATGGCCAGTTTGGCCAAGGTGTGTCAAATCTCAGTGTTTTCACATTCCTGAAAGGCACAGATGTATGAAAATGTATGACAAGCTGAAATATTAGGTGACTGATATTCTGAATACTGGGCATATGTCCCTGAACTCATACAACCCCAAATGCAAGTAGCGCTTGGTACAGTACCGATCCACATTCAGCCACCGCATATTATAACCTGTCATAGATTTTGACTGATTGATGGCAGTGGGGTTGGACAATTTACTTTTGCTTCTCGGGCACCCAAAAACATGGAGCTTTGAAACACATGGGCCAAACCATCCTTTAGTAATTTAGCCTAAAGGGTAGCCCTGAAACTCCAGACTTTTAGCTGATTAAGTTCCTAACTTCATGGCAGCCTTCTCTAATTCCTTGTGAATCAGCACTGAACTTATTGAGAGAAAAGGAGAGAGAGATATCACTAGGAGCCAGTCAGGCTCTGATGCATGTTGAAAAAAAAAACATGTTGACTGGAGGAGAATGCAGATAGAACAGAGGAAACATCTCATCAGTGAGTTGCTGGTCCTTCCACCTTGGAGGCTTGTTTGTGACCAAGCTGTTATGCTGTTGCAATGGAAGTTGAGCACCTGGCTAAAGGCTATACTGTTTGGCTACTGACTGTTCTGACTCAGAGCAAGTATGCAGATTAGAAGAATTAATTTTCCTATAATTTTTTACCTACTTGCTTAATCCAGGTCAACGGCACAAAAAATAATGAAGCCAGCAATACAGAAGTCATCCAATTTTAGAAGGAAGTCCCCAATGGTAGCCTCAGTATTTCTCTGTACTGGTTCCTTTCATGCATTAGGGATTTGCATTATACATTTCTAGACCCAGAGATTACTATAGTTTGCACTACTATTTTTACCAGTCTCTTAATGCAATACAGGCTCCATTTAGCCCCTGCAATCAGTATCACCACATTTCATTTAAATAAGATTGCATGGAGCAGCACAAAAAAAGAAGTAATTTGTAGCCATGCACATATGACTGTAATTGATCATATGATGAACCCTATGACTTGCATATGTTATAGCACTTAAATCCTAAAAGAGAAAATCTTAATTTCCTGTCACTAAATATCTGTTATAAAGTTTTAAAGAAGATACTGCTATCAAACAGTGACAGTATTTGGGCAGGTATTGTTGACAGTGACAAATAAATTGCAGCTTGTGTGTGCTTCAATTATCTAGCAACCTTCAAGCTCTGTTTCTAGGTTTCAGTGGAATGGCTGCTATATTATCCACTGATATTACATGTCATCATGAAGGCTGCTTGATTAATTACATGGCTACAATTGCACATTAATTAAGTAGAGGAAAAAGGAGTACGTTTTGATGAATGGGAATATCCGTATGCAACCAAAAGAAAAAAAAAAACTAAATTTCCCAAACAAAAAAATGTAATTACTGTGTTTTGACAGCCATTTGGAAACTAAACATTGTATCAACTGTGCACTTGTGATATTATAACAATTAAGAACATTTACCCGCAAGGCTGCAAATGATCCCCGTAGAGCTGTAAACCATCAAAAATTGAAGCTGTGGAGTAACAAATTATTACTGGGCAAACATTGTGGGAAGCCTTCCAGATTTGTACATCTTAAGGAGTAACCCCAGGTAACTAGTAGAATTATTTTAGGAATTAATTTAGAAGAAACATTGAAATTATGTTAGGAAATTAAAGTGTCAGGAAAATCAATTTTTGTGTTATTATTGTTAAAAGTAAAGTTCATTGTCTAGGTGCATAATCTTTCCACAAAGCATATTTTTGTTTTTAGCAAATACCTTGTTGAGTTATTGGCTATTGCAGCCAATCCTTTGTTTGCTACATTGCCACTTTTGGATCTCAGGTTCTGCTAGATACCCTTTATGAGGCCTAGAGATGGGAAGACCAGGAAAAATTGAAACATTTGTCAAAAAACATTTTTTTCCATTTTTTTTTATAAGCCATTATTTGTTTTTTTTTCGGGAAAAATTGGGAAAAAGTGTGGAATATGTTATTTTACAGTGATAAGTATTATCTATGAAATGGTATTCAAACTGTATAACATGAAGACCTTTATGAAAGATTTCTGAGATGTTATGTAAAGTCTTAAATTATTGCAAGTTCTCTCGGCTGAATACAAGCAACTCCTAGATTACAGTACAAGTAACACTGTGCTTCTCAATGCAGTTCTCAAACAGTAGACAGTGCAGGGGAATGACTCCAGTTTAGTTTATTTGTGGGCTCCATCTTGTACCTCCCATAGTTCAGTAATTGTTGGGATACAGTACATGATAGTTTCTGTCCTCTCAGGTATTCTAATGTACCTGACAGGTACATTAGGATAAATTTGTCTGTCAAATTAGTTTATCTTTACAACCTTTAAATGATTCCTTTTAATATTTTCCATCATCACAGCATAATGTTTACCTATAGTCTGGTCAAAAAATAGTTTTTTTCCTTTCCTCCTCTCAGTAAAATGCATTTTATGCATGAAGGTAAAAAACCTTCTGTGTGCAGCAGCCCCCCCAGCCCTCCTAATACTTACCTGAGCCCCCTCTCGATCGAGCAATGTCCATGAAAGACTTGGCCCTCCAGGGACTCGCCCTCCTGATTAGCTTTCATCAGCAGTGGGATGGGAGTCATGCAGTCAATCGCAGCCAGTGAGCCAATCAGGAAATAGAGGGGACTGGGTTTAGCCACGGCTCTGTGTGTGAATGGACATACAGAGCCGTAGCTTGGGAGCGTGCCTGCTTGGGTGCCCCCACAGCAAGCTGCTTGCTTGTGGGGGCACACGGCAGGAAGGAGGGGCCAGGAGCGCCAGCGTGTTCTGTGCAAAACCACTTCACAGAGAAGGTAAGTTTAACATGTTTGTTATTTTGGAAAAAAAATAAGCTTTAGTATTACTTTAAAGCTACGACAGAAATTACATTCAGGTCAGAATAACTGAAAGTGTATACACAATGAAAATATGCTATACTTTCCCTTTAACAACCTGACATGAATCCTGCCCACCTAGTCCCTACAAAATATAGGTTTTATAAGTCTCCCTAGGAGATATAGTTTACAGAAATGGACCTCGACTTCCCACTGATCCAAGAGTCTGTTTAAAACCTGCTATCAAAGATATATGGTGGATGAGTATAATCAGGGAACTGCTGTGTTAAGTGACAGGGCTCTGATATCCCTATGTTACTGCGATTAAATATACAATACATCAGAGTTTTCCATTTCCAATTTACAGAAGTTTTTATCCTGAATCAGAATGAAACAGCAAATAATCAATTAAGATCTCAGAGGAGAAGAGGCAGATTTCGTCAGATAAAAATGTTCGTACTCTCATCTGTTAAAATGCTTAAGATCTCTTGCTGATGTACCATAATTATGCATATTAACAAACATACTCCAGGGAAATTTAACCCCATATAAAATTAATGTATCATCATCAGCTCGCCCACTTTACATTTTTTTTTCAGACTAGTTGTGAGCAATTTAAAACCAACCTATTTGTTCCTTGAATTTAATATTTGTTTTATTGCTTATGATAGACATTGTAATAAGAAATGTTATTAAGGTATAGATTTGTATTTATTGTTATAGTTTGACTCTAATTAGGTTCCTGTGTTTTTAATATGAGATGATTATCTTTGTTTACAGTATATACAGTATTTGTTTATTTTTGTCTGTTTATATGTCACTTTCTTATATCTGTCCATGTCTAGTTACCCGATGTAACATGTTATGTAACAGGCTCAACATACAAGCTCATTTCAGTTTGTAAAGCTTCTATATAATACCCTCTAAATGTAAGAACATTTGTGTAGTGCATAGGCATACCTAGTGGTTTGTATCAATCTGAATTTTCAATAAAAGTATATTTTCAATTCACGTTGGCAGTTATAAATATTTGTTCACTATGATTTCAACAGCTTTCAAAAATCCAGTCGCTTTGTGTATATAGCTAGCAAATAATTTTTAAACAATTACTTTCAATATTGTTTTGTTTTTCAAAACATTGAAAGTCATTGGATTAATGCAGGTGAGTTAACTATTTTCCAATGAACAATCTCATCCGCAATTTTGTCATTTAAAATGATTGGATCAAACAGTTGGCCAGCATAAACAATCTATTTATATCTTGTTAAGTAGCTAATACATTATGTACTATTAAGTCAGTGAATCTAAAAGAGATTTTACAGTCAGATGTTAATATCAGCTCATTTGTGTCAGTTCTTTCATTACCACCCTGTTTATGTGAGTTTGTAAAAGTGCTTACACATACCCAGTGACAAAAATACTGAGCCCAATGCAATCAAATCAATATCAGCTGCACCATCTACTAGCTTTCATGCTTCACGCAATTAGGGGCACCTTTATCAATCAGACTTTCACCAAAAATTTACTGGTGGCAAATTAATCGCTGTCATTTAAAGCACATGCAACTGGGTGATTAATCTGAAGTGAAAGTTAAGTGAATGCAAGATTCACTGCTTTACTGTATAAATATGCACTTTTAGAATGACACCGATATAGACACTGGTGTGGGAAATTTAAAATGTAAGTACATTCAGTCAAGGTGCACTTACCCACCTTGCCTAGCACCCCCATCTTAATTACCAATCACTCCTCCTTCCATCCAGTTGCTTAAGTAAGTATTTAGGCAGCTGCATCCTATTATTTTTACATCTGCATCCTTACTACTTGCCAAGCTTGAGCAATGAACTCTATTAGCAATCTATTAGGCCTGCTGAGACTGGAGGTACTTGCATGGAAATGGCCCCATAGAATTCTAAATGGGCTCATTGCACAGGTGTGGAAAAAGGTGAGAAAGATTTTGGCCACAGGATGTATACAATATAACAGGCTTTTCTTTTTAACAATAGTATTTATTTTTATTAAGCAGTAAAATGTACAGACATAGTGAACAGGTAAGCATTGTGCTTTGTACATTTAACGAGCATAGTATGCAAAGTATACAGTATATACACAATAAATTGGAATGCCTTTTCCAGGGTTCCCATTAATATACATAGAAGTTTCCTCTTGATGAGGAAAAAACCTGTCACGCCTAATGGGAACATTCTGTGAACAGGTAAATATGATGGTTGTTGGGCGGCGTGGCTTGGACTCCACCAAGATGGCGGTGTGACTCCTGAGCTCCAGCTCATAGTGGGACAAAATAGCGGCTCACGGCGACCAGAGGCTTTGCTAACACCTCTATTACCGGCGGATTTCTCCCCCAACCATCCAGCAACATGCCCAGAAAACAGCAAGCGGAGCATCGCCCGAAAAAGCTGACCGACTACTACAAGCAGCCACCGCGACCACGTGGGCAAGATGGCGCCGTCTCCTCTCCCTCACAACGGGT
The DNA here is from genome assembly GCA_037952925.1 of Lithobates clamitans. NCBI lineage: Eukaryota > Metazoa > Chordata > Amphibia > Anura > Ranidae > Lithobates > Lithobates clamitans. The sequence goes on from JBBGZY010000152.1 coordinate 2,359,052, forward strand.
GGCTCATAAGCAAACACAGGACCGCAACTCACATGCTTATAGGCAAGCTTTTGATCCGGAGGAATCCTCACAACCCCCCTCACCACTTAACAGAAGCCCAGCCAAAGCACGCTTCAGAATGGATGATTCTCGGACACAGCATTGTGAGGTAAGATCCAATGCAGACTCACAAGAAGACACCAGAGAACTCCCTGACTCCATAGTCTCCTTGCCTACGCTGAACCAACCAGTGTTAGACACTACACTTAAAGACATACTCATCTCTCTAAGAAGCACACTTCACACTGATATGATGGCATGTATGAGGAACTTTAACACAGAGCTAACCGCAGTGGGAGAAAGAGTAGATCATATTGAGAACAGAATGGGGGATTACGCCACCACCATTAACAACCTGGTAGACGCACATGACACTGCAGAAGAACAAACATGGATCAAAGCAAAATTAGCGGATTTAGAAGATAGATCCAGAAGAAATAATGTTAAAATTCGAGGGATCCCTGAAACTGTACAGCCTTCTGATCTGCATTCCTATGCAAATGCAATGCTAACCACCCTCATGCCTGAAGTTCCTGCCATTGAGCTATCTAGTGACAAGATCCATAGGTTACCTAAACCTTCATTCATTCCAGAAAATGCACCTAGGGATGTGTTATTCCGAATGCATTTTTACCAATCTAAAGAACTCCTGATGTTAATCACGCGGAAAGGGGAACACCGCGATACTGAAAATTCTGCATTACAATTCTACGCAGATCTATCGCAATTCACCTTGCAACTACGCAAAAACCTGAACAATATCATTAGGGAACCACAACATTACATACAAATGGGGCTACCCAACTAATCTGCTGGTCACTAAAGATGGCGTAAATCATGTGAACTGCTTCAAAAATGAAAGATCACCTCAGAGGAGCATTCCACCCCCTCTGACAACAGGAATTTCAACAAAATCCCCTTAGGTTGGCAACTTAATTCAGCTTCCAAATGACAGTATCCATGCCTCATAATGCTAGCCTTAACATAGGGCCCCGCTTATTGGAGCTTATTCCACACCACAAGCTCCTGAAACTTGAGCAGACATGATCTGCACCTGGGTTTTCTTTTTTTTTAAATGTTTTTATTAAAGATTTTGCATAGTACAAACAATAATACATTGGACAGAATATCATTACAGACTTGTAGAAAAAAGAAACAAAAACAGGATGCGTTGTAAATCTTGGAGTACAGATAAAATACAGAAGAGGTACAATCAAGTCGTAACTTACTTATCTCGATCTTAACAGATAACTTTAAGAGGTCTTTCAGCTGAGATGGTGCGTTACATTCTGGGAAAGGACTCTGTACTGATGTACACTGCACATTGCTCAAAAAGATCGGGTATTTAGCCACCGCACCCAAACACCCCTGTCGGGATCTAACTGTGTTTGGGTGGAGGCTTTCATTGTCCGACTGTTAGATGCTATTATACCAATCTCACAGTAGTTCGGTGCATTCTACAGAGTGGTTCAGCTATTTTAGCCCTGGCCAGGCACTACATCTGAGCGTGGTGTAGCAATTGTACACAAAAATTCCGTCGATGAGGCCCGTATTTGGGTGTAGGGGGGAGGGGGGGATAGATGATGGGGAAAGGGCTTATGTAGGGAGGGGGTGAATCTGGAGAGAGGTAGTCAGCTCATGCATTAGGTAGCCGGTTCTACCCCTCAGGTCAGGCTATAGGGATGCAGATATGAGGCTATGGTAGTCTGCTGATTCCTTAAAATATAGCCAACATGCCCATGTTGGGTGATATTTGGAGGGGGTATCTCTTGCCTGGTGTATGAGATCCTCCATCTCCGCTATCTTACCCACTCTACATATCCATTCAGGTATGCTGGGGGGAGAAGTAGTCCTCCAGTGGGTGGGTATGCAAAGTTTTGCCGCATTAATCATATGTAGGGTTAGGGACTTTTTGTACGCTCCTTGGGGAATGGAGGTGTGATGGAGTAAGTATTGAGCTGGGGTAAAGTCTGGGGTGTAGATAGTGATTTGTGAAATGAGATGATGTATCGCTTTCCAATAAGGTTGGATGAGGGGGCATCCCCACCACCAGTGAACCGTGAGCATTATTGCACCTCCGGCATAGTGGTGGGACGTTGGGATGGAATCTGTGGATTTTATCGGGGGTTCTATACCACCTTGAGAAAATTTTGTAACCGTTTTCCTGTGTGGAAACGTTCAAGGAGCCTTTATGTATGTGGGTGAGGATGTGGTCCCAGTCTTCCTGAGTGAAGTCAATCTTTAGTTCATTTTCCCATTTTTGGCTGGTAGTGTCATCTTTAGTAGAGATTGTAGCATATAATAAGGTATAAATATCTGATATGACATGCCTTTGAGGTTCAGATCTGGTGCATAAAGCTTCAAAGGGCATTAAATCTCTGTCCCATTGGGTAGGTTGGGTAGAATAAATCAAAAAATGTCTGATCTGGAGGAAGTTAAAGAAAGGAATATCCATGTCTGGAAGTTTGGAAGGGAGAGATTAAAAAGGGATCATCTTCCCTTTATCGAAAAAGGATCCTGCTCTGACTGAGTGCTTTACGGGGTCGTCGGTAATACGAAGGACTGATATACCCGGAGGAAAGTCCGGGTTTTGATCTAATGGGGTCAGTGGACCGGGCGAGGAGGCAATTTTCATCTTATTGTAGACCTTATGGAAAATCTGTAAAGTTGGGCCGATTAGGAGGTGTGATCTACTTTCCTTCGGGGTCCCAAGGGCACTTATCTATGGGGAATGATGGATTGGAAATAAGGAGAACGCCTCCTCAAGGCCAATCCAGGCCTTAAGTTTAGCGTGCAGGTGCCAGTCCACAATTCTGGCCAGATGGCAAGCCCATTAGTATTTTTGTATATCTGGGAGACCAATTCCTCCCTTCAGTTTAGGTGTCACAAGCTTCTCCCAGCCCATAGTGTTTGTCAGCCCATAGAAATTTCAAGCACAATTTTTTGTAGGTGGTGAAGAAAGAAGGGGGGAGCTTGATAGGTATTGTTTGCAACAGGTATAGAAATCTGGGAAGTATGTTCATTCTCAGGATGGCTGCCCTCCCGAACCAGGGAAAAGTGCCCTTATTCCAGGTTTGGAGGTCAGTTTGTATAGTCTTAAGAATGGGTAAGAAATTTCTAGAGTAAAGGTCTTCAAGTTTAGCCGGCAACTGGATACCAAAGTAAGTGATGGCCTGCGATTCCCACCCAAAAGGGGAAGTTGACCTGGCATTGTGACATTAAAGAGTTGGGTAAGGAAACATTAAGGGCCTTCGATTTCGTAAAGTTAATTTGAAAGTTAGAGAGGGATTTGAAGAGAGAGAAGTCTTTGAGGAGATTGGGATCTGTGATTATGGGGTCCGTGAGAAACAGAAGTATGCATCAGCGTATGCGGCCAGTTTATAATGACTATCTTTGATGGTAACTCCTTTGATAGATGGATTAGTCCTAAGCCTGTGAAGCATGGGTTCCAGAGTGAGAATGAACATAATGGGTGATAGGGGAAACCCCTGTCGAGTTTCGTTCGACAGGGATAAGGCATCCGACAGGTGACCATTGACCCTAATTCTCGCCATTGGGGATGAGTAAAGAGCCAGTATATATTGGAGCATATGGTCTCGAAAACCCAATTTGCGTAGTACTTCTGTCATGTAGTCCCAGGCCACTCTGTTGAATGCCTTCTCGGCATTGAGGGAAAGAAAAAAGCCTGGAGTGTTAGACGATGACAGCCAGTAATGTACGCTGATGGCCTTCAGGGTGTTATCATGGGCCTCGCGGCCAAGGATGAAGCCTACCTGATCCAAAGAAACCAATGTGGGGAGTAGAGGAAGTATGCGGTTCGCAAGTATTTTCGCATTAATCTTCACGTAAACATTTATGAGTGAAATAGGTCTGTAGTTTGACACCACGGTCGTGTCTTTACCCTGTTTGGGTATCATAGCAATGTGGGCCTCCAGGATGTCCGGATTATTAGTGGGAGAGGTGGGCAGTGTGTTAAAAGTGGTCAGAAAGTGTGGGATGAGTGTTTCCTTGAAGGTTTTGTAATAGCTAATAGAAAAGCCGTCCGGGCCTGGGCTTTTACCTGGTTTCATTTGGTTAAGGGCTGTAATTGTCTCTTCCCATGTAAGTGGATTGTCTAGATTTGCAGCCTCATCGTCTGAGATGGGTTGTGGGCCATAGTGGGTTAAGAAGTCCTTTATCAATTTTTTCCCTGTCCTGAGTGAGGTCTGTCGTAGAGGAGTAGGTAGATTATAGAGTTTGGAGTAGAACTGTTTAAATTGATTAGCTATGTCAGAGGAGGTTTCAAATTTGCATCCTGAAGGATCCACAATAGCATGGATGGTCGAGGCCGCCTTTTTGTTTTGTAGGGCCCTTGTGAGTAATTTGCTAGATTTGTTACCGAATTCGTAGCAGAGTCGTTGTGTAAGGGCATATTTGCATCTAGTTGATTTCCCAAGTTCCTCGAGAAGGTCTTCTCTGGCCATCAATAATTCTTTAAAAGTTTTTTCAGCTAGAGATTGTTTGTGCTTCTTTTCCAGAGAATGGATACGCTCCGATAGTTCAGCAATTCGTGCTTGTCTGGCTTTCCGCCTTGTTGCGGCAATGGATATAAGTTTGCCTCGGACGACACATTTGTGTGCCGCCCGAAGGGACATCGGGTGAATATCGGAGGGGGCATTCTCTCGAAAATAGTGTTGTAGGCATGTGTTTATTCTCTCTATGTGCTCTGGGTCATTGAGGAGGGAGTTGTCCAAACGCCAGACCATTGACCTCGAGGGAGTTGTGGAAAAAGTGATGGTGATGGAAATGGGGTGATGATCTGACAGGATCATGGGGTCTATGGTAGCGGTTAATAAGGAATCCAAGTCTGATTGAGTCAAAAAGAAGTAATCTATCCTCGTATATTTATGGTGTGGTGCAGAATAAAAGGTGAAATCCTTAGTAGTGTGGTATAGTGTGAGCCACGTATCATGCAGGGTTAAGTTAGCTAGCTGTATTTTGATTGCGTGCAATGCTCTAAATGTTATGGCGGAGGATCCAGAAGAGGAGTCCAGCGAAGGGGTGAGGGCCAAGTTAAAGTCACCCCCGACAATCAGCATTCCCCTGTAAAATGATGTGAGACTTTGTAAGGTATTGCGGAAAAAGGGTACTAGCTGTCTGTTGGGGGCGTAAAGGTTGGCCAGCGTGATAGGTTTGTTATGTAATTTGCCCCTGAGAAATATATAGCGAGCATTGGTGTCAAGCATTGTGTCCTGGACTTGAAAGGGACAGTTTTTAGAGATTAAAATGGACACTCCTTTAGATTTGGAGTCAGCGCTAGTCGCATGATAGACTGTGGGATAGAAGGAGTTGTAAAGTTTGGGGATGTTGTCAGATCTGAAGTGTGTTTCCTGAAGAAACACCACATCAGCCTTTGCCTTTTTTAGAAGGAGAAACAGCTGAGACCTTTTTTCAGGGGTGTTGAGTCCCCTAATGTTTAGAGAGTATAGCCTGACCTGAGGGGGGGGGGAGCCCCGTCGCCGGGAGGAGCCATAAAATAGTGGGGATTTTCCGTGTCTGTCTGAACGAAGGGCGCCGAGGTAGCAAGGGGGTCTGGGAGAGGAAGGAAGATGAAGGGTGAGAGTGCGGAATAGGGGAAGGGGTAGGAGGATCATACTCCTAATTAGTAAACCGAGAAGGTGGGGGACCAGCCCTTTCTTCTAAGAGAAAGATGTCGGTGAGGTACAGAGTGGGGTTAGAGTGCCAGCCCTAGGGAGGCCTACTTCAATCTACACTACTGTATGGGGGTTGAGAGAGACCAATCGGGGAAGATCGAGATGTGTGTCAGGATGACCTGTCGCTATCCCCTCCAGTGACAGGTATATGGAGGTGTATTTGGGAAGTGTTCAGATTGAAAAGATATGATGCTGCCAGTGGTCTAGGTGTGTAGGATGTGGGACCCAAGCATTCTATCTGCACTATATTAATAGTCAGACGGAGTGTTCATTACTGAGGGGGAAAGCGAGATTTGTGTCAGCCTGCATTCTAAGCATAACAAGATAGTTAAGGAGATGTCACCTAAGGGTATGGGGATACCTGTATGACATGTCTCAATACAACAATAACTGAAACTTATAACTGTTGGGGTACTGTGGAAACAGATAAACACACGGTGAACCAAATTCAAAACCGCAACATGTATTAGTGTCAGCCAGGGAGTCAGTAGGGATTACATAGGATCATGCCCATTAACTGCGTAGTCTACAAGGAGGTTTGGCTGAGCCTTGGCTATCCTGGGTTGGTAACCCAGCCATGAGGTTTTCAGTGCATAAGCAGGGCTGTCCATTCGCTACTTGGGAGCTACAGGAGAGCTCCTTAGGGTGTTCAAATTTATTTCAGTATAGGTAGTGTCAAGGGTGAGAACCCTAGGTATCATGCTGAGGTGAGGGAAGAAAATCCACCCGCAGTATGCTATGTAACACTGAAAAGCCTGTGGCCTGTACTGAGTGCTGATGGTGGGTAAGGGTAAAGGGCTGTTGAAAGAGCTTTGAAGGTATACTTATACAGGCCTGCTGGAGTCCTTAAGTTGGATAGGGACATCCACACTGGGGCAAACATATTAATATGGGATGTTCGGGGACTGTAAAGAGCCCGGTGTGGGGCCACTTGCTGTACATTTAAAGTTAAAGGGGACCTCACAATGTACAAGGTTTCCTTGTTGCAAGTACATGGTGAGGTTATCGAGAAAGGAGACCAGCAGACCTGTGGTAGCTCATTTACTATTCCTCCAATGTGCACATGTATGTAATAAGCCCTTTGGGGGGGAGGCCAAATATCACACCCTAATCTTCTGTGCCCACACACATAGTTCGTTTGAGATAGAGGCAAAAGTCAAGCAAAATCCCAACTATATTAAACCTGTAAACCTGAAAACGGTAAGTAAAAGCCTGAACTCAGTTGCTGCTATTGCCTCAGGAGGTGAACGTGTCCTTAGTCTATGAAGATGAGCTGGCGTTTTTATGAAGGATAGTCCGTCTCCACGAAACCTCAGAACCACAAGAGCAATTATGTGTATCCACTACTGTAAAAGGCTGTGAGAAATAGCAGAGCTCCTGCGGTATTGTGCAGTAAGCCAAGGATAAAGATAAGTGAATAAAACAGAGGGCAACTTTTTTGCAGAGGCAGAATAAAAACCATGTGAGTTCAATATGAAACTTCAGCGGGAAAAAAAAAAAAAGGGAGACAGTGACAGAAACTTATCTGTAGCTGTGGCGATTCACCATTCAGTGCCCCTGAGATTGCATGCGATTCGGCCCGAAATCGTGTCTGGCCCTTCTTGAACGCGGGGAGTCGGTCGGGTTGACATCATTGTGGAAGCTTCTGGTGGACGCATGAGGCCTAGAGCCTGAGGTGGATCTGCGTCTGTGGTACTGGGTGTTTTGGGCTTGGTCATTTGGGGGGTTTTGAACTGTCCTGGCATTTTATGCACAACATTTTGAAGCTTATGTCACACATCACCCACTCTTCTAACCACTTGAAGACAAAGCCCTTTCTGACACTTTTTGATTACATGAAAAAATTATTTTTTTTTGCAAGAAAATTACTTTGAACCCCCAAACATTATATATTTTTTTAAAGCAAATGCCCTACAGATTTAAATGGTGGGTGTTTCATTTTTTTTTTCACACAGTATTTGCGCAGCGATTTTTCAAACGCATTTTTGGGGAAAAAACACACTTTTTAAAATTTTAATGCACTAAAACACACTATATTGCCCAAATGTTTGATGAAATAAAAAAGATGATCTTAGGCCGAGTACATGTATACCAAACATGACATGCTTTAAAATTGCGCACAAACGTGCAGTAGCGACAAACTAAATACATTTTGAAAGCCTTTAAAAGCCTTTACAGGTTACCACTTTAGATTTACAGAGGAGGTCTACTGCTAAAATTACTGCCCTCGATCTGACCTTCGCAGTGATACCTCACATGCATGGTGCAATTGCTGTTTACATTTGACGCCAGACCGACGCTTGCGTTCGCCTTAGCGCGAGAGCAGGGGGGACAGGGGTGCTTTTTTTTTTTTTTTTTCTTATTTTTTTGCTTTTTTATCTTATTTTTAAACTGTTCCTTTCATTTTTTTTTTTTAAATCATTTTTATTGTTATCTCAGGGAATGTAAATATCCCCTATGATAGCAATAGGTAGTGACAGGTACTCTTTTTTGAAAAAATTGGGGTCTATTAGACCATAGATTTCTCCTCTGCCCTCAAAGCATCTGACCACACCAAGATCGGTGTGATAAAATGCTTTCCCGATTTCCCAATGGCGCTGTTTACATCCGGCGAAATCTAAGTCATAAAATGCTCGTAGCTTCCGGTTTCTTAGGCCATAGAGATGTTTGGAGCCACTCTGGTCTCTGATCAGTTCTATGGTCAGCTGGCTGAATCACCGGCTGCATTCTCAGGTTCCCTGTTGAGACAGGAGAGCCAGAGAAAAACAAGGAAGATGGTGGGGGGGGGCATTCCCTCCCACTGCTTGTAAAAGCAGTCTAGAGGCTAATTAGCCGCTAGGATTGCTTTTACATGAAAGCCGACCGCTGGCTGAAAAGAATGATACCAAGATGATACCTAAACCTGAAGGCATTATTCTGGTATAACCACTCAAAGTCGTGAATGGTGTACCTGAAGACCAAAAAATGGTTAACAATAAAGCACAGTAAACGGTAAAGTATAAAAAATTGCATACCTGAAAAGCAAACATGATAAAACATAATAACAATAAAACATTGCAGAATAGATTACAGTAAAAAAGAGCAGAACAATAGAGAGAATAGAGAGAGAGAGAACAATAAAACGACAACTTTTTTTTTTTATTTTATATTTTTGTTTGTGTTTTTTTTTTTTACACTTTTTTTTGTAACTGTAACCGGTTCCAGGTTCGGGCCTCTCAAAATGCGATGGCTTCTTGGGAGACCCTGTGAAAGTGTGCCTAGTCTGTGCAGTGCTGTATCCTACGCTAATACTCAACTAGTGAATGTTAGCGTTCAAAACATTCACCAATGCAAAGACCAGGATTGTCAGGACAGGAGGGAAAATAATAGCGGGTGTCACGCCTATATCCACACTTGCTGCAGACACAACATCTTTTTTGGGGGGTTCATTGGGTAGGGGTACTCGGGAGGACATAAAGAAAATGCCTCTCATGCAGCTGACTGCATTTGGTTGGGGATGTGAATGGGGGAAGTACGGGCGCTGCAAAAGTGGTGGGTTCCCAATTAGGATTGGCGAATGCAGCAGGAAGGGCACTATGGGCACGACGGGCCTGTGTTTGTCTTCTTGGTGGCAGCGGGACACTACTTGTACTTGCCACCTCACCAGCTTGAACTGCACTTATGGGACTCACCACGTCACCAAGTGTTACTGCAGTGCTGGTTTGACTACGACCGGGGTGTACTAGGCCGCTGGTGCTTGCCAGTTCACCAAAACGCTACCAAAAAATCTGTTAGTGATCGCAGGGATCAGGCCTGACTCTGCGAACGCTGCAGTTATGCGTTTAGTGTTTTGTAAGTGACAGTGATCGATCGATACTGCACTTGGGTGGGCTGGGCTGGGCTGGGCCGGGCGGAGGGGCAAAACGCAGGTGCTAGCAGGTATCTGGGCTGATCCCGCTAACACTGCGTTTTTGGGAACCCTAAACTGCTGGGGACGCCATTATAGATCTGATCGGATCAGATATTCATCCGTTCAGATACTATACCACTAAGGGAGGCGTATGCTGCGTGCGTGGGTGTTAGCGGTACTGGCGCTAACCTGACGCTGCCTGGGGCTGGGGCTTGCCAGTTCACCAAAACGCTACCAAAAAAACTGTTAGCGATCGCAGGGATCAGGCCTGACTCTGCGAACGCTGCAGTTATGCGTTTAGTGTTTTGTAAGTGACAGTGATTGATTGATACTGTACTTGGGTGAGCTGGGCTGGGCCGGGCGGAGGGGCAAAACGCAGGTGCTAGTAGGTATCTGGGCTGATCCCCCTAACACTGCGTTTTTGGGAACCCTAAACTGCTGGGGACGCTAGTATAGATCTGATCGGATCAGATATTGATCCGTTCAGATACTATACCACTAAGGGAGGTGTACGGTGCGTGCGTGGGTGTTAGCGGTACCGGCGCTAACCTGACACTGCCTGGGGCTGGTGCTTGCCAGTTCATCAAAACGCTACCAAAAAGACTGTTAGCAATCGCAGGGATCAGGCCTGAATCTGCGAACGCTGCAGTTATGCATTTAGTGTTTTGTAAGTGACAGTGATCGATCGATACTGCACTTGGGTGGGCAGGGCTGGGCCGGGCGGAGGGGCAAAACGCAGGTGCTAGCAGGTATCTGGGCTGATCCCGCTAACACTGCGTTTTTGGGAACTCTAAACTGCTGGGGACGCTAGTATAGATCTGATCGGATCAGATATTGATCCGTTCAGATACTATACCACTAAGGGAGGCGTATGCTGCGTGCGTGGGTGTTAGCAGTACTGGCGCTAATCTGACGCTGCCTGGGGCGACGCATATTACCGCCGGGGGATCAGGGGGCTAAACCTTTATTTGGTAATAAACGGCGGGTGCCCTGACACTATAAAAAATAAACGAACTAACCAGCGTCAACTGTAACAGTTATACGGTGATCAGTGGTGAAAGGGTTAAGTAGGGGGCAATCAAGGGGTTAAAACCTTTATTAGATAGTATATGGGGGGTCCCTGTCACTATAAAACGCTGACGGCGAAGCTAAATATTTACGTCCCTAACTAGCGTCACCAGTGACACTAATACAGCGATTAGAAAAATGATCGCTTAGCGACACTGGTGACGGGGGGTGATCAAGGGGTTAAAACTTTATTAGGGGGGGTTAGGGGGGTATTCTAGACCTACAGGGGGGCTAACCCTAACTGTCCTAACACTTCTAACTGTCACAAACTGACACCATGCAGTAATCAGAAAAAAAAAAAACACTGCTTGGTGTCAGTTTGACAGGGGGGGTGATTGGGGGGATCGGGGGGGCGATCGGGGGGGATCGGGGGTGTAAAGTATGCCTGGCATGTTCTACTGTGTGTGTGTATGTGTTGTGCACTCACATGTCTTCTCTCCTCGGCGCCGGAACGGAAACTGCCGAGCCGAGGAGAGATGACATCACATCCTCTGCCTCTGTGTACAATACAGAGGCAGAGGATGTTTCTCATTGGCTGGGAGCGATCGCGAGGGGGGGCCACGATCGGATGGCCTCCCCCTCATCTCTGATCGCTGCCAGACAAAAGCCGACCGCCGCTGGCACCAGGTACGTGATTTTGCCTGCCCGTGCCGCTCTGTTCACGTATATATGCGTGAGGCGGTCAGCAAGTGGTTAAAAATCTATGCCAAAATGATAGCACTCAGAATGATGGATATTCTCCCTACCCTAATTGACCCAGACCAATCGGCATTTACCAAAGGCAGGCAAGCATCAGATGCGACCAGATGCCTAATCAATATAATTCATATAGCTAGGAGGACTCGGGCACCTTCTCTGCTTCTAGCTTTGGATGCAGAGAAGGCGTTCAACAGGGTATACTGGCTCTATCTATCACAAACATTAGAGAAATTTGGATTCACAGGACATATATTGTCTGCTATTCTAGCCTTGTATACCTCTCCATGAGCAAAGGTATATACATCAGGGCTGCTCTCTAAATCCTTCGGGATTTCCAATGGTACAAGGCAGGGGTACCCACTGTCCCCTCTCATTTTTAATATGATGGTTGTTCGTGAACTCTGATAGCGACCCTTACAATGGTTGTTTGAAGTAAGTATTTTAAATGCCATCTCATAAAAGTCAAGCAAATGATAGGATAAAACAATAACAATAAAAAAATAATAGTAACAGAACAAGATAATAGTTGTAAGGAACTTAGATTGACATTGAGAATATTTCAGTTGGTTCTTGTCAGGTCAGTTCATGCTATGCTATAGTAATTTTCAATATTGAATACCACTAGATGGATTTGCACTCATTCATATATGATATTGTAGTCTCCTATGTAGCGGCAGAGGCTTTATTGTTTGACAGCCATGCGCACCAAAATTTGTGGAAGTTTTGTGCTCTCTCTCCTTTGTATGTAAGCATTTGCTCCATTGAACATTGTGAGTTGATTCTAGAGACAACTTCTTCAATACTCGAGGGGGTAGTTTTTCTCCATTTGCTGGATATGGAAATACGGGCTGCATATAGTATGTGTATCACTATTTTCCTCGTTGGGTAAGGGAAAGTGTCTATGCCCAAGCTCAACAGTTCCAACTCTGCGGTTAGTGTGCATACAGTATCAGTAATTTTTGATATAAGGGAAAGAATATCAGTTAAGAAAGATTGTAGGACACTACAGTGCCACAGTATGTGTAGGAGGTTGCCCTGACAGTGGCATTCCCTTCAACACAAAGGGGACACGTTTGGATTCATAGACGCATTGGGGTCATGTACCACCTATGAAGTATTTTTTGTGCATTATCCCAATGGTCCACACAAGCTGAAGACTTGCTGTTGTGATTTATAGCCAGGAGCCATTGAGATAAAGAGAACATTTTTTGCAGCTCCCTTTCCCATTTGATCATTACTGGTAATTTAGAATGTATAGGGTGGTAGTTACAGTATTTATAGCACAAGGATATACCTTTAATGTTAGAAGAGGTCCTGTTTATTACAAAGTTCCATAATGGAAGTGGCACTTCTATAGGGGAGGTTGGGTTTTTCTTGTTGTAGTGAAGTATTTGATGGATTTGAAAGGTATTAAGGGTACTTAGATTTATTAAGTCATCTGTGGAGAAGTGAATACCTTTCTGCTTCCAGTGATGGGTTGAAAAACCCTGAATGAGGTATTGATCATTGCTATAGAAATTTTTAAATGGAAGGTTTGTTCTTGTGGAAATTTTTTCTTACTGAATGAAGCCCAGGCCTTGGTTATGGCTTGAATGGTTGGGTAAGAGGGAGTGGTGGGGTTGTGGTGCATAGTAGAGGCTATTAATGATGGTTAAAGGTCGTGTCCCAGTGTAATTTCCTGCTCAATGCTGGACTATAAGTTATCCTCCTGTTTTGAGAACCAGTATTTTAATTGGTCCATTAAGGCCACTTAATAGTAGGTCTGGGCATTGGGTAGTTCACAACCTCCCAGATGTCTATGTCTAGATAGATGTTATAGAGCTACCCTGGGTTTTTTACCTGCTCAAATAATGTGTCTTAGGGTGGTTGCTGGATTGGAAAATAATTTTAGTGGGATAGTAATAGGGAGGGTTCTAAAAAGGTAGAGCAGTTTAGGAAGGATTTGCATCTGGTAAGCTGCAATTCGTCCAACCCAGGTTAGATGGATTTTGGTGAGTTGAGAGAACTCTTCTTTTATGCGAGAATATAACGATAATGGAGGGAAGTTAGTTTCATATAGGTTGGAGGTCGGTGGGTAATTGTATACCTAGGTATGTAATGGCTGGTGAATCCCAGTTGCATGGGAAAATGTTTTTGATCTGGAAGATTTTGTCCTTAGATAGGTGTACAGTGAGAGCAAAGCATTTATTAGTATTAACTTTGTAGTAGGACAATTTCCCAAAGTCAGTGTCACGTACCTTGTGGACGAGCCCGACTTGCAGGGGATGGCCTCTCTTGCGGCTCCGACTCGAGGGCCCTGGTAGGGTATACAGGAAGCACAAGAGTCAGGAGTGGCACGAGTGCCTGGCAGGATCAACAGCAGGAGGTAGGTCTGGAACTCTGGAAACACTGTGCAGTGGAGATTAAGCTGATCTGGTAGGTAGAGTGGAACACTGGTGCAGCAGACTGGAACTGGATAGCAGGCTGGAACACACAGGACAGCAGACTGGAACACTGGTGCAGCAGACTGGAACCACACAGCAGAGTGGAACTGGATAGCAGGCTGGAACACACAGGACAGCAGACTGGAACACTGGTGCAGCAGTCTGGAACCACACAGCAGACTGGAACTGGATAGCAGGCTGGAACACACAGGACAGCAGACTGGAACACTGGTGCAGCAGACTGGAAGGTCAGACAAGCCGGATCGATAGCCAGGCAGACTGTACATGAGCCAAAGGGTCAGGCAGAAAAGTGGTCAGACAAGCTGGGGTCGGATGCAGGCAGAAAGCAGGGATGGTCGGAGACAAGCCGGGATCAGATGCAGGCAGACAGCTAGGATAATCAGGAACAAGCCGGGTCTAGTACAGGAAACAGGAAGTGTTCTCAGGAAGTGCACACGTAACGCTGTAGAGCAGATAGCAAGATTCTCATGTGACAGATCAGTTTAAATAGCCCGCCTGGTGCGCGCGCGCATGCGTGCGACTGCCCGCACAGGGCGTCTGATACTGACAGGACTTTCCTGACAGTCAGTTAGTAGTTTTTGTACTGCACGTAAAGAGGATTCAGGATTAGATAGAATTAGTATAACATCATCGGCAAAAAGCCCTAGTTTGTAATTCTTGGGTCCAATTGAAATTTCTTCCACGTTTTCGTTAGATCTTATTAGTTCTGCCGGTGGTTTCTATGACTAGGAAAAAGATTATTAGGGAGAGCGGACACCCCTGACACGCCCCGTTTGAAAGAAGGAATGAGTCAGATAACATTCCTGAGGTGTATACTTTGGCCGTGGGGTTGGAATAGAGTGACATTATTGCTGAGTGAACAAAAACCGTTGAGTCCGAATTTGGTAAGTACTTGAGACAGATACCCCCAATGAACCAGATCAAAGGCCTTTTCTGCATCTAGGGCCAAGAGAACACTGAGTGTGTATGTAACTTCTGCATATCTTATCAGGGTAATTATTCTTCTGGTTCTGTCTGGGGCCTGCCGTCCCTTAACAAATCCCACTTAGTCAAGTCCTACCAGTGTAGATGTGATTTCCATCAGTCTGTTGGCCAGTACCTTAGCATAAATTTTAAGATCTGGGTTTAATAAAGAGATGGGCCTGAAGTTCTGGGGGTGAGAAGGATCTTTTTCGGGTTTTGGTATAGTTACAATTATTGCTTGAAGCATTTCATTGTGAAATGTGCCTGAGTTATAGCATTATAGACTTCGACGAGTGTGGTGGTAAGAAGGGGTACAAATGCTTGATAATACTCGGGTAAGAAGCCATCTGCTCCAGGGGATTTGTGTTTAGGCAATGCTTTAATCACTGCAATGATTTTATCAGACGTGATTGGCCTGTTTAAATGCTGAAGTGATTGCACATCTAGTGAGGGGAGGTTAATCTTCCACAAGAATGTGTTGATCTACTTGTCAGTAGGTTGGTACGTGTTCGGATCTTGGTTGAGGTTATATAATGATCCGTAAAAATCTTTAAAAGCATTGGCAATATCTCTGGGGTTTTTAAATGTACGATTAGAGAGATGGTGTTTGATAATTGTTAGATTAGTTCAGATTTGGCGTTGTTTAACTTGGGATGCTAATAATTTACTTGCTCTATTACTCTGGGAGTAGTAGGAAATTTTAAGGTGTTTGAAGTAGAGATCATAGTCCTCTCTTATTGCTTGTCGTAGTTCTTTACAGAAGGCATTAAGGCAGGTTAGTAGCGTGGTGTTAATTTTAGCTAATTTATGTTTGGACTCCAGTTCAGCAATGAGATTGAATAGTTGTGATATGCATTGTGTTTTTTTCTTTTTTTTCCCTAGCGGCTATTTGGGTTAGGGCTCCTCTTGAGAAAGCCTTATGTGCACATCAAACCATGGAAGGATTACAATCGGTGGTATTATTAAGCGTGAAGTACTCCTCAAGTTTATTCTGAATTTCCTCTTTGATATGGGGATGAGAGATGAGATAAGTGTTATTACGCCTTAGTGGTACTTTGCGCATATCCTCAATATTAACCATGATGGGAGCATGGTCCGACCATGTTATCTTGTGGATACTCGCTTTGACCACTTTCTGCAGAGTGTATTTATCAGTGACGAAAAAAATCTATACTGGAATAGCTTTTGTGTACTGATGAGAAATGGGTATAGTCCTTCTCAGTGGTATGGAGGCATCGCCATGGATCATATAGGTCTTGTGTCAGGCAATACGGGCCCAAGGACAGTCGACGCCTCTATTCCACTGAGGAGGAGTCCATTTGATCATTTAGAACCACATTGAAATCTCCACATATCACTAAATTGCCCTTCATCATTTGTTTTTCTTTCTGTAAAGTTGTGCGGATGAATTTCACTGGTTTCTTATTTGGGGCATACAGGTTAACCAAGGTATATTGGGTGTTATTGAGTTCAGCCACTAATATAATAAACCTACCATGGACATCAACAAATTTGTCTAGAAGTGCAAATGTAATAGAGTCCTTAATAGCTATTAGTACCCCATTGCGTTTAACAGAGTAAGATGTGCTGAAATTTATTGTGGGTACACTTTGGAGGATTGAGGCTTGGGAAATATGTCTCTTGTATACACAATACATTTTATTTGTGACCCAAAGCCATGTTCCACACTGTCCTGCATTTGTAAGGGCTGTTTGCAAGGGCTGTTTAGGCCTCTAGCATTAAGATACATTATTTTAACCTCCCTGGCGGTATTCCCGAGTCTGGCTTGGGGTAGAATTTCAGAACCAAAAGCGGTAACCCCGAGCAAGACTCAGGATCGCATTGCAGGATCCAGGAAGAGCTTATTTACCTTGTCCCCTGGATCCTGCGATGTCTCCCCACAGTGTGAGGGGCTCGTCCTCCGCTCGATTCATCACGAAGCCGTTCTCCGTTCCCTGCAAGCGTTGCAATGCACGGGGACGGAGAACGTCGCCAAATTCAAAAAGTGAAACACACACAATACTTACAGTACACTGTAATCTTACAGATTACATTACTGTGTGAAATTATTTCACCTCCCTTTTGTCCCTAGTGGTTTCTCCAGTGCCCTGCATGCAGTTTTATATTATAAAAACTGTTCTTTCTGCCTGGAAACTGGAGATTTTCCATAGCAACCAAAACCATCCCTTTACATCAAAAGTGATATTAGACCATCTAGAAAACAGCAATAATATATTAGAATCACTCGCAGAATTGAGGGATTGTGATTTGTGGGGAGATCCGTCATCAAACACTGAAAAGTAATGACAGCGACAATTCTGCAACTGAGCAAATTTCAGTATTATTGATTTGATTACATTATTGAATCATTTTTATTATTATTATTATAATATTATTTGGTATAATTATTTATAGTTATTTATTATATTATAATTTATGATTTTGTGTTTCAAACTTTATCATACCGAGATATCTACTAGACTCTTGTTTGGACAGATTTAAGTGAGTTATTCCTAAGAATTACAGGCCAACAATATAAAACGCTAAATTCCCATGCAAAATAATGGTACCGCTTTCAGCATCAAAAATATAAAAAATAATACCGCCAGGGAGGTTAAGAGACATTCACCTGAATAGTAGTGCTGCAGAGCCATCTAGTGATATCATCAGGCAGGTGTGCATAAATAAGCTCAGTTTCCAGCATAGTAGGATGAAAAGGATTGCATTCTGAGCGAACAGTAATGAAGTTCCTGTAACATGGAAGATTGAGAAGAAAAAAAAACTCATAATAAACATCAAAAAATAGGTTAGAACTTTCACAAACTGGGTCCGGTCAAGTCCCCATGCGTCAGAGGGGGGCAGGGTCACCGGGTGGCCCCGCCCTCCATAATTTAAGAACCGTCAGAAGACTAGAAGCGTCACACAGCAGGAGCCTCCCATCATGGATGCAGAGCGGCCCGAGAAGAAGAAGGGAAGAAGACGCCGTGGAGGAAGATGCCGGACAAGAACATCGGAGGAAGAACCAGAAGAACCAGAAGAAGAAGAAGATGGAGGAAGAAACCGAAGGAAGATAGAAGAAAGAAGATAGAAGAAAGAAGAAGCATTTAAATAAAGGAATTGTCAAAAACTGTCTCTTGTCATTTTTAACATTTTTGACACTTTTTTTGTGAAATGGTAGGGTACTTTTGTACCCCCTTACAATTTCACACAAGGGGGGCCGGGATCTGGGGGTCCCCTTGTTAAAGGGGGCTTCCAAATTCTGATAAGCCCCCTGCCCGCAGACCCCCACAACCACCGGGCAAGGGTTGTGGGGATGAGGCCCTTGTCCCCATCAACATGGGGACAAGGTGCTTTGGGGGGCTACCCCAAAGCACCCTCCCAATGTTGAGGGCATGTGGCCTGGTATGGTTCAGGAGGGGGGCTGCTCTCTCATCCCCCCTCTTTTCCTGTGGCCTGCCAGGTTGCGTGCTCAGATAAGGGTCTGGTATGGATTTTTTGGGGGCCCCATGCATTTTTTTTTTAATTTTGGCGTGGGGTTCCCCTTAATATCCATACCATACCTGAAGGGTCTGTTGAGGTGGGGAATGCATCCAGTTTCTGGTTGTATTCAATAGACTGCTCCATTTCCTCCTCCCCCATGCTATTCTCATCAGGGTTAGCATCTGGGCAGTTTAATCTCCTTTTTCTGCTTCACAGGGCTATTGGAGGTTGAGGATGGGGATGTGTGCTGTGTGCCTGTGTCAGGTGACTCACCCTCTCCATTGCAGGGGACACTGCTGGCTTGTGACAGGGAAGCATGCCTATCAGCACCGGCGCCATCTTGGATCAGCCTGGGTGGGACTGAGTTGAAGAATTCAGTCAGTTTCCGTGGCCCCTCTCTCTCCTTTCATTTAGACATGTCTGTATTACTGTTCTCCACTGTCTTTACTATCGTCCTGGCCTCAATTAGGCTGTGTCACGTCACTGTGGCTCCTCCCCCAATATAACAGGCTTTTCATATTACCAGGGAACAAGACAGGGCTTCCAACTCTCTCCAACTTAATTTACATTGGTACTGGAGCCATTAGCAATTGTCATAAGATTGTCTCAAAAAGTTAAGGGTATCCAAATAGATTCCCTCAAAGAGAAGTTGTCCCTCTATGGAGATGACACATGTCATACTTACAAGATGCTTGTCCTTTGTTGCAGGCCTCACTCTGAATTATAAATACATGTGGACACCATCCTGGCATCCATATTAGCTGGAATAAATCCCTGCGTTTCCTTGGACTGAGAAACAAGGGTTCCAGTGGCACAGTGCTCTTTGCAATTGGTGGAACAGCTCAAACACTGAGGGATTCAAGCTAGTGGTGAGCTATACAGTGATATTGCTCTTAATAATTTACTGGCCCTCCATCAGCTTAAAGCCTAGTGTGTAGCTTGGTCTTCTCTCCCACTGACTCTCATTGGTTAAATAAATATCCTAAAATGTGTTCTTACCAATATACATACATTAATAGGGCGTTTATTAATCTCTTTCATTTGAGCTGGAGCTAGGTTGGTGCTCTGCAGTTTGTATATCCCAATTTATAGGGAAAAATTGGTCCCCCTGGACTTCTAGATCCACTATTGAGCCCCCATGTTGGCCACTGTAAGGTGGTAGTTCGCCCATCCCTGAGAAAACCTAGTAATGTGCTTGGAGTCTGTGGAAATGCCAGAACCTCCCCAGGCTCCATGCCCCCCCATCCCCAGTGTTGTGGCAGGCCGGCTGAGTTGCTCAGCTGGGCCACCACAGCTTCCTGTTTTAAGGGGAACGGCCTTAGGAGCTGGTTCGGAAACACTGAGATTGGTATAATCTTAACCTACCTACTAGCCCACTAAACACCTTTTCCACTTCACCTAAGCCCCTGCTCAAGCAGAGAGGGGAGTGGGGATAGAGTGACCCCGACAGCAGGAGTGGAGAAAGAGGGTGGAAAGAGGAGGGTTAGAGTTCCAGGAAAGTCCAGATTTCAGGATGATATACCTGGTCATTAGGGATGAGCTGAACACCCCCCTGTTCGGTTCGCACCAGAACATGCGAACAGGAAAAAAGTTTGAACACGCAAACACCGTTAAAGTCTATGAGACACGAACATGAATAATCAAAAGTGCTAATTTTAAAGGCTAATATGCAAGTTATTGTCATAAAAAGTGTTTGGGGACCTGGGTCCTGCCCCAGGGGACATGGATCAATGCAAAAAAAAGTTTTAAAAACGGCCGTTTTTTCAGGAGCAGTGATTTTAATAATGCTTAAAGTCAAACAATAAAAGTGTAATATCCCTTTAAATTTCGTACCTGGGGGGTGTCTATAGTATGCCTGTAAAGGGGCGCATGTTTCCTGTGTTTAGAACAGTCTGACAGCAAAATGACATTTTGAAGGAAAAAACCCATTTAAAACTACCCGCGGCTATTGCATTGTCGACAATACACATAGAAGTTCATTGATAAAAACGGCACGGGAATTCCCCAAAGGGGAACCCCGAACCAAAATAAAAAAAAAAAAATGACGTGGGAGTCCCCCTAAATTCCATACCAGGCCCTTCAGGTCTGGTATGGATATTAAGGGGAACCCCAAGCCAAAAAAAAACGGCGTGGGGTCCCCCCAAAAATCCATACCAGACCCTTATCTGAGCACGCAACCTGGCAGGCAACAGGAAAAGAGGGCCCCCCTGAACAGTACCAGGCCACATGCCCTCAACATTGGGAGAGTGCTTTGGGGTAGCAGGCCACATGCCCTCAACATTGGAAGGGTGTTTTGGGGTAGCCCCCCCAAAACACCTTGTCCCCATGTTGATGAGGACAAGGGCCTCATCCCCACAACCCTGGCCGGTGGTTTTGGGTGTCTGCGGGCGGGGGGCTTATCGGAATCTGGAAGCCCCCTTTAACAAGGGGACCCCCAGATCCCGGCCCCCCCTGTGTGAAATGGTAAGGGGGTACTTACCCCTACCATTTCACTAAAAAACTGTCAAAAATGTTAAAAATGACAAGAGACAGTTTTTGACAATTCCTTTATTTAAAAGCTTCTCCTTTCTTCTATCTTCCTTCATCTTCTGGTTCTTCTGGCTCTTCTGGTTCTTCCTCCGGCATTCTCGACCAGCATCTCCTCCACGGCGTCTTCTATCTTCTTCTCCTCGGGCCGCTCCACACCCATGGCATGGGGGGGAGGCTCCCACTCTTCTCTTCTTCTTTTCTTCTCTTCTTCATTTTCTTCTCCGGGCCACTACGCACCCATGCTGGCATGGAGGGAGGCTCCCGCTGTGTGACGGCGCTCCTCGTCTGACAGTTCTTAAATAACGGGGGGCGGGGCCACCCGGTGACCCCGCCCCCCTCTGACGCACAGTGACTTGACGGGACTTCCCTGTGACGTCACGGGGAATGCCACAGGGAAGCCCTGTCATGTCCCATGCGTCAGAGGGGGGCAGGGTCACCGGGTGGCCCCACCCCCCGTTATTTAAGAACTGTCAGATGAAAAGCACCGTCACACAGCGGGAGCCTCCCTCCATGCCAGCATGGGTGCGTAGCGGCCCGCAGAAGAAAATGAAGAAGAGAAGAAGAGAAGAAGAGAAGAAAAGAAGAAGAGAAGAGCGGGAGCCTCCCCCCCATGCCATGGGTGCGGAGCGGCCCGAGGAGAAGAAGATAGAAGACGCCGTGGAGGAGATGCTGGATGAGAACGCTGGAGGAAGAACCAGAAGAGCCAGAAGAACCAGAAAAACCATAAGATGAAGGAAGATAGAAGAAAGAAGAAGCATTTAAATAAAGGAATTGTCAAAAACTGTCTCTTGTCATTTTTAACATTTTTGACAGTTTTTTAGTGAAATGGTAGGGGTAAGTACCCCCTTACCATTTCACACAGGGGGGGTGGGATCTGGGGGTCCCCTTTTTAAAGGGGGCTTCCAGATTCCGATAAGCCCCCTGCCCGCAGACCCCCACAACCACCGGCCAGGGTTGTGGGGATGAGGCCCTTGTCCTCATCAACATGGGGACAAGGTGTTTTGGGGGGGCTACCCCAAAACACCCTTCCAATGTTGAGGGCATGTGGCCTGGTACGGTTCAGGAGGGGGGGCGCACTCTCGTCCCCCCCTCTTATCCTGCGGCCTGCCAGGTTGCGTGCTCAGATAAGGGGCTGGTATGGATTTTTGGGGGGATCCCACACTGTTTTTTTGTTTTTTGTTTGGCTTGGGGTTCCCCTTAAAATCCATACCAGACCTGAAGGGCCTGGTATGAAATTTAGGGGTACTCCCACGTCATTTTTTTTTTAAATTTTGGTTCGGGGTTCCCCTTTGGGGAATTTCCATGCCGTTTTTATCAATGAACTTCAATGTGTATTGTCGGCAATGCAATAGCCGCGGGTAGTTTTAAATGGGTTTTTTCCTTCAAAATGTCATTTTGCTGTCAGACTGTTCTAAACACAGGAAACATGCGCCCCTTTACAGGCATACTATAGAAACCCCCCAGGTACGAAATTTAAAGTAATATTACACTTTTATTGTTTGACTTTAAGCATTATTAAAATCACTGCTCCTGAAAAAACGGCCGTTTTTAAAACTTTTTTTTGCATTGATCCATGTCCCCTGGGGCAGGACCCAGGTCCCCAAACACTTTTTATGACAATAACTTGCATATTAGCCTTTAAAATTAGCACCTTTGATTTCTCCCATGGACACCCCAAATTGTTCGCCGAACTTGCGAACAGCCAATGTTCGAGTCGAACATGAGTTTGACTCGAACTCAAAGCTCATCCCTACTGGTCATAGAGAAATATTACAATGCGTAGCCCAGGGTTTCCATATAGCTTCAAATTTGCTCACTTTGTCCTGTAAATTTGCTACTATGTTTTCTTGTGCCAGGATATTTTACTCTTGGCCCCTCTGAAGGAAACAGTTGGCATTTTCCATGCCCTTGCGAGCATTATCTTGGCTCCCAAGAAGATGTAAAACGTTAGGGCTTGCAGGTGTTTGAGTAAGCTCTGGATTTTGCAGTTCAGGAGTGCCTCGGTCGGGTCAGGAGCGATAGTGAGGCCCGTTATTTTTCTTATAATGTGAAAAACCTGTTTCCAATAGGACCTTATGCGGAGATATGACCACCATATATGGAAAATTGTGGCTTCCAAATCACATCCTCTAAAACATAGGGGAGAAACCTCTGGGTAGATCATTGCCAGCCTGGCGGGGACATAGTACCACTTGATCAGAATTTTAACATTTGCTTCTATCAGGGAGACATTGAGGATACCTTTATAGGATGCTGAAATGATTGGAACCATATTCCTGGATCCCAAGAGTGCCCGTGTCTGTCTCCTAGGCCCGGCGTATGGGGGGATGGTTTCTTACCTGCCAGGGAGGAGTAGATCAAGGAGATTCCTCCCCTCTGATCCACAGCGTTAGCGCACCAGTGCTCACAAGGGGTGATGTTAGGATGTTAGTTCCTGACAGTCCAAATAGAGTTAAGGAAGTGGATTGAAGTGAACGAAGAGATTTATGAGAATTGGAACAATTCAGAATTGGGTATTTCCAATGTCTTTCTGCAATGTTTCAGAGTAAGGGGGCCTGTCGGTGTAAGAAAATGGCCAATGTAATACAGGCCTTTGTTGGTCCACCAGCGGAAAGCTTAGATGTTCAGGCCTTGGGGAAACTTTGAGTTGTAGAAGATATGCGACAGGGGCCTTAGGGGGAGGTCAGTGAGTGGTGTTTATGAAGAGTGTTGCACAGTGCCACTGAGTGGGAGAGGGTGGGGGACATTATAGCCGGTCTGGATGTCCTATCACCCCACAGGAGGTAGTCAACCGTATTCAAGGGCACTGCTTGTCTTTCCATGGAGAGCCAGTTGGGTTTAGGGCCCCCAGAGTATGCTATGGAAATTTGGATGAGTTGTGCTGCCTGATAGTACCACCACATGTTCGGGAGGCCACCCTGTGATTTACTCCTATATAAAACCTCTTTAGTCCATCTGTAGCCTTTGTTACCCCAAACAAACCATACTATTTGGGACTGCAATTTTAAAATGAATTGTTTCTTAATAGGGATTAGGAGAGAACAGAACAAGTATAGCATACGTGGGAGAAGGGTCATTTTTACTGTGTTAACTCTGCCCAGCCAGGATAGACCACACTTCGACCACCTCCCCAGGTCCTTTTCACATTTACGTACTATAGGGGGGTAGTTTGCTTGAAAGAGTTATCTAATATCATGAGTTTAATGCCCAAATAGGTGATCGCTTCAGATGCCCAGGTGAATGTGAAATTTTGTTTTAGCAGGGTGATCAAATCAGGGAGAACAGAGACGTTTAGGGTTGTGGATTTTGACAAGTTGACCTGTAATCCTGAAACTTGACTAAATTCCTTAAGGATTTTGTAGACTGAAGGGCTGGATGTTAGGGGGCAGGTAATGAACAGGAGTAAATAATCCACATATAAGGCACACACACTTGTGTTCTTAATGTAATAAGAATCCTGCTTAGGAAAAGAGTTGCAGCCTCCCCTAATTGGTTCCCAAGGGGACCTATAAGAGTATGTACAGGAAAGTGGGGAAATGGCGCTACCCAATTGGCACAAGATAATTGAATGTATAGTATTAAAGTTAAAACTCTAATTTAGCAAGCAAAGTAAAAAATAAAAATAATATAATATAGTAAATTCTCAGTGTACATATTCCTAAAAGAAAGTGAATATAAATCTATAAAAAGTGTACAGACCATCTACCACTGGGTATACGGATTGTAATATATAATGAATAAGTGTTGTGGGTATATGTGAATGGGTAGAGATTCACCCCAGCTACATTGAGTTTTGAAAAGTACATCTGCCCTCGTCCATCCACACCAAAACCTAAAATAAATTATAAACCAATCCAGTTCCCAAAAAATTACATTAATAATAAACTGTAAAACTATATATGCAGATTTCTCCACACCTTAATGCATGTGACCATTCATAATATATAAACCAGCTAACAGACCATGCATATAAAATCCATTCTAAGAGGTCCCTGTGGTCTTGAGCTATTGTGGGGATAGGGAGGTCATTGAGGAAGGTACCCCTTAGTGCGGGAGAAGGCAGGGTAATGGTTTTATATAGTTCTGTATAAAACTGTAAGAAGGAATCCATTATTTTGGTTGGGTTCTGGGTCAGGTCCCCAGAAGGGGATTGAATTTTGGGGTAAGCTAGTATGCGCTGTTTGGGGCTCAATTTTGTGGCTAGTCTGGAGCTAATTCTATCCTTTTGTGAATAAAACTTGGCCCCTAATCACCTGAGTTGTTTCTTGGCCGCCGTTGTGAGGGATAAGTTGAGGTGGGTTCGGGCTATATCAAGCTGTGCTAATGTCTTAGGGGTGGGATTTTGTTTGTGGGCTTTAACTAGGGATTAGTAATCTTCAGTTTGTTTCTGTAGGTCTGATCTATGCTCCTTTTTGATTTTGGAGGATAGCTGGATGAGCTTTCCCCTAAGTACCGTCTTGTTGCCAGCCCATAGGGTGGTTGGGGACACGTCGTTGTTGTCATTTTCAAGGAAGTAATCTTGTATGGCTCGTTCAATAAGTGTGCACTGAATTGGGTCGCTCAGCAGGGCCTCGTTGAGGCGCCATCGTTAAGAGCCTGAGGTTCCTTATGTCCACCGTGTGACTAGGGATACAATAGAGTTATCCCAGAAAGGGGTATCTATGATTTTGGAGCTCAGGGTTAAGGGTATTGTTGTGGCGTGTGTGAAAATGTGCTCTATCTTGGCATAGGAGCTGTGAGGTGTCGATAAATGATTATATTCTTTTGCGTGGGGATTGATCTCTCTCCAAATGTCCACCAGCCCTACCGAATGTATAAAGTGGGCAATTTTCGCTCTCTGTTTTGAAGGGCATTTGGGTTTGGGTTTCCCTCCCACTGTTTTATTAAGGGAGAAGTCAAATGCCATATTGGAGTCTCCTCCCATGAGGACTGTTCCCTTGAAGTGTTTTTGTAGTTTGTTCAGTAGGAGGAGGGTGAAGCGGAAAAAGATAGAAGTGAGCGTGAGTGAGATTCCACAATTTGTGACATCCTAATAAAGGAAAAAATAGGTGGCCCCCTGGGGCCCTCCCTCCCCTGGATAGGAGTGGGCCTACCAGTGCCCACCCCTTAACCTGAGAGAACTGTAATGCCCTGAATCAGGGGCCCCGGGATGTCCCTGACAGGCAAACTAATAGCCTTCGTAGACTAATGGGGGCATACTGAGTCCACCATGGTCCTGCTGCTATGAAACAAACTCTAATATTATAACATTTTAAAAAAAATGAACAGAGCACCATTAAAATGAGATTTTTTTGAGTCACAATCTCACACCTTTTCCTCTCCTTGGGCCCAACCCCTGCCCAAGCAACCTCCATTATTGTACAGAGGGCTACGGGTGAGGCTGGTTTCGGGTGGGGGAAAGTGAGAGACCACCAAGCCCATTTCAGGGTATGCCCTATACAGCTGGGTGGTTGTGGGCAAAGTCATCTGATTTGCCTGTGGAGCAGTCTAAGAGCTTTGGGCTTTGAGGTGGGAAAGTACATAATTAAAGCATTAAAGTGCATAAAAAAACTTTAAGAGAGAAAAAACTTCTAACACAACTAATACAACTAAAACAAGGGAGTCACCTAGACTGTCGAGGGACATATTAACTAATAACCAACTGGATCATACATTTGGGCCAATTGACCGGTCTCTCCCTCCCCATACAACTCCCAGGGGTGGAGAGCTTAACTCTTCATTCCCTCGTGCAAATGTGAGGAGGGAGTGGTTGAACACTACTCGGGCCAACAGGCCAGGGAGGAAATAACTGGGGATAAGATCTCAGTAGGGGAGACTTGGAATATGGCCCCGAACTATCGGTTAGGGAGAGTCAAAAACCAGGGCCTGGTTTACGATGTCGGACAGTCTATTTATGTTGATAGTGTCTCTTTGGACCTCTTGGAGTGCTGCGTCAGCCAGGTGGGTTGCAGGGGGCTAGCAGAAGGTGGTCTTTTTGATGACGAAGAGGGGCCCTTGTTTGGTGAGGGGGGAGAAGCTCCTAGGAAACTAGGCCTAGGTGTAGCAGTAGGCGTTCCCCCTCTGCAAAAGAAGAAAAACCGTGTCCTTTGTTGCGGTATGAAAAGTTCAGGTGTAGAGGGAAGGACCATCTATATGGTATCTCTTTCATTGTTAGGATTTACAGTAGAGGTTTGAGTGCTCTTCGCTTTTGCACCGTGTAAGGTGAGAGGTCAGCAAAGATCTAAACTGTGTGTCCTTGAATGTAAAGTGCTGCGGACCCTCTTGATTTCCTCATCACTTCCTCCTTCAATGCATAAAAATGGGGTTTTACTATGATGTCCCTGGGAAGCCGTCTGATCTGGGAGGCTGTAGTGCTCTATGAGCCCTGTCGAGCTCCAGGCGGTGAACAGCAATATCTGGATTAAGCCCTTTAATAAGTGCCTTGACTGTTGGCTGGACTCCTTTCACTGATTAGGGGAGCCCCCTTATCCTAAAGTTGTATTGTCTCGACCTGTTCTCGAGGTCATCATTCTTTGATAGTGCAGTCTCTAGTTGGTCTTGCATGTCTTGGAGGCCGGCTGAGTCTTGGTTTATCCTGGCAATAGATTGGTCTGCTTTCTTTTCTGTCACTTCAATCCTCATCCCCAATTGCTGCAGGTCTGCATGTATGGATGATGTGATTTGGGCAGCTTGCAGTGCAAGATTTCTGGTCAGCATCTGTGAGAAAAAGCTTGCATCATGGAAGGGAAGTCAGTGGGCATTGAGGTATTGTCGCAAGCTTCTCCCTCTCAGAGGAGCAGGCCTGCAATGGGATCTTGCATGGGAGTTGTGAGGAGTCTTGACAGCGATCTCCCCAGAAGGGATTCCATGGATGTTGGGGAGGGTGCCATCATTAGAGGAGGGTTTGCCGTACCTGGTGAAGGTAGAGGAGCTATGTCCTGGTGGGCTATGTAGCTTTCCTCCTCAGCATCTGTGTGACTCCCTCGTGGGGTGGCCGCCAATTTGGCGTAGCTGAGCAGACTGACTGTGGAGGTCATCTGGCGAGATAGGCTTCTCCTGGCCGATGCCATCCACTTGTTCCCGGGGGTTTCCCTGATGTTTCGATCCAGTGTGGTGTTCGGGGGGTTCTGTGTACTGTAGCAGGCAGCTTAATGGCCGTGGTAGAGGGTCGCGGCCATCTTGCGAGCTTCCGTGCATGCACCCTCCTTTGTAATGTTTTTATACTCTAAACTGTAAGAGGTAGAAAAAACTGGAATAGTATCAATGTCACAAGGGTTCTCAGCTGGCTTATTAGATTCTCATTTTATTTTGTAACCTACCCTGGAAATCAGGGACTTGAAGTTTCTGTCTTCAGATGTTTATGATCATATTCAACATAGTTCTATTTTGTAAGTGTTAGTGCTTAAAGTGTATGTAAACCCATTTTTCTTATTTCTGGATAGAGTAGGGATAAGAACCCTTGTCAAATTTTCATTGCTGTCTGTGTCACCATCTTTTTTAACCCTGATGATCATTGTCACCAAAATCAAAAGGAAAGAGAAAATCAAAATGTCATAGTTGCCATCAGAACAAGAGGTGAAGATAAATCTTTCAATTCTGGTGACAACTGTCAAAGAGGGAAATTCCTGGCTTCTTGTGTCACCATGACAGGAAATGATGAAATAACTCCCCAGATGGACACAGTCAACAAAAAGGAAACTGACAGTTATTTTAACCCTTTCATACCCTCTCCAAAACTAAAAACATTATAACTATACATACACCCGAGGGCATTAACCAAAAGCAGTCAATCAGAATCAATTTTTTATTAAGCATCTCATTATCATACCATACCTGATATAATGTTCAACTCTTTTTTCAAAAATGTTATTAAATTGTTTTGGTTTGTAAAAAACTCCCTAAAGTAATTACATGTTAGTTTAAGATGTTCCAGTTATAATACTCCATTCTTATGAAAAAAGTAGCCTATGTGTGTATATGTCTGTGTGCATATACAGTATAATTACAGTATGTATGTATATATATATATATATATATATGTATATATACATATACATATATATATGTATATCTATATCTATATCTATCTATCTATCTATCTATCTATCTATCTATCTATCTATCTATCTATCTATCTATCTATCTATCTATCTATCTATCTATCTATCTATCTATCTATCTATCTATCTATCTATATATATCTATACATAGATATATAGATATATATATATATATAGATATATATATATATATAGATATATATATATATATATATATATATATATATATATATATATGTATGTATTTATAAAATAACTCTCATAAAAATGTTTTAGCTAAAATCTCCTGTGGGAAAAAGTGCCGGAAAAACCAAGCAGGAGTATCTGTTTATTAAATAGTCTTTCTGGAAACAGATTATTTTAGAAGCGCACTGCCTGTAGCACTATGCTTGGGTTGATAAATATCACTCTTAAGCAAGCAGGCAAAGTTATCTTTTATTAAATGTAATACAACAAAAGAAGCAGCAGATTTCATTCTGTATGTCATTCAAAGAAAATACTGTATTTGATCTATAATATCAGAAATCTCAGATGTCCATACAACCATTTTTCTTTTACTGTTGGAAAGTACTTTTATCTGCAACTGTATGAATAATGTAAAAATAACTTTTTTCAGCATTTAATTTAAATGTTGGATTGGCTACTGTAATTGTTAAATCCATATTTTAGACATTTATTCTATTTCTAGAATTGTATGCAGATGCAGTTTTGAATGAAGTTTGGCTTCACTTAACTAATGTGTTCCAGTCCTGTAATACTTCCAGATCTGGTCTGGATATAGCAGGTTTGTGCTAAACTTTCTATTTTGGAAGACTGCAAAGTTGAGAGGACAGGATGGTTAACAGCCACTTCCTGCAATAAGAATGTGGCCAAAATACTTGCTAAGGAATCATAATTCAGTAAATTATACACAGAGGTCTTTTTTTTATAAAGGCTTCTACACAAGATTCACTAAACTTTCTTACATTGTCACTTGCAAAATGTGTTAATCCTCTGTGAAAGTTGTTTGAATCTTGTGTGAAAAAAATTTATAAATAGACCCAATGATATGTAATCACAAGGGAAAAATGTATATGCATTACAGATGCATTCCAATTCTAAAACTTACCTTTGGTCATTTGTTTACCACCATAACATCTTTAACAGTTTTTGATTACACTCTGCATGTTGTTGTACTAGTGGCCTTTACAAAGTCACTGGGGCAAGGATTCAATACATACCTATTGTCAATATACAATGTAAGGCAGGGGTCAGGAGTATCTAATGTACTGTATAATATAGTGTAAAGAGTTCAGTATTCACAAATATATAATACATAATGCAGTGTATAAAGGAATTTGGCCAGAAGTATGCAACATACAATCTAGTACATATAGGGCTAGGGTCAACTGTATGTAGCATACATTACAGCTTACAGAGTTTAATGGGCATGTTCCCAGTATGGGCAGTAACTGGGAACAGAGTGCGGAAAACAGAAGTAGGTAACATACAGCACAGCATACAGAGTGCAGAGGCCAGGAGTGTGTGCAGCACAGGATAAAGCATGCAGTGGTAATAAGAATCAGAAGAGTGTAACATACAGTACCATGCACAATGTGCAGTGGACATAAAATGCACTTACCCTTCTATGGGTGGTAATTGGAGGAAAAAAATCAACTGTTCTGATAGTGAGCAGAAAGAAGAATGGTTGCATTGATGTTCGGTTGGAGGAAGAATACCCTTTATATTGGTGTTAGTGTGAGTAAAAATGCCCCAACATTGGTGTAAGTAGGATAAAAGCTGTGCTTTACATTAGTGTTAGTTGGAGGAAGAGAGACCCTCAGATTGGTGAACTATGGGAGTAGGAAAGCATCATAATTTGTGTTAGTTGGTTTGACATAAGAGATAAGAGGAGATACTCTACACCCGGTGTTACCAGCTTTAACTTTAGCAGGAGCACTATAGAGTGGGCAATAAATTCAACACCTACAGTACTTTCTAAGCTGGAACAAGTGTGAAGATTGTTAGTTCTTACTCCGCACTTACTGTCCTGATCTATCAACTTGATTCAGGTCAGTATTTTTAAAGTTCTAAAGCCAGACAACCAAACAAGTAGTATCTTCTAAGATTAACAATGGCAGGCTCAAATGTTTCTCTCAGTACAAATTCATTTCCTTTCAGCCTAACCCTCACTCTAGTTGAGGCGCTGAGTATCCAGCCTCTACATGGTACTTGTGTACAGGACTGAAAATTATTGTTAAATTATTCTGTTCATCCTTGTTTTCTGCAAACTGTAGACAGTGGTAGTGGGAACTACAAAATACCCTGGCCTTCTGTTTGTCTGTTCAGACTACAGCCAGCTGTAAAGATTTAGCAAGCAGGGCAGCGAGGAGTAGAAGATAAATGCAAGGTAATCTGTGTATTGGTTTAGCTGAAATACAGATTTTCCATGTTTTATTGTGATTTATCTTTAAACCTAATAAATGTGCTTTTGTATTAATGATTTTCAACTAACCCATTAGTGATGCAAAAAGTGGTCACTGATTGAGATGTTTACTTTATTGTTGTTTTTGTTATGAATATTAGATGGCATACACTTCAATTATGCCAAGAAAAAAAGGAATTCAGAAAGTTTGTTTTTAAGCACTTTTCTGTTTCCTGGTGCACTCTTTTTAGTTTCATGACCTTTCTGGCTGAGTGCTAGTCAGCTTATTACAAGTGATGGGAAACATTCCTCTGAGATTGGATTACAGTTTTCATCAGCATGAAGCTGTAAGGGGACTAATCAGTTAGACACAGTACTGAAAACAAATATTTTGTACTGATAAATCCCAGAAAATGTAGACTCCGCAGTGACTCAGGTTGATTAAGAAAGACTTCAACAACATTTGAATCTGTAATGATTAATATACGGTGATTTGTTTATGTTCACGTCATTTTTTGGAATGCTCAGACTGACTGTGATCTATGACATTAATAATCTTTGGGATGAAAATCCTGCCGTTAGAAAATCCTGCCGTTAAAATGTTCATATTAAGCATGTTGTACAGAAAACAGAAACATATAGAGACACACCAAAAGATGTAGGACTCTATTTCAAACACAAGAAGTAAGATAAATCAGGACACAATACTTCTTGTTAAATACAGTGTAAAGGTGTTTGTATCCTTTTTATTTATATTTGTGTCTTTGTTAGGGAGATTTCCCTCTACATCCAGGACAGCCAAAAAAAAGGTAAACTCTAACGCATGTAGTGTGGGGAACTAGCTGATTGGATATAACATTAATGGGTTGATTAACTAGGCTAGTTTTCATACAGTGTCTTGAAAAAGTATTCATAACCCTTGACATTTTCCACATTCTTGTTAGAACTAAAAACGTAAATGTAGAATATAATGATAGACCAACACAAAGTGGCACATAATTGTGGAGTGGGAGAAAAATGATAAATGTTTTTCAATTCTTTTTACAAATAAATATCTGAAAAATGTAGTGTGCATTTTGTTATTCAGCCTCCATTACTGTGATACCTCTAACAAAATCTAGTGGAACCAATTGCCTTCAGAAGTCACCTAATTAGTTAATACAGTCCACCTGTGTGTAATTTAATCTCAGTATAAATACAGCTGTTCTGTGAAGCCCTCAAAGGTTTGTTAGAGAACCTTAGTGAACAAACAGCATCATGAAGGCCAAGGAACACACCAAACAGATCAAGGATAAAGTTATGAAGAAGTTTAAAGCAGGGTTAGGTTCTAAAAAAATATCCCAAGCTTTGAACATCTGATGGAGTACTGTTCAATCCATCATCCGAAAATGGAAAGAGCAATGGCACAACTGCAAACCTACCAAGATATGGCCATCCACCTAAACTGACAGGCCGGGCAAGGAGAGCAATAATCAGAGAAGCAGACAAGAGGCCCAT
Source organism: Lithobates clamitans (assembly GCA_037952925.1). NCBI lineage: Eukaryota > Metazoa > Chordata > Amphibia > Anura > Ranidae > Lithobates > Lithobates clamitans. The sequence goes on from JBBGZY010000152.1 coordinate 2,391,796, forward strand.
TGTAATTCTGGAGAAGCTTCAGAGATTCACAGCTTAGGTGGGAGAATCTGTCCACAGGACAACTATTAGTTGTGCACTCCACAAATCTGGCCTTTATGGAAGAGTGGCAAGAAGAAAGCCATTGTTGAAAGAAAGCCATAGGAAGTCCTGCTGTTTATGAGAAGCCATGTGAGGGACACAGCAAATGTGTGGAAGAAGGTGCTCTGGACCAAAAGAAGGTGCTCTGGACTAAACTTTTTGGCCTAAAAGCAAAACACTATGTATGGAGGAAAGCTAACACTGCACATTACCCTGAACACACCATCCCCACCCTGAAACATAGTTGTGGCAGCATCATTTTGTGGGGATGCTTTTCTTCAGCAGGGACATGGAAGCTGGTCAGAGTTTATGAGAAGATGGATGGAGCCAAACATAGGGCAATTTTAGAAGAAAACCTGTTAGAGTCTGCAAAAGAGTTGAGACATGGGTGGAGGTTCACCTTCTAGCAGAACAATGGCCCTAAACATACAGCCATAGCCACAATGGAATGGTTTAGATCAAAGCATATTCATGCATTAGAATGGCCTAGTTAAAGTCCAGATCTAAATCCAATTCAAAATCTGTGGCAAGACTTAAAAACTGCTGTTTACAGACGCTCTCCATCCAATCTGACAGAGCTTGAGCTATTTTGCAAAGAAGAATGGGCAAAAATTTCATTCTCTAGACATGAAAAGATGGTAGAGACATGCCCAAAAACACCTGTGGCTGTAATTGCAGCGAAAGATGGTTCTACAAAGTATTGACTTGGGGGGCTGAATACAAATGCACGCCATACTTTTCAGATATTTATTTGTAAAAAATGTTGAAAACCATTTATCATTTTCCTTCCACTTCACAATTATGTACCACTTTGTGTTTGTCTATCACATAAAATCCCAATAAAATATATTTACATTTTTGGTTGTAACATGACAAAATGTGGAAAATTTCAAGGGGTATGAATACTTTTTCAAGGCACTATATCCAAAGCTGGCCATATGCATTACATTACAGCCCTTAGCAGCCTTCTTTACATCTACCAACAACTACGTAGTGTGAAGGCCTAGCTAAACAATCCATTAAATGTGTATCCAATCATTTAGAACAGGGATCTCCAAACTATGGCCCTCCAGTTGTTCAGGAACTACAATTCCCTTCATGCTTAGTCATGTCTGTGAATGCCAGAGTTTTACAAAGCCTCATGGGATGTGTAGTTACGCAACAGCTGGAGGGTCGTAGTTTGAATATCCCTGATTTAGAACATTGTACTACATCTTTGTTGGCAACATGCCTTACATTATTGTTGGAGATTGTACAATCAGATTGCAATATGTAAAATATGGAAGTGTCGGCATCCATCGGCGCAGCCTGTCCACCGGAGACTACTGCGATCAAGGAATCGGATCAGGCCCACTTCCAGGATATCCGACAGTTTCTGCCAACATGCCTGTTTACATTGTACCTTTGTGAGTACCTTTCTTACAGTTTTTATTAAACTCCATGTGTTTTACTGCACTTAGAGTGGCGCCTTTGTTTTATCTCCACTTTATGTGTGGCCAGTGTGAGTGCAGCATTGATACTGGCTCCCTCATGCTCTTGGTGCTATCCTATTAGTAACAAACAAATACAACCCAGTGGACTTGAAATGACAGTACAACGATAATCACACAATGGCAGTAGGGGGAAACTAGTACAATAAAGAGGTCCAACAAGCCCAAGTTGTACAGAATGAAAGTTGTACTGCGTACAGTGCCACTCTTATTTACAAAATGTGATTTACATACTCATCTTTGTCTTCCTTAATAATTCTTAAGGGCTTCTGTAGAGGAGAAACAGTTGTACAGTACAAAGCATAAAAACAAAAAAAGTAATCAAGTCACTTAGTACATATACAATGCTGTTAAAAAGTATTTGCCCCCTTTCTGATTTTTTCTTGCATATTTGTCACACTTAAATGACTCAGATCATCAAGCTTTATTATTACACAAAGATAACCCGAGTAAATACAAAATGCAGTTTTTAAATGATGGTTTCATTTATTAGGGAAAAAAGCTATCCAAGCCTTCCTGGCTTTATGTGAAAAATGAATTGCCCCCTAAACCTAATAACTGGTTGTGCCACCCTTGGCAGCAACAACTGCAATCAAGCATTTGCAATAATTGACAATGAGTCTTTTTTTTTTTTTTTTGAGTCTTTCACATTGCTGTGGAGCAATTTTGGCCCACTCTTCTTTGCAAAATTGTTTTAATTCAGCCACATTGGAGGGTTTTCCAGCATGAACGGCCTGTGTAACGTCATGATACAGCATCTCATTCGGATTTAAGTCTGAGCTTTGACTAGGCCACTCCAAAACCTAAAACCTAAGTTTGAACCATTAGGAGGTGGACTTGCTGTTGTGTTTCACATCATTGTCCTGCTGCATAACCCAAGTGCACTTGAGCTTGGGGTCACGAACTGATGGCCAGATATTCTCCTTTAGGATTTTCTGGTATAGCTCAGAATTCATGATTCCATCAATTATGTTAAGTCATCCAGGTCATGAAGCTGCAAAGCAGCCCCAGACCATCATGCTACCACCACCATTTCTGACTGTTGGCATGATGTTCTTGTTATGAAATGCCATATGAAACGCACACCTTCCAAAAAGTTACATTTTTGTCACATCAGTACACCGAATATTTGCCAAAAAGTCTTGGGGATAATCAAGATGTTTTTTGTTAAATGTGAGATGAGCCTTTGTGTTCTTTTTGGTCAACAGTCTCTTTGGCCTTGGAACTCTCCCATGGATACCATTTTTGCCCAGTCTCTTTCTTATTGTTGAATCATGAACGCTGGTATCTTACCTGAGGCAAGTGAGGCCTGCAGTTCTTTAGATGTTGTTCTGGGTTCTTTTATGACCTCCTAAATGGCTTTGAAACCCTTCTTAGACTGATACATGTTTTTCTAATCTGTTTTTTTAGATTGTGGCATGATGTGTGGCTTTTTGTGATCTGTTAGTGTGCTTCACTTTGTCAGACAGCTTCTATTTATGTGATTTCTTGATTCAACAGGTCTGGTAGTAATCAGGTCTGGGTGTGGCAAGTGAAGTTTAACTCCGCTTTCCAAAAAATTGTGGTTAATCAAAGTTCATTCATGATTCAGCATGGGTGGGGGGCAATTACTTTTCACATAGGGCCAGGCAGGTTTGAACAGCTTTTTTCTCTTAATAAATGAAATAATAATATAAAAACAGCATCTTGGATTTACTTGGGTTATTTTTGTGCAATATTAAAATTAGTTTGATGATTTGAATCATTTAAGTGTGAAAAATATGCAAAAAAATAAAAAATAAGGAAGGGGTACATACTTTTTCACAGCGCTGTAGCTCTGTGTATTAAGAACATTAAAAAAACACACATTACTATACAACTACTAGCTACATTAAAAAATTAGAAGGTCATATGCCAGGAGAAAATATGCCAGAGGGAAGTCAAACAGCAATTTAATGGTTGCTTGTTTTCTTCAGAATAATCTTTAAATAGTGTAGGTTTATTAGAGAGCAAAAATTGTTAGTAATAAGAAATATATGTGACACTCAAGACCAGATTAAAAGCCTTAAAAAACATGCTAGCAATTAGGTTTTGGATACAGAGTCTCTTCTGCTATAAAAGCCTTTTCCTTGCCTATTAATAACATTCCCTAATTGTACACTGACAGCCCCATATGTGTAGTTCATTGTTAAATCTCAGTTATGTCCTTTCACAATATCCTCAGCCTCATATGTCAACAGGAAAGTGTCAGGTACCGAAAGGAGGAGCCTGAAGAGATGAAAATAGCCTATTTTTATACCTCTAGCTCAGAGCCTCCAGTAGATCAAACAAGTGGCCCAAGAACCTGGAGGGACTTGGCAAGTAAGTAGGCTGGAGAGTCACCTGAGGGACTGCAGGCTGGTGATTAATTGTGCCACAGGAGCTCAGGACTAGTGAGAAGTCAGACAAGCCAGGTCAGCAACTGGTGACTAGATCAGGTAAATTATTGATAGCAGAAGCAATGTCAGGGTTCAGGACTGAGTCAGTAGTGCATAAGCAGGTCAGGAACAGAAGGAACAGTCGGATGCATTGTCCAGGTGCAAGCAGAGGTCAGTAATGGGTAGTAGGTCACACAATCACACATCCCAGATTCAGAGATAATGCTGCAGATGACCAATTTAAATAGCTCATTTGACTCCAATGCTAGCAACAGGTGCACATGCACATCCTTGAGCACACATGCATGTATGTGCACATATGCATAGCCAAGTGTAACCCTTGATGTGAGGCTATGAGCCAGCCTGCACCTTCGCATAGATGCTTGCACAGATGTGCCTTCTTGCATACTGATATGACCTTGACAGTAAGCCCTCAATGATGTATAAGTGTATACAGGAAGGTTTGTATTGGTTATGTTGCGCTCTCATGTAGACAGCTTGAATGCAATAATGGATGTGTTTTGTTTATCCTACCATAGTATTAGAAATATGAATACAGCTAATAGAAAACATTACATGAGGAAAGTTTAGATACTTGATGCTTCACACATTTAACACAGCGAGCTTGCTTTTCTAGACTTACTAATTATTCTACAGTTTATATTTTCTATTGACTAATAATGTGCTGCAATGTGGGCTATTTTTATGTTGGTGTATACCATGTTCCTTGTCCTACTTAAAACTGTTTTCTTCCACTGAGACTTGAGGATACCAACACAGCTGCTAACAGTTACCTTTTTCCACATCCATCCCATGCAATCATCATTCATCACCGAAGGGATATCATATATCCCGCTAAAATAAATTTGACAGGATATACATTTTAATTGCTACTTATGCCAGTCAGATAAACGGAATTAGATAAATTATACTATTATTCTGTTCATATACCAAAATTGTAAAAAACAATAACATAAGGATAAATGGGATATTTGGAGCCTGTCTGCAGCCTATGTCTTTGTTTTCATGGTTTGTATAATTTTCTGTCCTCAATATGACCTGATAAATAATTTCAGTGCTGTATAAACTTCCTGGAAAACTAAAGGAAGTAAGAGGACATGGAACTGTAGATAACATTACACAATTAATGTTCTGTGGTGGTCAAATGCCTACAGTTTATATATTAATTTACAATTGTTGCCATTTAGATAACTAACCCCTTGTACTATGTGAAATTAAGCGTGGGTTATTTATTTATCCTAAAAAAAAACTAATTTTTTGACTTATCCTAAGAAGGCTAAACTAGATGCACATAGCTTCTAAAACCTTTCTGTAAAACTATATTCTTACATGAGTTGCCTGTGAATGCAGTGATACTATAATGCAGTGGCAGCTGGTGCTCCATTTTTTTGGGGGGGAGGGGTGCCCCGACCTTAACCTTTTTGAAGCCAATTAGAGCCTCTGGCTCTAATCATGTGCTTCACAAAAAGAACCCCATAGAACTCTATGCGTTTGGCGCCCTCGCATGGAGATTAGGGGCCAGCACATAGAAGTTAGGGGGGCGACACCCCTGCGCCCCTTATGGAAGGGCCACTACTTGTGTGACATGTCTGCTGTATCCAGGTCTAGACTGACAATCTGGTTAATCCAGCAGAAGGGCTCGTATATCTAAGTGGGCATTTTCGGAGCCCAGTATTCCATTCAGTAACCTTTTATTAAAACAAAACGATCATTGTCATATATGTCATCAGTGTCACATGTCATCAGTGCCACATATTAGTGCCATCTGTCATCAGTGCCACGTATTAGTGCTATCTGTCATCGGTGCCATGTATTAGTGCCATCTGTCATCGGTGTCACCTGTCATCAGTGCCACATATTAGTGCCATCTGTCATCAGTGCCACATCAGTGTCACGTGCCATCAGTGCCACGTATCAGTGCCATCTGTTAACAGTGCCACATCAGTGTCATGTGTCATTGTCCTGGTGCTCCAGGGCCTTTAAAAGTGTAATAGGTCAACAAGTTAGATGTGTAATTTATGCTCCTAGAACACGTGATGGTGCTCCCTGCATGTCGGACCTCTCTATGTGGCTAGGCTGTGAAAAAGTCCCACACATGTGGTATTGTAATACTCAGGATGAGTAGCAGAATGTATTTTGGGGTGTCATTTGTGGTATACGCATGCCATGTGAGAGAAATAGCCTATTACAATGACAATTTTGTTGAAAAAAAACAAAAAAAAACGTAATATTGCAAAGAATTGTGGGAAAAAATGACAACATCAAAAACCTCACTATGCATCTTACTAAATACCTTGGAATGTCTACTTTCAAAGTTCAATGGGTCATTTGGGGGGTATTTGTACTTTTCTGGCTTGTTGGGGTCACACGAAATGAGAGGCCATTAGTTCATTAGGTGTGACAAATTTTTTATGATTTGCACCACAGCTTGTATAGACTTTCTAACTTTCACAAAGACCAAATAATATCCACTAATTTGGGTTATTTTTACCAAAGATATGTAGCAGTATAAATTGTGGCCAAAATTTTTGAAGAAAAATTAATAATTTGCAAAATTTTGGCACAGAAACAAAGAAAAATGTGTTTTTTTTTCAAAATTTTCGGTCTTTTTTCATTTATAGCGCAAAAAATAAAAAACCCAGAGGTGATCAAATACCACCAAAAGAAAGCTCTATTTGTATGAAAAAAAGGACAAAAAATTCAACTGTAACCTAGTTTTGAAGATGTCTGGATTTCAATTATATGTTCCTACAGTATATGATCTTTCAGATATCCATGTTATGGATATATAGTTTTGCATATTAACAAAATCACCCTGTTATAATGTTTCCAAACTTACACTAGCCTAGTTTTGCCACCTTTATAATAAGAATTTCTTGCCAATTTATTAATTTGGTTGACCACCTCTGTACTCTCTCCAAAACTCATATACAGTATATTTCTGTGTATCCAAGGCCATAATCAAAATACAATACAATACAATACAATACAATACAATACAATCCTTTTTTAATCCTTTTTTATCACCTGACTTATAAATCTTAAGATTTTATTGGTGTAGGCAGCTACTTAACTTTTATTTCCTAGTAGTTTCCTAGTTTTGTCTTTTCTAGATGTTTCAATTTAAGGTATATAGGGAAGCCCTGTTATCAAAACCGAGGTGTATGTTACCTTTAATTTATTAACATGAAATGTTATCTGTCATTTAAATTCTCACGCTGCCATCTTGTAAAGATCATTTTGAGAATGTCTCTACACTATGTTATCAATTTTATATTACTTTGTGTCATTAGAGAAAAAAATGAACTTGACTTTTAAATCCATGTTCCATGTAATTGATGTAAATTTAAATTGGACCCAATACAATTCCATAGGGGTACACTGCAATAAAAGTCAAGTTTCACTATCGTCTTTTCAACTATGCCCTTTATTTAAATAAAGGGGGGTTGATCAAACGCAAGCTGCTTTATGTACAATTACACATAAATATCTTAAATATTTTGACATAAGTTTGGATTAACAATGTTTTGTTAATTACTAAAAAGCAAAAAAAAAAAAAGAAAGAAATGTGTTTAAAAGAAATGTGAGCATACTAAATAAATGTATTACAAATAAAATATATTAACAATGCTGTGTGATTGAATATGGGCATGAGGGTGGTTTTGAGAAAGTGAACAGGAGCTAATTTTATTGGGGGAGCAAGTTTTATTGGGATAGAGTTTGCAGGTGGTTGTCACTTGCAAAGAACTTTGTAAATTACCAGGAAAGCTTAGGAGACTGACGGAACCATACAAAGATGCAAGATCATTACATAGATTAATACTTTGCTTTCATTATTGCATTAAAAAGCAAGTAGACAGTCATAGAAATCCCAATTGCTTTCATAGCAGAAATCCCACTTGTGCAATCTAAAAAATGAAATACAGGTTAAGACAAAAGTATTGATATTCAGTGTTCAGCCAGTAGACAACCCCTGTCCAAACACTGTACCTGACTGATATACAATAGTCCTGGGGCCAGATAAACATATCCTTTGGAATATGCATGGTACCTCCAACCTATTTTTAAGGAGAGAGAAACAGGGAATAGATGGGAAGGTCAAAAATCACTGCCCTGACATAGCCTAGAACCCATGGGGTACCGTTTCCCTCCCTACCTCTTCTTTCTCCCTCTTCTTTCTCCCTCTCTTTTTCTTGTTGCACAAATCCTTTCTTTGTTGG